>JAWNMO010000674.1:4800000-7200000 GCA_035043915.1 Drosophila paramelanica | reverse complement strand
TGTGACATTTTCGTGCATTTTTAACAAGTTAATCGCCTCGGGCAAGTGTTTGATTTTCAATTGCCTGCCCGTCCCCGCTGCCCCAGTGAGCGTTGGTGTCTAAATTTATTATTCAAATTTCCGCACTTGACTTGCTTGCATTAATTTTAAATATTACAGGCGCGATTTAGGCATTGTTTTAATTCACTTAAAACAACATAAATTTAACTTTACATGCAAGCCGCGCTCACGTGCCCCAGGGCCGAGTGTCGACCAGTGCGTTAAGTTTCCAATAGATACAAAGATACAAATGTATCTACGCCCGTTTACGACGTGTCGCCAGCAAATGTCGCCGCAGCAAGCCGCTGGCTGCGAACTGCGTGCTGTTCCAAGCGCTTAGTTCACGACGCGTTGTTTAATTTAATCAAAAGACAAGCAAACGACTTGACGAATCTTTAGTCGATCACTCGAGCGCAACGACAACGGTTCACTTTCGGTTTCAGCATATCGTAAATCGGTTCAAGTATCGTATATATACACATCTAGCTCGGTCCTTCAGCTTAATTCGTACGAATGCATCACAAGATGTTCACTGATCGCAGCTCGAAATTGCTGTTGCTGCTGCTGTTGCAAGTGTTGGCATTGTGCCACTGGAGCAGCGCCAAGTTGCGTGAGTATTGTGAAAATGAGGAAATTCGACAGGGAAAATCCCACAGCTGAAGGTCGATCGTTAGTCAATTGGTCAGCCGTCAATCAATCAATCGGTTGAACGTAGGCGACACAGATTGAATTTTTAGATAATTACAACAATTGTTGGAAGCTAATTAATATTATTAATAGTCAGATGCTGTTCTTAACTTTCAAATAAGTTGCAGTCTTTGGTTGCAGAAACTGCAAGTTGCTTGAATTTTAAAGAATTAAGCATATTTAGATGTCCTATTTAAGGGACGAGCAGCTTTTGTCATATGCTTATGTTATAAATCAGACACGTAGCATAGGAACCAAAGGGCGAAAAAAAGCTTATTTATTGAACATACTTTTAAAATAGCAAAATTTGGCTTAATAATACATTTATCTTAATTATTTTTCTGTACTTCTATTTTTGTTTTCCAAGATACCTTTATCAAAGTTGGCAGATTTTTACTATGCTCGCAACAAATTAATAAAATTTTATCATCATCGTCATTTACGTGTCATAGAAATAAACGGTCAACAATAATTATTATTTCGTTGTGTGCAGAATATTTTTATTTTTCATACACTATTTTTATTTTTCATGACTAAATTTGGCAATTGAGAGTACGTGGCAAGCACATCATCAAAATGTACTTAACATCGGATCAACATATAATATAGGATCCATATATACAAACTAATCTTTTTTCTAAACACCTCTTTTGTTTTTTTAAAGATCCCTAAAATAATTTTAATTGTAAATATCGGAGATCTATATATATATATATATCGCTCCTATCTGAACCGTTATCCAAAACATTTTTATAAACAAAAAACACCGGATTATATAGAATTATTATTAAACAGTTTTATCGAGACACTTTTTAATCAATAATTGCAGAAGCATTTATTGAATAGGTAATATAACATTAGGTATTATACCCAAACTGCCGACCCGAAATCAAACTTCTACCAAACGGGCCAATGACCCGAATGAAGCGAAAAACAACTATTTCGACAATAATTGCACCAACAATAACGCGTCCAATGCAGCTGTCGCGCATATTAATTATGTTAGTCGTGA
Source organism: Drosophila paramelanica (assembly GCA_035043915.1). NCBI lineage: Eukaryota > Metazoa > Arthropoda > Insecta > Diptera > Drosophilidae > Drosophila > Drosophila paramelanica. The sequence continues at coordinate 7,198,262 of JAWNMO010000674.1, read as the reverse complement.
CTGCGAAGGTCTTTACCAATAAAAAAAAACACCACATATACGTATATACGTATATATATATATATATATATATATATATATATGTGGTACCCACCGTTCTGTAGAATTGCAAACGCAGCAAACGCTACTCGTGAAGGTGGCACGTTCTTGGCCAAGGTCGCCAATTGACATATTTTGTGGGCATTCTTTAACTCACTTCCCCCCACAGCACCTAGCATAACACCCTGTGCCCGAGACGATCCCCAGTTGGAGCGCTGCATCATAAAAGCCGTCAACGATCTGCGCCCGCTGCTGGTCCATGGCAATCTGGGCGATGGCTATCGAACACCGCCGCTGGAGCCACTGCACCTGGACAACATTGAGCTGGGACGCAGCAGTCAGTTCGAGGCCACTTTCACCGAACTCGAGGCAATGGGTGGCAGCAACTTTATCATTGACCGCATTATGTAAGTGGCACAGATTTTTGTAGAATTCAAAGAATTTAGTTTTGAAATATTTAAAGAATATATCTTTGTTGATTATTTTATAAGTTTTTAATGTAATTCTGTGTGCATCAAATTCAGCGCCAAGCCCCAGGATATCTCGTATGATCTGTGGATAACGCTGCCTCGTATTGACTTTAAGGGCAAATACTTTATGCGCCTCAATCTGCTGCTGCTGGACATTAAGGGCAAGGGCAATATGCGTGGCTACTGCGGTGTGTAACCCTCCTCCCCCCTCGCAGACTTTTCTTTATAATTGAACCCCCTTTTCAAACTTCAATCGTGACACAGATAATGCCAAAGCGGCGGTCAAGATGCGCGGCACACGCTATCTGAAAAATGGTCAGGAGTACGTCAAGTTCACCAAGATGACAATGAAAATTCAGTTCAGGGACTTCAAGCTGCAGCTGGAGAATCTCTTTAACGGAGATCGCGTTCTCGGCGAGGTGGGCAACACTCTGATCAATAACAACCAGGAGCTGTATCTGAATGAGATTGTGCCGGGTCTAGAGCGCGGCTTGTCCAAAAAGTTTCTGGATGTAGCCAATGAGATTCTGGCCACGGCCACCTTCGATGAAATGTTTCCGCCCGGCCGCACTGTGATAAACCCCATTCATTTCCCCAATCCTGGCACTGGTTCGCCTGGTCCGTCCATATTCGAGCCGCCTTTCGCCTCGCGTAATCCTGCAGGTGGCATTCTGGATCAACTGCCACCTCGCAGCAATAGCCATATTCACAGGCCTATGCCACCCACACACAATCCGGGTGGCGGCATTTTCGGTGGGGTCACGCCCGGCGGCGGCATCATTGATCCCAGATTGAATTTGGGCAGTTAGGTTCTGTATATTTTTTCTGTATATTTTTTGAACTTGTTTTTCATTTTATAATTTTTTAAATTAAATAAAGGAATTGTTATATTTTAAAAATGACAATTTTGTGTGCTGGGACATGAAAGAGCTAAAAATAGATGGGTTCGTTTTAGATAGAATATGCTTTAGTTACAAAATCACTCACTAAGGCATAAAAGTTGTTCATGTGGGTGAGTGCAATTTGGATTCTTAGGCACCTGACGCTGTCACTGGGTACAGTTGCCTCTTACCCGAGCGCTAATTTGGCTAAGAGCGCTTAATGTCTTACTCCATTTGCTTGTCCTCGCTGAGGAGCTGGGCAAACTTTTTAATCCACCGCAAAGCTTGAACAGTTTTGCATATTAAGCGCAAAGTTTGCGACTGTACAACACCAGGGGGACACTTTAAGGGCACACCCGCATCCGCACACCCACCGGTACACACACACACACACACAGACACACACGCACGGAGTGAAAGAGAGCTCTTTGCAGTTTACACCTGTTCAATGGGCAGAGGGACGAACACGTGGCCATGGACCATGGTCCATGTGATTAATCACCGGCAGGCGACAAAGATGAATTTAGAAAGATTTTGCCTGCTGCAAAGTTTTTACTTTCGCTTTCGGGCAGTTAATTGTGTTAGCTGTTGGATGGACTTGGATTTTGTGCGGGCCTCGAGGAAGAAGCAGGAAAAAAGTGTTGGGCGTCGCTAATTAAATTCATGCGACGTAAAAAGCATTATCGACTTTTAGGCGCTGAATATTTCAAATGAAAATGTTTTTGATGTAAACACAACAGCAGCACAGGAAGCGGGACAACAGCAGTTGCAAGAGTCAAAGGAAACCCTTGGCAACAGCTATTTTGGCCAAGTCTTCGGGCCGGGCCTGGCAAAGTGTCGCCGACATTAATTTCATTTATTAATTTTTAACTACGCCCACGCACCAAAATAAAAGCAACTTGATAAATGGGCGGACCAAAAATTTCAAATCTTTCGCGTGGCACATTTTACTTCTTTTTTTTTTGTTTTTTCTTTCTATATTTTTTTTTGTTCCTTTTGTGTCGTCCCCCATTTTGCAGGCACTTCCTTTTTGCCCTCTTCTTTTGGTGCCTTATTTGTTGGCCAGCGTTTTTTCGCTTTCGCTTTGTTGTTGTTAATTTTTTTTAATTCTTTGCTTTTCACTTGAAAGGCGCTCCAAATGTGAAGATGCGCCGCGGTCCGCTAATGTCCTTTCTTTTATCATTAAGTAGACATCGTGGGCGACTCGAGGGTTGCGCTCGGCCTGGGCGTGGCAAGCGGCCATCGTCGGCATTGTCCACCAGTGGGAGGAGCAGGCTGTACAGGTATTTGCGGCCATTAGCGAAAAAGGACGCGTTGTCGGCTTAAAGTTCTAAGGTTGCGCCCACCGTTCAAAGTAGATAACGATAACAAAATAATTGTACAATGTGCCCCCATATATATAGATATATATAATATATGTACCACAAAAAGTTGATGGCTGCTCAAAATTGATATATTAATAATTGATAAATGCGGCCAAAAACAATTAAAATTAAAAATTAATGTACTACATTTGCAGAGTTACCAAAAAATAAAATTCAAAAAGCGAAAAGTATACGATATTCATTAAATGAGGCCATGCCTAATATAATAAGCCTTCAGTGTACGTCTTAGTTGAGATGGATGTTTGAAAGAAACATATTTATTTAGTAGCAAATACAAAAATTTTGATTACAATTTTACCGTTTCAAAGCGACTTGTAGTTAACCTGTTATCAGTTAAAGTATGCTTTTGAATTTATGTTTCAACTCCCACACAAACTAGTTTTAGTTCGCTAAATCATTCACTTTGAATAATTTAAAAAAAAAACACTCTATTCATATTTGCTCTTATTTTATATTACAAAGAAAATTTTGAAAAAACAATTTGCAAAGAAAATTCGTTTATTTAAAATATATGAAATATAATAGCGATATACATTTGGGATAATGAAGACGTGCAATTGGCGTTACTTTTGCCCCAATAAGCCCGTTTATAGCACCGGCTGTCGCTCCGCCTTATACTACCCCAAAGGTGGGTCGTATACGGGCTATTGGCTGCGCAACCAGCACCACGGCTGGGGGGTGAAGACGACCGCGGAGCGCAGCGCCAGCTACTATGCGAACAAGAAACAACCGGACGGCCAGCTGATCTACAATGGCCGCTGGGCGGAGGGCAAGCGCCAGGGCTGCGGCTCGATGATACGGAAACGCGGCACGGATATGCAGGTGATCTACACGGGTCAGTGGTACGACGATATGAAGTGTGGCGAGGGCAAACAGTTCTATTCGGACGGATGCGTTTACTTCGGCCGCTGGCTGAGGAATCGTCGTCATGGCCTGGGTATTCAATGGTACGGCGACGGCGGCATCTATGTGGGCGAATGGGAGACGGACTTTCGGCATGGACTCGGTGTGATGTTCTACGGTAAGTGTGTCCGCCTCTTCGATACCACTATCCTAAGTAACGTATGGCCAACAGCTAATGGCAATCGGTATGAGGGTCACTTTGCGCGCGGCTTCAAGAACGGCGAGGGCGTCTTCTATCACATGCACACGGGCCAGATCCAGAAAGGCATGTGGGAGAATGACAATGCCAAGACAACGATAATGCAGGACGAGCCGAATATCAGGCGCAACGATAAGCCCACACCCTATCCCATACACCGCAACTATCTCAAGTATCCGAACGAGATAATGTGCGAGCTTTTCAAACGCTACAGGCCGCTGGGCGACAAACCCCACCGGCGTTTTAACGACAAGGTCAGCCTGGAGTTTGTGTACCACAATCGACAGTTCGCCTCGTTCGAGGAGCGACTGGCCACTCCGACGGGCCTGGACCTCTATCCGAACTCGGGCTTTGTGTGCACTTGCAGCTGCAAAATCTATTGACAAGCAGTTAACGGATTTGTTTCATTGTAAACTTCAAATCAAAAGCCAATGTTAAAGTCCAAGAAACCCCCATTAAATTGTGGGACATGTGTGAGAGTTCTCGAAAAGTTATTGGGGTTAGACCAATGCAAACCCAGTGAAATAATTTACAAATGTGCTATTAAGAGGACGGGTGTGTGTGAAGTGCTAACACCTGGTTTGGTCAGCTTGGGTCGGCTCGGCCTGCTTTTGTCAGTTGGCAATCATTTCATATGCAAATCTTTTTCTTGGTCGAGTTGTTGCCTTTGGGGAGGCCATTAAAAAAAAATAACGGGGCGCTCTTCAAAACGAATATTCAATTTAATAAAGGATAATTTGAAGAGTAAGGTGTGATTTTGATTTTTTTATTATAACTCAAGTGATTTTTTGATTGAATAAAATGTGCAAAAAGTTTGGATAAGCTGTTGTTGATGGAAACTGATTTGACTTGATTAAAACTTGAGTTTGTCATAATATTTTATTAGAAATAATATTTAAAGAGATCTGAAAAATACGAACAGTTCTATTTTACATGAATATTTTGTTTGGTTGCTTGCTTAAACTTAGTTCAGTAATAAATAGTTTACATATATGATAAGCCTCAATTCGACTTTTCAGCGGCTCACGAAGAAGCCAAAACCTTCTTATTGAGCTCTTTCCAATCAATGGGTCCTCTGTAAAGCTGTAAATCATTTAAATTCCTGGTTATTTGATCCTCAGTTGCAGAAGTGGTAGATTTTTTTTAGCAACCCTTTAATTTCCTGTTATTTTTTTCTTCTTTTCATTAGCATAAAGTGCAGCTGCAGAAAAAAATGTGTGGTGTCATTTTTTTCTACCAGCCATAAATTTCCCTATGCAAATGCAAAAGGATGTGTTATCCTGGGCGATGTCGACGCGTGCCTCACGTGAAAAAAAACCCTTTCATGTGCAAATGCCTGGCGCATTGCCTTCAATTAACCTCGTGCGGATATTTTGAATATTTACTTTTCATTTACGATTTTTTCTGTATATCAATTGACATTTGTTGGGATTGGATATATATACATATATATATAGATATATATATATATAATTGTTTATTTAGAGTGAAAATGGAGTGTTGCTCTTGGCAGTTGTTGGAGCTGCTCATTAATTAATCCCGAGGTTCGACCAACAATTGCACACGATTAATAATTGATGGCGTCTAAAAGCAGAAATCGTTGAGATTTTTGTTGAGACAAATCAACGGTTCGGTTGGATATGGTTAATGTGGTTGACTGGCGTGGTGATGATGGGGGTGGGTAGGCGTGGGAGGGGCAGGAAGTGAAGCGAAACTGCCTGGCGGCGAAATAATTGCAAGTGACAGGCGCTTTAATTTTTCTTCCTCTTTGGCAGATTATTTTTAGACACGGCCTAAAGTGGGAAGGGGCATTGGGCCAAGCGGAGGCCCGGTTGCCATGTTTATGATAAACTTAATTCAGTGTAAATGAGCGGCCCCAATGATGGTTGACAGCCGGGGGTGGAGGCGCGGAAGGTGGCAGCTGAGGCTAGGGGTTGGGTTGTTAACCACAAACTTTGGCTCTGCCGTTCGACGAAACTTCAAATAAACAAATCTGTGAAAGAAAAGCAAAAAGAAGAGGCAGAAAAAACAACAAGTACGAAATAAAGAAGCAGCTGAAACTTTTTTCGATAGCTTTTCCGTTTTCAGTTGAATGAAATGGAAAATTTTAATTGCTCTGTGTGTGTGCTGGGTGTGTGTGTGTGTGTGCATTGGAGGCATCGGTAGGCACCGGCGCATGGAAATTCAGCTTACTGCAAAAGTATCTGCTCAAAACACACTGTAGAAAATTTCTTGTTATTTGATACTAAATTAATTATTTTATATATTGCTTTAAAATAATGGTCTACACACGCAGGGCAGTTTGATCATGATTTTCCATTTAGATCGATTCTACATTTAAGATCGACGCATTTTGAAAAGCAAAGCTTTTTTGAATTTTTTCACTCATTTTCGAAACATTTGTTTTCAAAATTTAAGACTTCAAGTTCGCATTTTTAATCATCTTTTCTGGCCACAAATATTACATAAAATAATGTTTAGCCTAATTCTGAAGGGTTCTAATTTTTTGTCAAAAATCAGCCAAAATTGAGAAATATTCGGACATGTAAATCTCTTGGAGCCATAGGTATTATATTTGACACACCCATAAATTTGTCAAAACTGAACCGATTTTCATGTTTGAGGGCATTTTGATCATGATTTTCCTTTTAGATTGATTCTACATTTAAAATCGATGCATTTTTGAAAAATAAAAAAAAAATTTTTTTTTGATATTTTTGGGAAAAAAACCATGTACTCCCCCCTTATTCATTTTCGAAAAAAAAATTTTTCAAAATTTAAAATTGCGAGTTTGCAGTTTTAATCGATTTTACTGGCCACAAATAGTATAAAAAACAACATTTAACCTGATTCTGAGAGGGTCCAATTTTTTGTCAAAAATCATGCGAAAATTGAGAAAAATTTGGACATGTAAAGCTCTAGGACCTAAAGGTCTCACATTTGAAAGAGCCATAAATGTGTCAAAACTGAACCGATTTTCATGTTTGATGACATTTTGATCATGATTTTCCATTTATATTGATTCTACATTTAAAATCGATGCATTTTTGAAAAATAATTTTTTTGATATTTTTGAAAAAAATACCATGTACTCCCTCCTTATTCATTTTCGAAAAAAAATTTTTCAAAATTTAAAATTGCGAGTTTGCAGTTTTAATCGATTTTACTGGCCACAGATAGTATAAAAAAAAGTTCACAAATTGTTAAAAAAACATGGGTCACATGGTGTACATGAGGCATCTGCAGATAGGTTTTACGAGTACTATCATTATCCTTACAGCCATTTAAAAGGGGTTGTTATAAATGTACGCAAAAAAAGTGACAATCCAGACTGTTTTGCCCCCTTGCTCCCCACGTCGTACCTTATGCCCCAAATCTAATGAAATTTAAATTATTGCAATGCTCACACAAGCGCAAATGAGAACAAGGACCGAAGGCGACACGCACATGGAACATGAAAGGACACACTGAAGCCAAATGACGAGGACGATGCTGATGACGAAGCTGAACCAAAGACGCGAATTTCGTGGCCGTTTTCTCATTAAGCTGATGCGCGATGAGAATCCAAGCGCGAGTTAAAGCCTCAGCTCAGACATAGGCAGAACTCGACGCACACATACGCATACACGCACACACGCACACAATCACACGGGTGCCATAAATTATGTGCGCCAACCCTTGGAAAGCGTCGCGCAACTTTTCACAGTATAAGAAGACGATGAGGAAGAAGAAGCTAAAGCTGAAGTTGAAGGAGACGCAGCATTTGTTATAAATTAAGTGATGGGGGTGCTCAACAGCGGGTGCGGGTGCGGGTGCGGGTAGGGGTGAGGGCACGGGTACGGGTGCCGGCGGGGTTGGGTAAGCACAAGCGATTGGAGTTGGAGTTGGGCTCATTACCGCCGGCAAGCTGGCAACCCTGTGACTTTTACCGTTACACAGCGAAACAAAAAAACTGAAAAAAAAAATCGAAGGACAAAAGCAACAAATGCAGCAACGACGAGAGTATACCTTAACCACTTAAGAGTGTGGAATTTAAGAAAATGGAGATTAAATTATGGTCATATATTGAGATATATAATATGAAAATATTTTTTACTAAAGATAATACATTGTTCGGGTTCCTAAAAAGATTTTCAAATAACGTTTTAGCACAACCTTCTTTAGCTATGGCATATTATGCTTTATCTCTTTGCATAAAAAATATTTTTCTTATTATTTATTTATATCTATATGTATTACTCTTTGTAACTCTACATCTTTATCTATATATATTTTTATTGATCTTGACATTATTTTCTTCTTAAGCCGTGACAAACGACTCAATTTAGTGTTAATACCCTTAGTTAGTGTACGTATTTAAAAAGTGTAATGAAAAAAAATTTGCATATTTTACGGCACGGTGACGGCTGCTGCTGCTGCTCTCAGATGGGGTTGTTCGTGTTGTTGGCACGTTTGAGCTTTTGGCCATAAATAAAGCAGAACCGAGCCGAGTAGCTGGAGGCGGGGTAAGTGGCAGGGGCAGCGATGGCGGGGTAAAAAAAAAACTAATTGCATATGTCAGGCGGTAAAGGGGACGGGGGGTGAGGGTTGTGTTTGATGGCAACGCTGCTTTTGTTTTAACCCTTTGACGAGAGTCGCTCAACCCTTGCCCCGAAGTGGACACGAACAGGTCTCGCGCAGCTCGACCAATGGGCAGGCTGAGACCAAGATTAACCCTATCGCTGGGCACAGAGAGTCGGGGTGGGCTGCCCTGAAACAAGTGGCATACGCCACACCCACAGCATGGCCGCCTCCGCTCTCTGAAACAGCTTGGAATATTTTTGAAAAGTTTTCATTTAAGAAATTTTTTGTTTGTTTGTGTTTTGGGTGAAAACTTTGATTTCATTTGATTTGCTTCAAATGCGCCAAAGTTTCTTCAACTGGAAGGCACAACAACAACAACATCAGCAGCAGCAACAAATTGACGAAAAAGAAAGAAGAAGAAGCAAAGTATATGCGGCAAACAAATTAACAGTCCAGTGATTATTGTCAAAAGCAAACGAGGAAGCAAAACAAGTGCCTATCAACGGCCGAAAACTTTCCGCAGGGCCACGCCTCTCTCGGTCGATTCAAAATTAGAAAAGGGCATAATTTTAATGAACTTTTTTCTAAGAACTTGCCCTGGGACTCCAACACCCCCCCGTGGCACTCTCATGTAAGCAGCAGCAGCTGTCGAAAGGACTTACCAAGTTCTTCGCTACTGCCACTTGTCCTGGCTTTTGACTTGTTTCGCCAGTCAAAGCGCACTTGGCTCAAAAAGTTTATCTCGCTCCCCAGTTCCCTCTCTCTCTCTTTTTCTCTTTCCCTCTCTTTCTCTTATGGATGTGCATGCTGCTGATCATTGAATGAATCCTACCTGCCTGGCATTAATCACTTCCACTCAATCGATGCTCGGTTCTAATTGCATCAGCCTGCGTTTCCACTTATCCTGCCTCTGCACCGTTATCCAAACAAAACGCAGCAGCCGCGTGCCTCAGCTCGTTGTACGCCTATCCAACTGTAAATCTAAACGTGGCTCAAATTGCGAGCCAGGCTGCATGCCAAATTGTCGCACACCTGCCCTGCCCCTGGCCCATGTCTAAAGATCTAAGCTGGAAGTTGACGCAATGTCTCTTTGCCTCTGTCTCTGCCTCTGCCTCACGCCTGATTGCCGCCAAGTGTCCTGGCAAATGAAGTGCTAGGATCACAAAGAAGTACTACAGCCTTAAGATCCATTTCATTATGCAAAATGTGATACAATAGGTGCATGGAATGAGGAGAAGGGGAGGCAGCAGTTGCCAGCAATTGATGTTTGATCAGCTGAAAGATACATTTTGCAGCTGAGCAGCAGGTGAGATGCAAATCCTTTCGTTACATCGCTTTATTTCATAGCTACATCAATTATTTATAAAAAAATTTTAATTCTTTGAGTTTTAGATTGAAGATTTACTCATATTTAAATATAATGTTGCAGAAATAAGAAATGGAACAATTTAGCATTTTCTAAAAATGTTATTTTGAAAAATATATTTCCAAGAATTTTAAAATATACTAAAGTAAATATATTTAACAATCAATAATGTTCAAGAGATAGGAGGAAAAATTTAAAAAGTAGTTATTACATTTTAATATTATTACAGAAAATATGTTAAAAGTTAAAAAGTTAATTTATAAATTATATTATCAAGAATAGATGCATATTCAGTGAATGTCGAATGCTTCTAGAGAATATTGTTATAGTTTTAAATACATTTTCTGGATATAGAGTTCTAGTCGTATATTTTTAGCGTACATATATTTCTCATACTATTTAATTCTGAGTATTTGAAGGATTTGCCTCAATGCACACAACTAATGAGTGTGGACAATGCAATTGAAATACTCTACCTTAGGAGAACAGTTAGATGCGTTTGTCAATGTGATTGATTAGAGGCACATTTGAGGAGATTTTGGGTCAGGTAGATGCTCTCGCTCAGCTCACCTTTCTGCCAACAAACAATCTTGCCTAATATTTTACGCTCATTTACGGCATTAAAAAAAAAATAGCGGAATCTTTTATATAATAATGTATATACATTCTTTTTTTCGTTGCGAACCGCCCCTGACAATGGTGTTAACTCTTGAGCACGGGGTGACTAACAATGGAACGGATGGGAAAACTAAAACCCACGCCCGCTTGACATTTGGCTGTTAAGTAAACAAAAACACACGCAGCGAAAAGAAGAGACGAAGGAGGAGCAAAGAAGCAGAATTGTCTGAGACGCAGGTCAGCAATTGGCAACAACAGTTGCAGTTGCAGTTGCAGTTGCATTTTGGTGTTGCCTTTCAGCCAAAAAAAAAAAGAGGACACAACAAAATAATATAATAGGGCTGAGAAATTCGCCATAAAACTGAAACTGAAATTGTGTCATTTCATGCCAGAGCCAAGGTGAGCGCTAGGGCAAAGGCGGGGGCAGCGGTGAATGCCAGGACACACAGCTGGTCCGTTCTGCTCCGGTTTAGTCTTTACCGTTTCAAGAAGTTTTCGCTTTGTGTACTTTTATCTCATTTTACTGTCACTTTTAATTGTTTGTCCGCCAAAAACAAAATAACCAAGAAAATTTATTGAATCTTGGTTAGCATTTTATGTCCTAAGCCGAACTCTTGACATGGCCAGTACGCCCAACTACCGCACCCCACCCCACCCTCCTTCCATTCCCTTTTTCATCAGCTGCCCATTAAGCTCGTTTTTAAGTGCCATTCTGTTCTCTGCTCTTACTTGCCCCCTCTCTTCCCCTCGCCCTTTGCTTTTCCCTTTCGCTTTTCTTGTCATCTCTCTTGTTCTTTGCACTTGAAATTTTGCGCCTGCACAGCAATTTCTTGTCTCGAGCCTCGCCTCGCCTCCTCTTTTCATTTCGTTTCCCATTTTCTTGGCTTCCTCTGCCGCCACCTCTTAACATTTTTTCGTTTTCCAATCTTAATTTTGTTGTTGTTGTTTTCTCTTTTTTTGGGGTTGAAAAAATAATTCATTTATGCAAATGAGGGGTGTTTAAAATTAAGCAAAGAGCACGTAGGCCGAAAGTAGCAGTGCCACAACAACAACAACAGCAACAGCAACAACAATAGGAGCAGCGACCATCGTGAAGGAGGTGAAGCTGCTAACAACGAGGACGAAGCTGCGACAAGGCCAAAACCAGAGCCACAGCCGCAGCCAAGCAGCACGAGCATTGGAAAATGATAAAAACAAAAGGTTTTGCTCTCACCCACAACACCACCCCATCCACCCCAACCCCAGCTGCCACCCTTACCGAGCAACCCCCAGCTCTTGGCCACTCATCTTTTGGGTATAAGTTACAATTTGTAAGATTTTAATGGCGTTTTTGCTGTCAGACAGAGAGGGGGGTATCTGCCCAGGTGGGGTAGAGCAGAAATCAAAACCTGTATTTTGGCGGTAAACAATTGGTCTGTTGGACAGCGGTTGAGTTAGGAAACATTAAAAGCAACTAAATTTACTAAATGTAAATGCAAACTAGAAGTTGAGGCTCTGATTAGAAGAAAATTAATTGCCAAAAAATTTCAATAAAAGTTTTAAAAGCACATATGAAAAAAATTTGCACTTACAGAAGATCCAAAGATCAGATCTGGCTAGCGAATTTCAGGAGATATGTTTGACATTTTCCTTCAGCTGTACAATTAAAATAAACGAAGAAGTCTGAAAAAGTATAAAACTCTAAAATTGTTTCAAAATTTAGTGATTTCAAAATTGAAAATTTCCATCTGGGTAAATGGCGTATATGATGAATTAATGAAATAAATAATATGGGTTTCGGGATATGTTTGATTAGTTGATTTCATTTTTAATAATTAAATATAATTTTATAATAGCCAAGATGCTTTAATGTTAAGCAAAATATTAGATACGTATTTTGCTTTTATCCGAAACTAATTGTCTGAATTGAAGTTTTTAAATAGATTTATCTATGGCCTAAATAGGGCTTCCTTATTCTTTAAGCCAGCTGCGTTGCCCGCTTGCCCCCCGCCTGTAGTCCAAGCAAACAGGGTCGCTTGTTTGTCTTCGCTACACGCGCATAAATAAAACTCATTTGTGCCGGACTTGTGGGACGTTTGGGGGTTGGGGTTGGAAGTTGGGGGTTGGGGCTGTTGCTGCTGAGCCGCCAAAAGTTTGACCAATGGAATTTGTTGATTTTTCGTGGTTGAAGTTTTTGTTGTGCAGCCGAAGATAAATGGCAATGGAATTAATTAAGTTGTTAATTTCCCATTAAGCAGTGCGAACAGCACGTAAAGCACACACACACACACATACAAACACTCGAACACACATATGCTTGTGTGTGGGCGACGTGTCCTGACAGCACTTGACAAAATTATGTGCCTAGCGGCGGCGTTTAACCTTTCAGCGAGCCGCAAAACAAACAGCAACTGCCCCCGCCGACCCAGAAGAGGCTCCCAAAGCCTACTATTCTCTGCCCCCCACGTGTCCCGTTAACCCCTCTGACTCTGCACATATGGGAGTGTGTGTGCTGAAGTCGACCGCAGCAGCACGCGTCAACATTTAGGCATGTGTGTTGTATTAGCATATAAAAACCTCGCACCCGTCGCATTACAAATCGTATCCTTTGCACCCTCGGCGAAAGGATTCGCACGCCTGCACACCCCCACACACACACACACACACACATGTGACTGCTACTCATGTGTGTAAAAAATACGCATAAAAACCACACGACGAATTGACTACCCATTACCAGCCCGAGCATATCCTGCCTCCTTTGCGCTGCTTTCGCCGCTAATAGAGCGTAATAAATGTCATGTTTTGCCAGGCTGAGCTACTCCTTTCGCCGTCGACTCCTTTTGTTGCATGTGTGAGTCGGATCGCCTTTCGTAAGGGGTCAAAGGACAACCCTTCGCGCTGGGGTTCGACAAGAAAAAGGACCTTTCTTATCAATTTGTTAGCCCGCGAGTGAGCTGTTTATTTGCCGATTGCCAAGGCACTTGGCAAATGATTTTAGATTTCAGATTTCAGATTTCAGTTCGATGATTGATAAGTGACGACAACCCCAAAGAACATATGGCCTTAAACTGCATGTGTGAATGTTTTTTTCTTCTTTTTTGGGAAGCCAATTTTTTAGAGGGTGTTTGGACACAGTTCTTATCTTTATTTAAATCTAAAATTCAATTGATATTCACCTGCTCAGCTGAGCTCAGAGATTTTAAAACACTAGAAAGTAATTTGGAAAGGTTCAGGGAAATAATTGTAAATTGTAATTTAATTTAGAATTAAATTTAGATCGAAATTGATCTGAATTTTTTTTTAAATATGCTTTTACTCAAAGATCTAACTTCATTCAAGTTGATATTTGTTAGGAATACCCATAAACTATTACAAATAAATAAAGTAAAATCATAGAAAAACATTTTATCTTTAAGGACTACATTTTTTTCAAGTCACATCAAGTAATGAGCACATCTCACAGTTTATTTGCCTTTATAAATAAGCAATAATTTCATTTATTAATATTTCGCATGTTAATTCAACAAACTGACAGATAAACAACGAGAAGAGCAAGCTTCAATATTATGAACTATAAAATATTCATATGCATTTGCCTGCGACTGTGCGTCTACATATCAGGAAAACACATTAACAAATTTGTGAGTGTGTGTCCTGAGGAATTGCGTGGCCTCGCCCGCTGAAGGAAGGCGCTGCCACTCACCTAATTGCATTAGAAGGTAGCGGCAGCAGGATTGAGTTGGAGTTCCGCGCTGGGTGTGCTGGGTGCCACCCCGAAATATGTCCTGAAATTGCAATGCCTAGGCACATGTTGTCATGTCCTTTGGCTGTCGCTTTGACTTTTTTCTTTCTTTCTCCGCGCTTGTCTGTCGCGCGCTTTTCAAATTTTATGACATTTTTATTCGCTGCGTTGCGGTGCAGGGGGGACGGGTGGGTGAAATGGGGGCATATGTCAACCTATGGTCTATAGCCTGAGGACTACTAGCCCCCCTCCCCCTACAAATGTTGTTGTTTTTTACGTTGATTTCGCGCAAATGTCCGCGCGTTGTAAAACAAAAACAAAAACATGTTGATTTTATTTTTTGCCCATTCTGGGGGGACTCTTTTTTGTGGGATGGTGTGGCTTTTTATGCCCGGGCTTTTAAGTTTTTATGTTACGTCATAATTGGCGTAATTGTTTTGGTAGTTTTTGTCGACTGCATTGAAAGCTTTTTGCTGTCCTTCCAGCACTTAGGCCTAAGGATATCACTGGAACTTTATTACGACAAATATAGGTAAATCTGACTTGAACTCGTATTAAATTCATTTAAAATATGAATTTTTAATATTTAATTGTTTATTAAATTGTACTAAGATAATTTGGACAAATTCAAATGAATTGTAGTACTAGTATATGTAATTCACCCAGTGGAAATCAATTGTTTTCAAGACTTAGAAGGTTAAATTATCCTACTCGACCCTGGATTTGCGATTAAAACAACTGTAATTAAACGCCGAAAAATGTATTTATGTATTTGATGTACCGCGTACCGCACAGCCTTTGACACAACTGTACGAAAATACACTTCCCTTCACTCATTAGCACACATCAAAAGAGTTGCCAAGGATATGAGCTGAGGCAAAGACGCAGACATATAGACAGGAAGCGCAGACTCAGGACCAACAACGCTCGCAGCGCCAAATTGCAAACTTAATAACAAAAGGCTCAAAGAAGGGTGGGCTATGACGCCTGTACACACACACACACACATACACGTGTACGTATATATGTATATATATATATGTATATATGGAGTGTTTGGGGGGCTCATAATGAAAACGAGGCAAATGCAAATGAACAAAAGGCAACATACCACTTATATAGAACCAGTGTCAGAGCCAAGAGTTGCTCAGCCACATCAGCGTCAACATCCTTGGCAGGAAAATCAAAGCGCCAAATGAGAGAATGAACAAAAACCAAGAGCCAAAGCTAAGGAAACGCATCGCAAGAAAATAAAAAAAGAAGCGCAGATGAGATGAAAAAATGGGAAAATTGCGAAAAAATAAAATTAAAATATCGATCAACAGTCGGCAGCATCAGCTAACGAACTCCAACCCCTTCCGCGGCCGTCAGCGGTTGGAGGGAGTGCGCAGTGTGGGTCGGGGGGCGACAAATGAGAAAGCAGACGAAAGGGCTTCTGATATGAGCTTTTGGCGTCGTCGTCGCCTTTCTCCAAGCTGCCTGGCTGCTGTCTTAGGCAAGCAGCAAAGCAGCAAAGCAGCGTGCAATGTAAACTAGTGCTGAGCGCGTCTCGTGTTTGCCTTCGTGACACGAAAATAAGATAAAAACGAACTATTAATTAGGCTAAGGCACAGCTAAACATGCATAAAACAATTTAGAACTGAATAATTAAATTATTTAAAATAATTACTTCAGGCTAAAAAAAAAACAAACAATAAAAGAATCTAAAATTCTTTGATTTTAGAACTAAACATTTTTTTAAATTTAATATTAAAAAATATTCTTTATTAAATTTATTCAATTATTGTTTTCTTAGTTTGGTGCGTGTTCGTGTCGAGAGGCGTTCATCTCCAGCGCCAACCGACAGCCAGGGGGCGCTGTAGCCTGTGTGGTAGAAGGGGGGAGCAAGGGCGTGGGTGCGGGCACTGTGCATGTCCTCGACGTGCGCTCTTAAAATTAAAAGCATGTTTGATGAGGAAATTGAACTGGCATGTAAAAGTGTCTGCGAGTGTGGGTGCAAGTGTGTGTGTGTGTGTGTGGCTGTCTGACAAAATAAAAAAACAAGAAGACAAAAATTGTACCCAGGGTGGCATTAACCCCCACGCTTAATTCATCAGAGAACGCTTGCCGTTATCCTTTGCCGCGGTGATATCTCTCTGCCTTTCTGCTCATTTCTCTTAATTTCATTCACCCTTTGCAAATGAGCTCAGATGGGGGAAGCGGGGGGATTGACGGGGGCTACCCACAGAACGGCACAACAAAATTTTCCACATTATTTCTGACGGTGCGTCGCTGCCGCCGCTGACGTCAGCGTCACTGCCAACGTCTCAGCTGACGCTATTCAAATTTTCTACTTTTGCTTTGCACGCGCGATTTTCCTTGTTTTCGCTTTTACATTTTTTAATAGCTAGAGAAATTTTCGCCGCTGCCTGCGTCGAAGGGTGGCACATTTTTTGCTATTCTACCCGACGGCAGCACGACAACCCTGGCCACTTTCATTGTGTGTCTGTGTGGCACTTAAAACGTTTTTCCTTTTGTTCAGAAAGTTGCCCCACGCACCCCCGCCCCCGCACTTGCGGGTATTAAACTTAATGTTGATAGTGTAATTTTATATTTAAGAGTAAAGCAAAGCAAAAAACCGAAATACAAAAAAGCGCGTTAGGGTTGCGCGGTGTCCATGTCAACATCTGAGTCTGGGTGCGCTTTTTTTTTTATTTTTGAGGGGGTGTTAGTTTTTTTACAGTTTTCCTCGCAGCGGCGCTCAACGGGTTCTAATTGAAGTCAAGTTGCTTTTTAGAGTTTGGGTAAATAGAAACCTTACAAAAAAATGCCTATTGGGTTTGGGTCAACCACTTCCGAGTATAGTTTTTCATTTCGTTTTACTCGTAATTAAAATTTTAAATATATAAAAATATTTCGAATACTTCGAAGTTCGTATCCTCCCTTTTTCTTGACAATCTTTTCCCTCTTTTAAGATCTGAGCCCAACTCTTGCTCTCGGCTAATTTGAAGCTGTTTCATGCTTCTCAACCTTTTCGCCAGCTGCTTAAATAGAAATTACTTCATCGATTTTTTTTACAGTTCTCTCATTCCGGCACAAGTCTCAAATAGGCCGCTGGCAATGGGGACCAGGATAAGCAAAAATAAAAAAAAATGGGTCTGACGTGCGCTTCCGTCGCCTGTCCCTGGCCGAGACCCACAAAAGATAGACGCAAAAAAAAATAGACAAAAAAACTTGAGGCACACGCAGCTTTTTTTCAACGACTTTTTAATTTAAGGGTAGCTATTGGAATTCTTTTTTCGACTGATGCTGCTGCGCATCCTTTCGCATCCTTGCCCGGTCGCCTAATGAAAAGTCACCGTCAATTACAGGGTCGCCACGCGCCCAAAAACGCAAATGAAATTAGAGCAAAAAAAAGCAAAAAGTTGCTGAATAAAAAAAAATGCAAAAAAATGTGACCAAAAGTCAGCAAACACGAAGGACCCTTAATCAGCAATCCTGCGCAAGCAAATTTGTTACGCAAATGAGCCAGGACAACGGGGGGAAGACAAAAAAAAAAAAGAAACACAAATTATATTGAAAGACAGACACTCGAGAATGCAGAAAGATGGGCTTGGGAATAAGTGAAAGACGTGTCTGCGCATTTCTGGCTGTCGCTCTGAATAGTTGTCAGCACATTCTTTTCCATTCATTCGAGTGGCTGCCATTCAAAGCTGATTGTTTTGACTGATCATCCAGGGCCGATAAACCCCATTCGCATCTGTTTGCAGCAGACAACTCTTTCTCTTCGATGAGATACCCGCTTGCAATTGCAGATAAGCCACGTCTGCTGCAGGGATTGCCAGCTCTGAGCTGCCCACAAAGGTATGCTACGTTTTTTTACACACCCTTTAGCCAGTGAGTAAATAGGGCGTATTGGTAAAAGGTATAGGTAAAAAAATGCCAGAGCATTTCATACTGATCCTAAATAATGCAAAAGAAATCATTAAAATTTTATTGTTGGAAAAAAATAATTTTAAAATGATTTGAATTTTCATCATAAGTTTAATCATTTCATTAACATCTATTGAAATTTAATCTTCTATTTATATTTTTTTTTAACTACATGCAGGGTATCTCGTTAACTTGACTTCCAATAGTGTTTATTCGCTTCTGTTGTGTTTTGGCTTTGTCTACCTGCTGTGCACGTGTGTGGCTCTGTCAATATTTGTCTCACATGTAAGCGAGTGTGTGTGTGTGGGTGTGTATGATGTGTGTGTGTGTTGCGGAAGTAACCTGATTTCTTGTGCAAAAACAAATCGAAAGGGCGTGACAGCAACGGGGGCTGCCCGTGGAGCTGTGTAAACTGCAATGTCCTGTATGTCCTGCTGATGCTGTGTTTGGACATGTGTCTGCGCCGGCAGCTTGACCAGAGCCCAATATTTGCCCAAGGCATTTGGCGGGCAACGGGTCTCAAATCTGTTCGTTGAAGGCGGGTCACCTTTGTTGGTTTGCAAAAAAAATCAAATACTAATAAAAATACGAGAGTACAACAATCTTTGGTTTGACGAAAATGTAATGCCCTTGCGGATTTTATATGTTGTTGTATATTGCCGCAAAATGATATTTTTATACGTAAACATAGTCGGCTATCGGAGATTTTGCGATCATATCGACCATAACTATATGCTATGGCGATTCGATATCGATGAAATTGTCATAAATCTTGAAAAATAAAAGGATATATTTTTTTGACTAACCCATATGTGATATAATAGTCCGATCCGATCCGCAAATCTTCAACAAGATTTTTAAAAACTGAAAGCCAGAGTATTAAACTCGACTGTTGATGCTGATCAAGAATAGGAATATATACTTCATAAGTTTTGAGATGTATTACTTAAGACGTTACACAATCCACGATAAAATTATAATACCCTTTTCTAATGTATACAAAAAAAAACGCCGCAGGACATGCCAATGATGTTGTGACCATGACGCCATTGGGCAGCTGTCAGGCGCAGAAACAGGAGCTGAAACCGGACCAGTAGTCGGAGACGGAGTCGGATTCAAAGTTGAAGCCTGGGTCGAAGATGTGGCTGACGTGGCTGGCAAGCCTTTGAGGCAGCGGCTCACCTTTGGCGCAGCTGTCAGAAATGTTAATAGGCGTAAATGAGAAGCCCAATGAGATGAGCGCTCAATGGTAGAGAAACTAATTTCCGTTTACCGGTGAGCGAACAAAGACGCACGTTGATGTCTTCGGCGCAAATCCTTAGCCGCAGCCAGGACGTGTGCCAGACGCATCCTTTGCGCAAATTGCATGCCTGATCTGGCGACGTGTGCGGCCCCTAAACGGGGATTATTGTCGTATGCAAATGGAAAATAGGAAAAACTATAGAGCAGGCAAGTCAATGGAACAAAAACCCTTTTCAAAAATCCCTGGCTAAACATTGATCTGTCTACGGGGTGGTGTAATTTCAATTTTTTAACTCCGTATACACTGATCAAATTGGGCGTATTGGTTTTTGTACCGTGTGTTTGCAGTGTCTTGCTCCAAAACATAAAGACTTAAAATTGGAATACGCGAATAATGTATTTAAATTTTTTTATCACGCCCACAACGGGACCCCAAAAATGTACAGTTAAAACTCAATAATATCTATTTTACTTGGTGAACAGAGTATTGCGCAGTCGCTTATATCCGCCTGCAGTGATCAGAAATTTTCTGCTGCTGCTACCAGCCGGCATTTGCATATGGCAAAAAAATTATATATTCAAAAAAAGTGAGACTGTGCCTGGCAGGACACACGACAAACGCGCACCCCTCAGCATTTTTTTTCAAAATTTTTTTTTGTTACCCAGACAACGGCGAGAGTCCTGCGGCTGTGGACAACCCTTTTTTGTATTTGTTGAAAGGGTTTTTCACAAGTTCTTTTTCACTCGACGCACTTTTAATTTGCATTTTGTTGGGATTTCGAAAATCAAGTTCGAAATTTACCCCAGACGAGCCGGTTCCGGATTCTGTATTCCGGCTGCTAGCCATTAAACACAAATGCCCGTTTTTTGTGGGTACAGTTTTTTTTTGTATTTGACAAGTGAATATTCATGTAATTTTTTTTTCTCAGTTAGGCAAGGGTTAAAAAGTTTTCAGGGCCGCGCAGCGGGCAGAGGCATAGAAAATATAGAAACAAAAAAAACGTGGGTACTTTAGCATGTGCTCGTGCAGAATAATTTGGGTTGATTTGGTTGAGCTACAAAAAAAAAATATTAAAAAAAAGAGTTGAAAAAGTGTTGCAGGCGACAAACAGGGTGTTGCGGCAAGATCAAGTGAAATGAGATTTTGCTTACTTGAATAAAAAAATAAAATCAAAAAAATATATTAAGATAAAATAAAAAATATATATATTTTATGACAGTACTTGAGGCTTAAAAATTAATATTATTACAAAAAAATTATAGAGTTGTAACTTAAAGTCTTAAAGTCCACATCTACGGATACAGGGTATTTAGTTTGTAACCAGATTATTAGCAACTCTTTTTTCTAGACACCCTTTTAAAAATTCTCTGCGAAAAAAACTACCCGTAATATCCGCTTAAAAAACTCAGAATTCATAAAACTTCGCAACGATAAAAAAATTAAAACGAAAAAAACGCAGAAATACGCAAAAGTTGAGAGGCAAAAAATAAAGTCCTTATGCCCGACAAACAGGCAAGCAGACAGCAGCCAAAGGATTGAGCTAGATGGGTTGAAAAGCAAAAAAAAACAAGAAGAATCAGCAGAACGCAGCGTTGCATGCAAAACGAAAGTTAATCACAAAATACATAACGGTAACAAAAAATAAAAAAAAAATAGATGAGCAGAAAAAAATGAGGCAGACGCGCGTTTTTTTTTTTTGTTCCTGCGAGGGGTTAACTTAATTTATGCGCATCGCGAGGCTGTAAGCGTGGCAGCGGCAGCGACGTCGACGTGGACTGCAGCAGCGACAGCGACTGAAGCTGCGGCTGATTATGCAGCGCGAGCGCAACGTGAAATGTTTTTCTTTTCTCTCACAATTTTTTATTTTTATTCTTTTGCGCCGTTCGGTTTTTAATTTGAAAAATATGTGACGCTTGATGGGCTCTGGTTGCTGGGTTGTTGTTGTTGTTGGTTGTTGGTTGTTGCTGATGTGGATGAAAATCCTTTGGCTTTATTGGGAATTATTGATTTATGATTTGCAATATGCTATACATTTCCCTTCGATAATTCTTCTTCGTGTTTCACATGGTTCGTCGCGGCTGAAAGCTGTGCACAAAATAATTAGTTCTGAGCAAATCACAGGAGTTTAATGAATAAAGAATCGGGAGTGTAATTTAAACAATTATAATGATACGTAATATTGATAAGTTGAAGGTACTGAAGACAGAACCTATAAAATGGATCAAAAGTAGTGCCAGAAGTATCTGTTGCATAATTTTAATATTTATAATATGAGATATCTTCCATATTCCCACTAGGTAATGGTATCAGAAGCTTAAAACAGTTTCAAATACTATTAAATATATATTTTTTTATCTACCAAAAACTGGCCTCTCCTCTCTCTCTCTCTTGAAAGCGCTTTCGACCCACTTCAGGTGGCAATATGGCAACAGTTTCTCTGCCCTGCGAAGCGCACTTCAAACACCAATTAAAAATTATAAACAGCCCCAACCACCGCACTCTCGCTCTAAAAACATATAATACCATCTTTATGAAAAATACAACAAAAAAAAAACCAGAAAGAAAGTAAATTGTACATTAAGAAAAGCAGAAGAAGAAGAAGAGGCAGAAGTGCGTAGCCACCTGGACGAAGCGGCGCCAAATGATGCCGTTAAGATGCTTACCGCGCGAAGCTTCGTAGAGCGGCGAATACTTCAAAAGGCATTAAAAACAAAAAGAAAAAACAGAAGAAGAAAGAGAAAAAGAACGCGCGCTCACAAAATGAAAGCCAACTGACCCCTCCGCCAGCCCCCTGCACCAGCACCCACACTACCCCGCCAGCTGCCACAAGGGCTGCAGAAAAGGGTGGCAAACGAAATTAAATTTTGTACTTCGCATAAACTTAATTACTCGCCTTGGCAGCGCCCCAGGGAAGAGAGGGAGCGGGGAGGGGAGGAACTCTGTGGCGCAGGCGCCGGCGCAGGATTTGAGCGTTCGCTCGTTCATTAATGGCCGCGCTTAATGGGCAATATTACATTATGCGCTGCATTGTCCTCTTTGCTGTCCTTAAAACAAACTTTACGCTGCCCTGCCCGACCACCCCCCACTCCCCCCGCTTGCTAATTTAACCCTCGTTGGGCTCAACTGGCTGCCATTTGGCTTTTGTTTCAAAGTTAGTGTCAAACAGCATCATTTCCATGTTAATTGCACGCCATTTTGTTGCTGTTATTGTTGTTGTTGTTGTTGTTATTGTTGATTATCCTTTCATTTATGCAAAGTCCTGGCCGCTGTTAATTCGCTTATTCGCTGCTCGAGTTTTTGTCTGCATTTTAATTAATGCTTTCCTTGTTGTTATGCAAAATGAGCTGCTGATTAAAAGGATATGCCTTGGATTCCTGGCGGGTTTCTTGCTGGTTGCCGTCATCGTCGTCGTCGTCGTCGACGTCGTCTCCGGTTCTGGCCACTTGCCGGATATGAGAGGTAATTAAAAAATTTTCATTGGCCTGTTAAATTGCGCTTTGCATATTTTGCGGGCGCCGCTCACACTCCTCGCTGTCGAGTCCTTTGACTGAGTCCTGGGCTGGCCAGAACACTTTGATGTGCGCCCGGTGAAATTGCATTAGGCTTTTAACACAACAGCAGAAGTGTACTCACACACACACAGCAGCAAATTAGTTCAAAGGCTGTCAAGCAAAAGGCTCAGCCACACGCACATGTCCTGCCGCATTCTGTCCAGTTGGCTAAGCGAATTATAGAACCCATTAGAGGCGCTCCCTGCCAAATGAAAGCTAGTCTTGCATTATTTAATAATGTGTAATACATATTTATATATATATATCCTGGAAAATCCTTTTAGACTCATATCTGTGTCGAGAACATGGGTTATAATTGAATCAACAGTCCGAAGTGACGCAGCTGCTGGACACGCCCACTAAAGCCAGAGCACAGCACTGACCTCTGCCAACTGTCAGCCAACACACTAACACACACGCACACATATGCCCGAAAGTATACTACGCTTTTTTTTGCATAAAACCCGCCAAACCAAATATAAACAAGCAAAAAAAAACGAGAAAAAAGAAAAGCTGCGTCAAGGAAAACCCACAACAAATCGCTTAAATCGCATCAACAGTTTGCCAAACACACGCACACACAAACCCTTATCACACACACGCGCACACACACGCACACACCAACACACTTTACATATGCGTAGTGAATGATAGCTTGTTGATAGCTCACTTTTCCCACCCACACAAAATGTCAACAAGCACAAACACACACACACACACACACTCACACATATGCATACCACCCTATGCTTATGATTTTCAAATGTTTTTCTTTTTTTTTCAGCCAGCTTTTCACATGATTTTTGCTAAACAAATTTCTTTGCAAACGCACAAAATAAAAAGGGGAA
This sequence comes from Drosophila paramelanica, assembly GCA_035043915.1. NCBI lineage: Eukaryota > Metazoa > Arthropoda > Insecta > Diptera > Drosophilidae > Drosophila > Drosophila paramelanica. The sequence goes on along the minus strand of JAWNMO010000674.1, from coordinate 7,174,560 downwards.
AAAGGGTCGGCGGATGTGCCTCATATATGTACATGTCCTGACGAGGACCCACGGGACCGGCCGCAATATCCACGCAAATCGCGTGTGTAGTTTTGGCTGATATACCCTAGCAAAAATATGTATATAGTAGGGTTGTTTGTTGCTGAGGTTGATTTGTAAGAAAAAATAAATATCTAAAATACTAAAATTATGAATTATATATTTATAAAAAGATAAATTTACAATAGATTATAATATGGAATGTTCCGTAAATTGAAGTTGGGTTGAGGGAACTCCTCTTTGATATTTCTTAAAGCTATTTATTATTATGACTCAAGTTTAGGAAATAAGAAATTGTTTAGTTTAACATAAAAAGATTCGTAATTCCTTTTACTAACATATTATTAGATTATATTGTGGTATTGTTAATATATATATAGCATTATATTGTATATTCCAGTTTATTTTATCTGTAGATTTTAATATTGTTTAAGTATTTATATTTAAAACTCAAATCTCAATATTTATAACTTTGCGAATATAGAAAAGTGCAGGGTAGATTGTAGTCGACTACTCCCGTTAGCACAGCTCGCACATGTTATTGTATTTGCCATTTATTGTCGGGCAATTGCCGCTTCCGCCGCCCATGTCGCGGTTTATGCATGTAAATTTGTACAAAATTGTCGAAATTTTGTGGCAAATAAAAGGAAACGCACAAGGGGGAAAGGCCAAGCGGCAAGAGGGGTGTGTGTGTGTATGGGTGTGTGTGTGTGTACGGCACTTGTCTAATGTACGCGTAATCATCAGCGTTTTTATCATAGAATTGCCATTATTGTTGTTGTGGGAGGCGGTTCGTTGGGTGGATAGAGTTGTGCCCCTTTGCGTATTATGGAAATTGATATGTGATATGTGTAGTGAATGTGGCTCGCAAGTGGGCGTGGACCGTGGGAATTTGGCGGAAGGTGTGGCACATTGGTATAGGTCAGCATGAAAACTGCTCAAATGTGCTATAAAAATAGTTGAAGGAAGTGTTACATGAAAAATACAAATTGTTTTCTCTGTTTTATAAACTAGCAGGTGGAATTCTGATATTTTTATAAGAAATGTGTAAATAACAGTAATTGCTCAATTTAATTTACTTGATAATCTTTATATTTAAATATTGCTTACCTATGTATATGTATATATTTTAATAAAAGCTTTGTTTTTTGACTTTCTTTTGTTTTGTGGAAATTCATTTCTAAGCAAATTGCAATAGAGTTTCTTTCATGGAACTCAATGTAAATCATTATTTGCTTGTTCATTGGAATAAAAAATAATGAAAGAGCTGATATATATGTTTTAAATGTTAATAGAAGCGATGCAATAAGTATAAGTATATTTAGCAATAATCTTGAATTAATCACATTTCCCAAAAGACAAAGAACCCATCTGAATTGCTGTTGACGAAGCCTTTTAACCAGAAATCCGAGCAGACATCTGATGCTCTCATATTCTGCAGAAACTCCCCTTTGCCCCAAAATTTCCCCCCTCTCTCTCTCTTTGCCCCACCCACTCAACTGGTTCATCAACCTGAAACACTTGCACTTAACAAATTTTTTTGAAAACTTAAAGTCTGTGCATTGAGTACGCGCTGCGACAGTGGAACGTGCTGCTTCCCCATAGCCAAATGCGCGGCTCCAATTCACAATTCCTTTCCCGCACCCCTTTGCCCCTCGCTGGCAGCAGCCCCTGCGCTTGCGACATTAATACCATGAATAATATACGCTCATTTCTTTTGCTTTCGCCTTGGCGATTGCCCCCGCTCAGCGCCCCGTCAGCTCAGAAGCTTTCTGCTGCTGCTGCTGCTGCGGCTGCTTCTTCTTTATTTCAGCTTCTTCTTCCGCTGCCGTCGCCTTTAGAAAAGCCAAAGGGGTTGTTTGTAATTTTTTTAAACAAAATTTTCTTCATTTCGCTTTTACGTTGATTTTCGTGCAACTTGAGAAAAACAAATAAAAAGCAGAAAGCGACGAAATGAGTCAAAGGCAAAGCTAAAAGCTGCCGGGTGCGTAGCGGGGGGCGGCGACGGGCGAGGGGCAATGGAGCCTGCCAGTGGGGGCAGGCAAACGTCTCAATGAGTTTTACGCTCCTTGCTTGATAATGAGCAGCGCAGAAGAGCAGAAGAAAACAACAAAAAAGTAGCTCAGAAACTGCGAAGCAGTGGGACAAATCAGCAAACTGGCACGCATAATTAAAAATGAAATACAATTTATAAGATAAGAAATGGTCTTTCATAAACAAATTATTTGGGAGGGTAAAAGACAAATATAATAAATATGTACGCAGACGAAAGGTATATTAAAAGCTGAAAACTAATATTTAAAAATCAGTATAAGAAAATATTGAAAATTCAAATTGTATATATGAATGCAATCTTAATATAATATATTACAATTTTATCATAAGTATGCTCCAATTTGTAGAAAACTTAAACATTTTTGATCACTTAAAGCTTTTTTTCCCTTTTTGCTATTTAATTTAAATTTTTTTTCAACGTTTTTCGGTCACTGTGCGAGTTTGACTGCGCTGTGCTCACCCAGCATTAAACTCTTTGACTAAAGCTAAGGGCAGAGCGAGATAGCTGACAGTATAGCTGGCTCGCTTGCACACAGACGCAGGTGCTGCAGCGACGCCATTCGCAAGAGGCAAAAAAACAACAACAAGAAGGGGTTGGGGGTTGCGTCTCAAAGCAGAGAAAGCGAAAGCACTTCGTATGCAAATGAGTTTCTCGTTATCGCTGCCTGCGTCGACGTCGACGTTGCTGCGCGCAGAGAGGGTTGGTTTTTTATTTTTGTCAAGCCGCGTACCGGCTGCTCCATGGGGTTGACTTGATAAGCGCGAATGCTCGGCCAAGTTACGAGCACCAGCGAAAAGGAGTGAAATGTTAAATGTGAAATTGCCAAATTTCTAATGAGCATTTTTTCATTTTCTGCTTCTTCTTCTTCTTCTTGCTGTTTGCGATTTGTTGTGCCTTTGGGCACTTTGTCAAAAAATTCTGTTTACAGCACGCTGCGTGCAAATGTCCTTGAAAGTCCTGCCACTTTCTCTTGGCCACCCGCCGTGTGGCCAAGAAATTCGCAATGCCCTTTTTGGTAATTGAGAACAGAGCATCGCTTACAGCTCAAAAGCCAAGAGGCATCTACCTCGAGCCGCTGGCTGTTAATTGTTGCAGCACTGCGAATGTGTGTTTGTGTGCGTTTGTGTGTGTGCGTGTTTGCCAAAAATTTGCATGCCTTTGCGTATACCGCACCGGAGGGGGTAGAGAGCTGGGCCAAAGGTTCGAACAACAGCCACATAAATTGGCTTCAGTTTGTGTTCATTCATGCGGCATTTGCTATTTTACCTCTTCTACTCTTTTGCACTCTTTCCATCTCGATTTCTATCTGCCATTCTGCCCTATCGATAACCCTTTGTTTGTTCTGCATTCAATCTATTGCAATTTTTGTTGTGCCTTTCGATGTGTGTGTGTGTGTATGTGTGTGTGTGCATTTGATTGATGCTATGTACGCCCCTCTGCGCTGGATATTTTTGTTGCATATTTTAAAAGATTATAAACAATGCTTTAGGAATTTTAATATTATTCCAGAGTGGAGTTTTCGAAAATTTTATAAAATTGTTTTTAATTAAATATTTAACTGCAGATAAATTGAGTTATATAAAGAAATCAGGTGTTATTCTGCATACAGATTATAAAACAAATTAAGCTTAAAATGGAAGTAAAGAAAACTTGTACACTAATTTATAAAATTTATATAAATAAGAAGTTTTTAAGGATCTTAAAAATGTTTTTAAAAATTCAACTCTTATCAACTTTGTTTAAGTTTTTGCCGCGCAATCTTTACGCAAGCATTTTAAAAAAGCCTCCAACTGCAATTATTCAAAATCAACTAAGCCCAGAAAATCTAGGCCCAAACACACTAAAAAAAAACAGAAAAGAAAAAGACGAAGCTACCCATATTAATAAGGCTCATAATTTTACCCATTTAATTGAAGCGAATGGCCGCAGGATAATGAAGGCAACAGCAGCAGCAGCCAATGCGGCATCAGCTGCCCCCATACACTACCCACTTTCCATTCCATTCCCCTTTCCCCACTCCCCCTCGCCATAGTCTATTGCACTTGAGGCAGCTTATTAGAATCGCTTGGTTCGCTGGACGCGAACTTCGGACTTCAAGTCCTGGGCGCAAATCATAATTTTTCAATTTGAATAATGAGCAGCGCTCGGCGGTTGCTTCTAAAGTAGAAGAAGCCTTTAAAATTTATTTTCACTGCCTTTTCATTCTTTTCGTTTTTGGGGCAGCAGAGCCCCAAGCTTGACTAGTCCATACCCTTTAAAAATATTTTTTGAAAAATCGGTAGCCACATTTTTGGTTCAGCTGGAGAATTTGATACCTTTTTTTATATGTTAAAATTTATTTCAACAATGTTAAAAGTTACAGATTTTGGTAGTAATTTAGGCAAGGGATACTATAGCTTGAGTATATGCGAATATGAGATGTTCTATCATATAAAAGGATTTCAATGCATATAAATTTTTCTACGTTATATTTTCTATGATCCGATTTTCTAAACTAACTCAATATACCTTACAACAACTGTTGTTGTACAGGGCATTGAAATCCTTACAGCCAAACACTCGTAAACTCATTTGGAAAAAATTCCGGCTACCCAAGTCTAAATCATTTACTCGAAAGGCAACGCTGCCGCTCAGCGAAGAAAGGCTGAAATGCTAATAAGCAGCGCAGGACTCCTTGCCCCCCACAATTGAGGGGTGAGTGGCTGTCGTTGTGGGAGGACGACGCCGCCGCAGATGTAAGCACATAAGAAGGCTTTTATGTAATACATTCTGCCATTTTGTACATAGAACGAAGCCTTTTTCGGCTGCTACCGTTGAAAGGGGCACAAAGAAAGGAGGCGTCGCGTTGCTGGGTGGCTGTGGTGGTGGGGGTGAGGGGCTTGGTGGTAGCTGCTGCCGCTGCTGTTGTTGCTCGTTGAAGATTAAATGGGAAAACACTGTGACATTTTCTGGCTGCGCGCGCGTTTTTTTTATTTTTTTTATATATATTTTTTCTCAGCTGCCGCGCGGCGCAAAAATTCAAAAATGCCAAGTTTGGGGTTGGCGCTTGGCCCAATGGGGTAGGGGTTGGGGTTGGTGTTGGTGTTGTGGGTGGCATCAGCCATTGCGGCAGCGACAGCGACAGCATTAGTGGGGCGTCTCGTGGCAAATGTAAAATAATGCGAAAGGGCTTCGTTTGCATAAATTAAAAATTTATATAATGTCGCCCGTTGTCGCTACAGCTTGCCGGGGAATTGGGGGGGTTGGGCGGCTGGCTAATTTTGCTGGGAATGGGGGAGTGCCTACATTTATTGATTAAAAACGTTGCTGGTTTAACACAATATTGTAATATATATTTCGCATTTTTGTATTCACACAATTCGCCATAAACATAATAAATACTCGTACATTGAGGTTTTTGCATTCAAAATTAATGAATTATTTTTTTTTTACTTTTTCTCTTTTTTTTTATATATATATTCATATAATATTTAAATGCTTGAAAAGACAACAACAATAAACTAGAAAATCAATATGCAAAGCAGCGCATGCCTTAGTTAATTATAATTATATATGTTTATATGAGTCGTAATAATTATAAATTAATTTTTATTAATTTTTCTAGCTTGTTTTTAGATTAGATTTTTAGGTGCTGAATTGTTTACTTTTTGTTGTTGTTTTACTATATATGTATGTATTGCACATATTGAGCCGCATAATTGTGAATAATTTAATAGTATATACAGTTAAATTGACATTAAGTTTAGGTTTACATATTTATATAGATAATTTATACACTTAAGTTAATTTACGATAAGATTTTTTGTTTCTTTTTTTTGTTAAATATACATACATAATTATATGAAACATGTGAGGTGTGTTGTACAATGCGCAGTTTCTCGGGTCCAAGTGGGGCGGGCCTTGAGATGCGTTTACTATTTTGGGTATTATTTCACTTTTTGTTTTTGTAATTATTTAATCTTGAGGAACTTGTATACCATACACTTGAATGAACAAAGAAAATTACACAATATTTTGTTGCATTTTTTGTTTTGTTTTTTTATGATATTAAATAAATCGAACCAAAGATTGCACTAAAATTATTTGTGTAGTGTAAGTTGTTGAGTATATATGTACATCTTAGGCTATATACAGATTATATATATAGGGCATATCTATATACACTTAAAGCTAAATACGTTTGTTTTTCTAAATGCTTGGAAAATCGTTCGTTATGCTTAGATCATAAAAATATGCATAAAAATTTTCATATATATATATAGGTATATGTATATATGTAACTTTCGATATTGTTTATCGGTTTACTTAGCTCCGTTTTTTTGTATATAAATTCAGTTGAATTGTACGATTGCCCAAATTTTAGTTATTGTAAGTATATATATATATATATATCGTTTTATATCGCTGTGTGTGTGTGTGTGTGTGAGTGTGTGTACGTTTGTGTGTGAGTTGCTTAATAACAATCACAACAAATTGTTTTTTTATATAGAGGTATTGGAGGTATTCGGTTATAGTAGTTCTTCCTGTTTACTTGGTTCACGACTTAACGAACTAGACTATAGTTTAGACTATAAGTTAATATGTGTTTGGTATTTTTGTTTTGAATATTTATGATTTGTTTTGAGCTATATTTTATTTAAATTGAAAAAAAAAAAGAGAAAAATAATTTTTGTCAGAAAATAAAGTAAAAAACTCGGAAGACTACATTCAAAAATGTAAAATATTATAAAAGAATAAATTGAGATGAACTTTGAATAAAAATGTTAGAAATAACGTATTTTATTAAAGAAATGTGTTTTAAATAAATTATTGTGATTTTTGCATTTAAATTGTAATATCAAATTTTGAAACAAATAAAAAAGAAAGCTGCAAAAAATAAATATATAAATATCTTGCAATAGAGAAATAAAATAAAATTTCAATTTAAAATTCAAATGAAAAAAACATAAGCATTTTTTTATCTGCGATTTTTCATCAATTTTATTTTTCATAATTTTTTCCAACATGCCCCTCCTCACAGCATGCGGCAACATTTTGGTGGGGCTTCATTAAATACAATTTAAATATGAAACTAAAAAGAATGACTAAAAATAATCATAATAATCATATTGATAATATATGCTTTTTTAATAAAACGAGATTCATGCAATAAAACGTATCTAGGCTAATTAAATAATATTTTTAAAATTTATAATTTATGGCAAACAAAACAATTGGCATTAGGCATACAAAATTTATTTTAGTTGTAATTTGTTTTTGCTGTTAATAACTTAAAGTTAATTTTGATTTTGATTTTGTTTGTGTGTTGATTGGCGTTTTCTTTGAGAATAATCAAAAAGTGCATTAAAAATTAGACTAAACAATAACTAAAAATATATTATTTTTTTGATTTTTGTTTCTTTTCGTTTCTTTTCTTTTTTTGGAGAAAGCGCTGTATAATTTACAATTGGCAGCTGCAAACGCTGGCTATATACAATTATTGGACAATAAACAAGGATCATAGATTTAACTAAATGTAATTTCAACTAAAAACTAGGCTTTGAGAATGGCACAACATTAGCTGGGTTACGTTTTTTGGAGGCTTTTCCTTTTGTCGAGCTGGGTTTTCTTATATTAAGAATTTGGTTCTTAGTTTAATGTGTTTTGTACAATTTTTTGGGGCCTTTTTTTGATTTATGTGCAATCGTTTTTGTGTTATTTTACCTAAGTGTCTAAAATTATTAATATTTTTTTTTTGTTGTATTTTATGGTAGTTTTTGTAGTTTGTTTTTTGTTTTGTTTTTTTTTTGCAAGCTACTTGTAATTTGCAAGCTACTTGTACTTGACGTAAATTCCTGTTCCGTAAACTTTTTAAGCTCCAGCTTCATCTGATGATCGCCGGCACTGTACTCTCTATATATATATATATTTATATACAATTTGCACTCCCCCCGCCGTGCACCCTTAATGGTGCTGTTGGAGCTGCTGCTGTCGCAGATAGAGCGCAGCGGCATCGTCCAGTTCATCGAGATCGATGTCCTCGTGCTGTTCGTGCGATTCGGCAGAGCGCGGCGAGTGCATGCTGAGATCCTCGGGCTCCGTCTGTTCGGGCATGTCGCTGGCCACGTGGACAATCTGCGGCGGCGGCAGCCGGAAGACGCGTCGGATGTCCTGCGCCTTGCGGCGCGCATTGCTGCCGCTGCAGTGGCCGTCCACGGAGCTGGCTCCATCCTCGGACAGATCGAGCGGTGCCTCCTCATCCAGGCTGCTCTTGGCCAGATCCACCGACTCCTCGGAGCCGCCATAGCTGGCGCACATGGCCGCAAACTTGTTCGTGGAGGATTCCAGAGCAGCGGCCGCTGCCGCTGCCATCGGATAGTCGCCGCTCATCGCTGGCGAGAGAGCGGGCGTCGGCGGCGACTGAATGCCGCACTTGTGATTCATCAGATGGTGGCGCCGGCGGAACTTCATGTGGCAGCGCTCGCACTCGAACGGCTTCTCGCCATTGTGCACCAGCATGTGCGACTTCAGCTGGTTGGAGTCGCTGAACTTGCCGTCGCAGATCTCGCAGGTGTACGGCCGCTCGCCGGTGTGGACGCGCAGGTGTCGCCGCAGATTGGCCACCTGGACGAACTGGCGATCGCAGTGGGAGCAGTGGTAGGGCTTCTCGCCGGTGTGCAGCCGCATGTGGGTCTTCAAATGATGGTCACGGGTGAAACGCTTGTGGCACTCGGGACACTCGAACGGCTTTTCGCCGGTGTGGGTGCGCTCGTGATTCTGCAGGACATGCTTGTAGCCGAAGCTGCGCGAGCAGATCTTGCACGTGAAGCTCTTGTCACGCGACGGATCCTTGGCGGGCGCTGATGACGCCGCCGCCGAGGTGGTCTCATGTGCGGAAGAGTTGGGCGAACTGCCGCTGGAGGGCGGGGAAATGGGGCCGCCGGGCGTGTGATATAAATCGCTGACGCTCATGCTAATCTCCGTCTGGAACTCCTTCTTCACGGACAACTTGCGCGCCTTCTTCACGGGCTCGCCCAGCCCCATACCCAGGCCGAGACCCAAGCCGAGATGATGCTGCGGCGTGCTGTTGGGCGAGCTGAGCGGATGCTTGCCGCTGTTGGCCAGCGGGGAGTGCGGGCTGGCGGGCGGCGAGTGCAGATGTGTGCCGCCCAAAGGCAGCTGCTGCTGCTGTTGATGTTGCTGCTGCTGCTGTTGCTGCTGCTGTTGTTGCTGTTGGTGCTGTGCTGCCCAGGCGCCAAAGAGCGCCGCCGGATTGTGTGGGAACAGAGTGTTGGCCAGCGTGCTCATCGGCAGCTGTGCCATAAACGCGGCCGCCTGCCGATTGGCGGCCAGCAGCTGTGTGGGCGACAACATGCCAAAGGCGGAGGCAGCCGCAGCCTGTTGCAGCCCCATCGCGGGGTACAGCGAGTGCGAGTTTGTGGACGCCACCGGGCTGCTGGCCGATGTGTTCGCGGACATCGGCGGCGACAGCGACATGGAGCGATCCACGACGAGCTCCTCGCGCTTGATGCCAGCCAGAGCGGCAGCTAGGCCTGAGAAACGGAAGAAACAAAACAAAAAGTTAGCATTGGCAAACAGAAAATAAAGTAATACAAATAGAAAATCAAGTAAAGTATAAAATCAATTTAACTGCTTTTTGCCCTTTTTAATTTTAGCTGCCTTTTTCCCCTTCCACCCGCGCACCCGCTGAGCTGTCAGTTACAGTTCGGGGTCAGCTGCCCGCGGGGCAGTCCGAACAACAACAGCAACAACAAAAGAACACAAATTTTTTGCTTTAAGTTGAAAGCAGCACGTGTGAACTGATAAAGTGTTGGGGAAGCGTGGGCGATAAAGAGTTCACCTTTAAGCAAAGAGAAAGAGAGCGAGCGCTTGCTTAAGAGTACAACACACATGTGCGTAACATATGTGTGAGCTTTTGTCTGTGTATGCTTGCGCTCTCGCTCTCCCTCTCTCCGGCGTTTGTTTTGGTGGGCGTTGCGTGAAACGAGTTAAATGCCGGTTGCGGGCGCCCAACAACAAATAGGGAGAAGAAAAAACTTGTAAACAAAACTTAATTGCTGTGCATGTGTGCGTGTGTGTTTGCGTTGAGCATTTGCCAAAATGGCGCCTAATGTTAACTCAAGCACATTGAGACGTCGTTATTGCCGTGCGTGCCCAAACGTGTGTGTTTGTGTGTGTGCGTGTGTGTGAATTGTTGTGCTTTAATGCGAACTTTAATATGTTATGAAGGAATTGCACAAAGCATTATCAATTAATGACTCAGCTTGATTTATTATAATACAACGCATATTTGGCAAGAAGTTTTTTTAGAAGGTATTTAAAATTTTTAGTGGCTATTAAATACTTGCTGAAGATTTTTCTTTTGGTTAACAATTGCAAATATTTGGGAAAAACATTTAAAATAATAATACAAAATATGCTTATCTTTTTTAAATAAGATTGTATGTTTTAGGTATATTTTTTAGTGTTCTTTTAAGAAAATTTTTAAGTAATTTATAGTATTTTAAAATATTTTGCAATCAATTAATCCCGTTTAGAATTACTTAAAGTTTGTTGGCAAGTAGATAGATAGTTTTCTAGTTTCCCCATTACTTCATATTCTCATACTTGTTTTTAAAAAGAAGTTTGCCTAAACAGTTTTTTATGAAATTATTCGTTTACTTACTTCGTGTCTGCGCGTCCTGCAGCATTGATATGGCCATAACTGTGTTGTTGTGTGTGTGTGTGTTGTTTTTGTTGTCCTTGCTTCAACTGAGCAAATTAAATTGCAAGTGGTATCCTTGCAATTTCACTGAACGTTCTTTTCTTTTCAGTTTTGAACACAAATTTTCATTTGAGCTGTTTTTTTTTTAACTTTAAAAATTTACTAAAAATTCGCGCACTTTTTGTGTGTGTGAGTGTGTTGTTTTTAGTTTTTTTGTACTTTGAGGTAGTTTTTGCACAGTTTACAAAAGTTCACGATATACAAAATGAGGTAGTTGCAATTATAATTTGTTATTTGTATGTAAATTATTAACTTGTTTTTGTTTTTAACTTTTTATTTTGTTGAGGTATTTGGTTTGTTGTTGCTGTTGGGTTGTTCTCGCGTTTTTCTTATATTTTTATCGTTAAGACACAACAAATTGTATTTTTATTTTTTAACTAAGTTTCTGAGTTGTGACTGTGACGAGTTGTCGCTGAGAAATGATATGAAGCGAGCGACTGCAACACGTTTTTATATTGAGCTGAGTAGAGAGTATCCTTTGCGCTGTGGAAATCCTTTTGAAGCAACAAATTTGCGTCGTGAGCACCGATGAGCGGGTGTTTGTATGTACGTATGTGTTTGTGTGTGTGTGTGTTTGGCACCAAATAAAAACTCTGTGTGCTCCTCTCACTGTCAGAGCCAAATCACGAATGATACGAATTCGCCGCGTGCGCTAACTATAAGTACGCTCGCACACTCACCCTCTCTTCGAGGCGCACACACACACTAACGCAGACGCCAGCAAGCAAGCGTACGCACTCAATCGCTCACTCACTCAGCAACTCGCTCGCTCGCTCACACACGACGCACACCGTTGGCCCGCAGCCAAAGGGAGGAAGCACGACACGAAACGACAACGACAACGAAACCCGACGCGCTGCCCGATCAAAGCAGGTAATGTGCTCGCCTTTTACGAGCTGTCTAACTGCGTGCATGTATGTGTGAGATTGTAAAAATAAAACAACAACAAAAACTGAGCGCAGCTCAAAAATACTTCAGCTCTTTTTTTTTGCTCTGCTTTGTATGTTGTTTTACCTAAGCAATTTTTGATTCTGCAGATATGTAAATTGTTGCGAGCAAGGGAGAAAGAGCGATATGTTGCTCTATAACTGTTACATTTGGCAAATCTAGCCGCTAATGCAAAACTATTTCTTTTTATGCCGCACAAAGTTGACTTTTAGCCAAATGCCTTAAAAAAATAAAACTAAAAAGAACTTTATGCGGCGGGTGTAAAAACTTTTATGGTTTTATGACCCAGGCGTTTTTTATATGCAGTCGAGGGTCATAAACAAAAAAAAATAGTTTTTTGTCTACCTATTGAGCTCTTAAAAAACTGGCCCGCACTTCCGTTTTTTAGAGCCTTCATAAAAAAGGCTGTCAACAAATGCACTTGACCGCTAGTTAGCCTGATTTTGGCTTAAATTTAAAATGGTTGAGTAAGAGTATTTAAAAGTCACTCAAACAGCAGCAATTAACTCAAGACTTCCCCTTTGTACACAATGCGAAAAAAGTAACTCGAACGCGCAAAGGGGGATGATGAGAAAGGCGAAGGAGCAAACCAGCACACACCGAAAGAGCGCGTGAGCGAACTAGAGCGAGCGAGCGAGAGCGAACGCCAAAAGTCAGAAGAGAGCGTGCGGTGCAGAGTGGGGGGTGACGGGCTGGTAAGGGGCTACGCGGCATGGGGTTGGCTGGGAGCGTGCGCTGTAAGAGTAAACAGGAAGTAAACAAAACGAAACGCCACTCAAAGGGGCGAAGCCAAAGTGAAAGTAAAATAAAACGAAGGGGCACGACTTGAGTGAGTTTTTTTCTTTTTTTTTTTTTTATCATGGCACAGCCTGTTGAGTTGAGCTAGTTCCTGAATGGGCAGCGCTTAATGGCCAGCTAATTGCCGGCACACGTCTAAAACACCAAAATCATAAAAAAGAGCAACAGTTAAAAAAATGAATCAGGTACAAATACCGAAATAAAAACTTGCTCAAAAAACCCTTCCTAAAAAACAGCATAATATTTTTTTCCTTCTGACTTGTGAGTCGTCCGTCTGGCTGCTGACTTTTGCGGATTGACTTTTAAATGGTTTTATGTAGATTTTTATGGCAAGGACACTGCACGGCACAACTTCAGCTGAAAACTCGCATATATAAAAACATACACATTTAGAAAATATATATGTATGTACATATGTGTGTGTGCATATTCTTGTAGGTAAGCCAAGGATGCGAACTGAACGCGACGGGATGTTAATTTCGGTCAACATTGAACTACCGTGGAAATTCTCGTCATTTCGAAAGTGAAAACTACAATGGAAAACGGATCTTTGTCTGTCTGGACGGACTGTCGCATAATATTGCTCTGCATAATGTTACGTAAAACTGAAATGAAATAAATGCCCGACGGATTAGCCAAAAGTTTTCACTTTTTTTTCGGAAACCAAAATACGTAGAAAACATTAAAAACAAAAGCATTTGCATTGAGGGATTGGTATGAGTTTTTATTAGAGATCTCAAATACTTTTCATATGCGAAACTTTTGTTTTTTCAAGCCAACAAATTTGAATTTTAAAATCAATCCATCATATTTCATAGGCAACAAAATCAGTCCTCGAATTAGGTAAACAAAAACAATATTTTCGAATTATATATAGTGTTATATTAAGTTATTTTTGGGTTAAAAAAAACTTTCCTAATAGATAAGAATTTTACACCAAGCCCCGAATTTAACAACTCTTGTAGTTGATTTTAGCACTACATTTTTGATATTTTTCTGAGTAAGCGGATTAGTCAGAAAACAATCGTTAGTTTGGCTTGATAAGCCGTGATTTTGCAGTTATTGGCTCTGCGACTTAACGCAGCTTCTTCATCACAGATCCGGTCTTTGCTGATAAGACAAATGTCAGACCAGGCAACCCATTATCAGGCAACCCAGTTGCCAAGAGAAAGCTGAGAGCAACAGATCAGCGCAGCTTCTCACGTGATGTATGCTATATGTACGCATATGGGGCAGTAGTGCGTGATGGTGCGTAGAGCTTATCAAGGGGATAACACTAACCTTAGACAACTTTAATTGCTGTAATTAGTGCGTAGCAAACAGCATGAAAAAAATAATCTCTTATTTGATTTTTTTAATTTTTCTATTTTGGTTCTACTGACATTGAAATTTGAGATGAAAGTTTGTTTTCGAGTATTTTTAGGTCTTTGAATTAAATTAAACTTGTGAGAGTAAAATTAATTTGTTTAGAGCGAATATAATATATTAAGTATTTAGAGCAATGAGTTTACATAATTCATTAAAATTAAAATTCTTCTTATAAGCATCAATCAAAATTGATAAGATTTCAACATTTAAACAGTTTTTATAATATATAAGGTTTTAATACTATTATAAAAAACTCGTCTAAAATGCATAATTAATAAAACTCAATGCACGCAAACTTAAAACTTGTTCTTCATTCTACATTTTTCAGCCAGCATATTTTCAACTCTTTGATTGCAGCTGTACTAATTCCCCATATAAATAAACACCCGACTACAAATTTTCTATAGCCGGCTTGTGTCCAGTTTCGTATTACAGCTGTTGCCAGCATATAGTCCATATATGGCCATAACCCTACCACTGACAAATAATGCGCAGAGCCTAAAACCAAACAAAAAACTCGAAATAAAAAAGTATTTCGTAATTTTTCAACCCGAAAAAACGACAAATTTCGTACAAATATTTCGCTCGAGGCGGGCGGTACGGCAACAGGGGCTGTCAACATAGACAATAACGGTGCATGTGGTGGCATATAGAGCAAAAAATGGGCAAAAAAAAAAAGAAAGAGTGAAAGCGAAAACAACGCACGCTGCGCGTGCGCCCAGCCTCACGGGGTAGGGTTAGGCATAGGGTTACTGCTAGAGGGGTGTTATGCGATCTGTGTGTGTGTGCGTGTGTGTGCCCACAAATTTTTTACCCATTTGTAACACTCGATCAAGCTGAGGGGAACCCTGATTTATAGTCAATCGAACAAGTCGTCCTGTCGATTTGATAATGGTGATGATGATAATAAACATGACAAATCGGAATGTTATTGATGCAGCGGAGAGAGAGAGAGAGAGAGAGAGAGAGAGAAAGAGAGATGAATAGAGTAGTAGTAGCAACGGCGCTTAATGAACTTGCATGCAAATCAGGCGATTAGGCTGCACTAATCCTTGGGCTTAGCGCAGAGCACGCGTCTTTCGTGCAAGCTGAATGAAAGGATAAGGCTAAGCCACGCAATTTTGAGTTGAATATTATTTTAGCCAAGAATTTAAGAACTGCATTCGCATTTATTCAAATCCAATTTTTAATGCGCCGAAAAACCGCCTGCGAGCACTACCCTTTCGCCAGGACCTAATGAGCGCAGCTTAAAACCAGATTCCGTTGTGTTCCTGTGCGTTCCCAAAGAGTTGCAGGAAATTACAAAAGAATCTGGCCTAAGCTCGGCCCAAAGCTGAATGCACTTCCAGGAAATGCGCCTCAAAAACTTGCGTGCTCGACGAAATAAAAAGGTGCTTGAAATTCGAACCGTTGGGGCGTG
Source organism: Drosophila paramelanica (assembly GCA_035043915.1). Classification (NCBI taxonomy): domain Eukaryota; kingdom Metazoa; phylum Arthropoda; class Insecta; order Diptera; family Drosophilidae; genus Drosophila; species Drosophila paramelanica. Next base: position 7,159,167 of record JAWNMO010000674.1, on the reverse strand, counting down.
GCAGGCGCCTCTTGCCTCATGCATATGTGTAAACAAGTTCGGTGATCCCGCTGAACCAGCGCTGACAGCCGCAGCATCCCTTAAAAAACGATCTAGCTCACAGTTTTGTTTTTTTTTTTAAGGGCGCACAGCTCAACAGGCTGCGCCGAAGTCCTGTTTGATATCAAATTGATTGCGCTGTCGAGGGGCGACTCTTGGGTGCAGCTGAGTCTTCTCTAGTTGAGGCGCATGCCAGACGCACGACACGCAGAGCACGCGTTGGCCCAGATCGGGATAAGGGGTTTAGCAGCAGCAGCATTCAAGACCGAGCTTGAATGAATCTGGTGCAGGTTCGAGACTCGAGACAGCGGCGGCTCAACCTAATCCGAGTGATTTAATTAAGCCAGCGAGTGACGTCAGGAAGCGCGGAAACAGCTTAGCCTGAGCCTGGACGCACAAGTTCCTATTGGGATTAAGATTGGGCAACCGCTAAGCAGCCCGGATTAGCGCCGAAGACGCGAACTGGCATCGCTTTTCAAGCCAGCTCCAAGTTTTCAAGCATTTTCCACTCTATACCGGGAATGCAAAATACTTTTTCGCTTTTTATGATCGTCTCAGAAATATATTTTTCTGCTTCCCGGTAAAAATAGTTCGCGTCTAACTTATTAAAATCGGGCAAACACAATTTTGCACTAATTGTTTGGCTGCAACACAAAGCGTTTTGTGCCGTGCACCTAATGCATGTAAATAGAACACACCCAATGTAACGGGCCACGGATTAAACCGGACTAATCCGCTGCGCAAATGGCCCGCGTCCTTCGTTGAGTAAACGCATTTTTCGGTGGGTTGGTCCTGGGCTAATTCTAATTACAAACATACGCAAAGTGGTCTTCTATGGCAAATTCTAAGGAAATATTTGTGCTAACTGTTAACTATAGCTGCTTAACAGCTGTACACACACACACACACACACCCACGTATGTAGGGAAATGTATATTTATTTATGTGTATCGAAAATGTTAGTCATTCAATCTTCTCTTTGTAGTTCACTAACCTCACTTGGCTCATTAAAAAACGGCGCAAGTAAAAAAGCGTAATCATAAACCCAGGTAGAATAGATCATAAAAAATAAAAGACAAAAAAAAAACAGCAACTAAAACTCGTCTAAAAAACGGAAGGAACAAAACGGCACTCGTAAAAAACTGGGCAAAAAAGTCAAACCGCGCACATTAGGCGCAGTCAAGGACAACAACAATTAAAACACCTCAAAAGAGAGTGGGCGGGAGAGAGTGCGCTGGGTTCGAACAGCAAACTCTGCGGCGAATTCGTTGCTTTATTTTTATGATCGTGCATGCGATATTGAGAGAGAGAGAGAGAGCAGAAGAACGAGCGTTGAAAAAATAACATCACGAACATCTTCTGTTTATGACGCAAAACTTGGTCCATTGCCGTTGTTGTCATTCTTAAGCCGGATTTAGTTCAGCTTTTGCACATTTTTTGCATTGTTTTAGCCAGCGATCTGCTTATTTTTTTTTTTTTTTTGCCGAAAATTGACTTCTTAATTGCCAACGCTGACCTCAAGGCTGGCCAAGGGCCAGGAGTCGGCTACCTGGGCACAGGCAAAGAGGTAATCCACGCTTACAGGTAGCACGCTCTCAGCCGCTGGCTGCTTCTCTCTCTCTTGTTTAGGAATTCCATAATTATGATCCTCGTCCAGTCAGTTTTCAGGCCGAGTTGCCTTCTAGGGAAAAAAAGTGGACATATAATATAAATAAGTTAGAGACAAAACACACGCACAAATGGGCGCACTCGCGAAAAAAATCGCGTCGCACGCTAAGCCGGAGATTAGCCGGCGGATTTAGAGGAAAATCCATCAATATTACGCCCATGTACCCGGAGGATCAAGCTCTAATCGCCGTGCTTAAGACTGACTTATTTTTGTTGAAAAAATTTAATCCGCCCTCCGATCCGAGGTAGGCGCAACATTTTTTTCTTCTTCTCCTTTTTTTTTCTTTAGCAAACTCCTCCACTAATCCGGGAGTCAGCTGCTTTGCGCAGTAAAGAGGTAAAAGCCAAATGCAAAAAAAATAAGAGCAAAATTGTACCAATATTCAAATTTTTATTATAATCCGCAGACGGCGCAAAAAGTATAAGCCCCGGATTAAGCAAAAACAGTTGGCGTTGATCAACACTCGCGCAGGTATGCATGCATGCACAGGAATCGCGAGTGGATCATCTTGGATTATAGTTAACTTAAGGCGTGCAATTAGCGATCTTCGCTGATCATGCTCATGATGCTGCGATTAGCGCCAGGATCTACAGATTTGTGGCGCAATAAGCAGCCGCAGATCACGAGCTAGTTCCGCGGATTGTGATTTGATCTCTGGATTAAACTAGGTTCCAGGAGGAAGTAAGCGCGTGGCTCGGATACGCTTGGATTGCTCCTAGGATTGGGAAAATTGTGGGCGGAAAGAAAGAGTGAGAAAGAGGGAATGTGTGAGGTACATATGTAAAATACTGCCAGGCATAAGTGTATATTATATATAGAAGTTATAATTCTTCCTGTTTTCCTCTTTAGCAGAAGTTTTATAGAAAATCTTTAATTTTAGTTCATGAATATAAAGAATGAAATTTCGGTAAACAAAATCCAGATTGAAAAATTTTCAAATGAAAAAAGTGTATCTTTATAATTACTATATAAAGTATAAACAAATTTTAAGATTTAAAGTCTGCAATGGATTTCATGAAAATATGCTGATAATTAATAATATAGTTACAGAGCGACAAGCAAGAGAAAAGCCAAGAAAAACTAAAACAAAATAAGATTTCTTTAAGATATATTCAAGTTATCCAAGTCAAAACATAAAAAAGTAGTTCCTAGCTACTATTTCTTATTTATATAGGACTTAGTAGAAATTATTCAACCTCTCAGATTGTCCAATAAAGAAATATGAGAAATCCGCTTAGTCATATTTGTGGTTTAAAAACTAAAGTAAGCAAAGTTAACTTTTATTTGGTATATCTAATATTTGTTATTTCTTTACGTATCGGAATCCTAGTTATTGCAGTTATCAACGAGTTTCCGCCACTCCCAAAAGGGTCTCAGAAAGAGTCCCATATCTACACCTTGTACGGAATGCAACCATCCAAGTGCATTTTATTCAGAGTCCTGCTTTTTTTTGCTGCTCATTGCACTCATTTCCGTTCCGGTCATTCATCTGTTTCCTTAACTGTGTTCTCTTTTTAATTTTTGTTGGCCTTTCAATAAATATCTTTATTTACTTTTTGGCAACAACAATGAGGTTGGCCAGTGGCCCCTTGGTCCTTGGGCTCCTTTGTTGTTTTGTGTTTTATGCAATTTGTTCAACTTCCTGTGCGCTTACATAACGATCGGCTTAGCTGCCATTCAATTTTGGCCCGGATCGCTCGTCTCAGCCAAGATCCATACGAGCCACTGCATTGTGCAGAATGTTTCGATTTCTTTTTACTTTTGATTTGATCCCGTGCCTCTCTTTGTGTGGGAGGAGTGTGAGGGGGGACAGCAGTCAAGTCGCTAAGCAGCCTTCGTAATTTGTGAGATTTGTGTGCCACTTGGTGTGGCAGCCACATTGTTGCCATTAGAGCTGTGCCAGCTGTTGCCTAAGCGGCTTTTGGGCCAACTCCAAGCACAACGCGTGCCCTTAACCTGAACCTGAACCTGAACCCGAACCTGAACCTTTCTCCCGTCCAGGACACACCCACCTCCAGCAGCTGCTCCTCGCATGACTTTATCAGCCTGCAGATGCAAATGAGTCCCCATTGTGTAATTAAGCAAATCAAGCAGCCCTTGTCAGGCCCCGCTTGCCGCTCGCCGCTCGCCACTCGCCGTTCACCGCTTTGCACTTCGCTTATCAATTTTTGGCCCGCCGGCGATGCGAAATAACTTTTTTTGGTTTTAGTGGGGAACTCTTATCAGCTGCCTTGTTGCTATTTCTTGCAACTGGCATACACACACTCGGATGCGCCACCGCCCGCTGCCCCATCCACACGCCTGGCTCTAAAAGCTCTCAATTTTTAAGCGGCTGCCGTCAACTGGCGGCACGCTAAACCGCTCGAAACGCAGCTCAAGATCAAGGACTTTCCCTGGCTTATCGGCGGGTCGAGCAATGCACCCGGGCCGCACTTAGTCAACGAGTTTCTTATCAACAATACAAATTCGGCATCAATTTCGCAAACACAAAATCTCCTTTCGGTGTCAAAGAGTACGCCGAAATGGCGCGAGAGACGCCGACTGCAAACTGCGTTAATTCGAAAATGGGCGGGAAGAGGGAGCATTGGGCAACAGATACTGGGCAACATATCTGAGTGGCTTTAAACTAATTTAATTAAAACAAACGACTTTTTTAATTGAATTTTAAAGATAACGACTTGACTGCATAATTTCTAATTTTCATAAATGTAGTACATAAAATTTCTTTAACCGTTTACAAAATTTTGTTACTTTTAATCTCATTTTTTATAAATTTATTACAATATAAAGATACAGTCTTGATTTTGAAGTAAAAACCTATTTTTCATTCTAGAAAGAGTTTTTGACGAAAAGGTTTTATTAGCTTATTAATGCATAACCTTTATTTAATCTTTCTGTATTAAGTCCAAGCACTCAAATTCTACAAATTCTATTTTGAGTTATCAAAATGGAATACAAAAAAAATAAATAAATAAATAAATAACCTATACATAATATATAAATATTTTTAGAATAGATTCATTATCTTTAAAATATAGCTGCACAACAAGTCCATAAAATTCGAATTAAGCATTCACTTTTAGCATTAGCGCAAAAATATTGAAATAATTAAGAGAGATTGTTTTCTTTGTATATAAAGGGGTAATCAGATTTAGAAAATTGGAGAATATTTTTTTGTTCGAGTGGAATCGTTTCATTTAGTTTTCTTCCTTTATATTTTTATTAGATTTATTAACGGAGCTAAGCCAGAACTGGGCATGTTATTGGGGCTGATAAGGTCGCAGTCATGGTCGTTCATGGCCAGACGCGATTTGCGTGCGATTTTTTTTTTGCATATACCCTGTAAACGTGCAAAATGGTTAAAAAGGGGTAGAATTGTTTTCTGCAAATGCATGCTACGGATAGAGCGAGGCATATCCAAGTCTAAAATGGTGTTAGCAAAAAAATTGTATATTTTTGGAATATCTCAGATTTTCAGATCTATGGTCAACAAATTTGGTATTTAATTTTTCGTAGGCCCCTTCCTCAACCATAAAATAAAATGTAATTTAAAAAATTATTGATTAAACATGTTTTGATAAATAAATAGAAAATATAAAACAAATAGGAATTAATATTTTTTTTATGCGCAGCATCCCAGCAGAGTATGCAGCAATGTGCGTAGCTGAGTAAGCGATATCTACTAGTCGCACACTCTCGACTCGAACATTTTTTTGCGGCGCCAAAAAAGCATTTGACGATTGTGAAAAGGTGCGTTGATGGCTTTGCGACGACGACGTGATGTCACTCACATGTCCCGCGGCCCGAAAGCAATCCAATTAAACAAAGCGGGAAACCGCACAAATAGCTGACGCCTGACAGGATAATCAGGCGCAATTGTTTAGCAATTAGACGCCAGTGAAGTCCTAGAAAAGTCACCAAAAAGTAAAACCCCAAACCAGGTATTTAAAGTACTCAAAAAAAATAAAAAAAAGTATCGCATTGCACACGCATGAGCAGCTTTTCAAGTCAAACTTGAAGGACATGGACATGGACATGGACACATATCCAGTTTAACAGTTGCTGCTGCGGCTGTCAACAAGGCCGCCGCCTCGTCCCAGCTCGTCAAATTTGCTTCTGTAAATTTGCAAAAATGAAGCTGTAAATTGCATTGATTGGCCGTTGACAGCTGTGCGACAATTGACAGGACGTAAACGAGGGCGAGAGGACTAGGCTTGGCTGGGCGGGGTTGGGCTGGCGGCCACACAGGCCGAATTCGCAAGGATAACTTGTCAACAAGCGCGCCGAATCGCAATTTTTAACGGCCAATCCTTTGAACCGACTATTAATCAACGCCAAACGGCACCTACAGCAGCCGAGCTGCCAGCGTTGGTGTCCTGCGTGTGTCCTTTAATCAAAGTGCATGATTTATGGTTTGCGTAGGCAGCTCCTTCAATAAAAATATCTAAAAAAAAAAACACAGATTGTATAAAAGTCGCCAGTTTTCATTTTTATTCTTCTCTCTCTCTCTGTTCTTTTTGTCAATGGCCTTTGGCTTTGTTTGGATCGGCAAGACCATTAAAAATTCGGCCTGCCACTTGGCCAGGACACTCAGGCAGCCAGTTGGCCAACTTTGCTGCTGCTTCTGCTGCCAGAATTCATTAATCATAATTCCGACCTCCACTTGAGCAAACCTAGCTGCAGATTATTTCTTGTTCTTGTGCAAAAGACACCAAAACTGCAGTTGAAGAATTTTCAATGCCTCGAGCAAACTTTTGTACAGAATTTTGTACAACATTTTTTCTCATTTTCTATTTTTCGTTTTCCTTTATTTTTTAGGCTCCCGTGACACTTTGTCAAATATTCTCGTCATGCGGCGGCCAACTAGTTATTCAACTTGGTCTAATGAAAGGCGCAAGGAGCAACAGTCGCCGCCGCCGCTTTCTTTTTTTCCCCCCATCGGATTCATTTTGTGGCAGATGTGTCTAAACCTATCCTGAATGGAGTTAGTATCAAGAGAATCGAGGGAGAGATTTATATATATAATATAAATATATATATATAGAAATATAATTTTTATAAAGTGCTTATTAAGCAAAGTATTTTTGTATACAATATATATTATAAGTATTTCTTTTATTAATGAATTCTATAAAAATACATTTCTGTTCTTTAGTGTTCGACACTTTTTTTTGCAACAATCTGCAGATAAAAATTCTTAAATAGAGTAGAAAATATTAAGTTTGCTATGTTTATTTTTAAGTAAAGCTTAATGAAAAGTCTCAATTGATGACATTTAAACATTAACAAGTATCAATAATCACGTATCAATTAAACAAATTTTTATGAAAAAAGAGTTTCAATTTAATAAATGTTTTTCGTTTTAACGCGATTCTTGCAAAAAATAATGCTAAATAATAATTGTAACTTGTAAAAATTCAGCCAACTTGTACCAGCTATCAATGGGCTTGCAAATTAGCCACCGTTTAGCATAGCCACCAGAAAGGATAAGAGAGGAGCTGCGTGCTGTTTGAGCTGGCGGCAGGATTACGGCACATCTAAAGGCGACTATTTCCATTCAAATATTGATGCCCAAATCTGACAACTTGTCACTCAGAAATATGGCAAAGATGCCGCAGGCGGCGCAGCATCAAAGGGCAGCTTCCACTCCCACTCCCGCTCCTGCTCCTGCTCCTACTCCTGCTCCTGGTCCAGTGAAAAGGGATAATCATGCTCGCATGCGTGTCTGTTAATTTGTTATAATATCACGTAAGAATTGCCGCCGAATCGATTTTGTATGTTAATGCCGCAAGGTGACATTTCAATTTGTCGCCCGGCAACAACAGCGGCGAACGTGTGTGCACAGTGGGCTCGGGCGCTTAGTAACCAGGTTGAAACTATGAGCCAAGTCCGACGTGACCTGTTCGACGACAAGACCCTGGCTAATTTCTTTATGTGGGTTTAAAAATTGGCACACAAATCTTGGCCTGTCCACGGCGAGTTGCCTTGACGCCAGCTTTGACAGGATGTCGGGATACTTCCGCATGTGGTTACCCCCCACCACCACCGCAGGACAATCTGCAACTCGGCGGCTCCATGGGCAACATATGTGTTTGTGTGTGCTTGTGTATTTGTTGCTTATGGTTCTCAAATTGGGTTTTTAGTTACCCAAATGCTGCTGTTGGCGACAGCTTCCTCTTCCTGCGACGCCACTTGTCGTTCTGTCTGGTCCTGCGTTGTCCTTTTCGTTGTTCTTACAGCGCCTGCATATTGTTATTGTTGCACTTTTGTTTACACAGTTGGCCAGGCACTGCTTAAGGAGTAGACGACTTCGGCATCCTTTTGTTTTACCCATTGTGCAATGTCCTTGCACTCCTATTCGAGTGCATGTAAATTATGCCGCTTGACTTAGTTTTTTAGTTAGGACTCAGTTCTGGGCATACTTAAGATATATTTAAGGGTAATTTAAACCAAATAGAAGGCGTATAGAGTGGAGAAAGTCATCTGATGATATGGTTATATACTAGTATATATACCTTTTTCACTACACACTATATATATTCTTATCACTTTTAGAACGAGTGAGGGAATTAAATGATAAAATATAAAAAATGAAATTTGTATGCTAAAGAAAATTTTTTTTTTATTTATTCAGAACATACATAAGGTATTACAATGGGCCTCCGATTGAACTCAGCCTTCGTACACCCATAGACTCATTTAGAAATTTCAACTATGGGCAGCTTACAAATATTTTATATCTATTAAATAACTGCCTATTAAATACCTTATAATGTCAATAGCTTACAGGTCCCCTTAAATAGTTAACCCATAGCTCATTAATGCCCCTAATTAAAGGTTTTCTCAATGTTTGTCACCCGCATAAGCAGAAACAGCAGCCCCATCTCATCCACCTCTTCCCACACCGCCCGCGTCCCACGACCATGACAACCCATAACAAAAAAAAAGAAAAATTCCAACGAATCCGAAAAAAAAACAATTAGCAAACAAGACCAATAGAAAATTTGCCTAAACAATAAGTAGTGCGAGGGAAAGGCAAACAGAAATAATTCATTTGAATACGAGTTCGCCTATTGGACATTTGTTTGGGCTCGCAATTGTTACGCCTCCATGTGGCATAAATTAGAGGCCACTTTAGATGGGCAGCTAGGGGCCGGAGAGCGGGGCTGCTTGTGGCATAAAAATTGATTAACAATATGCGGAAATATTTAGTTATGTTTGATTAGAGCGGCCGAACTGAAAGTGCGGCATCATCTCATCTCACGATCGAGTGACGCCAGTTTAAGTGGCCACTCTCCAGGAGCCGGGGCAGGGGCAGAGCCAGAGGGGGTAGTTAAAGAAAAATGTCACGCCGGATGTGGCAGTTAGTAGCCGCTGAGGTGGCCGATTTATGCGGGTCCAAAGTACAACAAAATGAAAATACTTTCACTTAACTTGGACAAACCACCAAAAAAAAAGAGAGAATCAAAACACAATAACGCCCCTTGGCCACGCCTGTCCCCCATCCCCTTCGCTTTATTTTCACCTATCGATTTGCAATACGATAACTGATCGTTAGCTCGATTTTCCCTCGAATCAAAGTGAAAACGACGACCTGCTCTACGGAAGTGAAATTTGAATGTGGTTAAAGGGGCGTGTTCCGATTTCCCAATTGTTTCGAATTTTCATGTCGAAATTGTAGAAAAAATCGTTGAGAGAATACAATAAAAATCGAAAGTCGCAGGACTACACGCTGATGCCGGAAATGGTTTCACTTTTATCAAGTATTTGAAGGTCCTTGCGCCGCGATTCAGATCCTGCTAGCCGCTGATTTATGTGTGCCTAGTTACCCAAGTGTCAGGTTACGCATTAGGAATGCCGGCACACCCAACACACACACACACACACACACAAACAACATCATTTAATTGCTTTGAAAAATTGTAAAACTGAAATTCAGCGAGGCGCATGAGTTTTTTTTTTCAGACATACAAATATTCTCTGGCGCTTGAACTTGTAAGGAAGGAGCTGGGGCAGGACACGGATTTTGCATGCTTGAGTCCACTGAGGGTATCCTTATTTCTCACTTCTCATGGCCCAGTTGGTCAGCAGGTCAGTCGAAGTGCGTACATATGGTTATTCATTTGTTATCCTTTTGCGCAACATTGCACATCCTTAGCGTGGGTTTCTCGGGTCCAGCGCATTATACGCCTCATGATTTGGGTCGGCCAGGCACGGATTTGTTCCGGGCAGAAAATAAAAATATATATGGAAAGGGATTACTCGACAATGAGCTGGCTCTAATGAGCTCAGACCAAACACTTGACGTGTTGTTAAGGTATTTCTTCTTCTTCTTTTTTTAAGGGAGCGCCCTCTGTCGTACACTATGGGAAACTAACCCAAGTCGCGTAGCTGTTGAACTTCCCAGGCAAAGGTTCAAAGCACCCAATTGGCGCCACAACGCAAATTTAGACCTCAAATACAAAAATATTTGACCCTAGCAAATGACCAAAGTCACTTTGCCAGATAAGGCAGCCCAATGATCATTCGCATAAACTTCATCATCATCATCGTCAACGGCATCACCCACACACAAAGAGGCCAAGTTCAGCAACATTTTAATTTGTATTCCATATAATATTTGGCCTAAGTCAACGACTATCTCGGAATGCATTTTCCGAGCGCCCCCCTCTGAAAACCATTTCTTTCTCTTGTTCTTTCCTTATCGGCCAGCCATGAATTGCAATTGAGTAAACAGAGCCGGAAATGCATTTGCTTTCACCGATTCTCGGCTGGCAGTTGCCGGGTTATCACTGAGGTTTTACCTCACCGAATGTCAACGAAATTTATTTTGCACGATTGTAAAATACATTTGTTTGTAATGCGATTGTTGTTGACTTCGATTTGGGTTCTGTTTTTAATACTTTCTGTCATTATCTTTATGGTTTGTTTACTCATTACAAAAGGGTGTGGGGCAGATCATATATATTTATATATGTATTTATAAGTCTATAATTCCATTTGTTATTTAAGAGTAAAAGATAAATGTAATATTAAGTATAAACTTTAGACAATCACTCTTTGTTCAATAATACTAATACTACTTGTGAACCTGATTTTATATACATATTTTCATGGCACTCATTTGTATTTAAGTCCACTTAATGCTCATTACAAATATTCAGCTGCATTTGTGACTTGTTAAACTTCTCAATTTCCATCTCGATCTAAAAGGATATTTTCTTTCAGTAGACCCCCTTCAAATAGACCTTGATTAAGCGCAAATTACTTGAGCTACGTGAGAAGCGAGGCCAAAAAAATGGGATTACTTGGAATTTGGCAGAGCAATTAAGACAACTCAGATGCCGATAATTGACGTAGTGTAACACTAGACGCCAACTGTGTGTGTTTTCTGGACTACTGTGGAACTGGCAGACCCACCTGATCATAGCTGCTGATCAGCAGCTCAATCAAGACAAGAATCATTTGACATTTTAGCGCCCCACAAAAAGAGAAGAGAAAAAGGACAACAAAATGATCAGTGATCTAGACTGTGCGGACCTGTTCAATTTAGCTAAACGGAAAAGTATCGGATGGCACAACTCCAAAGGTTCCCACAGGAAGACGGCTCATGTGAGAGATGCAGATAAGCTGCCGTCAACCTGCCCTGCTTTGTGGTTGACAGTGGACTCCATTGTTTGAGCTCTTAAGGAAGCAGAGACCAGAATCGCCAGAGTCTTAGCCAGTTGACATTTGCAATGTGGCAACTCAATCGTTGGCAGCTGTTGCCACTGTTTGCTGCAGCAATGTTGCCGCATGCCTCTCACTCGCATCTCTGCAACCGCAAACAAGTAATACGAAGCCATTTTGTGCCGGACACTGGACCTTAGCCTTGCCAAAAAAAAGAAAGGGAATGAAATAGGAAAAGAATCCTTTGTTTTTTCACTTCGGCCCGTCTTTGTGCTGCCTTTCAATTGCTTTTGTCTGTTGGCCATATTGTCTGCAGCAAAAAAAAAAAGGTTTAAGAAGTGCTCTAAAATTTCGCAACATGTTTCACATTATTAATGATGAGCCTCACTCAGCTCAGCTCAGCTTCGCTGCCCTTTGTGTGCACGCTGACCATTGTCTAGCATTTTTTCTTTCCGCCCGCTCCCGCTGCTGCCCTCGTAATGAGCGTCTTATGAGTTTTCTATGGAACGCATCGCGCAGCGGGCGATCCTAAAGGATCCTCAGCAGTTCACACATGTTGTACCCTGGTTCTCCAGGAACTTGCATAATCTACGCTTGACCAGCTCAGCACTTTTTTTTTGCCACGCCCACGCATCTGTAATTCGGGCAGTAGGTCAAGCGTGGAGCTATGATTAATTAGGCAGCTCTTTTTTACTTTCGCTGTGAGATAGTTTTAGTTGAATTTAATTCAGCAGCACTTTCGTATTGTGTAATTAAGGAGCTGCTTTGTGCGTATGTGAAAGATGTTTTTATATAAAAAGTATATCTGTCAATATACATACTGTCTATAACTCAACATTTTTAATTGAAAACAATGCAATATCTTAAAAATCAAATTTATATATAAAGTTTATGTTCAGAAAAATTCCTGTTTTATGTCGCTTTTTTTTAATAATAATTGAATCGAATTGCTGAACTGATTGATGTAAATTTTCCGAAAAAACTAAAACAAATTTTTCCAAAATGCAACGAATTTGAATGTAGAATCAATCTAAATGAAAAATCATGATCAGAATTACATCAAACATGAGAATTGGTTCAGTTTTGACAAATTTATGGCTCTGTCAAATATGAGACATATGAGTTCAAGAGCTTTACATGTCTCAATTTTCGCATGATTTTTGACAAAAAATTTGACCCTCTCAGAATCAGGTTAAATGTTGTTTTTTATACTATTTGTGGCCAGTAAAATCGATTAAAACTGCAAACTTGCAATTTTAAATTTAAAAAAAGAAGGACAGCATGACGGACATTACACAACTCCCTTCGTAAAACCTGGGCAAAGCCGGATAGTAACTGCTTGTATGAAATATTGTGAAATATCTTTTTTTTTGCAGCGTAATGAAAATCCTTTATGTGTGCTGACTCGCAGCCACAGACACAGGCAACCCTCGCACACAGCCAGGATGCATATTCAGTTTCCCATGACGCATTCCGTAACTATGGCAAGTGTTGCATCCTTTTACATGTGCGTGTGTGTGTGTGATTTCTGTGGGAAAACAAACACTTTCACTTGCGCGCACTCACAATCTCTCACATTACAACACGCATCCTGTGCACAACCTGCAAAGGATTGACGTGCAGCTGACAAGTGTCAACTGCGACGCATTTTTGTGATAAATCGTTGGGCTCACTATACAATCAGGGGGAAAGGGGAGGGGAAAGAAAGAGAACAACGCCTAAAGATCGAACCTTAAATTATGCACAAGTTAAATAGTTGCGGAAATAAAAGCAACCGCTGAGCTCTAAAAAGGATATTAGGCGCTAAGTGTCATCGAATCGTAAAAAGGACGCAAATGCAATCAACTGCAGACATTCGTCCGTGGCATATTTTCCTTTTTTTCGCTTACACGCGCAATACTCGTAAGTGTTGCGTTGTTGTTGTCCTGTTTGGCCATATCCTGGCGTAACGCTTTTATGACCACACATTCGACACTTTGCCGCAAATTAGTCGTCTTCTTCTTATTCTTCTGCCACCTCCCGGAACTACTTTTTTATGCTGAACGCTTTACGCATCCTAGCGAACGTTAAACGCCACATTAAGTGACCCGCAGGACATCAAATACTAGTCTTGGTTCTGTTTTAGCATTTGTGATATTTTCTGTTGTTTTAGGTTTATGTATTGGCCACGCCCAGTTCCGTTTTCGGGGTCAGTTTTGGTTCTCGCGACGCATTCTAAAAAGGATAATATAACCTAAGTGAGTTTCCTTGTTGGCTTGGCACACAGTTTTATGGATACTTGCGGATTCCTAATTCGAAATCTTACCAAGTTTTTGAAAGCTTGAAAGTCAGTTGTTCTTATGTAATATAATGTAATACCAATAGAAAAGTTGTAGTCGGCTGTAACCGACTGTGCAATACTCATTCAAAGCTGGCTGATGTTTCAAATTAAAATGTAAGCATTGATTTCAATTTTAACTAAATAACTTTTTATTTAATGTTTCGACGCATCGATGATTGTTTATATTGAGATAAACAGAAAAATATCTGTAAAATTTGGTGACTCTAGCTCTAAAATTTGGGAGATATGGAATATATAATTTTGTTCTTATCATTTGTTATTATAATTAGCTAAATATATATTTTTTAATGCAATAACTAACAACTGAGAATTGCTTATAACAATGTTCTTAGATTTTATTTTCACCTCAAACAGAACTGTTTCCAGTTAGCCCCGCCGATTGCAGGGATTCGAGTAGCTTTAAAACGGACACCTGGTTGTCGCCCTCATAAAAACCAAAAACCAAAAAAAAAACACAAAATAAACGTAAACCAAGTAAATAATATAAATGTCTGAGGCTACACGAAGGGCGCTATTTTTGTCAGCAATTCATTCATTTTGTTCGCTTAGGCGTTGCAATTGGTTGACATTCCCCCTCGATCAGTTGCCAGATCCCTCCCCACACCCTCTCGCCCATCCCTAGCGAGGAGCTGCGATCCGGGAAGCGTGCCGCCTGCTGCGTTTCAAATGTTAAAAAGTTCAAATATTTTTTAAAACAAAACCCCAGCAAATGTCTCATTTCCTTTGCAACGCTGCAACAACTGCAGCAATTGTCTGTGCAACAGCAAGTGGCAGGGGCAGTTGCACAGCAGGGGGACGGGGAGGGGTTGTGTGTGTGAGTGTGTCGCATATGCGCGCCACTTGGAGCATTTTAAATAAATGATATTTTTTCCGGGTTGAAGCGGAGGGGAGCGAGCGTCTCTCTCCAGCCACAAAATAGTCTCGACTGTGCGCTCCATGGAGACGTCTTCATCTGCGCTGCACATTTTTCACCTTTGCTTGACCTTGAGTGCGTGCCTGGCAGCTGGAAATGGCTGGAATACGAATACAATTGGTGAGAAGGGGGGGACTCGAAATGCAGTCACGCCAACTCGCATTAGGCCGAGAACTTTTCACTTAGTTCATTTATAATAACAAAAGACGTAAAGCGAAAGAATGCATTTCGTGTGTTTTTAGCTATTTTAAAGACCAGCTATCTATTCTAATCAACGCATTTTACTCAATGTCGAAAATATAATTGATATGGTAAATGAAAATTTAATTTACAAAAACAAAAATTAAAAAAAATAAATAAATAAATAAATAAAACCGAAGAAAACAAATTTTGAAAAGTAAATATAGACTTCACACCATAAAAAAATTCTTTTTAAAATATGTCTGTATATAAAAAATATAATAATATATTAATTATGTGATAATACTTTAAGTTCCTGTTAATTTAAATTCGAAAAAGATTATTTTCTTAGAATTTCGGAACATGATAACTCGAATAAATAAAACATCGGGATTAAATAAAAGAGTACATACAATTTTTCGGAAAAATTTTAAACAAAAATTTATTTTTTTCGAGTGCAGAATCCAACCATGGTCAAAATGCTTTGAATCATTTAAATACTGTAGAGGCCTGGGAAAATTGGCAAATTTTGTCGATAACCAAAAGAAGCTGTTTCTAATGTTTGCACACTGTCCCTAAGAATTACCTCATTCGGTGAAAGGAAATCTGTGCGAGTGGACAGCAAACAAAACCTGTGCTGGGCAACCGAAACACCTGTGAGA
This sequence comes from Drosophila paramelanica, assembly GCA_035043915.1. Lineage (NCBI taxonomy): Eukaryota > Metazoa > Arthropoda > Insecta > Diptera > Drosophilidae > Drosophila > Drosophila paramelanica. Next base: position 7,143,694 of record JAWNMO010000674.1, on the reverse strand, counting down.
ATGTTCAACACGGCGCAAAAGATGCGCAAAAATTGCATGAACCGAAAATTCGTAAAGCAAATAGAGAATTGGAAACCACTTGAAACCAGAACCAAAACAAAGACACGCACAGACCGCAAATAGAGGACGTGGCTGAGTCTTGAGGTTTTGCTGCCATTGATGATGATTATGAAAACAGAATTCAAGCTGAAGTGAAGTGCATCCGTTTGCATTTTCACTTTCACAATGAAAATCGAAACCGCAGCGTAGACACACACACACTCACACATGCAGGATACGCCTGTGTAATCATCATCATCGCGATCACCATTATCGTTAACGTGTCCTAGTGTCCTAGTTTTCTTATGGGGGCAAACAATAAACCGGACACTGCGATCAAATTGCCATACCAAACAGATTGCATCCTTCGAGATATTTTTTTTTTGGTTTATAAAAGAAATCAATATCACATATTTTCAAACAGGCTGCGGAAATGTCTTGCAAAAATATATATTTAATAATAAAAACAAAAAACGAAATTCGCTAGAAAAATCAAATGTTAAAGTCATTTATTATTACTATAAACAAGTAGTTTTCGCTGCAGTTTCTTCTGTTTTCTTTTCCTTTGCACCCATTTAACTCTTAACCCTAACACGCCCTAACATAATATCTTATCACGGCTCGATCTCATCGCTTGGCTGCCCCTCGCCCTTGCCCTTTACCTTGCTCACAGCTCAATTTGTTACGCTTACGATTTCAATCATTGTCCCTAGACATTTTTTTTTCGTTTACCCTTTTTGCTACCCTTTCCCTGGCAAGTGCAGCGACTTTTATACCTTTCTTATACATTTTTTTTCTTGTTGCTCCTTTCTCAACTAATCATCGTGACAGGCTCAGTCAACCCTATGGGCAACACCTTCGCATTTCGTTTATATCCCCTGTTTTCTTGTTGTTGCTTGCTGTTGTTGTTGTTGTTTTTAACCTTTTACTTCCTTTTGGCTTTGTCAACGTTTCGGCTTATCGTTAAATTCTCCTTTATTCTAGGGAATTGTGTGTAGGTGCCCGCAAGGTTGCATGCCGTGAGAACTGATTGCAAGTTAATCCTTTGCGCAAGTTATTTTCTTTTATGTGTGTTGCCATTATGAGTCACTGTGCCAACAACAACAATAGTAACCCCTTCTCAAAGATTGCCCCACTGTCCATTAAAAGGGAATCCCCAAATGTACGCTCATCAATTTAATGAGACACGGCAAGGGACACAACAGTCTGGCCAAATGGCCAACTAGCAAACAGAGCACGTAAATAAAGCAGTAAGTACACACACAGACACACACGCCCACACTCACACACACACATGTAAGCAATACTAGCATCAGCTATAGTTCCCATGCTCTCGCTCATTCTCTCTCTCCCCGTCCATTTATTACTCCTTTCAGACACAACACAATTTGGCTGAAAGCTTTGTCGACCACAACAAACCGTTAAGTTCTCTCGTCGCACACACGTGCAGCAACAAATATGGCCGCCCACTCACACACACACACACACACACATTCACACATATACGGACGTAACAATGATGAGAACGCATGTGCTCCACTTTAACACTTTCGCTCTCTTTCGAACGCACATGGCGGCAATTTTAACCCTTTTAATGCCGTCTCCGTCTGCGTTGTTGTCTGCACACACACACACACACACACACAGCCACACTCATTCATACTCATGCTGCCCGGCCATTGACTTGTCGCCTCAACCACAAACACCCACACACACAGAGCACTTGGGGCCGCTCTCTTAACTGGCTACTCAATTCGCTTTGCTCACATGCTCTTCGCCATCTCGCTCGAAATACTCTATGCTCTTTCGGTGCGCGTGCAAAAGGGGAAAGCTGCTCAAGCCTTTTGTTTGGCTACCCCTTCGCACACATGTACATGAATTGAGTGAGTTTTTTTTTCTCTGCTGCTGCACTCACTCGTTTTTTATGCACGCACATGAAAGTGAAAGGATTTGTGTGAGTGAAAAGGGGTTATTTTTATCGATTGTGTGAGAGAACGTGCGTGCGTATGTAGTGTGTGTGTGTGTGTGTGACTGAGAGTGAGCTGCGGCGAATAATTGAGAGCAACTCTTTCGATTCGATTCGTCGCTTTCGTTTTAACTCTTTTCAGTGGCCGCGCATTAATTTTATTTTGACAGCGGCTGTCATTTGCTGTCCCTCGTTTGGGTGCGTGTGTGTGTATGTGTGTGGCGCTATGTTTCTGTGTGAGTGTGTGCCTCGCTGAGTGAGCAATAGGCGGAGTTTGATCGATATTGTTCTTGAAATGGCGTCGCAACTCTTTAAAGCCCAAGGGAACTCTGCCAACAAAGATTGTGAGTGGATTTATGTGTTGAAAGCAAACAGCAATAAATAATATGACGACTAACCAATTATTAAATAAATAATATATATTTTAGATATATTTAATACATTAATTTTTTACGTTGATATTTTTAAAACCATTTTTGAAGCAATAATAATTATAACTAAAATTAAACAGGCACAAATATGCAAATAATCAACAAAATATAAATGATTCTACTAACATAATGATGAGATTTCTTCATTTAATCAAAACTCTACCAAAATTACTAGACATATAAATTACTCATAAAAAAAATACCAAAATCTTTTCAACACCCAGAGATATTTATATATATATAGCTGCACGTCCATAACAGCCTACTATAACCCCCCTTGCTCAATTTGGACAACATTTTGATGAATGACCGCCATTTAAATCTTGGCAAATATTTGAGCCAAATTATATAACAGACAAACATATGTAAGGAAAATGCATTTGGAAACGGAAAACAGATACATCATCTTCAGGATGAGGCTCACACACACATGGAAACTAAAGCAAATTTAAAGAGCAGTGTTGTGTTGTCAAGTGCCAAAGTAAATGCAAAAGATGATATGATGAAAGAGCTGGCAACCCTTAATAGTCAACTGGGGAGATGCACACACACACACACACACACACATGTGACCCCGACATAAACCCAATCCCATAACGTGTTCATTAATAACTAATATCCTGCGGCCGCAAATAGCATTAGCTAGCAGGACTTACATACATATACCGGCTATATAGTCGGCCATTGTTGTTTTTGCCTTTCGGTTTTCAATTACACAAGGAGTTGTGGCAACGAATGATGTATATATGTATGTATATATATATATGTGTGTGTGTGTGTGTGGCAATCGATGAAAGTTTGAAATTAACACCCAAATATTGTTCAGGCCTGCGTCCTACGTAATTAATGAGTCCACAAATATCCGTTGCAAACTTTGCCTATGACTGGCCAACTTTTTGGACAATCGCTCAAGCTGCCATCTCAGCTGCCTTTGGGTCCCGTTTCCTGACATCTTTGGCAGCTTTACAAGCAAATCATTTTAGCCAATAACCACACACATTTATCTAAATATCTACAAAGTAGTAAATGTTGGTCAATTTAAAGCAGTATTTGTTCCACATTTTGACTCAGCTTTAAACTTTTTAATGAATATCTTAACAAAATTTCTTAAAACAATTTTGTTATTTTTTTTTATATTAACAACAGATAGATATATATACTTAAACTAAAAATTTGTTTCTGTTTATTTGGCTAGTTCCCAGCATAAATTTCAATCAAACAAAAATTAAGTTGTAAAGCGCTTTCCCACACATAACTCAATATATACTCGATTTATTTAAATTCTCAAACTGCCCATAATTAAACGATGCTTTGGCAACCCTAACAAATCGTAGGCGTTAATTGAAGCTGTTGTTGCCTCTGATGAGCACATCAAAAAGGGGGCGCGTTTGCGTGTCCAAGCTTCTGTGTTTTCTTCATCCCCACTTCAAGTGGCCACAACAAAGCCGCCGGCCGGCATTGAATTGAACCACTTTCTCATGTGGCTCATCTCATCCAAATTGGACAGGAAATGCCCAACGAAATCTCAAGCATAATCCGTTGCCTCGAATCTGTAGCTTTTATCGTGGCATATTCAAAAAAAAGAAGAAAAAAAATACTTTTCAATTCGCACACAAAAGACTCATTTATGTTGGATAGTGTACGGTGTATTTTTGGACAACCATCCGGTATTTGCAACCGTTTCGGCATTTGGCGTCTTTTGTGTGGCGACTCCTAAGTGCCAGCACTGAAGGTATTGCATACATGGGATACGCTTTGAGTACATGATATGTGGGCTGTGATTATTTTATAAGTGAAGAACTTTTTCTGCTATTGTTGAGAAAAAAAATGGGTGGAATTACTTAAAGCAATGATCTCTCTTTATTATCAAGTGTTGCGAGTTAATAAACGGTTTGTGCTAGATGATTTTTTATTGAAGCAGGCTTTTTATGTTTTTATCAATTTTATAATACTTTTAAACATATATTATTCCGTGTAGTAAACTAATTTTAATTAATCGGATAAAAGAAACAAAAACTATTGCAATAAAATAGGATTTTCAAGGCAGATACTTTTCTAATATCAGATACTTTCAATTTCTTTTTTTGCCATTTGGCTTTCTTATATTACGAAATAATAATAAATTTTCAGGGGCGGTTCGAAACCAGACTCTCAACAAAACGCTATTTAATGAACACATAATATATTTGGAATACTCACAACACTCGTTAAACTTTGACCATTCCCAGGCCTTGTAATATGGGTACTAGTTAAATGTGTATTCAAAAAAAAAAACAAAAACCCTAAGTCCAAGACATGCCACGGCCCATTGAAGCTAACGAGCGACACATGCAACTGGTTAGCACTATGTGAGTGACCGGGAGCGGGTGTGGGATCGGAGTCCGAGTCGGGGTGCATCTATTGATATTAATGTGCGATCAGACATGGCACCCGTTGATTGGCCGAGCTCGAGAAACAGGAAGTCCGAAGATTCATTTATGAGTGTCAAGGGGGAAGGGAAGAGGTAGCCAAGCAAATTGGTTTTCAGTTTTTCCATTGAACTGCCAGTCTGTTTAAATAGAATCGAACGCCCACGAGAGGCAGCCAAGCGATCAAGCAGCAGCCAGCCCAAGAGCCAAAGCCAATTAATAGAGTCGCAAAACAAATTAACCCCAAAAGAAATCAACACGAAACTTTTCAGGCCAGGCGGCCCCGAGACTGACACACGTCAGGTTCCCAAAAGCGACGAGCGCCATATGGCCAAATGCGACTAAGTGGCAGCAAAAACAAGTAGGAGTGCTCCAATTGAGCGTGTCCGACTACTGATTACCCTGTAACATACGCTACAAAAATCAAAAAGTTAAATTAAATATAATATAACTATACAAAGAAATCTTAGTTCTTATTAGCTCAAAGAAAAGCGGTGAAATGTTAAAAAAAAATTTTACTAAATCGATATTAATCGATTGAAGTGAACTAGGGAAAAAGCAGGTATATCTATATCCCAAATTTGGAGTCTTCAACCTTCAGTTAATATATTTTCAAAGAACCCTCATTCATTTTATTACAAATACTTGCCAAACTGCAATATACCCCTTATTAATTACCTTCTTTGAATACAGGGTATTAAAAAAGTACAAAACAATAACAAAATGCATAATATAACAAGAAACATGAGAAAACAAATAAACACAAATCTGAAGCATGCGCTGCATATGCTCTGATTTTAGGGAGCAATGAAACGCGTGCCTCAAGTGAACCCTTCTTTTTTTTTTTGTATATGGGGGGCAACAATGAAGACATCGAGCTGAGAAAATGTGATGCAAGAGTCATAAAAAGGGCAACGAGTCGTTAGCAAAAGGGGCGCCAGCCTAAACGATGATGATCACTAAATTAAGGGTTAGCTGCCGCAGAACAAGACGATTAGGGAGAAGACGTCTTATAAAAAAAAGGAAACCAAGAAAACATCAGAAGAGGAGAGAGAGCGTAAGCAAAGGGTGCCACTGCGACCCTTTGATCTTGATAGCATCGGGGTCGCGATCTCTAAGCGGCTTGCTAATGAGATCACATTTCCCTTTTCCCCTCTCTATTTTTCTCTCTCTCATTTCTCTATCATTTAGCCCCTACCCCGTTGCTCACGTGACTTCCTCTGCGAATGGAGTTGGAATTGAATTATCTTGCGGCTGCCTTGTGGCATTTTAATGTGTCTAATGTGTCGCCCCCTCTTGAAAAGAGTTGATGCGGGGGACCGCCCAGAGCTGGGATCTTGTCGAGCTCAAGTGGCTCGGAATTCTCTACTTGGCGTTTGGCGATGTCGCTCACGTGTCAAATTAATCATTTACCAAGTGCTTAGCGGCGCGGGGAAGCGGGGCAGTTGTGACAGGCAGCTGATTTAGTGGCTCAGTTAAGATCAATGATCGTGCAATGCGATCAGCTGGAGGCATAAAATGTGTTGCGCATGAGGAATTGATTAGGTCGTCGTAGGTGCAATGGGAATGCAATGATATAATGGAAAGGAAGAGTGATCGCGGCTGGTATTGATTTAGTTGCCATGCATGATCAGAAATCGCAGATGGAATTGATTTTACTATTAAGTCAAGGCCAACACTCGGGTAGGTCGTCGAAGCAATAGAGATCAAACTTAGATTGTGAGCAGAGCACATAGAATGCATATGAATGAAGAAGAACAAAGATCTGCGGATATATACTTTTCTTTGATTAAAAGAAAGTAAGCCGAAAGTCTAAAAAAAAAAAAATAAATAACATAAATAAAAAATAAATAAATAATACGATAGAACTAGGAATTCTATAATACTTTTGTTTTACATTCAAAGAAAAAAATTAAGATTTTTGTATTTACTGTTGCCAAATTTGATCAAGATGAACATTTTGTAATTCAAAACAATATCTCTTGTAATTACAAAATTTCTAAATTTTTTAAAATGTTGAATTTTCATTCAGAATACTGAAATGAGTATTTTCTACCAAAGTCAAATATTTTTATATGTTAAAGAGTATTTTTTTGCGTTTCATTTAAGAATACTTAACGCAATTTGTTTTTGAAATTATAATACGCTGAAAATTCTATTGGACTCAAGAACCGAACCACCCCTTGGCATGATATATTTTGATATCTTCATTCATGTTGCTTATGTATCCATTGAGATGCAGTTCACGATCATTAAAATGCGCTTTAGTTCTCAGAGAACTTTTGAGAGCTGATATGCGCACAGCTTCGTCTCAGATCTCACACTTTCGCTCACTCTGGCGGTCTGTCTCTTTCTCAAATTAGAATTCTCACACGTAAACAACAAGCACCGCAGTTTTCACATGCGGGCTGCGGTTAGCCGAAACTGACCAAAGGCGATCACGGAAAATGCAGACGATCGTTTGGTTAGCCAAGGGGTAGGGGCAGAGGCGACCGCTAATTACGAGTGCGTCAATATTTGCGGCACGGCTGATCGAGAAACGGAGCAGCAAACAGAAATTGAAGCAGATGAAAGACGGCGACGGCGGCGGTGCCGCGAAAGGATTCCCTAGTTAGCGGCTCAAGTGCGCACACGCGCAGGCGTCAATATTTGCACAAGGATAACGAGACGCGCGCACAAAAAGGATGTTTGCGCTAATTGCGCTCGAGAGCAGAGAAAACGCGCTGCGGTTGATAAAAAAAAAAATGAAAAGAAAAAAGAAACAAATTTTGAAAAGAAAAGAAAACCAAAATGTGATTTGTTTAGGTCGCGTTCCGCTCTTGTGTAATTTGCGATAAGCGCTGCGCAGTTCAATCAGAGATAAGCTTCAATCAGTGGAGCCGAAGTCGGAGCCGGCCCTAGGATGTCACAGGATGTCGCTGTGTGCCCACCACAGGTGAGGCTCGCCTTGATAAGCGGCCAAGTGTCGGGCTGTCTGGGGGTATGCGCAAATTGTTTTTCAGGCGGTGTTTTCCGGGAAGCGGTGTTAAGTTCATGTTTGCGGTCTATTGTTTCTGGGAAAATTCTTAGCGAATGATCGCCAAGTGAAAAGGAGCCTTATCTAAAAAGCAGTTAACTAGATTTCCTCTGACAAGTCACCCAAAATGCAAATGTTTTCTTGAAAACCAAGCGAAGTTTAATTGAGAGAGAGAAAGAATAATATATGAATGATCATTCATATTCAATTCCAAAATTCAAACTTAATGTTATATGACAAATATTTATACAGTGATCACTATCAAATTATGTCTTTAATGTTCGAGGTATGATTAGATAATTTGCTTAACTAAAGCTAAATTTGTAATCCTTTCTACTACTATACTCCTCTCTCTCTCTCAGAACCCTTTCTGCATGACCATTTAGTAAGTCATAAACGCACTTTCGATTAATTTCCAGCGAATTTCACTAATTAAAAGTAAGAGTGAAAATGGGGCGTCCACCACAGCTGTTGCCAAAGAAAGTTGCGAAGGGTTTTCTCTCTTGGCAAGTGCGGGGCGTAACGCGCACTAACAGGCGGCACACGGCACAAACGAAGGACCACAGGCAGGGAGAAATTGTTGAAGGATACGAGAATACGTAACATGTGTTTGAAGTGAAGTGAAGGTGAAAAGATGTTGGAGAATGAGTTGAGCCCAGTTTTGACGATCGATGATGACTCCGAAAACGTTTGGTTGATGAAACGCTTATGATTGTAATTTGTAGTAGACCCGTGCCGGGATCATGAGTGTATTATTTACTTTCGCTTTTCCTGCTGCCAGGATAACCAGAAATTTCTTAAACTCCGCTCGGGTTGTGCGTTTAGTGCAGCGCGTCTAATTGGTGGCATGTGGGCAATGCCCCGCGGGTAAGAGGATCTCTAAGGGGTTGCCACATTTTCTAAATGCGTCATAAAATGTAGAAAAATGAAAACGACAGTTGGTGAAAGTGATGAAGAAGGGGGCAACGGCAACAGCAGAACGCAAAAGCAATCAAGTGGCTGGCTGGCTGGCTGCCTTGGCTGATAATAGGAAGCTCAAAGACAAAAGCCTCAATATACGCGCTGCAAAGGATTTGCGATTGGGCTTAAGGATACCAAAGAAAATGGCAACACATCATCATCATCAAGCCAAGACAGAGAAAGGGAAAGAGAAAGAGGGAGAGTTATACTCTCAAACTTCAATCCCAATACAAGTCGTCAATGGGACGCGCCACGTCATCAAATCACACAGCAAAAACCTCACGCAGCAACTACAACAAGTAGTAAAAACTTGTACATACACTCAGAAAAAAAGGGCAGCTATAATGGCTAGATTTGTCTCGTAAATTTTATGTTTTGTTCCTTTTTGAAGGAAGTAATTAAAAATACATATATGTAAATAGTTAAGAACAAAAATAATAAAAAAAATTAAAACAAATAAAATAATAATAATAAACATATTTTAAATATAATAATTAAGAATTTTGATAAAATTACTAAATACATAAAACTTGGCTAACTTTCAACTTGAACTTGATTTGAGTACAACTTTCTAGAATATTTTCTCTAGTGTATGCGTGTGTAAGTGTGGGTGTTTGGCTGTGCGTGTGTTTATGAGATGATTTCATTTCGGTGTGCATGTCCCCAAACAGGACCAAGAAGACGCCAGCAGACGCAGCAGTCGCCCATTGTTGGCGTGTCGAGCGGCCATTGTCCAACCCTTAAATCAAAGTGTACGCAATTTCGTTAATAATCCTCAAGACAATATCGAAACGCCATAACAATATCCTTTTGATGATTATCGCTGCTCCTACTTGGCATTTACTCCCTAGCCCCTTTTCTGTCCTGTCCTGTCCGGTCCTGTCTATTTGATTTGCCCGCCGCAGTTGCTTTCATGTTTATTGCTTGGTTAAGGCGAAAGGATAATGGCCGCTGAGCAGCAGGTTACTTAGTTACGCACAAGCCACAGCTGTTCCCGGAACACAGCCCCACTTGTTCGGTGCTCCCGTGTGCGAAATGCTTTTTATTACTTATCCCCACAAAAAGCTGGCACATTAAAGAGATGAGAACGGTGCAGGACCTGCCGTTGGGCTTGTATCCCGCACGCACTTCAATTAAAGTCCAGGCCGAAACTTTGCTTTTATGCCCGAGCCCCAGTCAAGTCCACTTCTTAAAAATGCTAATTTAAATTACAAGCACAATGTAAACAAAGCATTTAGATTGGGGAAATACAAAATAGACTTTTCTCTTTACGTTGGTCCTATGCCCTTTCTAGGTATACAAATGGTGTAGAAGATGCTGTTCAATATTATGAAAAAGAGGTATTACGAATATTGTCTCATCGAGAAATAAAACTGACAAGTTTTGCTTTACAGTTTTGACAACATATTAAACGTTTCTTAAGTTAAGTTGGCGAACAACTCCTTCTAGTTAAATATTCTATTTTCATGGCTATTTATACCCTCGCTCTATAAGAAAACCTAGTAAGAGTAAGTAAAAGTTCTTGAAATTTCTCTTTCACATTCATGTCGTATTTGATAGAAATTTCGGAGTGGCCCCATTGCCAGCTAAAGAGCATAATGAGAGAACGCACTTAGGCCCAAAACACCTGATGCGAAATGGCTGCCAAAGGATTTTAGGGGTAGCCACTGAGCAGCTCCTTTCTCAGCGGCAGGACATCAGGCTCATTTGAAATGCACAAAAAGTTTGCAAGAAACGGGAGAAAAAAGTATAAGAAAAAATGATGTTCAAACTTTTGACAAAACAAAGCCAGAGCAGGGCAAAAAGAAAAAAGAGAAGAAATATACAGGAAATGTTCATAACATTTAAGTTGAGGGATAGAGTGGACTGGCAGCAACTCCTTTAGCTGGTCCTTTTTTCACTGGCCATTTAAAATTCTTTTCATGTTTAAGCGTGCAGAAGCAAAAAATGAATGGGAGCCGAGGCTAAATGGAAAAAGGGAAAAGGAAAAATATGTAAAAATTGTAAGAAAATATTACAAGTATTAAAATTTTAATGCAAATTGTTATTTTATGCAAGAATGTGCGGCCGCACGTACCGTGTCCTTGTCCTTGTGTCTGTCCTTGGCTTGCATTAAATCCCCCTTTTCAAAAAAGGAAGAAAAAGGCTGCGTAAAGGATTTCGGCCAAAGGAAATGTTTTTGTTGTGAGCTGCTCTGGTTATTTTTTTTTTCATTTTTATTTTTATTATATATATATATATATACACAAAAGTCGACGTTGAGCAAATGACCTTTGCCTCAGCTAAGACTCTGTTGTGCAAATATGCGGCAGGACGCGTGTGTGTGTATGTGTGAGTGTGTGTGTGTGTGTTGTGCGTGTATGTGGACATTCATATGCATTGCTCGTGCTCTGCTTCTAAGCCCAATTTCCTTATGGCTTAAACCTTTAGAGCTCAAATGCGGCCAATGAAGAGACTCGAACCCGAGCCAAAAAGGATAATTGAAATGCGGCCAGCTGCGCATCTGCATGCAAATGATTTACAGCTGTCTTGCGAAATTTTCCCTTATTTTATTCGAAGGGTTTTCTTTTTATTTTTCATTTTTTCGTTTTTTTTTTTTTGCTGTACTAAATAAATTATGTGGCCACAGAATTTGTTTTAAAAATTTATAAAAATAAGTTCACTTGAACCCCAGGGAACGCGCATATGTCTCACTGACCACTGACCATGGTCCCTCCACTGTACACCCTGACAACAAACCGTTAAGAGTAATAACAGTAACAGCAAAAGCGAAAGCAACAACAACAACAACAACAGCATCGAAATGACATTAGGAATTTAGTTTAAACGAGGGTTGCGCCATTTCCCAAGTCGTTTTCCTCGTCAACGACGTCAACATTGCCGTTGCTTGGACCTTAACCCTAAATGCAGGGCCCGCCATTGCCGGTCTTCCTCTGCCCCCCTCACTTTCAGTTCCTCATTCCGTGTGCTACTCGGACTTATGTAATTTAAGCTTGTTGTTGAGCATTTACCAGTTACGAAGGGCTCAAGCCACTGGCTTTTATTACACCAAAAATACTCTTTCTAATATGAAGCATACTCAAATCTATGACGGATATTAAATGATAAAATTCTAACTTTATTTATAAGAGAAAAGGAGTACAACAAATGTTTAACAAATTAAAATAAAATATAATATTTTGTGTGGAAGAAATTGACATTGTTATAAGGATAGTATAGTTTGGAGATAAATATAAAAGTAGTAAATATATTGTTAAGTATGTTCAAGTTATTATAAAACAGTTTTGTATTTAAGAGTTAAAATAAAATTAATTAAGTAAAATATAGTCTAGCAAATGACAATTACTTATTATTCAGTATAGGGCATTCTCGTGTCGTTTTTTTTTGGAAGAATCTCTTGTTTTTGCTATGTGCGTAAATTTAGTCGAGCGTGTCTGTGCATTTCGAAATTGGATACAAAAATTCGTCTTTTTCCTATTTCTATACATATATTTTTTCAACCAATTTCGAATTTGAGTTTCGGCATGGCGGGGGTTGATTGTTGGGTTTTTGGTGTCGCAACTGTTTAGCTGTTTCATTTGTCACCCGCCACCCGCCATTCCACCTCCTTGGAACAACCACCCACTGACCAGCAACCCATCCACCATTTCGACAATGGGTGTCTCAAATTCACCCGTTCTTTGACTCTGGTTCCAGCTCCGAATCAAAAGCACTAAAGTTGCCCTCTGACGACCTCGCGTGTGCCGTTGTGTTTACTTAAATGTCCTTTCGCGTTTTGTGTTAATTACACAGCCAGGATATAAGCACACACACACACACACACACATACACCTACACACACTTATCGTAGCATTTAAATTGAAAGGCGTGTCCAAGTCCAAAGTCCCCAACTTATATTTGTTGGGTTTTATTGCCGCTGCTTTTGTTCGCTGTTGTGCGGCAATTAACCCCTTTTTGGCGCAGAGTTGCCGATCCGCCCAAACCTACCAAATGTGGGCAAAAGCCCAAGTTTGTTGTGTGCACTTGACAACCCTGCTGTGCCTGTCGTGGCAACCCAAAAAATTCGTTATCATTATTCATAGCCGAGGCAGGCACAACTCGTTGTGGGATGGGGTGGCAACCCACTCAGCTGACAGCGGCGTTTAATTAAAAGCCAAAAGCTTGACATTCCGGGTTAAACGCTTCTGCTCCAGTTAGACCCTTGGCATGCATATAATTAGGGTTATTATGTGCTTTTGGTTTTTATTTAAGTATGGGTAGCATTTTTTTGTTGTTTTTGGCTTCCATTTTGTAACCAGAGGCAACCGAACAACCCTCTCGTTTCGGCTGGGTTAAAAAGGGTTGCAAAGGGTTAAATGCGTAGTTAGGGGCAGCTTTTTCGTCGCCTTATATACAGCACTCCTCAGTAACCAATGACAACGCATTGAAAATATTTGGAATATAGTTGGAATAGGGGTAGCAGAGGGTTATATATCTTATCCGGTGAATTTTTTCTTAACGTTTATATACATATTATGTTCTAATTCCAAAGTTTCAGATATTTTATTTAATTATAGTTGGAATAGGGGTAGCAGAGGGTTATATATCTTATCCGGTGAATTTTTTCTTAACGTTTATATACATATTATGTTCTAATTCCAAAGTTTCAGATATTTTATTTAATTTCGTTAGAAAACCAAACTTTCTTCAAATATGTTTCCTGTTTTATTTTAATATTATGCTTCTAACTCCCCCACCCTTAATTTCCCCATATTCTGCCGCCGTTATACGCACTAATTGCATAACTGTCCCAGTTCTGAAGGCTTTCTTATGGACTATTAAATTTCATAAGCACTTGCTCAAAATATCGCTTATGAACAGTGGGCACTAAAAGTACACGTACGGCCACATATCGTGGGCAGTAAGAGCCTCCATTTGGCGTTACTAAATGGTCACTAAATAAAAATTTCCATTAACTTAATTAATGGGCCGCAATTATGGCCACTAAAAAGCGCTGGCAAACAGAAACTCTATAGTTTTTAATCAAAAAGTCATTAAGGATATGTCACAGCGTGTACTCTAGGACGCCCCACGTTAAGCTTCCGACTCACTACCTCCTCCTTTTCCCCCCTGCCCCATCGAAGAAAATCAAGCAGCATAAACAATTTGTCGCCTGCTGCTAAACTTGCAATAAAAAAATCTCTCAACACACACATGAGACGGCGCAAATTAATTTGCTGTTATTATTGCCGCCTTTTATCCTTTTGAACAGGACATCCTGTTGATATACTTTAATGTGGCCACAAGGTAATAATTATTATATGAACTACGCACACATAAAAAGCAAGCGCCCTATGCACTGGGGGCAGCTCAACCCCTAAATTTAGGAGCAACATCGTCCTTTTAACTCCTTTTTGCCGCTAAATATTTTTGCACAATGTTTGGCAAAGGCTTGCTGATTGAGTGCTCTTCCGATTTCGAGGCTAGCATTGTCAGCCCTCATCCCAATTCTCAATCCCATCCACAGCCTCATTGATGATGTTGCTGATTTGATGATAAAGTTTTGCTTTATCTTTTGTTTACAATTATTGTCATTTTTTTTTTGTAAAAAAAATACCGAAACAACCCTTAAAACGCGGCACTGCCCCTAGCTCTAATCTCGAGAATTTTGATGCCTGGGCACGTGTTTGGCTTTTGCGCAAATTATTTATACCTCAACTTATTTCGATTGTTTTTGGCTGAAAAAATGAAATTCCGAGGGATCTATGTGTTATAAAATTTGAAAATATATAAAGAAAATTGTCTATAAACTTAACAAAAAAACAAAAAACAAATACCATATTGTTTTTTAAAAAATTATGAAGTTCTCTCTCTCTCTCTCTAAACGCATAGAAAGCATAGCGATTTTTCTGTTAATTTGTTTATCGAATTCTTAACAAGTTCAAGCTTCAAAAAATAGCAAGATGCCTACAAGCCAACTAATAATAATTTGTTAGCAAATTCAACATCTGTTAATATAAAAACAAAAGAAATAAAACTAAATAAATAACTTTAAACGCCACATAGAAAGTATAGAAAAAATTTCAGATTTTAACTAGAATAAATATACAATTTTTGTTTTAAACAAATATAAAAACTATTTAAAACACTAATTTGAATAAAAAGTAAATTTGTTAAATCCATAAGATTTGTTCAATGTGCGTTCCAGATCCTTAAACGCACATTAATTGTGTGTAAAACTAAAAAGCTTGTACCCATTTACCACTTAACGGAAAAGCTAGAGATAGAAAGCTAATGAGATAAGTATGCAAGGGGCAGATAGATATGGCAATAAAGCAATGGGCACGAAATTAATTGAAATTTTATTTCAAATGCGAACTTTGACATGGTTTTCCTGGAAAGCCGCCCACCTAGCAGCACAACGCCTGCGAAATATTTACGCGCGGCAGCGGCAGCAACAGCAACGGCGAGTTGGTTTAGCGCGGGGGTTTAGACACTTGCGGGCATTTTTTTGAAACGGATATGAGAAACAAGCAAATGCAAGGAACTTGGCAGGGATAACAGGAGGAGGCGGCGACCAGCTTAAAGCGGAAGAAGTGTGGGCATTGCGTTCATGACTCAGAATTTTGCGTTTGTGAAAATTAAAAAATTGTTCAAGAAACGTCCAACAGGACGCGGTTGGCTGGGTGCTAACTACGCGGCTCCGAGCCCAGCTCGCCCCCGTTATCCTTGTAGCCGTTGTCCTTGTTGCTGTTGTGCTTGGTGTTCTTGTTGTTCGGGTAAACAAAGGATCAAAAGCGCACTAATTGTTTTCTACTTAGGCATAGGCCAGCGCATGGGGGCCCATCTCCACGCCCAACCGCCCCACCCCGCGAGCGACGGTTGCCCGCAGTTGCCGCGCCTGTCCAGGCTAATCTGGCGACTGCCTTTGCCGCGTAATTTTTCAAAACGTAATTTGCAATTAAAGACGAAGAACGAGCGTCCACGCAATGCGTAACCATCCCACCCAACCCCTCAGATATACGACACCCAACGCCCTGAGCGTTGAGCCTTGAGCCTCGAGCCTTGAGTTGTGAATCCTGAGCTGAAACCTTATGACGTTTCATTTTCATTGCTTTAGCATTAAGATTACGGCTAAAAGTTGCTGCGAGGACTCCTCTTCGCCGCGACTGTCTCTTTGTAAAGGATGTTTGCTTCAGCTGATTTACACAAAGGGAATTTTAATTAATTTTATTGCCTGGCCACACAACAAATGGCATTCGCTAAGGTTGGATGATGTCCGCCTTGGTTTCAATTTTACAATTTAAAATTTTGCCTAAATGTTATTCAGAGGCTCGATATTCTTTAAGGCATAATATAACATTTACCTTTGGCTATATAAATATTACAACAAAAAATCTATATATTTATTAAAATTTGATCGAATGTTTAATCACTCCTTTTTACTTTAAAATATATGATTCCCATAAATTCTTATCTCAAAATATAATTCTAAAACTTTATACTAAAATAATTTCAATAAATGAAGTACAGCTTGTTTTGCTATAATTTCGAATATCGTATCAGGTTTACTAAACCCAAAAAGACAATCTTAAAGTGTTATATCTGCCATTTTTATTTTCGCACAATCGCCTAAAACCATGAAAACGCGAATTTATCAAAGCGTAGCCTGGCAACTAACACACATACGCACACACACATACACACACACGCACAGTAAAGGGTCTCAGAATTGACGATAGAAATCGATAGGTCGTTTTGTTTTTGGCCACGCAGCCGGCGTATGGCGACTGAATTTGCTTGATGACATGCCTTTCGCAACAGCCTCCCCCGACGCCTCGTACCACCCCCTCCTCGTCCGCGAGTAACCCTTATGGCTGGGCCGACTAAAACCAACAACCCTATGCTGCCAACCCATTTGATATTTCTTTTTTCGTTGCTTTTTCCCTTTTTTTTCGCTCGCACTCCTCAGCTGAAGACGACATGTGGCCGGACCAGGACTACAGGACCAGAATCGAGACCGGTTTGCTTCGTGTCCATTCAAGTTCAAGCAAACAGCAAGGACACGCGCTACACATGTCCTGCGGGGTGGGTTTCGCAGCCACCGAGCATACATATAAAAATAAAAACTTTTTATAAGACATGCGAAGGGTAAACGGACCACAGAAACGGGCTATCCAATATATATATATATATATATAGATATATAAACATATACACATACATACATACAATGTATGTACATAAACGAGTTTTGCGAAGGGTTCGGCTGGGACTTTTGTCACATGTGTGCGGTACATATACATAAAAAGCTGGCACACACGCACACACAATCGTTGCTTTTCACCCTTTTTATTGCGTCTTGAAGTTTTATGTGGCTTATGTACTGCCCTATAGGCGCAGCATGTGGGTATATACATAATATATATATATATATATATATAGGCTGGAGTTGGTGAATACACTTATCGAAAAGCCAAGAGAAATTGTGTAAGGTAAATTTTCTAAATACGATAAGAGTGAACACGGCTCTCAACTAGGGAATATTTTTTATTAATTTTATAAATTATATTAATTTTATATAAATTATTATCTAAATTTATTTAAACAACATTTAATAATGAAATATTTTTGAAAATTATTCAACTCGTGCTTAAATGTTTTTATTTTCTCTCAGTGTACAGATTTATGTATGCGTTGTTGGATAACCGGAAATATGAGACATCAAGGCTTTTATAAATGGCGCACGGGACGAGCCGACATTTGCTTCTTGCCGCACGCCGTTGATGTTGATGTTTGATGGCAGCCACTGTGGATGCTGCAGGCCGTGGGGCGATTTTGCTTGAGAGCGGATGGTGGGGGTTGGGTTCTGTGCTGTGATGTATGTGTTTGACAGCCACATAAGGGGGTAAATTGAGTTTTCACATGGCGAAAGTTTTACTTGAATTGTTTGCTTTGACCAGCCGCCAGACTCCACCGCGCCCCACCCAAATTCGGGCGCCTCGTGCGTGCCACATGACGTGCCACACAGCAAAGCGAATTTAATAAATGACTTTATAGTTATTTTCGCATGCTGCTGCTGACTGCCACAAACCCTTGCTGCCCCGGCTTCGGGTCTGACCCGCAGCCTCGCGTTTTATGCTTGTGTGTGTGGGCGGTGGTTGGGTTTGAATCGAGTTCTTTGAATGGGGCGAAACGGCTGCAGCGACTATCAAAAATTAATACTTTTGTCTGCATTCGGTGTATTACTCCCTGTTGCTCCCGCCCCAGCCCCTCGCTTGGTTAGTCCACACGTCATTTTCACGTAATACTTTTTGCGACGCACACGAACAACAAAAGTTGTAAAAATTTTAATTTTCCCTCAATATTTTTGGCATTTCAGCTGCTGGCGACATATGTGTGCCAAATAAAAGCCAAAATAATATAAGCATATATATATATATATAAACGTAAACATATATATATATATATATATATATATATATTTACATGTAGGTTTGTGCCGTCTTTTGTGGCTGTAAAAATCGGTGGCAAGACACACGCCTTAATGTGGCACCACATTGCGAACGCATGTTAAGCCTTTAATGGTTTTAAAATGGCCGCTTTATGGCAAATTTGTTTTTGTTGTTGTGCTCTCTACCAAAAATTACAAGTGCGACATATTTCTCTAGCTAAAAAAGATATTGCATATCATTTTTATAAGATAACATAAAAAATACAGAACAACAAACAATACTAATTTTTAATAAGAACAGATAGAAATTATGTTAAAATATTATAAATTAAAAGAATAAAAATAAAAAAATATATATAAGAACTGGGCTAGAAACATTTATAAGGTCAGAGAACAAAAAATTTCACACAACATGGGATAATGTATATAGAATTGGTATTAAAGAAATTTTATCTATTTTTGTATAGTTATAAATTGTAACCCAACTTTTTACTATATCCTTTGGCGTAAACGCTTCAACATCAATAGACTAGCCTGCGTTTCGAACTAAGTATTTGTAGTATCTAAGTACATAACTTTTTTTTTAAAACCAACAGAGTTGAAAGCAACCACAAAATGGAGGTATTTAAGCACACACAACCTCTTGTGGTTGCATAACCTCAATTTGAGTCGTAGACCTTTGCCTTAAGCTATATCAGTATCCCCTACAAACAAACGCACGCTATTTTAATACATTTCTTCAAGTGTCCCCGTCATAATTTCAAATTTTACATAGACAGTTTCAGCTGCAACCTGTTTCATACATAAATAAGACACCAGACACAAGAGGACCTACAATAATTTTGGGTTTTTTAATAACTAGGTTCATGGCGAGCGATCGGCTAGGTCCTTTAATCTGCTTTTAAACGAGACGCGGGACACGACCACACAAAGCCCATAAAAGAAAGGCGACTGCTAGGGACAGCTCCAGGTCGAAATAATTGGAACAATTTCCTATCAAATTTATGTGCTATAATCGGGAGCAGCAGGTTCAAAGATAAAAATCGAACGCGCATTCTGTAGAGTTCGGCGTGTGTGCGAACAGGTGAAAGTGGCTGTGACAAAGGCAGAAGGATGAGTGGAGTGGAGAGAGCGGACAGCACAAGGGATTGCAGGTTCGATGTGAGCTCAGTTCGGCCGAGTTATTTTTATGGCCACCAAAGCGCTTTGTTAACAATGATTTTTATATATATACACACGATATATGTGCCACTGTGTGCCACTATTTGTGGTTAGCTCAACTCGTTAGAACGCCTTGTTATATCTTCTACCTTGCCCCAGTTTTTCCCTTGCCTCTTATCGCTGACGTTGCATCAGGCTCTTAAAGGCGACATCTTGGCCGCCCAGCGAAGGAGATGTGTTTTTTGTGTGTGGGGCATAAATGGGATGCGAAGGATTGCGTTTGGGATTGGTAATAACCGTTTTGTCCTGCGTCTTGTCAGAAATGTCTCAATCGTGGCTTTTGTAAATTGGCTCGGGCCCATAATCGAAATTCCATTGAAACGTAAAATTGCCAAGGCGGCCCAGACACAGGACAGGGGCTATAGAAAAGATGAGCAGCTAACGGTTTCTACTTGCTGTCAAACATTTTAGGCGCCATTGTTGACATTTCTTATGTACCCTTTTCTTTTCCTTTCTTACTGCTATGAGTTTGTGCGAGAGTGTGTGTGTGTGGTGTATTTGTGCATGGCTTCCTTTATTGATTGCCCGATAAGCAGGCATCTCAATTTTTGGTCAACAGACATTTGATAATAACATTCGAGGCACATAACTGTTAGTGCTGTAGCAGAAGAGGGGCTGTCAAGGGGTTTAGAAATGAGAATCAAAGATGCAGAGAAAGAAAGTAGGAGAGAGAGTGAGACAGAGAGAGATAAGTAGGTAAGGTCATACGAAGAGTTGTTGACAGATCGATGGAAATGATAAGATCTCGATTAACTGATGGATGAGTTATGTTTAGACAGAAATCCCGTGATAAGGTAGACTAGACTAGACTCTATGATAAGTTTCCTGTTGGCAAACGGATAAGTTATTATAGAGAAAGAATTGCTAAGAAATGGGGAGAAATTACCTAAAAGTGACTTTTCAAAGACAGGTTAAAAACAATTGAAGGAGAGGAATCCTTCCACTTGGGAGGTGAAGGAATCTTAGGTTAAATATAAATATAAAAATGAATTTATAAAAATATGAGTACGAAGCGTTTTGCCTTATTTTATATGTTTCAGAAATATAACTGCATGAAACCGAGTTGCTTTCCTTGCAAAACCTTTAAAAAAGACTCCCTTTGGATTTGGTCCCATGTCATATTAGTGGTAATTAAGAACTTATGATCGATTATGAACTTAGAAGTCAGCGCACCTTGCTACCTGGCCGTGCCAATTGCAGCTGCTGCGAGCTAAGCCGAACTAATCTTATCAAAAGACACTCGTCAGTCATTCGCAACGTGCCCTGTGCAGTCAGTGGAGCCTTTACAACATGCCGACTGACATCGGCAGGTGTAGGGCCAGCCAATAACACAACCGACAACAACGGCAATAACAAAATTTCATTTCATTTGTTACAATTACCCAAAACATTTTGGTACGCGTGCGCGCGCGCGCGCAAACTCTGAAAATGTTTTTCCAAGAACTCGACTTTTGCCAACTTGGCCAAGTCGCTGATAAGATAAATAGCAAAACGGGTCGTCCTCATGGTCCGTGTTCGCTCGGCATTTGCTGATGACCATCTCTTGTCCATGTTACAACTCAGTGCCCGCCGTGCGGCACCCGCTGCGTAAAAGAACCTGAAACTGAACCTCAAGAAGAACTCTGACCCGGGTTATGTGTCTTATCAAGCGGCCCAACAATTTGTTACAATTGTAATTCCTTGCGAACTGACCATTTGATGTGCGTTTGATTAATTGTGGCCGAAAAAGAGTTTCGATCTTCAAATAGTTGTAGTTAGAGTTGTAGCTGCCCCCGATTGTAAGCGCCCCAGGGTGCTGCCCATTGTTTGCCCCTGGGTGTGGCACATTTGCAGCAAGGACTGCGCTTTGTTTTGAGCCCATCTAATTGAATTACAAAGCGAAATGATTAATGCAGAGCAGAGAAAAAGACAGAAGAACTCTGCGAAGCGAACCGAGTGATCAAAGGAGTTAGACGGAATTGGTTAATGGTTCTGTATACTTGCGTGTGGAAGGATCTACGTGAATTAGAGAATTGTGTTTTGGTATACAGAAAGGAAGAAGCATTCTAAAAGAAATAGGAGACATGATGACATGAAAATTCAGCCTTCTGTCTTCTTACTAAAATAAGTCATGTTTTAACAGCAATTGTTATGAAAAGAATTTTTAATAGGATATCCTATTCCTTAAATACAGCTTAAATATTCAACAACAATTCCCTTAAGATCACTTTCTTGATGTCATCTTAGAAAAAACCGAAATTTTGGCTATTTTTGTTTTTTGACTTTCTACAATCCTTGAGTTATTCTCCTTCATCAACTCTCTTTTCTGTTTATTAATCGAACGCGTTCATTTTAAACTACTTTTTGGTACCCATTCATGATGCGTTTTTGCGTTTGGCTGCAGCACACGTGCCACGCCCCATATCTTAAACTGCCGGCCCCCCTCCTACGGCGACCCGTGCCCGGCCTCTAATTACATTCTTCCGGCTCAGGACGAGCGGCTTTCGCTTTCGTCTGCAGCGGGCACAATTAGTGCCCTATGACACGCCCCCGCTCGCTCGTCTTGGCGCGTCCTTGAAATAAAAGGAAAAGGGAAAACGGAAAACTAAACTGAACTGAACTGAATTGAATTGAGAAACCGATGCACAATAAAAACGTTCGCTTTTATTGATACGAAAATTGGTTTACACTAAGGAAAATCGCTGGCAGCTGCCGCTGCCTGATGCACAGAGACTCCTCCTTTCCCACTCCTCCTGATTGACATGCGGGGGCAACACCTACAGGACGCACGTGTGTGCCTCAGATTGTGTGTGAGTGTGTGTGCGTGTGTATGTTTGGTGTTGATGAAATCTGCTTCTGCTTTTGCATCTATTTTGGCCAAAGGCATCGCCATCTAAGCAAAACATTTCAATTTTCTAGGCCACTGGACAGGCGAAGGGGCGAAAGGGCGAGGGGGCGGGCAGATAGGGAACTAGACGGAAACTAAAACGCGATGGCCGCCCCTTGGGGGCCGTTGTCCTGGCGAGCGTAACCACGCACAACGAAGGATTCACAGCCCAAGGATTTGTTTGTAAAAAGCAGACAACAACAACAACAAATGGACTCTTTTTAAGGACTGGACGTGGGCGTTCTGGGCTCGGGTTCGAATCCTGGTTGCCTGTCAACTTTCAAGTCGGTTTATTTATTTTTCATTTTTAGGCTGCTTTCTTTGCCATCCTCTTTTTACCGAACAGATCCCGCCCCAACTCCTCGAGACTGCTCGCTGCCAATCTCTGTACACATTGATGAACCTTTTTCCTAACATTTTCTTCGTTTCATTTTCGTTTTGCTTTTTTTAATATTTGCAGCTTTGCTGTGTTTGTTTACAGTTAAAGGACACAACACAGCCCACAGGATGTGCTGAGCGTAGGCCCATTTTCGAGCCTCGTAGCTGCTGCTGTTAGTAGGATAAGCCCGGGCTGATATTTTCCTACTTTTTTTATTTTTTGGCTGCCAACCGGCCAAATAGATTTCGAAACGAGAAAAATAAAACTTTTTGCCTTTTGCGCTTCCTTTTTTTTGGCTTTGCTTTGTTGCTGTCAGTTAAAATATAGAGGGAGTGGATGGGGCGAGTCAGGAGGAGGCGAGGCGAGGGGTTGGGTTGGGTTAAGGGGGTGGCCTACCTACGTTTTTCAATTTGTGCCCGGCGACGATGACAACGGCACATTTCAGAGCAACTGCAATCAGTTGGAGATATACTTGAACAATAATGGATTTAAGAGTTGCTAGAGAAACACATTTGAAATTTTAGAATGGACAAATATATGCCCTACCATATACCTAGCAAGAAACTGTTTAATTCCATGGTTTTAACTTTATTAAAGCTAAAACATGAATATGAATTTAATTGGATACCGAACTATGTACTTAGCCTAAGGAACTCTTCTAACCTACTCACATCCGACCGTTTGCTACAGTTGAATGATGAAATTTAGTCACAAGCCTAATTTGTTAACTTCCTTAACTAGAGTACAATAAATCGAGTTATAACTCTCATTAGACTAGCCCTCATATCTAAGGTCACATTAAAAGCTGACCTACTTCAACATGCCTCGCATAACTCCATAATCTAATTTAACATCAGACCCTTTTTGGTTGCTTCATTTACATTTCTGGTTAAACAAAATATGTGACCGCGTTCGTAACAGGCAATTAACCAATTAAAATGTGAAAAGTTGACCAAGCAGAGCTATCCCAAGGGCAATCCCAAGGGTTAAACAAGCGCCAGGGGCTCAAGTCGTTTTGTTCCTACTCAGATCTGGTTCGCGCGATAAAGCCACACACCTGCGTACACCTTACGCATGAGCTGGACTCAATGCAAACCAGCTCAAAATTGAAATTTACGATTACGATAACACACCCCTTCTTTCTTTCCCCCGGGTCCCTTATAGCCAAATGAGGCAGTAGCTAAAGTCGCGCCAGATAATGTCAGTTTGGTGTGAGAGTTACATAAATTTAGATGAGCTGCGACTGTACTTTGGGGGTAGGGGTAAGAGTAAGGGAGGCTCGAAAAACGTTAGCTGACCTGCAAGGAGCCTGTGCGGACATTAACGACTCACATTTCTTCAAAAGGATAACAACAAATTAAAGGATTTGCTGTTTTGGACCTTCATTGTTCCCATTGTTCGTTTGCAGTTTTCCTTTTTCGTCTCTTTTTTAAGTGCTAGCTGTCGAAAAGGATTCCGGGAAATTGTTTTTCTTTATGTGCTCCTTTTCATTGCCTTTGGAATGTTTTTTCTTTTTCGTTTCAAGGTAAAATGTTGCGCAATTTGCTGGAATTATGAGTGGGCGCGTGGGCGTGCCCATTGCCATTACATTGCATTTTGCTCTTAACCAAAAAAAAGAATAATAATAAAGAAATTGTCAAAACAAACGCAGCGAAAATAATACTCGAAAGTGTAACTAAACCCTTTTGTGGATATGCCACTTAACTTTCCGAGTTGTTGTGGTGTCGATGAAGTTGTCAATGCACAGAGTCAACCCCTTTGGGTAGGGGCTTATATACCCCAAGTGGAAACCCTTTAGCTATGCGCAAACGCAACACTTAATGGCCCATTAAACGCATCGCAGCGAAAGGGGTGAACGTAGAAGGGTTGTTGTTGGCAAGGGCGCAAAGGGTTGGTGTTGCCGCTGATGACACCGCTAATTGCTGGCTAATTTGTTAAACACGCGGTCATAATGGGTTTAATAAAAAGGGTTTAAATAAGACATTTCAAGTGTTGTTGAAAACACGGTGAAATCAATCCGATTTAACATACATTATGGTATTCCTTAAGGTTCAATTGATGGATAAAACAAAAAGTTAATTTAAGAATTGGCCTGTTATTCAGACCAGTGTTATAAAACTAAAGACAATCAGCCGATATACCCTCTCACACCTGTCTCATAGGCAAACGAAGACGTTGTGCAATTCGCTGCGCTCAAGTGAACTCATGTGAAAATTTCTCATCGCTGGCATTTCCTGCGCCAGCGGCGTGTGATAATTAAAAACTAAGACAAACGATGACAGCACCAAACGATGGACAGCAGAATGGGGAGAAAGAGCGGCAGGACAACGATATTTGCTATGCAAATGACAGGACAATGGACACTTGTGCGAACAAACGATGGGCCCATCATCATTCTCAACAGCGTAATACAAAGCGAGTTTACAGAAATACAGATACCGAAATAGATATAAAGAACAGCACAAGAAAGAACAATTAAAGTGAAAGCGCAGAGGAAGAAATACCCTAAAAAATACCAATTATATGTATTTCAAGTGAACATTAAGTTATGTGTTCGGATAGATGAAGCACATTAAGGTTGAGAAACTTATTTTTTTTTTGTTTTATAATCTTAATAATTTAAATAAAACATAATTAGTTCGTTTAACAATAAATTAAATGATTTTCATATATAGTCACAAAATCAAAATACTCTTTGCAAGTGTATGTAAGAAAATGGCGGCTAATTAAAAACGTAGCCAAGCGAATGCCGCTGAATAAACAAGAAGCAGCAGCAGCGGGCGGTGCGATAATGGCCGCGCCAAAACGAAAGGACACGGCGCGCCAGATAATGTCCTGGCACGTCATTGGCCATGCGAAAAATGGCCAAAAGGATAACCAAAACCGAAAAGCAAGCAGCAGGCCCGCAGCTCTCCTCCAGCTTCTTCTTCTTCTTCTCTTTTGATTTTAATTTTTTGTTTTTTTTTTTTTTGTTTTGCTTTGTTTGGAAGCCTCTTTTAATATTTAAGGCACACGAGCGTAATTTGCGCTTTGGAAATTAAAAGCGAAATATGCACAAAAATAAAAAGAAATATTTGCCACCAGCCATTGAGCAGGCGACAGGCAGCTACTTGCGACCAGTTGTCCTGCCTGTCGCGCTTTCTTATTGTCCTTGGCAGCTGGCTTTGTTGTAGCTGGCCGCGATAAGGTCGTCCGTTCTCGTATTTCTTGTGCTGCTTCTCCGGCGCTTTGTTTCTAAAGCAAATGCAAAACAAACTTTTGGCAAAACTCCTACACAGCTCTAAGGGCAAAGGGGATAGGGCTGTTCATGTTGGGAGGGGGTTGGGAGGCAGTTGCCTCAGCGCGGGCGTGGCTGAGCCTCAATTGCGCCTCGCTGCTTGCACACAAAAGCCTTTATTTAATTTAATTTTTGAGCGCGTCGCCTCTCAAAGCTTTTTCATTAGCAGCTGTCTACTGAAGGAGAGCGGGGTGGAGAAGGGGGCAATATGGCCAGAACACAACGTAAAGGATGCTCGCAGCCAGTTTGACAAATATGAGCAGCGTGGATTGGATATAAAGTTAAATTTAATTTAAATCTAAATTATAAAAAACTCAATTTGTAAAACAACAAAAACTTCTACAAGACCGATAACCAACGGAAATTGAAAGCCTAAATTGACTGTTTTGGTATTTAACTAATAATTATAGAAATAAACAAAAAACTTCATTCTCTTCATTAACAAACAAAATATTTAAACAAATTTATTTTTACAATTATCTTTAGGTATAATCGAGACTCTTTACAAAATTATACAGAAGTTTGAATTTATGCAAACATTATCCTTTAATTAATTCAAAATTTGACTTTATCGATATTTATCGATAATTATCAAAACATAAACTTTTGCTATATTAACAAATTAAAGATCCCTTTTTGTTTTTTTTTTTTGTGGTACTTAACACAGCTTCCTGTCCGTTATAATCCTTATATCATTTGAATAGCGCCTCTGCCACACCTTCCACCTCCTTTCTAACTGTTCGTATGGCCAACCTACGAAACATTAATCTGCTATGTAAATCTTGAGCACAGTGTAAGCAAAGGCATCGTATTTGCGCATTTTTAAGTACGCCGGACAAAGATGAACGCCCAACAACGACACCCGCACCCACTAAACCACTGCGCCACCCACTCGAACTGTGGACCAGCATGAAAGTTCACTTTTTGCGCGTTGTCATTATTCATCAGTTGTGCGGGGGCGGGCTAAACTTTTAGCTGCCGTGCAAATGCCTCCCCCCCCCCCCCCCCCCCTTCCCCACACACACACCCACACTCACAGACAGCTTCTTCTACAGTAATGCCATTTTCATGCAATGTGGCTCTCACGCCAAGGCTGGGGTTTCCATCTTCTTCTTTTTTTACTTTTACCCTAACAGCACATTAACCCACCGAAAAATGCCCATTAGAAATGTAAGCAGCGAGAAAGAAAAATTAAAATTGGCCAC
Source organism: Drosophila paramelanica (assembly GCA_035043915.1). Lineage (NCBI taxonomy): Eukaryota > Metazoa > Arthropoda > Insecta > Diptera > Drosophilidae > Drosophila > Drosophila paramelanica. The sequence goes on along the minus strand of JAWNMO010000674.1, from coordinate 7,116,493 downwards.
GATTTTCATTCTCGCTGGATCTTCTACGTGTCGGGTCCGGTCCGGTCCGCATCGGCCCGCTTCGGCCCGCTTCGGTCTGGTCCCGTTCGTACGCTCACTCATCCATTGTTTCATTTCATTTTTTGCTCATTTTTCACTTGAAATGAGCCGCCGGGCATTCATGTCATGTGCCCCCAACCGGCCCACCCACACCAACGACACCAACGACACCGGCCGGACAGATAGCGGCGCGGCGCTGGCTTTCAATTTACGCGGCTGCGTCCGGCACATCCTTTCAGCGTGTGTCCTTCGAGTTGAAAGCAGCTTAAACAGCCTCCCAGTTTCAAGTCTTTGTTTGCTTAAACATTTTTTTCTACTTTGGCGGCATTTTCCATTAAAATTCCACCACATTTTTTTTTTATTTTTGAGCACTCGTAGAACAGTAAGAACAACAACAACAAGAGCGCGCAGGACAACGAGCAGCAGGACGAAAATTTAGAAAAATAACGCAAGAATTTAAATAATAAAGCAAGCGCGCACAAATGAATCTAATTTTTTACAAAGGGGGCAACGGGCTAGCAGGCAGATTTGCAGGAGTCATGGCGCCGGGCGGAGGGTGAGGGGCAGGCCCAGTCCGGCAGCCGACGGCCCAGTAAAGTGCTCAAGTGGAGCAACTGAACGGAACGTGTGGTATGCGGAGTCCGGAGGTTACGTGTTGTCCGCCACGGCTGGGGTAAATGAAAAAGTGTTTTGCTTTCTGCTGCTTATTTTTGTTAATTTTTTCTACACTTCTCTGCGCTTGGAAATTAATTTTATTTCGCCTCGCTGCGCATCCTTCGGCTCGTATCGCATTGTTGTCCTTGCGAGCCGTTGACAATTTTTCTTAAGCCTAATGGTCGACACTATAAAAAAAGACCCGACGAATGGCCCTTTGGGTTTTTGCTTAGCTTAAATAATAATATTCACAGTCGATTAAAAATAAAACTTTTAAATATCAAGTATCAAAAAACTGTTTCTATTTGATAGAAAGAAAAATAGAGAATAATTTTAAAGATAAAATTATAAATTTAAAAAAATAAGGTAAAAATTATCAATTTTCAGTTGAATTTTAGCAATTTTAAGTTTAGTTCTAAAAAAACACAGCTGAAAATATCTAAATTTGTTTCTATACAAAACAACCCCATAAAAAACTTAAAAATCGTGTTGTGAACACCTTTCACACTTTAAACTCGTTACGTTAGGGGTGGCCCAATAATCAAGTGTGACACATTAAGGACACGCGCACCCTTTCCCTAGGCCATTGGCAGATAAAACCAAAATAGCAAACAAAAATCGTTAAAAAATTGAAATAAAAACGAGCAAAAAAATTCGCATTTCATGTCACGCTTGGTAAAGTAGCTCAAATCACAGCTGAGCCGACCGACCGCGCCCCTTCATTAAACCGAGGGGCTTAATCAACGTGCACCACCACCACCACCACCGCCGCAAGGACGAGTTGCGGAAATCAACTTGAAAAAACGGGTGAAAAAAATTGCAAATTGATACAAAAAAATAAAATAAAAAAAAGAATGAAAAAACAAGGCAACGACAGGCGCACAAAAGGGGCACTGGAAGGGGGCTGTCAGCTCGTGCGTAGCTGATTGTAGGGTTGAGCTGTCCCAGGATAACTGGGCACGCGCGCAGCGAAAGGATTTGTGTGTGCGCAAAATAACACACAATACATGGCACAACAAAAAATTGAAAATTTCATTGATTTTCCACAAGAAAATGCGTTAATTTTTTTTTATCCAACTAGCGCAGCACTTGCGGGTGCTGCTTGGGAGGGTGACGCACGGAGCAAGGATGAAAATAACGATGATTACCGTGATGTTGATGATGATGATGATGAGCGGGTGGTAGTTACATAAGCCCATTGCCAGTATATAGTGTATATATACATAGAGTAGCCTTTTACATAGGGTATAGACTGAAGTAACAACCCCTTGACCAGCAGACGCAATTAGATGACTCGAAAATGCCGCATCGCCTACATCGTTCTCGCAAAAGGACACGCACAAAAACGGTGCGGTCAGTCGACTGGCTACCTTCATTTCGCATGACCAGCGTATCCTTTTGAGCAACCCCCGAAATCGCACAGCACAGGACAGCTCAGACAGCTGGCCAGTGTAGGTCAGCGCGTGACCTACAAATGCCGCCAAAAACGCTCTGGCGAAAAAAGGATGCCATGGACAAGGACTCGCATCGGCCATTTGATGGACGCACCCAAACTGACAATTTTAATGAGCGCCAGCAGCGGCAGGCAAATTTCTAAGCGGAACAAACAAAAATTGCATGAGTTTCGCTTTTCGGCCAACAGATTACGCGGCAAGTTTTATATACAATATTAATACCCTATACTCAGTAGGGAAGAGAGTATATAAAAATGATGATGATGATGTTAGGTTGCTGAGTTTGTTTATAGATACAAATCTAAGACCTCGAGACTTGAAATTTTAAATATAGATTCCCATGTATCCTATGCAGAGGATTTAATTATAATTCTATATAATTCTAACTCCAATTCCAACAACAATTTAAATATTAAACGGTAACTTTTTGGACACGAAATGTTGGTATTTCAAAATCGTAAACTGGACAACATTTTTATTTTATATTGGAGGCAATTGGAGCATCGCCTCGTGGAGCATAGTCCTGCTAAATACGCGCGCCAGTCGAAACAAGACAGGATGGCAGCTGTGCGGCTTCCCCGCATTAACTGTGGCTGCTTCTTTGCCGTTATGTGTCGCCTAGATAACCTTTGGCCCCGTCCACACACACACGCACGCACACACACACACACACAGGCGCACACAGAGAGAAAAACCAACTGGCACAAAGGATAATACACAAAGGACCTCTCGCTGACGCAACAATGGCAACACAAAATTTTTAAAAATGTGTTTTTGTGCTCGGCGCTCGCATCGCATCGAACTCTCGTCTCGACTTTTTGTGTAGAAACTATAGAAAAACCGAACACCCCATGGGCCCAGTAGCTCCTACCCCTACCCCCTACCCCTGCCCCCTAGCCGCTGCCATAGAAAGCCATAGCAATGCCCATGGCCACTACGATGATTCCGATACCGATATGAGGGCTGTCCTGGCGTGTGTTGGCACAATTCGTCACCGAAGTCGACTGAAAAGTTGTTACGAGTTGCACAGAAATGAGAATTGAAAACTGGAAACTGAAGAAATAAAAAGAGTGGAGAGCTGCCAATGAGCGATATATAACTTTCTAAAAATATTGTAATGAAAGAGAAGTAAAAAAAAAACAATATAAAAAACTAATCAGTAGTTAAACCAGAATACAAAAATTAAACGATACATTTGTTTAAAATAATATAAAACAATTTAGAATATATTTACTATCGGTTGCGTTTCCTGGTTAGGTTTTTCTCTGATTTCACAGACAGTTATAGCTTTGAATACAATCCAGCAGTTTATTTTCCAGATATGTCGACTCTATTGAATTATGTACATGTTCGCCATAGCCCACAGAACATTACTCAACATCAACACCACAGCCCACACGCCCCACTCGCATGCTACTGCCCCTTGTGGCACGTGGCTGCAGTCATCAAACCACAGGCTGCAGCCTGCCAAGAAGTCAGCGAACTCTTGGAAAAACAATGCCGACACTTTCTCATACATTTTTGTGGGGGGAAGAGAGAAACTTAATTTTTTAATCGCGCCAACTGTGTTGGCGATCAAATGACAAATCAAACAAAAGGCACACGAAAAAAAGAGAAGAAGTTGACAATGAAAACAGAGCGAAAGACGGGGAGCTAGCCGATTGGGAATAGGGGGCGGGGAGGAGGCTCTGGTGCACTCGAAAAGCCACTCGAATGTCAAACGAAGTGTGCAACACATTAATTCCCCCCTTGGTAGCCCCACTGCCTGTGGGCACCCACAAACTGGCAGCAATTAAAAGCCACACGACACGCGTTGTGCCCCGCCCCCCGGCACTATGCCTACCCTCTGCCCTGTTTTGCCACTGGCACGCTGACAATTTGGATATGTAAATGTGCGACTAATGAACACTTCAGAATGTCGCCTACCGCCTGCCCCTCTGCATCTTTGTGGCTGCTGCGAGTGGCAGCTGCGCCTTAAGAAACAAAAAAAAAACACTAAAATAAAAGCAAAAAACAAAACCAGAAAAAATTCAAACCCGGCGTGCGCTCAAAGTGCAGTCGCCAGGTATGCAAGCAAATGAGGCTCAGTCTTCGATTTCGTCTCAACCTCTCGAGGAGTCGGGATCCTAGTCGCGTGCTGCATCTACCCTCAATTTTTTAATGCTCCCTAAAAAATGTAAACTAAAAGATGCAGCTTCCTCGGCTCTCTCGTGCCAGGCAGACGCTCAGAGCCTGCTCCTGCTGTCATCCTGTTGTCGCCGTCGTCGCTGTTGCGTTTCCCTATCATTTTTGGCCAGCTCCTGTCTCTCATCTCATCTGCCGCTGTCTACCTTTTCATTTTTTTTTTTTTATATAGGTAAATCTCATTTTTAATGCGCTTGTGCCGCGCCATCGATCCGCCTGTTGGTTGTTTGTATTTGGAATTTTCGTATTTACGTATTTGTGTGCGCGTCTTTTTAATAGGATTTTTTTATGGGCTTTGGGTGCGTGTCTTTCGATTGCAGCATCTTTTTTTTTTTTTTTGGAGGGGTTCTATCAGCATCCTCTTCGCTCGCTTCTGTCGCGTGCGTCTCTCTCGCCTGGCGGACTGTTCGTTTTTTATTTTGTTTTGATATTTTTAGCAATTTTATTATCTTGTCTTCTTATATCTTTTTTATGATGTATGAAATATTGATAGATTTTATATAGAGGGGGTTTTTTATGTGCGATCGCCTGTATTTTCACTAATTGTTAAGCATTAAAACGGTTAAGGCTAGAGACTTGCTTATAAGCTAGTTACAAAGAGGATATATGAGGAATATTTCGAAAAGAAAGAAAAATGCATTTTACATTCAAAATAAAAATCTTGCATTTTAATCAAACTTAGGTACAAAACTGCTTATTTTCCCATATTACAAAATTTAATTATATTGAAAAACAAACATCTTCCATTTCCATTTGTAAAGCAAATTGGTAAATGAATAGCTGAAATGCTCAATAACATACCTCCCATAGATATGAATTGAAATTGCGCAACAAAAGAAAAAACTTTTTAAATGATGGCGTTGACTGTCCATCTTTATAAGAAACCAAATAAGCAACCCCTTGTTAAGTGACAGTTAAATTTACTTTGCATAGAATTACGCTACAGAATTGTCTACGCAAATGACCGTTAGAAATCTTGCGAAATGTCATAAAAGAAATACCCAAAACTCGGTCTTTTGTATAGCAAAGACATTGACAAAGTTGTTGCAGGACACTCATAAGTGGTGGGGGTAGGGATAGAGGTATAGAGGTATAAAAGTATAGAAGACCATCAGCGCAATTGTTAGAGGAAATACGCCGCATCATGCAAACGTTTACGGAAACACGCAACTTTGTAGGGGTCCCAACTGGGATTGGTTGCATTTGATAAAAACAGAATTTTGAATGCCAAGTTGAGTGGGAATGAAAGTTAGAGAGGGCTTCCAGTAACTCAATGGGAAAAGTTTGCAAAATTCAAGATTTTTCGAAAAGAGATTGGATCATAAAAAATTTACTGAAAGTGTACTTAATCTAATAATAAGTATGAATATGAGATTGAAAGTAAATAAAATGAAATTTAAAGTAGAAATATTTATAGTTTTCAAAGGACTATAGTAAGAATAAATATAGAACAACCACAGAAATGTATATATATAATAGAATAATCTTAAATTACTTTTAGTTAAACTTTGTCCAATCTACTTAAAATACATGAAACAAATTCATAAAATACGCTGAGTAAACTAAGAGTTAGTTTAACTTTTAATTAAGGCCATTTTCTACACAAATTAGTTACGTTCTATGAAAAAAGTTCTCGGGCACTTCGTGTCATTTGTCTATATATTATGCAAAACGAAAACATTAGATGCAATCGAACAGCGTGGAAATCAATAAAAATTACGGCATAAAAGTGCAATTAATGTGCCATGACCTGACGCCAATGGCCAGGATGAGTGCGCGCTGACAATTGCCAATGGCTGCCAGGAGGATTAAAAAGGACAAACCCCCTCGTGCATTTTGATATGCATGACAAACCGTTGCCATATGTAGTAATAGTATATATAATATTGAGAGAAAGATACGGTGTGCAACCCTTATATGCATAATATGCCACCCCTTTGGTGGCATTTGCCACCCACCCCGTTTATGTAAAGCTGAGCTGCAGCCCTCGCAACGTTGGGGTTAAGCCAAAATGGCGCGTGTTTGCCATAAGAGAAATTAAATGCACATATGCGAAGAGAGCAGCAGGATCCTGTTGGTAAGGACGTGCCATATCAATTTACACAACATATGCAGATCCGCTTAAAAAGAGAAGGAAAGAAAATAACTTTCGAGGGCGGTTCGAGCCACAAAAAAAAGAAAAAAAAAACGAGAAAAAAATGGTTGCAACGCGTGCCAAGGCTTGCTTCTTTTCATGCTCCCATGCAACACGTCGCGTGCCTGGCTGGCAGCATCCTTAACCTCGCCCCACTCCACTCTATCTTTGCATGAACATAGATAAAAAATTAAAAAACAAAAACGTTTCTAAAATGCAACATCAAAATTTCAACAGCAAAAAATGTTGAAAATTTCCCAAAAAGCAGGCAAAAATTGCATTGGTGTAAGTGCGAGTGTGCGTGTGTGTGTTGCATCCCTTGTCAACAATGGCATGAAAATCCCGTTGCTGACCTCACGATGACCCCAAGCCCGTGCTGCCCCTGTTCCTGCTTCTGTTTCTGTTGATGATTTCTATCCCTTGGACTTTATTCAGGCCGCAAACAAAAGCCGGCGTTTTTGTGACTGATTGCATGCATGCAACGGCAACAGCAGAAACAGCATATCCTTGCATATCCTTTTTGAATGTGTATATATGTGTGCGTGTGTGTGTGTGTGTGCTGCGCCAGGCGCTTTGACCAAACAATGTTTGCGTCTAGCGGATTGCTTTTGTGCACAGTTTTAGCGCGCCATTTGCATGTTTTTCCACTACCATTTTTCCACATACATTTCCTATTTCACAATTTCCATGCCAAAAATGTGCAAAATGCAAAATAAAGGGGCGCCCCGATCCTCGCCGCGCCTGTCTGTTATTTATGGCAATGTTGCAAGCTGCCAGTGAAAGGCACAAAAGGGGGTTGCACAAACTGCATTATGCAAAAAAAAAATAATAATAATAATAATAATAAAAAAAAAGAAAAGGGGACAAATACAGGACACTACAACGCACTGGTCATCAGTTGCTAAATAATGAAAATGCATATGAAAACTACATGCAAAAAACGTTGTAAAAAAGTAAGTGAACATTTTTGCAGCTGGCTATACCCAACTAAGCAATGCCCTGTTTACTGGTCATGCTTATTATTAGCTAAATGACTCAAGCAGTCCAGTACCCAAATTTAATCAAAATTACTAATTTTTTGTTAACTAAATTATAAATATTTGTTTCTATTTTTTTTACTTCTTTGTCAAAACAAATAAAAATATTTTATATTTAGATTTATTAGTGCTTCTTCTTTGCCTGAAGTATGAAAGACTTAAAGTTTGGCCAAAATAGTTTTAGCTTCATTGGCGATACATTATATATCTGCCAAATTCGGGAACAGTTCTTAAATAATGGAAGATAAAGATTTTGATTACGATTTTCATACGAAGGGAGAATCTAATATACCTCTTTCATTTAAAGGACAAACTTACACTTTTTTTTGTATAAGATGCTAAAGAATCCAAGTGATGAATTGAGATTGTCTATATATATAATTCATGGGAAAACATCTAAAAATATAATTCTATAAACAAGCCAATATTTACCTTAAGAAAAAATACATCTTTAAATCTATCCACATTTTAAAACCTTTTTTCAAGTTCAGTAATAAATTTAAATGCTATCAGATTAGAAAATCTCTTTTAACCGATAAGTTGAGAGCAGCCTACCTTCCTCTCTTTTTTTGATAGCAATATAATTGCAAAACGTCTTAAATAATTCTATTTGATTTTGATATTGTCAAACCCTGATAATATTACAACATAAATTCCAAGAAGTTTCCGCTTGCATAGTGAATGTAAATTGCATTTTTTCATAACCTTGGCCCCACTTAAAAACTTGACCCCAAGGTCCTGCACAACATATGCAAAAATTATCGCCGGGCAAACATCAAAATATTGAGCCTACCTATGCAAAACAGTAAACAATAAAAAAGAAATATAAACGAAAGGAAATCAATTTTTTCGCACATCTCAGGCACTTGACCTTGTCGACGACCCTGGACATTTAAAAAACATTTCCTTAAAATTGCGCAAAATCCAAAAAAAAAGTCTCATTTAAAGTAGTGCGGAAAAAGTAGATGACGCCCCAGGCAGAAAACAGGGACACGTTCACACGCCGCAGGACATCGAACCTCAGAATTTGGACGCAAATTCATATGCAAAGCAATGGACCATGCACCATGCCCGGTGGTCACGGGTCGCGAGGATCTGTGCATTGTGTATGCTGGACATTGCGAATACGCTTAGCTGCATTCCCTGCCCTACCCGGCTCCTTATCCTTGCTGACAAGCGAACAATGGGCAAAAAATATTTTGCATAAAGCCGCCGCTGTGCATTATGCAAAAAAAAAAAGAAAATAAGAAGAAGAATGCCCATAGTATATGCTGCTACCTAACCAAAAGAAAGAAAGTACGTAGAGCTCTCAAGACGTCCTCCATTTCTCATGACGTTGCATTTTCCACGCCTGCTCCGTTTAATTAGAACAAACAAAGGTTGTTCCAGAACGTAGTTTTTGGATTTCTTTTCCCTCTTTACTTATACCCTGTACCCATTTTCAATGGGAAAGCAAGGGTATAACAGTTTTGTGCGAATGTATTTGGCAGACAGAAGGAAGCATATTCTGCTTAGCAGGGCACCTCGCAGTCAGCTACACACAACATCGACATTTAACTTGTTTTTTTTCTGAATTTTGCAAGTAACCTCGCTTCGAGTCCTTGCACCGTTAAACTATTTGCTTAACCCAAGACCGATTCGTGTAGGTCCTGTCTGTGTGGGTGGTTAAAAAAAACACTCAGACGAAGTGCAATTATGTGAGCTCGGCCCTGTTAATTTCGCTGGATTTAATCCTTTTTAGTAAAGTCATTCGTGCGTTCAAAATTTCACCAGCTCATGCCTCGTAATTGTGGGATCGTCTAGGGACTGATAGCGTAGAGTATAATGGGTGCGGCCGGTGGATTCAATTTCGACAAGTAATGCACTTGATTTGTGCGTCTTTCAATTAAGTCCAGGTGATCTACACTAGGGATTAGGCAGCTATTTCTAACGCTCTATTGGTCTCCGGTGAGTTATCTTAGAGAAAGGTTTAGATGGTAATGGCAAATAGATGCGATATGATGTTAGTAAAGACTCTTTTAAGGTTAAAAAAACAGAAAACACTAGTTCATAAAATTAACATAGAAGCAAACAAAAAAAAATGATTAAATTTATAGAATATTTATATTTTGTACAAGGAACAACATTTGTTTCTGTTTTTTAAAAGCAACTTTCACATAACCTATTGAGTTAATCTTTCCCTTGTTAAATTCGAACATAACATAATTCTATTATAAATTACCTAAGTATGTATAAATATGATCTTTATATATATTATACATTTCATCAATCATTTTTCGTACCTCCACCAAAATGAAGTTACTGCATAATGATATTCTAATTCGTGTGCGAATACTTTTTTGACTTACCTTATGCCTTGCGTATAAAAAAAATATCCCCAACACGTGGGAAATTGTACTGCAAATAAGCAAATATTATTCAGGCACGCCCGTTATTCCATTTACTTTACTGGATGGATGAACAATACACTTTTCATCAGTTTAAATACACTAATCACATATAGCACGCGTATTTTTTTTTTCAAAGCCACTTGGAAAAGTTCACTGAAATAGCATCGCCACGAGTGAACGCTGTTCATTTGTCCCTGTTTGTGAACATTTACAACACTAACTTGAGCAAAAAGTACTTTGTTTACATTTTGCATTTCGTTCTATGTAGTTGCTATTTCTCAGCAATTAAAACTACTATTTAAATGAGTGAAGCCGATATACAGGATTCCCCTGAGCTCCAGAACGAATCTAATTTGACTGCAGCCTTTGGCGCTTTGGCCGCTTTACACAACCAGCCCCGCTGCTCTACGACGCGCAAGCAGCAGCTGTGTTCGGAAAACGCCGAAGAGGCACCCGTACGTGATGCGGATCCAGCGGGGGAAGAACCACCAGAAAGTGCAACACCTGTATTATCGCCAATAATACCACTGTTTATGCCGCTGCCGCCTGCCCCCCCAAGACGCCGCAAGCAGCTGAATCCGGTACAGCGAGCCGCCCAGTTTAAACGCCAGGTGCGGGCATTGCAGCGCTCGTCGCAGTTCATGATACCGCGTCTGTCCTTCGGGCGCGTAGTGCGTCAGATAATGTTGGAGCACACCATAACGCCCTTCCGCATCACCGTTGGCGCGCTGGAGGCACTGCAGACGGCTTCGGAGATGTTTCTGACGCAACGCTTTCAGGACTCCTATCTGATGACCCTGCATCGCAGCCGGGTGACGCTGGAAGTGCGCGACATGGCACTGATGGCGTTCGTCTGTAAGCTACACGGACAACTCTGAGATGCAAGTCGAATATATAATTAAACTATACAATATTAAAATTTTGTATAAATTTGCTTCTAGATATATCTTAATATTCCGTGCACCCTTTGAGAGTGGCTAAAGAAGTGTACAATAGCATGTAACAGACGAAAGACAGCAACTCCTCCTCCATAAAGAGTCTTCTTCTCGAGCATCCTTGGCAAGAGAACTAAGCGAATTCTGGACCCCAACTTCAGCCCCATCCAAGCCAAGCCAATTCCAATCATTCATTTGCATCATGTGTGCCTGCGCCGGCTCAGCAAAAAGAGAACAGAAGCAGCGCAAAACTTTTGCCCCAAGTGATTACTCAATTTAAATGGCAACAGCTTCCCCAATTCTTGGCCAAAAACAGGCAGAAACAAAAAATGAGCAAGATAAGGTTTCGTCGGGTTGTCGCAGATTAAATACCCTTGCCGACATATGCAATTTGTGCGATATATATCATTAGTTTAGTGTGTTTTTGTACAAAAACAACTTTTACCAATTGTTCCAATAGAAGATTATATTATATAGTAGTAGAAGCATAAAAATGCTTACAATTGACAATTGACATTCAAAATTTTGAAGATCTTTATATGATAAGTTTACGCTATTGATACTGGTAAAAATATAATTACTTGGAGATATCTCCTTCTGTTAGTTACAAGTTTTGTTATAAAATTTAAATGCCTTTTGCAAGGGTATAAAAACAAACCCTGAACAAATCGAATCCGCAACAATAAGATGCTAATGCATGTGCTCCCAAATGACAAGAGGCAAATGGCTGCGGTCGAGTGTTTTTGGGGGGGTAACTTTGATTGGGGTGTGTGCGAGTGTGTTTGTTAATATTTTTATTTACACCCTTATAATGTTGCCCACACAGAGACACACACACACGTCCCACACCCAATCTAACGCCTGCTAATCTAATGCACACAATCGAAATTTGCCTAAAAAAATAAAAGAGCGCAGGCCACACCTCGCAGGAGGCGATGTAGGTGGTGTGGGAGGGGAGGAGGGGGGCTTGGTCACTTGGTCGGCCTGTCGCAGATAAAAGCATTATCGGCAAACTTCTGCCTCTCGGCCGCACATAAGTCTATTACATAGATCATTTATTACACGACCAGTGCCAGCGACTTCTCGGGTGTTGACGGCGACGTGTGTTTCTAATGTGGCTTTTTTATTTGCCCGCACGCTGGACAAGCGGTCCGTAATGTGTTCCTTTAACCCCCAGCTCTGGCCTGGTCCTGCATTTTTTAGCGTTCGCTTTTTGTCTTATCGCAACGGTTTCATCGCGTTTGTTTTGCCCACTGTGCGATTGCTCAATTTTCGAGGCACTTGATTCCTGCCAAAGAAGCTGTTGAGGGTCCTCAACGATTTGGATTTGGTATGTGGGAAGAGCTGCAACGCAGATTTGGGGAGTAGCCCCTATGTGAAAGTGTTTTTAAAAATATGATAAAACTGATTTACAAATTGTTATTAAATAAAAGGCCTTTATTACAAATGTGTGAAATTTCTTATTTTTGATAATCTTAACCTCACTTTAAAAATTTTCCAATGAAAAAAAACTGAAACATAATACAGATAGTTGTAGAAAAATGTAAAAAAGTAAATTATACTGCCAAAAATTAAAAATTAAATTAAAATTAAACTTTGTTGAAAACGTTTTTGAATGCTTCTTGCATTTAACATAACCTCACTTAAAAATGTTGTACAATTTCAGCTCTTCACGCTATTTCTAATCAGCTTTCCCTTGAGCTTCTGTACCATTTTCTTAGTACTTTATGTTTTTAGTTGCCACAAACACAACTGTACCCCACTGCTGCACCCTCCGGTCAAATTCTAAGCAAACTGTCAACTGGCAGCAAAAGTCGTAACCCAAAGCCCGCCTCTCGTTAGTCCGTAACATGTGAGTACGGGTAGCAGCATCTCAATTTGGTTGGACTGTTGTTTAGTTTATTTTATTTTTTCTTTGCCCACTTAATTTACTACTGGGAGCATATGCTAAAAAACGAATGGTCATGACTTTTTTCTGGCTTTTTTTGCTTATCAAAAGTCAAGTAAATATCTGCAACTAAGAGATACAAAGATACAGATTGGCCCCACACACACACACACACACACACTCGTTGATGATGTCGATGTCGCTCTGTGTGTGATGCTCCCGTGAGATAGTTTGATTAATGGCCGAAAGTGCCCGACATTTTGGTCCTTGCTTTGGTTTTGGTTTTGTATTTTGTAATGTGCACCGCATTAGGAGCAACAAAATAAAGTTAGAAAAAACTGTTAATACACATGTGACTCGATTTCTCAAATTGTGTGTGTGTGTGGGTTGGTGTTTGCGCGTGTGTGTCTGTGCGGCTGTATTTGTGGACACTATTAAGCGTACACCCCAAATATAAACAAGAAACTTTTTATACCCTGTACACATTGCGAATGGGTAAGAAAGAGTGTAATAGTTATATGTAGATGTAACATCCAAAAGGAGGATCAATATATATTTAACATCGATCAAATTTATCAGCACTACAATTTTTGGCAAGTCTCTTATAAGGTATGGGGTATAAGTTCTTGTATAGTTGAAATATTTTATATTTTTTTATAAATAATTAACGTATAAATTCTTTATTTCATATTTTAGATTTTGATTCTTACTATGTTAACACATTTAGATAGTATAATTATTGGACTTTGTATTCAAAAGTTTTTAAGTTTTGGAGAAAATGGAAAATGAATATTTGTTTTTATAGAATTTAAGTTGAATATGTCTTACAGGGTGTCTTCCAGTGGAGCAGTCTAACTAGTTTTTCTCTCACATGATTTTTTGTTTAGGCCAAGTGGGCCGAGCATAAAAAGTTGCCTGTTTATAACGCGAAATCATCAAGTTAACGTGGCGCTTGATTTATGGCATGTTACGCTTACAAATGTATTGGTTCCGTTTAAATCTAACTAGGCAAAGTGTGGGGCGGACGGGGGCCGAGCTGACAGTTTGCGTTTGTCACGCGAAGGCATTTAACGGGTCTTCGTCTCAGTCGTTTTCGGCGGCGTTTTTATTAATCAAAAATTCACATCAGCCCGCCAGGTGGCGTGTTTGTTGCGGCATTTTATTTAAATTGCTGACAACGCCATGCTTTTGATTGCTACACCATCCATCCGTCCGTCCGTCCGTTCGTCTGGCAGCCATTTGACAGGCGGAAAGGGTTCGCCATTGACTTATGACTCTTCGATTTGGCCAGCCCAAATGGGAAAAGCGCAGAAATCTAGACCGAAAATTGAGCCACGACATGCGAACAAAACAAAGTTTTCAAGGTGTTTGAATAGTTTTTTGCTTTTCGATGCGAATAGTGATCAGGGCTGCGAATTCAAAATATATTTGTGGCTGGCTAGGTTTACGGTTCAAACATGTATCACATAAATATTTTTGCTGTAATAACCTGTCTGATAACAGCCCTATTATTTCACAATTATAACTGGCCCATGAGCATTGTTTGAGCCCTTATATTTAGACCTGAGCTCATTACTCACTAAGGCCATTACACACATCGACACACGCACACCCACACTTAACCCTTTAATTGCCTCTGCTCACCCCTTTAAAAGCGGTCTTCCCCTACTCATATGTTCAAACACAACTGACAATTGATCACATGATATGAAACAATAGGAAAGATAGAAAAACCAGTTGTGGAAATTTAACCCTTGAACATTGCCAGAACAAACAAGCAAACAAACAAATAACGTTCCTATTAAATTCAAATTACAGGCACGAACAGTTGGCGCACCCACACCCCCAACCCTGCGACGCTTAAGGGTTACAATGGGCCCTGACCACTTGAACTGGCCCTCAAACCCTCTGTTTCGGCCAGCATATGAGCGGGCAGTGTGTGCCATATTTTTGATTGTTTTCAAAGCAATTAAGGTGTAGAAATTTGTCTAATCGGGTGTTTGCGTTGGGGTTGGGTAAGGGTTAGTGCTCGGTCTTTTAATGGTACTGTTGACGCGGTGTAATTAAAGTTATGGGTTCGTCACAACAGCTGCTTATTAGATTAGATGTTGAACTGACTCTTGCTATATCTATAGCTATATAGTGCTGACAAAAGCTCAAATTAACTTTAAGTTAAAGCGGAAATATCTCATACTTCCGACATCCACGCACACACACACACGTGCCGGATCAGAGAGTAAAAACTATTCCATGTTAATCCCCATACACCGCCGACCCTCATCTGCATGCGTTGCGCATAAATTTTAACCCAAAAATACTCCCGACAGCTGCCTCCGCCTCCAGTCGCAGCCCCACCCACCCGCTGTTCGACAGCTTCCGCTCTGCTTTGGTTGGGGCTTCTTCTTCTGGTTTTACTGATTGCCCATTGGCTGGGAAGTTGGGCGCTTTACCCCATTCTAATATTATGTCATCTATATACGGAATGGCGAAAGAGTTTCTTATCGTAATGTGAGAACTATAAAAAGTATTAGGCAACTGCCTCGTTTCTGTGGGCGTGCATATTGAGAAAATGGCTGTCATAATTTCGAAGCTGTGGAACTGGTTGGCAGATGGTACACTGAAAGAAATTTGCGGCTGCTGACTTAAAAAAACAAGAAAGTGCACGAAATCATTATATTGTATTGAGAGTCACTACACTTAAAGAAATGTCAAATACAAAATTTAAATCAAATTAAATCAAATTTAAAGAAGATCGTATGTCTTATCCTTAAATTTTCAAATATTTTTGCTTTTGATTTTTTAAAAACAAAAACTTAGTCTGTCAATTCCAAATTTCCTCCAAATTTTCATTAGTGTGAAAACACCCTCAATAGAGAGACACCCTCTGACTGTCTGTTGTGGCCCAAAAATAACTCAGTCAAGTCATCTCGATATTAAAAAACAACACACAGGCTGCCGAAATACACACACACATCCCCATTCACCAGGCTGGCAACCCCAGCAAATGAGGGGGAGTTGGGGGTCCCAGTGGGTACCAGAGGCAGGCCAACAGCTTTTCACATACGTGCCCGCCCCGAACTGCACACAGATCCACTCCACATAAAAAATGAAAATGTCAAAGCGAAAAAAATGCCTCACTTGGTTAAAAAAAAAGGCAGCAAAGAGCAAAAGATACAAAACGAGACACAAAGATACACGAGCAAAAAGATACACACACGATGCCGAAGCTGATGCTGATGCTGTTGCTGATGCTGCTGCCACATATAGCGGCAGGGAAAGTCACGCAGCTTGCTAGAGGCGAAAGTCAAAGATGGCGTCGCCGGGCCTTGCCACCCCTTTTTTTTTGTGTTGTGCTGCCAATGGGGGGCGGGGGCTGATTAGCATATGTGTGCTACGAACTTACAGCTGAACAAAATGGCGGTGCTGCCAACGGGTTTGAATCCGAAAGTAAAATTTATTTTACCGAATCAGACGAACAAAACATTTTATTCTAGAAACAAGGAATGGATTAGGAAAAGTATCTTAATTTCATATTTACAATATTTTTTTGTATTTCTAAGTTAATATTATTTACTCTTACTTTACTTACTCTAAAAATAAAAAAAAAAAACTTTAAAATTAATAACAAATTTCCTACTCATAAAAAAAGTTGAATTTAGAATTATTTAAATAGCATCTGTACATAGATACAAACGTATTTCAGTCTCTACAATATATTTCAAGCTGTTTACTATCTGTAGATCTATTGGGCTCTCGTGGCAAATGTTGCGGTCAGCACTTGACCGGACAATTGTTGTGGTAGCATATGGCAAGGACAGACAGCAGGACACTTTCTTGCATAATCATTGTTTGTGCGTGTGTATCTTAAGGATCTGCAGTAGCAGCAGAGGGTAGGAGTAGGGAATAGGGAGTAGGAGAGCGAGCGCGCGCGCGCGCCAACATGCATAATCTCTTGGGCACACCTTGAGCCCTGAGCTGGGACAGTATTTGATTAAGGATACCAGGGAAAAGCAAGGATAATACGAATGCAATGATTGCATCGAAATTGCAAGCGAAATTTTCAAGAAGCAAAACGAGTTCTCTTTAGAAAAACCAAACAACAGCTGCCTCCGAAACTGGCTGTGTGTGTGGCGTATGCAGAACGGATGCTGGAGAATTGTAAGGAGTAGAGGATAATGAGAGAGAGTAGAGGGTATCAGGTAACAGTCGGTTTGTTTATTTGCATTGCATAGTGAAAGTAATTTGTTGAGTTTTTTTTTAAATACAATCGGGAAAAAAGAAAAGTAAAAGACAAATGTTTATTTAAATTCTAAATAAAAGTAAGTTTTCAATCTGGAATATATTTATTACTGTTGTAGTTATTCATTTTTTAATTTACTCCTACATATTGCTATAAAACTAAATTTCGGATACCCATTGCAATCCTGCTGAAATATGACTCTCAACTACATTTACTTCATTTCATTCACAATTCCAGGAATATGGTTGCTCAACCTGCACACAAAAAAAGGGAAGAAGCAAAATTAAAAGCAGCCTGAAAACAATCTCGAATGGCTTCTCAACAAATAAGTGTACAAACAGTCCTTGCATTCTCTGTCTGGGCACATCCTTTTGGTTCTTTGGCAACTTATCAAATCGCAAACAATAACCAAAAATGCCAATAAATCAAAACACCTACATGAATGGGATTTCTCGGCATTGGCCAAAAGGTTAAGCAGCTCACAAATAGGGGTAAGCGGCCCTAAAATGTTTCCCGATTGAGCATAAAAAATCGAACAACAATAAATCCTGGCAAACAAACTCCAAGACAGGCAACGCGCATACAAAGAACATGAAGCACCATTAAAAAATGGTTAAAGAAAAGAAACTCAGCTCGATTTTATAGGGTTACATTAGGTGCGAAGCGGACAATGTCGGGGGCTTCCACACTGAGAGGGGGAAAACGCAGCGAAGGGTAGCCGAGGAACAATGAAGCCTTAAGTTACCGCAAGGATCTTAGGGCAAAGGCAAAGGGTTTCTTAACCCTAAGGTTACAAATAGGTGCGCAATAAAAGTCGTCCTGTCTTTTTCAAAGGGTAGACAATTCCCATTCAGCAGTTGGGGTTAGCTTATTAGAGGGTATTATACCCGAAGACGACACGTATAAATCGTAGGTGTTAAAAGTAATGCGGCAAATGCTTGCACAGCGGGATGGAGCTAACTAGATCAAAGAGAGTTGATATTGTAAAATGCACTGTAAGAAATTTGGATAAAGTTTTGGGGGAAAAAACTTCATAAGTAACATGGAATGGAAAATAGGCTTGAAGAAAAATAATTCATATATATATATTTCATATTTTTTTGGGGTATATTTCTAAAAGTTAAAGAAAGTGAATCAGGAATTATATATATATCGTATAATAAAAATAATACTTTGATACATTATTTATTCTAACATAAGCATTTTTTTTAGTTGGTAATAATTATCAGCCAAAAAATTGAAAATGTTGATTTAAATTTAAAAATTTGAATCGAACATTTTATTTTAATGTAACATTTTCATGCTCGCTAAATGCAGTAAACCCTGTTTTGTTAGCATTATTCACCTGGCCTAAACAGCCGTAATCCATTGTGCTGGCAACTGCCTAATTACCCGAGAGCTTAACCGGGTTCTGGATTCTGGATTCTGTGCCACACTTTGGGCATATAATGAACAAAAACAAAAGCCGAGATCTGAGATGCGCATTGATTAGTAAAGTAAACACTGGCATTAGACGGCTAATAGCACACGCCTCGCTGCACGGCTGGCCAAGGCAAATCCCGGCCGGCCGGCCAGATCACAGCCGGACCCGTCTAAGCCGACGAACGTTCGAAGAGTTTGCAAACAGTTTGGCTAATTTGCAGCCCACGGTTACACCTACGGATTGAGTATATGCAAATGTTGCGGCACGTTTGGAAATGCTAGACAACAGTTTCCAGGGAAGAGATTAGACAATAGCCGATGCAGAAGATGCAACCGACACCGACACCGACACCAGGGGCTCAGTGTGCCGACTAAGGGTTAAGCGGATTTTCTAAGCCAGTGGCGAAGTTTTGCTAACAAATGAAATTGGCACGGATTTTGGCCAAGACCAAATGCTTGGCTGTAAACCGAGCCACATATATCAAGTTGATCCCGACAAGGACTACGGCACAGTGTGTCCTGCCATAAAAGTAAATTCAGTTAAGTGGCCATTAGGCGGCTTTGCCCGGTGCTTGGAGCTCCGAGCTTGGAGCTTACCTGACAGTCGCTGGTGCCCCACATAAAAACTGCTTAATTCGTGTTAAAATCCCAGCCGAAAACATTTAAGAGTGCTTACGGAGGAAGTGCCCGACTACGAGATGCCCTATACAAACAAGCGGATATAACAAAAACAAATCTTAATTAATAATATAATATAAATATTAATAAATTATGTAAAACTATATACAAAATCTATCTTAAAAATCGATCAATTTAAAGATATTATAGAAAACAAGCAATAAATTAAAACAGTTAAAAATATATAAAAAAAATATGTTCAAATTTAAAATCGCTAGCTTCAAAAAGTATATTTACTAGATTTATTTATTTATTTGTTCTATATGACACGGTCTCTTACATACATTCATATACATAGAACCAATATACCCTGTCTTACCCATTCGCAATGGGCACAGGGTATAATTATTTTGAATGTCCTTTGAGTGGGCGCGCCTGGGCTTAACATATGAAAATTTGTTGGCCATCCTAAGCTAGCGCATAAAATGCAACAGCTACCCCCACCCCTCCACGCACCCCACACCCCCTCTCATGCACGTATACACCCTGTCGTCCTCTTCCCTCAAGCGACACACAACAAACAGTCATATTTGCTGCTGTCAGTCGCATTTAAGGACATATTGAGACACATGTCGATGTCCTGTTTCTGTACCCTGCTCCCCTGCCTCGCTCTGTCTGCTAACTAACTCATAAATTTTTTATTCAAACACGCAGCTACCTAGTTATTGTTTTTTATGAGCTGCGACTATAGCACGCCCACAAACAGAACGCAGAGCGAGAGAGAGAGAGAGAGTGAGAGAGCGACAGAATGACACACTGTTAAACGTGCAGCATCCTTTGCCAGACGGTTCCCGGAACGCCAATGCACTCAGATTTCCGGCCAACACGTGCAAGTCTCCCGCGAGAGCAGTCCCAGGTTTTAATTATTTTGGAGTAGCTCTGACAAACCAAAATCTAATTAGATAATGCAAAATTGAGGCCTAGCCTAGATATTCTCGATATTTATAGTTCAAACATTTCTGCAATACTCTCTTTGCAATAATTTTCAGGCTACAGGGTGCTTCGAGTGCAGATCCTGTCTGTGGTATGCGTTAATCCTTAGCAACGAATGCGACATCAAAGTGAAGCAGCGTCAGAGGATCCTAAGCCACCACCTACAAAACAAAGCGATTAGCCAAAAGCCGCCGACAAAGAGCTCTGAGGCTGCGGTGTAACCACGGTAATCGAAAGGGTGCATTGTTGCAAGGTGCCTAAGCCTGGGCAGCTTAGAGAGCGGCACAGGACGGAGGGAGACCAGAGTAGCACTTGGCCAGCACAAGAAGCCAAAATATTTGCGCAAAAAACCACAGCAATTGAACAGCCGCAAAACAGCTGGAGTCTAATGCGGTGCAGTCTAGTGGAAAGCCGACTCCCGATGTAATGAAGTTGAAAAGTTCTAAAGTCCTTAGGGTCCTGCAGCTTAAAAGCTTTGAGTGCCTGCGGTGCGCAAACAAAGAGGTAAACAAAATTTTAAAAAAAAATCAACAAACCGCAGGACAAATCGCAGCTGGCGAGCGGCCATTGAAAAGCTGCACTCGAGCTTTGGCTAAGGGTTGTGCCAGCCTGCAAGGGTTGACCCGTTAACCGTTAACCCTTTTCTTTTTCCACTGGTAAGCGGCCAATCAAAACGAGCCAACAATTCTCGCACAACTTGATAAATGACTGGCTCGAAGGTAATTCAAAACTTGTAAACGATGTGAACTGCTCAAAATATTTACGAGCGCTGATTAGGGCAGTTCTTTGGGAGCAGACAGACAGACATCCTGTTGCAACGTGTCAAAGGATCAGCGGACACGCACATTCAAGTTGATGGCGGCTCCTAGTTGCAGCTGCAACTACAGTGGATACCCAAACACTTGGACACTCGAGTGCGACAGGATATCTGTTGGGTTATTAATGAAGTGGCGCGTAATCTGAGCTGCGTGTGAAATATTCAAATGGAGCTAAGTTCAAGCGGAAGCAGCGACCAGTGGCTGTCAAACTAGCCACTCTCAAGATAAGCTTGAAGAGCTAATCAAAGTTTTAGTTTTTATTTATTTAAAAATAATATGTAATTTATAAAAATTAATATATATTTTATAACAAGAAGCAGAAGATAAAAGATATTAGCTTAAATTATTACTTTAAAATCGATCTATGGATTTAAAAGTTAAGGAAACTTTTAAACTGTTTTTGAGTTATCCTGGCGATAATTGCTTTAATTTTCAAAGACTCCCGGTTGCCCAGGTAACCCAAAGAGCTGTCCACACACACACAAACACACACACACACACACACACCTAACGTTGCCCCCAGCTTAAAGCTAATAAACTTCAAGGTACATGAAAGCGAATACCAAGCAAAAGACTCATCCCAGCTCAAAAAATAAAAATAAAAATATAAAATAAAATAGTATACAAGCAAAGAAAACTGAAAGGAAAAATGTATATAAGAAAAATGAAAGCCCACTTTTCTTTTCATTAGAAGAAAAACGAGCAGCGGCAGCAACACGCATTGTCCTAGCCAGAAAGGACATTCATTGAAAAACAAGAAGCAAGCTAAAACAAGCCAAATTCCATCTGCCTCCCCTCTAGTCGCCCCTACCCCCCACAGATGAAAGTTAACAAGGCATCAAATAACAGGCAGCTGCCTTAAAAGCCAAAGGGTATCCTAGCGACGAACCATGAGCATCAGGACATGAGCCAACCAATGTCCAATAGCGCACAAATAAACAAAAATGAAAAAAAAAAAAACTGAGAAAAAAACCAAAAGACACAGCTTAAAATGAAATTAAATGAAGCGTGGTGGGCAGGCGTGGCCAGCTTATGACAGAAACTTGCCTGTGTGGTAGCCAGGACACAGAGGACACCGCGTACATGCACGTGTCACATGTCCCGAGTGCGGCATGTACCGCCCACAGCCTCCACTTGAAGCTATGTCAACCGAAAAGCAAGACAACTGCGACTCAATCAAAACTGAACAACACTGCAAAACAGACAAAAAATAACGGTTAACTTAAAGTTGGATTACAAAAAGATGATCCATAAAGACCCTATCAGACTACTTATCAATGTTAATAAAAAAGTAAACCAAATATTTCTGACTTACATTTTCAAAATGCAGCAAGTTTTGTACTTTCCAAAAAAGTTATTACTTCAAGAACACTTTTCATTATCCGAAGAAATTTGAATTCCTGAATATTACAGTTGAATACTAGGATTTCTTAACTCGCCTTAAAAAACATTACACCTCTCTTTAAAAAAAAACCCCCTACTTAGCTTACCTTCTAAAGGAAACATCCACGCACACTCGAAACTGTCTAAATGAACGCCATCAGCAACACTTGAGAATCTCCAAGACCCCCTTCCCTTGCCCCCTTCCCAGCCATACACACACACACTTTCCTCTCGCCTGCAAGCGTGTGTGCATCCAAAGTCCTTTGGGGGTTGCCCAAGAACCAAAAAAAAAAAATTCATTAAAAAAATGTCAACGGCTATAAAAATAAAATCGTGGAGTTTAGTCGAGTTAATTTGTCTTTTGACTTCCTGTCAGCTGCCGACGGACCAGGCCATTTATCACATATGCAGCGCGAGTCCTGGCAGCTATCGAAAGTACTCAAATATTTAATTAGAATACTAGCGGGGATTGCCCGGCTTTGCTCGGCACCTCAATTCAGTATTTAAGGATACTCCTTATAAAATTGATTGGATATTATTTAATAATTTAAATATAAAATTTTCCAGTGTAAAAAAAAAGTTGATTCTTACTGTTAAATTGATTCACTAACTTTCTGATTGACTATGCCTACAGTTTGAGTATCACTCAGTACATTTTGAGAGTCACTGCCTCGGCACTTGTTGTGCGTGCACACAAAGAACTCCGCCACGCGTCGTTTATATTTAGATTTTCTATGTGCCATATGTTTTTATTGCCGCTCGCCGCACACTTTCACCATCCTTTTCGTCCTGCCGCCGCCGCGGTCGCGTGATTATTAAGCGTCAAATATTGGCTGTGGCATTTGCTGCGCCTGCGCCGGCAGCCATGTCCAAACGCATTGGCCATGCCACATAAATTCGTAATTAAAAGGACAGCGCAAGGAGTCAAAGGATTCGACAAAGGTTTTGTTTTGTTTCTTTGCGCAGCGCTGACCACGTTCAGTGTAACCGGCGGGTGGTGCACGGTGCGGGGCCAGCTGCAGTCTGCTGGTCAGTCTGACCATAAATTACACAAGTCCTGGGACGCGTTAGACGCAATCCTTTGGCAACAAATTCTTGTGCGCTCTCTGTTGTTTTGCAATTCGGCTGGATTTCGCTCTGTATGCGTGTCTGTGTGTGTATGAGTGTGTGTGTACGTGTGTGTGTGTGTGTTGCATGCAATCAATAATTATTGTCCTGCATTGTCCTTTTTACCTTGTGCACAGCTATAATTTATTGTCCTTTTGCTGTTTACCTTTCCCACGCAGAAGGTCGTCGCATGTCCTGCGTCCTTCATTTTCGCCTATACCCTATATCTATTGCACATATATAGGAAAGAGTCGGATGGATATGAAGGTATTTTTGTACTCAACCCATTCTTGGATCTTTTTGACTATTTGTTGTTCCAACGAAATCAATAATTATCGATATTTAGACAATATTTGTCGATCATATCGTAGATATAAGAGAGATAAGCATTATAAGTTTTCTTTTATTTTTACAATTTATATTAAAATCAATATATATTTCTAAAGATCGATACATGTTATATGTCTTTACCATATATTTTTAGCTTATAAGGTACACAATTCAAGCATAAAAATTTTACTTCTTGTATACCTAGGGTATCTCATAGTCGGGCACACTTGTCCAAATCCCTGACACACATTTTTTTTGATATTTTTGCTATTGGCGTCTTGATTTTATCATTTCCTTGACGCCTTATGGATCCAATATTGCGTGTGTCCTGGCTTCCTGGAAACTGTGATTTTACATTTTACAGTTATTCCTTAGAGCAGTTGCTACTAAACCCTTTAACAGGGTGTCCTGGCAGAGCTAGTCTGTCCATTTGGTTTTGGTTTTCCTTCTGCCTTTCGTCAGTCATCCTTGTTAGTCCTTTAGATCCCTTGCGCCTGTAATTATGACGACAGCCGCTGCATCCTTTTTGCGCTAGAGAGCATAATTATCCTTTCACTGGACGCGGGGCGTGCCTGCTGCCACACACGTTTAAGGATAACCCTCAGGATGTTTGATTTGCTAAATGGCCTCTTTTGTGGCCGGCAAAAGGCCGCTTTGGTAAAGTTACTGCCAGTTAATTTGTAGTGCATCTGCCTTGCCCTTTCATTGCTTACCTAAAAATAATATTTAAAAATAAAACATTCTGCATAATTTAGTTTTAAGGATTTGCGTTAATCTTAAAAAATATGCCGGCAGTTAAGCAGTCACTGTTCATTGCTTCGATGTACGGTTGAGAGGCAGTTGGACGTAACATCGAATAAGGAATTAGCTGTGTAGATTGATGGATTAAGGGTATTGAAAAATTTACAGTTTGTCATTTTTTTTTAGCAAAAGATTTGGTATTGCATAAAATTGAAATAAAACTGTAGCAAAATTATCGATTTAGTGATATATTAATATTGTTAAGGTTTTCTTTGAATATTAAGAACAACAGTTTTGCAGCCATTGTGCGTTGCTTAAAACACCAACTGGCCTTTGTGGCCTTTATAGCCGTACTAGAAGAATGTCCACAACATGCTGTGGAGGTGAGTCGATATCAATTTAGCAAAGTTTAATGGAAGGTGACAGAGAGAAATGTGACTATTGCATATTAGCTATAATATAATTATAAAGTAAATACAACAAAATTTAAACAGTTTATGAACAAAAATGACACAAAAAGTTTGCTGCAAAAAGTAAAAAATACTTGAAATACCAGTGGCAAATTGTGTCATTTTTTAGCACATTTATCATTGCACACATTCTGTCTTCTTTTTCCCGGCAAACAAAAAGAGAACTGATAAACGTAACGCAAGTGTGGAAAATTGTTGAGACATGACGAGCTTTCGCAAACGGACCGTGCAAAAACCAATCCGTGGCACCCGCACCAGCCCCCACACCGCACAGGTGATCACGTCCAGCGGCAATCCGTCGCTAGATCTGATATTAGGCGGCGGCCTGCCGATCGGCTCAATATGCCTGATTGGTAAGTGAGACGCAGTTAACAGAAAAAACCCCTCCCCCTGCCCCTATCCAATGGTATCTAACTGTCCTTGCTGTTTTTCGTGCAGAGGAGGATCGCTTCATGACGCACGCCAAGGTGCTGGTCAAGTATTTCCTCGCGGAGGGCGTGCTCTCCAAGCAGAAGATATTCCTCGGCAGCCTCGACGATTTGCCCGCCGAGCTGCTGCGTCGTTTGCCAAAGCCGCTGACCGACAAGGAAGTGGAGCTGGAGCAGTCCCAGGAACAGCAGGCCAGCGAGCAGGACAAGAATGGACTTCGCATTGCCTTTCGTTACAGCGATTTGCCACTAGTGAATTCGGAGCAGGCGACAGCCAAGATTGGCCATCACTTCAATCTAATGGAGCACATGGACTCGATGATGCTTTCCTATTCGCTGGCCACCATCTGGGACGATAGCTACAAGACGAACCCAGACGCACAGGAGGACAACAGAAGCAACTCATCCAATTCGCTGGAGCAAGAGCAGCCGTCAACCGGGCGAGATGCACCGCCAGTCGAGGCAGAGATTGAGGTTGAAGTTGAGATCGGTGCTGATGCCGATGCCGATGCCAACAGCACTGCCAGCAACAACAATAATAATAACAACAACAATAATAATGCTGCTGCGGATAACAGCACTGCCAATAATACAAGTCCAAGTGCAACAGCAACAACTGCAACAACAACAACAACCGCAACATCTACAGCAACTGCATCGCCCTCGTCGAAGCCACATTTCTTTCACAATCCACGCTACGGCCGCCTTCTGAACGATCTGCAGCCGCTGCTAAACGACGAGAACTTCTGCTCGGGCACCTTTGCGCTGAAGCAGAAGAATCTTTGCCGCGTCTGCCTCACCTCGCTGGGCTCGCCGCTGTGGTACGATGATAATTTCGCCGAGGACTTGCTCAAGTTTCTCACCATTTTACGCGCCAGCGTGCGTAGCTGCACCGCCGTCTGTTTCATCACGATGCCGATGCATCTAATAGCCAAATACGTGAGTCAAGGGAGCAATGAATATCTCTCTTTATATGTGTATAAAAACCGGTTAAAATGTACCACCTGCTCACATTTCTTTCTTTACACACAGGAAAGCAGCTTGGTGCCCAAGATACGTCAATTGGTTGACTACGCCATTGAGCTGGAATCGTTTGCCGGTTCCGAGCGAGAAACGCATCCGGCCTTCAAGGAGTACAGCGGCCTGTTGCACCTGCACAAGGTGAGCGCCATCAATACGCTGGCCGTGCATATGCCGGAGACCACAGATCTGGCGTTTAAGCTGCGCCGCAAGAAGTTCGTCATTGAGAAGATGCATCTGCCGCCAGGTGAGAATTCCCATTCGCAACAACTAAAACTAAAACTCTAAATATGGTTTTGCCGTTTGCAGAGCTGCAGGAGACGTCGGAGAAAGCGGCCGCAGCTGATATGATGGCCATGCCGAATTGCGGCTCCCAAGTGCCCGTCAATTCCAATGTTTCAATGGATTTTTAGTGCCTGTTTTGGCCCGATATTATGGCCATTGCCAAAAGTTCTGTTGGTTGTTTCATTATTCCCACTTTTATACTCTGTCTCTGCGCAAAACCATAACAAAAAGGTACCCAAAGCTGTGCGAATGCGAATTCGAGTCCTTTGTGCAACAACAACAACAACAATAGAAACCACATTCAAAATCATTTTGGCCACAGTTAAAAACAGGAGAAGTGAATGCTGAATGCGGTGGAGTTATGTAACAATTACCGATTAAATATATATCTATATATACAGCATAAAGTGACCGGCAGCTATTTGAGCCCTAGGCGCTGTTAGTACAACCGATTTTACAAAAACTTTCTTATTTTAAAGCATAGATAATTTAATAATGTATGCAGAGTGCGCCAAAATTTCCATATATACATATATAAAAAATAAAACTAAACTGAAAGTGTGTGCATGCGTAAAGTATGAAAAAAAATTCAAAAGCAAAAATTATATGTGAGCAAAATTATTCATATTTTATTTAGTTATGTATTAAAACAACAAAAAGCCATTGAAATTTTTTTAAAGTAGTTCTTATATAATTGGTTTTTTTTTACAATTATACAAATTTTTAAGTACAACTGCCATGCGTTTATATTTAGTTAAATATTTTATTTTCTAATTGCTGTGTTGTGTTTTCTATTGGTATTATTATTGTTCGAGGCTTTGTTTTAGATAAAACTAGCAATTTAAGAGCAGCCTATCCTATGTTCCAACACTAAGAATGAAAAAACACTAAGTATGTATGCATACATATACAGCTTACAACTAATCTTAACGATTTCTTTAAAAACAGTTTTTAGTTGCCGACTCTCCTTGGACGACTACGCCGGCAAACCGTCCTTTATGCTGCTGCGATATTTTCCCAGCTCCGATTTCAATTTAATGTTCGGCCGCAGCGCGTCGGAAAAGTATTCATCGCACGGCGCATATGTCATATATAGAATGAAATCGGCTGCCTGCAGTCCGTCGGGCGTCTGATAGCATATCTTGGGCAGCAGCAGGCGACCCTCGTGCTGGCACTCCTGCAGCTTGGCGCCCAGGGTGCACTCAATGGCCAGCTTCATGTTGGTGACACCAGGCAGCTTGATGCTAGAGAAATGGGAGACACATACTGGCAGGATCAGCTAATTATATTATATGCAATCTGTATACTTGCTATCCTCGAACTGCAGCAGCAGCCTGTGCAAAACCAGCTGGGCGAAGAGTCGAATCTCCAAGTCGTTGGTCATGGTCAGCGGCAACAGCAGATCGATGATCCGCTGCAGTTGCTCCAACTTGATCTGGCTGTACTTGCTCAGGCAGTAGATGTGCAGCACCGAGATGAGGGACAGCTGCTGGCAGGACTTGAGCGTGTCCAGCTGCTGCAGGCGCTTCAACAACAGCTCGACGCAGGGCAAGCAGCGTGCCACAAGGCACTCGTACAAATATTTAATATTCTCCTGATCGTTGTTAGCCAGGAGTGCCACCCAAAGCTGATCCGACCAATAGCCAGGACACTTGTAGGTTATCCTTAGTAAAGCGCGAACAATGCGCATCTTCATGCGGTGCTCCCTGGAGTTCTCCAAATATTTGCCCACCTTCTCGATCATCTCGTTGTTGACGCGCACCAGCTCATCCAGCAGCGGACTCGTTTCGGTCTTCCCATCGATCACGAAATTTATATAACTATCGCGCTTTCTGCAGCTCGTAAAGAAATAATTATACTGATTGATCAGATAACCATATTCGATGCTGTATGACGATTGATATAGATTATAGTTGAACTTATTAGTTCTGCCAGCTTTTTACCATTTCTCGCCAGAGAGCGGATTGCCCGAGAGAATGCCTCGTATCAGCAGAGATGTGGGCACACTTTTCCGGCAGCACAGTATGCAAATGTTGAGGAATTGACCAGCCTCCAGTACCTCGTTGAGGACCTGATCACTCTCCTCGACGGGCCAATACTCTGTAGTGTACTTGACAAGAGCCGTGGCACTGAAAATGCACACATGAAACCCATGTGGAAATATATCAATGAAAATTTCCGCTAACTATTTAAATTACTTACACTAACACACTATCCGGGTATTGCTTGAGATATGCCATCAAGGACTTCAGTATGCTCTCATCCTTCAATCTATCCTCGACGTCGTTCAATAGGGTCGCTATGCGTTGGGCCGTCAGAATGGTGCCCTGACTGAGCAGATCAACGGGCTTCAGGTTCAGCTCCTCGAGCTGTTTCCACTTGATCAGCTTTTCACACGTAAACCAATCGACGCTTCGGTGCAGCACAAACGATTTCTCCTCCTCCGTTTCGCAGTTGAGTTTCTTCACCAAATATTTCTGCAGTTCATCCAGTTCTGTGATACGCTCGAGCACATGTATATCCAAATCATATTCGTCCCGATAGAAGTCGAGAATCTGCATTCGCTCACTCTCGCACTCGAGCTTCAGGCTAAAAAAGAACGAGAAAAGACGCCACCAGCCATGCTGGGCCCTTGGCAATTTGCTCAGTTGTTTGTGGAGCTCGATCCCTATATTCACATCTGAAAAATAGTACAGATTAGCCAAAGTAAATTGACATTCAATTTGAAGATAGAGACTTGAAGCTTTGGATATATATTTGCAGTTATTCTCTTCGGATAGTGTTGAGATTATTGTACCACGCCCACTGGGAGGTTAGCAATTCGACAACATGTAGATAAACCTTAAATCGAAAATTACTACAAGGTAATATTTCCCACAGAAAAGAAAATTGAGAAAATTTTGGACATGTAAGGCTTTTGAACCCATAGGTCTCATATTTGAAGCAGCCATAAATTTGTCAAATCTGAACCGATTTTCATGTTTGATGGCATTCTGATCATGATTTTCCATTTAGATTGATTCTACATTTAAAATCGATGCATTTTTGGAAAAAAATTTTTTTTTTGATATTTTTGGAAAAAAACCATGTACTCCCCCCTTGCTCATTTTTGAAAAAAAAAATTTTTCAAAATCTAAAATTTCGAGTTTGCATTTTAAATCGATTTTGCTGGTCACAAATAGTATAAAAAACAACATTTAACCGGATTCTAAGGAAGTCAAATTTTTTGTCAAAAATCATGCAAAAATTGAGAAAATTTTGGACATGTAAAGCTCTTGAGCCCATAGGTCTCATATTTGAAGCAGCCATAAATTTGTCAAATCTGAACCGATTTTCATGGTTTGATGGCATTCTGATCATGATTTTCCATTTAGATTGATTCTACATTTAAAATCGATGCATTTTTGGAAAAAAATTTTTTATTGATATTTTTGGAAAAAAACCATGTACTCCCCCCTTGCTCATTTTTGAAAAAAAAAAATTTTCAAAATCTAAAATTTTGAGTTTGCATTTTAAATCGATTTTGCTGGTCACAAATAGTATAAAAAACAACATTTAACCGGATTCTAAGGAAGTCAAATTTTTTGTCAAAAATCATGCAAAAATTGAGAAAATTTTGGACATGTAAAGCTCTTGAGCCCATAGGTCTCATATTTGAAGCAGCCATAAATTTGTCAAATCTGAACCGATTTTCATGTTTGATGGCATTCTGATCATGATTTTCCATTTAGATTGATTCTACATTTAAAATCGATGCATTTTTGGAAAAAAATTTTTTTTTGATATTTTTGGAAAAAAACCATGTACTCCCCCCTTGCTCATTTTTGAAAAAAAAAATTTTTCAAAATCTAAAATTTCGAGTTTGCATTTTAAATCGATTTTGCTGCGGTCACAAATAGTATAAAAAACAACATTTAACCTGATTCTGAGGAAGTCAAATTTTTTGTCAAAAATCATGCAAAAATTGAGAAAATTTTGGACATGTAAAGCTCATAAAGCCCATAGGTCTCATATTTGAAGCAGCCATAAGTTTGTCAAATCTGAACCGATTTTCATGTTTGATGGCATTCTGATCATGATTTTCCATTTAGATTGATTCTACATTTAAAATCGATGCATTTTTGGAAAAAAAATTTTTTTTTGATATTTTTGGAAAAAAACCATGTACTCCCCCCTTGCTCATTTTTGAAAAAAAAAATTTTCAAAATCTAAAATTTCGAGTTTGCATTTTAAATCGATTTTGCTGGTCACAAATAGTATAAAAAACAACATTTAACCGGATTCTAAGGAAGTCAAATTTTTTGTCAAAAATCATGCAAAAATTGAGAAAATTTTGGACATGTAAAGCTCTTGAGCCCATAGGTCTCATATTTGAAGCAGCCATAAATTTGTCAAATCTGAACCGATTTTCATGTTTGATGGCATTCGATGATCATGATTTTCCATTTAGATTGATTCTACATTTAAAATCGATGCATTTTTGGAAAAAAAATTTTTTTTTGATATTTTTGGAAAAAAACCATGTACTCCCCCCTTGCTCATTTTTGAAAAAAAAAATTTTTCAAAATCTAAAATTTCGAGTTTGCATTTTAAATCGATTTTGCTGGTCACAAATAGTATAAAAAACAACATTTAACCTGATTCTGAGGAAGTCAAATTTTTTGTCAAAAATCATGCAAAAATTGAGAAAATTTTGGACATGTAAAGCTCATAAAGCCCATAGGTCTCATATTTGAAGCAGCCATAAGTTTGTCAAATCTGAACCGATTTTCATGTTTGATGGCATTCTGATCATGATTTTCCATTTAGATTGATTCTACATTTAAAATCGATGCATTTTTGGAAAAAAATTTTTTTTTGATATTTTTGGAAAAAAACCATGTACTCCCCCCTTGCTCATTTTTAAAAAAAAAAATTTTCAAAATCTAAAATTTCGAGTTTGCATTTTAAATCGATTTTGCTGGTCACAAATAGTAGTTAAAAAACAACATTTAACCTGATTCTGAGGAAGTCAAATTTTTTGTCAAAAATCATGCAAAAATTGAGAAAATTTTGGACATGTAAAGCTCATAAAGCCCATAGGTCTCATATTTGAAGCAGCCATAAGTTTGTCAAATCTGAACCGATTTTCATTTTTGATGGCATTTTGATCATGATTTTCCATTTAGATTGATTCTACACTAAAAATTAATGCATTTACGAGCTAGTATGACGCAGTCGGTAACGCCCGACTGCAGCTTTCTTACTTGTTTTAATTGTTGTTACCTGTGCGGAAGATCATCGTGAAGAGAGGCTTGTCAAAATAAACCATTTCCTCAGTTATATTCGTGCAATTCGCGATTTTTGCCGTAAAACGTTTGTGATCCCTGTACAAGTTATCACTTGAACTGCAAAGCGCCTTCATAAACTGTAAATAATCACCCAGAGATAAGCTTTCGATTGTTGGCTGCAATAAAGTGAAAGCATATATTACATTTGTTACCCGGCTTTGCGCGGATTCAGCAAACTCTTGCTTTGTACAACTTTGTATACTTGGTATATTAAAATATAATTTAAGAATATTGGCCAAAAACGTTCGAATAACGATTTTACATGCTTCATATCTGATGTATAGCTAAGTAACCCCAAAACAGCTTAGTCTTCGCCCACCTTAAACTTACCTCAAATATATCAAACATTCGATTTTGCGTCTCAAAGCGTAAAGTTTCATGTTGCAAGGACTTCACGCGCGCGCAGATATTCAGGAGCAGGCTCTTGGGCACATGCGGCTGTCGAAGATGCATGCTGCGCAGCCAGTGCAGCAGGGGCAGGCTCTGCCAGGACACTGTGACCAGAGCCTCAAGGAACTGCAGAGTTCCGCTGTTTTGGACGAATGTCTTGATGTTCGCCTCGGGCAATATATAATCCTCGGCATCGTACAGTTCCGTTTTGTTGGTGGCATTGAGGAATTTGGTCAGCAGATTGACGCGTCGCAGCTCCGTGATGGTGGAGTGCATCAGAAAGTATTCCAAGGTCCAGCGGACGACAAACTTATTGTGATTGTCGAGTAGCCGGATGTACAGGATTTGCAGCCAGCTGAGCCAATCGTTGTCCTGGCTGCTTGCCACAAACCGCGGCAGCTGGCCACTGAGCATGGGCAGCACCAGACTGGAGTCTTGCTGCTCCAGCTGCTCCATGACCATTATATAGGCGGGCCAATGGGGCTCCACGCATTTGAGTGCCTGCTGCACCTGCGGCGACTTCTCGTCCCCCCCGCACTTATCGATGCTCAGCAGCAGCTTGCGCATTATGGAATAGGCCAGCTTGCGGCTGTCGCCCTGCTCCGACTGCAGCAGCTTCTGGATCACGGTGAACAGCTGCGGCGAGCAGGCGCACTCCAGGCCCAGTTCACGCACAAAATCATCGAGCAGATGCTCCAGTATTTGCCCGGCATGCGGATGCAGCTGCACCAGCTGATCCCCGCCTCCAGCCGGGCACTCGCAGAGCGAAATCGAGGAGAGCTTGCGCAGCAGACACAAACCCGGCCAGGGAAACTGGCGGGCATGTGCTTGGACAGCGTTGAGCACTGTGGCGACCTGTTCCCGATTCACATAGACGCTGCCCCTGTCGGCGATCACCACCGAGATGAGCTTGTCGTAGAGCTTGGTGCCGAACTTGACCTCGTTGTTGTTGCTCAGCTGACTGTAGATGCTCTGCAGCACCCGACGCAGTGCCTCCTCGTTGCCCTTCACCTTGTGTATGTCAATCAGGTCGCACAACATATTGTCCATTTCAATATTTTCGCCATCTTCCAGCTGATTTTCGGCTTCGTTTGATATGTGCATTGTTTTTGTTGAGAGTTTTTTTGTTTGTTATCTAAATGGGGGTTGACTATATACTATATATGCACCAAACTGTGCATTTATTCTTTTGATATCCCTTAAAAAATATATATAGATATAAATTTATGTATAAGATTTAAGTTTCTGAGCACAATACATCGAGATGTGACTCAAATTTCAATGGGAAATCGGCTAGCTATATAAACCATTCTTAGTCTGAAGTTTTCTTAAATTGATTTTTGATAACAACACTATAACTCTTTGAGTCATGTCTTAATTTTACCAAATATTAACCCATAAACTAATTTTATTTTATGTTCACCCACATTTTGTGAACTGCATTCAGGTTCAATGAACGGAGCACCTCTTAACCCCAGCTACTAATGTACCCCAATTTTGATTGGGTGCACACAGACATATATGTATGTTAATATATATATGCACTTACTCCAGATCGTCTGCACTTTGCATCTTTGCCGCTGCTGTGGTGCTTTCTAATTGCCCTCGCCCAACCCTTGGCCAGTGGTTGCGCCCACGCAGCTTTGACCCCAATCGCGGGCGAGTGAAGTAATAAATGATTTAATGGGCTCCGGGGCAGCAGCGGAAATGCCAGCGCCATGTGGATCACAACGGTAAAGTGGACGGAAAAACTATTGAGAAAGAGCGCGCGCTAGAATGGGACAGAGCGTGAGCGTGAGCGTGAGAGGGAGGGTGTACAAGAGAGCAGACGAAGCGCAGGTCAACAAGAAAATTCAATTTAAGCTCAGCCAAAGACGCAAAAGAACGCGCTCCGAAGCTAAGCTAAACAATTGCGGGGATGGCTTGAAAAGTTATTAATAGACTTGCCGAGTAAACTACTAATTGAATAGAGTGAAGTTCCCAATTCCAATTAACGGTAAACTTCCTACATACGTATGTATATTAAAAATTATATCATAAATCTGCTCTTAAGTTAAAGTTGACAGTTTCTTCAACTTTAGTTGCAGCCCTCGCGCATAGAAAAGATAAGCCTGTTTAACGAGTTTTCCCTGCCATGTTCTGTCCAGCTCCAGAATTGTTGTTGTTCTAGCTCTATTGTTTACAAACGGTTCCATTTGACTGCAGTTGCAGCCACAATGAGAGAGAGAGAAAGAGAGAGAGAGAGAGAGAGAGAGAGTTTGTAGTAGAGTAATTAAGCACCGAAACGTGCGCCTACAAGAGAACAGAACGATCATAAAGTGGAAACGTGAGCTCAGAGCTTATCTCTCTCTCTCTCTCTCTCTACACTCTCTCCCTCTCTCTCGCTGCTTGTCTCTTCCACAACACTCACGCGTAGTTGCCACAACTTGGGGCAGCCAAATAGCCGCCACTCTGCGCTTTCAGTTATTGTTTTGCCGTCAAGCGCGTCGTTTGGTAACGAGAAAACCCGTTCAAAAATTTAAAAAAAAACGCTATCGCTGCATTTAATGTTTTTCCCCCATTCAAAAAGCTAAAATGTAATAAAGAACGACTCATGTAAAATTACAAAAAAAAAACAAAGCTCTATTTGCCACATGCCGCGCAACGCTGACCGCTCAATTGTTTTCTAATTAGAAACTTAAATTAATTACCAAGACACACAGGCGACATGGGGCGCTGTTTTAATTACAAATTTGTGCTCAACTTTTGCAATTTTTTATTTTTGGTAAGTTTTCTATATATATAACTCTCTAGGTACGAGGTGAAATCTGGGCCCTAAGCTCGCAACAAGCTGCCCAAATTGCTCGTGTAAAACTCCATTTGTTTCAGTTCAGTTGAGTGTAAACTAAAGAGTCCTACGATTAGGTGATAAAGTTTAAAAATGTACTCAAATTTATGATAAACCAAAAAATCTTAGAATTGAACAAATTTACAATAGCAAACTCAACCAACTGAGAACTTCAGATCACAACATTATTTAATTCTAGTTCACATCATATGATTTATACATATTTTCTCTTGAAAAAAGGTAAAAGTACAAACCGAAATTATAATTATTTACTAACTTTACTTGTGAAAAAATTAAAAATATTCATAAAAAGTATTTCGTGTTTTAGCACTCACTTTTTAAAGTAAACCTAGAAAGAGAAATAAAATAAACATAAAAAGCGTTTTCCCCAAACATAAAATTACTTTTCTGCGGCATCATAAAAAAAAGAACAAGTCATATAGTTGACACAAGATTAGTTTTCTTTTTCCCAGTTATCTTATCTCGCGTCCACTTGTCGTCAATCTTGGCTACCACACAGCCATATTTGTTAGAGTATGCGAGTTTCGTCTCTTTTTACCAGCAGCAATTTTACACTATTTCGCTTGCTCGATTTTGTTGTATTGTTTTTGGTTCTGCTTCGCTGATCGAAAGCATTTGAATGGGGTGTGGGTGGGGGAGGAGGAGGAGAAGGCACGGTGTAGGTGGTGTTAAAGGAGGATGGGGCCAAAAAGTTTTTCGCCAACGCTTTTTGACTGCCAATCGGGCGGAAGCGCAAGCGCAGCTTGGTACCACAAAAGCCAGCCAGGGTGGCAACCCGACTAAGAGATACCCTATATACATTTCAGAATTGTTATAGCACGTTTGTTGTTGACTTTCCAATATAAATTTTTTCAAAAATTGTGTTTAAAGTTCTGTACAATTCAACTAATACATTCAAACAGTAACAGAAAATTTATAAAATTCATATAAATGTCATGTCATGACTATTTGCTTGATTTTATTCTGGCTTATCTCCAGTCAAAACTATATAAATAGCTTATTTGCATGCATTCATTTCAAAATTATTCTACAAAGCAATCAAAGCAATGTGAAAGGAAGTTCTAAAATAATCTAAAATAATACAAACGCAAACTGGAAAAAAAAACTTTATAGTCTTAACAAAGCTTTAAATGATGAGCTATGGTTATCCATAGCTAATGCCAAATAAAAACAAATATATACTCTATATATATAGGATATAGGGTATAGAAAAACAGTTAATATGGTTACATTGGCTGTAGAGGATGAGGTAGGCTCCAAACTTCCGTTGCGTGTGCGCAGACCTCATGTTTTTCACACAACAACAATAACAATAACACACACACACACACACACTCACTCTCTCTCTCTCTCTCCCTCTTGCAGCTCTGTGGCATGCTGCTGATTGTGGCCGGCTGTTATCTGTACACGGACAACAAGCGCATTTTGCTCTCGCGTTTGCTGGCGGCGCCCAGCGAGCAGCTCAACTCGCTGCCGCAGCCGCTGCTCTATTATATTGCGCTGGGTTTGGCTGTCGCCGGATTTGTGGCCGTGCTGGCCTCGGTGCTGGGCTTCTGGGCGAGCTGTCTGCACACCTACTGCTTCCTGACCGTGTACTTTCTGAGCGTAGTGGTGCTGCTGCTGGCCGAGTCTGTCGTCTGTCTGGCCATTACGCTGTGGCCGCACTGTCTGGGCATCAGTCTGGACGAGGGCCAGATGGTGAAGGCGCTGCAGCGCAACTACGGTGTGCCCGGCCAGGAGCAGTTCACCAATGCCATGGACCTGGCCCAGACCCGCTTCGGCTGCTGCGGCATG
This sequence comes from Drosophila paramelanica, assembly GCA_035043915.1. Taxonomy (NCBI): domain Eukaryota; kingdom Metazoa; phylum Arthropoda; class Insecta; order Diptera; family Drosophilidae; genus Drosophila; species Drosophila paramelanica. Next base: position 7,079,561 of record JAWNMO010000674.1, on the reverse strand, counting down.
CGCAGCTCCCTCGACTACGACACCGCCCTGTGGCGCCTCCAGAGCTACGGTCAGCGCAACTGGCCGGTGCCGCTCAGCTGCTGCGTCCTGGCCAACGCCCCCCAGCCGCTGGCCTTTCTCGATCCCAAGCCCGCCAATGAGACGCAGTGCCAATCGCTGGAACGCGCCGTCTACGAGCGGGAGCGCTACACCGAATCCTGCCTGCAGCATCTGGATGGCTGGTATCGCGAGCAGTACGGCATCTTTCTGGTCGCCAGTCTGGTTCTCGCGCTGGTCGAGTTCAGCGTCCTGCTGGGCATCATACTCACCTGCACTGGCATCGCCTCGCGCCGCGCCCGTCTGGACAGCTGCCCGTCCGGGCAATCCCTCAGCCAGAAGGGCAGACGCCGCCCCACGGCCAAGTCCCGACAGGCGCTCGTCGACAACATCTACGAGTCGGAGGTGCAGCTGCGCGCTGGCGCCGGCCAGGGTGGCATGTGCCTGGGCTCGGCCAGCCGGCACGTGAGCAGCGAGGATTTCAAGGAGCTGTACGTCCAGCCCAGGGATCTCTACAAGCAGCGCCATAACACCACCTTTAAGCCCATTGCCAGCGACTATCAGACGCCCACGCGCAGCTACCTGGTTTAGTTGGCTTCCAACAGGTGAGTGGACCTGACTTTTGATTCATAAGAAACATTTTCGTTTAGTTTCCATTTAAATCTATATGAGACAAATTATTTTGTAAGTCAATTTGTTGAAAAAAAAATTAATATTTCGCACCCATAAAATACACTTTGGTTTGTATTTAATATAAATCTTTTAAAATGAGATTCAAATCGATAATTTTTCCATTTTCCAAGCATATTCATATTCAAACTTGTGTAAATGCTTCAAAATTCATAAAAAACGGTTCGAATGAATCGCCTTTTTCAAATATGTAGAGAAATTAAAACCGATCGGACGAATTATATATACATAATTATATTCCTACGATATTTAAAGAAATCAATTAATATGCACAGAGCTTAAAAAAACAGTATAAAACATTATTATTTTCATATCAGATATATATATAAAAATGTCTAATATATACATATATAATAATAGCACATTCACAGTTCTGATTTTAGGTACTTGCAACAAGACTTAACAGCTAAACAAATGCAATTTTTCATTATTCTCTTTACAGCTTCTGGTACCGAACACATTTACATAAACAAACCAAAGTATTAAAAAACATAAAATAAAGTACTTCAACTTAAACGTTAAATAATACAGAAATCAATTAAAACTAAGAACTATACATAGGCTATTCACAATAGATGTCACTGGACATAATGTTGAGCTGATGGCACTTGCAACTATCACTTAACAAAGACCACATCGTCATCATCGCTGGAGTCGCTCATCGTGTGTACGCGCCGACGTTTATTCCTGGCAGCTGGCGGCTTCTCCACAGCCTGGATGCCACGTCGGCGCTGGCGTCGCTGCTCCTTAAGTATGCGCTCGGCACGCTCCAAGGGGCACTCGGATACATTGTGTGTCTCATTTGTGGCGCTCTCGTCGTGCACAACAAAGGAGCAGGGGTAGTATTGCGAGGGCTCCGGCTCCTCGAGCTGCGAGTAGATGGATTCATCGTGATACACGCGCGGCGCTGGCATTTTGAAGGCGCCAGGACGATGCACGGGACTCCTGGCAGGGCAATAGAAATGAAATCAATTTAGTTAATGCTCATCCAATCGGTTAATCCAGACTCACCTCATGGCCTGCAGGTACATGGCGTGTGATGTGGTGTCGTTGTGGCCCTCATCCTCGCTGGACACAATAACAGAGTCTTTTAAATAGGCGCCAATGGTGCGTTCCGCCTCTGCATCCTCCTCATGATCGGAGCCGCTTTGATCCGCCTCCTGCAGAACAAACTCATTGAACTTGGTGCGTTTGCGGCGTGGGAGGCGTGGTGGGGTCATCAGCTCCTGCTGTGGGTTGATTAAATACAGATTCATTTAGACTGAGAATGGGAAATTTTTGCAACTAAAAATTGTTTGCTCATGGTTGGAAGCTATATAACATATATAACCGAAGATAATCATAATGATCTGATGTATAAAATAATATGTATAAAATGTTGTTAATATTTTGTGATCTTAGTGAAGCTCCTAATTTCAAAAACCAATATTTTTTAATGATTTTTCCGATGACATCTATATAATATAGTGATCTGATCTGTTGATAAGATTTCTATCATAAAATGTAGCGATCGATTTTTTCACTGACAAATATATGATACAGTTATCCGATATGGCTACTAAACTGTGGAATTAGTTTGCAAAAAAAAAAAAAACAGACGGACGGATCTTCGAATAGATTCAATTTCAATTCATTGACATGATTCACTTACCAGCTGAGTGGCGGGCACCTGTTCAAAGCTGTCATCCGACAAAAGCTGCGTGGCGTGCACCTGCTGTTCGCCCTGCTCCTTCATTTTCTCCTCCTCCTCGTCCTCCTCCTCATCGAATGTGTCATAGATCTTGCGTTTGGCTGGCCGACGCCGCACAATTGGTGAATCCTCCTCCTGCACGGAGGGGCAGCGTTCGCTGCACAGGAGCTGGTCATGCTGTGTATGCGCTGCGCCTCCCGCGACAGCTGGCCACGCCCACGCATGCTGCGCAGATAGTTCTCAAATATGCTGGGCGATCGCTCCTGAACAGCGGTTGGAACTGCCCGCTCGGGTGTCTTTGCAGGAGGTACGACGGTGGCTTTGGCGGCCAGTTTGGCGGCCAGACTTCGAGGAGCCGTGTTTGTTGTTGTTGTTGTCGTCTTTGTTGCTGTTGTTGTTGGCTTCCAGGGCGACATAGACGCCTCGGAGAAGAGATCAGGTGAGAGGTTGCGCGGCGTGGTTGGGGCTGATTGTTGCTCTTTCGAACTGGGCTGCTGCAGCAGCAGCTGCTGCTCCTCGGGCAGTGGCTCCAGGAAATCCATGAGATCGAGTTCGAGAACCTCCGGCGTGGAGTCCACTGTTACAGCCACTTTGGGCTTCACTTCCTGCTCTGCCAGCTGTTCCAGGGTGGACCAATCCTCATTCAATGCATCCAGCAACGTCTTCTCGGCCAGCTGTTGCTCCTTTTTCTGGATGGGCGTGCTGGCCGCGCTCATCAGGCAGTTGAGACGACTCAGATTGGCGTCCAGCTGACTGGACTCCGTTCGGGATTCGTTTTCCATGGGCACCTTCTTAACGCGCAGCGGCGTGGAGCTGTGCTGGGCGAGCTTGGTCGCCTGCTCCAGCTCCTGCCACTGACTCGGATGCAGGGAAGCTTCCGCCAGCAGTAGCTCAGAGTCCTCCTGCTCATCTTGCTCGTCCTGCCAGCCCTCGTACATGCCCGTGGTGTCGTTGCCCAGCTGCTCCTTCATGGTCTGCTCCAGGCAGCGCAGCTCCAGCTGCTCCAGATGCTGCTGCACCAGCTCATGATTATCCGCACACAGTCCCCGCTCCCGCAGCCCCGCAAAAATATCCACGCAAGCCTCCTCGAAGCGCTGCTCCTCCTTTGGCGGCAGCAAATCCTGCATGGTCAGCTCTGCGCCGCTCGCAGCTGGCTGCAGGAGGCGCTCCAAGTGCTCCCCGCACAGCTGCTGTAGCAGCTCGTAGACGCGTCGCGTGCGCTGCTGGCGCGAGTTGAGACGTGCCTCAGGCACGTGCCGCTGCAGTTGCTCCAGCATTTTGGCGTGCGTTCCGCGCACGAAGGCCACATTGCACTCGAGCAGGTAGAGCTTGAGAGCCTGCGGCAGCTGCTTGTCCTGCAGCTGGGCGAGCAGATCCTGGCTGCGCTGCGTGTCGCTGACTAGCGGCTTTGTCGCCTGAAGCAGGCGCGTCAGCCGGCGCAGACGCAGCGTCTCCTCCTGGCCGGAGCTGCTGGACGGAGGCGGAGTGGGAACTACCTCCGCCGCTGGAGTGCACTGTTGCTGCGTGTCCAGCAGAAAGTTCTTGATGGGCACACTCTGGCGGGCCGCCTGCTGCTGGAGCAGCTGCTGCGAGGCTTCGCTGGTCTGATAGGCGGGCTCGTCCCTCAGGAATCTGTCCTGACTCTGCTTGAAGTATTTGCGCAAATCCTGACACTTGACCGCCGGCTGTTTCGACTGCTGTTTGCGCCCCTTGGACACCGGTGACGGAGTCTGCGGCTTGGCCGGTATTGGCTCCATGAAACGCTGCTCGCAGCGCGGATGGAACTGGGGCGGCACCAGGCGCGGAGCATGCTGATACAGAGAGCCCTTGACCAGCGTCGATTGCAGCAGCTTGCGATTCGTTTGATCCTTCTGGGCCAGCACCTCCTTGAGCAGCTGCTGCTCCCGTCCCTCGGTGACCAGCATCACCACGGCGCCGCGCTTCTGCCGTCCCGTCCGTCCGATGCGCTGCACGAAGCGCGTCGGATTCGAGCTGCAGATATCGAAGCACACAATCAGCTCCACTTCGCCCACATCGAGACCCTCCTCCCCAATGGACGTGGCCACCAGCACGTTGCTGACACCCTGTCGAAAGTCGGACATTATCTGCAGCTGCTCCTTCTGGGTGAGCGCACAAATCCCACTCCCACCGGCACTCTGGCCCACAAAGCAACGCGGCCGCACCAGCGGCCTGTGCTGCAGCAGTAAACGTTGAATCAGCATCACGGACTCACGATACTCGCAGAAGACAATGGCACGCGAATCGCTCTGGGACTGCGAAGGATAAGAGAAAATATATAAAAAACAAAAGAAATATTAAAAGATATATCTTAAAAAGAAAATATATATAAAAAATATAACAGCAATTAATAATTATATGTTTTACGAGGCAAAAGTATTTAAAATAAATATATAAATAATCCACCCATATTCCATTCTATATAGGATATAAGATTCCTTCCTCTACTTGGTCTTGCTCGTCTTACCTCAAAATGTTCGAGCAGCACCTGACGCGCCTGCTCGTATTTGGGATGTCCGAAGTCCAGGTTGGCGGGCAGCGGCGCCACCTTGCCGTTGGTCATGGTGTGCGTGGAGAAGTCCAGCGGATTGTCGCCCAGCTGCTGGCGCACCTGCTCGACCAGCTCCCTGAGCGCGCCGTCCTTCAGCACGAACTTGTCGCGTCCACGCTCGTCCGCATCAAAGTTGTTGACAAAGACGCGCAGGCCGTGCCGCTCGAGCAGCTCCAGGGCATGGTACAGGCTGATGCACATAGCAAAGTTGCTTACAATCAGAGTGTGCTCCGGATGACGCTCCCCGCTGGCGGAGCGCTCCTGGAAGCGGCTCTGATCGAACAGCAGATTGTTCCGCGTGATGTTGCCCCGGGCACCCTTCAGCACATTGGCGGCGATTAGCTGGCGCAGATAGGGATCTATAATCTCAAGCAGGCGTGCACGCGGCTCCCGGATGCGATCCTTGAGCGGCACCACAATGGTGCGCAAGCTGCGCTTATGTACATACTGGCGCACATCGAAGGAGTCGTCCCAGCGCACCTCCAGGTGGGATATGTACAGGTTCCGGCACACAGCGGCCACATCCTCCATGGTGCGGCCGGGCGTGGCGGACAAGGCGAGCATGCGAAAGTGGGGATTACGCGCCATTAAAGATTCGGTGACCTGCATAAAGATTTTTATAACATTTAAATGAGATATATATACAATGTTTAATCGTTTTCTCACCTGTGTGTAGGCATAACGTCCCTTGGCCCTGTGCGCTTCGTCCACGACGAGCAGCTTAATGGAATTATAGGGAAACCTAAGGCCATCGTCGCCTGTGTCCAGCATGTCCGACTGCACCACCTGCGGCGTGGCAAAGAAGACGCGCTTGCTCTGCCACAATTCGGCACGCTTGGCACGCGGCAAGCGGCCCGTTAACTCCACCGTGTCCTCGGCGGGAAAGGGCATTATCTTCTGGCAGGCGGCGATCTGTTGCGACACCAAAGGACGTGTCGGCGCCATGAAGATCACCTTGCTGCCGGGATACCAGCGATGCAGATTGTACATCACCACCGACGCAATGAACGTCTTGCCCAGACCCGTCGGCAGCACCACCAGAGTGTTCCGGTAGAGCGCCGCCTGCACAATGCTGTGCTGATACGAGCGCAATGGCAAATTATTGGGATAAAGCCAATTGTTGCCTGTGCTCGCGTCAAAGCCTTCGCATTCTGTGCTTGGTTTTGGCGCGTCGAGCAGTTGCTCCAGCGCGTCGTCCTTTAAGGCCAAGTCGAATGCTTCATCATCCCCAGGCCATTCGTTGTCCATAACGGCATTCAAAATAGCAACAAATTTAATAAACGGCAACAAAAACCAAAACAAACCAAAATAAAAATTTGCAAACTGCAACAGCTGAGCAGGCTACCAGACTGGTTTAGTTCTTGGTATTTTTGCAGCGCGCCACCATTGAAAAGACTATCGATAACCATCGCATTGGACAAAAATAATTGTAATAACATTATTTTAATATTGTTATGTTGTTTAATTTTTGTATAATTATTAAAAGTTGATTTAATTTTATCAAAGTCTATAAGAAATCGATATATTAATATTTGTTGTTGCACAACGCCACTTTACAGCACTGCTATGGCTATTTTGGAATTTTGTGTTATGTTGTTCAGCCTTACTTTGGTGATTTTCCGTTTAAGCAATACGGTCACATCTCGTCAGTACCGCTTTTTTTTCTGTTGTATGCAGAGCATGTACGCGGTGTTTTTATACCTTTTTGGTGTTCCGCTCATATTTACGCTAAACGAACAAATAGTTAACAAACAAAACTGTGTTTCAGTGTTTTAGTTTTGTGTGTTTAACATTTATTATGTGAGAATAAAATATAAATATATGAAAATATTTGTGTGCATCCCTTACACATTATTTGCCTGTGCGTTACGCGCGTCCCATGGATCGAAAAAAAAAACAAACCCCAGCGGTGCAATTGCTTATGTTTTAATGTGTTTAATTAAATAAAATGCAGCTCATCAAAAAATTTTTTATATACATAGATATTGCAAGTTTGTTTGAGTTATGCGCTGCTTGAGTTGTTTTTAAATTTACCGTTAGGGCCAGTCTGGCGACACTGTGTGTGTGGTTGTATGTGTGTGTGTGTGTTGGGTGCAACATTCAACATGTTGCAGCCCAGCCATTCAAAACAAAAGGCAGCCATAAAAACAACAACGGCAGCAATAATAACAACAAAAACAACAACAATACTGTACAGCAGCGATCACAGCTTAAACTTTTTTGTTGTTCCTTCTATGTTTGCGCTCAACGCTGCCTGCTCTCGCGCTCTCTCAATAGCGCTCTCTTTATGACTATGTGTGTGTGTGTGTTTTTGTCGTGTTTTGTTTTGATTTTTACACACACATACACATATATAACATACCGAGCAGAGCAGCGGCCGCAATTTTGAACTGATTTCCGCGCTGCTCTTGCTGCTGCTGTTGTTGTTTTTGTTATTATTGCTGTGCTGTTTGCAATCTAATAAATTTGTAGTTGTAGTTGTTCTTGTGTACGCGTCGCGCTCATTGAAACTAATAAACTAATGAAGAAAATATCAAATTGGATTATCGCAAAGCCCCCACACTCCTTTGGCGTCTACATTTTGTGCTACTAATGTTGGGTAAGTGACAAAAGCTGCGCTGCTTCTTATAAGAATTCTTTATGCTCTTTAGTTTCTTCTGCTCCTTGTTCGTTTGTGTGTGTGTGTGTGTCTGTGTGTGTGTGTGTGGGTGGGCGAATCAAGACCTTGGCCATTAACCAACTTCGCATTGATTGCTGTTGCGTTTGTAAATTGTATTCAAAAGAGCTTTCAAAGCTTTGACTCACCTAAAAATAGATCAAGCTGCGGACCAGTTTAAGTGGGCTACTCTAACTCCAACAATAACAATAACAAGAGCAGCGACAACGCTGTTGAACTATGCGATTATCAAATTAGTACGAGGGCAGCTCAGCAAGTTATGCAAAGACTCAATTGCTACTGGAGTAACTAAAAGAAATTAAATAATTAATATTTTTTTTTCAATTCTTGCACTCAAAATTCTCTCGTTTTCTATGAATATTTGTGCTAACTAATAACCTATGTGGCAGCCCTCGTAGCAAACCAATTCGAAGAAGGCTTGCGAAACGGCGATTGCAGCCTGTTGTTGTTGCTGTTACTCTTCCTCTTCTTCGTCTTTTTCTTGTTGTTGTTGTTGTTGTTGCCTTGTAGAAACAATTGCCTGGATTTTCTTTGGAGTTTAGCTCGCATTGCACACTACGAATGATGGATGTGCTGCTGATGCTGCCACTGCTGCTGCGCAGTCGACGCTGGCAGCGTTTGCTGACTCGAAAAGTTGTCGGTTGAGTTTTTTTCCGCTTTGGTTAGGTTAAACATTTTATTTGCCTTTTCTTGTTGACTCTGCTTCTTTCTAGCCCGCTCTTTCGGTCTTTGTTTTGGCTGCTGCTGCTGCTGCGTCCGCTGTGTCCGCTATCCTTGCTTGATCCTTTTTGGCTGCTCAGAGAGTTCGAGAGAGGTAGAAATGAAAAGAAAGTGCTCGCTCACATTCAGCAACTGTGCAATGCGGCTGCTGATTAAACGCGAATCAATCACATATCCACATCAATGCTTGAAGCAGAAAGAGAGAGTGTGTGAGAGAGTGAGTGAAACAGAATTATTGCTTGAACATCGAATGTTATCAAAATCTATTTCTGACATCCGCAATTGAGTAGAAAGAAAAATTCGCGATTCTAATTTTTTAAAAAGTGTATTTTTAACATGAGTTACATTTTTCGGAAAAGTTAAAAAATTAAAGTATCTTCGAAAATGCATTATTTTTTTTATAATATATTGTTTACCAAAATTAGCCTGCGTTAGCCTAAGCTATGCGAGTTTAAAGTTTAGGAAGGGCATTTACCTAAACACATTAACAAAAAAAACCTTGAAATCAAAAATTTTAGCACTCTATAAATCGAAAAAAATAATAACTATAAATATTTCAATGCACAGTTAATTTACAGGAAAAACTTTGAAAAAAATGTTTAAAAAAATATGCAATCAAGGAAATATTATATATATTATTATTTATTATGACGTAAATATTAATTCAACTTAAAACACTTAAAAACACTTTAAATGGTGACAGAAAAATGTTTCAACTTTTCAGTTTTGGAATACATATGTACTAATGTTTATAGATAAAATAGTTTACGCACATTGGCATAAAATTCGCTCTCTCTTTTATTCTCTTATTTCTTGGCTTACTAACTAACTGTAGCGCTCTCTTTCTCGCCTGTCTTCTCGTCTGTTCGCGTGTCTTCGTCTTGTCGTACCGGAAGTTGCTGTGGCTCAAATGTTGTGTGTGTTGTGTCTGTGTGTGTGTGTATTTTGTCGAGCAAGTGAATGACCCAATTAAGCTGGCAGATATTGCCGCAGCTTAGGCTAAGCGGTTGTCTAAGGTTTACAAAAACAATACCAAAAATATGTAGGTGGGCTATGCGAGAGATGGGATAGTTTTTGACTTCAAAACTGGTTTTGGCCTGCAGTTGCAGCAATAACAAAACAAAACTGGCAGCAGCAACAGCAGCTCTTTTAGCCATTTGGCTGTGGCATTTCTGTATTAAATATTTCGCACCATGTTCTGCATTATTTCGATTGCCTGATCTGATCCCTGCGGCCCAAACTGGCATATTTTGTCGTTGACTCAGTTGAGGTCAATGCTGCCGGCCGTATGGCAGCCTGTTCCTCCCGCTCCCTCGCCTGCTCCCCTCTGCTGCTGGGCGAGCACAAACAGGTTTCGCAAAGCTGTCGCTGCTGTCGCTGCTGCTGCTGCTGCTGCTGGCGTCGCTGCTGTTGCCTCTCCCACAGTTTGGGACAGTGCGCGCATTGAACCCTCAAGCTAATGCAGCTCGGCCCGAAACATCCCCTTACCAACAGCAGCAACAACAACAAGAAGACAGCCCTTAAGTTAAGCTGCAGCTAAAACACTTTCTTCCCTGCACATTTTAAAAAAAGTTATTCAAAACCCATTAAAAATTCTAATATAAATGAAAATTGTTCTTTTTACATTTTTATTGTAAATATTCTTTAATTAAGTAAGCATGTTGAAAAGTTATAAATATAACAAAAGAACAGTTTGTAAACTATTTGCGAAAAACTTTTGGGCATTATTCAAGTTAAGGGTAGTTTAAACAATTTAAAGTTTTGTGAAATTTCAGTTTTGCGTTACTCAAAATTTGATTGGTTTAAAGGTGGACACTAAACGCAAAATTTAATTAACAATTGCTTTAATTACAACTTTAGAGCTTAGCCAACAATTTTTCTGATATTCTTTGCCTTTGTAAATAGGATTATATCCAAAAGTTAACAAAATATCTTTGCACTGACAAATAATGATCACTCTTTCTCCCTCTATTATATTAATTCTGTAAAAGTTTTAAATATTAAAATCTTTAATTTTTTTTATTTCACGAAATTTCTTTACTTTTTTCAAATATTTATTTATTTATTATTAGCACGCTTTCAATATCTATTTTTAATACACTAATTTTCATTTAAAAATAAAGAAGTTAGCTTAAATAAAATTTAAAAAATATTAATAAATTAATTTAAATACATTTTCTTTATTAAATATAATCACATTAAATTAAACGCAGTTTATGTTCAGGCCACTTCTTGCTTAAAACCAATTTAGTTATTGCTTTCCTTAAACACAAAAAATTGTTTACAGTGTAGTTGCTTGGGTTTTGTGTGTGTGGCTGCTGTTGCTGCGGCTATCCCGAATTTGTATGCCCCATTCCAGGTGTTTTGGCTGACGCTGCGTAACAGGCGCTCAGCTGTTGCGATTAGTTGCACGCTGCATGTTGCACACGAATTCGCAGAGCCGCAGGCGAAGCCAGAGACAGCAACACATAAACAGAGACAGCAGCAACAACAACAACAGCAACAACTATTTGCGCTGTGCACCGGTTTATGGCTTTCTTCAACAGCGTCAATTTTCCCCCTCTTCCTGCCCACATTTTCACTGTGCATTGTTCGCATCTGTGTGTGTGTGTGTGTGTGTGTGTGTGTGTCTGTGTGTGTGTGTTTTGTGGAGCTTTTTTGCTTGCGCTTTCTTTCTAGTCGCCTGTTTCGTTGCTGCTGCTGCCACAGCGACAACAGTTGCAGCTGCACTTGCTGCCACTTACTGCAAAACATCTGCACGCAACACGCTGAAAGCGGCGACACATTTTGAGGGGTGGGCAGAGGGCGGTGGCGGTTGGTTACTTTTAACGAAACGTTGAGATTCGGAAAAGTTGGCAATTCGAACTTCTTTTTTTTGGCAAATTGGATAAAGTTATTTCGAACAAAGTGATTACTGTTAAGTACCAAATTTTATATAACCTATAAAAGAATATAAAAAAAGGGAATAGTTGAATATTTTATTATAATTAATAATATATATAAGTACAACATTCTAGAAATTTATTAACTAATTCAGCTGCTAAGTTTTAATCAGCCTAAAATCTCAAAACCGAACACAAACATGCATGTTTCATATATGAATATATATTCTACAGCACATATCAATGGCGACAATATAAAATGCCATGTACTTAGGCTTGCATACACTGAAAAATATACACATGTACTTGTGTGCATATATGTAAAAATAAAAAAACGAAAAAATAAAAAAAGGAAAAATATAAACAAATAATTAACTGACATATCCGTATGCTTATCGCGCAACACAAACCACAGCAGCAGCAAGCTACACACACATAGCTACTCACACACACACACACACACACACACACGCTAAGGCAGCGAGCGCCCGAGAATCTGAATTTTGTATCTGACAAAATGCCATAATGAACGTGCTGAGTGGCGTCGTTGTCGAGGCCCGAGATACACTCGCACTTGGCTGGCCAGCAACAGCAACAACAACAGCAACAACAGCGGCAGCAGCAGCAGCAAAAGTATCTACAGCAACAACAAAAGTATCTACAACATCAAACGTGCGTTGCGCCGACGCCAGCAGCGTCAGCAGCAGCAGCAGCAGCATTTGCTCTGTACATTTTTTCGGTTAATATAAATCAGTTGGGCGCACATACAAACAAACATATATAGCGCATATATATATATACATATGTATCTGTATGTACTACCTACAGTTCGAGGTATAGATAGACGCACAGCATAAAGAAACTCGCTTGCTGCCGCCTGTGCTCGCTGTATCTGTGTGTGTGTGTGTGTGTGTGTGTGTGTGTGTGTGTGTATTATATATCTTAGAAGATTTGAGAAACGATTTAAGAAACACACTCAAAGAGACAGACAGCAAGACAGACTGACGAGCACGGCACGCGTATCTGTCAGATACATTTGCAACTAGCTGTTGAAATATATATAAATATATACATATATATATATATATATTTATTTTTTGCATGGCCCGTTAAATATGCAATGGCCCAAGGCCTCGTCCAAATGAGGCATAGAAGGCGTAGGGACCCCAAAATTTATAGGGTCTTCTCTATATAGAATGGCTATTATACAATTATAACTAGATACAGTCGGGTACAGTAAGAGAAAAGTGTTAGGCATTCTGAAGACATTTGTCTAAATTGAGTCAAGGTCGCATTAGCTTAAGGTCGAAACGAATTTCTTATTTCAAAAATATTTAAACATAAAAATAAAATGCAGTAAAAATTTTATTTTTATTTAGTTAATTTTCGATAAATTTATTTTTCGCCTAATCCAAGCCAAAAAGAGTCGAATCAATATTGATTGAATGCTTAATTAATCATTATTAAATAATAAATTATCACAAAATGTAGCTAAAATCTTGAAAACCAGATTGTATGCTGTTTTTCTTTGAGTGTATTTGTAACTGGAACTTGTCTGAATTGCATTTTTATTGAAATACAACGCAGAAAACCCAACAAAAAACAAAAAGAATAATATGTGAAACGTTTGAGCTGATATTTGCCTCAGCGTGGGAACTTTTCTAGTCCAATAACTAAATATACCCTAGCTTTAAACAGCATTTAAAGCGGTTAATGAGCTTCGCCAGTACAGCTAATGATATCGAGTACTTATGGTAATGAAAATGTTCGAAGTTTAAACTGATAATTATCAGTTATTATTAACTTTTAACTTAAAAATGAGAACTATCCATAGTCAAATAAGAACTTTGATTAGTGCACAATAACAGAAAATAAAGCGTATTTAAACTACATTTAGATTTCTTGCTTTTTTCACTCTGGTTTTCTTTTTTATATCAAATAAAGCGTGCGTTCATTGCCTGATTTTATTCAAGAATTATTTAAATTTCGTACATAAAAGAGTTCTGTTTAATGTTTTGTGTTTTTGCTTTTATTTTGATGCCGCAAACGAATTTCCTGCAACATTTTTATTGATTTTGAATTGGCTCGAAAAACAATCGAAACTAAGAAACTGGTTTAGACAGCTGGCCACAATTGTTGTCGCAAAGTTCAGATACTTTTCGTGTACGCTCTAAACGGGGGTGTATAAACAGCGCAGGGGGAGGGATGTTGGAGGAAACTGATTTTTATATTCATTCATTAATTTGATGGCATATGCCAGAGACGAGACGCTTTACATTATTTGCTTTGCTTTGCTTTGCTGATGCATAATAATTATCTGTGATTTCGATTTTTTTTTTCAGTTATTTCTTTTTTAATTTTCGTTGAGGAACTCTACGTATTTCTGTGTTAGACTTTCACTTTTCTGCTTTGTTTTAAGCAAACATTATTTCTTTTATCTTTCTTGTTGCCGTATTGAAATTACGTAAAGATGAATGGCCGCCCATTGTCTGGGCCGGGCTCTGGAATTTAGAGCGGGGGTGTCTCAGGTCGTTGCGACCGCGACGCGACTTGCAATCGCCATAAATACATACATATATACTACTATATGCAGCCATCACCAAATCTGGGCCACTGTTTGCCTATGCATAAGTCGCGTCAGATACATTTCAATACGCTGAGAACCCTTCAAATAATGTTTGCATTTTGAATGCATTCATATAACTATTATTTTAATTAGAAATATGTATATAAAATATTTGTAAATTTAAATAAAATAATTCGATTCTGGATTTTCATTGTTTTATGCACTCAGACAACTCATTAATTATTATAATTTCTCGATTTTAAACTTGTTTGAACATAATTTGCTCCCTTGTTTTCCATTTCTGCTTTGCATCGTATCCTTAAACATTTTTGTTAAATATGCTCTTTGTAAATTTGATTCCAGTTTAAAAACTTAAGTATAAATCGTTTAAGTATAAATTAGTTAATAAATTCTTATATTCAATCTCTTTCAGAACTTTTTCTTAATAAGGTTTGCATATGTATATGTATACTATATAGATCCTGTGGTATAGAAACGTCTCCTCATCGCATTCTCTTTCTGTCTTTTTTTTTTTTTGATCATCGCATTCATAATCAAGTTAATTTGTTAAACCCAGTTAAAATCTGTGAACTGTCTTCCTGGGATTATATATCACAATTAGCTGCATAGATTTAATTTTTATTTATTAACCATTCGATAAATATGTCCGATAACTATTCGATAGCTGTCAATTGTCAAAGTAAATGAATTGCTGCACACCACACACACACACACACACACACACGCACACCTCTATGCACACATTTACGTGTCACTGAATTGAGCGTAGCGCAAAAAAGACAACAAAAATTAATTTTTACCTCCAGCTCGCTGTCGAAATCAATCAAGGCCACACACAAAACACACACACACGCACACACTCGTAAACACACATGACACATTTCATTGGAAAATGATTGTAGGGAAAACAACAACAACAACAGCTCGAAAGATGTGGAAAAACGGACCGTAACGAAAATGAAGTCAATTTATAAAAGTCGCCCCAAACTGGACAACAAATAAGCACAACAACTACAACTACAACCCTGGCTGTGTGTGTGTGTTTATGTGTGTGTGTGTTCGTTTGTGTGTGTCGGTGCTTTTTACTCCTTTCTGGTTGTCAACGTTAATTAATCAATCATTGTACGCACGTTGGCACGACGCATTAATCATTTTCCCCGTGTTGCTCTAAAACTTTAAATTTCAATTTTCAACTGGCCTCGCCGCACGAAGTTTGAAGCATCATCATCATGCCAGCATTCAATCATTCAATCAATGCTCAGTCCTTCAAGGCCTGTGATGAGCCTCGGCTTTCTGGGTTTTTACTTTAGTTTCTTGACCAACTGCAAAGGGTATTATGAATATTAAAGGAATTATGTGACTTTAAATTTATTTTAAAAAAGCAAGTATATAGATATATATGTTTGATCACGATGTTAAATCGAATTTGTATAGCTAGTCTGTCTATTTTTCGCAGTTGTGAAGATATTGTCAGGAAATTTTTCATAGGCGCATCTGTTTGTTGTGGCAAATCTTTCATCTGTATTTTTGCAGAATTTTTATATAAATATCTTTTTTTATTTTAAAAGAAATTTTTAACAAACAATTACTTATTACTATGCTTCCAATTTATGATCTAAAAGTAATAAAAATTTGTATTAAAATTCAATATGTATTGGAAATATATGAAAAGTCAGTAAGAGTATTTAAACTTTGGCAACCCTAAGATAGAAATACTGTTAATTTTGTTATATAGGTAGGATGATATCCTTTTCATAGCTTTTGTTGTTGCTCTGCTTCGCTTTAATTTTGTTGTATGATGCGGCACTTTGCATAGTCGTCGCCTTTGTTGTTGCTGCTGCTGTTGGGCATTTGTAAATCAAATTGCATGGAAAACCAAGTGACCCTGTGGGCAGGGTAGCGGAAGGGAAGGGAGTTGACGCTGGAAACGTTATATTGGCCCTCAGCATTGAACGTGCGCTGACCCAACCGGAGTCACAAATGTTTTTTTTTTCGCAAAAGATAGCGCAGAATTGCCAAAGCCCAGCAGAGATTCGAGAAAGATAGAGACGGAGCGAGAAAGAGACAGAGAGAGAGAGAGAGAGCGAGAGATGGGGAGACGAAGGTAGACGGAGACAAAGCGACTTGTTTGGTGGAGCCACTCAACACGTTTCTGACTGTTTTATGTGTGTGTGTGAGTGTGTGTACGGTGTGTGTGTGTTGGTGTGTGCTTAAGCATGCGACCGCACTTGTGCCACGTACAACGAAAAATACAAAACAAAACAAGTAAGAACGATTAAAAGAAGCTCAACTGGTGCAACTATCAATATACCCTGTAACTTATGTTCGACTTAAACTGATAAGAAGCGAGCAAAAACGAGGTGAAGGATACAGTCAAGAAAAAGAAAGTGAAAGAAAGAAAAGAATTGGTATAGTTCAGGCAGGAGCAGAAAGAGCGAGATTAAGAAGGAGATATTCCATAAAAACAAGAATATAGAAAGAAACAGGAGAAATACAAAACGACAGAGGAAGAAAAGAGAAAGAGAGAGAGTAAATTTATGGATCGGTTATCAATGTGTAGAAAATTACATATAATGTAAAGAAAATTTTGCGAAAAATATGTCAAAAAGATAACATCATTGAATAGTTAAGTTCAAGCATCATATAATACCCCATTTAATAATGCCCGAAAAGGGCGCCAGGGTATGCGAAAAGTTCATTTGAACGCTTTTCTTTTATGCGGCGAGATACAGATACACAAATTTTTATGCTCGCCGCGCCACTTGAGCATATTTTCGTGTTCTTCTGCTGCTGCTGTTGCTCCTGTTGCTCCTGTTATGGTTTTTGTTGTTGCAGCAACACTTGAATTTGATTTGGCGCGCTCAAAAAAAAAAAAATAAAATAATACCAGGCCCGCTTCAGAGCCAACTGATTGCACTCATCGTTTGTTTTAATTGGGCATTTTTATGTATTTATTAAATGCAAAAGCAAATCGAGTGTAGCTCAGCTGGGCGAGGAGCCACCAGGACGAACCGCCTGGCACCACTTGAGGCATTACAAATTTATAGAATGCAACCGCCCCATGCCGCATGCCGCGTGCCTCGTGCCGCGCGCCTCGTGTGGCTCTGTAGTTGGAGCTTTAATCTGTCCAGCAGCACGAAAAGTAAATACGAATCTTAAATACATAGCTGATAAGATTTTTACATATTTACTCGTCGCACATGTTCTTAGCTATACATAGATTGAGGGTTTTTTTTTTTGTATTATGTATGCTAGATAATCTATGGGGAATTTCAAATTTGCACAACATTTTGTTTAAACAAGCTCAAGTTGACAGCTATTGACTAGATTATACTCTGTAAACAGCATAGATTAATAAGCAATAGATTAGATAAAAAAAACTGTAAAATATATATAAATATTGTCAGTTTGTTTTATATATAAAATATAATTCACAGATATACTATTAATTAATACTATTATTATGATACTATTAATTAAATAAAAGGCAATTAAATGTTTTTTTTATTGTCTAAGGCTAAATTTATTTTTACATAATCTGTTTATGTCAGAACGGACTTCTCAAACATTTTGGTTTTCTAGTGTGATAATATTTAATAATTCATTATGCAAGATTGATAAACCAATTCTCTTAATCTTACTTTAAAAAACTGATTTAGTTTATCTAAAAACTGACCTATGAACAAGAATTTTACATTTAAATTCTACTTAACATTTCATTACCATTGCCATTCCGCAAAGAACACCAATAATATTTCTGTCTGCCCAGTAATTCATGCTGTTTAAGTTTATAACTGTTAATGTTGTTGATAGACATAACACTAGTATTTTCTAATGGGAATTACTTTATCCAAGCATCTGCAGCCTTTAGCATAGCATAAACATGTTATGCTTACTTAGAGAGCAGCGCAGTTCCTTCGACGCATGAGAGAGCGAGGGAGAGAGCAGGCCTAACAGAGCGCAAAACAAAATAAATATCTGCATAGGGAAGCCGGTCAGCCGGCAGCTACACATGTGTGTGTGTGTGTGTGTGACGAGGCGAGGCGAGGCGAGAGACAACAGCAATAATGTTCTTGATGGCCGATGAGGCTCTATCGTCCATCGTCCGTGTGTGCAGCCGACGTCGGCGTCGACGTCGCGTCGTGGCCTGCATGTGTCACTGCACACACGGGCAGCGCTGTGATGCGCTGTCTGTTCGCGTGTGTGTGTGTGTGTGTCGGCAGTGCAACGACCTGTGACAAAAAGGCAGCAGCAGCAACAGCAGCAATAGCAGCCGACGCCGCCGACGCTGACAACGGTGTGACGCATCCGCAGGGATGTTGCGTTACGTGCCAGCGCAACAGTCAAAGAGAGCAGGCCAAAGCATGCATGCATGCATGTATGTGTGAGAGAGCGTGAGCAGAGTGAGAGCAAGAGCGTCGCATCGCTTTAGTGTTGTACAGCTGTTAACAGACTCCCACGCTCTGTTCAGAATGCGTTGCTGTTGTCGCTCAACGCGTTTTGTGCGGCTTCTTCGGCTGTTTGTTGTTGTTGTATTGTTGTTGTTTTTTGTGCATTATGTGGCTGAGCGGTCGGGCGGGCGGGTGAGCGTTCGGTCATTTTGGTCGTTTGTTCGCTTCATTTGCGGCCGTCTTGGGCAGCGTTTAATTTTCTCTCTGCCGCTGTCGCTGCAACTACTAAAAATGTTTTCCATGAAATTGCTTTGTTGTGTACACAAACAACAAACAGGTTGGCGGCCCTGGGCACTGGTCGCAGCTCGTCTAGGCCCGTTGCGGTGCAACAAACAGCAATAACAACAACAATAAGTATCTTTAAGGAGTTAACAGCCTAGGCTGTGTATCTTTCGGATACATTTTAAAGTCACAGCAAACGCTGCTGCTGACGAGCTGCTGCAAGTCCATTAATTAGCTTTATTAACTGCGCTGCTAAACATGCGTAAATTACTGGGTCAAACATTGCCATGGGTGTACGTATCTGTATCTGTATCTGTTGTGGTATTCGTATCTATGTATCCATGTGTGTGTGTGTGCTTGTGCGCGCATTTCCGGCAGGCAAGCCAGCCAGTTAGACGAATTGGACAGCTCTCTGGCTGAAGCTGTCATTCGGTCGTCTCGTTTAGTCATTTGTACAAATAAATGCGATTCGTAGCATGGATTAATTAATGTTAATCAAGTTTTCGATCCATAAAAGCAACAACAACAGTAACAGTAACAACAAGAACAATAATAAAAAAAAAAGTCAAATTAAGTGGAATCGCATGGCACGAGACATTTGATAGAAACAATGCCAGCGAGCGTATAGATAAGTATTTATATAATTAGAGCTGATTAGCGCTATATAATTATGATACTTAGAATTGCGTTTCAAGCTAGTCAAATAAAATAATATAGACAAACAGCACTCAATTGTTTATTAAATTTGTTAAAGCACTCAAGGACATATAGCTATAACTATGACATTTAATTATTTTTGTTATTTCTGATATTTTATTTTTAATTTTCTATCTCTGACTTTCTTTGAGTCTCTGCAGTCAAGAAAGTTCGAGCTAGATAGAAGAAAGAGTTGGCTTCAATTTAAATTTAAATTTCCAAATAAAACAATGCTACAAATTGGTTTTTAACTTTAATTCACTTGCAAAGCAGAAAACAAAAAAACATATTGGCAAAGAAAATGTTACGCCTGGGATAAAATAACATTGGCAATTAAGGAATATCATTATTACAATAATTGAGAACTTTAAATGTTTAATTTGCAAAGCAAATACCACATTTGTATAGACTTAAATTTAATAATTAAACTAAAAAGTAGATGTACAAAATAATATTTACAACTCGAACTGCTTAAAAGCCCACTTCTGCAGATCTAATTTTTAATATATTTCGTAATGAAAAATTTAACGTATTGGATAAGCAAAGCATTTTCAATTATTTTTTGATGACTAATTTGCAATTTGCTTATGTTTATCTGTAATAAATATCTTATAAAATTTTAGTTGTGCAAAAAATATCCCCCCTGCAAAAATGCTTAAAAAGTATGCCGAAAAGTATATTTACAATTTTCGCTATTATTTATGCACTAATTCACTTTGAAACTCAATCAAAGAACTTGTTTTCTGTCAAACACAATAATTGTTGTCAATTTTGAAAAGATTTCCATATATATGAGCTCAGAGCTAAGCGCAAATCCGGTTTCAGGACGAGACCTGTACAAAAGAGCGTTACTTTCAGACAGTCCTTAGACAGGCTGTATGTTAAGGTGTATGTGTGTGTGTGTGTGTGTATGTAAATATGCCTGCTTTTGCTGTACGAGGCAGGTGTGCTGCTTTGCCTCTCGCTCTCTTCCACTAATCCTCCCTCTCTGTCTCTCTCTCTCTCTCTCTTTATTTCTTGTGTGTGTGCGACTCCTTTTCGCCGGATTCTGTCATATCCAGTGAGCAATTTAAACTTTGCTGCGGTCGCCACACAGCTTGCAACAACCGAAAAACGTGCCACACTCACAACTTTGCATTATTTGCAATTTAGAGAACAACAACCAACACGCGGCCTACCAACAATTGCATATACATTTTCATTTACATTTCCATTTGGATTTCCATTAGCATTATCTTTAGCTTCAGCATGAACATTACCATTCGCAGTTCCAGTTCCAGTTTGAGTTTGAGTTTGAGTCTCAGTCTCAGTTCCAGAGTCAGTTCCACCCCAAAGCGCCCGTAATGAAGTCTAAAATTGCGAGTCATTTCGCAATGCTTTTTGCTAAATTAACACACAGAGAACGCGAAAAACTATAAAACCCCGGACCAACACTCGGACAGCGCTCCACGCCTCAGACGTCTCCGTTCGTTCGTTTAAATATTTATGAGCTACACGTGACGTCGACAGAGCCATGAAAACGACAACGGGCAGTAACAACTCTAAACAACTCTATGTGTCGAGAGTGCCTGACTAGCAGTTACCCAGTACAAATGTAAAAAGTCAAGTTAACCTAAATCTCTTATCCAAATATTTATTAATTGATATTCGACTCACTTTGTTTTACTGATCAGAAAAATATATAGTTAATGGTTCCAGCTTGTTGTTTACACCAATCCATTATGCCCACTTTAAATGGTTACAGGGTATAACAACAACTCGCAGCAAATGTCGCCTCAACTAACCAGCTTATGACACTGGTATTATTATTATTTTTAATGTTGTTGCTATTTTTAATTGTTTAAACCACACACATTAAAGTTAAAATTAAAATAAAAGTAAAAACCGAACAAAGAAAACCTAAAAACTAGCTAGAATATCTTTATTTCGAGTATTTTAGTAAAAAACTTGGACTTGTTTAGTTTTCTATAATTTCTTGAAACGCTTTCACTGAAGCATTTATATTAATATTGTATTTAATTTTAAATGATATAAATTTAGCCGAAACGGCTGAGAAACCAGTTTTAAGTAGCCCCCAGCAACTGGTGGAGACACTAAAACTGTAGCCGACGATTTGTGGGCGGCTTCAACTTTTGAGCTTTGAACTTATGTAACACACGTGAGAATGCTTAGTGTGTTGTGACGAGCAACTGCTAGATACCCTGTTGTTATTTTAACTTCTTATGTCACATATTGCTGGCGTTTAACTAAACTTGATATTAAGTAAACTATAGCTAGTTAAACCTTTACTTAAAAGTGAATTTTATGCCAGTTGCATGTTTTTTTTCGCTTAATGCCAGTTTGACTAGTGAACACGTTGACCAACACTGCCGGATATTGTATGTACTCATTGTTGACAATGTGTTGAAAAACCTTTAAATTTATATTTTATATAAGCTAATTATTTATATTTCTATAAGCTGTGAACTTGGTAATATATAACCATAAATTTTTAAAAGATTTTTTTATTTTATATAAATGATCATTTTTATTAGAGAGCATCAAGTAGTCTAGCAAGCCTTTAACTCAAGTGCGCTTCTTCGTTCGATAAATGTAAATTTGGAGCTTTTAATAGCTTTCCTATAAAATTCACACAATATTAGCTGCTTAACTGTTTAACAGTTTTAACCACTTTACGAAATGTCCTTTGTAGTCCTTAATTTACACCGATTCGGTCATTTCGCAGGCCTTCTTCTGGAACCAAAGTGTGCAAACGTTCCGTATTCCTTTTTTTTTCATGGTCATTTGTGTTATCCATTTGCTGGCAGCCGACTGTACAAATGACAAACGCATTGTCATGCGGCTATTCGCCTAACCCCCCGCCCTCCCCTCTGCACACTCCTTAGCCCCAGTTTAGCCCTAAGCTCAGCGAAGCGCAAATTGCGAATATTTCGATCTGCTGTCGCTGTGGCTGCAACTTCTTGGGCTTCTTCTGCCACCCAAATGGCCAAAGCTGTAGCGTTCAGTGTACGGGCTCATCAACGTACCCCATAACCCGCTGTCCCTCCCCCTGCCAACACCACTCTCCACTAGCCGCCTGGCTGCAGCCGGGTAGGCGCAGCTGCGCCGTTTAACGCATGTTGTACAACATTTTAACGGCCAACCACTCGATGTGCAGTGTTTGTATCTACCCGAAAGGCGGGCACAGCTACAGATACAGATACGGATACAGCTATAGATACACACACACACACACACACACACAGTCGCTCTGGTGGCACGCTGAGACAGGGGTGGCTTTTCCCCGAAATATAAAAAAAGGGATAATAATAAGTAAATGCTCGGCCTGGCTGAACTCTGGCAACGCGCTCTAAGGACTCGGTTAACTTTAATTAATTTTCTATTTCGGTTCCAAATTTGTCAATTGATTCAAGACAAACGCTTCAAACTGAAGCTATTTTTGGACCGTTGCCCACATTGGGCTGTCTACGTCTCCCATTCAATTGCAGCTGTTCAAATTCAATTGCAATATGATGAAATTTATTCATAGCCACAGAAAGAACTATATCATTTGTCCCTATACAACACTGTCATTTTCGATTTTGCTAGACCTTAAATCATTGAAACTGTTTCTTTGTATTGTAATTAAAAGAAAACTTTGTATTTAGCTTAATAATTATTTGTTTACATGTTGTTTGCTTATATTTTACTTTCAAAACATAATATTCTTGTTACACAACACTGTTCTTAGTTTCACTAAATATATTAAGTTTTCAACAGCACTAAAATGGATCGTTTGTTAATTTCAGAGCTAAATAATTTAGCTTTAGTTTGTCCTTTTTAACAACACAGATCTTTTATTTTTATCACTTTTACTGTTTAAAAACAAAGTTATCAAATAATGGTTGATCACACTGCGCATTGCTCTTAATCTTAATGCAATTTTCGCTGAGCTGATAACCCTCAGGTCTACCCAGTGATAGACAGCGCGCTAAAGCTGTTATTCAAAACTATAGCTGCTTTATGTGGGCATATTTATATTTTTTTCGAAATGAATAATAAGTAAATTAAATTGAATTTAAGATGACATATTTTAAAATTGGTAAAAAGCTTTTTAGTGAAAATAATTAAAAATTATACTTGAGAATTTGGATAAGTATCGAATTTTCGAATACTTTGCGAATGTGCATCACATAGAGGGATTACTATTTACAATGTGTGTCAATCCCCTTGGTTTTATAATGTATATTACGATCCATAGATGGATCATTATGTGTGAATCCCATTGATTTTATAATGTATATTAAGATCAGTAGAGCTCAACTTGAAAACAAAACAAACCAAACAGAAACAGGGGATAAAATCTGTCGCATGTTGCCGCTGCTGGGCGCCTGTGTGTAGAAGGGAGCGCAGCAACTGGGAGATGCCGTTGAGAAGGAGGCGACAACGCGAAAAATGAAGCGAAACCAAAACAAAACACAAAGCAACAAAGAGAAAAGTTAACTTTCGTTGACGAAGATTAAATACTCTTGCAAATAATTTAGCAGATGAAGGCATCTTATTTGCACACAAGCTATATTATATACCAATCCGATATTGATAATATTTTGTTTGCAATTCTCGGATTTGTTAATGTGTCTTTAAGTATAACAAAACGTTGTTTTTCAAACGATTGTTCCTATAGGAGATTTCCTTTCCACCTTTAGATGCCAAATTTGTTTGAGATTTCTTGAAAAACCAAAAGTTTAATAGACAAAAATCGAACGATAGAATGTAAAGAACCGTTCCGGATAACAAAGTTTCATTATGATTGCTTTCTAACACATGAAACTGATCATGAATACCTTAAATGTTCAAAGGGGACTCCCTCCTCATACAAAGTCGAACAAAAAATAGAAATACTCTCGGCAAGGGTCAGGGTATTAAAATCCCCAAGTGGTTCAGGTGGTGGTGGCCACTCTTTTGTCTACTTTTTGCGCTAGTTTTGTTGCCGTTGCTGTTTGAACCGGTTTTACTGTAGTTGTTGCTGTTGCTGTTGCTGCTGTTTCTTGTTTGCTTGCGAATTTTCCAGGCTGTTGTATCCCGACTGTGCCACTTGTGAGGCTCTGCATTTGCTGTGCGCCGCATCGCTGGTGGCACGAAACAACAACAGTGGCGCCCTCTGCAATGTTGCAGCAGCACAAGAAGTTGTTGCACAAACCGCAGCCAAAATGTTGCTGCTGCATGTTGCAGCTGTTTCCATAACGCGCTGCCTGCCACATGTGAACGCCAAAGCAGCAGCAGCAGCAGCCACTCCAGACGACATCTGTTTCGCTGGATGAACCTGTTGTTATTGTTGTTGCTGCTGCCGTTGTTGCTGCTGTTGCTGTTGCTGTTGCTGTTGCTGCTGCTGCTGCTACTGTTGCAGCTGGCCAACAGTTGGAGGCATCATGTCGCTGATAATTTGCATTTACTTGTGGGGCTTTTCCTTTTGCGGTTGCTGAACGCCAGCGTCGCGTGTGAACCAAATAAAACAAAAAGAGAAACGACAAAAAGCGCCGCTCTATGCAATTCTCATAACATAGAGGCACTATATGGCAAATATTTTTGCATAAATACGTTACGTTTCTCAAGGGATTTGGAAATTCCTTTATTTTGCTTTTAGACTTCACGTTTTATACTTTTGTAATCAAAAATATATATATTTATTAACTATGCTTTCAAAATTGGAGTTTCTGTAATTGGAATATATCCTTAGCTAACTCTGAGATAACTTCTAAGATGACTGAGCTGAAGTTAAGAATATTTCGACATATTTGTATCTAAGTTTCATTTATCAGATTCCCTCTATATATTTATATTATCCACCTTATTAACAAATCTATTCATTATTTATCTCAGCAATTCATTCCTTCAACTTTTATCCCAACAATGTTAAGTAGCTAATAACACTCGTAGAGCTTCATTGCGCTCATTCAACTGATTCCATTGCCAAATTATCGCCTTCATTCAGATGTTATCCAACTGTGAGAACATAGTAGTTGACATTTTCACCTAATCGCCTGTTTCTTCTTCTCTTCGCTTTTGTCTACTTTACAGCCAACACTGCCACACTTATGGCCACATTTGTGCAGTTCAATTGGACCAAAAACAACAACAACAATAACAACAACTGCCCCTAGCCACCAATTTAATTGTCATTGCACAAAAACAGTTTCTGCTGATAAGAAGAAGAAGCCAGAATACTACGTAGAAACCCCCTCCCCGTCCGCCAGCAACAAGGGGTAAGTTTTGTAAAGCAAGGAGGCAAGTAGAATATGCCGCAAGAAGTACCCCAAAAGCGAACATAGCGCATGTGCAGTTAATGGGAACTTTAAGCGAGGGCTGTTTGTAAAATTATCAATATACATGGTTAGTAATATTGAGGAATCCTTGGCCATATAGTTTTTACAAATTCCAGGTTCTATAACAGAAAAAATTATAAATATAAAATATCTTAAAAATTTGTTTAGTTTTGATAGCTCTAATTGGAAGAAATAATTAGTTAACATAACCACAATCATAATTAGTTTTATTATTTCAATGAACTGAGTACATAATGAGCCACCCTCGCAGGAGTACAGCAACAGCAACAGAGACAATTAAGCTAATTGCTGTGCCAGATAGCAGAAGAGGCTGTGGTGGAACTGACTACACCTCACTCGCTTCCATTCTGGGAGCCACCCACCACAGTCAGTGAATGCAAGAGAGCTTTGCTCTCGCCCGAAATTGGACTCTTTCTCGCTCTCGCTCTGACACACGCCTTTGGCATTTTTTGTGTTTGTGTGTGTGTTTTTTTGGTTGATTCTGAGTTTGTTCGCTGCAATTGCGCCTGCTGTGGAGCTGTGCGAGCTGCGTGTGCCTTGAACTAGCTCTAAAAGCGGATCTTTCTCGCAATTTGGACTAGGCGCACAGCGTTTGGCAGCGGCAGATGCCGGCTGGCAGTTGGCTTTCCAGGCGGCCGCTTTTCCATACGCGCTTTTCCGCACGCTTTTCCTGCACGCTTTCATTATGCGCCATTTGCCAATTGCTTGTTGCCTGTTATATTCCGATAAAATTGACTTTTTGTCGGTCTCGTCGTCAACATCGTCGCCAAGAGACCTCGCCAACGTCGATGCTGTTGCCGTTTGTTGCCCGTTTGCCGGCATCGTCATCGTCATCGTCGCAGTTGTTGTCGTTGTCGTTGTCGTCGTCGTTGTCGTCGGCAGCGGCACCATTTTGTTTGGCGTCGTTTTCTAATGGGCCAACAGCCAGTGCAGCACATGGCTATGGCTAGGAAAGCTATTTCCACCGCATTTATGCGATATGTCTCCGAAGCTCACACGGTTGGAGCCATGCGAGCCGATTGCCAAGTGCGATGCGATTAAAAACGCGCGCGATTTCGCCGCTGTCCCATTTACATGAGTGCCATAAAATAAATCGCCATAAGATGAAATTAAAGCAATAACGAAGCTCATCAAATGGGAAATAATAATTAAATAGCAGTAATATACAATAGATGCAGTGCATTTTTATATCTAATTGGCTTAACAGTTCCCCTAAAAGCATTTCATTGTATTTACATAGTACAAGTTTTAAAGATGTTATAACCATGTTATTAGCAAATTAAATGTTATGCATACACACATACATACATATTTACATGCAAACGCTCATTCAAGGCGTTAAGAACATAAAAACAAAACAAAATGTTAAACGATATGCCCAATGCTTATGCTCTGCAAGGGCCCAGTCAAATTCATGTTGTTGCTTGCTCACAAAACATAAACCAAAAACAAATGTAGACAAACATTCAAGCGCACACACACGCACACACACATGAGACCCTCTCATACTTGCATGCCATGGCAGCCGAGACAGCCAGACGAAGCAAGGCGAAAAAGAAAAAAGTTCATTTTACAGCGACGAGCCAACGAGTGAGCGAGCGCCACGCTGCTCTATCGCACTCACACTCTCACCAATGCTGTTTCTCTTGCGTTGTGCTGCAGAGAAACGCGCGTTTATGCTTTCGTTTTGCTGTGCGCCTGTTCGTTTTTGCGATAGACGCGCGACGTAAGTCGCCGTCGTTTTGCCTGAAAAAGTCGCCGTTGCACAGTGGACACAGCGTACAATGGGCAGCGTTACATGTTTCCATCGATAAATTCGCCATTGTTAAGGATACACGTCCAAAGCGTGCAGCTGTTTGAAAAAAAAATGTTCCATTATTTACTTGTCTTACATATAAACACAATCATATATGCATAGAAAATTTATATTTTATTTTTGCATGTTTTCAAGAATATGAACAGCAGTTTGTTATTTTCATCCACTGTGCGTTTGTTGTCGACGTTGGTTGAACGCGTTTTTGTCGTCGCCGGCGATTTTTGATTTGCGCCGATTTTGCAATTTTATATGCCGGCGGCAACTGTTACTTAACAGTGCTCAACGGACAGTTTGCGAGCTCAGTTAACAGAAGTCGTTGCGAGTAATGCTCGACCTATTCCACTCTCTCTCTCTCTCTCTCGCTCACGTTTCTCGTTGGCATTGATTGCGAGAGCTGCTTGAAGAGTTTTTGAGAGCTTTTTCAAATAAAAGTTTACAGGCATTTTACGCACGTCTGAAATTATATTTGTATGATAATTTCATTAATAAAAAAAAAAGTAAATAAAGAATTCCATT
This sequence comes from Drosophila paramelanica, assembly GCA_035043915.1. Lineage (NCBI taxonomy): Eukaryota > Metazoa > Arthropoda > Insecta > Diptera > Drosophilidae > Drosophila > Drosophila paramelanica. The sequence continues at coordinate 7,051,686 of JAWNMO010000674.1, read as the reverse complement.
TTATATTGAAATTTTTATAAATAAATGTATTTTACATATAAAAAAGCTTATTGAAATTGAATTTTTGTCCAATGTTTCTTCAATTTCTGTGCATGTTCGAGTCAAAAAGAAAGCACGATACGTGCCCAATTCTAGTCAGAGGCCCTTCTCTGCGTGCTCTCACACTCCATATCCAATTCTCTCTCAGTTTATTATGTTTTTTTTTACTCTTTTTTAATGCTTGTTGTTTGTGCTTGTGCTTTGCGTCTCGTCGTGTCGTCTGTTGCTTGTTTGTTGTTGTTTTGTATGTTGAACAAATAATTATGATGAAAATGCCGCCAGCCACTGATGAAGTTGCAATAATGATAATTACTGTGTTGTGGCTCAAAGTTGTTGTTGTTGTTGCTGCGTCTTCAGTAAATCTCAGCCTTATTCCCGGTTTTTACAGTAACTGTAAAAATCGTTTCGCTCGGCGAAGCGATTGGCAAAAGCAAAGGCAAAGCCAAATTTACTGCCACACATTTTACTGCACGAAATTTTATGACTGTTATCGATTTCTGGGTTGCCCGCCTGGCCCCCGGCCCGCCCACCCCTCCCCGAAAACAATGCAAATTTAAGGACGGAATTTAGTCGAGCAGCACTTGGGCAATTTTAATGCGAATGTAAAAGGGCGTCGCGCTCTTCTGTCTTCTTTTTTAAATGCTGAGAGCTCATAAAATTCTTATCGATGCTCGGACACTTTTGTAGCTACTCCCCCCGCCTTTGTTGTCTCAAAGCTGTGCCAACATTCCAACTGTACTTTGATTATCAGTCGCTGCGCAACACTTGACGTCATGTGACGTCACGCCAGATAAAAGGTTTTAATGCCTTACTACACAATGCCTACGTCATGCAGTGCAAACTGCATTGCTTTGCGAACTGCCTGCTAATCTTCTCACAAGTAATTAATTAATATGTGTATGTATGCATGCAATCAACTGTACAAAACAACAACAAAAAGAGCGTGGCTTAGTTTCCTAATTAAAGTCGAAGAACAACAGTAAAGACAACAACAAGCAGCAGCAGCAAACAAATCGCTCGCCTTCAAATTTGACCTTTTTCGCTTTATGCTCTATGCTGTGGGTGGCGAGAGCGAGAGAGCGACAACAACAATGTCAAATGTAAACAATGCTCACGCTAACTCGCTCTGCTTTGTCTCGTTTATTCGCACTCGCCGCTCGCCTGCTTGCTTGCTCGCTCGTTATGTTTGGCAGCTCGTTGTGCGCTCTCTCACTCTCTCGCACTTGATTTTCGCTGCTGTTGCTAGTCGTTGTCAGTCTGCGTCCGCTTGCTTTGAATGCTGGGCGCCTGTTCAAGTGTTCGGCCAAACCGCCGTTCGTTTGTATGCGAAGTCGCTCGTTCGATCATCGAACGCGTCGTCGCGTCGCGTCGCGAGTAACTTTTTGTTGTTCTGTTTTCATGTCGCGGCGACGTTTGTCAGTCAGTTGCTTGCCTGCCAGTGCGCTGTTGTTGTTTTGCGGCGGGCGTTCCTCCAGCCTGCAAACCAGTTTTGTTTTTACAGCTTAATTTGACTGGCCCTACACACTCCACTCACTCGCCTTGCCTTTGGCCGGCTTGTTCACGTGCCACATTAGGCATAAGTTGCAAAAGGTTTGCTTATTTGCGCCTACACTCACACACACACACACACACAGGCAGACACACTCATGTTGTGCGCCGCCTCTCACAACTCCAACATATTCGTTGGGTTCGTCGCAGTCGTGGCCACAGCTCCATCATGCCCGCATCGTGTTGGCTGCTCCGCAGTCAGTCAGGCAGTTTGTCAGTTTGTCATTCATTCATTTGCCAGACCGCGTGCAGGCCAGTTCATACCTCGCTGTTAGACTTGCAGTTGTTATTGTTGTCATTTTTTTTTCTTTTAACTTCCAGCGCACAAGTCGCGCGAGGCTCGCACGCGTTTCGCTAGCGTTTAATGCCTTTAATCAGATGTTTTTGTGCGTAATTGCTGTTCTGTTTTCTGCGTTTCGGATGCGGTTTTATCAGCTTAATTGTTGCAGTTTTTTTTTTACTATGCATTTTGTTTATAACGTTTGTTTCTGTTATTAATCTGTGTGTTGTTGTGTGTGTGTGTGTGTGTGTACTGCCTGCAAGCACGTAGCACCTTTATTATTATTTTTCTTGACTCATATGCTAGTCCGTCCGTGTCTTATCAGCACTTTTTATTTTTTCACTTCCCATTGTTGCGGGGAATCCATAACAATCGAAATGAGAAAAGTTTAAAAAACGCCAAAAAAAAAACTGCGAAAAAAATAAAAAAAATTCGCAAAGTTTGGCTCTACAAAAGAGTTTAAAAACTAAGCTGCTAAAAAAAGTTTGATCGGTTTTAAATGTCTCAAAGTGCTGAACTTTAAGTGTAATATATTTCGGATTATGCTTGTATAAGTAACTGAGATACTTGGGATCATTGGAGCTCACTATTATTGCCCAGCAAATTCAATAAACTATCGTAATATGTGTGTTTAGTGCTTAATGGGCTTTTGTTTTTGTTCAAGATTAATGATATGTTATCAGACAATTGATAAATAAGGCATGTTTTTAAACAAAATTAACTGATTTGCTAACCTTTAAACTAGTACAGTTGGCGTTCGATAAAGCAGACCTACTGGCGCCTTAATTTAATCTGAATTGTTTCTTTATCTATTTTCATCGAAGAAATCGATAAATCGATATGTTTGAATATGAAAACTTAGTGTTTAATATTAATAAAACACTGTTTTTGTTAGGCTTTGTACTTGCATATAGAAAAATAATCGACAAAATGATTTGCTAAAACAGGGTTTCTTATTATTGCAAATAATATTAAACGCATCCATTCACTTTCTCTGTAAGAAGTTCCCATATGCCCCATATATCGCTTAGTTAACGATTGTTTTAAATAGAGAGTTTAATTTTTATTTATCGATAGCTTCACTTGTTATCGAAAAGTTATCGATTATGTTTGACTAAGAGTTTCTTCGTCTTACGTTAATGGTTTATTAATTTTATCTCTTATTTTCTTTGTCGTCTATTTACAGTTTTTTCGATATGTCTGGCCAATCGTTATATCGTTGCCTTATACCTCACGTCCCGCCACATCGCGCAACGTAGAGTTTCTTCTGTTTTGCCACATATTCTTCCAACAACAAAAACAACAACAAAAACAGCAACATTCAAAAATAATAATAACTATCAGCAACAAGCGACAGATTGTGCAAAATTCCACGCCAGCAGCAACAGGTGAATTGCAATCGAGAAACGGAAAGAGACAATCCCCAGCTACACTGAGAGAAACGCATTGAGCGCGAGTTTCTGTGCCGTTTTGTGGTCTTGTTACTTCGTGATTTCGTCGCCGTCGTCAGCGTTTGCCGCAGACGGAGGAGGACGAGAGACGCGAAGCAACGAGCCGTAGCCAAAGCCTCAACACGGACGCATTTATGGATGCGGGCGGCCTGCCAGTGTTCCAGAGCGCCAGCCAAGCAGCAGCAGCCGCCGTCGCCCAGCAGCAACAGCAACAGCAGCAACAACAACAGCAGCAACAACAGCAACAACACTTGAATCTCCAGTTGCATCAGCAACACTTGCAACAGCAGCAGAGTTTGGGCATCCATCTGCAGCAACAGCAGCAACTGCAACTGCAACAGCAACACAATGCACAGGCGCAACAGCAACAGTTGCAGGTGCAACAGCAGCAGCGACAACAGCAGCAGCAGCAGCAACAGCAGCAGCAGCAGCAGCAACACTCGCCTTACAATGCCAACCTGGCAGCAACAGGCGGCATTGTCGGCGGCCTTGTCCCTGGCGGCAACGGAGCTGGCGGTGTTGCGTCTGCAGCAGCTGTCGGCGGACCCAACGGAAACAACAACAACGGCAACAACAACATTACGTCCGGCGATGGCCTCCCCACAAAACGCCAGCCAGTTTTCGAACGGCTGCGACGACGCATGGAAAACTATCGGCGCCGGCAAACGGACTGCGTGCCGCGGTACGAACAGACCTTCAGCACCGTCTGCGAGCAGCAGAACCAGGAGACAAGCGCCCTGCAGAAGCGCTTCCTCGAGAGCAAGAACAAGCGCGCGGCCAAAAAGACTGAAAAGAAACTGCCGGAGACCCAACAGCAGACGCAGACACAAATGTTAGCCGGACAGCTGCAGAGCAGCGTGCATGTGGTAAGTGCGACAAGTAACATATACATATATATCCGATTTATATCTAAACATTGTTAAAATGAATATAAAATGTGGTGTTTATCAAAAAAACAATATTTTTGTATGCCCTGAACTTATTAAACATGGATTAAAGCAGGCAGAAGGAGCCATCTTCGGCTCCATAAAGGATATTTATATATTTATATATAAATATTCGAGTCGATTTAATTCTATCCGCCTGTTGAAATTGCAGTTTATCAAATTATCGATAACCCTCTCTCTGCGTTTTCTTACTATCGATAATTATCGGTTTTTGAAACTGTTCAGCTTTATCTGAGTAACTATAAGAGCTAGAATATACCAAATTTAGTTTAGTATATTCGGTATAGTATATTTCGGATTTTGGGTATGGAAATATAATGAAGTAAACACGCATTTTAGGTACTCAAGCCATTGGCTTGTTCTTAGATTTGTTTGCTCTTTTTACATTCTGATCTCATAATTATTATACACTAATTTTAGAAGTTATTCAAGACCTGTCACTGAGTAAAGTGCGAAATTTGCGGCGTGCGTTTGTTTGTATGCGTGATTTTATGTATGTATATATGTATGAATGCAATGGGGTTGGAATGTATATAAGAACTGCTCGCAAATGAGTTTAGGGTATCACCTAGACAGCCATTCCAAATAGAGCACTAAAAGATGTAGCAATAGATAATTTTGATTAGAGTGATTTAAAAGCTGAAATTCATTATAATGCCAATTACTGCAAATCTTTTTTGTAGCTTGAATCTATGATTTTAGTTTATTAATTAATTTTATTTTATCGAAGGCAGAGTTTTTTATGTGGGTAAAAAAATTCGGATAATATGCGCATAAAACAGGATAATAATTTGGCGGTTTAATAAAAAACAACTCAATACTGAGCTATAAATAGAAAACATATAAATGAAAACTCTAAGAAAGCTATTGAGTTCTATTATAGAAGACGTATCTTTACGGATAATTGTTGGCCTGCTGCGAAAAGTCTCATGAAATCTGTTGGACATGTGCAAAATCGCATAGTTGTCTGCAATTCCGGGTTCGCATTTAGGTTTTGCTGTCGTTTGCCTTGCAGCGCTAAGCATGCATGCATGCTTAGATACAAATGTATCTGTCAGATACGTCTCACTCGCTCGCTCGGTCGCTCGGCCAGGCTCTCATTGTGTGCTTATTATTATGTTTTTTGGGCGCAATATTAGAGCTGGTGCACGATACGAAACCAGCGCACATTCACACAGACATATATATAAATATATATATATATATATACACACATACACACACATATAATAATGAGGTCAGCGTTTTTTTCTTGTTTTATTTTTTATTTATTTATTTATTTTTTGCTTTTTTCAGTTTATGTTCAGTTCAGTTCAGTTTCACTCGCATTCGCATTCGCTGCTGCCAAGTTGTAGATACAAGATACATTTTGTTTTTGTTTTTGTTGTTGTTGTTGTAGGTACTGCTTGCTGTTGGCTTGTGTGCATTTTAAATACCTTGAAATTATTTTGTAAGCCCAAGATTTTTCTCGTCGAATACTTCAAACGTGGCCCAGCGCGCCTCCCCTCGCCTCGCGTCTCTCTTTTCTGTCTCAGTTGACTACGCTTTGCATCATGTCAGTCGACTCGGCCAACGGGCCTGACTGACGAATGGACTGACTGACTGACTGACTGACTGATTGCAACTCTAGTTTATATAATTGTTAGTTCTGCCAATTCGCTAGCTCGTTGTTTGGCTGTTTATACCTCTGAACCCATTGAAAATGGGTAAAAAAGGGTATAATGGTTTTGTGCAAATGTATGTAACAGGCAGAAGGAAGCATCTCCGACCCCATAAAGTATATATATTCTTGATCAGCATCACTAGCCGAGTCGATTTAGCCATGTCCGTCTGTCTGTCCGTCTGTCCGTCTGTCCGTCCGTCTGTATGAACGCGTCGATTTCAGAGACTACAAAAGCTAGAAAGCTGATCTTGGTCTCATTCGGTTCGTATATTCCATACGCAGATCAAGTTTATTTCAAAACATCGATAACTCCTTCCGTTTTCTTATTATCGATATTTATCGCTTTTTTGACTCGGTTTTTTAAGCATAACTTCCAAACTATAAAAGCTAGAGCCACCAAATTTATTTTTTTTATGCTCGCGTATAACATACGAAGAATTTGAATGTTTCAGATTTTGGATACCTCCCCCCAATCGCCCACAATATTGATAAAACCAAAAAAACAGAGTAAATCAAATACTACACAAGTGCAAATTGGTTTGTAGATACATTTCGATGATCTGAATAAGTCCTGAAAATTTCATAACGATCGTACATTTAGTTTACGAGCAAATCAAGAATCTATTTTCAGTAGTGGGGGAAAGCGCAGCTGCTTGGCAATTTCTGTGTACATGTGCACGCATACATATGCATATGCAAAATTTGTCTTGCGTTTTTCTAGGAATTTTTTTTGCAACGGTTAAATTGAGTTTTAGCACAACGGAGTGAAGTAAGAGCGTGGTCCAGTGGGTAAGAGTTGTGCCTCATAACGCGGAGGACTGGGTTCGAATTCAGCGCTGGTGTGGTAGAGTAATGTTGAATTCTTTTATTTTTTCGTTATTCATAAATTTAATTATTATTAATTTGTATCGTTTTAATGACAAGTGCAAAATTTTCGTTTTCCTTGACTTTTTGCGACTTTAAGTAATGTTATATCATTCGCAAAAAATGCGGTATTGTGGTGCAGTTGGTAAGAGTTGTGCATCTTATCACGGAGGTACCGAGTTCAACTCCCGCTTGTGGAGCATTTATTTTTTTGTTGTTAATTATTAGTAAATTTTATTTTTTATTTTTAACAGGCTCAATACTCATCAAATGCCGAGAGTTTGTGTGTATGTGTTCATTTCTGGGTTCAGGGATCTTCTAGTCGGGCGATCCCGACTAGAGCAATCTCACTTGTTTTGTTTTGTTTTATTGTTGCCTGTTGCAATTCTAAAACCAACTCCGACCCCGTGTAATTGCCACAAATGCACACAGTCAACTTCATCATCATCATCATTATCATCGTCATCGCCATCGTCTCCATTGTCGTTTGCCATTACGCGACTCTTTAAAAACTTTGAGTTTCTATTTCTTTTTATCAACTTGGGCCGAGCCAAACGTGAGCAATTCGCATTTACAGCTGACCAGTAGCCCAACTGTTACACAGAGAGAAAATTTAAAATACTTATGTCAAGAACGTTTTCAATCTGTACTGGAATCAGGAAAGTTTTCATAAGAAACTTAAAGATTGTTAGTTATTTAAATCTTGTTGAGCAATAAAGTCAGAAATGTTTAAATAATTGATTTTTTCGCTCTGTGTACCTAAATCGAACTGAACTAAGCGAATCTGAGTTGAGCTAAAAATGAGTTTTCTTGAATTGCAGTTGAGCTTCTGATTGTGTACTTTTAATACCCTGCTGCAATTTTGAGTGCTTAAATGAGGTATGCTGAGCTGTTTATGTAACAGAACATGATTTATTGACTTAACTTTTAATACTCATCAAATATAAATGTGCCTTAAATGTTCGGAAACGTTTTTCTAACCTATTAAAAAAGTTGCATATTTTTATATATTCACAGGGCATCTCTTAGTCGATTACATGCTTCAATTAAATTTCAACTTTTTTCCGCATCCGTTTGCAATGTCATTTGTGTCATGTGCGACCGGTAATCATTCACTTGTATATAAAGTCAGTCCCCCAACCCCCCTCGCTGCACCTGCTTGCCCTACCCCTCCCGTTGCCGTGACTTTAACATACGCTTTGAACGATTCACAGTTTTTGTTTAATTTTAATTGGCTTGAAAGTCTGTGCGCTCTCTCTCTCTCTCTCTCTCTGTCTCCCTCTCTTTCTGTGTGTTCTGCACTGCCCGTGTTCGTAATGCAAGCTTTGTTGCACTGTTGTTGTTGCTGAATCACTTTGTAAGATTTTGCTCTTATCCGCTGAAACACGTCGGTCGCCGTCGCGCACCTTATCAAGCTGCTTAGCCCGTGCGATAAACGATAAATGCTGTTATTATTTCGCATACCTTCAACAGTAATCGCTGCCCGGGGCCTTCTCTCAGTTCTTGTCGACTTGTCGCTTAACCGCGTTTCACAATTACAAAATTAAATAGAAAATCGAGATGCGATGCTTTAATAGAGACTTTATTACTGGTAGCTGGCTGCTTGAACTTCCTTTCTTTAATGGTCTGATTTAGATAATCGGGAGATTTTCTACATAGATTAAAGATTATCTCTTAATCTGACACAATTTCTAGGAATACAATCAAGTTTTAATGCAGTTTTTTTATTTTTCAAAATTCTTAAAATTGATCTGAAACTTTATATTTTATAGACTAAAAATTATTTTGTTTTACGTCTTTTTCTGAATATTTTAATGTATTAATTTAAATTTATAAATATGGGCAGTATTTATTTACTGGTTTAACTTTAAATAAAATATTATTGAAAAGTCAATTTATTATTATATTTATTGGAGTCAATTTAAGATTATATCCTCAAAATTGTTTTGGATTGGCTGGGATATTACTAAATAAATAAATTATTCGTTTTGTACTTTATATATTATTTTATTTTGAGCTGGATCAGACCTCGCACCTAAACCCCTATGAGGCTGTATTTTTTTCAGCCCATATAAAGCATATTCTTAGAGTAGTACGATATTTTAAAGTCACTCATTATTATTATTATAACAGAACAAAGAAATTTAAACAAAGCTCTAATTAAATGCTATTTTTTTTTCCAAAAGATGGTTTTTCATATTCGAATAAATTTTGTACTTTTATTTATTTATTTATTTTACATAAATAATTCTCTGACTCTATTCAAGCTTTTGTGCAGTTCTCGAGAAACAAATTGCCTGTTTTTTCTCTTTTCGTTTTATTCGCTGTTTCATATATGTATATATATTCATTCGTTTCATTTGCACTCTCCCTAGTTATTCACTCAACCGACTCTGCGACAGGTGGTATTAGAAAATGCGCAAATGAATTAATGATCGACTGTTGTCCATCGAGCGCGTCCGTCCGTCCGGCCTTTCGAGCAGGGGGTCTCAATCTGACTCTCTAAGCTTTTCACTTTTCTTTTCTTTTTGGTATTGGAAAACTTTTACTGCTGCTGTTGGTACTGTTGTTGTTGTTGTTGTCGCTTCTGCTGCGGTTGGCAGTGAAAATCACTGCAAATTGCGGGCCAACAATTGGCGGCCGGCTGCAACATGCAAAACAAGAAAGCAGCAGCAACAACAATAAAAGTAAAACATATTGTTTATAATGCGTTTTTTATTTGGGAAAGTCGCGTGTTGCATTTTATTTATTTATTATTTTTCTTTTTTTGCTTCTTTCATTTTCCTATCTTCTCCGTTCGCTGTTTTTATTGGCTTCGTCTTTGGTGTTTTTCACATTGTTTGCGTTTTGTTCGCAGTTGTTGTTGCTGTTGTTGTTGTTGGCAATTTTCACTTCACGTGGTGGCATTTTCTGACAGACGTCAGTCAAAGAGTCAAAGCATTGCATGTTGCCTGCAAGCCACGCCCCCTTACCTACCCCAACCTGCCCCCTCCCCCTTTTGTTCTATACTGTAGCTTTCGACACCTACCCCAAAAGTAAGTTGCTGCCAGTTTTCGTGCTTTCGTTGTTTCAAGTGCGAGATTGCCTTGAATGTTTGTTGTTGTTGTCTTGATTGACAACTGACAACATATTATTGGCGTATCGTTTCAAGCTCAGCCAAGTTGTTGTTAACTTTGCACTAGTTGCTGTTGTTGTTGTTGTTGTTGCTGCTGTTGGCAGTTGAGGTGTGTTTTTTTCAACTTTTAATATGTATATTATTGCGATTTTATCTATACAAATTGCGGCAAATTAACAATTGTGTTCAACTTGCATTCTTCAGCTGCCAACAGGTTTGGTTTTGCTTCGAATAGAGCTGAATTAAATCGAAAAAATCGAGGATAAATCAACACAAAATAAGGTTCGGTGTTGCAAACATATTTTTTTGTGTTTCGGATAAGGTCAGATAACGCCGCATAAGTTCGGATAAATTTGGATGCCAATTGTATGGTTTAGTTAAGCTGTTTACAGCCTCGGATAAGCTCGGATAAAGCGAAATACGCACAGATAACGTTGTATCAATCAGATTAACAATGTATTTAAGCTTTCTTGTTTAAGCTCTCTTGCAAGTATTCTGGAACATTTAAATTTCCACTGCACACACACAAACACAACATTGATTTGGTTTTAAATTACTCCCCTGGGGATAAACATGCAATCCATGTGTGTGTGTGTGTGTGTGTGTGTGTGTGTGTGTGCGGCTTGTCATTGTCATTGTTCACCTCAAGGCATTTATGCCAATTGCATTACACTGTGTGTGTGTGTGTGTGTTGTGGGGGCGTGGCGTCTCTTTAAATACCTAGCCATGTGCATAATTTATGTTTTTTGCTTTATACAAAATTTTGTAAAATGCATCATTTATCTTCGGGCCAAAGTTGACGTCGACGTCGACGTCGGCGTCGACGCTGGCACCGACTCCAGCGCTAACCGAAAACAGCCCCAAAGAAGCAACTTACACCCTTCACTTGAGCCGCCCCTCCCGCACCCTCAACGCACCTAGGGAGCGCACCCTTTGCGTGTTGTGTCTTTTCTTTGGGTTCCTTTTTTGTTTTTATTTTTGTTTGCTGGCAAATGAAAACGGTAAAGGGAACTGTAAAGAAGTTGAGTAGCTTTGGCAATGGTGCTGGAACTGGAACTGGAACTGGAATTGGTGGCTCAACAAAATCGATTCGCATTGCGAAGGCATTGCAAAGAAACCATAGGCAAAGAATTGTAATATAATTACAAGGGCTGGTTTTTGGATAAAATTGTGAGGGAGTCAAATTATAAGAAATTTATTTTGAAGCGCAAATGGTATATTCAAAATAATCAATTTTCATGCTTAGCTTTCAAACTGTGGATTCAAGGATTAAACCGACTGCCTTAAAAAAACATTTTTACTATATTTAATGAAAATTTATCAAATATAGCAAAAAGTTTTTGTAGAAAATACTAAAAATGTATTCACGAAAATTCCAATATTAAATTTATTATTATATTCAATTAAATTTATTATCATACTCATGTTCGTATCTGTTTCCCTGTGTTCCACTGTGCACAGTGGTATCAATTTGTACAGCATTTTCATGCCTCGTTTTGCATCTTGAACCAAGTTGGCTACACTTTGAAGGCAGCTCTCGTTTATGGTTTTCACTCGTATTTGGCTCGTATAACACACACTTGTATACACACACACACACACTCACACACACACAAACTCTGTGTGTATTTGGTGCACTTCAAAGACTTTTTATGCGTTAGTTGTTGGGGGTCCAAAAAAAAGGGGAGGGTAAAGGCGTCGAGCGTAGAGATTTGCGGGAGGGGGGATCGTAAAGGGTTAGCTGAAAAGCGGAGCACTGGAAAATGCATATTTGAAAATTTGCATCTTTTATTTATTATGTTTGGCAAATTTCATTGCATATTAATAATGCAATTCTCTGCTGCACTTTGAGCGATGCAATCGAGGCGAGTGCTCGAAGAGCTTTATCCACCCCAAAGCTGGAGCCAAGCCACAGTTTACAGCTATAATTGACAGGCAAAACGCCCGCATCCATCCTTTAGCCATTTGGCCAATTGTCTTGCAAATTTTAATTGCTGCACGTTTGTTGCCAGGCCACAAATAATAAACAAGACAAAGGCGTAACAACAGCGTCAACAGCAGCTGAGAACGAAGCCAAGTACAGTACGGCACAGAACGGCCCTTTAAATATTTTAACCCTTAAATAATAATAATGCAGATTTTTCACTTTTATTTGATGCACGCTGAATTTATTGAAAATTGCACATCGAAATCAACACACACTAGCTAAAATGCTAAAGGGTATTTTGGAATTGTGTATAAAAAATGATTGAAATGAAACGGTATATGCATTTCATATTGTTATGTAACAGGTAGAAGAATCTTTTTATGACCCCATCAAGAGTATATTCTAGTATAGCCATGTCCATCTATTCCCTTGGACCTTCTCGTTTATCATATTTTAATACTAAATTTAAGTCAAAAAAACCTCCATTAAACCAATACAGATGATCGATTTCGGTTTTTTGTTTGTTTACTTCTTAAGCATATTTTGGTTTAAGATAAAGACAGAAAATTTGATATTTTTTTAGGCCCACTCAAAGCAGATAAAACTAACTATTTTAACTGCTAAAAGAGCCCGTTTTTGGTATTTTTGAAAACCATTTTCAAGTCCAATAAACTAATTAAATATTGTAATAAAAAATAATTATTACATTTCACTTTACATATATTTATATAAATGTTGTCTTTTATATAAGAAGTTTGTTTCGTCATTGCAGGGTATTTTCGAGTAGGTCACTTTCGTCCTATCAGGCACACTTGTTTTCTTTTCGGCCTCATGGTGCCCTTATCCCCTGTCGCTCTCCTGCATGCAACAAGCCCGCCACACATGGGCTTACAGCGAGTGCACAGCAAGACAAGTTAGCAGGCAGCCCCGCTGGCAGCCCCCTGCCACCCCCCTGCCGCCCTTATACGCTACCCTTGCCTCGACGCTTGCCTTAAAATCGATAAACTCATTTTGAAGTTCTTGCTCCTTTTCGCTTGCTCGTTTTCTATGTGCACTTGTGTGTGTTTGTGTGCGTGTGTGTGTGTGTGTCTGTTTACTTACTTTTATTTTCTATGCGCCTATATACCCCCACCCCACCCCACTCCTCCCTTCAGGCCCCGCTTGGTGCTTCAGCTTTTAACGCTCTGCTCATCTGAATTTGCGGCTGTTGCTTTTGCCAGGCGGCAATAAATTTGCCTTACGCTCAACATTTTAGCTAATTAATTTAATTAAATTTGTATGCTTCAAACGGAGGGCAGCTCCTATTTGTCTCTCTTCTTCTTATTTTATTTATTTTTTGTATTTTTTATAAAGCACGTAATACTCAGTGGGTAGCTGACAATTTAAATTGGGATTGTCACCTTTTTATTTTATTTATTCTTAGACTTTACAATTTGTTGGATCGATTAGGATTATGTGTCGAATAAAATTGCCAAATATATTTTAAAAATTAAAAAAAGTGAAAAGTTGATTTTGTATAGTTTTGTTGAATGCTTTAAATGCATTATTCGCACAATTTGGCAACGCTGACCATTGTGGGTTGACAAACTCAACCGCAAATTTCTCAATCATAAATGCTGACAGTGTTGTCACTGGACCCAAAGCCAGGAGCTGCATCCACTGGCACCTGTAATTCCGAAACACCCGACAATTTGGTGTGGATTCGATTTGTCGACTGTCGAGAGACGACGGCATTTGCCATTTGCCATTCGCTTTGCCGTCTTTGCTGACTTGCAGGATAAACGGGCAGAGGAAGTTGAGTGTCAGAGCGAGGAGTCCAAGGGGGGTAGAAGGAGAACGGGCACGCGGAGAAGGATAACGGCGCCAGACGACAATTGCCAGACGGCAGACGGCAGTTAGCATTGTGCGTTGGCATTTGCCATACTCAGACTGCAGGCCCCAATCGTGTCCCCCCGCTCCCATCCCTCCTCCCTGCTATCGTTATCCCCATCTGCATTACTCCACGCATTGCACTTGTCGCACTTGCAGCACTCGCGGCTTCCCATTTGATGGCGTTGCGCGTGTCGATTACTTGCGTTGGGCTCTTGGCTGCCTAACGGAGATTATTGTGATGGAGGAGACCGCCGGGAGGGCGGCTGCCATATGATGCAGTCATATGTAAAATTAACCCAAACAAGGGCCAAACCAACCCACATGTCACGTGGCTAAAAGCCTGCAAGTGATTTTTACCCTTAACTTTATGCGTTTTAAATATTAAGGGGCTTATCGAATGCGTTAACATTAAAACAGGGTGCATGCCCGATTGATGAAAACAATCATGTTTCACTTCAAATCATCAATTATGATTCAAATATGCAACCTATGGGTCCGAGAGGTTTACATGTCCACAAAAAATTTTTTTTTTGAAAATGAAAAATTATTTTTCAAAAATGCATCGATTTTAAATGTAGAAACAATCTAAATGGAAAATCATGATCAGAATGCCGTCAAACATGAAAATCGGTTCAGATTTGACAAATTTATGGCTGCTTCAAATATGAGACCTATGGGCTCAAGAGCTTTACATGTCCAAAATTTTCTCAATTTTTGCATGAATTTTGACAAAAAATTTGACCCTCTTAGAATCAGGTTAAACGTTGTTTTTTATACTATTTGAGACCAGCAAAATCGATTAAAAATGCAAAATCGCAATTTTAAATTTTGAAAAAATTTTTTTTCGAAAATTTACAAGGGGGAGTACATGCTTATTTTTCCAAAAATATAAAAAAAAATTATTTTTCAAAAATGCATCAATTTTAAATGTAGAATCAATCTAAATGGAAAATCATGATCAGAATGCCATCAAACATGAAAATCGGTTCAGTTTTGACAATTTTTTTTAGACCTATGAGTTTTGTCTTGTCGCTCGGATATACACCTGTCAAAATCTTAAATAACAGTTTTACAACTAGATACAATAATTAAATAGATAGATTATTGATTGGGTCGAAAAATTAATTAATCGCATTTATGGTTAGGTTCGTGTCGATTGTTTTAAGTTATTTTTATACTGTATTGTGTAGTCAGTTACACCCGACTGAAACGTTAAGAACATATTCTTAAAATATGGCAAATTTACATTTTCTGTGCACTGTAGATGTTTTTTGTTTATTTTCATACAATTTTAACATCTAGTTAATTTTCTTATCTGGCGCTGTTCATTTCTGGGCACTTTTCTTCTCAACGTTTTAACCAGCTGGCAACAGTAGATAGCCAGGATAATAACCATAACGGTTATGTCCCAGCAACATGTGACATCAACAGCACAAAAACCCAAAGGCGACATTTCTGCCGTTATACGCCCACCTTGTAGGCAACACCCCCTCTTTGACGTCCGGCTTTCGACTGACCGCTGTGACAATAAAACTGTTGTTAGACGTTCTTCATTAGATTTTGTTGTTGTTGTTGTTGTTGTTGCGACTTTTGTCTCACCTGCAGCGAAATTTGCTCATTTTGTCGACTGCCTGCTGACACATTGAAGGCATTTTGATGCCAGCAATTTGCATATTAGCGAGTGAGAGGGGTGGAGAGGGTGGGGATGTGCTACTGGGCTGGGATAGGATTCAACTATAATGAGCTTAACCGAGAGGGTATTGCAAATCTGTCATGGAATGTGTAACGTAAAGAAATTGAAATTTTCGAATATAATTTTGAAATATATATATATGTATATGATAGTATTAACAGTTGGGGCTAATGATGTGTACAAAATCGAAAAATCGATGTATCGATGTTAGCAGCAGTAATTTTGTTCAATTTCAACGCGATAATATTTTTTACGATATTTCAATGTAATCGAATCTGAGGCTGAAGATGCCAACAGGAAGGCGAACTTTACATTAGTGATGTAAGAAAATCAAAATATAAATTTAATCGATTTTTAATTTAATCGATAAAGAAAGATGATCGATAATCGATTTTCAATTTATTTAAATCGATAAAAAAGATTGTCGATAATCGCTTTTCAATTTATTTAAATCGATAAAGAGAGATTATTGCTTTAAAAAATTAAAAATCGATTGTAACAAAGCATCGATTTTCTAATGCGATGTAACAAATCGATGTTAATTTCAGATTAAAATTGGTAGCTGGGGCTCTATATATATAAAACATTAAAAACTATTTCCATAGTTTTCAGTTATCATTCCATCTACCAATCTATCTATTTTTCTTTCAGTTCTTACTTTTGAATAACTTATGGGAAGGGTATTCAAACTTTGCTGTACCGTAGTTAAATCCTTGCTGTCGTCTGTGCTGGATGATTGAGCTGCAACTGATTGTCGTTTAATGCGTTTTAGGCTGAGAGCGCCAAGTTCGGTGGCGACAGCAAATGTGCCGCTAACATTTGAGCCACTGCGGCGTATGCGCAATATGCGAATATGCACTAGCCGCTGGCCAAGGTTCAGGTTCAGTTTGAGGCTTAGGTTTACGTTCAGGTTCAGGTTCAGGTTCGGGCTGTGCTACCCTTTAGCTGATGATTAGCGCCAGCAAACTAGGAACAATGCGGACAGCTGACCACTTGCGCATTGTGCGCGCTTCAACGGCGGGGTGGGCGGGGGGTATTCGGCAGGGGGATGTTCATGCATGGTTAGCATAGCTGAGGGGGTTTGCTAACGGGTGAATTCGTGGCGATTTTCAACAGCAGCAAAACATTTTTCATTACTTTACTCGAGCGGAAATGGCAAATTAACTGCACAAATACACGAGCACATGCTCAGCCTCACATACGTGTGTGGCGTGTGTGTGTGCTTGTGTGTGTGTGTGTTTGTATGCTCATTTATTCATTACACTGCAGGGTCGCTGGCACGCCTCCTTTTTCTCTTTTTGTGTAAAATGCCAGCGCCTCAAACCTATTGCAATCCATTGAGCGACAAAAAGTCGATTTGGATTCAGAGCGAACTCACTTTTATACTTCTATATATATGTGTATATATATATATATATTTTTATATGTACAACAACAAAGTGAACAATGCCCTAAAGCATATTATGCAAATAATAATAATGCTTTAAGATAATTATTAATATATATTTGACAATAAGAGTTGAATATTTTTTTTGCTTTAATTCTTATTCGAAATTTATTCTTGAATACCCTTAAAAATAAAAGAGCAATGAAAATTCTTACGAAATTTATGTATTAAAATAATTTCGGGAGCTTTCGTGGCATTTTATCCGCGGAATCTGCTTGTTGTTGTTTGTGTTTGTGTTTTTTTGTCTACCTTATGAATAAATATTCAGTTAAAAACAAGGAAAAAGTGAGGAGGAGGAGGATGAAGATGATGGTGAAGGCATCAATGTCAGCGATGACGAAATGTTTGTAAATAAACAAATGCCAGAGCAGTAACAACAACAACAACAACAACCAAATCAACGACAACAAATAGAAATGTTTAATGAATTGCGCCTGGCCAGTCGAGAAAAAGGTATTACACGGTAAGAGAGAGGGAGGGAGCTGCAACAATGAGCCCGCTCGGCGATATGTAGAAAAATTTACGTCTGAGTGAACTTTTGTCAACTGGACAGACAGACAGTCCGGTGGAGGATGAAGAGGGGGTAGCGGGCGGACAGTCAAACGTATCAACAGACGCCGCCGACGACCACGACTGCAACAAAAAAAACAAAAACCAAAAAAACGGAAGTTCAAAAGGTGACAAACACAAAGACAGCGACAACGACAACGACAACGATGACGATGACGGGGCGATGATTATGGAAAGTGCGGGAAAGGGGAACTGAGTAGCGGCAGAGCGGTGTTTTGGGGCGGAGTGTGGTTGGGGGGTATCGCTCATACGCGACTTTCAACTGGGCAATTTTTGCAAGGAACGGCGGCGAAATTCACTTTAGACAATTAAATTTATGAGATTGTTGTGGCTGTTGTTGTTGTTGTTGTTGCTGCGGCAGATGAAAGAAAGTAAAACGAAGCAGAAGAAGAGTTGCCCAGCTGTGCAGGAAGGAATGTCGAAGGTTAGAACTAGGCCGCAGCTAGGGGTGCTTGAAGGCAGGCAGCAGTCAATAAGCGACACTGCACGAAAAAAATTGAAATTAATTATAATATGATATAAAATGTAATTTTTATTTTAACTTAAAATAAATGTATCTTTAAGCTTGGTTTCAATGTATTTTAAATTATTTTTATTTTTATTTTAATATTTGAAATTTATTATTAAAATTATTATTAACATTGAAAATTACCTGCTTCGCTTAAGAAATTTCCTTTGCACTCAATTTAGGTGTCAATAATCTTAATGATTTCGGCAAGTGTAACAACAGCACACTTACATACATATACATACATATATGTCAATACATACACATGCACACATCGTGAGTGGCTATAAAATTTCTTTGGTTCGCATTTAAATCCGTAATTTCAATTCAACTTGTCGTGTTTACACACACAATGCATAATTTATAGAAATTTGTCTGCAAACGCGGCAACAGCAATGTGCCAGAGCGGGACAGCAATGCCTGTAAAGTGCGCGCGTGTGCGTGTGTGTGTGTGTGTGTGTCAGTGGTTGTGCCTGTGTCTGTGTGTGTGTGTGTGTGTGCGAGGCTCATGTTATGTCAAGTATACGCCGCGTGCGACCAGCCACAGTGGCTGCAAAAAGTCTTTGTGTCTTACAAAAATTTACAAAATTAAATGTAAATATTTTGGTATTTTATTTTAATGGATTTTAAATCGCAAACAAGAACTACAAATTTTTTTGTAAATTTTTTAATTATTTTCATAGCTTATAATAATAAAAAGAACAATTATTGCATTTACTTTTGCCGAATAATATGTAATGTAACATTATTTTGAAAAGTTCGGAAAAGAATTAGCTCAAATTCAAGGGAAAGCAACTGAGCCGTGCAAAGCCGGGCAATTTCTTCTAATTATATAAATATTAAACAATATTTTATTGGATTTACACATATTAATATTTATATGTTTTATATATAAATTTTTGTAGTGTTCATTTCGGGCTGTGCACATACTTGTCATGCCCACTGTTTTATAGGCAATGGCACGCAGCTGGCAATTGTGCGCTCCCCTTGAATATGTAGCGCATATGGCGAGCAACGTGTGCCTAGCTATGTTGCCCCTTCCCCTAGCTCCCCCTCCCTCTGACCACTATCAGTCATTTGACACCCTGGCCACAACCTCTTGTGCAGCAACGCTCGGCCTGCCCCCCTTGTCTTCCCCTCTGTTCATCTCTCTGCTCACCATATTCGCCTCGTTTCGTACGGTTTGGAGCTAGTGTGTCTGTGTGTGTGTGTGTGTGTGTGTGTATTTGTGTTAAACTCAACGAAGCTTAAAAGCTTTGTTTGCACCAGGCACCGACTCAATATTTGCTCCTGCTGGACTGCGTTGATTTCTGTCCACTGTGCGAAGCAAAAGGAAGGGAGAAAAGCGAAAAAAAAAACGTAAAAACAGAAATGTATTTAATTATTGCCTAATTAGGAATGTCCAGGCAATTAATTTGCATCTTTTAATTAAGCGAAGAGAACGGAAATATCAGTGAAATATATATATACATATATATTTTGTTATATATTTGTATTTTTGTATTTTTCCCCATTTCGCAGCTAGTTTTTCCTCAAGACGCCGCTCAATTGGGACACGTTGATAAGAATGCGTTTGTTGTTGTTGTTGTTGCTGCTGCTGCGGCAGCCAACAATCAAAAGTGCAGCTGCAATGTGCAAAGAGGGGGGAAATGTGGAAACGAGAAAAGTAAAGGAAAAGTGGAAGAAGTAGAAGAAGTAGAAAAAAAACATTGCCCTGGCTATTGAGTGCTCGTTGCACGACTTGCCGCGCCCACTATTCACGCACGCCTTTAACAGAGCACAGGAAAAATACGACAGTCAGCCACATAATCCACTTTCCCCCCCTTCCACTCACCCTAGTTGCTTTTGTTGCTGCAAAAATATAAAAAATAATTGGAAGTCGCTTGCAACGATGTCGTCGTCGTCGTCGTCGTCGGCGACGTTGACGTTTTGCTTGTTAGTTGCTGCTGCTGCTGCTGTTGTTGCTGCTGCAACACCCCCTCTTCCCTTTTCTCCTTAACCACCCCTCATTTCCCCCCACTTGCGCCTGCTGCGCCTCGCGTTGTGGTTAAAAATCTTTTGCCTGGCTTCTCTTTTGATTTGACTTTTGTTTGCTGGTGATTAGGGCCAGCTAGTAGAGGGAAAGGGAGCGGGAGAGGGGCAGGGGTGGTACCAGCTGAGCAAGCTCTGCGTGTGTGCGCCATTTGTTTTTAACAAATTTGGGACGACTATTTGTTCTATTTTCTTTTTTTGTGTTGTGCTCTGAGGGTTATCTGAAGATTTTTAATTGATTTGCAGTCGTGTGTCGAGGGAGTTGTCGGGAGATTTGCATGTCAGAAGATAGCGGGAGGGGAGGGGGGTATTCGGATCTCAAGTGCTAACCCAGTTAAGCTCTCGAGTGAAATTCAACCAGTTGCAGCAATGAAAATAATAATAATTTGAAATTGCTGTTAATTAGATTTTAAAAAATATTCAAAATATTAAAGTATATATACATATTATATATTGAGTTATACGCTTTAATTTAGTTTTGTAATACAAATATATATATATATATATATATATATATTTTTTTTTTTGATTTTTACTAAAGTTTGATATATATATTAGTAGTATTTTTTTGTGTTACTTTCCCTTTAAATTCTTCATTTTAATTTTTTAATTTTAATTACATTTTTTACATTTTAATTTCCACTATTTTGATTTAACGTATTCGAATTACTTTTCTGAATTTGTGTTTAGATTTGTTGTAGTTTACAACAACAACAAATTCGTTCGGAACATATTTGTGTCTCTATTTTGTCCAATTTTTAGTACTGATCAATAACTTTTTTCTATATTTATCTTTACAATATTCGTTATAAGTGTAATTAGCAACAATTTTTTTCTACATTTTCCCGCACTTTTTTCGAATGAACATTTTTATATATACCGATATCTATATATCCATATCGTTGTCTGGCCTACCACAACTTTATTTAATTCTCTTGTTCTCGCTCAGTTATTAAATGTTTGCAACATTCTTAAATTTTCATTGAAATACATATATTTTCTGCTTCTTCTTGGAAAATTCATTTTACGTATTGCCACTAAATTAATAACTTGCATTGAACTTTTGACAGCTTTTTTTTTTTGGGTAGTTTTTGTTTTTGCTCGACTCGCAGCTGTCAGCACTTTTTGCCAGCCCCTCTTCATGTGTCTGTCTGTGTGTGTGTGTGTGTGTGTGTTTGTGTGTGTATATACAGGGTATTTGTTCCCGCTGTGTCTTGTATCAACTCGCCTCATCACCATCAGCATAATCATAATCATAACTATTATTATTAACGACACAAACAGCCTATTTAGCGTCAGGCCAAAATCACACTTTCAAGCTCAACTTCTCAACCGCTCTCAGCCAGACCCCCACCCCCATTTTCCTAACCCACTCACACACACACACACACACACGCACACACATACATTTCATGCCCACCCTTTCGACAAACTTTAGCAAGCGATAAAAATTTGTCTACATTACGCCGCAAAACACTGTGGAAACGAGCTGCCGTCTTCACAGGTTTCATTTTCTTTTTTTTTCGTTTTGAGGGGCATATGCTTTAGGCAAAGCCCCTACCCCTTACCCTACCCTTTACCCTTCCCGTGCAACCGTATTGCCTGGGCGCAACCCCTAACTATCTTTTGGCAACTGATATCTTGCAAGTTTTTGAGCCGCAGCAAATGTCTAACGGTGTTTACTGTGTTTACAAGTCGTGCCAGCCCCCCTCCCCCCACCCCCTAGCTCTTAACCCGTCTACAGTCCCCCTTTTTGTTAAATGTGTGTGTGTGTGTGCAATTTGTGGCCTGGCTTTAAGCCCTTTGCTGTGCGCATGTCCTGCCGTAAAAGCAGAACCAACCAGAGGGTCTGCCCTCCGCCCCTCCTCCCGCCCAGGCGGCTCCCTTGTGACATTTGTCTTTGGGGCAATCTCCTTACTTATTGAAAATGTTTAAAGCTTAGAGGCTGCTGCTATTAATTGCTTATAGCAAGCTATACACTCAGCGAAAAACTTAACAATTGTTTGTCAAGCTCATAAAAACTTAAACTACGAAAGGTATTCAAATTCAACAATTTTAAGTTAATTTTTATAATTGTTCAATTTAAAAATCAACAAAGATTGCAAATTAGAACTCACTTATTTATATCATTCAAATTCCCAAGTGTTTATTTATTTTTTCTCTAACTGTAGGAAATCATGATTTCCACTTGACCCTATTAAAGCTTGGCTCTTTGATAGCCTTCCAATTGCTCGCTTCCGTTTCGGCTACGTCTGCTGTTGCGTCTTCTTCTTCTCTACCCTTTGTACTTGCGTTCATCGAGTTAACTGATTTTTGCCATATAAACAAATTAAAGCGCGCATAAAATAAATAAACAAATGGAGTTAAATTTAATTTCATTAAACGGCTGCCAGCGAAGACGACGATGACGAAATTGAATTGAATGTCGCACACGATGTCATCGTCATCGTCATCGTCATCGGCTTTGTCATCGCCAAGAAATTTGCAATTGCAAATGAAATACAATATACAATAATATATCAAAATCAAGTTTTTGAATGTTTTCTTTAATTTAATTAATTGTATAATTAATAATCAATTAGTTCAACTGCATATACCCATTTATAGCTGTTATATAGGGTAAAACAATTGCTGAATTTCTTACGTTGCGTTTCCATTTATTGCCCCCTTCACTTACTTTCTCGCCTCTTTCTCTGTCTTTCTCACTCTCTCTCTCTATCTCTCTCGCCCGATGTTTCTCTCCCTGTTGCAGCTTGTTTAAAGCGGCTTCATCGCTTGCATCGCATCAAAAGAGAATTCAATTAAGTTGATTGCAAATCGTGTCATGTATATAGGAAAGAAATTCTAATGAGGGCGTTGGGCGTGCCCAATTCAGTATGAGAGGATTAAAAAACGATAAAATAAAGCAACCTTTTTTAAATGTGATTATCATTTAATATTATTTATTTGATTTAATTAGCTTGGGTGACAGCTGAAATTAATGTGTGACACATTGCGTATACGTAATATGACTATAGTCCGAATTTTATTTAGTTAATATTTACACACATTTAAACTATGGGCTAATTTATAACTTAAAGCATTGCTTATTCAAATGCTGTTTGATAATCCGCATTAATTCACATTACGATTTAACTAAATTAATTTAATTCCATTCCAAGTTTTTATAGTTTAAGTTAAGCTTTAGTTAATTCACAATTGAGATACTTTGCTGACATTTAATTTAAACCGAGTTTATATACACTTATCTCTGGCTTTAATAATAACAAGAAAAAAATAAATAAATAAATTTTTGAAATATTTTTTCTATTTTTGCCGTAATATCATTTATATTTCACACATTAAACGCGTTTGGTTCTCACTTCAAAAATCCGGCCCAAAGCGTTTGAACTGTTGTTGCTGTTGCTGTTGCTGTCATCTATTGGCCAACTCTTGTTGTGAGACTAATTGAATTTGTCAGCACGTCGCTGCTGTTGGCTATCACTTGCATTTTTATATTACTTTTTATGTGTATTGTTATTTATATACACATATACCCCATAATTATTTTTTGCTGTACTTTAAATTTAACAGAGACCATTATTTACAAATGCACACAATCGAATTCATATAAATATGTGCAGCATATTTTTTATAAATAATACAAATTATGTGTGTTATGCTTTATTAAATATATGTTTATATGTAGTGCATTGATTCTATGCAACTGCACGGGACTGTTCATATTTTAGTACACTTTTTTAAAGCATTTTTTTATAATCAAACTTTTGCTCTTATTATTTATATTTGTCGGTTTTGCCATTGTTGGTGATTTATTTTTGCACTTACGTGTAAAATATATTAATTAATTTACAAAACAGATGCAACACTCGTGACGTTTGACAGCAACAACAACAACAACAGCAGCAACTGTTTTTTTACTTTTAATGTATAACTGTGCGTATGCGTGTTTTAGAAGTTTTTCATTTGTAGCTACTTTATAAATATATTTGTATATTTGTAACAGAGAACAAACAAGGAAAATACCAACTGAAAAGAAAAGAAAAAACAATGGCGGAAAAAGAGAATTCAAATTATGTTGATTTGTTTTACATAGCATAATCTTGTGTCTATCAAATTCGCCTTAAAGAATTCATTCCTATAAACAAAATTAAAGCATTTAATTAATTTATTACCACGTAAATTTCTTTTGTTCCCAGACTGTTCAAGACGTGGGTCTGTTAGCTTACAGCTGTTGCTTAACAGCAGCCTGTTAATGTGTCGCCCCCACAGCGCTTGAGTATTTTGTCAATTTCTTTTGTTATGTTGCGACTGTTTGTCTATGTTTTCTTGCACTCACTCACCCTCTGCACGCGCTCTCCCATACGTCTTCCTCATTGGGCGACACTCGCGTTCTCAGTGTATAAAAGTAAAGCCTCTGTATACATTTTAATGGCAAATCTGCTGCCATTTGCGGCACATTTCGCGTACAATTTTCATTTTTGTTATGCCCACATATTTATTTTCATGGCCCGCTCGGTTCGAGCAGTGCTGGATGTGGTGGGCGTGGGGTGCGGGTAGTCGCAGCATAACGTCGCAAAGGGGCGCACTTTACATTTGTTTTGTTTATTTTGGCGTGAGCGTTGCCCAGAGCTGCCTAAAGAAATATAGAGAGAACGAGAGCGCTTTGTAGTATAAAGGCAACTGCCGGCTAGGCCGAGAGCACAAAGAGAGAGTGAGTGTGAGGGCGCGAGTGTGAGTGAGAGGTGTTGAGCAGTTACTGTTGTTGTTGTTGCTTTAGCTGGTGTTGGCATGCCATTTCCCGTTATCAGTGGCAGACTTTCTGCCAACCTGCTGCCAGCTGCCGCAGCCGCAGCCGCAAACGTTAGCGACGCGACGACTCAACAGTGACGTCGACAGCGTCGCTCTGCTGACGTCGCGTCGCGGCAGCTAATTTTGGATATCTAAGCGAGCAGAAATATTTTTAGCTCCGCTTTGGCGTCGCGTCGCGCACGGCAGCCACATGCAGATTTTTGCAATTGTTTGCCTTTTTTGGCCGCTGCCGTCGACGTCAGCGCTGGCGTCGGCGTTGATGTTGTTGATTCTGTTGTTGTTTTGGCATTGTTATTGCCGCTGCTGTTCTTGTAATTGTTGTATTTTTAGCCAGTTGATTTATCATTCGCATTGCGTTCACGCTGCATTCGTTGTTAATCAGCATTCTCACTCACTCCCTCTCTTTTTCTCTTTCATTGCAGGTGAGTCTCATTTTAGTGTTGTCAACGCTTAATTTAAAGCTGAAAAGTGCGTAAGTAGCGTTAACAATAATCAGAGTGCGAATAATATGAGGAGGACATGGGAATCGAAATTGATTAATGCTGATTATAGAATATATAAGATACTAGTAAATGTTGCATTTTTACGAATAGGAAAATTTAGATGCAAAACAACAAAAAATATACATCATCATTTAGAGAATAAGCCATTGCCATATTGTCTTTAGAATGACTTAATGGAGACTTCGTACAACTCTAACAACTGTATATGAGATGAAATGTGACTCTGCCACAGATTGTTATAAGTGTAAAAGCGCAAAATTCATTTGCGAAAACGACAACACTCCCTTACACCTTAATATAAACAAAGTGATGGGTGTATAAAGAATCCAGCAACGCCCGCTTTCCTTGAAAGGTTAAATATCAAGTTATAGTCGGTGTTATCCTGGAACTTAATCAAATCATGAGCGGGGAGTGACATAAAATCAAATCGTAAACCTCAAACCCTGGCAAACAAAGCTCAGTTTAATCGCATACGCACACATACATACATATGCAGTATGTGAGTAAGACAGAGAGAGAGAGAGAGAGAGAGAGACCAACACAGATTTAGAATTGTGTCATCGCGTAAACAAACAAAGTCAGTTTTCACTTGTGTGTGGCGATATTAAAAGCCAAGCCATGCCAAGCCGAGCCGAGCTGAGCTGAGACGAGTCGTGTCGAGACGAGTCGTGGCGAGCCGAGTCGTGGCGAGCCGAGACGAAGCGCAACGAACAGCGCCGAAATACCAAACGCAGCAGCAGCCACCAAGGCAATGCCTTTCATGCTCCACCCCCGACTAGACGCCCTCAGACTAGCAAGCGACTCGACCAGCTGCGCTGCCTGCTGCGACTGACTGCAGTTGGCTGCTGCTGCTGCTTGTTCTTTCTTTACATTTTTCTTATACACCATCACATTTGCATTTATAGTTGTGTGTTTTTTTCTCTTCTTTTCCCAGATTTGAAGTGTTTACATATTGCGTTTGAATTATCGTTGAAATGTTCAGTGCTGGTTGTTGTTATTTCTCTTTGATTTTTTGTATTTTGTTGTCGATTTGTGTTTCAGTTTTCTGGCGCTGTTTTTGTAGCTGTTGCCGCTATGGCCTCTTCACTTTTATATTTAAGCTAATTTTAGTATTTAGCTTTTCATTTGCATTTCAATTAGAAAATATATATGTATATACATACATGTGTGTATGTAGGTGCTTTCGAGTTGTAGACTGTACTTTTTGTATTTGTTATTGTTTGTGCGTGGCGCCATTTAAAAACTTTGTCGAGATTTAAAGACTTTTCAAGAATTCTTTACTGGCGATCGCTACTACAGTTAACATCTTGCATTCGCTCTCTCTACACTCACTCACGATTAGCAGCAGTTGCTCTGTTAAGCAATAATTAGTTGTTAGTGCAGCCGATCGAACAGCTACTGCTAATAACAGTCTGCAAGCTTAGCGATAAGCTTGGCTTGCATTTATGTGCTCTCTATACGCTGTTAACAGCGGCTCTGCTGTGGCGGTGACCTCGCTCTTCGCTACTTTTCGTTAAGCTCAAGTCAAGTTTTGTGCGTCGCAATTGAAACCCAACAACAGCAACAACAACAACATTGAAATCCCTTGAAGCGTTGAGTTTTTCAGCTTTACTTTATTTTATTTTTGCGCTTCGGTTTGTTTGATTTGGCTTGCTCACCTTCGGCTCAACGAATGGCAGCGACGTTGGCAGCAGCAGCGACAGCGACAGAGACTTGAGCTGTTACATTTGAATGAGCACGTCGCTGCTTTTTCTGTTGCCGTTGCTGCTGCTGCGCTGCTTTGGCCTAGGGAGGTGGTGGGCAACAACACTGTTCGCTGTCGCTGTAGTCATTTATCACCGGCCTCTTTGCCCAGTCTTTGACTGCCCGGCAGTCCGCCCGCCCGCATTCGCCATAAATATCATATTAAATATTTGCCATAGAATCGTCGTCAGCAGCGACGTTTGCATTACCGCCAAATGCTGTCTGTTTATCTCGCCTAGTTATTGTTTTGCAGCGGCTATACGTACATATATAGGTGGTGCGGAAGGCGGGGGGCAGGGGGAGGTTCGGAGTTGGGGTTGGACTGCAGGAATATTTGGCAAGACGGTGGTTGCTGTTAACTTTTTGTGGCATTGCCAGTTGATTGGATTGCCATGAGATGAACCTGCGAGTGTGTGTGTGTGTGTGTTGGTGTGTGTGTGCTTGTGTGTGTGGCATGTGATTTATGAGGCCCCCGTGCTGATATGGGATATAGGATAAGACCTTCTACAATGATACAATGTGATTAGTCAGGAGGGTGCTGCCAATAGAAACTAAATTCCGCCAACTTCTTCACATATGTCCGTTCAAGTATTGCGCAATTCACGAGTCATTCGAATTTTTCACACGGATATACATAACACATACACATATAGAGCTTATTTAGGGTAGTTGAGCTCGTTTTAGCCCTGAAAATTGTTTTCCAAAATATTTGACTGACTGATGATCAAGTCACAGAATATTTTACAAATTTTTTGTCATTTTGTCCGTTAACTGCATCCATCTTATTGGAAACTTATTGAAAATTCATTAGAAACGTGTTTTACAGTTTTTGAAATCCGAATTTAACATATAATTTGTAAGTCGGATTAAAAATCATGTTGATAATCATAGATTATCGAGCTAAAATTGGTAAACACATCGATGTTTCCATTTGTTTTAACATCACTAAATTATAATGTATGAAAATCAATCGAAAAATTGAGAAAAATCGATGTATCGATCTTTTGATTTTTATAAATTTTAATGCAAAGCCGGGTAATACTAGTTCACACAAAGATCTTTCGATTGCTTAGTAAGCTTTCTAAAAATGATCAAAAATCAGCTGGGAATTCAACAATTGATTTTACAATTTCAGTTTTTACAAATCTGTGTGGCAAGTTATCCTGAAATTTGGAAAATTTATTAAATTAAGTTTTGCACAATAACAATGCACAGAGCTGAGGACCAATTGTTTTGCTGTGGCTTTGAGGTCTTTGGGGAGGTGCAGGGCGTGCGTCTGCGGAAAGCGACCCGCTCGCTGGCCCTGTCGAATGGGGTGCGGGGCTGGGTGATGAACACGGATCGCGGCACCGTTACCGGCGAGCTGGAGGGCACGCTGCCAAAGGTCAATGAGCTCAAGTTCTGGCTGCTCTGCTTCGGCAGCGAGAATGCGATCATCGAACGGGCCGAGTTCACGCCCACCAAAGAGGTGCCCGTGCACAGTTTCGATAGCTTCACCATTCGCTATCATCCAGATAAACGGGAGCGGCGATAGACCGATCGCAGATCGGCAACAGATATTGTGGGGCCTGGGCGCATCTCCACTGTTTTGGCGTTGACAAAATTGATTGAATGATTGTTGATCGTTGTGCATATGGCTTCAAAAATAAACCAGGTTGAGATCTTAACGGTCAACTGGCCAGCAATTCCGTCTGTGGCTAAAAATCATTTATTAACCTGCCATCCACTAATTAAGCAGTGCCAAGATACGCGCGACGCGCACAGAAGAACAAGTATCTAAAGATACACATGTGTGCGATTCAAAGATATTTAAATACCCTGGTCGCAGTTCGACAAATACAAAGGGTTTATCAGTTTCATTTTTAAGGTAGGGGAAAGCATATTTGAACTAAGTCAAAGGTAGAATATTCAGCGGTTACAAGAGTTCTTTTATTCAAATATTGAGTATAAGTTTCTTGTATTATTTATATTGAAAAACAAAACAATCTTTAAAGGGATCTAGTTGATTTTATGGTTAATAAGCCTATATGACCCAATTTGGTGTTAGCTATGTTGATTAAAGATCAAAACTATTTTTAGAGTGCTTCAACCAAAACTGTACAAGAAACCCGAATACCCGATATGCTAAAACCAGATCAACCATTTACAGTTAAATAGTTTAAACATTTTCAAATTTGGGTCCAAATTGAAGGAGCTATCCCAAAATATAAATTTGGTGACCTTAG
This sequence comes from Drosophila paramelanica, assembly GCA_035043915.1. Classification (NCBI taxonomy): domain Eukaryota; kingdom Metazoa; phylum Arthropoda; class Insecta; order Diptera; family Drosophilidae; genus Drosophila; species Drosophila paramelanica. Next base: position 7,022,448 of record JAWNMO010000674.1, on the reverse strand, counting down.
CCCTTATAGTATCTGAGATATGCTCAAAAAGTCAATATTTATCGATTAAGAAAATCGAAAATAAATAGTGCAAAAAAAGGTTATACGAGTTGTAGGATTAATGGATAGAAGAAGCGCAGCTGTTGTCTAAAGTATGTAAATCGATAAATGATCTGCATATCTTTTGGACAGGGTATCTGTTAGCCAAACTCAATTCACTAGTGTTCATATATATATATATACGTATATATTTTGGACAGACACCTGCAGCCTCTGGCTGGGCCGCATTTCCAGTTGAGCGCCGCTGCCGCTGCCGTCGCCGTCAGCGCCGCCGCCGCCCCAAACTGGCAATGAGTTTTTACGAGGCAACATCGAAGCGAAGCAACAGCCACAGAAACAGAAACAGAGCCATAGAAATGGCTGCCATTGTCGTTGCCTCTGTCATCGCCTCTGCCTCTGCCACCGTCTCTGCCGGCATATGACGTTGCCAAATCGTTGGGTAGCACAATTTAACTCTGGGTGTGGGCATTGCGTAGCCAAAAGGTATGGCTAAAGACCCGAGATATGTATTACAGATAACAGCAGTTGGGCCACGGATTGTAGCACAGTGTAAAGTATCTTCAAGCTGATTGTACTTTTATATTATTCGATTTTTGTTTATCGAAACATTTTGCCTAAAGTGTATCACTTAAAGTAGCTAAAAACAGGCATAAAGTAATACAGGGTATAATTACTTATTAAAGTTTAATTAATATAAATATATTTTGATAGGGTATCTACATGTCCCCCATGTTCACTGGCTTTGAATGCGTATATTGTGTAAATTACTGGTCATAGTTTTTTATTTTATTTTACGACAGATGTTTTAAATGCATACGATTTTTGCCAGGGTATCTGCCAGTCACTCCGCGCTCACGCTTTGCATATTTTATATGCTTCTTGTGTTGTTGTTATTGTTTTTGAGTACTCAAATGCCCTCCATGGGTCGCTGGCTACAAAGCGACGCTGGCGTTGGCGCTGACGCTGACGCCCGTGCACTGCGCATAATCACAACAAAATCAAATAAATGAACGGCACTGACAAAATAGCAAAACAGCAGCAATAACAACATCAACAACAACAACAACAGCAATAGCAGAAGCTATAACAGCAACAGTTTCTTAACAGAGCTGCGACGCTTGCGTCGCTGTTGATTTGCGCGCGCGTATGTGTGTGTGCTAGCAACTTGGTTGCGTGTGTAACAGGCGCACAGAGCCAAAGAGCAGCAACAGCAGCGCCAACATATTCTATGCGGCTGCAGTCGGAAACCTGCTGTTGTGGCTACGGCATTTTTATAGGTTAAACTGCAAAGTGCGTGGCAGTGTAGGCCCGCGGGGTGGGTGCACGGGGGGTGGGCTGTAGGTATGTTGCCGAGGCTGTGGCTTGACTGTGGCTCTTCAGCTTCAGCCGGCCGGTGTCGTTGGCACTTTACTAGCGAACGTAGGCCACAAAGAGAGTGAGCGAACAATGAGAGCGCGCACACCGAAAGAGAGCGAACCAGTACACGCACTTTGCACCCAATAGAGCGACGTTACGCTCTCGCTGTTTTGGTTGGCGTCGTCGTCGCTGTTGCGCAGCCCGAGGCTTTGAGTGATTCTTGCCTTTGGGCTGCTGTTAACGCCGCTCTGCCAAAGTGCCCGCAGCGTCAGTTGGCACTCAATGCTGGCAGCGAGCAGAGGATGAGGAGTAAAAGGGATCTGGCAGCCTTTTGACATTCCTTTGCGCATTCCACGCGCTCGTTGCCAGCCACGCGTCGCTGCTGGCCGCGCTGCCTGCGCTGCCAGTGCTTCCGGTGTCACTTCCTTATTTAGTTGTTTACATTGTTGTTGTTGTTATTGTTGCGAGGGTTGTGAAATTTGAGTGTCCACCCACCCGACAACTTTGCGAACTCCTCTCGAGCGGCCTTGTTACAGTTACACGGCGTGTGGAGTGGGCGAAAAAGGCGGCAGACCATTTCAACTTAATTTAACAGTCATCAAATGAAATTCAATTTGCCTGAAAGGCGTGCAGAAATTCGAATAACAGAAAATAAGAAATAAATAACAATAGCTTAAGTGCCCCCCGTCCCCCGTAGCACCTGGCAAAGTATTGTCATTAGTCGCATTATTATTGGCGCTATTATGTAGTAATCAAATTTATAGCACCCTTCGCAACAAACACACACACACATTTACCAACACTGGCGACCTGTGCCTGGCAACGAGCAAAACAAGTCGAAAAACTTTTATGACGCCAAAAAAAAACAACATACAAAATTATTACGACGACAACAACAAATGGGCAAGAAGAAAATGGAAATTGTAAATGAGTTGAGTAGCGGACACACACACACACACACAGACGCGCGCTCACATAAATGCAAACACTTTGCACAAATATTTGTGTCATTAAACAAATGACAAACGAATTGGTTTTAACATGAAAGCTGAAAGCAGCAGCAGCTGCAGACAGCGACGCCAGCGGCGACATCGACGCTGGCATGCAACAATGCGCGTTGGCAAAAAGCAAGCACAACAGTAACTGATAAGCGAAGCAGCGACGCGCTGTTAGGACTAACAGACAGAGCTAACATAACATAAACAGCTTAACATAACAGCTTTGACAGCTTACAGCCACCCCCACACAGTTCCATACGCACGCCACGTACACACACACACACACACACACATACAAGCGCACAATTTACAGCGCTGAAAAATTCGCTTGGCTGCCTCTGCCGCTGCAACAATGCAAACGGTAACGCAAACTTTCTCGCTGCCAGCGTCGCTGCCAACGCCAAACTGACTGTTCGCATTTCGGTTCGTGCTGCTTCGCTGGCAGCGGCTCGTGCCAGTTATAAACCGACTGCCAACGACTCACGACAGCAGCAGCAATAGCAGCAACAGAACAGCAGCCGGAGCAGCAGTAGCAATTGAAAGCAACAGCAGCAACAAAAACAACAGCAACAGCAGCAGCAAAAGAAAAGCGACGCTCGCTGTGCGTTTTGTTTTTGTGTGTTACCGCAGTAATAAAAAAAAAAAAAACAAAAATAAAAATAAAAATAATACAAAAAAGAAACAAATAAACATAAAGTGTGGCAAACAGTGCAAGCGGCTCAAAAGTGTTTACACAACAACAAAAAACCAAAACAGCAGCAGCAATATCAACATTAACGTCAACAAAAGGCAAAATATTATCATAAAAAATTCGAATCTGTTAAAAGTTTAACATTTCATGAATATTTTTAAATACTCAGTTTTCATGTTTTTAATTGCTTTGAGTGTTTTGGGAAATGAATTAGTTAATTTATGTTTGAATATCAACAAACTTTGTGCAAGAACAAAATAAAAACAAATTTTTATAAAACATGTTTAATATTTAATATTTTCTCTTAAAGAATTCAGAGAACGAAAAAAATACTTAAATGAACTCAAAAAACAAAATCAATATTTAAAGTATAAAAAATCAAAACCATATTTACAAGTTTTCAAAATTGAAACTTTGTGAAAAAACAATAATATTTGAAAATAAAAAAAACGATAATGTGATTGAAAATATTAAAAACCATGTTTTTAAAATTTCAAAAATACAAAAAAAATATGTTATTACTCTCAAAAGCATAAAAGTTAAACTTGAGTTTTGTTTTTAACTACTTTAAATAGTTTTTATAACATATTAAAATTTCCATGTTTCCAAAGTTTGTTTTTGAAAATATTTTTAAAAAATGAATTGTATATATTTTAATATGCAAAAGAACGTTTAATAATATAAATACATAAAAACGCATACAAATTAATCATCGAACACATAAATAAACAGTTACATTTCATCATCAATTATTCTTTACAAAAAAAACTCATTGAAATTTATTCAGAAATGATTTTGTTTTTTTGTGTTTTCTCGCAATTTCCCAACGACAGACACCAAATAATTCGCATAATTTTGTTTTTTATACTTGTTTGTGTTGTCTTTCAAAAAATTTCGGTTCTCTCAAGAAATCTTTGCACAGTGTGTGTGTGTGTGTGTGTGTGTGTGTGTTTATTTATTTGACATTTGTATTTCCTCCGAGAAATTATGCATGGCGAATGCAAATTTATTAGGTGCAGACTCATTAGATAGCCCCCCTCATTTCCACTGCCCCTCCTTTTTTACCAAATAGACAGTTTTTCCAACGCAAGCGAAATTAAAAAACATAAATCAAAATATGCTAAATAAATCAACGAAAATTGCGCAAAAAGTGCGGACAATCTATTCGCCCTGTCGCCCCCTCCCAATCGCTCTCTTTGCTTCTCCCCCTCTGTCCTTCTTTCTCTGTGCCACTTAATCAAGTGAAGTGCAACCGAAGAGAGCAGAAAATACAAAAAAAAAAAATGTACAAATAAATAAGTCAATTAATTAGGGGAAACTGTTGGGGGATAACTGTGAAAAAATTTGATATTCATAAATTTGAGAAACATTTTTGCAAAAAGACATTAAAATATTTTAATTCATGCGGGAAGTGGATGCTCATGGCTCAAAGAAAAACAAAATGGAAAACTTTCAACAATATCATTTTTCCGAACGCGAAGAATGAAAGTATTACGCGTGTCTGTTTTATGCTCGAGAGGAAGATAAAAAATTAATCAAATCAGATAAACACTGAGCACGATTTTAATAAAATTAGACATCAAATAAAATGTTTATGATGGGATATTTCCTAACTGTTGTTATGTCTAGAGATAAAATACATACTGTAGAATTTTTGACTATATTTTACTTTACTTTAATTAAATGATTCAATTATGAGATATATTTAGAGATATTGTTATTAACATTATGATGTTGATAATATTTATATTATTATTACGTTTGTTCTTTTTTTCTTCTCCCATTTGAGATTATTTTATAGCGTGTCTTAATTAATTTTTCCATTATAATTTCTCATTAGTTTATCGCAATGCTGTTAAATGAGTTGAAAAATGATTTATAATATGTGCGCAACCATTTTAATACCCTACACAAGAGGTATATTACATATATCGATTCATCAAATTTGTATTATTTATTTATAAAACTACGTGATATCTTCTAGTCAAGTTGTTGTTATCTGGCTTTTCCGGCCAAGCGCGAAATTTCATTTTCTGAGTAACATCAAAAAAAAAAGTAGAAATTAGTAGTATGGAAAATGTAATAATAGCAGACATTGCGAGGGCATGTTCAAACGCCTTCGCTTTTCTTACCCCCATTGGCTCCCCCGCACCGCCCCCGCTAACACTCGAAGCAACAAATGTGAGGGGAGTTTGCAATTGCTAGGCTAAAATATAACGCATACGCCATGGACTCCAGGTTAAAATTGCCAAGAATTAATTGGAAAATAAAACAAGAACGGAATAGGGGGAGTTTACTACGAATTTATATACACTTTTAGATGTGGCTGAGCGCATGATGTATATATATATTTTTTTTTGTAATTAATTAATATGCCAAACGAGAGACAGAGATAGAAAGAGAAAGATCGGGCGAGTCGGTTGCATTATTAATGCGTATCCATTGCTGTGATAAAGTAATGCTGTAAATTATTATTAAAAAAAACCAAAAAAAAAAACTCAACAAAAATTAATGAAAAGTCGAAAATAAATTACAGCCGCACTCATTTTCCAGTGAAACATCATTATTGAAAGTCTGCGCTTAAAAATATTCATATTTGAAATGAGTTTGTCAGCTGACAAGCGGCTTACAAACAAAATAATTATGCATACCTCAATTTTAAAATATCAAAGCAGTTCTGTTTACGTTGGAAATTACAATTTTGAACATTTTCAATTAAATTTGTGAAACGTCTTTAAAGCATTTATAAAGTTTTTAGCTTGAATCATTCTTTGAATGAACGATTGAAAGACTGACTGATTGAACACAGTTTGTGTATGCTGAAGGGATTAAGTAGTTGAGTTTTTAACTATATCTATTCCAAAACTTCTTCAATTTAGTCTTTTTTTGTATTTGATTCATTAGTTAACAGCATCACTTTCATAATTAAGCACTTATTAACATGCTTCTCGCTCACGAGACAGCTTCGATGTTTTAACGGTATTTAACGAGCGCGTCTTCATAGAGTAGCAAAGGCCCATCAACACCTACGGACAGCTCGACACTCGACTCGCCTCAACCGAAAACTCAGCTCGACAAAAGGCAAAACGCAACTCAATTCAATTCACGCACACGAAATGCTTTGGACAGTGGCGGGGGCTAGCGGGGGGGTTAATGGATAACTGGCGAGAAGGCTTTCCACGAATTTTTCGACCACTTCCGTTGGCTTCCGACTGGCCACCCAGTTGTGCTGGTTAACAGTGCGCTTACTGGTTTTACTCTCTGCTCGCTTCTCGCCGCTGCTAATTCGCATTAATCATACGCCGCGTTGTGCACAGCATTTATTTATTTTATTTTTGCAGCGCGCCGCATTGAAACATGAAAATGAAATTCAGACAAAACAGCAGCAGCAACAACAACAAGAGTGCTATAGGTGAGAGTGCCCAACTGCGAGATACTCCGAGCGAGCTTATTATCTTAGTTCCGTTTAAAGATATTTAAACAAAATTTATTAAATCATTCCAATTATAAAAACATAAAAAATCTACACTCCAGATTTACGGTTTTTATCGCATATTCGATCGCCTTATACAGTTGATGAATCAGTTATTCGACAGCTTTCTTCCGTATTGCAAGACATTGATATACCCCTCATTTTGCTAGTTCTCAATTCGCACAGGGTATAACATAAACAGCACAGCTTTTTCACATTTTTATTTTTACACGCAAATTTACTGACTGTCGACGTCAACGACGACGTCGTCAATTTTTGCCGTCTTACTCACGCTGCTATCAACGCTGGCAGCGCTGCCGGCGCTACTGTTTGCTTTGCCGTTGACGTCGCCGTCAGCGTCACCGTCACCGTCGCCGTCATCGTTGCTGTTGCTTATTTTAATGTGTCAAGGTTCGCGGCATCATATTTTGCGCTTTATTTCAGTGCGCTTCAAGCGTACAAAATTATTTTTGCCCCCCATAGACTGATTGGGAGAAAGAGAGATAAGGAGCGATTAATGAAGAGAGAGACAACTCTATCTGTTATATACTCCTAGTTGTAGACTTTCTTCTCCGACAAAGCAAATAAAGTTTCGTTACATTGGGGGTACCTGAAAAACCCGATGACCAACCCAGTAAATAAAGTCGAAGAAGAACCTAGTTGAAAATAAAGAAATTTCTCTAGGGGAAACAATTGACAAAGACAGATAAAATACATAAATATCCGTATTATGTTGAACTATTTTACAATCCAGTTAAAGGTATTTCGTTGAAATCCCTAGCTCATTACCAGGATATATGATATTCATGAATATATCTTTATTATCACGAATTTCTAGTTCAAATATTCCAAAGGAGATGGTCGAAAAGTATTGAATGTCTTTTGGCTTCTGGCGTTAAGCAGGGGGTTTCCACGGGTACAAAAAGAAGACGAAGACGTATCGATAAATGTAAATGCGGAGCTGTCAAAGGAGAGCGGGCAAATGTGGGGACAATCGGGGTGCTCAAATGGAAGACGAAACGAATGTAGTTGTAGGTGAGCTGCGAAAGCGTGTAGAAAATCGTAAGAGAAACAAGAGAAAGAGCCGAAGAGCCGTGAGAGGGAGGTGGTTGGGGGGAGGGGGGCTAACCCAATGAGTGAGCGAGTGAGCAAAACATTTTTATTACCGCAACGGAGTCGTAAAAAACTAAATTACTTTTAAGTTTGTAAATTGTGCGAGTTGCTTTAACGCTCTAAACGGGCCTCCACATTGGACCTGTGTGTGTGTGTGTGCGAGTGTGCGTGTGTGTGTGTAACATAAGTTTAATATTATGGCAAGTTACGCCCCCTCTGCCTCTCATCCCCGCACTTGCCCCAGCGCAAGAGTTTTGCATTCTTTGTGTCACGTTTCCATCGAGAGATGCCCACAGAGCTGAACAGGAGATGAGAAAGCTCTAATAGGAAGTGCTAAACATGCAGATACCCTATAATTATTTATATACATTCATGTATACTTCTCCATAGCTTCAAAATAATTTTGTAATTTCTGTAATTCTATATGTTTACCATAGCTGAAAATCGATATCGATTTGGAGGATTTGTTTTGCGTATATTATTAAAAACGTTTATATCTTATAATCTCAAAGATATACGTAGGAAACCAAAGCTTAAAATCGATATTTATCGATATTGAGAAATTGCGATTATTTATCGAATGATGAAGGTACATAAAGTTCCAAAAAACTACTATACCCCTTTGTAAAGCGTTTTACCATGGGTACAGGGTATTAAAAGATACACTAGATGAGGGGTGCAGCGAGGTAGCGGGCGCAGAAAGAAAAACAAATTTATGAAACGGCATTTATTCATAATGAGCCAAGCGAATGGGAAAAGTGTTTGGCGCGTGTATCGGTTCACTCGGTTTTTATGGCCACGACGGCCACTGAGAAGATTGCGAGTCCCCAGCCAGAGGCAATTGGGTATATATTGCACTGAGTGAGTGTGCCTGTGTGTGTGCGTGTGTGTGTGTTTGTGTGTGTGAGTGAGTGTTGTGAATGCTGTCGTGTGAATGTCTGTGCGCCATAAAGTTATTAACTAGTACTGCGACTGTTTGGATTAGGGAAAGTGCTTGACTATGTCGGGTTGAAGGGGCACATAAAATTTATGTGAATCATTTTATTATGAATATGAATATGAATTTCGTTAAAGATGTGCGCATGTTTAGTATTCGAATTGCTTTTGTCTGGTCAATTTTATGAAAGTTATTTCGTAAAAGTGATAACATTGATTAAACACTCATGAGTCAATTTGAGTGTATTCAGATATTCTTAGTAATGATTGAATATTTATCGTTTAGCTCGAGTTTTATTCTCAAATTAAATATGAATACACTCACACATACACGTTAATTCGTTTATTGTGATACTCTGCATGGGAACACCTAAATACTTGACTGTACTCATTGCAAGGTGTCCCCACACAAACATGTAGCTGCTCCCATTGCTAGCTACGTAATCCCGTGTCAGTTTACCGTTCAATCCATTTCGCAACTTCGCCGATTACATACAAAGTAAATATGTTTGCGTGTGTTTGTGTGTGCATTTACATACGCTTGCACACACTCGCATCAGTGAGTGTTCTTCTTCTGCCGCCGCGCTGCCATTTGTCAAACCCTAAGCGCTGCCCGCGTCGTACTCGCACAAAACAGAAATATAAAGAAAAAACAACAGCAAGAAGAAGAAGAAAACGAAGCACTCGCTTTGTCCATCCGCACCGTGCTCTCACACCTCGCGACCCTTTTGTGCTGCCTGCTGCGCCTATGCGCTGCTATTTTGTATACATTTTGCATTAATTAAAAACAAAATAAATAGCAAAAGTCGCGCGCGCCGTCCAATTCGATACAAGCTAGCTCGAGCCGAGCGGAGCCGAGTCAAGCCGAGTCGATCCGATCAGCTGGGAGCCGAACGGCGCTGAGGCGAGAAAATAAAACTGAAAAGCAAACACATTCTGATTTAAATGTGATTGTTTTTTTTTTTTGTTTTGTTTTTCATTCTTGTTACACTCGCGCACAAAAGCACTGGCAGGCAACAAGCAGCGGCAGCAGCCTCAAAACAAAACAAAAGCAGCGACGTTGGCGTCATTTACCACCCGCTCTTGCTCGCGCACTCCCACTCCCAATCTCTCACTCTCTCAGCGCTCTGCCTGCAGTTGTGCGGCGTCTCTGCTGTCGCTGCTGATTAGAAGTGTCTTTTGAGTATTTTCTGTTGGTGTTGTTGTTGCCTTTGCGCACTTGCGATTTTGTTCATTCTTTGCGCTTTTGTCTTTTGTATGTTTTCAATAAATTTTTGTGCACGTCTTGCAGTGAATTTTTTCTTTTTTTTTTTCATTATTTGTCAACTCAGCGCATTTTGCGCTCGCCTTTTGTTGTTGCTACTCTCGTTGTGAACTTTTGTGAAGTGCTAATCGAATTGTCGCTCTTATTATGCAGCTGCCAAATTAAATTGCAATCAAAAGAACTCAAACACACAAGCAAATTAAAAGAGTAAAAAAACAAAATCAAAGCAAAAAAAAAACAAAAAGACAAAACCAAATCAAAAGCCAAATGCGCGCTCGCAGCAAACGCAACAAAATGCACAATTGTCGACGCTTGGCAACACTGTCGACATTCTACAACACTACCGGACGACAACGTCGCCATTATCAAGTCTAAGTCAAAGTGATCAAAACACTCTTAACTCGAAACTTTCTCAAAACATAGACTTCAATTCTAAAACTGAACCTCAGCTCTCGACTCGCACATGCTATAACTAAATAAATCTTATAAATCTTTGCCTAATCGAGCATAAAAACTAAAAAATATATCTATGAATATTTGGGTAAGATGTGAATTGAATTATTTTCATAATTTAAATAATATTTTTATATATACACGATTTTATTTGTATTTAAATTACTAAAGTAAGCTATTTTTAAATATATAAATATTTTCTGATTTATTGACTGACTCACCGACTGATTGATGACCTACGCACAGACTTAATCATAAGAGTTAGAAAACTGAACATTGAACAGTAATTAAATTTTGTGGTGAAAAATGCACTCTCCTGAGGTGGGAAAAAACACAATAAATATAGACTGACTTTATATTTAAATAGGAATTACAAAAAATATATTATTTTTATATTTTATTAAATGTTTCTCTTTTTCGCTATTTTGTATCCTTTCTCACTACAGAAACAAAACTTCCTAAAACGATCAGCGGAGGATGTTGACAATGGCGCCGAGAACTATGAACCGCCACACAAGTTGCCCAATAACAACAACAACAACAATAATAATAACAACAATAATAATAACAATAATAATAACAACAACAACAGCAGCAGCAGCTCAAGTGGCGTTGGCGGCGGCTCTGAGAATCTAACCAAGTTCTCAGTGGAAATCGTGCAACAACTTGAGTTCACCACATCGGCGGCCAATTCGCAGCCGCAGCAGATTAGCACCAATGTCACAGTGAAGGCGCTGACCAACACCTCCGTCAAGAGCGAACCGGGCGTGGGCGGCGGGGGAGGCGGCGCCGATCAGCAGCAGCAGCAGCAGCAACAGCAGCAACATCAACAGCACCAGCAACATCAGCAGCATCAGCAACACCAGCAGCACCAACAGCATCAGCAACACCAGCAGCAGCAGCAACAACACCACCAACAGCAACAACAAGGCGGCGGTCTGGGTGGCCTTGGCAATAATGGGCGCGGCGGCGGGGGTCCTGGCGGCGGCGGCATGCCCACAGGACCCGGCGGCGGCATCGGCGTTGGCGTCGGCATGGGACCCAACATGATGTCCGCCCAGCAAAAGTCCGCGCTCGGCAACTTGGCCAATTTGGTCGAGTGCAAACGGGAGCCGGACCATGATTTTCCCGACTTGGGCTCGCTGGACAAGGATGGCGCCAATGGCCAGTTTCCGGGCTTTCCCGATCTGCTGGGCGATGACAATTCCGAGAACAACGACACATTCAAGGATCTCATCAACAATCTGCAGGACTTCAATCCCAGTTTCCTCGACGGCTTCGACGAGAAGCCGTTGCTGGACATCAAGACCGAGGACGGCATCAAAGTGGAGCCGCCCAATGCCCAGGATCTGATCAACAGCTTGAACGTAAAGTCCGAGGGCGGACTGGGCCATGGCTTTGGTGGCTTCGGCGTCGGCATGGGCCTCGATCCGCAGTCCATGAAAATGCGACCGGGCGTCGGCTTCCAGAACGGACCCAACGGCAACACCAATGCGGGCAACGGAGGCCCGGCAGCGGGTGGCGGCAACGGTGCCGGCGGTCTCATGTCGGAGCACTCGCTGGCCGCGCAGACGCTCAAGCAAATGGCCGAGCAGCATCAGCACAAGAGCGCCATGGGCGGCATGGGCGGCTTCCCCCGTCCGCCGCACGGCATGCAGCAACAGCAGCAGCAACAACAGCAGCAGCAGCAGCAGCAGGCGCCGCAACAGCAGCAACATGGCCAAATGATGGGCGGTCCCGGGCAGGCGGCGCAGCAGCAGCAGGGACGCTACAATGACTACGGCGGCGGCTTTCCTAATGACTTCGCCATGGGCCCGAATGCGGCGCAGCAGCAGCAGCAGCAACACTTGCCGCCGCAGTTCCATCAGAAGGCGCCGGGTGGCGGGGGGCCGGGCATGAATGTGCAGCAGCAGAACTTTTTGGATATCAAACAGGAGCTCTTTTATTCCTCACAAAACGATTTCGATCTCAAGCGATTGCAGCAGCAGCAGGCCATGCAACAGCAGCAGCAGCAACACCATGCACAGCAGCAGCAGCAGCATCCAAATGGCCCCAAGATGGGCGTGCCGATGGGCGCCGCTGGCAACTTCGCCAAGCAGCAGCAACAGGTGCCGACGCCGCAACAGCAGCTGCAGCAGCAGCAACAACAATACTCGCCATTTAGCAATCAAAACGCCAACGCCAACTTCCTCAACTGTCCGCCACGCGGCGGCCCTCAAGGCACCCAGGCGCCGGGCAACATGCCTCAGCAGCAGCAGCAGCAGCAACAACAGCCGCCTCGTGGCCCTGGCGGTCCACAGTCCAATCCGAATGCGGTGCCTGGCGGCAATGCAGCGAATGCCACTCAGCAACAACAGCAACAGCAGCAACAGCAGCAGCAGCAGCAGGCAACAACAACAACGCTGCAAATGAAGCAAACACAGCAGTTGCACATCAGTCAACAGGGCGGCGGCTCGCACGGCATTCAGGTGAGTTGCAACAACAATTGTATCTTTATAAATATATATGCAGAAATATTACAAATCGTTGCTCCTTTCTCACTTATCCAATAATATATAATACCATTTAATACCATTGACACGTATGTAAATTTTCTATGCATATTTAAGTTATCAGCGTAACGAAGTCAACAGCTTTGACAAAAATCCCGCATTGCCAAGCAACAGCAGCAGCGGCAGCGACGCTAACGCCAGCAGCGCTGTTTGCATATCAAGTGTAAAGTTTCGACCATAAACCGACATATAACGATTCACACAATTGACATACAAAAGGCGCCCGAGCAGGGACATTTGCCAGGCGCCCGAGCAGGGACGCTTACTCAATGTGCTTGGGGGTTGCTCTCGCTGGATTTGCACTCGCAATTCACTCAACCTAACTCACTCAGATATCACTCACCACTCACTTGCTCTCTCGCTCCCCCTCTCTCGCCATTTGTTGGCTACTCTTAGCTCTCTCAATCTCTCATTTAGCCCACTCGCTGGCGTTTAACCCTCCTTGGCTGCGTCCGCCCAAGTTTATCTCTGTCCATTAATTTTACCACACATCTGTTCATAAAATTGTCTGTCGACCTGGTGTTCGGCTTCAGTTTGTTGCTCGTGTCGCGTCGGACAGCAGCAGCAGCAGCAGCAACGGCAACGGCTGGCGCCCGAGCATGGACTGTAGCCATGTGCGCCATTTTCATTACGTGCCACACGACTCGTAGCAGAGCCACAAAAAAAAAACAGCAAAAAATAGAAAGAAAACCATTAATAGTTGTTGCTGTTGCTCCATTTCTGCTTTTATTCTGGCATTCACATGAGCTTGTTGCTGTTGCTGTTGCTGTCTAGCTCTCAATTCGCTGTTGCAAAAAGATGTTTTGGTTACTCGTCAGTTTGTCCTTTTACTGACTTCTGTCATGAGTGTAGCCGTCCAGTTATCCCGTTACCCATCCACCTGAAACGTTACACAGATTCTAATTTCCGTTAGCAATTGGCCTGCAGGCGTGTCAAATTGTAGTTAATCGCTTTGAATACCTGTGTATTCATATGAATAAAATATGTAATTACACTGAAACGATGTTTATGATTACTCCGTTTGAAAGCAAAGGTATTTTGCATTAAAACAGCGTGTTATTCGCATATTCATTTATTGAGCTATTCATAGAATATCCTATAAAAACACATTATATTTGAAAGCATTCATATATACATATATATACACTCACTGTTTATTTGAATACTGTTTTATTAATATATTCATAGTATTCATGAGTACACTCATGAGTGTATTCACTTACTCACTTTAATTTTTTATGGTATTCATATAAAATATACTATATATTGGTATTTTTGTACATTAATCATCATAAAGTTATTCACTTAGTCTGTTCTAGTGATTCAATCAATTAAATTGAGCTTACTTATAGACGGACTTTGTAGTATATGCATGCATCCACAGATGGGGGCAACCGCATTCAAATCACCTAATGTTATTCTCTATTCAAAAGTATCGTAATGCATATTTGCTTCGTTTCAAACATCTTTTGTCTGCGCTTTATGCAGAAGGACCTCATTTTTCGGGGCCAGGCAGGCTCCCTCTCTCGAGGGTCTCATTACAACTTGTGCAGCAACAGCAGGAGCTCTTCACTCAAATGATATTCTTATATTCAGTCGTGGCACATGCCCTACCTAACCCATATTCATTATCCGCTCCAAATTGTTTTCCTGTTATTTCATAGCAGCGACAACAACAACAACAACCTTTCATTTACAAAATGAAAGTGCAAAACTTTTTAAGTTAAGTTTCATGTCGCTGAGTAGTTTTCATCAGTAAAAACCAGCCAAAAACGAGAAGCGACCAAAGCGAACAACTCGTTGGGTGCTCGAGTTGTTGTTGTAGTTGTTGTTGCTGCTGCTGCTGCTGCTTTTGGGTTTGCCTTTGCGAAAGGACACGGTTGAAATTTCCGTTTTGCGCTTTAGCTTGTCCAGGCACAGACGACTCTGGTCCAAGCTCAAGTTTTCCCATGAATTTCGTTCATGCATTACGAAGTGGCAGTCCCCCCAATCCCCCCAACCATGCCAACCATTTTCGAGCCACCTCTCCGACAGCATCCCCTCTGCATGCACATAGAAATACAGTGATCTCTAGATATAAGTGTAGTTCTAATAATTAAAAAGCTATTCATGTTTTTGCAAAACGCAACCTTTCTATAAATACAATCGTTTAGGAAAGTATTTTCTATAGGCTGTATTTATTAAACGTTTTTAATAGCAAGAGCTGGCCATATCGAGGGTTCACTGTAGCTGTGCAAGCTGAGAAGAGTCCTGCTTTAGTCGCTGTAAGCAAAGCAGATTGGCAAAAACTTGTTGACGATTGAGATTGAAATTTGGTTTAGTTGCTGCCGGACACCCCTCTCCCTGCCGTATGTTCCACGTTTTTGAATTTGCCACCCTGCGGACATTAGCGTCCAGTTTTACGAGCTATATACAAACACTCACACAACCCACACACACACACACACACGCAGACACCCTGCTTTAGCTGTCAAAATCAACGCATTGACTTGTGGGGCAATCCTTGAAAACGCTGTCAGCGAAAGGCTGCGTCTTATCTTCTGGTCGAATGAAACTCTCAAGTCAACACGTATGTATATACACACTTGGGTCTAACGATATATTTGCATAGGACTCATTAAGAGCCCAAGAATAGCCCATGGCAACCCCCGAAAAAACAAAAGCTTTCGACAGGGTGGCAGCACTCACAAAAAAAATAAAAAACTGAAAAAGAAAACACGCTCGAGTGCATGAAATGAACACGCAGCGTGTAAAATGTAAAATGTAAAATGTACAATAAATATTACAACAAACAGCAAAAAATATAAAATAAAACAACAACCAGCAAGTGAGGGGTGTGCAAAGCCACAATAAAGAAGAGGAAGACAGAGAAAAACACACACACAAATGAAATGAAAATAAATCTTCCTGGTAAATATTTGCCTAACGAGCTTTTTAGATGCCCTAACGAATGCAAAAGAGAGAAAGAGAGAGGTGGAGATAGAGAGATGGCCAGCAAAAAGGGGTACAAGCCAAATGCATAATAAAGTCCAAAGAATTCTTGAATCTTATGCAAAGAAAGTAAAATGGTTGGGCAAGATAAATGTCATTTAAATAACATGCTTCTAACAGAATATTATATGGGTTTCTTTTGAAATTAAATGTTTCATGTTGGGCAGCCAATTCTGTCTGTTATTAAGTTTTTATTATATTATAATACTAAAATGATGCAGGAAGTAATTAGTACAAATACAATTAAAGAATAAATGAAATACAATAAAAATAATTTACTCTTTAAACAGATAACTTTGTAAGGATATAGAAAATTCGACAATATTTCGCCTTGCCCTATCCTGATTTTGCCCTCTTCCTCCCTCACACTCTATCTCTTTCATTCTCTGCTCGCTGCTAACAACATGACGGCGAAGCTAACGTCAATGTTAACGAAGCCACATGATAGCAGCAACAATAACAGCGACGTCAGCGTCAGCGTCGGCGTCGCTGTTGTTGCTGTTCTTGTTGTCTTTGGGGTCGTTGTGTAAAAGTTCAATGAATTCAGAATATTCACATTTGCATGTCCTGCATTAACTCGTTTAAATGCCAGCAACAACAAACGAAACACCCAAAAAAAAAAAAAAACACCAAAAGCAACAACAAAAAGAAAACAAGAACCACAACAGCAATATTACTAACCATTCTAGAGTTGGAATTGCCAAAGAATTCGTAAAAAATAAAATAAAATAAAATAAAAAAGGGAATATTTGTGTTTAAGCTGCTGAATATTAAATACACTTGCTCAATACGGAAAATTTGCGATATATTTTGATACTCAATTTGTTGAAGAATTCTTCCCATCGGAGAATAGTTTGAGGCTGCTCAAATAAGGATATTTTGCGAAACAAACCTATTTCAAAACTATATTATTAATAGGCAACACGAATAAATATATGTATGTATTCCTTAAAGTGTTACCGAAATAACGACATAATCACAATACCCCTTGTAAGGGTATAATAATGCACAAATATATGTACAAACATGTGTGTGTGTGTATGTAGAGTATTCGGGCACAGGAGCAACATGAAAATGCCTGGGCGCACAAAAGTATGCAACGGAAATGTGCGAAACGTGAAAATGTGCGGAAATTATATATTTTTCAAGGGTGCAGATTTGAGCAGCACTCGAGGTTGGAGCTTTATAGGGCAGGGGGCGGGGGTGTCGTTGCTCTTCGGTAGAGTATCAGATTTTTATGACCTGCCGCGTCAACTTGCTCAAAAAGCAACGAGTTGCTGCAAGACGCGACCAGAAAACACGGCCGAAACGATTTGAGGGCTGCAAACCAAATGGCCAAATGTAAAGTGGAAAATGGCAAATCGCAAATGGCAAATGGCCTTTGTAATGTTTTGCAGCGCTGTATCAGAGCGCAATAAATAATTTATAACCATAACGTTGCAGAATTAGAGACCCAAAAAAAAGAAAAATTTAAAACACCCAAAAATTGAGCACAAAGCCCGATGGCGAGTCAAAATGAATTGAGTCCAAATTGAGAGGAGTCAAAATGCGGCGAGTCGATTTGGAATTCTTTTGCACTCGGTGCCGCCACGCGGCTGACAATGCGCCGGCGCCAAGGCAATGAAACCAAGGAAGAAAGTGTGGGAATGCCAAAAAGGTGGCATGACTAGACAGTTATCCTGTAAAAATAGGGGTGCTATGGAAATTGAGATTGTATATGAAAAAAGGATTTACAATAAGGAAACTCAATTGAGCTTAAAAAAGGAATGTTAATTATTATACATATTCTATAATATTTAATCTACAAAATAACAAAAAAAGCTGACATTTTATAGTTTTTCTAAATAATATTCTTTATTTATAGTTACTGCAATTGCTTATATGCTTAAGTGGGCACACCCTTTGGGGCCACTTCTAATGCAGGGTATCGCAATGCTTTGACTATCTTTTGGGTGGCTTGTTGACTGGTTGAGCGGTTGGCTTGTGTCGGGGCGTTGTGGGCAGGCGACGCTCCTCAGGAAAACATTCGAATTGTTTAACAAACTCGTGACATAATTCGTTTGTTATGTCGTTGGATGCCTCGAGTCCCTCGCCGCCGTCCTCCCCTGGCTGTCTGTCCAGCGATGCGAATTGAGTCGTGGATTATTGTAAAGTTATGCAAAAGTGTTTGTTCTCTGTTTATAGCGGGTTATTTGATGCTCTGTCTTTAGCATTAATGGACCTCGATGTGCCCGCCATAAGGTTTTCAATTGAATTTGGGGGGGATTATCCGAAACTTTGGCACTAATTTGTTGTTGCTGGGGAATCACCTGAAATATTTATGATATAAAGTTTAACAACAAATTAAGAAGTGGAACAGCAGCAGCAGCCCAGAATGCCATAAAATCTATGCCAGGGTTGCCGCCATCATGTTGCATTCATAATTCAAAGCGGCTGCCAAACGAAACGGCATGGGTAACATTCTAGTTACTTTTGTTGTAGCTAGTGAATGGAATGGACCCGCACATCCTATCAAACGATGAGCCGCGCTGCCACGCTCCTGCCCCCCCTCCTACCGCCATTTTGTTTTAGGCCGCCATTACACAACGCATTTGATGCTCTCAAAGGTCACACTATTTACCTTTTATATTCCCATTCGTGTATGTGGTAGGGGCCCTAACTGTTACAGTTGGCCATAGGGAGCGTGTTATGGCCTGAGAGAGGGGGGTGCGGGCCCGATTCTCGGAGTTGAGTTTTTGATGATGGGCTTTTGGCGCATCGCAATATTTGCTGAAATTTTCCAAATTTCTTTTTTTTTCTAGCTGCTTTCGCTTTTTGCCAAGAAGTTCGTAATATTTTCATCA
The DNA here is from genome assembly GCA_035043915.1 of Drosophila paramelanica. Classification (NCBI taxonomy): domain Eukaryota; kingdom Metazoa; phylum Arthropoda; class Insecta; order Diptera; family Drosophilidae; genus Drosophila; species Drosophila paramelanica. The sequence goes on along the minus strand of JAWNMO010000674.1, from coordinate 7,003,740 downwards.
GTTTCGCAGCGTTTCAATCAATTTTCCAGGTGTTGCCGCCGCGTTGATGGGTTGAAAGCGATGCCAGTGGGCGCCGCGGGGCATGTCGCGGTTTGCGATGGTGTAAAGTAATGAAGCTTGAAATTCAATGCTGGAGATTGCTTGGATTAGGCTAGACACAGAAATTTGCGGAAAATTGTCGACTATCCACGCTTTAAAATATTTAAAATACATTTTAATAAAATGTTTATTTAAGATTCGATCGTGAAAATCATTGTACCATTAAATTTAAAGGAAATTGCAAAACACATTTCCTCAAATTTTCGTAGTTATTCATATTGTAAAAAAAATATTCGGCGAAAACTGCTTTGTTATTTTTTTTTGGAATTTATTTTATTTTTTCTCCTGAGAAAAAGTACCCTATTTTTCAGTGTATTTCATCTGCTGCTGTGGTATTTCGTTTCTATTGCTCACTTATTTTGCTCAAGCTTTTCGCAGCCCAAACAGATTTTAACCTTGTCAAGGTTCGCTTTAGCTATTTTCCGTATGGCTTGCCCCTTAAATGGTTGTGCCCCTTGGGGCAGTCTGCACCTGGACAGCGGCCAGCTATTCCAATTCCCTCTGGCTCGACGAGCAATTGCTTGCTTATATATATATATATTTTTTTTTTTATATACATATATGTGTACCAAGTTTCTCGTAACTGGTTGCGTTTGCTTCATTCGCTGCTGCGTGGCATAAAATTTAATATTTGCGCGTGTGCTTAACCCCAAGTTGGCCCCTGCATTTATCTATCGCTCGGCTGCTCAGTGTGGGTGTGCGTGTGTGTGTGTGTGTATGGGAGAGGGTGTGTGTGGGTGGCGTTGTGATTATTATGCCATGTAATCTGCTTCACATAACAACGACAACGACGACGACAACGAGGATGTTGAGCGTAAAGCGTGGCAAGTAGCAAGCGGCAAGTGGCAAGTACTTTTAATACTTTCACCTTCGTCAGGTAGCTGCCCCAGGCCAAAGCCCTGCGGGACCTCTGGGGAATTATCCATACATATTCATCGTTTCGCACTCACACACACACACACACACACACACATGCATATACATAAATACATATACTTATATAACCATATATAAATATTTCAGTTTTTAATCTATTTTAATGGATATTATTTGAAATGCAGCAGCTTCTTGGCGAATGAGCCGCACAGGTTTTTCCTTTTTACTTTCTATAATTCGCCTGTCGCCGTTTCTCTCGTTCCTCTCGTTCTCTTCTTCGTTTTTTATCTGACTTTCTGCTTAGTTTAATTTTTCTAATCTGGCCAAAGTCGCGGCGAACCGACAAATCGTCGCGACGGACGCGCCAAAGTATGCAACACTTTTTGCTGCTCCTCGACGCCATAACTGGCCTCAGTATGTGATTGTGTGAGTTTGTGTGTGTGTGTGTAGTTGTTGTGTGTGTGCACGCTCTGCAAACAGCTCACGTCGCATATTTATAGGCTGCCAGGCATAAAAAGCGATTTCAACTCGAGCTCCCGAGCCGTTTGCCAAAAGATTTACAAAATGTTTTGCCAGAACATGGTAGAGTATGTATCTCCATGTATATCTGTCTAGTTTTATTTGTTATATACCCTTTATTATTAAATGTTTTCATAGAAATATATCAAAAGTTTTCATTTTTAAAAAATATTTTATTTAATTAACATTTAATTCGTGAATTTAGTTTAATTCTCAAAATGTTCTCACTAAACTTTTAACAGGGTATTCTCAAGTCGTTTACTCCCAAGGGCATCATATTTTTGCTAGTCTATAGCTACTTTTGGCTTATTTGTAAGCTTGCAGCCGCATTTGTGTAGGCCACAGGCTCAAAGTTTGTTATCACCGACTGCAGTTGAATATTCAAATTAGTTTTTATTTATTTTGTGCAAAGACTAAAAGAGCAAAAAAATTGGCAAGACAGACATAAAGAAAAAGAGTGACAAAGAGAGAGACAGAGAGAGATAGATTGAGTGGCATATCAAAAAGTGTTTGCACAATTTGTTTAAATTTCATGCCACTCCAGACACAAATTCATATAAAATGTCTAGGTGTGCGAGTGTGTGTGTGTGTGTGTTTGTGTGTTTGTGTGTGTGCTTGTACTTAAAACATGCAAATAATAAAAATCGTTTTACTCTATGCAACTGTCAAAGGCAGACGAGTGGAGACAAACGAGCCGGTTTGAGCCACGGTCAAGTGCAAATTGTTACAAAGAGAGACTTAGAAAGAGAAACAGGAAGAGAGAGGGAGAAGAAAAACGGAAACATTCACATAAACAAACAAAAACACACACAACATTTGAAATTCCATTAAAATTTGTTGCTGTTGTCACAGAATTTTACACTTACAAACAAATAAACGAACATAAAACAAGTAACAACATTGTCGCAAAGCGTAACCGACTGCTCAATATTCTGTTCACAATTTAAAAATATTAATTAACAAAGAAACAAAATTATAGATGAGGCAACAGCGAACTTAAAGACCATTTAAATAAATATTTAAAAGAAAGAATGGAACACAAATAAATTCAGTAAATAAATTAAACTCTAAAAACAAATTGTAAAAATTTTGTTTAGCAATTCAAACACTGTACGACACCAATATACCCTTTACAATTAGCTGTCTAGAGTACAACAAGCGAACAAAACATTAAAGGAACACAATTTTACGGCCATTTTGGGAGTGGTGTAGGCGACGCACATTGCGTATACGCAACGCCTGCCAGCCGTGTCAAAACACAGCAATTCTCATTTCATTAACTGCTGCCACAGGACGCACAATCTGTTGCTGTATATTTGCTCATAAATATGTCTGACCTGGCCACACTCTACACTCTACACAACACCCTATTTCTTTCCCTCCCCCGCACAACGACACCTTGCGCCGCCCACTTGGGCTGCCCGCCCCCGCCATCCAGTCAGTTTATCAAATTAATTACTTTTTCAACAACAATTGGGGCGGTGTGGGCGTTCAGCGAAGTGGTCAAAAAGTTGTTTTTGCTTACATTTGCCTTGCTTTAATGCCCCTCGCATTATAATCACGCACGAAACTTGAAGAGATTACATTCAAGAGATTATCTATAACAAAACAGAGGGGATGAGAGGCGTGAAACCCTTGCTCTATCTCATATCTCATAATTAGTTGAGCAATCTACAAAAGAGAAATTTTAGAAATCAGCTTGAAAATATCTCAAGATATTCAAAAAAAAAAAAGTTTATAACTTTATCTAAAGATTTTTCAAATATATCATAATATGTTCCATAATAATAAATAATATTTCTCTCTCTATTTTACAACAATTGCAACAAAAGATTTTATAAAATTAAAAATAAGTTATAACTGGTATAAAAACCCTTGCATAAACGAGTTCCTATTTAAAAAAAATATAAAGCCTTTTTAGTGCAACATCACAATTTACAGTTTTCTTTTTGTTTTTTGCAAAAGCTCCCGCAAAGTGTTAAATTGCTTGGAAGTCATGTGAAGTTGTGACGTCATTAGCACACAATTAAGTACCGTTTAAAAATAGTTCAAGGAGTACAGTGTAATAAGCGACTGCGAAAATGTCACCAAGGAAAATCAATAATAACGAGACGAGAACCCAACTTCAACCTGCCGACTCCCCAACCCCCCAAGCCGCTATCATAATAAAGTAATTTAGTCATATGGCAAAATATTTTAAGGACTTCTGCTGACAAAAAAAAACAAAATTTCTATTGCAATAAAATGGGGGAAATGTGAAATGGAAAACGAGGGCGTGCACTACCAAAATATATAAAAAACAAAAAAAAAAATAGCAAACTCTCAGCCAGCTTAGCAGCAGGGCGCGAACAAAACCTCTCGCATACGTGACAAGGACAACGCCAAAGCCTGTAATTAAAAATATAAAAGGACTTGCAAAAAGCACAGCACAAACGCACGCAAACATGCATGCATACACATACACACACACACACACACACACACGGGGAGCAAAGGGCCTCTAATGTAACCACAACAAACGACAGGAACCAACTAACCAGTTAACCCACCTGGCCAACATGGCGTATGTGTAATTTTATATTGTCAGTCTTCGTCTGGGCGCACTTTTGATCTTTCGGCAGCAAACGGCGACAACAACACGAAGCAAAACTGTGACCAAGGCATTAAACTAGCTAACGAGATGGCCCACATCAAGGCGGAGCTAGATGAACAGCAGAGTGCGGGTTGAGTGAGTGGGCGGTTGGGCGGTTGGGTGGTTGGGTGGCAAGACAGGTGCGTGTCTGGCGCTCGTCACTTCAAAGTCCTTGCGCAAAGTAATTGAAATTGTAAATGTTCTACGCAAGGATACGAGGCGAAAGTGTTGATAAATACCCCACCGAAGAGATGTAAGTCGGGGTAAAGAGTGTGTGTGAGTGTGTGTGTAAACAGTAATACTCAATACAGTTTTTTAGAAATACGGGAAAGACATAAGCGAAAATCATTTTTCTAATATTTTAGGGAAGAATTATATGCAATAATAACAAGAATGCAACTCAAGTATAAAATTAAATTTTTATAAAAAAAGCGAATTTATTTGTGAATTAAATTTAAAACAGAAAAAGAGTGTAAAATATGGTTATATTTACTTTTCTTTTATATATTTACAGATCTGGTTCGTAAAAGATACTTTTGACTAGATAGCTTTAGCTTTAATACCAGGGTATCTTTAGTTTCAATATGATACGAATTGATTGTGCGGCTGTTCTTTGTGGTATCAGTTTTGGGGCTTAATTCGTGGTATCCTGTTTTTTTTTTGTATTTTTGGCCATGTTTTTTGTTTAGCCTGTCCAATGTTTTGTTTGCTTTTATTATTATTAATTGCTTATTATTTTAATGCATCAACGGCACTATCAACATTACAATAATACAAACACATACAACAACAACAACAACAACAACAACAATTGAAACCCCTTTGGTATTGTCAGCTGTTGCTGCGGTTGGGCAAATAAATTAAGTAATTAACTTTAATGATTGCCGTTTGGTTGGGATTTGGTTAAATGGATTTTTATGCTTGGCATTTGCCACATTCTCATTGATTTTTAGTGGCAGCTTAGGCCACGCCCCCCCGCCACCCAAGTTGCCCAAGTCATTTGCATTTAGTGCAAAATCAATGGTAAAACATTTTCAAATTTCGAATAGCAAAAATTCAAATCATTTGTTGGCCAGGTCAATTTCGGCATTTTGGCCAGTAAAGTGAGAAAATGACAGAATGAATGAAGGGACTAACCGAGGGGTAAGCGGATAAGCGCAGGTGAGTGTGGGCGGGGGGTGGTTTGTGGATGGTAGGTCCGTGTCTCATTTTGCACAATTTGCAATAATTTTTGCTGCGTGTCGCTGGACGATTTGTGCGTTCTATTTGGTCTCATTTCGCTTTTGCTCGTTTCGCTTGCTATTTGCACGCATTTTACCGTGCGCTTTGCTGCGTCTGTTTGCAAAGTGCGTGTAAATAAAATTAACGAATGTTGAACTTTTTAGCCATGGCCAAAATTGACGAAAATTGAAACGTAAATGCGAAAATTCAACATGGGCGAGCGTCGAGGGGGGTGTTGTGAATAAGCATAACTTAATGCTGAGCATTTGCAATTGCTAGGGATAAGCTTGATCAATTGCGGAATAACTCTATGAAATATATATATCGATCGAACTTGGCAGGATTTTAGTTAACTGAAATCAATTCTACACAGGGCTATATTATAAAAGAAGGTTCTACTAATATAATAAATAAACAGATATAATATAATAGAAGTCACAATATTCTTCATGTTATACCCGCACGAATTCTAGATTTTATCGTGTAATCTTTTGCTTTGCAATTTCTTCATCTTCAAGTTTTTTGCTTTGGTTTTTAGTTGAGTGACAAATAGTTCGGGCATTTCATGTGCAGTCCCCCACCCCTCCCCAAGCCGACCAAACGTAATTCTACAATTGCCACATACAATTTCCATGCATCTTTCGCTCGCGTTTTACCTCTCTCTGTTCCCCCCTGTGCACCGCTTTATCCCTCTACTCGCTCTTGCTGGGCACTTGGCACGTTCCGTTTGGCATTTTAATATCGCATCGCAGTCAGAAAACGCGCCGTGAGTCAGAAGCGAGTCGCGCGCGTTTCGCTGGCGTTTTGGTTGGCAAATATGCTAGCAGATGTTTTGTTTAGCTAGAGGTGGGCGCGTGCCGCAAAATAAAAGTGACGTGACACGACTTCATACGATGTGTTTTGGCTTGAAACACAATATGTACAAATATAAAAATAATTAAAATTTCATGTTAAATAATAAATGAGAGAAAATATAAATAAATTCGCGCATGTTAACGTGAGATGTTGTTAAGACACGCGTCCGTCTCTGGCAGCTGCTGCTGCAATCGCCGCACACAGCTGTGGCACACACGAGTCGAGTCGAGTCGCTCGCCAAAGAATTCTTCTCATTGCTATTTTGATTTCGATTCGCTGCCGTCTTCTGCTTTGTTTTGCTCTGCCTTGTTTGCTTTTGTTGCCATGCAGCTGTTTTATCTATCAGATGCTTGGGCTCTGACTCACCCAGTTGCCCAGCGTCGTCTTCTCATTATCATTGCCTTATCATTGCTGGAGCCAACGATAAGTGTTTTATTTAGTATGCTCTCTAGCGTAGATTTAGTACAACAACAGATCATTTGGGGAAGTCATTATATGGCCAATTATGCGGCGATCTCCTATAAGCCAATTACTCTCTGAAATTGTTTACAGCTCATTATTGGCGCAATTATTGACAAATTGATATATTGAACACGCAATGAGTGTACTTTGTTTATAAGTATTTGTAAACTTGACTTGCATTTTTCTCAGACAATTAAAGCAGCTGCAACAACTTTGCTTAATTATATTTAATTCTTTTGACATTAAGAACGAACAATAAAGAAACGGAATTTTGTGCAATTCACTTTTTTATGGCTAAAACAAGGAAGCCATATTACAAAGAAATATTCATTAGACTCTTCGTAGAAAAAGCTTTCACAGAGCTTACAATAAATCCAAGTGAATTTCACATTAAAATTGTTATTTAAGATAAGTATTTTTCCACTTAAAAAAAAGGGATTAAATTTCGTGCTAAAATTTTGTAATTCGATTCAAGTTAATAATAAAAACTATTTTAATAACAACAATTTAAACACTAAAAAAAATTATGATATAAATTCTAAAAATAGAGCATTGCCTGTCATTCAATCAAACCAAAATAACAAAAAAAATATTTTGTTGAAGGCACGCAAATTCTTGGAATTGATTGAGAGTTGATATTTTCGGATTATTCGTGGGAAATGTTTTCGAAGAATTCTCAGCAATAATAATTGGTAGTAATAAGATTATCACATTGCGAATTTCCTTGTTTTTAAAATACCAACTGGAAATCTGGATTGAAAATTGTATTTGTTATTGCATCCAAAGAGTTAATGCAATTAATTAAGGCATAAGAAAAACATGTCAACACGATTGTATGAAGATGTCTTAAAGCCAAAAATGCCCGCATTTTAGCCAACATAGTTTCAATAAGTTTCTTAAGTTAGTTTTTAGTTTGTGTGATTTATATAACTTTTTTAATTGAATTAAATAAATTAACTGTTTAGAGAATTGTGGTCCTATCTGGTGTATATCCTGTTTACTCTGCTTTAGCTGGAAAGCTTGTTGTGGAGCTTTTTATTGCGTGTAATTGAGAGCTTTTGTCGGGCCATTTGCAGCTTGTGCAAGGCCATTAACATTGACAAGCGATCCATTAAAATGCATTCATAAATTGTACAGGTGTGTGTGTGAGTGAGTGTATACGTGTGTGTGTGTGTGTGTGTGACTGGTGTCCAATGTTCAGTATCATGTTGTCCAATGAGCTGGACCTTAAATTAAACCAACAAAGTAACAAATCGAATGCAGTGCAGCCCACAAAGCGGCCCAAATGATTTAAGCGGACTATTCCCCAACCACCCACAAAATACACACACACACGCATACACACACACACACAGCTGCACTCTGTGATGTAGTGCAGTTCATTTGGGGCTACAGGCAGCAGCCGTTGCTTGTTTTGTTGCGTTGTCTCGCTCGCGCTGTGTTTCTACCGCGCACCCCTCCCCCCCTCTGCTTGCACTTTTGGCTTCTACATGTTATTCCTGGCCGCCACTCCGCAGCTACCCCCCCGCCTTGCTTTTGCATATGGCGCTCTCATGCCCATTTATGCCAAAATTTAATTTATAATTATTGCAAGTTTAATTTATGATCATTGACATGCTGCAGCACACACACACACACACACACACACACACCGCAAACACATGAATATAGTCAAAAGGAGAAGGGGCGGCGTGTTTTGGGTTACTGAGATTGGGACCTCTTTGTGTCTATACCATGTGCGCAATTGAGGGCCAAAGGGTTCCCATGCATTGTGTGCTAACTGCAACTGTTTCAAAAGTTTCACACAAACACACACACACACATGCAGGCACTCTATTTCCTTCTCTCTCTTGCACTCAATGTATATATAGCTGTATATATATATACATAAACATATATACATATATATATATCTATATGTATATTGACATTTACCCTCGAGCCTGCAACTCGAATCCTTTGGGCCACTCACCGCTCACCACTCAAAGTTGCCTGATATATCAGCGCCCCTAGTTGTTGTTGTTGTTGTTGTTGCTGCTGCTGCTGTCAAGCCGGTGAAAGTTAGCAGCTACCCGGGAGATTCAAACTGAGCTGATGTTTGGAATGTGTTCCAATCCAGAGAATTGCTATGCAGCCTGCCCGACCGAAATGAGCTCAAATTTGTAGCCGAGAAACAGAGAAACAGCTTATTTATGTCAAATTTTTTAGTTGGAATTTTTGCTCGAGAGAGATAAAGAAGCAATTTTTCAGTGTTTCTGAAGCTTGTTACTAACTTTCGTATTGATTGATTGACTGACAAATTGATGAGATCTACAACTGTATGCACTAAAAAGTTGCATTTTGCTGTAGATATATATTGTGAAATAAAAAACTTATGCAGAATTTTGAAAACTGTAATAAAAAATTTAAATTTTTGCATTCCATATTTATCTTTAATGCATGCTTCATAAATCTCTATTAAAGGTTCAATATGTATAAAAAAAATAATGTTATAGCAAAAGTTATATATAAGTATGTATATATACATCCAATCGCATCAAAATTCTTCGACTTTTTTTTAATATTAATCCCGCCAAGTCGATAAGTAGCTCTAAAGTTTACACTTTATAACATTTTTGCTGTGTTGCTGCTCATTTAGCTGTCATTGCCAATTAAAAATCAAATTCGCTGCGCTTAAACGCCTCGCCAAATGAGAGTTCTCCCACAAAATCTCATTGCTTTCTCACTCGCTCTCTCTCTCTCTCTCTCTCTCTTCTCGCATTTTGTCAGGCGCTGTCATAAATTCGTTAAATATCGCGGCCACCTCCAGCAGAGCCGGGGCTGACTCGGAACAGAGCAGCTAGTTTATGTCACACAAATATCCAATGACAGCGGCCCCCTTCCCCTCCCCCACACATGTGCCGCCCGTGGGGCCGTATCGTCCTGGCCAGGAGGATACATTCTCTTGGCTTCATTTAGATTTTTTGGCTTCCGTGCCAAAAAAAAAAAAACAAAAACGAATGAAGAAAAACAGGAAAAACACCAAGAAAATCGGTTTGAGGTTTGTTGCGTCTCCCCTGGCGGTCGAGTGGGCATCGAGAGGGGGCGGTGCAGGGTTGCGGGGCTGGCATAGGGGCGTGTTCTTTTGCTAATTTCATTGACTCTCCGCTGGGCCGTTGCCAAGTGCATCGTTCGATGAGTGGGCGGCTGTTGCTTCAGTTGCTTTCCCAGCGCGTACTTAAAGCAACTTCAATTATCCTTCGTGCTGTGTCCTTTTTTTTTGTGCTTTTGGGGGCCATCGCTCATGCAGCGCATGGAAAATGTCGTCAGCTTAAGTGAATCTCGATTGATCAATGAGCAAAACTAGTGGAAAACATTTTTCCAAACAAAGTTAAATTTTTAATATAACAAATTGAATATATCAAAATCAAATGTTAAATGATAACATATGTTACAAAATTCAATTTTACCAATGCAATCAAATGTTAAAATAAGAATGTTATCGTTGTATAAATCAGAATCCTTATGAATATCCTTATATATTAAATTCAATATATAATAATCTAATGTTGAGCAGTTGCAATTGGATTCCTGCTGTGGCTAACATTGATAACATATGTTACATAATTTCATTTACCAATGCAACAAAATGTTGTATAAATGTTACGAGCTTTTAGTTATATATCAAAACTTATCTAACATAACAAATTTGAATTTTTATGTTTATGGCATATATATATATATATAACTCTATTGGATTCCTGCTGTTTTTAACATTCTATTTCACCAACGCAATCAAATGTTAATATAAATATGTTATCCCTATGTAAAAGATTGTATTTGCATTAATATAACAGCCGTTGCATATGTTAAGCAACATTGTGTATATATTTAATTTCTATATATTCATTTTCAATTATTTTAAGTGCCGGGCAACAAGTTTACCGCTAGCATTTTGTTATTGTGTTGATTTGCGGTACAGTTGCGTTCTCCATTTTCAACTACTTATGCTTGTATGGGGGCCAATAAGACGCAAACAGCCCCCGAGGCTGAGTTGAAGTTTCATTTCTTTTTGTAGAGCGACCTCTCACACACACATGTCACACACACACACACACACACAGCAGCAGCAGCAGCACACATTGTGGCATAGTCACATATATCATTGTCAAGTCTATATGCAAGGCACCCCCCAGCCCCGCCCGGCCACGCTATCGCCGGCCGCCCAACCAGCATTCAACTTGCCCTCTGCTCAAATATCATTCCCTTGGCGGCGTCGGCGGCAGCATGTGGGGTAAAGCGGGGGCGATGGCAGGGTACATGCGGCAATCTTTTTGGCTTGTCAAATGCGCATTTCCTGCTTACGAGTCCTTGCTGTGTCTTATATGTGTGTGTGTGTGTGTCCTAGTGTGGGTGTGTGTGGGTGTGTGTGGTGTGTGTGTTCGGCTGCCCGGTTTGTCTCCAGCGCAATCAATATGGCGGCGCTTGGGTAATAGCTTAGGATTTACGCGCACGGCTTACAAAAAGAGCGACTCCAGCGACTACGGGTGCCGCTGCTGCTATTGCCTCTTCTTCTTCATCATCTGTGGCGCTGCTCCTGCTCCAGTTACAGTTCCTATTCCTGTTCCTGTTCCTGTCGTGGTTACGTCGTCAACGCACGCGCCAAGTCGCCGCAGTTACCTTTAAACTTTTTATTGATATTTTATGTATGTATACACTCGGAGAAAAAAGGCTAACTTAAATACAGTTAATATTTTATCGATATGAAGCTAATGTCGAAATATTTTGAGCTTGCAAAAAGAGCTATTAGAAAATTAATAAAGAAGAAAATTATTTTTTTTTGAATCCTAACAACAAAATGTTATAAACTTTTTCTTCAAGTGCAATCGTTTTCCATTGGTTGCCCCCGCTGCTGCTGTTTCTCCCGGTGGGTGTTTAAACCTGTTTCCTTGCCGGTGCCCTGTTTGTCCTTTTATGAAAGCTGCTGTAATGATTTGTTTTATAAAGTCTTTCGTTTTACCAGCCATCGAGCCCCACCCCCGCCCCTCCCTCTGCTTTGTCTATGGGTATGCGCTTGAGTGTGTTCTAGCACACAAAAGTGTGGGTGCACCCACATTGTTTGCCCAATGTCTTAGTTATATAGTCCTCACAGAGGATTTCTTTAAAGCAAATTGCATGACCCTGTTGAAGCACCGCTTAAATCGATCAAACATTCACTTTGATCCAAAGTAAGCCGCAAAACACTCGCTTTACATGCGAGCACTCTCGCAGTTTTTCATTAATATTCATTTAATAATTGCGATTGTAATTTCTTTTTATTTTATTAATATTTATTTCTTAAAGTTGGACAAGTTAACAAATATACTTTTTCCCGTGATTAGTTAATATTTGGTTAATTTAAAATAACTAATTTAAAAAGGATTTTTTAAATATTTTGATATGTTTATCTGTTCTTTCTTGTCTTGGGACACATATCAAATTGCTGTTGGTGCACAGTGCGTATACGCAATACGCAACTTTGCGTATCTCACAGTTTTCAGGCAGTCTGCAGGCGTCCAATCAAAGGGTGGCTCTTCCACCCACCCCCACCCCAAAATTCAGACGCTGTTGTTGCTGTTTTTCGCACCTTGCCACAAGCATGCAAATGATTTATGAAATGGAGACAGCGTGGAGAAAGGGGGCAGTGAGGGGTGGGCGATGTTGCTGTTGGCTCTAAACTTCAATTAGCTCAGCGAGTCCATGACTTTTAATCAGTGTACTTTGTGCAACGAGCACACACACACACACGCACACACATACAAGAGTGCATATGCGTGAGCTGCAAAAACGCAATAAATTAAAGCAGCAATTACAACAACAACAATAAAAAACATCAACATCAACAATAACAGCAGCAGCGTAAAGAGTTCACAAAGTTGCTTAGTACGCTTTTTGGGGCGCCACTAAAAAAACACACACACACACACACACACACACACACACACACGACGCCGCAGAGGGCAACGTCAACGCTGAAGTCGTGTCGCCAAGATTTATTGGCTGGCCTATGCGTCGAGCTGAGTTGCGTCGCCAATACACTGAAAGAAAATTGTAATCAAAATACGAATATACTAAAAGACGAATATGAACATTTTGCAAATATACGCAAAAAATACTATCTTTCCACTATCAAAATTTCTTAGATTTTTTGGAAATTAAAAAAAAATTTATAATTTTTGTAACAAAATATTTTTGAAATGATAAATTTTTGCAATTCAACCCGAATAACTCTTGTTTTTTGCGATGATTGATATGAAAGTATTGTATGATATTTTATATCACAAACAGCTGATTCATTATACATTTCAATACTCAAAGCTGATCATTTTATTTCGCATATATATACATATATATATAATATATATATTTAAATGTTATGGTTTAAGTAAAACATGTCTCGATAAATTTGCTGTGGCTTTGACTGAGTTTGACATATATCTCTCTGAGTGTAGAGTTGACACTGACATGGACAAGGACGAGAACGAGGACGAGGACGAGGACAAGGTGCGTGACGCCCCTCGCAGGCGATTTGCTTTCCACATCAGCGGGCAGCAACACGAACTCGGGCACATGGCATTGAAATGCGCCACGCAGTTGCCCTTTGCGACACCCTTTTCGAAACCCCCCTCCCCCCAACCTTATTAGGCTGTCTTCCATTACAATAACAAATAGCTTGCAAATATGAATATGAACTCGGCGGGTCGAAGCCGAAGCTGGAGCTGGAGCTGAAGAAGCCTTAAGTAGACGCTGAAACAGTGCCAAAAGATTTATGCCTCAATATTGTTGTTATGTGTGTGTTGTCAGTGTGTGTTTGAGTGTGTATGTGTGAAGGACTTTGGCAGCTTAGCCACCAACAGCAGCAGCCATCAAATGCGGATGCGGATGCGGATGCAGTTGTGGCGATAATAAGCTCCAGCAATGCCGACGCGATGTCTGCCCAAAGCATCCATCGAAACACCCTCAATTTGAACCCGCCAACGCCGTTCGTTTTGGTCTGCTTTTGACAGTCGCCAAGCAAAGGTTGACAGCCGTAAATGGAGTAGATGGTGGCCAGGTCCTTAATGCCCTGCTCGGTGCTGCAACATGTGCCGTTGTCCTGTCCGGGTATTAGCCTCAAAATCTTTGACTTTGGCTCAGAACAAAACTGATGCAAATTGGAAAATGGACAGCGAAATGGGCCGGGAGGACAGCACCTGGTATTTTACAGTCTGACAGCTGGGCTGCAATTAGTCGAGATAAACCACAGATATTGCGGCTTAAATAGAACTTGAACCGGTTCGAAATGAAGAAGAAAGAGACTAAACAAAAGTGAAATTTATTTTCGTTGTTTTCGATTGAAAGTGCGAGCCAAAGCTTGTTCTTTAGGTTCGCGAACTGAATGTGAAAAATTAAATCAGAAATTCAAGTTTTCCTGTTCGTTATATATTTCCACTCTTTTCAGGGAAAACAATCTGCATTCTACTTCTACTGCAGCATTTTATATGATATTCACTGAGAAAAGAAATTCGAATTTCGTAAACAAACTAAGACCGAACTTATTTGATTTGAGTGCTGAGTTCTAAGTTTATGTATAAATTTTAAATCTTGAATCAAGTTTTAACTACTAGTTTATATTATTTGGATATCTACGTTCATTTCATATGCTTAATAGAAAGCGAACGGTATCGAATCAAATTTTAGATGCTACTTAAACTAAGAACAATATAACCTAAACACAAGTTAATAATGGAAAATCTATAAACAACAAAACACCTCACTCAGTTTTAAAGCTAAATATAGCCAAAAAGAAGCAGCTAACAAATTTGGCAGACAATTTTCTGAAGAGTTCCGCCAAAGTTCGAATCCAACCAATTTTGAAAACATTCTCACAAATTGAAAAACTAGAAAGTTTTTCGACTGCAACGTGTTTAAGTTATTTTATAACGGTTTAATAACTTCAAGCCACCACGTGTCGTATACGTAAGCTGTGCTCCTTCCTATTGACGTCAATTCTCTGTTACTCTTCCCATTTTTTTCGTAGGTGTCCGCTGGGCAGCATTTGCATCTGAGCAGCGACATGAAGAGCAACGTTTCGGTTGCCGCGCAGCAGGGCGTCTTCTTCAGTCAGCAGCAGGCGCAACAGCAGCAGCAGCAACAGCAGCAACAGCAGCAACAGCAGCAGCAGCAGCAACCCCCCGGCAATGCCGGCCCCAATTCGCAGCAGTCGCACGGCGGCAATGCGGGCGCCAATGGGGGCGGTCCAAACGGGCCGCAGCAGCAGCAGCAACCAAATCAAAACATGAACAATGCAAATGGTAAGCAAACGAATGTCTTCAACTGTGAATGCACTCAAACTAATCGCTTCGATTATTCAAATACTCGCAGTACCCTCCGACGGCTTCTCGCTCTCCCAAAGCCAAAGCATGAACTTCTCGCAGCAGCAGGCGCAGCAGCAGGCGCAGCAGCAGGCGCAGCAGCAAGCGCAGCAGCAAGCGCAGCAGCAGCAACAGGCGGCAGCAGCAGCAGCGGCAGCTGCAGCAGCACAGCAGCAACAGGCAGCCGCCGCACAGCAGCAGCAGCAGCAGCAGCAGGTGCCGCCCAATATGCGTCAGCGTCAAACGCAGGTGCAGGCGGCGGCGGCAGCAGCGGCCGCAGCGGCTGCCCAGGCGCAGGCTGCTGCCAATGCCAACGGACCCGGCGGGCCAAATGTGCCGCTGATGCAGCAGCAGCAGCAACAGCAGCCGCAGCAGGGCGCGCCGGGCGGCGTACCCGTTGGCGCTGGCAGCGGCAGCGGCGGCGTCGTTCCCGGCAGCGGACCCAATAACGGTGCAATGAATCAGCTGGGCGGGCCCATGGGCGGCATGCCGGGCATGCAGATGGGCGGGCCGGGCGGACCCATGAATCCCATGAATCCCAACGCACAGATGATGATGGGCGGCAACGGGGGCCCGGTGCCGGCGGGCAGCCAGGCCAAGTTCCTGCAGCAGCAGCAGATGATGCGCGCCCAGGCGATGCAGCACCAGCAGGTGCAGCAGCACATGTCCGGCGCACGTCCGCCGCCGCCGGAGTACAATGCCACCAAGGCGCAGCTGATGCAGGCGCAGATGCAGCAAATGCAGCAGACGGTGGGCGGCGGCGGCGTCGGCGTCGGTGGCGGTGGTGTCGGCGGCGTTGGCGGTGTCGGCGGCGGCGGTCGCTTCCCCAACAGCGCAGCGCAGGCGGCGGCCATGCGACGCATGACCCAGCAGCCGATCCCGCCGTCCGGGCCGATGATGCGGCCCCAGCATGCGGCCATGTACATGCAGCAACACGGCGGCGCCGGCGGCGGACCGCGCGGCGGTGGCGGCGGCGGCGGCGGCATGGGCGGACCGTATGGCGGCGGCGTCGGCGTCGGCGTTGGACCCATGGGCGGCGGCCAGCAGCAGCAGCAGCGGCCGCCCAACGTGCAGGTGACGCCCGACGGGATGCCGATGGGCTCGCAGCAGGAGTGGCGCCACATGATGATGACGCAGCAGCAGCAGATGGGCTTCGGGGTCGGCGTCGCCGGACCCGGACCCGGCCCCGGCGGACCCATGCGCCAAGGACCCGGCGGCTTCAATGGCGGTAAAAATCCCTAAATTAACTGATCAAAGCAAATCAAATATTTATTCGCTATTCATTTATTCGCAGGCAACTTTATGCCCAATGGTGCGCCGAATGCGCCGGGACCGAACGGAGGCGGAGGCGGGGGCGGCGGCGGCATGATGCCCGGCCCCAACGGACCGCAGATGCAGCTGACGCCGGCGCAAATGCAGCAGCAGCTGATGCGACAGCAACAGCAGCAGCATATGGGACCCGGCGGCGGCGGCGGCGGTGGCGGCAACATGCAGATGCAACAGCTGCTGCAGCAGCAGCAGCAAGGAGCAGCAGTCGGCGGCGGCGGCGGCAGCATGATGGCCACCCAGATGCAGATGACCAGCATGCACATGAGCCAAACGCAGCAGCAGCAGCAGCTGACAATGCAGCAGCAACAGTTTGTGCAGACGAGCAGCACGACGACAACACATCAGCAGCAGCAGCAGATGCTGCAGCTGAGCCAGGGCGGGCCGGGCGGTGCGGGGCCCAGCAACAACAATGGTGGGGCGCAGGGGGGCGTTGGGGGCGTGACGGCGACCATTGCCAGCGCCAGCTCGATCAGCCAGACGATCAACTCGGTGGTGGCCAACTCGAATGATTTGTGTCTCGAATTTCTCGACAATCTGCCCGTCGACAGCAATTTCTCGACGCAGGATCTGATCAATTCCCTAGACAATGACAACTTTAACATACAGGACATACTGCAGTAGAGAGGGTATACGAAATTCGGTGAAATGCAAAGTGCCAGTGCCACCAACCAACTAACCAACCAACCAAGCACCACCACCAACCACCACCAACTACCAATTGTTGCCTGTTTATTTTTTGTTTACTTTTGTCTTCATCTTTTTGTTGCCTGTTGTTGTTATTGCCCCCTGCCCCCCTCACCCCAGCCCAGCCTGTTTGTTAATTGTGTGAATTTATAAGCTAAGTTCGTTTCGATGTGTACTTTAATTTGGGACGCCACTGTATTATTAGCCGCTAAAGTTGCCCGTCGCTCCGATTGGCGGGGCAGCAACGGTCCAAGGCGGGCGAACGCTGGAGGCGTGGCAGCGGCAGCGGCCAGTACGCAAAACATTCCATACTCTACAGATATATATATATATATATAGATATATATATATTTGTCTATTTATATACAGAAAACAATTTGAACTAGGTATTAAAGAGCAGCCTACAAAGTAAAAAAAAAACATAAAAACAACAAAAGTAAATTCTTATACACACACTCACACACACACACTCGCAGAACTTAAGCACTTGTACTTAATGCAATTTGGCCACGCCCAGCGCACAGTTCGCCCGCCCAACATTTCATTTTACTTAAGCAAAAAGCAAAACAAAACAAAACAAAAAATCAAATATTGAATAGCAAAGAAAATGGAACCAACAAGAATATAAAACTAAACAAAAATAACTTTTTAACAAATGCGTGAGCGAAAAAAATGAATATGAGAAATAGTTGTACATTTTAAATTGTATTTAATTTTTATTTTAATATTTTAATTAAAGAACAAAAAAGTGCGCAAGTAGAAAAAGTAAAATCAAGAAGAAAAAGAAAAACACAAAAAAAGAGTAAAAGCAAAAAGCAAAAATATTGGTGATATTTTAAATGCTTAAACACAAATACACACAGAGAAAATTTGAAACATACACAAAATACGAGAAGAGGAGCAACAGTTATTATTATTAATATTATTATTGTACATTATTTTTGTGTAACAATTAAGTTTAAATGGAATTTAAAAAAACAAAACAAACGCGAAGCAACAAAGCGCAAACAAAAAACAAACATATTTAAAATAAAATATATATACACATGAAATATATATATATATATTTAGAAGTTTCTGCTATATATATATATATATATTTAGAAACTTATAATTAATTACTACGCGTAGTTTTTGGTAGTGAAAAGCGTGCATAAAGCCCTAAACATTAGTAGTTTGTTAAATAAATTTATATATATATATACACATAACACACTCACACACACACACACACTTACATTATATACTTCGATATATATATTTATATATATCCGTTTATTGTAAGAACCGCGCTAACAATTATTAAATTACATCTAAGCCAAACAGTAAAAACAAGAAAATTTAGCTAAATGCGTTTTGGCCGCGTTACCAAGTGACGCCATGCCACGCCCACAATAGCAGCAGCCCACTTTACAAAAAAATACGCCGAGATTCCAGCTATGAAATTATTGTAACGACATTTAATTAGCGCAATTCCATAAGTTCATAAGTTCAATTCAGAGCTCAGAGGCCATAGAAATTTTGACAGCCACTTCCAGATATAAATATAATGCATAGATAATGCCCAGATCCAAAGCTGATCGAGCACACACACACACACTCATACACACACTCATACAAACACATACACGCCTAGAAAACAAACGCGTAGCCCAAAGTATTTAAGCCGCAAACAAACAAAAAACAGAAACAAAAACAACAAATAACAAAAATTATTATTACAATTATTATAATAAAATACGCGAATTGTAGTTTGTAATTATTGATACGAAACCAATTTGTTTACAAAAAAGAAAAAACCGCAAATTATATATTATATATATAGTATATACATATATATATATATATATATATATATATTATACATTATTATTATTACTATATACAATATGGCATATTATTATTACATATATATACAAGTACATATATATATTATTAAAAAAAAAAGAGAAGGAAAACACAAATTAGCAAGCTAAAATTTGAGTGCTGCTGCCGCATTCAACGGGCAGTTGCTTGCAACTAGGGATGCCCCAAAAGAGAAATTTGTAACGAAGACAGTTGCAAGCGTAGCGAGTAAAACTCACACACACACACACGTACACACATACACACTTGACTCGATATCAATTAAAAAGCAAACAGCTGCCAGCGGCAAACCAAAACTTTAACAAACTTCAAAAGCAAAAACATAAACAAAAGCAAATGAACAGTAATTTTAGCTCATAATTTATACAACAAAGAATGAAAAAATGCAACAAACTGAGTTTGATTTGTTGCTTCAAGATCTATTGCAGAATTTTGTTTGCAATGCAACGTTTGTTTTTACTTTTATTTGTTTGTTCGGTGCATAAGTCTTCGGTTTGCCGTTTTGTTGCCCTCCAGGACAACGTGCTACAAACTTCTGTGTGTCAATAGCTCGAAAATGAACGAAATGTTGGCCCCAAAAAGAGAAAACAAAACAAACATTTGTAGATTTTCTTTTAATATTAAAGAAACCAGAGAAAAAACAACAACAAAATAAAATAGTAAAATATTACTTTTGTAAATAAATCAACTACACTGTTTATTTCATTAATGACTTGGGTAAATTTATTTGATGTGAAAATAGCCAAAAAATTGAATTACGAGCCGATTTTTTAAAAATGCTTAGTGATATTTAAAAAACTAACTTTGTGCCGCCAAATGATATTGCAGGTGTTTGATAATGCAGGTATGTCGCTCAATTTTTAAGAGATATTTGTATTTGAAATTTTCGTTTTACCGTACTCCCTTGTTTTAACTAACATTGCATACTTTTACTATCAATCTAACCTAACACTCAACTTATTAAAAATTGCTGCATACTTTCGGGAATATTCATTAAATAAAAAGAGAATTTAAGGCCGTATAAAATCATTGCTTACATTTGTGCTGCTGATTATAGCAAAACTTGCATACTTTTGGGCATATGGATTATTGCTCAATATCGGTTTAATTGTGGAAATATATCTCTCAGTCATAACCTTTCTATTTTTCGAAGAACATGTCACAATATATCAATTCATGTTAATGGTCATGTCATATGGTCAGTCAGTAGCCTCCATCGATACAAAAGGTAACATTTTTGGTGGAATTATGAAAATGAGTGTCAATCGATAATCCTGCTGCCTGCATTTAAGGATAATTCAGTTATTATTCCTGCTGCTTGGGTAGCTATAATAATGATAAAAATCAGTATATTTTTCATTCATATTTATTGATTTCTTTATACGCATGTTCATAATACATAATTGCATATTTTATGACTTAAAATAAATATATTCCATAAATGTAAATACATGCATTTAATGTGTTTTTATATGTGGGTGTATGTATTTGTGTGCTTAAATTTTGTAACATTATAAATGTGTATAGTATGCATATTTATTATACTCGCTTACTTTTTATGTACTCAATATACGTAAATGTGTGTGTTTGTGTTGTGTTGTGTGTGTGTATATTAGTTTTACATAGGTAGGACTTGCATGAGCACATGACATGGGTATATCCACGCAGTTAACTTAAACATTTAACAAGCTTGATGGCGAAAATATGTTGGGTTTACGTGTAAAGGCAGGAAGAAGGAGAGTGGTAGGGTGGGAAAGGGTTGGGATGTGTTTAACTAAAAACAATATACAAATAATATAATTAGCAAGTATTGCGGGAACTAAATAGTGTGCTAAATCTAATTAGAAGCTAGATTTGCCAATAATTGTGTATGTTCGTTTATATATGTATTAAAATGTATGTATGTATGTGTAGGGCTATGTTTAATAACTTTTTAACACTTAGACGCTAGTGCAAAGGTGCGGCCTGCCAATTCTAAATGTTTAAATATTTAGATTATTAATATTATTATTTATTTGCGACACAATTCTTTTATGTTGTTTAAACACTGTAAATGCCTTTGCCTGTTTTTATTAGTTGAGTTTAAATATTATTTATTGCTAGTAATTCATGTTGAATGTTGCACGGTTGCACGGTTGCACGTTCTATCATGCACAATAAAATCAGCCTTAGTTATAATAATTGTTACTCGTGAATTTCGCATTTCTATAAGTTGCTCGAATCTATGACAATACTTGCGGTCAGTGCTGGCAAATACTTGAGAACCTCTTTCAATTTCAATTTCCATTTCAAATTTAATTATTATGATTTTTCATTTCCCCTTTACTTTGTAATACTTTAGCAAGTTAAAGTTTCTCTCTAAAAAAAAAACAAACAAAAACACAAATATACAATATGGGCGTAAAGAGTAAAAAAAAATCTGTAAATTTTACTAGCAAAATTGTACGACTTTATAAAAATTCGCCGCTCAATAGAATTGCATTAAATATGCTTGTTAAAAACACGTGTGGTAATTAATTAGTTAATTACTTGTAGTGTTATTTGTAAGTAGTTCATATGTTTTTTTATTTTTATTTGACTTGTCTGACAATTCGGCTAAATGCGCAAATTCAAATTCTAGTATTTTGGCTGTTACCATTATTATTATTGTTATTATTATAATTATTTATGTTTCTCTAAAACGTATTTTAAACTTTAGATTATATTAGCTGTGAGTTTTTTTGCTTTGTGCTAAAAACGCATGAATAATGGATGGATACTGAAATTCAGAAATGCACTTGAAACAATAATGTACTCATACTTATGCTTAAGATAAACATTTGTCGTGGACACTAGCTATGCGCTTTTCCTCGCCTGTTTCCACAACAAATGCGACAATTTTCATTTTGTGCAGCTCGAAAACAAACTGAGCCTTTTGGCAAGTTGGCTCAGTTGGCTTTCAATCGTCTACGAACTAAATGGTTAAGATTTACATACATATATTGAAATTGGCTTAAATATTGCATACATGTTGTGGATGCTTGATTAAAAATATATTGTAATATTTATGATTTCTTTTCTGTTTGTGTTTTTCTTTTGCTATTTTGCCGCGCCTACGCCGCCGTACATAAATTTATATCACACGCAATAAATATAATAAAATAACATAATATTTGTTTTTCATTTTTGTTTCGTTTTTTGCTTCATCTGCTTTTTTCGAAATTGAACAAATTAAAAAACGTGCTCGTGCCATAGCTCGTAATAAACTAATTATTATTTTCTGGTTATTGTTTGTTTCTGTTTTCGTTATCGTTTATGATTATTTTCCCTTTAGGTTTTTACATGCTTTTGAACTTGTATTTATGCTTATTAATAATATACATCGATAGCAATTGCATTGGTGTTGCAATTAAAATTCATTCGAAATTGAAACATGTTGCTGGCAACATGTTGCCGGGGTGCGTATGTGTGTGTGTTGGTTTGTGTGAATTTCGAGTGCAGCTATTCATTGTGAATGGCAATGACTGTTTGACGTACAACTAACTAACGTTTTAACGATTTGGCAAATGTTTACTCATCGATCAGTTATCGATTGTTGCTGCTGTGGCTGCTGCTGCAGCTGTTTAGTGCAGCCTGTGATGATTGGCCTTGGGCATGGCGCCCACAATGCGAACACGCCCTAAGGTGCCCACTGCGCCAGCGCCAGCGCCACCAGACAGCCGCTGATGCTGCTGCTGTTGTTGTTGGTGTTGCTGCTGCTGCTGCTGTTGTTGTTGCTGCTGTTGCTGTAGCAATTGCAGCTGCTGCTGGTGACGCTGCTGCTGCTGCAGTAGCTGCTGTTGCTGCTGTAAGTGTTGCTGCTGCTGCTGCTGTTGCTGTGGATGATATTGCGGCGCATGCTTCGCATCGTTGCAATCACAGAATTGCGGCGGCGGCGCCAGCACCAAATTCTCGGTGCACAGCTGCAGATTGTTGTTGCCCGGCTGTGGCCCAGCGGCAACAGCAGCAGCCGCAACAGCAGCAGAGGGCACTGCCACCAATTGGCCGCTGGGCAACATGCCCACAATGTGCGTGGCCAACTGCTGCTGCTGCTGAAGTTGCTGATGTTGCTGGTGTTGTTGCTGCTGCTGCTGCTGCTGTTGCTGCTGGGACAGCTCACCGTCGCTGTCCGCCTCGAGTGGCGGCGGCAACTGCACCAGAGACACGGCCGTGGTGCGCGTGGCGCCACGCTGCATCGCAATGGCCGCCGCCTGTTTGCGCGTCAGCGAGTTGTGCCGCTGGAAGGCCTTGGCCGGCGGCGAGGGGCTCAGTTCGCCGTCGTCGTCATCCAGGTCGGATCGCTGCTCCAGCTCCGAGTCGTGGCCCTTGTGCAGTTGCTGCTGCTGCTTGGCAACCAGGGCGGCGGTGCTGGCGCCGCCAGCGGCAGCTGCTTTGGCTTTGAGTATCTGCTGCAAGTGTTGCTGGTGCGCCAGTTGCTGCTGCTGCTGCTGCAGTATCTGCTGTTGCGTGGCGATCAGCTTCAGATTGGGATTCGATTGGTGATGCAGTTGTTGCTGCTGCTGCTGCTGCAGTTGCAGCTGCTGCTGGTGATGCACGTTGGGTATGCGGCCCAGCACCTGTGGACTGAGCACCGGCTGATTCGATTTGATGTTGCTCTGTGCGGCAGCAACTGTTGCTGCTGGCTTGCTGCCCAGCTGTTGCTGCTGCTGCTGGATGACGGGCGCATGTTGCTGCTGCACCAGCTGCTTGACAGTCAGCGTTGTAGTGTTGTTGATGCTGCTAATGCTGCTAATGTTGCTGATGTTGCTGTTGTTGTTGTGATTGCCACTGGCATTGTTGTTCAGATTGGCCGCGTTGGACTTGGTGGCCGCCTCGTAGGCAGCTGCCGCATTAGCCACGTTGGTGCCAGCGTTGATGCTGTTGCTGTTACTGTTACTGTTGGGCTTTGCTGCTGTTGCTGCTCCAATGCTGATTGTCGTTTTGGCCAGCGGCTTCAGCGGCGGATCGGGTATGGTTTTGGGCTCCTCGACAATGGTCACGCTCGGCTTCTTTTTGATGGTATCCGTGGGCTTTCCGGCGAGCAGTTCCTGATCGCTGCTGACGCCCGAGCTGCTGTTGTCGCACTCATCCTCACCGGCGGCAGCAGCAGCGGGTTGTGGCAGCAACTGTTGTTGCTGCTGCTGCTGCTGCTGTTGTTGTTGTTCGTCTTCCTTCTTGATAAAGCCGTTTGGCGAGGATTTGGAGGTCTTGAGATTGCTGCGTATGCGCTGAATTTCCTCCACGGACAGCGAGTGCGAGATGGAGGCGCCCGAGCCAGAGGCGGAGCTGCTGCCGCTAGAGTGGGGGGTGGGGAGAGGGGCAGCAGTGAATAGTGGGACTAGCAAACTGATTGTGGCACTTACCTGGCCTGACTGTTGCCGCTGGTTTCCGGCACATCGAACAGCGCAATTTTCTCGTTGAGCTTCGTGTTGCGCGCCACCAGAATCGAGTTCTCGTCCTCGCCATCGGACTCGCTGCAGCTGTAGTCCGGCTCGGGTATCGGCGGTGCCGAGCCACCAGCAACTGTTGCATTGCCATTGGCCAGCGATTGCTGCTGCTGCTGCTGTGTTGCTGCTGGCGGCGGTGGTGGTGCTGGCGGCGATTGAGGCGCTGCTGCTGTTGATTGTTGCTGTTGCTGTTGTTGCTGTTGCAGCTGTGGTGCCGCGTATGGCGATGCTAAACCGGTGCCAGGAGCAGCCTGGGGACGCAGTTGAGTTGGTGCCGCATATTGACTGACATGTTGCTGCTGTTGCTGTTGTTGTTGCTGTTGTTGCTGCTGTTGTTGCTGCTGCTGTTGCTGTTGCTGCTGCTGCTGTGAGTCGCCCGCCTGCTGCTGCGGCTTCTCCTGCGCCTGCCGCAGCTTCCAGGCCATCACGTTGCGCAGCTCCTGCGGCGAGGCGTAGATCTTGGCGTTCGCCGACGGATTGAAGCTGCTCTGGACACCATCGATGGCCGCCGAGGTGACGGCATCGTTTTCGGCGCGCTTCTTCAGCTTCTGCTGCAAGGATATTGTGCTCTCGTATTCCGAGACGCTGCTGCGCGTCTCCACCTTGACCACCTGGCCAACTGGCGGCGGCGGCGGCGGATGATTGGGCGGCGGCAGCACAGCTCCACCCGCTCCCGCAGCAGCACCTCCAGTCACCTTGCTGCTGTCCGTGTTGAGGCGCTGCAGCGAGGCGTGCAGCGTGGCCACGTCGTCCTGCGAGTGGTGGCCCTTGCTCGCCGCCTGCCAGATGGAGGAGGCGGAGCCGTGCAGCTGTGGCCCGTGCAGGTCCGGCGTCGAGTGGAAGCGCTTCAGGTCGCGTCCGCTGCCAGCTGTGGCGCCGCCCACGGTGGGCGTGGCCACCGGCTTGCCGCGCAGAGTGCCGCTGGCGTGCTTGCCGCGGGCCGCCTTGCGCTTCATCTCGGCGACGCTGCCGTAGACGAGCGGACCCGCGCGCATCGGTGAACCGTTAGCGGCGGGGGGCGTGGCTGCGCCGCTGTCCGTGCCCGACTGGAAGCGGGAGCTGGTCATCATGGTGGCGTAGCGGCTGGCGCCGGCGGCGCTGCCCTCGCCCTGCTGGCGCTGGAAGAGCTCCTCCAGCTCGGCGGCGGTGATGCGGCTCGAGGTGGGGCGCGCCTTGATGCTGGCCGTGCGCAGCTGCACCGGCGTGCCCGGGTGGGTGGGCGTGGGCGTGGCTATCGACTCAACCGAATTGGACTTGGTGTGCGGCACCTCATCCTGCTCCTTCTCGCCGCCGTTCTCCAGCCCGGCGACCATCGACTTGGCCCTGGCCCGGCCCACGCTGAGCGTCGTCTTCGGATCGCGTCGCGGCGGCATCGGCGCCATCCGCACGCTGCCCCCGCCGCCCCCCGATACGGAGCCCGCGCCCGAGGCGGAACTGCCGCCGGCATGGCTGCCCGGTCCCATCGACATCTTGCGCGGCAGCGTGGCGCACTGGCGGTGCGCGCTCTGCGGCGTGCTCGGTCCGCTGGACAGGTGCTGGCTGCCGGCGCGGGCGCCGCTGGGCAAGTATTGGGCGCTCGCCTGCATCTGGAGCGGAAACTGGGGCGAGACAACGGTCATGTTGACCAAAGCGCCCGCGGACCGAATCATCTCGACCACCTGCTCGTGCGATGCGGCGCTCACGTCCTCTCCGTTGATGGTGAGCAGAAAGTCGCCCGGCCGCAGACCGGCCATGTCCGCAACGCCGCCGGGATCCACGTCGTCCAAGTACTGCAGCGCCGGGAAGCGCTCGGAGGGACGCAGCTGCATCAGCTGTGAGCTGGCCTTGGCGCCGCGGAGAATGAAACCGAATCCGCGCTTGGCCCGATGCAACACCACCGAACGGGGCGCATTATAAGCACTGTTGGCAATTTTACAATTATAAGATTAATGTGTACTCTGGCGGGGATCAGGCAATCACTTACCCCTTCTTGATGCGTGGTGCTGTGGCGCTGCTATATTGTCCAATGGAATGGCTGGCCATGGAGCCGCCGTTGCCCTCCGGCTGCTGCTGCTGCTGCTGGCAGGAACCGTTGCTGGTCATGGAGAGCGATGGCGATTGGTGCGGCTGCTGGAGCAGCGTGCTGGAGCTGCCCGAGTGGCCGCCCAGGCTCAGCTGGGGCGAGCCCTGGTAGGAGCTCTGCTGCGGCTGCGACTGCGACTGCGACAGCGTCTGCAGCGGCGCCTGCTGGGGCGGCATGCCCGTGCTGGCGGTCATCACGTTGGTGATGTGCTTCTGGCGCAGATTCACCTCCTGGACGCAGTCGGCGGGAAAGAAGCCCGAGTGATTCGTGCCGCGCACATAGCCCTCCAGCAGGCCGCAGTCGGTGCTGCCCACCACCTCGATGACATCGCCCGGCTGCAGGCGAATGTGACCCACCGTGTTACCTGCATAGGGCTCCATGCACACCACCGTGGTGCTGGGATGCCCAATCGAGCAGGCGGCCGAGTCCGAGTTGGTGCCAACGCCAGAAGAGTCGCTGATGATGTCGCTGGTGTCGCCCAGCGATTTATCTGTTTGAACGGGATGGAAAACAGACGCGAGTCAATCAATTGGTTGCCTTGGCAAAGCGGTCATCACCAGTCCCGGCCAGAACAAGGCTGGCCCGGACACAGACAACAATAACAACAACAACACAAACACGGAGAATGGCGATTACATGCGTATGCTGTGATCAGTGGCTGGGCAGGCATTAAGTGGATATTGAGGGTAAGCACGAGAAGCAATGCGATTGAGATTGAGTGAATAATTTGAATAATTGCGAATCACTCATTGCAAGAGTGAATCACATCAAGTGAATCGACAGCTTGAATTTATATTTAATTTGGCTTAACGACTCATGATCAGCTATCGATAACTTAACAAGTATTTTCCTGAGTGATCGATTATCTTTTATGATATAAATAAGAAATCTGAATGAAATTTTTTTTTCCGAATATTTTTAAATATTTACCTGTGATCTAAACAGAAGTTTCATTTAAAAATGCACCTAATGTGAATAATTTACACCCACTTTTAAAAAAATATATTTGACAGCAAATATTTAAAAAAAAAACCGGTTAAAGTTGTTGCTTTGCTATAAAAAAAACGAAGTAGCTTAAACACATAATTTATATAAGCTAATAGCTCGCTTAATTACAAATGAGTAAAAGTTATCCATAGCTGAGTCAGAGAAAAGTATCTAAAATCGATTACAAAGTTCTTTCGAGTGCATAATTCAGTTTGCATATTAAAAAAATCAATAATTGACTTTTGTTGGCTCTTACAAAAATAGACATAAGTCATGCACTTGAGTATTGAATATTTAAATATTTATATATATGTATAAAAAAACACTAATTTCTTAATTAAAACTAATGCTAAAAGTCATGCTTAATTTATGAATTTAATACAAATTTTATACTTGACCTCTCGACATGTAGATCATAATAGTAAAAGTGGACAATATGTACAGTAAAACTAAATAATTATATATATAAAATATATAAAATGAAAAGCTCTCTTGGCTCAATTGGTAAACCCTATGCTAAGCCTGAGTTGAGGAACTTTCATTTTAGTTAGACTAAAAGTTGTAATTAAACTTAAGCAGAACTTAGGTGGAAGGGCGAAATCAAAGTGAATTCCATTACCTGTCACAATGCTGATGTCGTCCTCGTGCGAGCGATGTCCCGACGAGCCCTCGGAGAGGCTCGAGCTGGCCGAGCTGTAGGCGCCCAGCATGTGCTCCGAGGGGCATGGCGAGGGCGGGCCGTGCAGCTGCAGATGCGGCTGCTGGTGCTGGTGGTGCAAATGCTGCACGTGCTGATGTGCATGTGGATGGAGCTGCTGCTGCTGCTGTTGTTGTTGCTGCTGCAGATGCTGGTGGTGGTGCGACTGCAGCTGCAGCTGATGCTGGCGCGAGAGGGTGCCCATCAGGCTGCCACCGCCACCAGCATTGCCATTCAGCACACAACTGCTGCTGCTGCTGTTGCTGCTGTTGCTGCTGGCAGCAGCACCTGCACCACCAAGCCCACCGGCAGCCGCAGCGAGCAGCGCAGTGCCGGCGGCGCCATTGGCGCTCAGCCAGCCGATGCCCGAGCGGCGCTTTGGATTGTAGCGCGGTGGTCCCCGGAAGGGCACTGCGTGGTGGAGTAAGGATACTTTACGTTTAATACTCTCTCTCTGTGTGTGGGTGTGTTTGTGTGTGTGTTTATTGTAGTTGTTGTTGGGAAAAGTTTTGTCGTTTTTGCAGTCAAGCTGAATTTACGTGTCGCAAGGAAGTGACAAAGTGTGTGGAATCGGGGGAGGGGGTACGGGTTGAGTAGGGTGTCTGTTACATATTTCTGTTGGCTATGATTATTATTATTTTGTTTTCTGTCACATTTTGTGGCCAAGTTTGTGAGAGAGCATCCGTTTCGGTTTGTTTATGGTTAAGGCAAACAGCTAGAGACGAGCCAATGTTAAATGGCATTAACAGCTGTTAGCTAACATAATGTATACATAATGTTATAGCTCATCTCTAGCTCTAGCGCTCTACTCAATCTAAAATCTGGGTAACTTTGTTTAAATTATACAAATTATATATCAACTCCCTAACTTGGCCTATTCCTAGGGGTGCTAACACTTAGGATCGGTACACCAAACTGTTATTTTACTTACTGTACTTACTGCTCTTCTTTTTTTCGAGTGTAGCTCTGGGCAATTGACCGTAACAAAAACCAAAAAATAATGGCACATTCTAGGAATGTCCCCAACAACAAACTCAAACTCGCTAGGCAATATGATTTATAGGTTACGTATGCTATGTGAACAAATAGGTAAATCGATAACGATAACGATAACGAGAACAAAACATTGAATAAGACAGCGAGAAAGAGAAAGAGCAACAGCGAGATAAGGCAGCGGCAATGTGGTGAAAGAATCAAAACGAGTACGAGCAAAAATCGAAACAAGTTACAATTACTAAGTATATGTATATGTATATATAGAGGTAGAGTATATATCGAAAAATATCTCAAGCAAATGCAAAAATATGCAAGGCAAATACATATGAAAAAAACTTGAATATATATAGCATTTGTTATTGTATGTTACATTTAATATGATGAATATGATTTGATTTGAGAAGACCTAAATGAAATGATTTTTTATGATATATGATTTTGTTATGAATCGTTTAAGTGTTTTCTTTGAGAACTGAACGGGAAGTTTTTGGGACTAAAACACAGTTGAATAAATGGTTCGAACTAATTAATGGGTATTGAACTATTGTTAAAATGATTATTGGTTTAGATTGAGTAGAGGAAACAAAAATCAAAAACAAATTGTGACAAAAAGCGGGATTAACTGAGGGCAAAACGGGGACACAGTATGAGTAAAAAGTACATTATGGCAATGTCAATGTCGAGTACGAGTCGATTGTGTTTGTTCGATGCGTTTAAGGAATGTTGATATCAACTTTAAGTTAATAAGTGAAATATTTCTGATATCAATATTCCTTGGTTCGTGTGAGTGCAAATGAATGTGTATGTGAATGCGATAGTTACGTTTGCACTCACCAATATCGTCAGATTTGTAGTTCTCAATGATTTCGGCAAGTTCCAGATTTCCAGCGATGACCGCGACCTAGGGAAAAACACGTTCAATTAGCCCAGTTTTCAAAGCCAAGAGCTCAGCTAGGCAATAAATATCGGTTTGACTACAGGTAAAAACTACGTGAAAGAGTACCAACTAGAACTACAAGTATAATTATGAGTATAAACGAGTACATAACGCGCATATTATGAGTGTTTTATGAGTAGTTATACTTTAACGATTATTGTAAATTTTAATTTGGATTCGTTTTGTGTGTTTTTTTTGTTTGTTTAAATACCTGATAGGGAGTTTGGTTGGCAAAGTTCTGGGCACCGCGTTGTGCGCCGCGAAAGAGAAGCATTCTAGCACAAGCCTCTTGGTTGTTAACAGCGCAAACATGCAACGGGCTGTTACCGGACGCATTGCGTCCATCCATGTCGGCACCGTAGAACAACAAGTGCTCCAAGTGCTGCACCAGGCCATGCCGACAGGCCTGTGCACAGTTTAACAATAGTTAGGCAAGCGTTTAAAGTTAGACAGAAGAGAAGTAAAAATCAATTAGCAAAACAATTTTCAATCTTTCCCAGCACCAGCACCAAAGATTCTTTCGTTCTCTTTTTGGGTAGGGAGCGGGGTTTCTCACAAGTACCATAACAAAGAGGGGGTTACGTGGACCGTCACCGACTTACCTGATGCACCTCGTTCCAGCCCTGGCTGTCCTGTATGCCCAGCGTCGCGTGATCGTGCAGCAGGCTCTCCGTGATCTTCGCCTCGCACTTGCGCGTTATGGAAATGTACAGGGGCGTTATGCCACGCCCGTCCCGATAATTGGGCGAAGCGCCAAGCTCCAGCAACGTGCTGTAGGACACAAGAGTGGGTATTTAATACGAATCAATTAAACTTATGCTGTAAGCCAAAACAAAAATTGTCCTGACTCAGTTCTCAGTTCATCATCAACTGATCAGTCAGAAAGTTTTTCATTCAATCATTCATCAACCAGTTTATCAATTAGTTAACTTAATCACTCAGTCAGTCAGTCAATAAAGCAGCTTATCAGTCAGACAGTTTTTTATTTGATCAATCAACACTCAGTTAATCATTTAGTCATTCAATCAATCAACAGTCAGTAGTTCAATCAGTCAGTCAGTTATGTAGAATGTAAATATTCAATCTGGCATTTAACCCACCTGACCGCCTCGAACGAGTCATGTTCGACGGCTCGGTGGAGCGCGGTGGTGCCATCCTTGGTGCGATAGTCCAGCAGAGCACCGCCATTGACCAGGGCAATGAGCAGTTTGTTGGGCTTCTTTGCGCCGGTGGCCACCGAGAGGGGCGTTTCGCCGCTCTCAGAGCAATGAAAATTGGGATCGAGGCCCTTGGCACACATCTTGGCAATCTTCTCCACGTGCCCGCCATTGATGCACTCCAGGAAGCGTCGCAAATTGGCGCGTGTGTGCAACGCCTTCAGCTGGCGTTCGTCCAGGGTGAGCATTTTATACACGCGACGCTTGTACTTCAGCTAAAGGGCGGTAGGACATGGGAAAGGTCAGTTGAGGTCCACGAATCGGACGGCACAGAACTTACCTCCAGGTAGCCGACGGGTCCATTGAATGGATAGTCGCCCAGGCGTCGTTCCTCATCCAAGAATTTGCCCGCCTTGCCATTGGAAGGCGGTGCAAAGAGGCCATAGTTGAAGCTCTCCTTGAGTTCCTGCAGGATGACAAAGTGAAATAGATGATGAGTCTGAGTGTGGGTATGTTTCTGTTTCTGAGTGCTGCTCGTCCATCAGGTGTGCCATTCACGTGCTCAAGTTGTTCATTTTCGCACGCACACCCCCACACACACACACCTCCTCAGATACACAGAGTCAAAGGACTTCCTGCTTGTGCTGGGTGAAGCTGCAATTGCGGGCGCCTCACAATGCAGCCGCTAATGAGCGCGTGACAACAGCGCCATCTAGCGTTTGCCACAGCATTCCTATTAATACTCTGTTCGCATATGGAAAAAAGAAAGCATATTCGCTTTGTGAAATTTTAGAATCTATAAGCCAAATAGCGCTTTTAATTTGCTGTTTGCTCAGACGAGTCGCAAATATCGAGGTTTTCTACAATATTACAGTGTAAAGGAGTCATCTTTGCAATCATCAAGGAAACTTCTTTTAGCTTTTTCATAGAGAGTATACAGAGTATTGTTCAGTCGTTTACTTCCAGAGTGCAACATTCTCACTTTGGTACCGTTGCCTTTAAGTGGCAATTTCTTGTTTTAATTATACAAAAATGCTTCGGCACTAACAAGCAACACAACCAACTTCCGCACCATTTTCATACGCATAAGGGGGAAGCTCTCTAGTCCCCCCTCCCCTCCCGCCGACCTCCTCAGTGTATATCATTCGCCCTGCAGTCTCAAGTGTATAACTGGTGACATTGCCACTGCATTAATTATGCAAAGTGCGTGCTGTGCGCACACATGTGAGACCAGAGAATTGGGTACGGATTAGAATTTTGGGCTATGTTTATGCTGCGGGTAGGATATATGTAGGTGGGGGAGGGAAGATAACTGCTTTCCCTTAGGCAATACTCATAATTCGTAATGTGACAAATGTGGCCATTAAATTTGACTCAGACAAGTGTTGGTTAGTGTGCTTGTCTTGCAGCTGTTGCAGTGTTGTAAAAGCCTTTACGAAGTTGCAAAGAAAAGTTAAATAGAAAACTTCTTATTGTGTATTATCATACAAAGCTTATTTTTTTATTAAAAACTTTTTGTTCGTCCAAGTTGAGAATAAGTTTTTATTGTTCCCATAAATAACTTAGATTTTTGTTTGCATTACGCACACATTTAGTTTCCAGCTAATTCTGGGCAAAAAAAAGCTCTTATAAATATGTAATACGTAAAACTAGCCTCACGTAACTCGACATACGTAAGAGTTATTTCCGGTCTTTAAATGCTGCTGTTCGGTAGCTACAAATCGCAGCCGTAACCGTCACCCCTCGGCGTACACATAAATTTCCACCGCACACACAAACTAAAACGCCCCCAAATCCCGGGCACACCCAGCTGTCCCTGCCCCCTCCATCCTGACGCCCTTTTCCTACTGCGACACGTTAACTGTTGTGCGCCAAATGGATTTTATGGATCTGGTGTTGCTGCCGCTTGTTCTTCTTCTTTAACTTTTACTTTGGGCAACTCGCATCGCTCCCCCGTGACATGCACATGCAAATTGCAGACACGTCTCGCCGGCCTTAAAATACCCTCCATTCCCCCTCCCTTTGAAGTTGGCATCGCATTTGGATTATGTGTTTGCTTTGGGGTTGGAGGAGCTGGGATTGGGGCTCGGTTTCAGGGGCTGTTTGTGGGCGCCCTGCTAAAAGTCAACTTGTTTGGCGCAAATTGCATTTTTATGAGTTTTGATTTCGATTTTCCAATCCGCGCAGAAGGCACTGCTCACGGCCCTGGCCCTTGTTCTGGCCCTGGCACTGGCACTGGCCCAGAGTGACGGCTAAAAAGTAATTTAGAATTTTGCTCATTTTGTTGCGCTGTTGCAGCTCGTAAATTTCGCCGGTTGCAAAAGAAATTGGGGCACATGGTATATGTTTCCTTTTTTTTTGTGCATTCGACAGATTCGTTGGTTTAGTGCACGAACATAAATCAATGTAAGATACCAATAAAAAACATAAAAGAAATCAAGAATGGAAAGGAACGTTTCAATCGACTGCTAACGACGGTGCAATACTCTATTTATTGCGCGAAAAGGCAACCAAAACTTTCAATCAGTGATTTAAAACATAAAGTTTGTTTAACCAATACGCTGCTTTTCACTCACTTTCCAGGGTATACAAAAAAAAAAACCGAATTAAAAGAAAAATCAACAATCAATTGCAAACAATATGTAAATGCAGCTAGCGTAGGGGGTGGAAGTGGGCCTAGATTTCCCGCAGCTTATTTTTTTCCGTTGCTTTTTCTCAAGAGCGCCAAGCGTAAATGTCAATGTGATGCGCACTTGCTGCAAATAAGCGACTTCCTGTTCCAATAAGAAAAGGCAACGCACAATGGCAACAACAACAACAACAACAACAGCAGCAGCAGCCGCAGCAGCAACAAAAGGCATTCATTGATAAATTGTCAAACAGTAGTTGTTGCCGCGGCTGTTGCAATTGTTTGCTGAGACAGACAGTTAGACAGAGAGGGAGGGGGGGAGAGAGGGAGGCAGAGGCAGACAGACGGTCAGCAGGTAAACATAAACACAGTGCCAGCAAAAAGTAAATAGCTAGCCAGTTGGCCAAGTCACTTGCAATTGGGTCGCTACAATTGGCGGCCATCTGTTGCAGTTGCAGTTGTAGTTGCTGTTGTTGTTGTTGCTGCTGCAGTTGTAGTTGCTCGTAATCTCATTCTATTGCAGCAATTAGAGTCTCTGTTGCATTTGCCGTCCCGCGCTGTCTTGTGGCAGGCTTTACATTTATGGTCTCATTAGCGTCAGCGTTTGCTTTGCTTTGGTTTGGCTCTTTGTTTTACTTAGATTGGCCACAGTTTGACAGCCACTGCATAGCCGAGTGCGCCTAACTAACTTCAGTTCCATTTGGTTTACCGCACAGCCACAGACACCCACTACAACAGGGTATCGAATAACACGACACAACACGGCCAAATGACTTGGCTAAGTCGACAGAGCACCAAACGGAAAGAGTCAAGCGAATGATAACGGCAAAGAAGTCGCCCTACAGTGGGCGAAAAAAGTGAAGATGCACTAATATTTTATAAAAAATATGCAATTTCCTTTGTTTATCTAATAACATTAAAGATAAATACAAATTGTAACTTTAAACTTTATCTCAGAGTATTCTAAATTAACACATTTTTGCTAACGTTTACCTGCTCTATAAATAAATTTCAAATTTCGTTATTTCGAACCACCTGTTTTCACTCTATTCTTGTTCTTATTTGCTATACAAATATTTATAAACCATTTCCGGTGCAAAATACGAATTTCAGCTGCGACCTTCTCCACAAAGTCAAATTGAATTATCAAAGTATAAAAAATTGAATAAATATAATTTCTAGTGCCAATAAATTAAAATAAATTAGTTAGTACAGCAAAAGAAAAAAAAAAGAACGTACATCTGGTTTTCAGCCCTGTGAAGGTCAATTAATGTCTGTTAATATTGTAGATACTGTTGGATATTTATGAGTTTCTATTTATTATACTTTATGGTTGTCGTGGCAGCATCAGCGCGGCATAAACCGTCCATTATCTAATTATATGGTAGACTCTTCACACTGATTATCATAATTCTGGGCAGAAATGCCTTTTGATGGCCAACTGTCATTGCCTGCCATTGTGGCGGAAAAAAAGCCGAGGGCGCATTTAACGCTTCGCTCTGCAACATTTTGCGTCCACTGCAACGTCTCAAGTTGCAGCCCAAGCAGCTTCAACGTCAATTTATGTAATCTGAACAATACACAGAACAGAACAGAACAGATAGGAGCAGAGAGCTGCTAGGGCAGCGGGGAGGGGGCAGCCAGGCACATCATCTTATAAATTTTGCTCGTTGGCGAAGATGCCTGTGGTTAACCGCAGAGTCAGAGCCAGATACAGGCAGCGGGAGGGGGAGGGGGACGAAGGGGCAACAGAGCATCGGAGGCACTTTGAATTAGAGTAAGATCTGTGGCCAAACAATGCGCAGCCGCAGCCGCAGCCACAGGCACAGTTTGTCTCGAACAGTGCTGAGCGCGTGTCGTGTTTCTCAATTCGTGACACGCACGATGAAAATGAAAAAGGCACTTAAATGTAGTATAAAGTGTAGATTATATGGAAATGTTAATTTGATGTAACATAAAAACTCTTGAATAAAATTTGATGTGTTTTTGATTGATAATATTCGATAAATCGACTTGCTCCCATCTCTAGGCGCAGCCAGCCACAGCTCGTCGAGCTGCCCCTGCCTCCTCCCATGTTCTCAGTTGTTGCTGTCGCGCCACGAAACTGGTTTCGTTTTCGGTTTCGGCGCTTTTTGTGTTTAATTGAGTTTTGTTTTATTTTGTTTCGTTGGTTTCTTTGCCGTTTGCTTGGGCGCATTCTTGACCAGCTTTTGGCCCGAATTGAACTTGGAACTTGGCCTGTGCTGTGCAGGGTTGTGCTGCATTGTAGGCGTGGCAGGCAGTTGACACTCGCATTTGGGCTCGTGCAGGGCTGCGAAATTTGGTTGGTTTAATTTATGCGTGCATTGGCCCCGCGATTTATGTCATTTCCTTCAGGTTGATTTTAGCAGCAGCAGCAGGAACAGCAGCTACAGTTGCTGCTGCAACTGCAATTTCTGCATCAGTTGCTTCGGCGTGGAGGTCAATGACGCGTTGCAAAAGCCTGCAGGAGACAAGCAACAGCAGCCGCCTCAAACAGAACACTAGACAACACAGTACAATGCAACACAAACAACAACACAAACAACAACAACAACTTTACAAGCAAAGCAGCCGCCTGGCGGCAAGGATGGGCCTGGCCCTGTCCATGGTTGTTCCTTGTTGTTTTTAAGGGGCAGGGCAGTCAGTTGTAGGGTCTCGGTCTGGGCCTGTCTTTTTCGCTTATCATAAAAAACTAGTTTCGTTGCGCGGCAATTCGTGTTGCTCTTGCAACATGCAGCATGCCGCATGCAGCTTGTCATGCCACCTACAGGCAGGCCGAGAATCAGCGTCTTCTTCTGATTGCCAGCAGAAAGAAGAAAGTGTTGCAAGACGCTTTGACTAGTAAATTGGAGGCCGCTTTGCAGAGGCGCTGACTAAACATTTATCAGAGGAGTCCACGGTGCATTGAACTCCCCTTGCAGCAGAATATACACTGGGCGAAACAAAATCAAAAATTTTGAAAGTACTTTTATAATTAAACAAAATCCCTAAATATCTGAATATAAAACTCAATATTAATCTTATCTCTTTTGCAACATTTAAGATCGATTATAAAATAAAAAATATTTCATACTTAAATTGGGAATATTCAAGAACGAATTGTTATAATCTTTATCCTCTGAGCTTTAGTACAGCGCTTTTCTCTGAGTGTGCGCGACTCATACGTATTCGTATGCAATTTATTTGGCCCCAGAGCTGTGGGCGTGTCCCAACGCCCATTCGCCATTCATATTTTTACACTCGACTGCATTCAGACAAACATCTCCTCATCAGCTCTGGCTTCTCTATCTGCCGCGCTGTCTCACTGCCCCCCTCCAGACCAGCCCACCGCCCTTTGGGCCAAAGGACATTGACAGCAGACGTCGAAAGGTAAACTAAAAGTGCAGCAAGTAGTTCCCAAAGGATGCGGACAACATGGCATTCACATAGACGCCAACAACCACGAGCCACGAGCCACCAGCTACGAGATTCGAGCCATGGGCCACGCGCTGTGAATGCAATTGCAGGTGACAGGCATTGCAATAAAAGCGAAGAGAATGTCATTTGTCGAAAAAAGAGAGAGAGCAAGAGAGAGACAGAGAACAATAGAGAAAGGCGAGCGAGTGCTAGATTGGCAGACCTTTCAGAGATTAACTGTTGACGGCTGACAATAGCAACGCCCGTCTGGCATTCTAGCCTTTTCCCACAATAGACCCGAAAGGGGGGGACAGCTGTGGGAGACGGGCTGACAATCAGTTAAGTGAGTATTTAAGCGCTGCCTGACCATTTAATCCGCATAATACTAGGCGATACAATATAATCGTATGTTTATCATTTAAGGCTTTAAACTGAACTTTTAAGTGTTATTTTAACCATGAATCAAATTGATATTTCCAACAAAGATAAATTCAGTAAAAAATTTAGTTTTGTAGATAATATAGATTTTTCATCAATTAAGCAATCCATGAAACAGAAGAATTAGTTTCATATTAGTATGTAGAAGATTTACAGCACAAAACCAGTTTAAACGTAAGCTACCCAAAAGTTGCCATAGCATTTTTAATGTCTTTCGTGTTTAATTTTTCCATCTCTGTAAACAATTTGCATTTTACCTAAAAAGGTTAAAACACATGCAGTTTACCTAAACAGAATTTGTAGTCTGCTTTCTCACCGAAAATGAAAAAGCAAAAAAAAATCAATATTTACACAGCACACAAGGAATGCTTCTTCAGCAAGAACAACAACAACAACGAGTACAAACATAAAACACAAACACATAACGGTTATGATTGTCGTCTGAAAGGGGAACAGGAGCTGGAACTGGAACTGGAACTGGTACTGGAACCGGGATGTAAGCGCCGGAAAGTACGTAACAAATTTGTCTAGGCCTGCGTCTACAAAAAATAATAATAGTACAACAACAACAACAGCAACAGCAACAACAACAAACAAACAGGCGACAAATGCTGCCCATTTGGCTAAAGCCAAGTCTGGCTGGCAGACGTAAATAGATATAGTGGGGAAGGGGCAACGGCAGGATAGGGGAGTGGCAAGGGGATGTGGATGAATTTCAAGATATGCGTCGTTGTCGTCGGCGTCGTCGTTGTTGATGTTGTTGTCGTGGGGTTAAAGTACCGTTGAAATGCTTTCAGCATTTTTCATATTCATAACAGAACGACAGAGAGGTGCGCGACTTAGGGGTGCGGTGCTAAGGGAGAGAGGTGGAAGGGGAAGGCGGCAACTGCATTACAAACAAACAGAAAATAAATAAAAGGCGTAAAGACGTAAAAGCAAAGCAGAGAGAGAAAAAGCAAAACCAGCAGCAGCAGCCGCAGCAGAAAAGCCGCCAGCAGCAGCAGCTCAAGGGATGGTCACAAGTTGCCAGGGCTGACAGAACGGACACCCACCCAGCACCCCCCAAAGCACTCCACTAAGGTACGGGTGCAATGGCATGTGCTTCAGCTGGAGCGGGGGGAGAGTTGCGGTCGGGGTTGGGCTGTGGTGTGAATGGAAATACCTTCAGCTGGCGCTGCCCAGTGAAAGGCCGTTGCGACTTTCCAAGCTGACTCCGTGGCCCGTTTCTATGTCAAAGTCATTGGCCAATGGTCAATGTGGAACAATGAAACGACACACACGACGCAACAGCAACAACAGCATTAAGAAAGACCAGTTAAGCAGAGTATGCCAAACTGCAACATACCCTGTGTATCACAGTTACGAGTGGGCTGTCAGAAATGTTTAATTTAGCTCGGACTTATTGAAATTTCAATTTAGAATAGGTGTGGTTCAAAACCATGTTGATATTGCTATTGGAAGTCTGTTTTTTTTGTGAGTGTAGTTGAGATCTGAGATTACGTTAATACAACATACTTGACCTGAATAGATCGCCCTAAAAATATATACACTTCTAATCGGAGATGCCTCCTGTTGTGTGTTAAATTTGCACACACAACTAAAATACCCTCTTTCATCGACTTTCAGTGGTTATTGGGTATTGGAAGAACAACAGCTCAAAGTCAAGGCACGCTCAGCGTGTCCAAGCGATTGCCCGATTGCTCGTGGAGAGCTGCTGCCCATGATTCGCGCTAATCGATTTGATGCCAAACGTGCGACGCGACGCGATGTCAGCAACAGCAACAGCAACAGCAACTGCAACGGCAATAGTAACAGCAACAGCAATAGTAATAGCAAAAATCGCGGTGATCGGCCAATTCGAATCGATCGGCATTGGTGGCCACTTGGCCACATTGACCACATTGGTTCTGGCCACTTGGCTT
The DNA here is from genome assembly GCA_035043915.1 of Drosophila paramelanica. Taxonomy (NCBI): domain Eukaryota; kingdom Metazoa; phylum Arthropoda; class Insecta; order Diptera; family Drosophilidae; genus Drosophila; species Drosophila paramelanica. The sequence continues at coordinate 6,964,118 of JAWNMO010000674.1, read as the reverse complement.
TCTAACGTTCTGTGCTCGTACTATTTATGTCAGCCGTGTTGCCGGCCACTTTAAGAGGCAAACTGATCCGCCCCATTCCGCACGCTGCTCTCTCCTTGTTGCGCCCGAGAGCAACCACCTTGTTGTCAACGCGGCACTTTATGCGTTGATTTCTTGGGCAAACTTTTCCAATTGCTTGCCATGCACAAGCGAGCATTAGACATTAAATTAATTATGGCCAACCGTGAAAAACCATTTACCAACTTCCTTTTTCCGCTCTCTCTCTCTATCTCTTTCCCTCTGTTGAACAGTTGACAGCCCACCCAACTCATTTACGTCCCCACCTGAAAACTAACCACCCTTCGCAACAGCCGTGGAAGCAGAAAATTAAACATTTCTTTCTTTATTTCATTTTTGTTTTTATGAAATAAAATGCGGAAATGAAAACCTGAAGGAATGTAAGTCAACGGATAGACAAGAGTCTTATGAGCTTAGGACTTAAGGACTTTTGGTTTGCAGCTCACCTAGCTTTATTTTATATTCAATCTTTTCTTGTTGTTGTTACTAAAGAAATATCACAGAGTATCTCTCGAATCGGCATATTTAACTGTAGTAGTTTATTGAGTTAATCATTCAGTTTGATTCAGTTAAAACAGTGAATGCCGCAGTAAAATCAACTTAAGATTTACTCAGATTAGGCGGGCCACAAAATCGCATTCGCCGTTGATCCGTTTAGCCAGCTTTTATTTGACCAGCATTTTGCCACAAATAGCTGGAGGTTTATTCAAGTTCGTTAGCCGCTGGTGTTGGCAGCCTTTCGCCTTTGTGGATGCCACAGACAAACAGGCTGTAAACAAACGAAACTTCCGTCTGGTTGCACTTCAGCACGCTGCAGGCGCTGACCCAAATAGCCAACTTGCTGGCTCATAAAAACGCTCCCCAGGCAGTCGAGTAGCGAGAGATGCCGAAGCGACTGCAGCAAATAACAACTGCAACTGGCAGCAGGCAGCTGGCAGCCTGCGACGTGCCACAAAAAGAGACTGCAATAACGTGTCAGGCAAGCCAGCAATTAAGTAGCTTCAATTGCCATCGATGACAAATCAAACCGAGCCCGAGTTGCCCTTAAGTCGAAGCCCCCCCCCTCCACAGTTGGTTGACCTCCCTCGAGGTGTCGAGTGACGGCTTCGGCTCGAGTTGCGCCAATCGCACAGTCCATCAACTTGGCCATCGAGTGATGTTTATTATGAAATTATAAACGACAACGCATTGCCGGCAGTTATTATAGAGCGAAACAAGAATAACAAAAAAAGCAACTTAAAAGATTGCGTATACGTCGCGTGTGTCGCATTGAGCAGCAATTACCAGCCGGCGCCTGGGGAGCCGCCAGTGAATGGGAATGCGAATGGGAATGAAAACGGCAATCGTCGATTCGAGACGTTGCGCTATCCCCCAAAACAATGCAAACACATCGAGCAGCACTCAATGCTGCAGTTTCAGGTGTGAAAAACAGAAAGACTCGAATATACACAATCAAATGCAGAAAAATGGAAAACGATAAAGAAACACACAACTTTAAAGTAGTTGACCAAAAAGATACCCTATTCTAAGCTTCAATACGCAGTAATAATCATTCGTATTCTTTTTAATACAAATGAAAATGTAGTTATTTTTTAGCCTTCTTCACTGTTTGACTTCAAGAACATTTTCATTTTATTACATTTAATTTAAGAACATTTTAAATCTGAATAGTAGGGAATATACCCTTTATACGTTTCCAATAAGTGCAGGATATAAAAGTGCAGATAGAAACATATGGGATATGCCATGTGGCATGTGGCATGTGGCATGTGGGGTCTGGCCTGGCCTGGTGTAGCGGCTGCTGATAAAAGCCACCTGGCAGCCGCTGCTTTTTTTATATATTTGCAATTTTAACAAGCGGCAGCAGCAGCAGGCAAATGTGGCTTAAATGAATTGGTAGCTGCCTTTGCCAGCTGCCACCTCTTTCTTCTACTTCTTCTTCTTCTTGTTGTTCGTCTCTTAGCTAGTCGAGTCCCAATTCACGCAGTCATGCGGCGACAGTCGCCTCAATTTTAATCTCTGCGCTGAGACGAGCGCCACTTGGCCTGCTCCACTAGAGAGAAGCCCAGAGAAATGCAAAATGCCATTGGTGAAGGCAACTGTTTACCCGAAAGAAAATCAAGCAAAGCAAAAGTCAGGTGCAACCGGCTAAGGCATACTCTCTTAGAAAGAATCTAATTGGGTTAATTGTGGGAGATGCAGATTTATATGTATATATAAAATATATATAAACATATATAATCTTAGTATTTTCCGATGCTTTTGGTCAGCACCAATATGCCATTTGTGTTTGCTTACGAACAGTGTATAAAAAATCGCGTAGCGCAAATTTGTAGCACAGAACTTAACGGTAAATATAAAAAGGGTGGCCGCAAAAGGTAAAAGCAACTTTGGATTTGAAATTTATGCGCGCAGCAGCAGCTGCCCAGGCCAAAGTTTTTCTAGATTTTCTTGTAAGTATTCTTGTTGTAGTTGTTGTTGTTGTTGTTGTTGGTCAATGCAGTTAGAAAACTGACCGCAGCCATATTTGACAACGGCAACGGAACGTGCTCAGCCCGATAGGAAACAGCTTGTCCGCCCCGCCACGCCCCGCTTGACAGTTGCTGCTGGCCGTGTCCGTGGCGAATCTGAAATCCCGTTCTCAATCCCATTGCCATTCCGAATCCGAATCCCAATCCCGTTCCCGTTCCGCATTAAATCAATCGCCAGCGCATCGCAGTACCAAGAACTTTGGCCAACTTCAATTGAGGCACTCTAAACGGGAGTGGAAAATGGCAAATGGCCTGTTTGCGGTGCCCTTCCGGCAGGCAGCTGGAAAGCGGAAGACGGAGGGGAGTCTACTGAAGTTTATAGTTGCTAGTTGCAACGTAAAATGGCATCGCATACATTACACAAATGACAATCAGAGTTTGCATAATGTCGAAAGCAAGGGTAAAAGGAGCATTACGAGAGTACAGTTAAAATTTAACAAACAATAATATACTATAATATCTGAATTATCTTTTAATTTCTGTTTTAACAATAGGACCTGCATTAAACAGAAATTATTTAATTAATTTAATTTAATTTAATTATTCTTTGAAATGGATTTTCAATTATGGTCAATAAACATAAAACTATATTTTATTAAATAAAGAGTTGTCAAACTAACTTTTTAAATGCCAAACTAAGGTTTGAATCTGGATCTGAAGTATTTAAGGATGATTTCATGTGCACAGAAAAAAATCAAAGTAAGTTCTGATTTTCTAAAGTATTTAAATCCAATAAGTTTTTCTCAATACAGAAATTTTCAGTTATAATATTCTAAACCTTAGTTGTGTTAATTTAAGTCGAACCCACAATTAAATTAAGTTCGAAACGAACTAATTTAAGAAAATTGAATCTTAATCAAATCAAACCTTGATTATTTAAAGTACGCCGAACTCAATCAAATTTCAATGGCTTCACGGTTAATGCTTTGTGCTTATCTCTATTCAAAAGGACTTCTGCCTTATCGTAACTGTATTCTGTTTCAAGGGGAGTATTTACAGAACCCCTTTAGGAATTCGTCTTGCGTAATGCAATCTATAGATTAGGTAAGTGGCTGGGACTATCAGCTGGCCATCTCGGGCGCACAACTGGCTGCGGGCCAAGTGTGGAGCTGCGGCCAAAGCAAATACAAATACACATGCAATTGGCAGGCCATGCACGAAATATCACAGCTCGTAAATCGACAGCACTGCCAAAGCCAGCCCCTCCGCGCCCTCTTCCGTCTTATGCTGCAGCGACTGCCTGTGTGTCCTCTGCGTTGGTTCGGGGCATTGTTGTTGTTGTTGTTTTTTTTTTTGGGCGTCGGCTGGCGCGCGAATTATGCCACCAAGGGGCAACAAATGAAATGAGCACCAAAACCGAAAAGCAGCAAAAAATCTGCAGATTGTTTTTCATGCATTGCCAAATTGGCCTGGCCCGGCCTGAGCTTGAGATGCAGCCTTGCAGCCAGTTGCCCATGTTGCCATGTTGCACGTGCGCCTTGCGCCTGGCCACCAAACGGGTTTTGCGCTTTGGGCCTTGTGCGCACTTTAATTTGCCAAATGGCAGCAGCGGCAAATATAACTAAAGCCGCGCAGCGGAGACGGCAACTGGGACTGGGGACTGCAACTACAACTAAGACTGCGACTGCGACTGTGCTGAAGGACATTTGGCGTCTGGGCAAATGAGCTAGAAAAATTGCGAAAATGCAGCCGCAACAAAGTAGAAAAACGCAGCACACAAATTGTGGCCATACTTTGACTCTGCCAAACCGAAAGGTAAGCACAAAATGCGGACACCAACAAAAAAAAATAAAAAATAACGAGGTAAAAGTGCGCTAGTCTTGACTAGAAGATACCATATACTCAGCTCTAAATGCTTGTATTCAGTGCACACTAAACAATGTTGCAACGGAATGGAAGTTGATTCTTGTCATTTTTGTTATTAATATTCAGCCTGATCATTATGAGATTTTCAGTGTTTACAGTTGGCTTTTAAATGTGATTCTACCCCAAAAATTAAGGCTGTGTCTTTTCCAATAAGAAATACAGTTGCCTGCAAATACCCTTTCCGGCAGGGTGCAGGGTATTCAGAAAGCTGGCTGAAAAGAAAGGCAGTTTCAGCAAAATTGTGGCTAAGTATCTTTGGCTTGTTTAGCTGCCGGCTGAAAGTTGTGCGGTTCCCTCTCCTGTTGTTGTTGTTGTTGCCGTTGATGATGTTGATGATGTTGTTGTTGGATGCGCTTGTGCTAAAGTCAATTTTACAAGCAATGAACTCGGGAGATATCGCTGCTGCAATTTTTCGCTCAGCATCTCCCCCACACCACCTACTTGTCGAGTTTCTGGATGCCAGAGCTAGTGCCTGCGGTCTTTGCTGGCGTCAAAGTTTTCTACTAGGGCCCGGCCACGCCCACTAAATTGCTAGCATATTTGCAATGGTTACAATAACAAGCACAGCTCAAAGGGGCTCCGCAACGCCGCAACTCCTACAGGGGAACCGAGCCTGGTGTCATTTTGCTGCTCTGGAACAGAGTTTAAATAGTTCAAGTGGGGCAGGCGTCGCGAAAAAGAGGAGGGCAAAGTGAACGTCAGCTACATTGCGTGCCTGGGCATTAGTGGGGGGTCTTGCCTCCACCCATACTTAAACAGTTATGAGGCCTTGCTTTATGTATGGAAACGATCAACTCCATGCTAAATGTTTGTATCTCTGTCTATCTGTCTGTCGCCTGTCTCTTCGCGTTTCTCTCTACGAATTCTTTGAGTGTTTGAGTGTTCGAGTGGCCCACGCCTTTTGACACTTTCTGCCCTGGCATGGACATATGTGGATAGGCCTGAAATCCGTTGCGTTCCACTCAATGAATGTGCCATAAAACTGGGCACTCAGCAATGCACTGTGTGGGCAGAAAGTATGTATATTCACGAGGTTGTTTCGATCGCGTTATGACTGCACTCACTCGCCAAGCAATGGCACTCAATTAGGTGAACACACTCATACTTGCTGTTAAACTTGAATAGGTGTCGCGTCTTACCTGAAAGTATAAAGAATGTTGAAAAAAGATCAGTTAAGAAAAATAATAATACTCAAACTGATGATTTAAATTTACGACATTTCGTGGCTTGTCCTCAAGATTTATTCTGCTCTTAAAATTTATGTTCTTTTGATAAACTAATATTTGAGATTTTGTTCAGAAAATAACCCTAATCTCTGTCGAAATATCTAAAATAATTATACTCGACCAAGTGAGTATCCGTCCGGATGAACCCAACTTTTTTAAATGCTATTGAAACTGTATATATTCACAATGGTAAAATTGAGAAAAATTTGGACATGTAAAGCTCTTGGACCCATGGGTCTCAGATTTGAAACACCCATAAATTTGTCAAAACTGAACCGATTCTCATGTTTGATGGCTTTCTGGTCATGATTTTTCATAAACATCTATTCTACATTCAAAATCGATGCATTTTGAAAAAAAATTTTTTTGTTGATATTTTTGGGAAAAAAGCATGTACTCCCCCCTTGTAAATTTTCGAAAAAAAAATTTTTTCAAAATTTAAAATTGCGAGTTTGCATTTTTAATCGATTTTACTAGCCACAATTAGTATAAAAAACAACATTAACCCTGATTCTGGGAGGGTCAAATTTTTTGTCAAAAATCATGCGAAAACTGAGATAAATTTGGACATGTAAAAGCTCTCAGACCCATGGGTCTCAGATTTGAAGCAGCCATAAATTTGTCAAAACTTAACCGATTTTCATGTTTGATGGCTTTCTGGTCATGATTTTTCATTAAGATTGACTCTACATTCAAAATCGATGCATTTTGAAAAGAAAAGTGTTTTTTTTAAAAAGCAAAAAATTATATTCCTAAAAAATAATAAACATATTACGAGAGTGTCCCAATTCCCAATCTGAATGTGTGTTTAGTTGATCGTAATGCTGGTTCCATTTCATTCATACATTCATATATTATTGCCATATCCGTTTACAAAGAGATCGCAGCTATGCTTACAGCAAGAATGACCCGCTGCATTATTCATCAGTTTGTGGCACAATTTATTTATATATAAATATAAATACTTATGTGTGTACACATATAAATTTTAAAACAAATTGACGCTAACTAATGAATATAATCCACAAAATGCGAGCACTCACACACAATCAAACAGACGCTCACACACACACACACATGGTAACCGGAAATGCCTCATTGTTTTTTAAGCTACCCGCAAAAGCAACAACAACGAGAGCCGTGAACGGGCCCGACAATGTTGGCGTCGGAAATTGAAAAGCAACCCAAAACCAACATCAAATTTAAATGGGAAAAATTTGTGCAAAAAAAAAAAATAAATAAAATAAAAATTAAAAAAAAAATAAAAGTGCCATTAAATATTTAGTTGGAGGGCAGCTCAACAAGAACAAAAACCAACACACATGTACAACTGTGTGTAATTGAACTTGTGCTGCTCAATTTACGCCCGCAGCAAAAAATACACATACACACACACACACACACACACACAATCACACACATTTGCACAGTCGAGCGACTTTGGTGCGATTCCAAACGCCCGACAACAGTTTGACAGTTACTGGGCTAGTTTTGGCTTTGTTGTCTAAGCCAAAATAACAGCAATTATTTGCCATTGTGCCAACTGTAAACTGTATTGTTGCCTCTATGATTGCTACCGCCCGCCAGCTCCGCCCCCAAACAGCCTGCACTCTTTGGCTTGTTTTTTCCGCTTTTGCGCTTTTGTTAGGGCCAATTACTTGGCTTTATGCAACTTTCATTAAAAGTAGAAAAACGCGTTGACAATTGCATTGAGCCACAGAGTCAAGGTCGTCTGTAGGGCATGCCCCTAAATCTCATTAAAGATGGCCTTAAATATAAATATCGAAATTATTATTAGCGGTTATTTATGAGCTGAATCAAGTGCTGTGCAAATGCTTTAGCAGGGTATTATAATTTTGCTGTGCAATGTTTGACGCATTAAGAGGTATCTCAGAGTAAATGTTTAAGAAACACTGCATAAATATGCAAGGGTATTTTATCTTCAATTTATAAACAAATATTTTATCTTATTTTTTACTCAGCCAATTAACAGTTAACAAAGCAGTAGACTAAGAAACAAAGCTTTGCTTTGTCTGGCCAAAATCCATAAAATTCTGATATTTGCGAAAATTAACACGCTACAAATAAACTTATTGATCACATATATATAAATACCGATATTCATAAACAGAATGTCACAATAAAATCACGGGATTCGCTTGAACTGAATGAACACATTTTGGCACATCGCAAAAAACAGCAACAACAACTTTTCTTCTTTTGTTGCCCGCGGCTAATTGTAAATTGTGTTATTTTATTTTGACATTTTCGGGGCTGATAGAGATGACAAACAGTCAGCGGAGAAGTTTTACATTTTTGGTAGCGCATCTGACTGAAATATTACTTGCGGCGTGTTGCACTGATAACAGCACAAAATTTTGAAAATTAAACAAAAACAAAAACTGTCAAATGTAAACAACAATTGCAAATGACAAGTACAAAAATTAAAACTCAGTGAGATACCGTCTAGAATAATTACCTGTCTTTGCTGAAGATTAAAAATCTTTGCAGACACAAATCAAACGGAGTAAATGTACAAAAACTCTTTTGCTTTAAATGTGCCATTGCGAGATGGTAAAAACGTGTGAAAAAATACTGTAAAGAGTGTAACTTAAAAGAAAATACGAATACAAGAGAATTTCCTTAAGCACAAAAGAGATTAATACTTGAGTTTATATAAACTTCTGTAGATTATATAAAAGATAATTTATTTTCCACTCAATTATGGCAGTCAACTCAACTACAGGGTATAGAAAACACGAACAGCACTTGGGTGCCCGGTGACAGTGAGAAGTGGACGTGCCAGACAGAGCCGTGGCGCAGGCAGCATGCAGCATACCAGGCGCTCAGCGTCGGGTCCACACGCTCCATTTGTTGCGCCTGCAGCGCTAAAATCTCTTTGCATTTTTTAATTGAATTACAAGCAAAGCTGGCTGACACCAGAGTGGGCAGGAGGGAAGAGTGGAGAGGAGTGGATAACAGAAGGACGCGGGCGGGTCCTGGTCGCGTGTGCTGCCTGCCATAAATTTGTAACTGTTTGCTGTACTTGACACATTTCATAGCTGGAGCTGTAGTTCCAGTTGGGAGTGCAGTTTGGTGTAGTTCAGTGTGCCTGCCCCATAGATATTGCATGAGCACACACACACACACACACACGTACAAATAAACAGTTAAGTGCAGCACAATTTGAATAAATGTTTACGTAGGTGTTTTGCTCGCTTGTTCAGTTTGTCGCGAGTATGGGAATTCGTGTACATTAAAATTAAACTTAAATTACAACTAAATAAATAACACAAGTAATAAATATATCAACAACAGCAGTGTTAAGTAAGCCGCAGCTGTAATACCCTTACGCTTAACACTTATCATGAAATTTTTATCAAAAACTGCTATAAACTGTGAATAAGCCAAGTTCTGTTTTCCCAGTTCTTTGGAAAAACACTCATGCAGGTATTTAAATATTCATATGCAGTGAGAGCTCTATTTACGAACAGGTCTTTTGAGTGAACATTTCCTTTAGTTAAATTTTTTAGTCACAATCTTTCGGCTTCGCCGGATGGAAAGCCTGATATCCATGTTGTTCGTGAAATAGAGCTTTCACTGTATGTACTTTTATGTATATGGTATGTATATAGCAATTTAACCGACACCAACCTTAAACCAAAAAGCCACCTGATTCGCATTGTTGTTGTATTGTTGTGGTCACATCGTTGTTTCCCATTACATTAATTTTATATGATTTTATAGTGGGCCATATTTGAGGTCAGGCAAAGGCCCAGCGAAAGTGCAAGCGGTCATTAAATATCATTAAGTACCAACAATACAGTATCGATATCGTTTGTATGAATATAATCATTATTCAAACACAGACACACTCACGTTTGAGCGGGTGTGTGTGTGTGTGTGTGTAAATTGATTGTTTGTTTTGTTAAATTGTTACGTCAAATTTATATATATATGTGTAAGCGCAATCATTTTTCAATCATTTTCATCCAATTTCCATTTCGATTTAATTGCAAATGGCGGCCAAGCGGGTCACCGGTCAACGTGCCGCATTACGCATACGTCGCGTGTGCCGAGCGAACACATGAGAGATTCAGCAGCATTTCATCAGTTTCATCAGTTGTTGTTGTTGTTGTTGTTATTAATTAAATTACGCATTTTAAGGAGTTAAATGCGTTTGGCACGCCGCATTTTGTTTGTGCGTGACGAGATTTTACGGCGAGCACGCAGGACATTGTTTTCATTGTGTTGTGTTTTTTTTGTATTTAATTAAACCAAAAGTGCGAACAGCAGCAGCAGCAGAAGCAAAAACAGAGCGTGAAAACAAAACATTTTAATTATTAATAAAAAAAAGAAGCAGCAGAATTTGTGGCTGTCATGCTGCAAAGCAATGTTTTCATGCCCTTGCAGAGGATACTCGAATTTTGAAGAAGTCCATAATATTATAAATATAATTAACAGGCAAAGTCGGACCACTATATAATAACAGCAATAATCAGTCAAAAAATTAATTTTTTTGTAAATTTAAATAATTCCAATTCTTTATGTGTCTGCAAGGGTATTCACTTTTCGGTGAACCGAACATCCTTTTGCTTTTATGTTTTTCTTTTTTGAGTCAGATTATGCACGAAGGGCATATGACATTTACATGTTTAGCATGCGAATATTTAAAAATATCACGCATACGCAGTGGATGACAATGCAAATGTCCTTACAACGTTTATTGGCTGCTTCATAAGTTAAATATATATGTATGTATATATATGCATATGTGTATGTATTTATACACTTTATGTTATGTATGCAAATGATATTTTCCAGAGCATGCTGCATAACTTTTTCTATGCGGAAATACAAAAGAGGACTTAAACATAAAATAAATAGCGTTTTTAATCAGATTGTAAATATGTTACTAAAAAAAATGTTTAGCCTTAAGCGAAATATGTGTTTATGGTATGCTATAAATTACAAAAAAATTAAACGCAAATAATGCCAAAATAAATACTAAATTTGGGGTAATTATCACAAATGATAAAATTGGTATTTATTACACGCAATCTGTAGGTATGTACATGGGCACGTATATTTATTCTAGTCGGGCATATATCAAAGGAATTTACAAGCCGGATAGCAACCTGTATTCTGTTTGTAAATCAAAACTCTTTCCATCTAATGGTAATCATGAACTATGTTTTGTGGGCTTGTCAGTTGTCTTCATAAAACTTTACCGCTTCATTTGCCTGACAAGCGCAATTCCCAGCGCTCTTATCATGCCAACAAAAATAATAGAATTCTGAAAAAATTTGAAGAAGAAGCAGCAACTAAAAACTACAATCGCGCCCCAAAACGGTTCAGGCGGTTCACATGGCGCCTTATCACTGCCATCTTTATTGTGCCAAGGCGCTCTAAGTGAATGTTCAGTACAAAAGCTGCGCAATTGAATAGAAGAGCAAGAGGAGGAGGGGCATAGGATGCGTGGAAGAAGATGAGGAAGAAGCAACGACAAAGGCCACAAAACTATGCCATACTTCAAATCAGGCACGTCGCAGGACTCAAAATGCGGTTCGAATAATGAAACAAGAGGAAATGTGTAGTTTTGCGTGGCCGAAGATTTTATACCCTAGCTGAGATACGAATAATAAGGAAGATTTTCTATGGCAGCTATAAGAAAATATATACTTGATGTGCTCGCATATTCACAATGTATTTTACACACTTTATGACAAAATTCGAATACCCTCCGCAAGGGTATAAAAAGGATGAGTCAAAGAAGCGGCAGCTTGTGCCAAGTGCCAAGTTAAGTTGACATACAAATTAACGGTTCAATAGAGAGCTGCACACACCCACACACTTACACACGCACACACACACACACACATGTCATTTTTACAAGCATCTCGAACGGGGTCTTTGCAGCACTTGTACTACCCACAGCTCCAGCTAAGACTCTGGGCCAGAAATGATGTCGTGCGTGCGCAAACTATGCGCTGTCATTAAATCTAACGAGCGTCTAGGGCCTGCGAGTTGTCTTTACAATTTGGTAATGGGAGTGGGATTGGAATTGGGAGAGGAACTGGAATTGGGATTGAGAGTGGGACTGGTTCTGATATTGTGGCTACATTCTTGCAAATATTTAAGGCAAAGATAAGAAAATCGGGCGAATGTTTTGACAGGCTTCTTTGCTGCCAACGTGGCTTCAACTTAAGCTCAGGCATTAGGCATTAGCTTTGGCTTAATTACACATCTGTGTGTCTGCTTCTTTTTATACTTGGCTGAAATTACCGAAACTATGACAATTTCTAGGGGCCAACCCGCCATTATTTATGCCCTAATAATAGGCTGGCCGAATTACAGACAGCGATTTATGGGCCAATTCAAAATGACAAACATTTAAATTGATTTAAGTTTGGCCATTAAATGGCGAAATTCAACAAAGCAATGGCTAATAAACTGCTGACTAAGAAGCTAGCTTCAAAGGACCTAAAAGAATAATAAAGTTATAAAAGTTATCTACGGGTTTTCGCATATAAAATATCCTTAAAATATATGGTAGAACATTTCTCTTTCAATGCTTTACAATATTATAATTCCCTCTGCAAACTTGGCTAAAAGCAGCCACAACCGCTCTGTTAAGGATCTGATCCCTTACCGCTCCTTTTGCCCCCTTTTCTTCATGCCTTTCGCACTGAAAGTCTGCCAACGCTTCGTTTTCAATTGTGCTTAAAAGCTTAAAAGCCAATCGATTTCAAGCGACACACGCTGCATTTTTCATTTCTCTTCCTCTTTATGCCTAGAGTAGCTTTAAAGAATGCCACTTTTATACTCTCAAATGATTTACCTAACATTTATCGCAGCAATATGTTAGTATATATCTTAAGGAAAATACATCATTTTTTTAACAATTATATTTGTTTCAATAGTATTAATAGTTTTCACTTGTTTACCAATTTTGCCCGCTAAAGAGTATTAAATTTTCGGCTACCTTGTATGCATTAGCGTACATATTGTTGATTGGCTGTGCCTGATGCGATATCGACAGCCAGAGCTCAGCCCATAACAGATGGCTGGAATCTATTAAAGCTGCGCATTACATGCAAAACAACTTAGAGAAACCGGTGGCCCGCCCACCTAAATACAAAATGTGGAAAAATATAAACCTCTGCGCGCGCAATGTGAGGCGATTAATTTGATTAGCAGGCGGAAGCCAAAGTCGCTGGCCAAGACCAAGATCAAAAACTGGTCAAGAACCAAAGGCATGGCCCACACGCAGTTAAATAAAAACAACTCGTGATTTGATTGACTGATTGATGATGTGAACTCTAATTGAAGTTTACGCAAGTGCGCACATTGTGAAGGGGAAAGCGTGAGGGAAGGTGGCTGACTAAGAACATTTTCCTGGCTACTCATCAAATTTACGACGATGGCAAAAAGTTGAAAGTGATAAAGCAAAGATATTCTTCAAGTCAAGTGCCCGATAACCTGACGACCGATAAGAGAACAGCGCTACACTCAAAGAAAAAACCAAGTAATATTGTAGCAACGTTTAAATTTATATAAATTAAATATTTCCCAAGTTGATAAAAGAATTCTTATTTCAAGAAGGTCGAATGAAGAAACTAATGAATTTTAAATGCTAAAGCTTAAAGCGAGAGTTTTTATTAAGGAATAATTTAGGAATATAAATTCTTAACAAGTTAAAACAGTACAATAAACAGCATTTTTATTTGAGTGTACTTTTTCTTTCTATTCCTATTCCTGATAGCACATAAAATGTGAAAATAATGCACGATCTTTTGATTTGGAAGTAGCCACTTATAAAGTTATTGGCCAAACAAATAGTGCTGAACGTAAGACATCTGGAAAGGTCCGAAGAACTGGCCAAGCTGATGAGTTGCAAATATTTGTGCGTTGATAGCACCTTTTGCACGCTTTGGAAAGCAGACCAAACACATAAATAACTCTGTAAATTGCGTGTGAGGATTACGAGTTGGTTGCGGTTGTTTACAGCACTTAAAAGTGTATCGGTTAACAAAGGCGATGATTTTGTTGACCCATTGCACACTAGATAAATTGAATACAAGTATCATAATAAACAGAAAATAAGAATTAAACATCGTGACTAAGCTGCGGTACATTGTTATAGCCAAAAGTGTGATTTGACCAATCGTAGGGCAGCAGCCAAAGCGCTGGATGACAACGTCCAAAGAGCTCCTCAAGCTGAGATTGATTTTTGATTTTTATACCCTGAACCCATTGAAAATGGGTAAAAAAGGGTATAATGGTTTTGTGCAAATGTATGTAACAGGCAGAAGGAAGCATCTCCGACCCCATAAAGTATATATATTCTTGATCAGCATCACTAGCCGAGTCGATTTAGCCATGTCCGTCTGTCTGTCCGTCTGTCCGTCTGTCCGTCCGTCTGTATGAACGCGTCGATTTCAGAGACTACAAAAGCTAGAAAGCTGATCTTGGTCTCATTCGGTTCGTATATTCCATACGCAGATCAAGTTTATTTCAAAATCATCGATAACTCCTTCCGTTTTCTTATTATCGATATTTATCGCTTTTTTGACTCGGTTTTTTAAGCATAACTCCCAAACTACTTAAGCTAGAGCCACCAAATTTATTTTTTTATGTTCGCGTAAAACGTACGAAGAATTTGAATGTTTCAGATTTTGGATACCTCCCCCCAATCGCCCACAATATTGATAAAACCAAAAAAACAAAGTAAATCAAATACTACACACGTGCAAATTGGTTTGTAGATACATTTCGATGATCTGAATAAGCCCTGAAAATTTCATAACGATCGTACATTTAGTTTACGAGCAAATCAAGAATCTATTTTCAGTAGTGGGGGCAAAGCGCAGCTGCTGGCAATTTCTGTGTACATGTGCACGCATACATATGCATATGCAAAATTTGTCTTGCGTTTTTCTAGGAATTTTTTTTTGCAACGGTTAAATTGAGTTTTAGCACAGCGAAGCGAAGCAAGAGCGTGGTCCAGTTGGTAAGACTTGTGACGGACAACGTGAAAGACTCGGGTTCGAACTCAGCGGCGTTGGTATGGTAGTAAATGTCCGAATTCTTTTATGTTTTTATTTATTTATAATTATTATTTTTATTAATTTGTATCGTTTTAATGACAACTGCAAAATTTTCGTTTTCCTCGACTTTTTGCGATGGTTAAGTAATGTTATATCATTCGCGAAAAATGCGGTAGTGTGGTGCAGTTGGTAAGAGTTGTGCATCGTATCACGGAGGTACCGAGTTCAACTCCCGCTTGTGGAGTATTTATTTTTCTATTGGTAATTATTAGTAAATTTTATTTTTTAGTTTTAACAGGCTCAATACTCATCAACTGCCGAGAGTTTGTGTGTATGTGTTCATTTCTGGGTTCAGGGTATCTTCTAGTCGGGCGGTCCCGACTAGAGCAATCTCACTTGTTTTAACTGCCGTCTCAGCGTTATATATGCTCTGCAGCTGATCACCAATAACGACCCATGCAAGCAATCCAAAGATCACCGACAACATTGTCAAAGGAATCGAATGCATCATGCGCCACTCAGAATTGGGATCATTCTCAACGCATTCCTTGCAGGGCATTAGCCAAGAGCCGAACAGCAGGACCAGAGAATACACGGATAGGACACCCACATAAAACAGAAACAAAAGGAAGTATTTCTGATTGCGTTCGCCCACACAGTTGTTTATCAACGGGCAATGATGATCCATGTGGAGTATGCAATGCTGGCAGATGTCACAGTGCTCGGAACAGGGTGGACAGTACATCTTGCACTTGGTGCACATGTACCATTGGCCGTTGTAGAATTGGCTTTCCAGTTCCCAGAGGCTCATCAGTCTGGTGTTTTTCGGCACAATGCCCGGATCTGAGAAAGCCGTCCTCAAATGCGATACGACCAGCAGTAGGACAACTGCACTGTAGAGCAGAATATGAATGGGCGCCCAGATGCTCAGTGGCCACGAAGTCAGTATGATCCAGCGTGTAATCACATAATACGCATATATGATAACGGAATAGGTCATTATCATGCCAAAAATGCCACAGCAATCGCATACGAAAATCATTTTCAATTTATGTCTTATGTTTTTTATGTGTATACATATAAATTATAAATCGTATTGACAGAGAAGTCAGTACACATTGAAAATGAGTATAAAACCCAAAAAGACCTAGGGATTGATCAAAGAGTTTTTTTTTATAAATTCTAGGAATTTTTTTGGTAATTTAAAGAAGAATTTTAGTATTACAATAAAAGCACCACAAAACTTTTCTGGTCAGGTTTAACATTTACTAGTTAATAGGGTTTCATTTCAATGTTGTCCCATCTCGATTTGCTACTTTAAAAACACAAAGAATCAAGACACACTCACAAATTTAACCAATGGTTTTTAAGTGTAAAGTTAACAAAAATTTGTCACGCCCGTATCAATCAGAGAAATCTTAAGGAATCAGCTAGTGATTCATGAATGTTCACAGACTTTTGACTCTTTCTGCTGCAATTAGAAAAACTCAACGGGGCGAACTTTAATCGAGGACTACTTCTTTAAGTTTCCTATTGACAACAACTTTAATCTCACGCTATTCTCATGCAGTTGCCAGTCTTTGGGCCAAGTCATGACATGACATGCTCTGCATGAGCCACACTCACGAAACACTCACAATACTCATGTTTCTCATATGTGATTGGCACTCATTTAGCGGGACACCCACATGCCGCCGTTATGCAAAATAAACGCTCAGTTCCCAGCTATCTATCTACACTGGGAGAAAAACTAATATACATATACAAAAAGTATCATTTAGAACGTGTTTTTCTTGTACATAATATTTCTGAAATGGTCTTAAATTTAGTACAAACCATTTATATGAAAACAAAATAACACTCTTAATTAAAATATATTTCTTAGTCATATTGGAATTCAAAGTCCTTGATAAAGGAATTCCTGCCCAATTAAAATTGATAAATTTTAACTTTTTTTTTTCTTTTTACAACATATGAAATTAAGTGAATTATGTCTCTGTGCACTCATAGATTCCAAATACACTTGACTCCGACACAGTCCACCAAAAACCAAACAAATGCAACGCCCGCTGCAGTTGGAATTGTGTCTGTCACTTGTTGTATTTGCTATTGTTGTTGTTGTTGTTTTATTGACTGAACCGGAGGACCAGGCCATGCAATTAGCCAGAGGTCGTTTGTTTAGCTAACATTTTGGCTCAACATTGTGTGTGTGCGGTAGTTCGATATTGAAATGGGTGCGGAACGATACCGTATGGACATGAGCGGCCGACAGTCGGACAGACAGTTGCTTTGACAATGTTTCGGCCACAATTTGTTAAACAAATTGTTATTAAATTGCGGCATGTCTGCGAATTGATTGGCCATTGTATCAAGTTAATTGCAATTCAAGCACCACGGGCCACATCCAAAGCCCACATGCATCCTCGGCCCTTTTTGGGCCATTCGAAAACAGCAAAATAAACGGGTTTGTCTTTTTTCGCTTAGTTTTCTTTGTTTTAGGTTTTTTTTTTTGTTTTTTAGACAGGCAGCCTGTCATTCAATTGTCAATATCTGTGCGGCTCGATCGTCACGACTTGCTGCTTTTGGCTGCCTTTTGCATTCGAAAATTGGTTTTACATTGAACTTCAATTGAAATTGCACGTTTGAAACTTGCAACTTGCAACTGACTTGGCCACGGTCAGGGGCGTGGCAGCTGGGGCACGTGGCAACTACAGGCCTGCCGCGTTATGTATATATCAAAAGAAAGTTGAGCTCTATAAAGGACTGATAACTAATTAATCAAATGGAAATTGCATTTGGAACAGACTTTCAAAATGATAAAAATATGTATTTTTTGTGTAATAATAATAATAACATAGAAAAGGTATTAGTTATA
Source organism: Drosophila paramelanica (assembly GCA_035043915.1). Taxonomy (NCBI): domain Eukaryota; kingdom Metazoa; phylum Arthropoda; class Insecta; order Diptera; family Drosophilidae; genus Drosophila; species Drosophila paramelanica. The sequence goes on along the minus strand of JAWNMO010000674.1, from coordinate 6,946,513 downwards.
ATAATTGGAACTGGAAAAACGTTTGGAAATCCATCATATATATATTTATATATATAGCTCCCATAGAGTAATCACTCAAAAATTTAATTCTTGTATTAAAAATGTTTTAATCTGAAGATATACACACTCCTTTCAACAAAATCTTTAAATTAAAACTGGGTTTAGTTACCTTTTAAGTTGAAGTTAACTATATATATATGTCTTCTATTATTTGAAATATTTTTTTCACATATTTATGAGAGCCCCATTCCCTGGAAATTACATACATACAGTTGTTTTCTTCCCATTTCTCATTAATATTCTATACAAGTGATGGACTCGATGGCAGCCATTTTTATTGCCTTAGAGTTCACCTGAATATACTTCGAATTAACAGTCAAAATTACAAGTGTATGCAATATATATATAAATATATATCAAATATATATTTATATAACATATATCAAATATATATTTATATAAACATGCTATTTCGGCGCTGCTTCTTCTGGTTTCCCCTCCGCGATGGCTGCATCGCCATCGGCATTGCTCTCGTCTGTTTCTTCTTCGCCGAGATGGTAGTTCACGGCGAGTCCTGCGTGTTTATATGTAAGTCTCGAATGACAAATACTACCTGCAAATCTATTTAAAATGTATATGAGTATTACACTCGATACAGATTCAAAACCAAAAAGCTGGAATCTACTGCAGGCGTTAATTTTGCTTTCGGGTATTTTAGCGTCACTACTTTTGATTTATGGCGCTTATACGGTAAAGTATTTGTATTCAACTACACATTTTTTATAACTGAATTAATTTCATTTCAATTTTGACAGAGAAAACGCAGTTTCATATTTTTGTGGATTGTAGTCTACCTGGGCATATCTATATTATATTTAATAATGTTCATTTTAGATGTATCCCTTTATAAGTTTACAATATATGGCCTAGTTTTTCAAATAATTGTATTGCGTGAGTATTAAAATATATAATCGGAAGTGGTTTATCGAAAAGATATTCATTGTTTATCAACAGTTATATTAGTTTACTCACTGATGATTGTGCATTCACACTATAAGGAGTTCGAATAAAATCTGTATGTTTATTTTCTCTTATTCCTAACTTGACTGGACCTAATACGATCTGATTTCACACAGATGCGCAGGAATCAATTATCAGAAATAATTGTATTTTGATTCGCCTTTTTGGACCGAGCAATCGAGTTGACCTTTTGAAGAATGTTATTGTCTGTCAGTGTATAAAATCTATATTTTTCTGAAGTCAGTGCTACTGTGTAACAAGAACATAAAACAAACTTGTCTTTCATTTAAAACATTTGTTACATTTACTAGATTTACGTCCAAATTACGCAAAGACAGAACAAACTCCCAGTACTCGAGAGCTATTCACTTTGGATCCCAGCCACGATGGCTTGTCGCTGCAAGTACTTCATAAAGATATTAAACAAATGCTGTTTCTGCTTGTCGCTGCGCACGGGCACCCTGCTGTTGGGCTGCATATTCCTGACCTGGTTCGTGTACCTGTGCCTGGGCAGTGCCTTCATGATGGAGTGCATCTTCCCCAACGAGTATCAGCGGGATAAGTACGGCCCGGCTGCCCCAAAAACCACAATGGTCTTCTCATTCTTTGGCATCATTTCAGCCGCAATGGTCTGCATTGGTGTGCATAATGTAAGTACCAATATGAAAATATGAATATTATCTCCAGCTGAATTCCCTTATTCAACAGAACAATGAACTGTTATTTGTGCCTTTCCTGGTGCTAACACCGATCTATATATTTGTGCACATTCTGGCCATGATAGTCTATGCATTTGCCTGGGTGATAGTGGCACTCTTTATCATCACAATATGTAAGTAGGAAAAAATGAGGAATACGCTCTTTTATTGACTGTTCAAAAAAAAACACACGCAGTTGTTTTACTCTACGCCTGGATTATAATCTTCTCCTATTTCACCGAACTGCGCTATGCTTACGAGGATGAACACCCCAATATGCACACCTATATTTGAAAAGCAAAATTGATTCCTTTTGAAAAGGTCGGAAAACTATTTGTTTTCTATTTCGTCTACTCGAAAATGCTTTGCAGAAATAAAAATTTTACATGTGAGGAATATCGCGTTTTATGTCCGCTCCCATATGAAACATGGGACATGCCAACGTTTTTATGACAATGGTTCCAATCAGGCTGTCATGCGTGATGCTTCATGCTTTTTGTCGCTGGGGTTATCTAAAAGGGTATCTGGGTTGGGGTTTCGTACTCACCTTTGGCAGCGAGGCAAGCACCTGTTGCTTCACATCCCAGACCAGACGCTCCGACGGAAACTGCAGACACTTGTAGACGTTCAGCTCCGGCACATGGATGCGCACCAGGAGCCAGCCATCGCGTGGCTCTGGCGGCGGCTCATCGTCAAACGCACCCGGCCCGGACGTGCTGTCCATGTTGGCCGGGTTCTGTTTGACTTTGGGCGTGGGTGGGTGATACGTCGTAATTTTGACGGCTTTTCGCGCACGGCGACAATAAAATAATTACAAATTACTTGTCACAGGGCAAGTTTGTTTCGGTTAGTTCTTTTATTTGTTCGTTTTGATTTTTGTTTCTTTTTAGCACTAGGTATTTTTCTTGTTAGTATTTTCTTGTTGTCGATGGCGCATTTATTTGATTGAACTGGCTGTTGCCATTAGCTGAAGAGCATTACGCTTGGACATTTGATTGAGGCTTTTCCGTTTAGTGGACAGCTTACTACCAATTGGTGTGTGCATCATGCTGCAAAGAAAGATGAGAAAGAGAGAGGTTTAGGACGTGCGCATCTTTTAAACGATTAGAATAAAATGTAATTTAATTAAATTAATATAAAAAATTTTACACAGTTTGCGTTTTTGGCTCTTTTTTTTTGTTAACACTAAAGTTGAGTTTGTCAATTAAATTAACTCATTTAAATCAACTTTATAACAATTTTAACTCTCGTTCGAACTAATTTTTTCGCACAGTGTAGTAATCCCGCTCGTTACCCGCCTTTTTGAACTTTATCTTAATCTGCGTGTGCTTAAGTAACCACGCAAGATGTCAAATAAATTGTCACGGCATTTGGTTGGCACACAACAAAAAAAAAGGAAAACTTAATTTGTAAATTGGCTTACTTTTTTCCGCGACTGCCTCACCCCCGCTTTGGGCAGTCAGTTTGTCTGTCAATCGGCCGCTGTCAATGTGTCAGTCGCACAGACACTTCCCCATAAGCCCCATAAATTGTCATGCCAGGCAAAAAGCAGACATATTCAGCATTTGTTGTTGCTGCTGCTGCTGCTGATTACTCTCTGATATTGACATTTTATAGTTGCACTGCTGCTGCGCTGCTGCAGTTGCAGTTGCTGCAATTATGCACAAATTAAATTCACACGCTCACCTCAAAAACGAAAGAAAAAAAACTGGAAAGCGTTTTTTATAACAGCCACCTAAAAATGTGTGCCAAAGCGAACTGCATGAAACATATAGAGAGAAAGAGAGAGAGAAAGATGAGTTGTGAGACAGGGCATTTTATAACAGCCGTGGTGATTGCATTAATAGCTGGTTCAACATTTACCAGATGGTGCGTAATAAAAGTTGCGGGTGGCAAATTAGTTAAGAACGTCTTTATATGGAGCACACAGTGATCGTCGAGCGTAGAAAGTATGGCTGCTTTTGGGTCCGTAACTGATACTTAACTAAGCCAAGAAAAGTTAACGTTTGCAGCCTAAAAACAAGAACATTGCAGTCGGGCGATACCGACTGCGTTATACTCGTTCACGTTCTTAAATAGAAGATTCCATGCTCCCATATATCAAACCCCCATACCTTTGTCAAAAGTGAACCGATTTTCACGTTTGATGGCATTTTGATCATGATTTGTCCTATATATTGACTCTACATTCAAAATATATTCATTTTCGAAAATAAAATTTTTTTGAATTTTTTTGTCAATAAAGCAAGGGTCCCCCCTTGTGAATTTTGGAAAAAAAATTTTTTTCAAAATTTAGAATTGCGAATTTATAGTTTTAATCGATTTTATTTGTCATAATTAGCATAAAAAACAACATTTGAGGTGATTTTGAGGGGGTCAAATTTTTTGTCAAAAATCATGCCAAAATCGACAAAAATTTTGACATGTAAAGTTGTCAGATTCCATAGCTCCCATACATCAAACCCCCATAACTTTGTCAAAAGTGAACCGATTTTCACGTTTGATGGCATTTTGATCATGATTTGTCCTATATATTGACTCTACATTCCAAATATATTCATTTTCGAAAATAAAATTTTTTGAATTTTTTTGTCAATAAAGCAAGGGTCCCCCCTTGTGAATTTTGGAAAAAAAATTTTTTCAAAATTTAGAATTGCGAATTTATAGTTTTAATCGATTTTATTTGTCATAATTAGCATAAAAAACAACATTTGAGGTGATTCTGAGGGGGTCAAATTTTTGGTCAAAAATCATGCCAAAATCGACGAAAATTTTGACATGTAAAGTTGTCAGATTCCATAGCTCCCATACATCAAACCCCCATAACTTTGTCAAAAGTGAACCGATTTTCACGGTTGATGGCATTTTGATCATGATTTGTCCTATATATTGACTCTACATTCAAAATATATTCATTTTCGAAAATAAAATTTTTTTGAATTTTTTTGTCAATAAAGCAAGGGTCCCCCCTTGTGAATTTTGGAAAAAAAATTTTTTCAAAATTTAGAATTGCGAATTTATAGTTTTAATCGATTTTATTTGTCACAAGCATGACGGAAAATGCACAAACCCAATATACTAGTTTCACTTCGTGAACGAGTATAACAAGACGTTTACCTTCTTTGCAAACACATGGCAGGTGCCTGTTATATTTCCACATTGTGAAGTGAGGTTTGTTTAAGATTATTTATAAAACTTTTTTTTTATGAAATAAAAACCCAATAGTCGCAAGAGAATCAATGAGAGGGCAACAAAAAGCACTTCTCAGATATTTGTTATAAAACACTTCAAGTGCCACTTATTGTGAAATTTCATTATCTCGCTCGTAAATCATTTAATTGCGCCTAAATAAATCAGATAGTTGCAGTCTACTTAATTATAAGCTGGAAACACAACACATAATGTTTAAGAACCTTCACGATTCCAAGTAGAAAGCTTTTGAAAGTGAGCTGAGTTCTTGTTTTTTTTTAAGTAGGAAAAGCAAACACACACATATTTGCCTAATTTACCATGTTGTAGTTCAGTGCCCCCAGGGAGACGCACAAAAATATAAAAAGCGACAAATGAAAACATGTCACGGTCAAGAAACTACGTACATTTTACCGAAATACATAAATTAAATAAATTTAAACAAGTGGACTACGAAAACAAAAGCCGTTCACCTTGGCCACCCACCTGTCAATCAAATATGCCACAAAAAAAAATGAAAAGAAAACAAAACGCAAATAAAAGGCCAAGTGAAAATAATCAACAACAATTTATGCGACAGATAAAAACCATGGCCAAGGCATTGGCAATTGATATGGCTAATGAACTGACACCGAGGGGCAGCCACTACAGCCTGATAAGGTGATAAGAACTGACTTTGGATTTTTGAGGCGCCCAGGCAAGCACAATGTTTAATTAGCAGCAACTGCCGCATCACGCATTACGCATACGCCACGTGGCCGCAAGATATTCTCAATTTAATTAAATGAAGCCACCAGCACAGTGGGCTATATCAACGCCATAATCTTTTTAGGTGGCACAGGTTTATCAGGTGCTATGCAGCAGCTGCAGCAGCTGAAGTAGAAGAATACTCTAAACTTTAAGCAGGGGACATTGGTTTCGTATAATGAATCTTGGTGATTAAAGACTTACAAATTTTGCCAAAAAGTGAGCTAAGAAAATATATAATAAAAGGGTATTCAAGCTGCGGCACTCAAAAATTGCCTTTCTGTCGCTTTTAATTGAATTGAATTTGTGGAGCGCTGAATCTTTGGGATTTTGGCTGTGCACAAGAGTTGAACGGTGACATTTGCTGCACTTTTTATGGCCAATCGCTTTTAATTGAAAAAGTTTCTAACCCGATGTTTTCTTTGTCATTGCTGCAGTTGGATGTGACCCACCCCCACCCCCACCACTTGCTGTCTTTCTCTCACATTTTTCCACTAAAGAAACTTGGCCCATACTTTAAATGGTGTTTTTAAGTGCAGTGCGCTGTGGAATATGTTGCGCTGATTTATTAATAGCACAAAGCCAACAGCTCAATTATCACAATTATGGTGAACAACAGCAGAAACGACTTAAACAACGGCAACAACAGATTATAGCAATTTCCATGCCAGCTAAGTGCTGTGATTTTTCACTTAATATAATTTTGCAAAATTCATTTGGGGTTTGGGGTTTGGGGTTTTGCGCTCCCCATTTCGATTTGATTGAAAAATTATGCTTGACCTTTCCGCTGACATGTGAGCAAATCAAAATTTATGTTTGCCCTGCCCCACCCCTTGGCGTTTCCCTGTTGGTCATTTCACCCCAATTGTTTTGCTTGTACCTGATAGCTGTCAGTTTGTTGTGTGTGTGCGTGTGCGTGTGTATGGGCGTCTCAAAGCAACAACAGCAATTTCCTCCGGCAGGTGGCGTAATAACAATTCACTGAAGCCGTCAGCCCAATCTGACAGTTATTTGCTTTTCACGCCTGACAGCCAACATTCCAAATTTTCGAATTAGCTACCCGATACACCTGATATACACTAAAAAGAAAAGCTGTAAAGTACCCTCATCTAGTGTGCCGGACTACAAGATACCGTGTACTTAGCCCATATACCAAAATCATCCAAACTTATGTGTTTCTCTTAGTCCTACGGTATTTGCACATAGAGAAATTAAGGCTTTTAGCTAATTAAAGATGTTAAAATGGAAGAAAATGTATGTGAATTCGAGGATGCCTCCTTCAGCCTGCATACACCCTTTCTTTTAACATTTTCCAAACAAAACAAGTGAGATTGCTCTAGTCGGGACCGCCCGACTAGAAGATACCCTGAACCCAGAAATGAACACATACACACAAACTCTCGGCAGTTGATGAGTATTGAGCCTGTTAAAAATAAAAAATAAAATTTACTACTAATTACCAACAAAAAAATAAATACTCCACAAGCGGGAGTTGAACTCGGTACCTCCGTGATAAGATGCACAACTCTTACCAATTGCACCACAATACCGCATTTTTCGCGAATGATATAACATTACTTAAAGTCGCAAAAAATCAAGGAAAACGAAAATTTTGCTCTTGTCAAAAACGATACAAATTAATAATAATTATATTTATGAATAACGAAAAAATAAAAGAATTTAACATTACTCTACCATACCAGCGCTGAATTCGAACCCAGTCCTCCGCGTTATGAGGCACAACTCTTACCCACTGGACCACGCTCTTACTTCACTTCGTTGTGCTAAAACTCAATTTAACCGTTGCAAAAAAAAATTCCTAGAAAAACGCAAGACAAATTTTGCATATGCATATGTATGCGTGCACATGTACACAGAAATTGCCAAGCAGCTGCGCTTTGCCCCCACTACTGAAAATAGATTCTTGATTTGCTCGTAAACTAAATGTACGATCGTTATGAAATTTTCAGGACTTATTCAGATCATCGAAATGTATCTACAAACCAATTTGCACGTGTGTAGTATTTGATTTACTTTGTTTTTTTGGTTTTATCAATATTGTGGGCGATTGGGGCGAGGTATCCAAAATCTGAAACATTCAAATTCTTCGTATGTTATACGCGAGCATAAAAAATAAATTTGGTTGCTCTAGCTTTTATAGTTTGGAAGTTATGCTTAAAAAACCGAGTCAAAAAAGCGATAAATATCGATAATAAGAAAACGGAAGGAGTTATCGATGTTTTGAAATAAACTTGATCTGCGTATGGAATATACGAACCGAATGAGACCAAGATCAGCTTTCTAGCTTTTGTAGTCTCTGAAATCGACGCGTTCATACAGACGGACGGACAGACGGACAGACAGACGGACAGACAGACGGACATGGCTAAATCGACTCGGCTAGTGATGCTGATCAAGAATATATATACTTTATGGGGTCGGAGATGCTTCCTTCTGCCTGTTACATACATTTGCACAAAACCATTATACCCTTTTTTACCCATTTTCAATGGGTTCAGGATATAAATATACTTTAGGGATCATTAAAGTTCAGCTATTCCGTTTCGTTCGGGTCTTCTCATTTCCAAAGGTTCACACTCATAATCTACGCTTTCGGTTGAGGCTTTGCAACATAGTTGTTAAACTTACAGTCAGGTTGTTAAACACGAAAAGCTTTTAAATGCTGACAGCCCGAACCCCACCAACGCCCACTTCACTTCAGTTCAGTCGGTACCCCTCCCCCGCCCGAGCTGTATGCACTCGAGTGCGACGCCTGTGTCTCACAGTTCGGCTTAAGTATTTGCGACACTTTCTGACAGCCGTCGAAATTTGCCGAAAAGTATGAAGAATATTGAAGGGAGAGGGGGCGAAGGGTGTGCCCGTCGAGTGCCCGCAGTGCCCTAACCCACTTAATGCAGCTGCGGCAAATCTGGGCACACTTAAAGTCTAAAAATTATGCCACATCGAATGGATTTCGGTGGAAATTAGTTTCTCGACTGATGGACTGACTGCAGCCCCAAGGGGCTTCAGCGTGATTTGTGGGTCAGTGTGCTCGCGCTCGAATGTGCAACTAAATGTCACTCATTCACTGCAGCACTCATGAGTGTTTTGTGCATTCACAAGCGAGTACTCGCCGTCATGCATATTTTAAATTGCGTACAGCTTTAAAGCAAATTACTTTTGTCATTTTAATAGCTTGACTTAAACCGCGATTTCGTGGCAGCAACCATTACTGGGTGGGGGTGGCAGGGTAGTCCGGGGGGTTGTGTGGAAGCAGCCAACAATCTTGCCGGATGCTGCAAGTTATTTGCCGTGGCAACCGGCAACACCAAATTGCCAACTACCAACTGCAAAACGGTGGACGTTTGTCCAACGCCCACCCACCCACAAGTTAATAAATACTCCGCTATTTTTCTTGCGCCAGTGGCACAGTGGACAAAAATCGAGAAATAAAAATGTAAGAAGTTAATGTATTATTCTTATTAGGCTCTCTGAGAAATGCTATAGTATTCCAAATATTGTTTAGATTTGAAGCAACTTTTTTGCCTTAACCTGCAATACGAACCCAAAATCAAACTGCCAAGTTTCTTCAGACAATAAACGTAAATAACTTTTAACTTCTGGAACAACCGACTCCACTGTACCTTGCAAATCGAATCGCCATTTTGTTTGCGCTTTGCTCAGCTCTTGGTGCACTGTTGCGTGTACCGGAAACGGAAATGCGCACATAATTCTGTTGGAAAATGCGTTGCAGGCCTTGAAGGAGCCATTCTTCATGTGGAATTTCAGAGACTTGCACTTTAATTAAATGATATTAAACACAATTATGCTTTGCGCTTTTCACACTGAACCCGAACTCAAACTTAAAACTTGCTATTGGGCCGTCTCTTTCGGATTTTGTGCTGTGAACAACAAAACAGCTCTGCAAAACATGTCGCTCAACTTTATGGCAATGTCAAAGTTTGTTGGCTAAATTATTTCACTATTTTTGTGTTTTTGTCAAGGCAACAGCCACGAAGAAGAGGATGCCACAGCACACCAAATCTTAACAACAAAGATATAACAAAAAAAAAAACAAAATGAAAATGAAAAAAGAAGAACCAAAAACTAGTTTTCCAGTCACGTTCGTTTTCAATCAAGTGGCATCATTATATTCCAAACAAACTGCAAAGCACAGGAGAGAGAGAAGACTAATACAATAAGAAAATTAACTCTGACCCATGCGGCTGGCCACACACATGTGGCTTGCCCTTAACCCTTTTGCGCCCAAAACACTGCTCCTGCTCCTCCCCTGCCCACCCTTCGCGAGCTGTCAGTCAGCTTCTTGCCTGAGTTCTTTATCTAGCTGCCTGAATGGTTTTTTGAATTGAATACGATTCAGTCGAAGGCAGGAACCACAGCAAATTACACTAAAAATCGAGTTTCAAACCACATACAACTTCCTGTTCTGTCCAATCGAAACCTGGCAAATGCTATGAAACAAAAGAAAACTAACAAAAACAAAAAAAAAACAAACTTTTGTCTGCCACTGACAATTTGGACATCTATTTGATTGAAATTGTTCGATTGTTGTTTGCTTTCTGAAAGATAGTTCAAAAAGTTTGAAAATGAAAATGAATCAGAGGCAAAAGAAAATGTTGAATGCACTTCATCTCAAGACTTAATTAAAATAATTAAAAGTTTCCTGAATTGAAAGAATTTCATACATTTTGATATTTATGTCTTTACCAAAAATGAATACTAAGTTTAGTTATCGAATTTGATTCAGTTGATCGGTAATCAAATTCAAACAACTATTTTCTTACTCTGATTAACGCATACAATTTCCAATTGGAACACATATACAACCAATTGGATTTCACAATATGATGTGAGTCTTATGGCCATGTCGGTTAGCTGACGACACACACACACAAATTTCTTGCTAATTTTTTAGCAGCCGAATTACGTCACTGGCCGCAAAATGCGCCATTAGGTCAGAGAAACAGCCAGTTTAAACATATATAGTAGTAGTATGTCTAATATGTGAGCTTGTTGCTGCAATCAATGGAAATAAATTAAATCGCCGATTAAAAAAGAACAAAACTATATGCAAATGTGGCGACTGTTGCGACCGGTTTAAGTGCAGCTCAGCTAAATACAACCACAAATGCAAAAACAAAAACAAACGACAGACAGCAGACAAGTTAACACACACACAACAAATACACACATTAACAGAAAATAAAAAACAAATATATAATAAATAAAATTAAAAGCCATTAAAATTTAAAAAAAAAATTTTTATTAAAAACCTCATGTTAAATTTGCAAGCAACACGAATGTGTTTTACTTAAAAAGGCCCCCGCTGCCGCTGTTGCTGCCGCTGCTGCTGCCTCACAACGCAACTTATTCCGCGCCCTAACCAGCATGTCTGGCTCAGTGCTGCTCAAACTGTGCAGCAGAAACTGCTGTAAAAGATAGAGAGAGAGAGAGAGAGAGAGAGAGAGAGAGAGAGAGAGAGAGAGAGAGAGAGAGAGAGAGAGACAGAGAGGGCTGATTGCGTGCTTCTTAATTTCTATTTAACGTGCAAATATTTTTCCTGTCAATTTTCTCGATAAATGCAATTTATTTGGCCAGCAGCAGCCACAACAACAACAACAAGAACAACAACAGCCTTGGCAAACTTCAAGAAGGCTAATTTCATATTTTGCGTCTGTCTGCGCTCTACTCTTCTCTCTACCTACCCACAACGGAGCCTTAGACCAACTGGCTGCAGGGCCATCAATCATACGCCATGTGAACAGCAGACGCAGACGCAGCAGCAAAAACGCAAACGAGAAGCAAATCAATGAACATGCCCAGCCCTCCTCCCCTACTTAGCGCATTATATAGTGCTGCATATAGCACTTCGTAGACAGTTGTGGGTGGCTACACATACACACACACACAAAACAACACTCACACATGCAACATTCAACAACGCCCACAGCCGCATGAAAATTGCATGGCAATTGGCAGCAACGGCTAACAAATTTTCGCGCTAGCAGAAAAATAACAACAACAAACTGGAGAAATAATAACAGAAAATGTCTTTACTTACGGGAAATTTAACGTGCAGCCAATTGGAATACACTTCCTTTAACAGGGCATATCAATAATGTGGCAACACCAATACATCAAACGATTTTTTCATATAATGATTGAATGACTGACTGATTTACTTTACGCGGACACAGCCCGATTATCAATTTCCTAGTATTAATGTGTAATAAATAAAGCTGAAACCTTTATTTACTTTATAAAAAATGTAATTGAACACAATTTAAAAATAACAAAACTGTTTACAAAAAGATCGCTTAACACAAAGCTGAGACTGAAATAAACAACATTTGAGACCAGTTTAATTCAATCGAAAAAAAACTTTAAAGAGTATGTATAATTCGGCAGGCGTTTAAGCTGGCGTTCGTTTTCTTATTTATAGACCCACTGGCGTTGTCAGTTTGTAATCAGCGTTGTTTTTATTATTGTTGTTGTTGTTGTTGTTGTCTTTGACACCAAACAACTTTATAAAAAGACCTCGCTCAGTGCCATTTGAGCCCAGTTTGGGCCTCAATCACTCAATTTAAAGCGGGCGGCGGGGGCTCGCAGTACGGTTCGTGTTATGTTATGTTATGTAAATCCCTGTTGAGTGTGGCATCTCTTTGGCTCCAAAAAACGTTGGCCACAACTTGTGCGACAGCCACAGCCGCAGCCCCAACTACATAGATGATAATTAACAGCAATTTCAGCTAACGCACACACATGTAATTAGGCTGCATGATTGCCAAAAGCGTGTTGGCAAAAAGAGCAAACTCTAAGCGCTTGGTTTTTGGGCAACTTTGGCTTTTTATGGCAGCAGTGTGGCCCGAGTGCCAGCTCGCCGCATGGCTAACCAAAAGTGGGCAACAAATGATTTTTAATAACTTTGACACTCATTAAACTCAAATTACATGCATTTTGATTACGCAGGTTTTGCATTTGGGCTCAAGTTAAGCCGCTTATGTTTCTTCATCAACAACTCCGTCTGCCCAAATAGGTAGCTGCTATAGATGCTATATGGCCACATGACCGAAACGGCCAAAACTGTCGAGATCCTCACACACACGTTATGGTCATTATACATGAATTTCGATGGGGACCAGTTGTGGCCAAAGCTGGCCAAGACTTATGTCGGGTTTTCAGCTTCCCCCCTTTGAGAAAACGCAAACAACCTAAGCAGACATTTAAAAAACCCGAGTTTCTCACAGTTTGAATCAACCTTTTATTATCTGGCACAGCCTGCTTTTTACAAAGAGAATCGATTTTCAACTTTGGTTCAAACCAAAACGTGTATGAAGAGTTCTCTTTTTCGGTTCGTCTCTTAAATATCTTAAAAAATTAATTACACATTAAGTGACAAAACTATAAAACCCTCTGCAAGGCCATATTAACTGGTAACTGTCTTGTCTGGTGATAAAAGCTAATCAAATCATGTGCCTAATTAGTTTTTAATTGGTTCAAATCTGGCTCCCCCAAATGTTCCCTTCCCGGTGGGCTCATTGAACTGTTTACATAAAAATTGTATCGCTTTTCGCGGGCAAAAACAAGAGGAAGAAAAGCAACTCATTAAATCAACTTAAAGTTCTCACAAAGGGGGCGATTCTCACCAGCTGTCAGCGTCAAGTCAGTTATCAAAGGCAGGGGGAATACGAAGAATCGGTAGATTAAGATGCAGTGCGTCGAATTAATTACGCATTTCATTGTTGCGTTTTTACTGTGTTGTTCGCCGCTGGGCACATTAACTTGGACTTGGCCAAGTCGCCACTTAAAAGCATTTTAATTACACTCCTACTCCCCCTCCCCCAATGGGGCATTACGTGTGTGTCTTTGCCTTTGTTTTTGTTTACATTATTTTATGTTTTTTTTTGTGTGATTCTTTTGCCCATAACCCTGAACTTGACATTTATGAGCTTGCCGCGATGGAACCTGCCATTTGGCAGTTGCTCTTTGCACTTATCGCTCGTGTCGCGACCAAGTGCTAAGTTCTTTTTAATTACCCTACCTCCTCACTCTTCACTCTCCTCCTCTTTCTTTACTTGACACATTAAGGTGTGCTACTCGTTTAGTTGAGGTAGTTTTTGTGCCGTCATAAACTGCTTTTTATGACCCATTGCGATTTGGTACGTGCCCGCGGGCATGGAAATGCAATCTGCGTCCAGCGTCCACGAAAAGTCCGAGATTCTATTGGACCCTCAAGACTTGTTTATAGATTTACTGTGGCTCACAACGGACACTTAGGGCCGCAACAGTAGCCTGTTGGCGAACGGCACGCTCTGGAGACCCAAAGATTGCAAATGGCAGTTGCTCTTCCAAGTATAGAGATGTCACGAAACAACCAGCTTTATGACGGGACAGAGCTGGGCCCAAGGAAAGCGAACCACGGCAATTAATTCCTTGCAAGAAAATATATTTTAAACTTAAGCAACTTTTCCGGATTAGTAGATTTTTTCGACTGTAGTTTTCATTGGAAATTATATTGAAAAAATGTTCAAACTAATCAAAAAGTTTGAGCAAACAGTTTTATATTGCTGATTATGAGAATATTCGAGATTTCTTTATATTTCAAAGAGAGGGCTACTCTTTTATCCTTGTCTACCCTCTAGAACTAACTAACCAGCTATCTGCTATATTTTTATGATTCAAACGTTTCAAGCGGGCAATTAATGTATGGATGTGCTCTGGGTCATAAAATTCGATGTATCCATCAGTCATCGGGCTTGTGAAAATGTTTATGAGCCAACAGCGACTGAATTATGACCCGAGCATACGACAAATTGTCAACTGCGATTATCGTCGTAGCTTTTCCATTACACTTGAATGGGAAATGGGAAATGTTGGATGGTAAATGCAAAATGCTGACACAAAGAAGCAGCTGTAAAATTGATGGGGCTTCTGTTGCTCGGGGCCTGGCGAACAACCGTTGCAATGGACCAACGCAAACAGAAAACAACACAAACACATGACGCCAAGAATTTGCAGCACTTAAACCTGTCGACAAGTCGGCAGCCCAGCAAATAGAATAGAATAGAACTCAGCTGAAGAGACCTGAACGGAGCCGAACAGTAGCTGGTTGGCTGATGAAGACTCTTGGCATAAATCTTGATATCGGTACATTATTAACGTCAATTAATTCTAACTGTTGGTATGCTGCCCGCTGGGGTGGCCATTAAACAGTAGCCAGCCAATAGCAGGGCGTGGCTCCAATACACAGGCGAGAGATGAGCCAGGCAAAGAAGAGTGCAGCCGAGACGAGGTCCAGCAGCGAGAGTGAAGAGTCTGCTGGCAGCTGTGATGGATAGCTGGCGAGAAGGGAAGAGCGTTCTGGCTATCCTAGAGAAGAGATGCACGCGTGAGTTGCAATCACGAAAGCATTTAACTGTAGAGAAAAGAAATCAGGAATGCAAGTTTTAAAAAAAAATTCTGACAATTTACAATTCAACTTTAAGTCACGCAACTCACGACTGTGTCGTGCCTGTCACGTGCGCATCTTTAGCGCTTAACTGTTGCAATTGTTTGTGGTATTCAGTTGCATTTGCTTTGACTGCTCTTGTTGTTTTTGTTGTTTCTGTTGTTGTTTGTCAACCTGTTTGCCCGTCGCTTCCGCAGAAGGCACACCAACTGCATCGGCATTTGTTCAAGTATTAGAATTGGCTTTCAAGTATTTGCTTTTGGCGTCTGTGTTGGCAGTTGTGCCATCACCATCACCACCACCACCACGTTGGCTTGCCTCACGATTCAAAAGCCGATTAATATCAGCCTCACGTGAGTGCACGCTTTGTTGTAGCTCTTCCTCTTCTGCGATTCCTCTTGCCCTGCCGCTTCCACTTGCTGCTGTTGTTGTTGTTGTGTGCGCTGCTTTTCGTTTTTACAGTTGCCTCTTCTTTGGAAAATTGCTTTGAACTTGAAAATTTCCCACGTGACAGCGACTGTCGCGTCTGCATGTGCACAGATACCCTCCAATCCCATCCCCCGCTCCGTATCCCTCTCATCGCTCAGCATGTTTTTGTGCCACATGTGCGCCTTTTGTTTTTCAGCTGCAAGCACCCGCTGCTGCTGCTGCTGCTGCTGCTGCTTCTTCTTCAGCTACTGTTTGCACCTCCCCTCACCTGGTCTCTTTTGCCGCTAGCTGCATTTTGCATATCATCGCCTTCACTAACGGGCTGCCTTTTTATTGCTGTCTTTAGGTTTCATATTTGCCCAACGGTTTGTGGCAAGTGTCGACCGTGTTGCATTGGCCACATTTAATTGGATGGCTTTCGTGTGTCATATCTCTCTGGGTCCATCGATTAGCAAATTGTAATTTCCAATAAATCGTGAGCAATTCATATATATGCATTCACATATATATTCATATTTCTTATTGTAATTGTGGGAACGCAAAACAGTTTGAGCATCAGTGAAGTGCCAAAAGGCCAACATGGGCACCGACTATTCAATACACTAATTATAGCATTATAACAGCTTTACAATAAGTTAAAGTAAACCAATATACCCGCTTTCGCTCTGTAAATAGAGCATACTAATTTATTAACAATTATAAAAACAATTCAACAAAAAAAACATTTTTATTTAAGTGTTTCGCTGGTTTTCCAGGCGATTAAATTGCTAATAAAATGCATTTATGCATATTCCCAATGGCATTAAAATGCAATTTGTACAATGACAACTCGGCCACTTGAGTTTTCCACCACTTGCACCACTTTCGCCCACTGTGCAGCAGCACTTCCGTAACGTGAAAGCCCGCTCATAACAGGCCACTTGGCCAATTGGCCACTTGGCCTGGCCATATTTCGCTAAACTATATAAACTCGAGCTCGAGTGGGTGGCCTGCTTTAAATACCTGCAAGATGAATGGACTCGACTGCCATAAATAATAAATTTGCCAGCAGCTTCATTGACAGCTCCTGGGATAGTGCTTACACTAGTACAGTGCCTGCTAGCAAGGCACGCACGAACGCACACAAACACAATTAAGACGACCATTATGTAAAAATAACTTCAGTTCGGAGGCTGCTGAAACTGCTCCCTAGTCAAACTTTTATAGCTGCTCTCCCAAACCCTTTCTCTCTTCTCTCTTGCACTCCCTGGCCTATCTCTTTCTCTTACTCTGGCGGCTCTTTCATAAATTTTTGAGCAATCACTCACCCAAATACACTTTTCAGCACATATTTACCGTATTTTGCTGGCAGCAAACAAAAGACAAAAACGTGAGTGGGTGAGTGAGCTTTGTTCCAGAGCGTTTGCCATTTTAGGCCAAAAGCAGCAGCCAACTTTTGTTTCTACTAACTGTACTTAAAGTTCTATCTATATGTACTTTACTATCTGGCGCGTCATTCTGGACACCTGCTCGTAGCTGAAACGATTGAAAGTTGTTCGTGAAGGCGGCATCTGCCGACTGCATTCCACAGCGCCAAATTACGTAAAGTTTACATTCAAAATGACGGCAGTTGCCAGTGTAGGTAATGTGCATTGCCTGCTATGCCCTACAGCTTGCTGTTAGTTAGGGTATATATTGCGGGTAAATATGCCAAAAAGCTAAATAAGATAAACTTTTGAGTTTATTTTCAATTTAAATTTGTTTTAGAATCTTTGCAAACAGTGAGAAACATGATATTTTAACTTATTTAGGAGTTTTTCATCGGTTAACTTTTTCAATTATTTTAAAATCAATTTCTTTGCAGAAATTTAAAAATTTCCTTTAACATTCTTCAATTGATTTTGAAGCGTTATTGCAAACTTTTTATATTGATTTCGCACATTTAGCTCGCTGCAGAGCATCTGGCCGTTGAGCACTCGCCTTGATTACAGCCCCAAAGCAGTAGCGAGTGAATCGAAGCGCCACTCATTCGTCTCGTCTCCACTCATCTCATCTCATCTCATATCGTGTTGTCTGCTTGCTTCCTACACGCATTCATTACACGCTGTTTTTTTTTTTGTTTTTGTGTTTCGGTTTTTTTTTGTTTTTGTTGCTGCTCTTGTTCTATTTTGTATCTGGCCACTTGTTTCGTGTATTGTAGTTATCTGCAAATGTAGCAGCATCTACTCCGCTTTCACACACACACACACACACACACACACACACACACAGACACACACACACACACACAATTGGCCAATTGTCTGCATTTTCTGCTGCTGCTGCTGCCATGTGAAACTCAGTCATTAATTTGGACGCCGTTTTACTTGGTGGCAAAGAACGTAGCATGCAGCTAGCGCTTAGATTTTCTTCTGCTCATATTTTGCATGCTTCTTTCTTCTTGCTCTTCTTCTTGCTGGTGCTGGTGCATTTCCATTTCCTTTTGTCTTGCACAATTATGCATTATCTTCTGAATCTTAAGACTGCTGTCGCGCTTGAAGCTTTGCATTTAATTACTGTGCACATTTCTCAAATTTCACTCGGTCTTCAACGACCCGCTGCTCCCCTTCCGCCCGCCCAGTCCCGTTGTCCCCTGCTCTCAGGTGTCGTAGCACTTGCAGCCAGCCAGCGAGGCACACATTATCATTATCATCGGCAACGGCATCGTGCTGAGCACCAACATTATGCTCATTATATATTTCACTTTGCATGATATTCTCTCTCTCTCTCTCTCTCTCTCTACGCCACATAACGAAATGTGCTCCACTCTGTCTCTTTCTCACTCTCTGTGGGGCTTGCAGCCTGGGAAAGTTCTACAGCTGACATCGTTTTGTGATTTTTACGGCAAGCTATTTAATGAACGCGTGTGTGTGTGTGTGTGTGTGTGTGTGTGTGTGGAGGGAACGGGGTGTGTAAAGTGGTGATTTTTTCAATTACAGTGATCACTTTTAATATCACAGCTTAACGTGAACAATCAGAAATATACATATATGTGAGCATACAAAAAAATATTAAAAGATCAATAAGAACTAAAATTTGAAATTGGAAATAGACTTTCGGTTCCACTTTAAAGAAATACTATAAATTAGTGAATAGTTTTCAGCTATTTCTATAACTGCAGTTAATACCTGATTCATGGAACATGTAAATTGAGCAAGAAAATTGGCGTTCAAACTATTCCTTATGTACTGAATATTTACAAACGGACTTAGATACAATATATACGTATGTTTTTCTGGTTATTTTATGATCAAAAACTAGTTGTTAGCCAAGATTTGGGTGGCACTCACGAACTGGCCATTTCGCTAACTCGAAGTGTAAACGGATTGGATGACTCTTGGGCCGAATGGGGTTTGCGGCACGATGCGCCTGCTGATGAATGAATCTGCGCTTAGATCGAGCCAATTACGGGCCAGTTTAAACTGTTTTTCCACTTTTAATTATGCGCAACTTGAGCAACTCGCATTGCAGCTGGCATCAAAGTGCAGCAAAGCGCTGCTGGTGGCAAAATGTCCGTGTCAAGACAGAGACAACGTTGAGTTGCAGGTGCAACAGCAGCAACAGCATCAACTGCAGCGGCAACTGCAACAGCAGCGGTAAAATGCAATAAAGAGGCTGAGAAACTGGGCATGCAAAATGCCTTGGCAGGTTTCATTTTGTGTGTGCCTTAATTAATTTTGATTGCAACCAACAACAACAACAACAGGAGCAGCAGCAACATCTAGTTAAATGCAAACTTCAGCGGAAATGTTCATCACACGCCGCATACAGCAAAGTCTTAGAAAAAGAAGCAGAAGAAAAAGAAGGAGTGCTCTAGTCCAAATTGCTAGACCAGGAGTTACCCTGTACATCAAAAAACCAAATTTATAAGATATAATGAAACTCCTATGCTAAATATCGAGTAAAATACAAGAATATCTGAATATTATGCAAATCATAAATTAATCTCTAACTATATTCTATCAAGAAACTTTACATAAATGTACAGAGATTTCATACTATTAGTAAGATTTGAACAAAACGTTTACCCATTTTCGATGAGTACAGGGTATACAAATCTATGTTAACCGCTTTCTGCAGCTCGAGTAGCTAATTAATTGAATTAAATGAAAGGCCGCCAAAGCGCTGAGTGGGCATCCTATCGCATCACATCGGATGCACTCTTCCACTCTGCCATTAGGGGCCATTTGACGTTCTCCACTCGCATGCAAATGAGCCAAGTGCTGGCAATTTGGCCTAAACGGCCGCAAATAACATGCGGCTAGCGCATAATAAAATTATTAGCTCCTAAATTGTAATTTGTATATATATTCGATGCAATTGCTAAAGTGGCATCGCGATTTAAGTAGCATTTGTCTATATTAATGGCCATAACTTTGTAAAGAACGTCACATCAAAATCGCATTTGTTAGATATGACACACGTCAAATATGCCCGACCACAGCCGCCATGGCTCCATTGCCCTAAGTGTATTTATGGGCATAAGCCGCAATTGGAATGCCAACAGTTGCCCAAAAGCTTTGGCAATGCCTCAAACGGACGACGATGCCGATGTCTGTCCATATCTATGTTGCTGGCAACGCATAATTCGTGTTTTGGCCCACGCGACTGTGTAAACAATGCTGCACACTGGGTAAAAAACAGCTGCCATTCTCTATTCCATTTATTTCTAAGATTTCTAATAACTTGATGAAGACCTATTTGATTATGATGGATTTTTTCAGAATTTAAAATTCCCGGTTTTTCATTTTTATACTCTGAACACATTGAAAATAGTTAAAAAAGGATATATTTTAATACATTTTTCTCAAAACAAAAAATTACTATAATTTTGAATTCGAAAAATGTTCCTATTAGATTTAATAATAACTTACCTAAAACTGAACCGATTTGCATGTTTGTTATTTGAATTGAATTTTTCATTTATTCCACTGTGCACTATTGTTTACTCCGGACGCTATCGTCGCCGCCGCTAACTGCGCACCCCTCCAAATGAAAATGCTGATTTATCGCTAGCTGCAACACCTTTTTGCTTGTCCTCCTGTTGCTGTGCTTCAGAGAGTGGGGCGGTTAATGACGCGTTTTTCAAAAATGGGCGCTCATTTATTTACGTATTATTTAACCAGTTCGAGGAGGTTGCGCTGCCCAACTCGCTGCCCATTGGGGCTTAGTTTATAATTTAATTAGCTTTGTCGTCGCAGTCTTATCGCCCAAATCCAGCTCGTTAATTAAAGCAGACCCCGTTGCGGCCCGTTCCTAGGAGCGTTTACGTAACGAGTGCCGATAGGAAGGGCAGACAGACGAGTTCCAACTGAACTGAACTGAACTGAACTGGTGTCTGCTGCAGGTGGGTCACAGGTCCACCGGTATCCTGGTCACAGTGGGGTTAATTGTCTGCCTTTTGCCAGTCACGAACTAAATTCGGCAATCAATTTCAATTTGAGAGACGCTCCCAGAGCCTTTCTAACAGGAAATCCGTTGCGCTGTCAGTGGCCACAGCATAATTTTTGTATTTTGGGGTCAACAACGAAAATGACCCACTAATTTATTTGAATAGATTTCACAGCAACAATTTCGCACCTATGTCAAGACTCAAGATGAGTCGTCAAATCTTTATGCAAATATTTTCAAAAAAACGTTGAGCCAAACACAAAGCACACAATTCAAAGAAAATTTAGTGAGGCAGAGGGGGATGGGGAAGTGAGCGCTTAATTAACAACCCAAATAAAAATTAAACTGCAAATATATTCGCTTAGAGCGCGACTCGAACGTGGTCGTGGTCTCAAAAAAACAAACATCGAGACAAAAGCCACCCGGCGACCTTGTCAAATTAGTGCCAAAAACGCCAAAAATGCCAAAAAGCGCGACAAAAGAAAAAAACCAAAAATTATGGCTCGAAGATGGCTTTTGAAACGTCGCGTTTATAAAGCGTTTAAAAGATGACAAAAAAGATCGTTTTATGTGAAAAGCATAAAAAGTAGTTCAATGTAGCCCAGACGTTGGCAATAAGCAAAAGGGAATTGACTTATTGGTTGTTGTAATTCGCAACTGGCTACAAAATTAAATAAAAATAGATTTTTACATAAATAGAAAGAAAACTAGAAACAAAACCGACTAATAAATTTAGAAGACTTTTAGGATTTACAATTTGAAGCCAGACAATAAGTAATAAAAAGTAAAATTTATTACTATATTAAAAATTCTTATAGGCCAGTTTTAAAACAGTTTACCCACATTTTTCAACAGTAAAATTAATTTGAATTTTTAAATTTAAGCGAATTAAATCATTTTCCACACTTGTGTGTGAAATCCTTTGTTTGCTTACAATAAGAAAAGAATAAACTGATTTAAGAAAATTCAGATTCTTAGCTCTAAAAATTTGGGCTCTTTACTGATCATCAATCAGTTAGTAGGAAGAAACAGTTTCATATTAATAGAACTAATGGCTATTATTTTTAGAACTTTTCAAATTTATTTGCGCAACACCTTCCTTTACAGCAAAGTGTCATCTCCTAAGTGATCAAATAAATCAGTTACCGCGTCTCATCGATATGCTCGCTGTATTCGTAGTTGCCCCCAAATTAACTCCAGCTACGCTAATTGACAGCACTTAACATTAAGAACACGAGCCAAACGAGTTCATTTTGGTCACTTTAAGCAGCCATTAGAGCCACATTCAGTTGTGCGGGTCGGCCAAGCGTAAACTGTACAAATAGTAATTGTGTTTGGCTGCGCCTCCCTTTCAAATTCCCAGAATACAAACAAAGAGACGAAATGCTAATTCTGGACATAAACAAAAACACACACAAACACAAATCAAAGGCCAAAGAAACGTTCCTTCAGTGTTTGCCTGCGAACTAGCTGGAAATCTTCAGCAGCTAAATGCTAATTGAGACTGGTTGAAGAACTTGGCACCTAAAATGATCTATGACCTGTGCGAGAGTGTGGCCCAATCATGTCATTATTATGGAATATTTAGAGCAATATAACTGATTAACAACCCGGCTATAATCTTAAGCTATTAGCTATTAACTAGAGCATATGCCAGCAGTTAATAGCTGGCTTTTGCCAGTGAAAGCTACCAAATGAAGTTTATCACCTGAGCTAATCAAGCTAATCACCTGTGTTCTACCAATACGTCTCCTATAATACTATCAGACATGTTGCATGTCTGGGCCCTATTAGGCACAGGAAATGTTTCGGCCAAGAAAGTGTCGAAACACAGCGTGGGGATAGTTCTTTCTAAGCCTAATCCAAAGGTCATTAACTTTGGCCCAAAAGTAATGGGCGAATTGTGAGCGTATTGCATTCTATAGAGACATTAACAAATTGGACACCGTAAAGTGCGGTCTCATGTTTCAAAAAAAACTAAACAAAACATAAACCCCTTTCCCCCTTTCATCGTCAATACCCTTGGCAATTTCTGCAAACAAAGGCAACATTTTTTTTTCTTTTATGTATGGATTTTTGCTTTTAACTCGAACTTTTGTTTACCATTTGGCAACGTTTTTAACGCGTTTCGCACATTTTAATAAATGAGCCTTATTTATTTTAGCCTGCCCACATTTAAGCTAGCTTATTCCGCGAAAATGTTGTCCGTTTAATTACCTGAAAGAGACAGAAAATGTGGCAATTAGTAAAAATAAAAGTCTCAAATTATTTACAATAAATAAAAGTGCGATAACTTGATTCGCTTGCTTATACTCAGAAGTGGAAGATGATATTCAAGAATCAACAAAAAGAGAAACCAGATAAAATAAATATATACTTCTCCTTAATTTAATTGAACAGTTGTTATATAGAATTTTTATATTGAAAATTATATTCAAACCTTAAAAGATTAAAATTATGATATAATGTGACAGCTACTTGCTTGCAACTCAACGATCACTTAATTATGTTATCGATAAATGTCGATTTAAGCCCTCCACTTGGTAATTGTTAATGGAATTTTCATTTTTATCGCATCCATTTTTATCGCATTTCAAGTGAATCTTTTTTTTGCAAATAGGTAAACAAAAACCGCATGACCAAACGTTGAGTTACCCAACTCTGACCCGCAGGCCTGAACCCTTTCAAAGCTTTCAGAGCCGTGGCCCATTCTATGGGGCTACCTAGAAATTGTTGCCACAGCACGTACAGCCTAACACAACACAACACAACACAACAGAACAGAACAGAGCAGAGCAAACATCGTCGGGGCGACTCGCCAAATCCTCCTCAACAGCCGCAATGGCTCCGCCCACCTCCCTCCATCCTGTTAGCCCTTGGTTAGGCGATGGCGGCATCAGACACCCACAATTACAGACTCGTTTCCATGGCGGGGTCGCTTGTCGAGCGACTGTTTACACAGGCGCTTTGCATTCTCATGCTCTATGCTAGATTCTACACGCCCCACTCTTCTGCTTCCCTTCCCCTTTGACTTCTGTACAAGGCTTTTGTCGCCAGCCGTATGCTTCGCTTGGTTTTTCCTGCTGCCTGCCTGGTTGGCCTCTCCTTTTTTTTATTTATTTATTTTTTTTTTTGTGCTGAGCATGTTAATGACCCTTGCTGCCTAGAGATTTGTATTTACATATATGCATTGTGTATGTGTGTGTGTGTGTGTGTGTGTGATATGCATTTATTCTCGTAGGCCGCTACCAGTGACTGTCAAACTGTGCCCCCTTGGCAGAACGCCTCGTTGGCTGCCGCCTCGCGTCGCTTTCAATTTAGGCGTCTGCGCATAAAATTGCATCGTTTGCCCGTGTGAGGCGCATCAGCATCAGCATCAACATCAGCACCAACAACAGCAATTCCCCCTTTTTTTATTTTTGCTAATTTATAAAAATAATTCTTGCAGTGTTTTCTCCCGCCTGCCCCCGCCTTCCGCTGTGCCGCATCTTTGATGTACTCGTGTGAAACTGCATTAAGCATCAGCTCAGCTTTGTTTTTGCTTGTGAACTTGACATAGCCACCAGCCATGGACGCGGCCAGTGGGTCGACCTCAAGTTGTTGGCCAACAATCATTCGAGCCATTTCGAATAACACGTATCTGAAGTGGCCTGCTGTGATTTCATAACCCATACTCTGATCGCGCGATATATTGCGCCGAATAAGTGCTTCAAATACCCCTTGTTTCGATGATGTTTTTGTTGCAACAAACACAAGAGGGACTTATTCGCGAGTGTCCGACTTACAGATATCCTGTACATAGCAGGTAATCGATATTTATCGAATTTATAATCATTTATAATCAATTATTATTATTTGATCGCTTTTCTCCTATGATTTCAATACTTATTTGATAGTCACAGTATACCCTATGATACCCATTTTCAATGAGTGCAGGGTATAACAATGTGGACCCGTGCAGCAAACAACATTTGCAATTGTCAGACTTCATGTCGACACTTCAGACTTTGGGCATCCGTTGGCTTATGGCACCGGGTGCCAACGTTGCACTCCGCTTGTTAATCTTGCTCTCATTCTCTCCCCTCTCTTTCTCTCAATCTCCCTTTATACTGTGGCACTTGGCGTGGGCGGCTGTCTGACTGACTGAGTGGCGCAAAAACCAAGTGAGTTGTAAATGAGCCCACACATGGCTAAGCTGGAGCGAGTTTCATAGCTTTCATAGGCATCTGCAGTGCGCATTGCCCAACCAGGCTCAGATTCAGATTCAGATTCCGCTTTTGATTTGGCTTCAGTTCCAGATTCCGAGCTCAACTTTTGACTCCAAAAGCAACTTCACAGGCAAATTTTAACAAGGCAGATTGTTAATTGGAGAGTGTATTTGGCTCTGACAATTATTATTCCCTCACACTCTCTCGCTTTTTCTCTCTATCTCTCTCTATCTACTTTGTTCAGTTTGTTGATTGCTTGTTGTATTCGATGTTGGCTGACACAAACAGCACTCGAGCACTCACATTTGCATTCACACGAATGACACTCACACACTTTCTGAGTGTTGTAATACCTGAAAACTGATTAAAAGCCAAATATAGCCGTATTGCATTGACAGTTATTGTTATCCACTACATTTGCGTTAGAAGCTTTTACACTTATCTTTACTAAATTTAATACTCAATGACTTAACTACACTGATAGAAAAAACGTTGTCAAATTCTAGCCACATTCAAGACTTAAATGCAGAACTTTATCTTAAAAACGTTTTAGCAACTATTTTAAATGATAAAAACTTAAATAAATACATTATTCCAAATCGATTTTAAAAACAAGAATTCATAAATAAAAATCCATTTTTTTTCTCAGAGTGTACATTTTAGCTGTGGGCACTGCATTTAAAGTGCAATCCAGTTCTTTCTCACGTTAAGTTTAAGCCCTTTCCCATTTTACACATTTTAAAGAACCTGGCGGGCATTTAAGCCACTCATATAATTATTTTTCAACTCACTTTTTTTACCCATATTTCTCTTTTTTCTTTCTTTTTTACATTCATCAGTGACTGCACTTATGTTTTAGTGCCTTCACTTCGGGCGAGTTTTCAAAATAACAAAATTAAAAGAAATAAATAAATGTGTCGATTTTTGACCAACTTTGCTGCAGTAGTTTCAAGCTTTCAAACAGTGTGCAACATTTTTGGCCTGTCAATTTTAATTAATGCAAATTGAAACGCACAAGCACACACACATGTGTGTGTGTGTAAGTTTGCCTTATCGACATAATTATGCAATTTCGACAATTGAATAAAGTCGCCCTGTCCGTTCGGGTTAATGTTAGTTGGTGTCCAAATAGTTATAGTATGTGATATATATATATATTTTATACCGTTGCATAATCATAATGCACATCAGCACTTTAAATGCAGCTGCTGTTGCTGTTGCATTTGATTAATGCGATTTTAAACTTTATTAAATTAACTTAAATCCTTTTTGCATGCCAATTTAATTTTGCAATTTGAGCACAAATTCCAAGTGCGGCTATTGCATAATAAATGCCCAGGTAAATCCCCCCCCTTCCCGATTATCCACAATTGAACAGCCACGAAATGTACAACTAATTCCAAGACAAACATCAAACAACAATAATAAAAATCAAAATAAAAATGAAAACATCAACAAAAAAAAAACCGGCCCGAAAACACTTGAAAGCCTCCACTCAGGGCCGCCAATCAGCGATCCATTTGTTGTTGGAGTTTGTGGGGGGTGGGGAGGGTGACACGAATGAAAACATGAGGAAAAAAGCACAGCTTGAACATAAATAACTAAAAATGAATTTCAATATAAAGCGAAATTTAAATGCTGAGGCATCAAAGCCACCAGCTTAGCCCAAAACCAAAGAAAAGGAAACAGATTTGAATTTAAATTCAAATTCTGCTTCAAATTCATATTTAAATTGTGATGCGAACAATACGCGAGGAGAGCGAAAACGAAACCAAACCGAAATGAAAACGAAAAGCGGGTGAGATAAAAATGTCGCTTTAAGCTGGAAAACCCGGGAAGGCAACAGAAATGTGCGCAATATGCAAAAGTACAAGCACAAAAGAAACCAAAAACAACAGGTGAGGGAGTAGAAGGGGAACAGGTAAGAAGCTACAGCCAGTAGCTGCAGCCAGCATAGAACAAAGAGAGCCAAGCAGACAGAGGGCGGGGAGCGGGGCGAATCAATAAAAGCTAAATAAAAAGCCACAATAAATCATAAAAAATTACTTGCGCCGCATGAGAATGAGAATGAGAATGAGAATTTAAAATTGGGAATTCTTAAGAAGCGTGTGAGAAACGAAAGCAAGCGATCGAAAAATTGAACGATCGAATGAGTTAGAACATAGCTCCGTACAAGAAGTGCAGATAAAGAGAATGGGCCATAAAATGAATAATGAACATAAATAATGTGAGAGAAAAGACAAAGAGGTAATGAGGCAATGAGGGGAGACATTCTCCACGTGCATGCCAGTAAATAAAAGTGGGAATATGAAAATGAATTTCAATGAGCAAATAAAAAGTTCTTCGAACAGGTAACACCTGCACACATATAAGGGGAACAGAAGTTTCTGTATGTTCTAAATATGATTTCAAATTCCGGGAAAGGTAGTGTCTGAAATATGCAAAACGAATAAACTTCTTCAAAAGTATTAAAAATGATTAAACAAGTCATCAAATTTACTCTTTCATTTGTTCAAGAATTATTTGGAAACTATAAAACCTTACACAAGGTTATTCTAAAGCTATATAGATTTTCAATTTAAAATTCAAAAGCTAATGACAAGATTGATTGAATAGATAAGTTGAATGCTCTCAAACACTAATTGTGAATCATTCAATTTGTGACTTTTGTTTCAAACAAAATCAAATTTGTATTCGGCTTTACAAATTGGCAGCATTGATAATGTGAGGTCGTTAGCCAAAAAAAATAATGATTATATGCATATATATATATTTATATATATACATTGCGACAATCGGGCGACCTTTTTCTGGTTCGTTCAACTCGAGAGGCTCAGACAAATTGAATTTGGCTGCAGACTTTTGTCTGTGCATCAATTGGAACATTTGACGCACATTAAACACAGACAGTCAACACACATAGAGACGAGCACGTAACCTCTCCGAAGGTGTTGTCATAAAATGTTGTGCTAACGGTATTCGGACATGTAAGCGAGGCGCTAAGCGTCAAACGGTCTTTCTAATGGCCCAAAAGAACACATTACGCACATTACGTCTTAAGATGAAGCAGTCAAAATTGATTTCGGTGGCCAAACAGAATGTTGCCCCGTTCAACAGCCACAAGATTCGTGCCAAAAAAAAAAAATATAAAAAAAATAAAATAAACTAGGGAAACCGGTTACCGACCTTTAGGAAAGTTGTTTTTTTCCAATCTCAACTTCACGAGCTTGTTTTTTTTTTCTTACAACTTTTACGCGTTAATTGTTTTGATTAAAGTTTCGTGGCGATCGCAATTTGAGCATTGAACTTGTTTAATTTTCGTTTAAATGCTGAGGGTAACCCTACTGCTGACTAGCCGAACGAAAGCTGCATGCTATGGACACTCTTAATGCTGCGCACATCATTTATGCCATCAATCAATTGTCAAATCATTTGTCATTCAATGTGTAGGAAATATCAAAAATGAAAATATTAAATAATTACTTATCGGACATTAATTGTCGACATTACTGTTATTGTTTTTGGCCACAACAACAACAACAGGTCTGCCCATAAAGGAGAATGCACAAAAATGGATGTACGAAAATTTGTGCAACGCCTACGAGAGAGCTACCAAAAATAAATCAATAAAAGGCCAGGCCACATTTATGGATGAAATAATCAAGCCGAATGTACACTTAGAGAAGAAACCAATGAAGTTGCAAAGAACAAACATTGTAAATTTTAAGCAAATTCTTATCTGTAATGCTTGCATTGAATATCTAAAAGTTTTATAAATTGAAAAAAATTAAAATCGTTTGCTCGAATATAATTTAGTATTTTTTCTCCAAGTGCACTTTGAGTTCGTATTTGTATTTATTTACTTTGCAACTGGTTTTTGGTTTTGTGGGGCTCGTGTTTCGTTTTATTTTTGCATTTGTCAACTGAAATGAAATGCACAGCTTTTTTTTTAATGTTTATTTTGTTTGTTTGATTTTTATTGTATTTTAATGCTTGCCTTTCAATTTCGTTGAAAACTTTTTTGCCAACATTTCTGGATCAGGGAAAATGAAGCCCAGCTCGGAGGCGCCTTGTTGGAAAAACAACGCACACATGTCGGTATCTATGTGTATGTGTAAGTGTGTGTCTCATCATTATTTCGTTGTCGAATAGACGACTCGTGCTGCTTTTCGATTTCATATAGAAAACGGCAGCCATTTTGAAATGTTGTTGAGAGCCTCAAAACGAGACAACTACAACTAAAGAAATATATATATATATATATGTTTTATTTGTATATATTCATGTGTGTGCATATGTTGCATTTAAACACAAAACACGTGCGAGGGCAGCTTAAGAAATGCTCGTGCTTCGAATTCTTAAGCTAGGTAATTGTTTAGGATTTGTGAATGAATATAAACACCTTATAGGTCAAATTGTTAGACACAAGATATGATATTATTGCTATGCATGCATTTATCTTCCCTGCTAAAAGCTTAAATTGAATTGAAATTCTGAATAATTTGTTGTACATTGCGGTTACTTTACAAACTGCCCACATATTCTGCTCTTACCCAAAACTGAGGCTAAGGTTTGTCTGATGGGTACCTTTTATTGTAGCCACGCCGCTTAGGCAAATATTTGAGGCCTCTTTTAACAATGATGCCGACGCAGATGATGATGATTATAATGATGATGATGATGAGTCGACGCCACCAGCGTCAACTTCTTTGGAACTCTCTGTTCATTCATTTTCGCTTTTGTTTGATGATTTTGACGCACTTGTCGACGGCTTTGAATAAAACAAATACACATTCACAAACACACGCACACACTCTTATATTCACATATACATGCATGCAAGCATAAGCATACACATACATTTTTATAAGAACAATAAAGAATTCATTTATTTATTAGGAAATTTTCTCTTTAAACAAGAATTGAACAATTGCATTATTGCTTAAATTTTTTATTCAATCTTTACTTTGTTCTTTTATTGCCACAGTCGAAAGATGGATATAGCCGGATGTTCTGATAGAGTAAGATACGCGCACAACAACTCCTCGGAGGCAGCTCACATGCGCAGCTAATCAGGCCAGTTGATGAAAGCCAAAGGCCTAAACAAGCAGCCTTGTTATGTAGTTGGAGCCTAAAAGAAAAATGCCAGCGCACACACAATACACACAATAACAACACCGCACACAACACATAATTATGTGCGCGTAAATGCCTAAAAGTATCTTTTTCTGTATTTGTATCTACGTGTGTGCATCTGTATCTGATTACTTGTGTTTGTTAGCTGTTGGCTGTTGGCCGGGCTCAAATTGCCAGGGCCCATAAGCAGCCAACGGCGTGATTTGCATTTTAATGCGAGTGTGTGCAAGTGTATTTGTGTGTGTGTGTGTGTGTTCCTGTGTGTAAATATGCCCCACGGTTCTGTTTTAGCCTTCTCTACGCCCAATCTCTCAGCGTCTTCTGCGCCTGTGGGGAATTCGCCCAACTGTCCAACGGCAATACAGTGAGAGAAAAAAAGGATTTTTTAAATTGAACTGCACATGATTTTCGATGAAATCTATTTGTGGTACGCAATTATGTTTTACAATAAGTTTCCTGAATAAAAATAAAGTTGAAATTGCTTTATTTACAATTTTATATAAATGCTAACAATAAAATGTATAAGTATAGCCAAGTTTTTAGTTAAACTTACGTAAAAACCTGGCGATAACAATTTGTAGTCTAAACTTTTGTTCATATGGCAACGAGACCTTGAAAAACCATAAAATAAATATTGAAGATTAATTCAACAAAGTAGAAATGCATTTGTAACAGTGTAGCAATAGACACATTGGGACTTGTTCAATGCTTTGTGGAACATTTATTACAATATAAGCCCAAAAACAACAATAATAAATGTGGTTTTCATAATTTGCCACAAAAAGCTGAAATCCACAAATGCAAACCCAGACCACAAACAACCCCAAGCCCCAATTCCGACTCCGATTCCGATTCCAAGTTGATCTGGTTGAACGAAATTTTGTTAAATGAGCTGCAAAATAATTGGCAAGCAAAGGCATAGACTTGTTTACAGTTTGACGGGCATTGAACACTAGCCTGGGGCAGGGGTGGGGAGTGTATACCAAGCTAACCTCGCCCCTCGCTTGGTCCCCTCATTATGTTCATTATTATCATGCAGCTGCGAATTACGCAATTTGTTGTTTAATTTTGTGAAAATATTTATGCAGAAGTTGGCTTTTAATTAAACTCCCGGCTATGCTGCCTGCCCCTGCCGCTCCCTAGCCCATCATTGGGCGCACTGATTGATTACAGTTAGCTTGGCTAACTGTTGCCAGTTGCTGTTTGCATTTTTTTTTTAATTGAGCAACGCCCCAATCTCCGACACGCCCTTTTTGGGGCCGCAAGAAGAGCCCGTTAATATTCTATTAACTTCTTTTTTTGGTGTGCGTAAGTGTGTGTTGTCTCTAAACGGGTTTTCTATTTCTATTTCTCTAGCGTCTTCGATCTTGAGAGTTCTCGGTAAGTCGCACAATGCGGAAGCTCCCTAGCATTTATTAAATTTCATTCCTTCGCTTGGCTCTGGCCCATTATCGTGGCCCATTGCATCGGGCTCGTTTGCGGAGCTTGTGGCTCTTGATTGTTACATTGATTGATTGATTGTCGCTCAGTTTGTCGCAAAAGCTGCGCGGAAATGGGTTTAAGCCGTCGCGTTCTGTTGTGTTCTGTTCGCCTTCTTTCATTGGCAAATTACACTACACAACAGCATCTACGAAATTGCCATCTATAAAATTTAATATTAAGATATTATATTTATTATAGATTGTAAAATGTTTTGGTTACATATCCAAAAACATTCTTATTTCGCACTTTTGTTCGCCAGTGTTGGGGGCACCTTACACAATTTCTTGATCGCTCTTTGTGCCAAATTTAGTTTTTTTTGACAAATGCCGCGCAGCTGGCTTATAAAATATGTAAGCCAATTTCTTTTGATGGGATTTTATTCGTCGAGCAGCTTTTTTGTCGCGGTATTCCATCAAAAATGTGTTTTGATATGTTTGTTTTTGGCAACATTTTTGCCGGCGTCATTAGTTTTAAGTGGGTTTTGCTGATCCCCTGATCCATCATCCATTTCGCAAACGTCCTTCACATTTTCTGTCCAAAAAATAGACATATTTATGCATCGAATACCCTACCATATGCAAACCATATCACAATCTTCCCCTCTCTCTCTCACACACACACGCAAACTGACCACGCCCTTAAACCAATCAAAATTCAAATGCATTAAGCACTTCGCTTTCATTTTGGTCATTG
Source organism: Drosophila paramelanica (assembly GCA_035043915.1). Lineage (NCBI taxonomy): Eukaryota > Metazoa > Arthropoda > Insecta > Diptera > Drosophilidae > Drosophila > Drosophila paramelanica. The sequence goes on along the minus strand of JAWNMO010000674.1, from coordinate 6,914,033 downwards.
ATTTGTTTTCCATTTCATTTAATTTCTTTGAGCTCTTCTTCTTGTTCAAGTTTTGGTCATAAAAGTGCACGACGACTTTGGTATTTTTTTTAAACGTTTTTGGCATTTGATTTTAATTTATTGTTTGTTTTTTCTTTCGTTTCTGTTTTACTTTCTAAACAAAAAGAAAAAAAAACGGAAAGGTTTTTTGCAGGGAAAATTCATCACCACGTTTTATATAATTTATTAACGTTTTTATGTTGGTTTCATTATTTTTTGTTCCCTTGATTTAGCCACATTTTGTTGCCATTTTCTTGAGTTGGCTTTCTTCTGGGCTTAATTCAAGCGCACTTTGTGCTCTTCAGCCAGCCAAGCAATTAGCGTAATTTAGTTGCACTTAGCCAGCGGAAATAAAAATAAAACTTTTTCTCTGCCGTTTTGTCGAGTTTTTAAGGGAGGAGGGGAAAAACGTAGCGAGTGCTTTGAAAATATTATAATCGTTATTTCTGTTGTTGTTTCTTATGACTTGTGGTTGGGTTTTCTGTGTACGGGTTTTTTTTGTCTTTAATCGCAAAGGAGTATACAAAAAAATTAATTTAATTATTTATTGCGTTTAATTCCATTTATTTATGTTTTATGTTTTCTCTTTGGCTTTATGAAAACTTGTTCACGCGTTACATTAAATTGCACATAATTGGCTAAAAGCAAACTTTAATTGAATATCCAAGCATTATGTTGGCCCTAAACTAGTTAAGTTTTGGTCAAAGTTTTTGAGCCGTCGCCTAATCCTATTGGCCAATACCAGTTGGCCAACTTTGGCCTGATTTGGCCAACTATATTAACGCATTGCGTGTTTCAGACTATTACCTCCTTTCCCTCACATATAGGCGCCTCATTTAGAAGCAGCTTTATTTTGGGCTCTTGCCACGTATTTTTTTTTATTTTCGGGCCAACATTGCGTGCTGAGTGCCGTATGAATTTTCTTTCTTCGAGTTATGCAAATGAAAATGTTGACGCACATTTAACCTGACTCTTAATGAGCCAAATAAACATGTATGTTTGTTGTAGCTTCTTCTTATTGTTGTAATAACAATAACAATTGATTTGCTCATAATTATAACAGCATTTTGGCAGCTTAATAATGCGCACTTCAATTTTGATGTGAACATCCGGACTGTTGTTGTTGTGTTGCTGCCTGCAACTACTCCAAACAGAATCAAATCAAATAAATAAATGCAAATTTACATAATATTTTCACAGAAGTTTTCTGATAAGCCAACAATAGAAAAAAGCTAAAATTTGCAAATAAAAAAGCTGCGCGTGTGGAATCAGTACGAGTTATTTGCAACAACATCCACTTTCGAGACTGGGACCAACTGATTTATCAATGAGAACAGTACTTGAAATTATAAAATAATACTCATATATTTATTATAGACATTGTATATACATTCCGTAATGCAAAAACAAAACCCAACGAGATAAAGAATTTCTTGAAAACTAGAGCCAGAGGCGGAGGCGTCTTATCGATACCCACTGAATCATCCAGTGCAAGCGATAGTCGGCCTACAGCTCTGAAAAATTATGTCAGGCGAGTCATCAAGGCATTCGTGAACAGTATCTATCAAGTGAGCGTGAACAACTGCAGTTACCCTGTAATCTGGTTAATACTGAAACAAAAATAATGTACTAAATATGAATAATTGAAATTTTGAAAATCGCATAGAAAGGCGACAAGTCAATACGAAAATCACATATCATTTCTTTTTTTTCTCTGTGCTTCAATTCAATTCAATCCTACCCCCCTTATCGATTTTTCAGTACAGGGTATCAATTACAACCTAGGAAGTCGGCCAACAACAAACGGTTTATGGTTGTAATTGTTGGTAATCTAATGGCCGCCTGTTTATTAACTTTGGCATTAGATAAGGCAAAAGACAGTTTTCCAATTGTCGACACGATTCTAGAGAGCACGCTTAACCCAGCTGAAAATTATGCAATTAGTTAAATCATTCGAAATTTCCATATGTAGAGGCGATAAATATGGAACTGGAACTAGAACTGGAACTGGGTTCGATGCATCTGCGAAGGTCATTTGTGGTTTTCTACTTTGTGCAACAAATGCGAGTTGTTGTTACAGTTTCGCTCATTTTTCTCAATCTCTCACTCATAATGCAAAAGGCCCCATTGTGTGCAACATTTGTGCGGTAAAACTTTCCACGCCCACGCACACACTCTCTACATTACGCCCACATTTTACATTTGCCAGCCGAGGACCTACTCTGCATATTATTATCCTTGGGCCAGATTGATTTTAACACCCTCTATTTGCAGTTAACCAAGGGTATGATGCCTGTGCAGTAAACTAGAGTGAAAATCTGATTCTATATCTGTATAAAAATCTGACTAATTGTTTGACTTTTATCCGATCCACAACAAACTCATTTGCAGTGATAAAAAATTTATGAAGAATGTGTTTTACACTTTTCGCAAAATATATTTTGCAAAAAGTTAACTTTTTTTTGCTTGCTAGTACTATATATTTATTATATAATATTACCACTAATCAAACCAATCTCCAAAGGGTATTTTATAGTCGCTTAACTCGTCGTTTTAGTGTCTTTGTCCTGTTGTAGTTGTTGGGTACATTGTTGTTGATGTTCTTGTTGTTGCTGCATATTGTTGTTTTCGTTGCTTTTCACCTGCTTCCCTTATTGATTTTTCTTTTTGCGTTCACGAAGCGCACGAAACGCAGAGAAAGAGGAAGCAAAAGAAAAACCAAAACACAAAAGAAAATGTTTTTTAATTGCATTATGCAGCGCGCAGTGAAATCACACAGACATTTCCCTACAAAGCCAGCTAATGGCTGCGCAGGAGGGGGAGGGGGCAGGGGGAAAGGGGGGTGGTATGGCACGGGCGACAAGTTTATTTCATTTGCAGCACCGGACAGGATGCATGCGGCCCGTTAGTGGATCATGCAGAATGACGGGCCGGGTGGGGTAGTTGAATCTGCGGTTGTAGGGCTCACCATTGTGGACTTAATAGTTCGAACTTTGCTTTACACTGATTTTTACGCAAAGAGAGAGAGAGAGGGGGAGAGGGGGAGAGGTAGAAACCTCATGGCCATTTTACATTTCCGTTGATTTTCATTTGTATTGTTTAAGGCCTTTACCTGGCTGTATTCTGGTGTGTGTGTGTGTAAAATTAGATCAAGGATTTGCCAACTTTTTGGGAAAATATTATAACTGGCTTTTAGCACAAATACAAAAGCAAAGCTGGGAAGCCTACATTTCAAACTTAAAGATACCCTGTAGCCAGCTAAACTGAGGGTGGGCATACAAAAGTAAGTTCTCCTTTAAACGGTTTGCTATTTTTATCTTTTTGCTTTCTTTTTACTCCTTATTTTCGCCCCTTTTCTTGTGCTGCTTTATAAATCAGCTCATCTTCATCAATTTGGTTCTTAAGGGCTCTCAATGATGAGCTAGCCAGGTGGCAGTGGGGCATCACCAACCACCCACAGAATAAATAACTGATGTGACGCGTGGCCTGTTCTTATCGTTATCGCCGCAGCAACTGGCGGCAGGCACTGTCCAAACGCAGAACTATTAACAAATGCCGAAGGGCAATAAACTAAATGCGCGACAGTTCAATTAACTGTCAGAGGGCCAAGAACGAAGACGGGCATGCAAAACTTAAAGGATTTTTTCATTTCTCTTCGGGAGTAGCGCACATAAAAATGCTAATCATCTGCTCATTAAATGCGCATCAGGCAGCTGGCGAAAACCAGCTCGTGTTAATGACAAGACACCAGTCGAGGGGCAACCACCAACAGTCCCAGAAGCCCAGCGAGTTGCTTGGCCCGGTCCGGGCTCGAGCTGGGGCTCGTCTGTTGCCACAGCTGTTGGCTGAAAGTTGAGCAAAAATTTTGGCGCACAGCAAAAAGAAAGCGGTTAATGGGAAGAGAGCAAAGAGAGGAAGGCGGCGGCGGCGGCGGCGGCAGGAAGGACAACTGAGGGACACAGGGCCCGATACGCGTTTGGCGCCTCTCCTAACTGCCTGTGGAATATGCCCCGCCCTCCCGTTCCCTTAGCGCCCATCAATGGAACACAGGAGCTGGCAAAAGATACAAAGATACATAACTGAGAGAGCCGCCGCCTGCTGTCAAATCATCTGTTTTAAATCGATTTTCCCTTTATTTGTTGTTGTTTGCCAGCGCTCATTCTGTGTGCGAGTGAGTGTATGTGTGTGTGTGTGTGTGTGTGTGTGTGTGTGAATTAGTGTGTGTATGCGTTATGGGTGTGCTCTGCTTCCTTTTTTTTCACTTATGAGTGAAAAAACAAGAACTTTGACTGCAAAACTTTTTTTTGTGTTTGCCTGATAAATGCACATTCTCTCGAAAATTTCCGTCTTAAAATAAAACTTAAGTATGATTAGCTCCAAAGAAAATAAAAATATAATAAACCAGCTCAAAGCCGCGAAGAAATGAAAAAAATAAGGGTAAAGTTCAGAATTAGCAGAAAAAAATAACGATTATAAATCTAAGTACTTAGAGAATAGATAAAAGAAAATTAATAAATATTTAGAATAATCGAATTAAACTTTAATCCAAGTAGTGAAAAGGTTAAGTAAATTGCTTTAAATCTGGCTGGTTTAATGAATATAATTTGAAATCTAAGCTAATCCTATTTGTAAGTGAAATCGAGTTCGTAAGTTTTTATCGATTTCTAATTACCGAGCGACACCAAACTTAAGTTTATATAAAATATATATACAAATAGTTATAATAATATTTACATCTAGCAACGACCTGTTCATACCGGTAAAATGTCATAAATAAAAGGAAAACAAATAAAATCATGCTATTCCAACGACTTTGCGTCGTCTAATTTAATTGACCCCAAAAAAGCATCGCCGAAAATTGCTTGAAATTTGTAAGGCACAAAAACAGCAGACAAAAAATAGATAGAAGAAACTAAACAACTGACCAATGGCCAGCCAGACAAATTTCAGTTCAAGCGGCAGATTTGCGACTCAAACGCAGCCGCCTACGGCCGACAATTTTTGCTCATTAAATAAATCAAAAAATTTGCTGACCATAAAAGTCAATTTTTTTCATCAGCTCTTGTGATTTGTATTATTGTTTTTGTTTTTGTTTTTTTGGCACCGCAATTTAAATAATCAATTTATGTAAATTTGGTGAAATGATCAGAAATTATGCTAAGAAAAAAATAATGTCAATTTGTGGACCAAATAAATTTTGAGTGGCCAAAAAAATGTGGTTGTTCAAGTTCTGTTCAACAATTTTTTTGTATTTAAAAAGTGAAAATAAATTTGACAACTCAGTTCAGACAGAGTACTTGTTGTTAAGCTGATCTGATCAGTTCTGTGATCATTCGGTCACAACTGTACGTGCGGCTTGTGTTCAACAAGAGACGTAAATAACTCGGCAAAGCTGCGACGAGCATTACGTGACCCGTGAAAATAATTAATGCCCATCTGATAAAACACACAAATAATAATAATACACTAAAAACTCAAATATGACGAGCTGGCACGCCAAATATGCAACAATTTAGTTATGCAAGCGAACAAGTTTAAAAAAAAAACAAAGAGAAGAAGCTTCCACTCACATCATAATAAAGTCTAAAAATAAATATTTAAAAAAAATTGCAATGCGAATAACTTTTATTTTTACGTTTTTTTTTTAGCTATCAATTTTATTGCTGATAGCAGGAACAGCTTCTATCGCTCGGCTGCTCTCGCAGTAAAAAATTGTTTATGATGGCTAAAGCGAAGGTCGCACCAAAAGAGCGGTACAAAAATTGTTGTTGTGTAGGTGCGATAAGGCCAAGAATACGCGTCGAAGGCGCCAACAACTATGAATGAATACGCTGAGATCGGCGGAATAAGAGTGCAAATGCAATCAACACATTGGGTTTCTTTATGTATAACTATATTCAGTATTGAAAAATGAATTTGAATTTGAATTTAATTTTGGTTTCAATGTTATAACTTTCATTAAATGCTAATTGGATTACGTGTAAAAAGAAAATCAAAAATGATTTGGCTAAAAAATTTATATAATTTTGTATTTGTATTGTATATTTCTCAAAAAAATAGAAACAAAAGTCTGAAAACTAAAAAAAACAATGTAAATTGATTACTTAAAATTTTTAATTGAAAAGTTTTCTTTTATATTTGGTTGCTTTTAAAAACTATAATTAGTAGTTTAGAGGATTTTACAGGTCTTTTACGCGATTTTAGCACATTTCTATTCAAGAATATGTATAAATATTTTTACTACTACTATCAGGCAGATCGTTTACCTTTACTTAGCATGAGTTCATACATATGTATAAGAACATCATTAAACAACTCTACCTTAAGAATTCTTATACGTTTAATGGACTTGAGATAGGCGCTACTGGAATACTGACCTTTTATTTAATTGTTGTTGTTGTTGTTGCTGTTTTGGCACACTTTGGGGGGCGGCAATTTGTTTACTTTTTGCTTTGTGTTCCCATCTGCTCTTGTTGTTATTGTTGTCGTTGACTTTATCGGCAGTCGTTAGATTTTTCGTCAAGTTTTCGTTCTCGCTCTAGCCTGGTTGGGTTTTTGGTATTTTTCGGCTTAAAAGGACGAAGCAGCGTCCGCTCTCTCGCTCTCTTCCTTTCTCGCGCTCTTCTTTGATTTTCTGTTGGCCCGCGCACACTCAGCAAATTGATTTTCACTTTTGGCCAAGAGTGTCAAAAAAAACCACACACACAAACAAATACACTCGCAACGCAGGAATTTTCACTTGTGCCACTTTTTTTGCTTGTTTTGTTTTGGTGTTGTTGTTTTTTTTTTGTTGATGTTGTTGTTGCTACTGCAATGGGGAACAGGTTTGCTTTGGCTATACAAATTCTTCGCCTGGGCCAAAAACAAATCAGAGCCAGCCGCAGCAGAGCCGGCAGCGGCAGCGGCAACAACAAATTCCAACAGCCTTTTCTTTTGGGCCGAGAGCTGCTGCTGCTGGACTCACACAAGCACACACACAGAGAGATGGACACAAACGCACGCACACATACAGAGAGCAACAAAAATTCTTTCGCTGCCTTTGCCTTCCTTTGGTTTTGCTTTGCTTTTGTCGCTGTTGTTGTTGTTGTTTTTGTTGCTGCTGCTGCAGAGGCGAACCGGTTTTTTTTTTGTTTTTGCACTTCACTTTGTATTTGTTGGCTGCTGACAGCAATTAAAAATTGATAATTTTCGCACCGAGAATCAATTGCAATTTTTTACTTGCATTTCGATAAAAACGCGCTTTTGGCTGCACTCGGCGTTTTTGGCATGCGTATGCACCGTTATTCCGTTTTCGATGTGCTTTGCATTTGCACACCTACACACAAACCACTGCCTTTTCTATTGCCGTTTCATTCGCACACACGATTTAACCGCTCACATAGCGCACCGCGCGCACACCAACCGTACCAAGTCAAAGTCGTTTGCAGACTAAACACGGCTCTTATATCGGCATGGTAAAGTGCCGATGCCATACTCAAAATGGCATGACTTAACAGTGTCGCTGTTAAACTCTTATAAACTACGCTCGCAAACTTTAACATTTGTGCAACTCTCCTGTTACTTCTACCTGCTGTTGATGTATTTAAATTAACATACGAAAACTCAAACCTCTGTTATTATTAACATATCAAAACTCAGACGATCTGGGCGGGATTTTTAATAAATCGTATTTTATTATTAAATATATATGCTATAATATTTAACCTACGACTATTTGATACACAAAGTAGTCTTTACAAAATAATGTTTCAATTAACATCAGAATTTTGTTTAGTTTTTTGGGATTAGCATACAATAGGATATACAAAATGATAATGTTTATATATAAGTCTTGATTGCAATAAATTCCTTGTTTTGTGTTTGATTATTATATTTTGTTCATTCCGAGCACAGAACAGCTTTTAAATGAAGTATAATCTTTGATTAAAATCCAAATCCACCAAATTCTTTGGAATCTTGGAGCCGTATCGAATCTCGTGATTGCCTTGCCCTCCACTGCGTTTCCCTCGCCTTCCGTCTTCTTGGCATCTGCACAAATGGCGGGAGCCGCTGTTTATGAATGCTTCAAGTTTCTGGACGCCAGAAGTAAGATCTGCACAAGAGAAGCAATTATGAACATAAATAAAAAAAATGTGTCTGATTACTACTTACGTGAGAGGATCGTTTGCCACGCCCGCTATGGGCTCTGCTACGGGGGTCGCGGTGGATGTTAAAGCTCCTCCGCCGCTGCCTCGGGCGGCAGAAACGCGACGGGGATGAGTCGGAAGGCTTCGCCCTCCAGGGAAACTGTACAGTAGCGCTCACCGGGCAGCATTTTCGACTGCGGCGTCACCAATTGCAGCACTGTCACCGGACCATCGGGCACCATTTTCGTCTGCGACTTACGCCAGGACTCACTCTGTTCTCCCTGTCCCTGCTCCTCATTCTCCTGCTCTTTCTGTATCTCTGGCGCTGGCTTCTCCTCGCTGGCCGCCGCCGCCGCCGCCTCGAGGTCCTCGTAGGGCAGCCCAACAAGATCGTACTTCGATATGTCCTCCAAGGGATGCTTGTTGCCCATGTGTCGCTTGAGGTGCGGACGTGTTGCGGCCGCGTAGGCGCAGCAGGGGCACAGAAAGCGCTTAGAGCGCCAGTGCTCCCTGCTGTGCGTCTTCTCGTGACGCTGCAGGTTGTAGAGGCGCTTGCTCGTGTACGAACACTTGGGTACAGGGCACCGGAATACGATTGCGATTTTTTTTTGTTTTGTCCATTATTTTGTTGTAGTTTATAAAAAAAATGCTTTTATATCTGGTTCTATTATGATGCTCGGTTGATTGCCGATAATCGATAATACCGTCCGATATGCACTTATTATGCAGTGGTGGTCAGCCGATATAAAGTTCATCCATAAATACTGGAAAAATACCAGAGCGTATATACGCGCCTATACTCAAATGTCTGTTTACTCTTTAGAATGTTATTTATTTAGTTACCTCTTTTCTCTTATATTTTTGCTTCTACAAATACCAACACTGCTCGATTCGAGCCGTAATATACAGCCTCTGCAAAAGTTCGTTGTTATTTGCTCTTATATTCTGTTATTGATAAACAACATTCTTCACCGGGCTGTCCCCGGTGAGAGCACATGCCATGTTAATTAACAGCCTATCAAAGCCACTGTTCGCCGCGGTTTTATTGGTTAGTTTTGTCATTGAGCGAAGCACCTTAAAGCGTTCAGAATGCCCTTCACCCCCGCTGGCCAATAGACGCTATGGCCATAACAAGTTCTGGGTCACTTGGGCGCACTTTGCCTTTACCTTTAGGGTTTTGATATCGCTTGTTGTTTGAATTGCTTTTTATTATTTGAACGACAGAAACATTTATTGCCGGTCAGAACTGCGGGGCAGTTGTTGTTGTTACTGTTTTTCTGTGTTTTCTTGAGACGCCCAGAAGTTTTTTTTTTGTTTAACTTGTTTACATTTTGAAGTTTAAATAACATTAAATATTGCACTAATAACTTCGACAATTATGAAAATTTTTTTGGAAATTGTAAAAACTGAATTAAAAATATATTTTGGGTTTAGGTAGTCATAAATGCAATAAATTCGACAAGAACTGTTTTCAAATAAATCCACTCATATTTTGAGCTACCCCCATTTACCTGTTTTTGGCCAAATTTCATTTGCTTTTATGCAAATCATTTTTCGGTTTGGCAGGAAATGAAATTCTGCAGAAAACTAAACGTGAGCCGCAAGCTGAACCCGAAAGGTCAAACGCAAGCGGGGCGTGCTGGACACGATGCCCAGCTTCAGTCCGTCCGGCTATGAAAATGTGCAACGTGGCATGCAATGGGTTTCATTAGGTCCACAACTTCCCGCACCTAACTGCCCCCCAACCCCCTACCAGCCCAACCACCCACCCACTCACCTAACTGAGCTGCAATTTGGCACACATGAATTTGCCAAGCAATGCTTTCAAATTTCACGCCCTATTAGATCACACAGCGGGTGGGAGTCGTATTCCCCCTCCACCTGATACCCCCTCCTGCTACCCCCTACCCTTCGTCCAACGCAACTTCATTGACCAGGCAATTGCTGCTGATTAGAGACCTCGCATTTCCAGTTCATTCACTTGCCGAACTCGATTCATCAGTTTTGCATTAGATTGCAGCAAAGGACGATTTCGGCCCATATCCGTTTCCGGTTGCTCCAAATTTTGCTGGCCAAGGCAAATTGATAATCCGCAGCATGCAGGATAATTGGCAAATAATAATGCTGACAATTTAATATCCTTTAATTAATATCATTTGCCAAATTCAAACTTCAACCGTTTATTTTACATGTTGATGCAATTTTGTTTAAATTGTTGATTAGAATATTGTGAAAAATAGGTAATTTATGTAGAATTGAATTTAATTTACAGTGGTCTAATCTGATATCATTTTAATACCCATTACAGGGTCATACAAATATCTAGACTGTATTAAATATCGATTAATGATTTTTTTATTATCGATAATAAATAAAGGAGCTAAAATATCTGCTCCAGAAACCAACTTTGAACTTTTTGTGGCCTCTCTCCAATTTCTTAAACTTTGCTTTAAATTATTTATTAACAGTCTGGTTTTTGGGTAATAAACAAAACTGAACAAAAATAAATAAATAATTGCAGACGGGTCAAAAGGCGCCGCCGACGCGTGTTATGATGTTGTACAATCAGTTGTTGTTGTTGCCGCTGCTGTTGTTGCTAATCGGGTTGTTAAACAAGCAAACAAAATGTGGCCAAGTGGTCGCAGATGATCAGCTTGTCGGGGGAAGGGGGAGGTGTGTGGGGGATGTGGGGCTTGGCAACCCAGTGAAGTGGAAGTGAGCTGCGTTTCGTTTTTCACAGAAGACGCGTCTCGGGAAAAAGCTTTAAATTAGCAGAACGCAGCTGAGACAGCAGATGGAGTTTAAGTGAGAGAGAGAGGAGTAAAACAGAAGGCAACTGTTGTTTACTTTTTTCTTTTCTATATGTTTGTTATTCCAAGGAAAATGCCTTCGCTTACGGCTACTACAACTGTTATTGTTGTTGTTGTTGTTGCTGCTGCTGTTGTTGTTGTTGCTGCTGCTGGGGCAGGCTGGTCGTATCTTCTTTTTTACATCAGCCACGTGAGGCGAACAGCGCACTGTGGGAAATGCTAAAAACAATCTTATGGCAATCAATTATGTAATAGAAATAGTTTAGAAAATAGTTAACATTAAATTTGAAGTATCTTTAAAAATTGTTAACAAAATTATTGTTTACAAGCAAAATTTTTATTATATAGTAATAATATTTTACAATACTATTCATTTTTTTTTTCTTTAGAAAATGTTTTTTTTAATCTTAAAATTATGTTTAAATGATGTATAATTAATTTTAGCAATTAAATTTAGCTTTAATATTTATAATTTATATTATTCGAAATTTTTATACAAAATTAATATTCCTTTATTTTTTATACAAAAATATTTGGTTTTATTATACAAATTTATTTAATATTTTAGTTTTAGCAACAACTTCTAAATAAATATCTTTTAATATTGTATAATTAAATTTTGTATTTTCAGAAACTATGTTTGTTAGCCCACTGTGCACATAAATACAAATTTGACGCGGCGTTGAGGCAACAACAAGTAACGACAGCAACAACAAATTTAAACTAACAACAACAACAACAACTTCAATCTAACTAACAACGCGCTCTAACTAGATGCAACTGACAATGTTTTTGCTTCTTCGCCTTCTTGGGTCGATGCTTATCCGAGCATATAAGCAGCCTCTTAACGGGCACCAGCCGACACAGTTTGGCAGCCACTGTTGAACTCATTATGCGATTTATGGGCCAACAGCAGCAGCAGCTGAAACAGACATTGCGTGAGTGTGTGTGTGTGTGTGTGTGTGCCAGCTTTCATAACATCTAACCAGATAGACCAAAACTAGCAGACGTACATACAATAAATAACAATCAGGTAGCTGCCAGTGGGTGGCAGGTGGGCAGAAGCGGGGGAGGAGGACGGGTGGTGGTGGCACAAAAGGCGCAGCTGCGGGCCTACAAAATCCAGACAACAAGTGGCGTTTGGGGGCCACCCGCGTCAGCAGCGGCGAACAACAGCAACAACAACACGAGGCAACATTTGGCCAAAACAGTTTGCGATGTGTCTGCGACTGGATTTGGGTTTGGAATTGCAGCTGGGATTGACTGACCACTGTGCAGCGACGTGGGTCAATTTTGATGCTGCGAGAGCTGCAGTGAAAGTCGCTGTGATGGCTGTCAAACTGTAAGGCATCCACACGGCACGGCTCACTAACCTCGTGATTTACTATGCCAGCCAAACGAAACAGACCCAAGACTGGCACAGACCAACCAGCGCACAGTGGGCCAAAAACTAACTATCTGCCAAGGTTCATAACTAAAAAAATACAAAACAAACAACAAAAAATTGTTTTTCGAAAATGAATAAGGGGGAGTACATTGTTTTTTTTGGCATATTTTGTATCGATATTGCTAACGAATTGCCAGCCTTCCAGTGAAGACGATAACTACAAGTATATATCCAAATTAACAAAAACTTACATATATTTCTGAGTTGAATTGGAAAAATAGGATTTCGATTAAGCCAAACCGATCATTATGGCCCACTGTGCGGCTGGCAAATAGCTGGCCAACAGGCAATGCGCCGGAGAGGCTGGAGAGGCGACCAGGGGGCGTGGCATGCGTTTTAACATAATGAAAATGTTTGGCAGCACAGCAGAAGAAGAAGAAGAAGAAGAAACAACAACATTTGCATGGAATGCATTTGCATTTTTTTTGCACAACAGCAGGAAAGTGAAAATTGCATAAATAAAGCCAAAGTATCAGTAAAAACAACAACAAAAACAACAACAATAGCAGCAAACATATTGAAGCAGGTCGCAGCTAAATGAACGAAAGTGAACGCCCAAAGGGTAAAAAGAGGGGAGGGGGGGGGGTGGGAGCGGGGGAGGGGAATAACGAAGTGACCGATAAAAACAGAATCAAGAAATCTGAACAGGAAATGCGGCAGCGTTTAGCAATTGGCAGCGCTTGTCAAACTATGATGCATGACCGATGCAAGAAGCAAATTTGTGGAACGACTTGACTGGAAAGTACAGTGACTGGAAAGCGAAATAAAACGGGCAGATGTGCTACGAATAAAAAATTGAAAAAATATAAATAAAATAAGCAAAGTTTAAAGCTAATTTAAATTAATTTAAAATTTTCCATATTGTCTTAGGCAAATAAATTTTAAAATTTGTTTGTACTACGACGATAAGGCAGTAAGAATGTTAATCGGCTGTGGCCGGCAGCGCAATGCTCTATTTAAATTTTGATTCTTCAAATTAATTTATGAAAAATAATAATTTTTATTTATATTTATTGTTTAATTATTTACTATTGAATCCGAGGATGCACCAATATACTCTGCATTACTTTTTTAATAGTGTGTTAAAACGGTATTATTTATAAACACATAATTTTCATTAACTATATGTAGTATGTAATGATGTCGGGAAATGTAAAAAAATTCGCCGCTTCTGATTTTTTGTTTTTTAGCAGATAAATCGGGAAATTAATAGATTCCAATGCCTCTCGAACTAATCACTTTTTGTAAGCAGATATTTAATAAAAACAAAAGTTAATTCAAATTAACCAACTTGACAGTTGGTTTCCAGTGCTGCTCAAACTGCAATTGGTAATGATAAAATTATGCAAAACTGGGCGGCGGCGGCTGCCAACTAAGGCATTAAGCAATAAATTTATGTAAAATCCACGTTTCAAGCTGTAAACTGTCACGTCGTCAGCAGAAAGAGCAACAGCAACAGCAACAACAACAACCATATAGTATGGCAATATACCTGCTCCACTCGCTGGTGGCATGTGGCAAGAAGATGTTGTTGCGGGAACAGCTTTTACACGAATTACGCGCTGCCAAGCACATTGTAATTCATATTATTCCGGGTGCGACAGGCAGCTAAGCCGAACCGGGCCGGGCCGGACCGGGCTGCTGCTCCATTTCAAATCCTTGGGGACGCTGTCGGCGAGCTGGGACTGTGACACTGCCAGCGAGTTGATTGTTATTTTTAGCACTTGGATGGCTGCCTCAAGGTTGCCGCTCTTTGCTGTGCTCAGTTGCTGTTGTTGCTTTGTCGCTGTCTCTGGTGGCCTTTGCGCTTGTGAAACTTTTTGGCCAACGGTCCCCAAATGGGGACTTGGAGATGCCCTCGTAATTTGTCACTAAAAAAGAAAGATTCAAAAAAATATATTAAATTATTTCAAATTCTTTTAAATAATAAATATATAAAATATATTTATTTCTTTAAAATTACTTAGCCTGTGGTTGCCAAACTGTACTCGTTGGTTTTTTGTTCAATATTTTCAGCTTGTCAGTCGCAGAGTTTTTCAAGCATTGCCGTTCTCCAAAATTCGACAGTTGGTTGACCGCCTTTTCTGACAGCTTTTCCACTGTTTTCCCCCCTGACAACCGTTGGTTATTTAGCACTTCGCGCTGATGCTGCTGAAACGCCAGAAATGTTCCACTACGTCACATCACATGAAATATGAAATCAACGCGACACCGACTCGAGACCCGGAAAAGCCAAAAAACCAAATTTGAGCACAAATCGAGGCTTGTCAAAGGACCTCAGCCGGCTGCGTTTGAGCATCACGTGACTGCGAGGTAGTGGCCAATTCCCGAAACGTTTTTCTGCCGTTTCCGTTTTCGATTTGGTTTTCTTTTTCGGTTTCATTTCACGCTACTCGCCTTACGCTTTTCCTTGGTTAAATAATATGAGCAGGGAGCGTTTAAATCCTTGCCAAATCCTTTGCACAAATACTCATAAGAGTTCTGGGGAGGGATGGGGCAATGGGTCGCCATTTAGGCGCCATTTGTTGACAAAGCCCGAGGGAAGCGCTGATAGTTTGTTTTACAAATGTGGCAAGTTACGACACACACACACACCCACACACCCCGCTTCCTCTTCTATTCATTTATAGAACGTCCCTCTGAAAGCGTAGCTTAATAAAATGCAAATGATGTGAAAATGCAGTGAAAAACGTGGGCGGAAAAAAACCCCAAATGCCACTTACATTTTTTCCCACAAACGTTGCAATTTTGTGAAATGCCCCCCCTTTGCCCCACCGCCACAGCTCTTATCTATTTGTCCTGCTTTCTATGCAGTGCGCTGTGCGGGGGTGAAGGGGGAGAGGGGGGCGACGCTCTCAATATTTTTCATACGCAAATAGCAGGATTCGCTGCCAGGCGACCATCTGATTATGCAGCAATGATTGAGTATTTGCCGGGCTGGCTGGCGGGAGGAGAGCGGGAGCGGGAGTGCAGGGCAGGGGAATTTGCCCGAAATGCCAGCCAGCCAAGAGAGAGGGAAAGGTGTGGAAGAGCTGGCATTGGGGGTCTGGACTGCGTCCGCTTTGGCAATTCACTTTCGCATGCGACGACAAAATAAAATGAAGCTGCATTTAAATTGAAGCTCAAATTTAAGGTAAGAATTTTATATTGGATTTTTAAATAATTTTAACAATTTTAGACAATATTTAAAAAATATATTAACACCAAGGAATCCGCAAAGAATGTCGAAAAAAGAAATGGAAAAAAGCTGTGTTAAATTAAATTAAATAAAAATATGCTTTCTTACTTTTCAAAAATTTGAAATATTTCTGTCTGTTACTCAGAAATAAATTTCTATGCGTGTTAATCATAAATAAAAATAAATGTTTCCATACTTATCTATTGAATTATTGTACTAAAAACACAAATATGATATATATCAATATAGAAAAAATATGTGTTAATTGTCGACTGTTTTTTTTTCTATTCCAACTTGTGCACAGTTTTTCGCTTGAAAAATTGATAACTTAAAAAAATGTTGGCTTCAACACAAAACTTCTCGCCAAAAAAATAAAATAAAAGTCAGAACTAATAAAGAGCTGTCCGTTAATATAGCTAACTTATTTTTTTAAATTAATTGATCACATTGAGTAAAAACTCATCATTGAATCAACTTTTGTAACCACCTGATTGCCTTGGCCCCACATCGAATCAGTTTAAGTGGACTACTTCCTGCTGCCACAGCGGAGCTGATACGATGTCAATCAGTGACCAAACACAAATAGATATATATCATGTGTCCTGTCCGCCTGGGCCAAGTGCTTGAAAGTGCAGCAAACTCGCAAAAATTATGTTGAAAAATTAATTTGAAAATTGCGAACATGTCGAAGTCGAAATTCGACTCGAAGTTGCAGTTGAAATGCGGCTGCAGTTGCCACCGGTGGGGCTGGTGGGGCAGCAACTGGAGCCACTGCCACAACAAATTGCCGCAAATTAAACGCCCCGCACCGCAGGTGGTGCGGCAAATGGCAAAAATAGTAAAACAAAAAATTAAATATATGAAAAAGAAAAATAAATGCAGCAGCAAAAAAAAATGTATTTTAAAATCAAATTCGATTTGCGTTTGGCATTTTGTGTTACTCTTGAGTCTGGGAATTGGTTCGCACAAAGTATTTTTTTAGCTTTAGTTTTTAATTGCGTAAACTACAAATGTCTAACAAAAATCTTGAAGTTTTGGACAGGTATTAAAAGATATGCTGCTCAAAAAGTTTTAATTGCTGTAATTGCATTATTTAATATTTAAATGAATTATATATATTTTTTTCAAATTTTGAAAGGTTTAAATAAAAAATTAGTTTTTAAGAATTTTTTTTTTGAATTAATACTATTTTTTTTGTCTACATTTTTAAAGTAGATTTTAATTTTCGTAAAAAATGTTTATAAAAAAACTTGTATTATTTACAAAAAAATATTTAACTACTGTGAAACTTTTATTTTAGTTAACTTGAAAGTACTTCAAAAGTTTCGTTGTTCGAATTTTTAACTTCTTATTTAGATCACTTTTGCACTTGTTCCCATATTAATCTTGAATCCTTGCTCAACTCCTTGAGCCACTTGCTCCTCACACACTCAACTTGGCCGCGCTACTAAAAGCTGCCCTCCAAACTGATTTACTGATTTTCCGATCAACGTCAAAAGGGCAGCGACGTCGCCGTCAACTGCACCAGAATATATCCACATTGTGGTACTGTACACATTTGTAATTAAATATAGCAGCACACTTGCATATGAATATGAAGATATATATATGGTCGCATATACATTGGCGCACATGGCGCAGAGACTCAACAAAGTGCTGTCCACTGTCTGTGATCAGTTTTGCTGATCAGTTCAAAATTTTGCTGGACTACAACAAGAAAGAACTACAATAACAATAGCTATTGTTGTAGTTGCACTTGTTTTTAGTGCATTTTAATGAAACTTTAGCCTCGCCGCATGCAACAGAAACTGAAAGGGTAACCGCGGCACAGCCGACTAGAATATACCCTACATTAAACATTATATCTACTATTGTTAACAATATGGTTACGATCGAATGATCAACATTATATATACTTTATTTGCACGACAAAGTCTAATTTTATGCGTTACACATTCAGTGAGAAAACTTTAATAGCCTACGCAAGGGTATCAAAGTGCACTGTCAGCTAAAAAATAAATTCTCCTAGCTGACTACAGTTTGGCAAGCACTGGCCCAGTGCAGCGTGTGAAACGTAGCTTACGTAACGCCGACGCTAAACGTTAAATGCATTTTCCTTTTTACAAGCTAGTTAAATTTCGACTCACGCATTTAAATTGTCAATTAGAAGTTAATTTTGTTTTACATTACCTGGAATTTGTGTAAGAGTTTTGATTGCGCTGCGGATTTCTCACGCCGCCGTCGCGAGTTCGCTTCCTGTGCTGACGCTGACGTTGACGTTGACAGCGCAGCCAATGGAAGCCAAGCTAAAAGTAACTGAAAACTTCAGCGAGACGCGCAGGAATTTGCTCGAATTGCTATATCTATGTACATTTATGCTTTATATACACAAAATGGCACAAATTCAATTTTCGCTTGTACAGAAGCATTGTTCAAATACAAATTCAAGGCCACAAATACGGTGAAAACTCTAAACCGAACTGCTACGGCCCGAAAAAATTTGTAACTCTTTTTATACAATTCTGTTTGCATTACATATCCCTTTTTCATACAACTGTATAATTTATTATGTTTAAATTTAAAATTTTTAAATTTTATATTTATCGAGCGATCACTGTAGTTGTTAACAAATATTTTTCTGCACTATTTATGTAATTTTTTTTTAACAACTCTTGTTTGTTTAAAAGAGTTTTCACAACGGTTGCTGATTATTACAAAATTGTTAAAATAAGGGCATATTTGTATGTATTTAAGGATCAACATCTTCTATTTACACAACTCGTTTATAAAAATAACTTATGGCATAGCTTGAGGATTTCAGAGTCCAAGTACATTTAAATGTAAACTTAACAATAGTCAATAACAGCGCGGGAGGAGGCTCAGCAAAGCTATCTAGTGGAGCTACTGGTCCACTTCCTTGCTCTGCGTTGTCGCTGTGACCACACTCGTCGTTATCGCTGCCTTGATTAACTTGGGATCCTTGATGGGCTGGGCGGTGACAGTCATAGTGGTTGGCTTCGAACCGGCGGCAATGTTGAGTACGCGACGCACTGCAGCGCCGCCTGGCGCAATGGCGGGTATCGCCGGTGTACGGTTGGTCACCATTTGGACGGGCTTCAGGCCCGTGGCCGATTTGATGAATATGTTGCGTAACGGCTGTTTGCCATCGCCCGGCAGTCCCGCTGGACTACTGATGACCTGAAACTGTGGATAGGTTTTGTTGCCCAAGCGAAATGCGCCATGCGTCGTGCCAGCATTTAATACGGGGGTGCCCGTAGTTGTCTTGAATGTCTGCAAGTTGACCGCCTTCACATTGGCCGCATCCAACAGCACTTGGCTGCCCGTTGTTGGTGTGCCCGGAGGCTTGGGGCTGCTCACAATGCGTATGGGCAGCGTTGGCAGCCGCGTTCCGCTCGCTGTTGCCGCTGTTGTTGTTGCTGTTCCCACTGGTTTCATGGTGCTGCGATTCAAATAGACCACTTTATTGGCACCGCCCATTACAGTGCCCGCGGAAGTGCCCGATGTGAACAGCTGCTGAATGCCCTTGTTTATCACGATGCCCTTCGTATTGGTGACAATGCTGGTGGGCTTGAGGGGATTGTTGGCCTCCTTGATGATCTTCTGACTGATAATCAACGGGTTACCGGAGGCGGTGGCTGCAAGAGGAATTTTGAATGAATATAAAAAACTATAATAGCTTGGTTAAAGTTGTAATTTACCAGTTTTGATGGGCTGATCCGTTTGCTGTTGCAGCTGCTGTTGCTGCTGTTCGGCATAGTTGCCCTCATTGTCGGCAAACACTATGGGCATGTCAATGATATTGGAGAGATCCATGTTGTTCGCTATGGCCGTTGGCGCCGGGACGTTTTTAGTCATCTGCAGCATGGTTATGCCACTAGCATTCTTGACCACTGTATACTTTTGCTGTGCTGAAGTGGATGTACCGGCACCGGCGGATGTTGTGGCGGCGGTGGCGGCAGTCACGAACTGTGTCGTTTGGCCAGAGGGCGTTTTAAGCGTGAAGATTTGCTGGCCACTGGATGCGGGCAATGTTTTTACAATGCTGCCAATGCTCGTGCTGCCCGCCGCATTGGGGCTGCCGCTGCTCTTGCTGATGGTGTAATTAACGAGCTTGCTCTGCGTGGGCAGCGGCTTGAGCTGCACAAACTGGCTGGAGGGTATCATCTTGATCTTGGTGCCTGCCGACAGCGAAACGGTGGTGGGTGGTGCCGCTGGCTTGGCAACACTCGTCGTCGGCTTTGGTGCGACGGGAGCAGACGCCACAGGCGGCAGATTATCATCATATTCGAGAGTCTCCTCCAGCATGGATTCAATGGACATGTTCATCTCCTCGTTGCTCAGTGCATGTTTCTCTGCAATACCTGCTTTAGCCGCAGTGGGCACTCCGCCGGGCAGCGGACGCGTCCGTGGCCGCCCAACTGTGGAGATGCGAACTGTTAGTCGATGAAACGGAAGGATGATGAGCATTTTAAGACAGGGACCGTAAATATAAATTATGATCAAAATGAACATTTTAAAAATTAAATAAATAAAAAAACGAATGTCATGCATAATGATTAGTTGAATGAATACAAAATGATGAATATAAGTATAAGTTCTTAAGAGATGTGTTAAAGATAACCCAAACAAAGCTACAATTATTTAAATACTTTTCACATTTTTCTATGTTACTTATAAATAAAAATTATTAGTAAATTATTTTAGCATGGCTCGTATAAAGATTTGTAGTTGTTTTTTTTTTTTATCAGTAGAGTTAATTTTTCTTTAAAAGAACTTTGTTCGCTTTAAATATGAAAACACCGTTGATCACGTATACAAGATGTGAGCTTTATCAATTTTGAATTGTACCTATAGAAGCCTCTATTATATAGTAAGTCGGTATTGATAAGATTTTGTGGATTTCAACGCGTTAAAGACATATAAATTAAATGGTGACAGATGTTATCCCATCGTCTGTAGAAATAAGTAGTATATATGAATATATTATAAGGCAGTGACTCATAACCGATACGGTCCCAGCTATGTACAATAAAAACTTTCTCGCATTTCAATTTACCCTTTCGCTTCACTGCAAACGGATCAATGAGACGCGGCGGCTTTGGTTTGGGCAATTTGGGCGCGCATGCTTCTGTTTGATTAGTGGAATAAGTGGATTGGTGCAAAATGGATTTGTGTGGGGCAAAACATGCAACGTGCGGCAACATGCAAAGGAGAACGGATGGATTACGAGTTTGTTTCCAAATCAACATATGTGCATAAAATTATAATGATGAAATGATTGTTAGTGCAATAAGATTCTCGATTACTACTCACTGTGCGGCACGGATTTTGTTTTGGTCGGCAGCACGCCGCCCTCCTCCTGTCCTTCGAAGGCTTTGCGCTTGCGTGCAGGAACAAGCTGCGCTTTGTTGAGATTACCATCGTTTTGGATATGCTGCTGTTGTTTGGGCTGTCGCTGGTATGAGTTGTTGCCTATCAGCGAGGTGGGCATGCGCGGACCCGGTGGATTGCTCAACGTCTTATCGACAAATTCGTAGACCTCATCCTGCAAGCAGTTGGAGAGTTAAGTATTCGGTATGACTTTCATATTATATTTATTTAAGGAGACTTACCACAACCATTGTATCGACCATTGCCTGGGTGACGCCTTCGATGCGTCGTTTGCTTTTGGGAACACGCAGTGCATCATCCGCGCTGCCGACGACGACCAGCGAGGATTCGGATTGCATGCGCTCGCGTAGTCCCTCCATTTCCTCTTGGCTGCTGCGCGCCGAATTCTGACCGATCACAAACAAAATGGGCGCCTTAATGTCCAGCAGGCGATCGTCGGGCGCACCACGCGGACCACGCAATGTGTTGTACGCAAAGCCCATACAAATGACGCATGCAACGCTTTCCGACATAGCAACCTGCAGTGCTAGTGCCGAGCCGGCATTGAAGCCAACCAGAATGATGCCACGATGGGGATTCTCGGTGCGCAGCTCGTGAATGCGTACACGTGTCAGCGAGACAATCGTCTCGGCCACTTGATCAAGATTCTGGCGACCAACGCGATCATCTATTGAACGGGTAAGTAAAAGGATATATAAATATGATATAAAAATAAAATGAACTAAGATCTACTTACTTGTATTTGGCAGCGTGATCTGTACAATTTGTGTTATGCTGGCCAAAGACTGATACCAGTTTTGCATGCGTTCCGGCACGGGCCCGCTGGTGGGCATATTTGGCACAGCAACCATAATGGCATTGTGCGCCAGATGACGCGATCTTGGCAGTATGTCTGGTTGCCAGCGCTTTTTCATAACGGGTGCGAGCAGCTCTTGGCTATTGTTAAGCGGCCGACTGAAGAGCATTTTGTCAACGAGTGTGGGCAGCTTGCTCTTGAGCGTTTGCATAATGTCCAGATAAGAAGCCATATACGAGGGCGGCAGCTGCTCCATAAGCAACGCATGCAGCCACTGTGTGGTGCGCGGCTCCCAGGCGATGCTGGCCAGAGCGCGACGCATGCGTGAACTGGATTTGTCAACGGCCACGCGACGATGCACCGCCTCGTGCTGGCGCTTATCATTGGCCAGGCGCGCCAACTGATCCTGATCCAAAATGTTGGCAACCTTATCGAATAGGGTTTCTTGCATCTGTGTCCAGCCAATGCTGAAGGGAAGATGGTATACTTCATTAAACTGCGAAAGTATTATAGATATATAATTCACTCACCGATTTATGCGCGCCTGCCAGTCCTGCTCGTCGGAATTATTGTTTCGCACATATTTGGCGATGCGTGCGCACTCGTTCATCAGCTCCTTGGCCGCAATCTCGTCGTAGGGCGGTATATGCGCCGCCTGCTGCGAGTCACTAGAATCCTCATGCACGGGATACGTGTGGCAGGTAGGGCATTGTGGCGCATGACGCACTAGGATAGTACGTGCGGGTGCCAAGCCATTGTTAATGGTATTGTCCGGGCGTGGAGTATCGCGCATATAGACGTGCTCCATAGAGGTTTCGCTGGGCGCCGAAATTGTGCTGGACTATATTAAAAAAAAGAAGAGAGAGGAGATGAAACACTACAACAGAGCAAATCGTAGAAAGTGCAAGTGGAGTTGGATGCTGGTTGGGATGTGTGTGAGAGACTCATGCAGGATAGATTAGTGCGCGTGCTTTTGTATCTGGAAAGAGGAAGAATGACTATAACGTATTTATTACACTCTCTGTTGAAATCGCTGCGGACGCAGTTGTAGCTGTCGCCGCCGCTAACGCTGCTTTAGGTGGCGAATTTAATATGGACGCAGCACTGCCCAGCTGTCCAGCCTTGACCACATAATATGAGGTGGTTGCGGATGCGGCTACCGCTGCAGCTGTTGTTGGCATCTTGGCCGTTGCTGTTGTTGTCATTGCTGCTGTTGGAGCCGCCGCTCGGGTTATGTGTGTATGTGTGTGTGATTGTATTTTTGTGTATGGTGTGCCAGCCCTGGCAATAAATTTGCTCGGGCTATATGTAATAATAGAGCTGGTGCTGGTGGCCGGCTGCATCTTTGGTTTCTTCTCTAACACCACAATTTCGTTCTTATTGTTTTTCGTTTGTTTCATTTGCAGCATTTTGTGTAAATTTTTTTTTTATTTATTTGTTTTATTTGGTTACTCGCTGGCTGCAGGTTTCTCTTCTTCTTGGGCTGTGTTGCAGCGCTGTTGGCGGTGTTTTTTCGTTATTCACAAACTGTTAGCCCTTATCTATTTAAAAATCACTTTTAATCAACGACAAATTATTGTAAGATTTTCTTTATATTTGAATTTCCTATATTCCCGATGTTTTCCAGGTTTTCCTTAACAAATCACTGCCTGCGTCTTCGCAATTAAAACATGGCGTGTGCTTGAAGCGTTGCCACTTCGACTGAAGTGTGTAGCTGCTTGCAAGTCTGGCAACGCCAACCATTGCCATTGGTGTCCCAAAAATAGGCAATTTCGCCACCATTTTATTAAATATGCACAAACCGCGCTTTAAAATGAATTTGCAGTTGATTATATAATAAGTCTTCACTTACTGTATCACTGGGCGCAGGCGTTGCAGACGGCATATTGGCACTATTTGGTTGTTGCTGTTCACTATCATCGAGGGCCACATTCTGTGCAATGTGCCCGCCGCTTTGCACGAAATTGTTAAAGCACTCGAAAAACGAAGACATTTTCGAAAAGTACGATAAACAATGTCTCACTTGAGCTCAAACGTACGTTTGTAAACTTATAAACAAAATACAAAACATTAAAAAGAGAGCGTAGCTTGCTCAAAATATGTCAAGATTGCAAAAGTGTTGCCACACTATGCACCAACGGCGTTGTACAGAACTGCCACCAAAACAGATGTTTTCGTGGTGCTTGAGATGAGCGCGTGTCGTTTCGTGAGGTCAAATATCAAGCTGTACACAACGATATGCAAATATGTCGAACACGCGCCCATCACTTATGAGCGTGCTCGATTTGTTTTATTTTTTGCCAAACGTTTTGTGTCGATTTTATTGAACATTTTATTGAGTTATTAACGCAGTTCCTGTGTTCATTTTGCAAAATGGACGAGCTGCAGCAACTTGAGTACCTTTCACTGGTATCGAAAATCTGCACAGAGCTCGATAATCACCTGGGCATCAACGACAAGGACCTGGCCGAGTTCATCATCGATTTGGAGCACAAGCATCGCGACTATGAAAGCTTTCGCAAAGCTCTGCTGGAGAATGGTGCCGAATTTCCCGATTCACTTGTCCAGAACCTGCAGCGCATCATTAATTTGATGCGACCCAGTCGTGCCGGTGGCCAGGCAGCGATAGGCGCGGAGAGCGGTAAAATGGACAAAAAATCGCAGCTTATTAAAATGTTTCCCGGCTTAGCCCTGCCCAATGACAAATACAGCAGCAAAGTGGAAGAAGGGGAGAGCGAGGAAGCAAAGCATAAGACGGATGTTAAAAAGAGCGAAATGAGTGACGTGGACGCGGCCATGCTAGAACTGGAAGCTCTGGCACCGGGCGAGGGCAACGAGCACAAGGAACTAAAAGACAGCAAGCGGCGGCATCGCTCCAATTCAAAAGAGCGGCACAGGCGCAAGGAGCGTAGTCGCAGTCGCGAGAGGGAGCGTGACCGAGAGCGGGAGAAGGACAGAGATAGACAAAGAGACAGGGATCGCGAGAAAGAGCGGGAAAGGGATCGGGATCGGGAAAGGGACAG
This sequence comes from Drosophila paramelanica, assembly GCA_035043915.1. NCBI lineage: Eukaryota > Metazoa > Arthropoda > Insecta > Diptera > Drosophilidae > Drosophila > Drosophila paramelanica. The sequence goes on along the minus strand of JAWNMO010000674.1, from coordinate 6,889,202 downwards.
AGACAGAGAGCGAGATAAGGAACGTCGCCGACGTCGCAGTCGCTCCCGTGAAGATCGCGATCGTGATCGTCGTCGACGTCGCTCAAGCTCACGCGACCGCAACGACAGACATGACTCGCGTCGACGACGCTCCCGTTCCCGTTCACGATCCCGCGATCGCAGCAGTCGTCATTCTCAGCAGCAGCAGCAGGAGAAAATGCCGCCGCCGGCAGCTGTGCTGAGTGATGATCCCGAGCCGGGGAAGATCTACTCGGGCAAGGTTGCCAATATTGTGCCATTTGGTTGTTTCGTTCAGCTGTTTGGCGTGCGCAAGCGCTGGGAAGGGTTGGTGCACATCTCGCAGCTGCGCGCCGAGGGGCGAGTCACCGACGTCACCGAGGTGGTCGCTCGCAACCAGACGGTCAAGGTCAAGGTAATGTCGCTGACCGGCCAGAAGGTGTCGCTCTCCATGAAGGAGGTGGACCAGGAAAGTGGGCGCGACCTCAATCCACTCTCACACGCGCCCGAGGAGGACGAGATGTCGCTGCGTGACCGCAATCCTGACGGCCCCTTCAGCAGCACCTCCTCCATACTCAATCTGCAGGGCAACAACATTGACGGCGATGAGCACGAATCCCGCAAGCGCGTGACGCGCATCTCCAGTCCGGAACGTTGGGAGATCAAGCAGATGATCAGCTCCGGCGTGCTGGATCGCAGCGAAATGCCCGATTTTGATGAGGAGACCGGGCTTTTGCCCAAGGACGAGGACGACGAGGCGGACATTGAAATCGAAATTGTGGAGGAAGAGCCACCATTTCTCTCCGGCCATGGACGTGCCCTGCACGACCTGTCGCCCGTGCGCATAGTCAAAAATCCGGACGGATCGCTGGCGCAAGCGGCCATGATGCAGTCGGCGCTGTCCAAGGAGCGGCGCGAGCAGAAAATGCTGCAGCGCGAGCAGGAAATGGAGGCGTTGCCCAGCAACCTCAATAAGAACTGGATCGATCCGCTGCCCGAGGAGGACACCACACGGCATCTGGCGGCCAACATGCGCGGCATGGGCGCAACGCCCCAGGAGGTGCCCGAGTGGAAAAAGCACGTGATTGGCGGCAAAAAATCCTCCTTTGGCAAGAAGACAGACCTCACGCTCGTCGAGCAGCGCCAATCGCTGCCCATCTACAAGCTGCGCGACGATCTCATCAAGGCCGTCACGGACAACCAGATACTGATCGTCATTGGCGAAACAGGCTCCGGCAAGACCACACAGATCACCCAGTATTTGGGCGAGTGCGGCTTCACGGCCCGGGGCAAAATTGGATGCACGCAGCCGCGTCGTGTGGCCGCCATGTCAGTGGCGAAGCGCGTGGCCGAGGAGTACGGCTGTCGCTTGGGCCAAGAGGTGGGCTACACGATACGCTTCGAGGACTGCACCAGTCCCGAGACGGCCATCAAATACATGACAGACGGCATGCTGTTGCGCGAGTGCCTCATGGAGGCAGAGCTGAAGGGCTACTCGGTGATCATGTTGGACGAGGCGCACGAGCGCACCATTCACACGGATGTGCTTTTCGGGCTGCTGAAGACGGCCGTACAGAAGCGGCCGGAACTGAAGCTGATTGTCACCTCAGCCACGTTGGATGCAGTCAAGTTTTCACAGTACTTCTTCGAGGCGCCCATCTTTACGATACCGGGACGCACGTTTCCCGTTGAGGTGCTGTACACAAAGGAGCCGGAGACGGACTATCTAGACGCCTCCCTGATAACCGTCATGCAAATCCATCTGCGTGAGCCGCCCGGCGACATACTTCTCTTCTTGACGGGCCAGGAGGAGATTGACACCGCCTGCGAGATACTCTACGAGCGCATGAAGAGCCTGGGCCCGGATGTGCCCGAGCTTATCATCTTGCCCGTCTACTCGGCACTACCCTCCGAGATGCAGACGCGCATCTTCGATCCGGCGCCCGCTGGCAGCCGTAAAGTGGTTATTGCCACGAATATAGCGGAGACTTCGCTCACAATCGATGGCATCTTCTATGTGGTGGATCCCGGGTTTGTCAAGCAGAAAGTGTACAACTCCAAGACGGGCATGGACTCCCTGGTGGTCACGCCAATTTCGCAGGCAGCAGCCAAGCAGCGAGCAGGTCGTGCCGGACGCACGGGACCCGGCAAATGTTATCGCCTCTACACGGAGCGCGCATATCGGGATGAGATGCTGCCGACGCCGGTGCCAGAGATACAGCGCACCAACTTGGCCACCACAGTGCTGCAGCTAAAGACCATGGGCATCAACGACTTGCTGCACTTTGATTTCATGGATGCGCCGCCGGTGGAGTCGCTGGTGATGGCCCTGGAGCAGCTGCACTCGCTCTCCGCCCTGGATGATGAGGGTCTGCTAACGCGACTGGGTCGGCGCATGGCGGAGTTTCCTCTGGAGCCAAATCTATCGAAAATGCTGATCATGTCCGTTGCGCTACAATGCTCCGATGAGATACTAACGATCGTCTCCATGCTGAGCGTGCAGAATGTCTTCTACAGACCCAAGGACAAGCAGGCGCTAGCCGATCAAAAGAAGGCCAAGTTTAACCAAGCGGAAGGTAAGTCTGTAAGTAAGTTCTTAAGGAAACAAAAAGTAATAAGGTTGCTCTCTCGCCAGGTGATCATCTGACGCTGCTGGCCGTCTACAATAGCTGGAAGAACAACAAGTTCTCCAATGCCTGGTGCTATGAGAACTTTGTGCAAATCCGCACGCTGAAACGCTCGCAGGATGTACGCAAGCAGCTGCTGGGCATCATGGATCGCCACAAGCTGGACGTCGTGTCGGCGGGCAAGAACTCTGTGCGCATACAGAAGGCCGTGTGCTCGGGCTTCTTTCGCAATGCGGCCAAAAAGGATCCGCAGGAGGGCTATCGCACCCTGGTCGACTCCCAGGTGGTCTACATACATCCCTCGAGCGCGCTGTTCAACCGACAACCCGAATGGGTCATCTACCATGAGCTGGTGCAGACGACCAAGGAGTATATGCGCGAGGTAACCACAATTGATCCCAAATGGCTGGTGGAGTTCGCGCCATCCTTCTTTCGCTTCTCGGATCCCACCAAGCTCAGCAAGTTCAAGAAAAACCAACGCCTCGAGCCGCTCTACAACAAATACGAGGAGCCAAATGCTTGGCGCATATCTCGCGTGCGCCGACGTCGCAATTAAGCTACACTTCCCGATGTATTTCGTTTCGTATTTGTATTTAGTAAACGCTAAGTAACAATTAAAATAAGTTCAGTGCCACTGTGCTGGGTTCCTCAATAGCCCTTGTGTCCGCGAAAGCGTTGTCGATTATCCAGCTGAAATGACGGGGGCATATACATCTGGCTGAATGCAACTGATGCTGGATACTTACCAGCGAGCGCTTGCACTCGTAGAAGGTATTTCGCAGCACCTGGCACTCCGGCGGCACATTGTTGTCCTGCAGACATTGGCGCGGCGTTTTACGGTGCAGGCGGCAGCAGTCGCTCTCCAGCAGGCACATTTTAAGATCCGCACGAACACCAGCACAAGCTGTTTCATCTGCCAGCTTCTCATTGCCCTCGTAGCGCATCATTTTGTAAGTTTTTGAGCTATTAACAGTGTTCTGGATATTTTTTTATTCAAACAAATTTGTTATAACATCTGCCAAGGCAGCTGTTTATTGCGACTGTTTGCAGTGTTGCCAGATATCCAGTACAAAGGGAAACTAATTTCTTATCAATATTTTATACAACATAATTAGCTGCAATTGGTGTAAATTTATTATAATATAATAGGTAGCTGATAATTTTAATTATTTAAATAATGATTTATTTCTTTAGTTCAAAAAAATTTGACATTGCGGTTATTTGCAGTGATGCCATACACCGATGAAAAAAAACGAAAATAATTTATCGATATTATTTGTACACCACTATTTCGTTGTTATTTTCCTGCAATTAACAGCGATTCCGGAAATTAGTTTAAATGTAGAGCCAAATTGGTTTGATTCCGGCAAAATACAATGGGCTATGATGAACGCAGTGATGGCAGCAGTTCTAGCGAAGTACAAGATTGTTTTCAACGCAGCATGTCAACGAAAATGGGAGCACAGCAGGGCACAGGAATGCCCAAGCATATACCCTTTCCAGAGCACGCAACCACTTCCGAATGGCTAAGTGAGCTTATAATGTGCGCATTTACCTTGGTTGCTGCCGTTGTGCAATTTATCAATATATACCGAACGAACTGGTGGCTGCCACAGTTCCAGACGCGTCACATGGTCGTACGTATTTCCAGTTATAACGCAGGGTTCGCCATTTATTTCAATGTGCTTGCAGAACATTGAGCTGATCGATCCGTATTTGTCCAATATTATACTTATACTGAGCACGCGACGCTTTCTCTACTGTATGCTGCTGGCCAAGTGGAAGAGCAATGAGCGCCGCCTGGTGCGCATGGGCATCAAGTACGGATTTGGCGGCCTCGTGCAAGTGGCCCTGTGTTATTGCGCCTTCCGGCTTTATCAGCAGCACACGTATATACTGCTCTTTTTCCTGAGTTATCCGTAAGAGTCAATGGGATTCACTCTGTTTTCACTATACATCTTTGCAACTTCTAGTGTGGTGGTGTATCTAATTATTTTTGGGTTTCAATTGGAGCCGTTTCTGCGCACCAGATTCGAGATACCCGGCATCTACATCAACGACATGCCCGTGCACAGCTGCACCACGAACGCGGGCCAGATACGCGACGAGATTGAGACACTGCGTCACGATTTTAACAAACGCTTCAAGCAGCTGATTTTCACCTGCATGCTAAGCGCCTATCTGGTGCTCGTACCGTGTTTCCTCGCAGTGAGCGTCCACTACAATGTAATGCGTGCCGCCCAGCATTGCATCATTGTGTGCCTGGGTGCGTTTAGCTTATCCGTCGTGTTTCTCTATCCAGCCAAATACAGCGACACGCTACACCGAGCCACCCTGCACCTCGGCAGTTGGCAGCGTATGGATCGTGATACTCAGGCGGCGCCTTCGCAGCTAATTGTGGCGGCCAATGCGCAGACGTGGTCAAAGTACACGGTCTACGGACATGGTACCGTGATCAAGCACAACGGAGCTCTCTATCGCAGTCACGGGCTGGTTACAGTGGCCACGCCAGGCAATGCCAGTCATCTGCGTTTCTATGTGAGTGGCACACTTGACTGTCAATTCAATTGGAAGCTTATTATCTATTTTACTTTTGCAGAAACTGTTCCAAAATCCCACTGTCATCTACTCCACTTTGGCAACCCTGCAGGCAGCTGTGCTGCTGGTCGAGATTGCCTCACTGAACGCGACCAGCATAGAATGGCATTTTGTGCTGTCCATCAGCTTTGTGGCGTTCACCAGCATGATCGCCTTCTTCATGCTGGTGCGAGACTATCTTATTACAAAGCATCTGTACAAGGCCGAGATTGCCTCCATTTACAACTAAGTCATCTACAACCAGCCAAGGGAAAATTAATTCCCAGAAAGTGTCATGCCAAAAAGCCATTTAATATAATTGAAATAAAAATAAACCTAATAGATACTACATATTATATCTATATATACATATAAAACTGACTTACGGATTGATTGATTGATGATCAAACTATTAGATCTAGAAAATTAAAATTTTCATTTCAATTTAAAATCAGCAATGCGGAAACGTAATGCAGAAGAGTTGACATTTAAACGTAATTAAAAGCATTTTATCTGATATCAAATTAATTTGTATATACACTAAATAACAGGTTGATTAACTTTAACATTTAGCCGCTGCTCTTTGCGCTCTTTCTTTCGTCGTAGATCCAGGTGCTGCCTTGCTTATGGTCGCGCACAACGAAGCCATGTCGGAGGAGCAGAGCTCTTAGCTTGTCGCACACGCTCAGCAGTTCCACATTCTTAACATTGCCACTAACTGCCTGTTCCCGCAGCTGGCAACGAACGGCCAGCACATCGGCGATTAGCGCATGGATGTCCACATGACTTAAGTTATCTTGCAGCTGATCTTGGGTCGCTGTCGCAGCCAGCGGACTGATGCCAAAATTCGACATAGACATGCTGATAAAGTTGCCCGCCGCCAGCAGCAGATCCAGACAGTGTGCCGGATCCTGTTCGGCGTCGGCTTGATGCTCGTTGATGCAGCGGCTGATGCTGCTCATCTGATCCATCAGAACAGTGACGGCGCGTGCGGTGTCAAAGTTGTCGCGCAGACTGTTATCGAACTCCTCAACCGTATGCTTTAGTTGAGCCCGCAGCGCGCCCTCATCCAGATATTTTAGTGGCTTTTGGAGCTTTAAGTAGGCGCTGAGATCGGCGTGAAAGTTTTTAAACTTGCGCAGTGTTTGTCGGGCCGTCAACATCACCTGATCGCTGTACGGCATCGCATTGTGATAGTTGGACAACAGGCAGGCCATGCGGAACTCATCCGCGGTGTAGTTCTGCAACATCTCCGTAACGCTTATGGTGTTGCCCAGCGACTTGGACATCTTTTGCTCATCACCGACCAAATGCAGCTGGCCGGTGTGCAGCCAGTAGTTAACCCATTGATTGGTCTTAAAGTGTGCACAGCATTGGGCTTCCTCGTTCTCGTGATGTGGAAACCGTAAATCGAGTCCACCCGCATGGAAATCCAATTCTTTGCCAAAGAACATGCCGGCAATGGCACTGCATTCAATATGCCAGCCAGGTCGTCCCTCACCGCCCCAGGACGCCGGCCAGCTAGGCTCGTCATTATCCTTTTTCGCCTTCCACAGCGCAAAATCGGCCGCATTACGTTTCCCCGTCTCATTGGTAACACTGTCGCTGTTGTTTGCATTCACCTTGTGCAGTTTACCATAGTTCGTACATTTGGATACGTCGAAATAGACCGAATTATCTTTGGTCACATAGGCCTGGTTGATCTCCAACAGACTATTAATGAAGAGCTCAATTGCGGGTATATTGGCCGACACATTGGCCCGTAAGTTGGGCGGTTTCACATTTAAACGCAACATGTCCAGCTTGAATTCAGCATCATAGCTTTTTGCCAGATCCATCCAGTTCAGTCCGGCTTCTCGACTTCGCTTAATGATTTTGTCATCTACATCTGTTATGTTCATGGCCGTAACCAGATTGTATTTAAAATAGTCCCGCAATATGCGTTGTATTATGTCCACTTTCACGTAGGTACTCGCATGTCCCACATGCGTCTTGTCGTAGACCGTCGGACCACACGTGTACCAGGTGACCATGTGGGGATTGCGTAGCACCAGCGGCACTTTATCTCGTAAACTGCGATTGTAGATGCGGATACCCGTGTCCTCACCGCACGGCTTTTTCCAGCTGTTGGCTTGCAAGTACTTATTAGCTTTCACACCTGTTTTGCTAAACTTGCGAGAAACCCATTGGGAATTCTGGAATTGCCTGCATTGTTCTTGGTAGCAACTGATAATATATAATATATATTATTAAGCAGACCCTTGCATCAAATCAAGTTTCTACTTACAGTCTCAACATAATTTTTATTGCTTTACAATAATTTTGAGATAAAAAAAAACCAAATAAATACAAAAGTTGTTTGGTTTAATTTATTAACAGCTGAGCGACAAATAACGATTATTTGAACAGCAGCACAAAAATCGATTACACCAGTTTCGATCAATTTTGCCGGCGATAAGCTTTGCCCAGTCCCTGGTTTTCAAAAATGGTGTTGTGAATTTTATAGGAACAAATGTCGGAAAAAGATGGGTTACATGTTTTTGATAAATTTAACAAACAGTTTTTTAAAATAAATGTGAATGATATAAATACGTATACATGAACATACATATGTATGCAGATATATAATAAGTAAATGAGCTTGCTGATTAGGACACAAACCAGTCATAAAAGCTTAAAATAGGCGCATATTTGTGTTGAGCTTTTCTATGCGCGGATTCAACCATAACATTGTGAGGGCTTATGTCCTTAGCGCATCTACAAGTCCCTTGTAGATTACATTCCTGGACTTCAAATACATCTCCATAAATCTGCCAAAACTCAACCGATTTGAATGTCTGATGACAAAATGATTTATTGTTTTATTCTGCATTTTAAGTTTATGAATTTTTTAAAAAACAAAACACTTTTCAATCTTTTCGGATAAATATAATACACTTAGGAATATTTTCAATTTGATTTGATAGTGATATGATAGTGTTTTTTTATAGATTGGTTCGGTATAAGCTGAAAGTATCTCAAAATGTACAAAAATTTGAACAATGTGCTGAAAATTGTGCCCCTAAAAAATGTATACAATTTAATAACTTTGAACCGATGTTCATGCTTTACCAACAACAAGTTAAATTATTCCAGTACAGCTCTATAGGATGTGCTAAATCAATATAAGAAAGCATTGTTTGGCAAAAATCATACGCACCGTGTGCCAGGTGGTCCAAACCTTTGCCAATGCCTCAATGCGTAAGCAAAAAAAACAACGAATATTGGGGTCAAGGATAATAGGCACAAGTAGGTGGGAACTTCAGTTGGCGGTCGAAAAGAAAATCGGATTATTTTTGGTAACTAAATTAAATGTGAGTTAGGCGATTGCTTTGACCAGCTTGAAAAAGAGGTTAAATTAAATTGCAAGCAAATTAAAAGGGAGTAATTGCGCGGCCTGGAATTCCCAATGAGTAAGTGCTAGAAAAACAAAATACAAAAATATTTGCGATATGTGCAATTGTAATTTGAATTTCACAGATTTTCCGCATGGGCTTGGCCTTCTGTTCGCTTATGAGCAATTGATATTAATTTATTGGCCATGGCTTAAATCGCCGAATCGTTGCCCATACACATCGCGTGAAAACATGTGTGCGCCCAGAAATTAGCATGAACAGCTATCAGCTTGTTGCTAACGCGGGCCCCACCTAGTGCAAGGTGCAGTTTCTCAAATCATAGAAATTAGATTGAAAGCCTGGCCACGCCGGGCCGGGCCGGGCCGGGCCTGACCAAGTACGGCCAAATATGCAATGGGTTTGGTGCCACTGATTAAGGTCAGCACAGCGAATTCACAGAGCGTGTGTGTGTGTGTGTGTAGTTCTGGCAAGGAAACCCAGCCTAAAAAGGCTTTTAAGCCCTAACGAGTGTCAAAAGCTGAAGCTGGTTATTTGGGCTTGGAAATCTCGACAATTATTTCAAATTCACAGCAAACACTCTAAATAAAAGCCCAGTACTAGATTTATAATGTATTGGACTAGTAGATTGGTATGAAGTATGAATCAGTCTTGACATTAAAATGTAATCGAAAAAAAGGACTCTTAAGATGACGTGTAATATGTAATTATTATAAGTTGCATACGTAAATGTTCTTACTAAAAAATTTTTAGAGAAAATATTAAAATGTGAAAAACATTTTGTAGTACAATATTCCTAATTCGACCCTTTACATATGTACGATAAAAATGAAAAAACATTGTTTAGTAAAAATTTAGTAAAAAGCACTTATTACAAGGAATTTTGAACTTAAAATAAAATTTTGTAAAATAATAATTTATTGAATATTCAACCAATTAGATACAATTGTACAAATTTCGTAATTAATATTTATAACAAGAAATTTCTTAGGGATTATATTCTTGCAAGAAGAATTCTGTTGTACTTGATTTAAGTACAAAACTTTTAATTAGAAACACAAAACACAAAAAAAACGCTAAATTTATTAAAGATATTCACGCAGAATATTGTTTCTTAAATAAAAAATTGAGAGACACGCAGTCAATTGAATAGCCGAAAAGGGAACCAAAACTAAATTCAGATCTATAGCCATAGAATGTCAGTCGAACAACAATAGCAACAACAACAAAAACAACAACTTGTGCCGCACTGCCAGTGGCAAGTGTTTCATGTCCAAGGCGTATTTATGTCAACCGGAAGTAGGTTTACTGACCCACGTATACGTTTCAGCGGCGAGCAGCCGACTCACTAAGGCGACGATTGCTCCGTGGCCACTTCGGGTGCCTTCAAATGGCTGGACACAGCAGAAATCGCCGCTGCCTTGGCTTAGCTGGCCAGGACGACGACGACGACGACGACGAACACGTCGGCAACAGCAACAACTACAATAACACTAGCAACAACAACAACAACGGCGACACTATGTAGTATAAGAAGGCATTTTCTTTCAGCGGTTTAGTTTTCCAACAAACGGCGAGTGCATCGGATCGATGCAAAAGCGCGTTGTGCCGACTCTTAATACGATTTAAATAATTGTATGTACACACAAAACTGCCACATTTCAAATAAGCATTCTACATTTAAGTGTAGCCTAAGGTCCAATATTAAAAAAGCAGAAAAAACCGAACTGAAGTGACCAGGCTAAACCGCCTATATATTCCAACCGTGTGCTAACTTAAGAGGTCACGTCTGCATATATCAAGCGGTCAATAAATTCGGGAGCAACGTTTCAACAAAATGCCTTTTATATTACAATTATTTTAAACAAAAAAAAAAAATTAAAAACCTGTTAGAAAAAAAAATTTGAATACTTAAACAAATAATTTTATAAGTTGTAGCACGAGCAAATCGCGTAGCTTAAAGCCTTAATAATTCATTCGAATCAGGAAAATAAATTTGGCAAAAAGTTGTTTGTTTTTTTAATGGTTATACATGTTTATTAAAGAGATAAGACTTAACAAAAAAGAAACTAATTTGTTAACTTAAATATGGATAACAATTAACTAAAATATTTGAAATTTATTTTTCAATCCAAAAACAATAAATTCGGCAATAAAGTTATAAGTAAAATTTCATATACAATTTTAATTTTTTAAACACAAAATTATACCAAACGATGGTTTACGTCTAATATTAAAAATTTAAATTAATATTTAACTGATAAAAATCAATTGTTTTTTATTGTTAAAATAAATCCGACAAAGCTTAAAACTTGCAACCCCTATATACTATAAATTTTCTACACAGCTAAAGCAAAAACATGTCGCAATCGACATTAAGTTTAAACTCAAATAATCAATTGATTTTTTATATTAAAAGTCAAAGCCGCAATAAAATTTTCCGAAAGCAACAGTAAATCGCGTAATTTTTAGCTCAAATCGAACTGTGAATCCAATATTGTATAATTAAATCAAAAAACCAGACTTTTCAATTCTTAAAGCAAAGTTTTAAGGTGAATGGAAATTTGCTATCACGACACTAACCAAGGATTTTACCCCAGCGGCTTGCGGAAAAGTATCGTAGAACTGTGTGTTGCACATTAGCAGACGTTGTTGTTGTTGTTGTTATTATTGTTGTTTCTAACACGAGTGTGCTGCTTCCATGTTGCAACAGTGTGCCGTGGCATGGCAAGTCGTTGGTCATTCAAGTGCTGGCGGCTGGTTGTTGACTTGTCGGCGCGCTGCACAAGGCGAATGTGTAAAATTGTTGCTATTTTGACCCCCCTTGGCCAAAGCCAAGGAGAAAGGCAACCGCAGGTGGCCCCACTTAAGTGCGCGCGAGTGTAAAGTAGCCTGAGCCTAAGCACACACACACACACACACACAGACATACGAGTGTGCAGATGTATGCGTGTATTAGAAATAGATTTCACGTCACTTCTAAGCCGAAAGTTTCCATGTGCGTTAAGGCTTTTTATATGGGTTAATCAAATTGTTTTAGGGCTTGTAACCCATGCAAAAATGTAACAGTAACACACATATACATACAAACATGCACACACTCATACAAATATATACAAATGTATGTACACATCGCGTGCTAAAACCATACCAACAGGTGCCTGCAAAAATCAAGTGAACAAACAAACACAAACAGAAACACAGCCGCTATTCAAGCGAAACTTGCAGGCGGCTCTGCTCTCGCTCGTATTTGCGGCGAATATCGACGGCGAATTCACGTTAACTGCTTGCCGAAGCAAATTTGCCAACTTATAAGTGTCTTTCCAAAGCAATTACAACTTTTTATTCGACTTCGCCTTGGGAGCTGTTGACACTTTTACCAATTCTGATTCGACTTATCCCCAAAGTGCATTTTAATTGTTTAGTTTTTTGTATTTGGTTTGTGGAAAATGTTGAATGCATTGTTTGGCATTTTCTCTTTGCAGACGATATTATAATTTTTGCACGAAATATGTTACGCATAGCAGGAGACGTCTCCGAACCCATATAGATAATACATATATATCCGATCAACAGTTTTCATTACCATGCCCATGTTTTGAACAAAACACTTTCACTAAATAATATAAAGCTTAAACTCAAAAGTTGAACGAAGTGTTTGCTTAAACAACAGTTAAAGTCATTGCATATTTACTGGCAATGGTATTTGGTGCAGTTTTAAAGTGCAACATAAATCAGCAATTTGCAACATGCAACAATGCACAGCCATAATCTAGACACGCACAAGTTATGCTCTCGTTAGCGAACATCATTCGAAGGCAAACAAATAAAATGGCAAATTTGCAGAGTTCACGACTTTGAAACACCCTGTAAACATGCAACAGTTTAAATGTGCGTTGACAAAAAATAAGTAAAAAACGAAGAAAAATACCTATTTAAATGGAATTTGTTTAATATAATAGAATTTATAAGGTTTGGTTCATAAAACATTTAGTTTTTCTTTATTTATATATTATTTAATTTTGCTGACATTATTTTTGAACTCAAGATTACAAATTAATCTGACACATTTGCATACTCAAAATAAGCTCAAAAAAATTAGCAAAATTGTTTTTTGCGTGGTATTAGCGGATGTTCGGATTAGAAACGAAATTATTTAGCTAATAATCAATCAATCCCTACCTTTTATACCCATCGGAACTTTAGTACAGGGTATAAACACTTGCTGAACTGTGGCTTTGGGGTACATTGAGCTGTCTTCAATTTTATCAGCTCCAGCAACGCGCATTGGCAATGGCAGTGAATAGTAGATATTAGAAAAGCCAGTAGATATACATATAATAGATTGTAGTAAATAATAATTACTATTTTCGCAACTCTTTTTGTTTTTGGATTTTGCTGTTTTTACTTCGTATATCGGCTTTTCCGTTGCACATTGGCCGGGTTTTGGGTCTGTCTTCAGTCGGCTTGCGGAGCTTCGCGTGTTTGGTGCACTGACATTGCATTGGCCAAAAGGTCTAACTGACAGTGTATGGCTGTAAAATTGGATATGTAAGTGCGCCCATATCATTTTTAGCTGCTTCGTGTCACTTACTTTACTTCGACTACCGAAGGACTTGAGTATTTTCGTTAGCCTTTCATCGGAAACATTATAAATAAACATCGAAATTTATGTGCATACTTAAAGAGTTTAGTTTGCATTTAAAAATCATTTTCTTATTTATATAAAATTAAAAAAGTTTTATAAAATAAAATGTAGTAGTAATTGGTATCAGTTATTTTTTTTATATTAATAATTTATTTCATTTTAATTTGAATCAATACTTATCAAAATCTAAATTGAAATTTAAATTTATCAATAATATTATAATAGTAAAAATAATAATAATAATAATATATCTTGACCAGAAAACAATGGCACATCTTCCAGGGTACAACAATTGCGACTCACATTGAAACGAACCCGTGCTTCCTGTGCTCCAGCGCATAACCCGCCCAATAAGTTTCTTGTTTAGCATCGGGTGGAGAGAGAGCAGCACAAATGAAAAATCATGCAGCAGACATTATCCTTTTCATCATCATCGCCATCACCAACACTCATCTCGACAATAGCCCAGCCCATAAGGTCGCCCACGGACACATCCACAGTTGCAGACACAGCTGCGCCAGCCATAATATCCGTCGACTATAGCTACGATCCGAGTCGCATTATGTCCCCGTCTGCACACAGCAATGGCAACTATAAACGCAGCTCTGAAGGAGCTCTCTCAGAGACACTCTACTTGGAGAAAACTTCAGCGAGTAATCAGCCGTACAGCAGCCTATTTGGTGATCCTGTGCCCCCACCGCAACCGGAGGATTACTTTGGCACCGCAGCCTTTGAGACGATACGTGCTGGCAGCATGGACATGCCCAGTTCCGAGGAGGATACCCTTGTCGCTGCCGTTGCCCTCAACACCCTCATGGGCCACGATAATCGACGCAGGCTTTTCTCCAATGTTCCCTACAGCAATCTCAGCCACAATAGACTTTCGAATCAGAGCATACCGCGCCTGCAACCGCCCGACATACAGATACTGCCCAATTCGAGTGGCGGTTCCAGCTCCGAGCAGCTGGACTCGCCAAATTTTATGTTGCTCGCACCGCAGGACATAGTCAACAAGCCGGACGTTTATGAATGTGAATACGAGCAGGCGGCACAGTCTACGGATCACATATTCGACGAGCAGGAACAGCAGACTGGGCATAGGTAAGTCGGGAGGCGAAGCAGTTGAGAAAGAACTGACCTAATCGACAGTACCCAATCCCTCAATTTGTAGGCCCATCTCAGGTTCGTATGCGAGCAGCGGCTTGGACTGGTACCGTCCAACGGCTGAGCATTTCGCAGAGTTCACTCGAATTCCAAAGCTGCGGCCAAGCTCCAAAATGGTGATGTCTATGAAGCACGAGGAGATGCCGCTTTCTCCGCTGGCCACAATGCTACAGGACTCGAACGGCTCGAGCAGCGGCGGCGAAGAACAGTTGGTAAACACTGAAGTGCAGCAAGTGCGTCCAGAGCGTTCGCCGGTGGCAAGTGTGCACAGCGCAAAATCAACGCCCAAGCTGGACAGGAATCTGATACTCTCGCCAAAGCAATATCTGCAGCAACAGCAAAGGGAGCTGCTGCTTAATGAGCGACAGCTGCTGGAAAGCGTGCGTTCGTATGGCCTGGAGACACCTCGATCGCCCAGTCTGCGTCACAGTCAGCTACCGGAGTCGAGCGTTGATATGAACCTGACGTCCCCAGAAGTATCCCAGACGTTGCCGCAGACTATGTCACCAGTGGTTATCAAGGATTCCATCGCAACGGGCGGTGATTATCGGTAGGGTTTTAGTTAAACAGCACTGGCTACTGGCTTCTAATTGTTTCTTCACTTGCGACAGCGTGGGCGACACTCGCCTGCACAAGAAGTCCTCGTTCACCATAATTTCGGTTCGCTCGCCCAAATCTTCGCTCAGCCACAGTCCCAGTGCAACGCCAGTGGCGCAGCGGCGCACGCGGGTGCCCGCTGCCCGGCATCCCTCCATTCAGTCAACCACTACCTCGTCCACTGCAGCTCTGCCCCAGGTGAGGCCAAGGCGCAAGTCAATGACCGGATCGCGTTTGCCACAGCTGCCACCAACCGCCGTCCACACGCTCAGCGGTCAGCTGCCGGGTAACGATGACTCGCCACGCCCCTCAGTGCAGTTCAATATGAGTGGGCGTTACAGTCCCAGCAAATTGGCCGTACCCACGAAGGGCATACTCCAGCAACGGGACTCGCTAACCTCGTCCGTGGACACGTATACGCCTCGAGCCCACCGTCGTGGTTCCATCAATATGGGTTCATCCCCGTTCGGTCAGAGAATCAAGAGCTTGGAGACGCTGCCTCTGATAACGGATCCGTACCGCAGCGCCATACCGCGACTGCACCGCTCGAGCATGGAACTGGATAAGGAAACTTCGATTATACCACCGGGCACACTGCCGCGTCCCCTGAAGCCAAACCCGAATCCCACACGCAAGCAGCGCGGCCTCCTTGGAGTTATTAACAAAAACGAAGACTCTTCCCGCATCTCGCCTCGTTCGAATTGGTTGAGTCTGGATGACCTGACGATCGGTACGCGTATGGCGAAGTCCGCGTTCGATCCGATGCGTATTCAGGCGCGCCGTCGTTCAAGTTCCACCTCGCCAGAGCGTCGCAGCTCTACGCAAACCGCTTCGGATCGACGCAGCTCCAATCTGAGCAGCATTACCACCTCCGATTTCAGTTTCCGCCGACCCTCGCTCTCAACACTGCCAGCAACGACGGAACGCCGCAAATCCATCTATCAACCGGCCGCCAAGCTGAAGAGTCCCAGACGCCAACCGTTTTCCGGCAAGGATTCGAAGCGCGCCAAGATTGCCAAACCGACCACGCTGTCGCCTATCATTGGTACACCGAACAAGGATAGCGGAAAGGATAGTCCTTTGTATGGGGATGCCTATGAGGCTGCTCATCTGGACACGCCTTCAGAGTTGTCTATGCGTCGTGATTCCAATTCACGCATTCCCGTGCGCAGCCGCCAGGATTCGTATCCGAACAGTCGCTCCAATTCGCCCCTTAAAGACTTTGCCAATTTATCCAGCCTCTCCGGCCGTAACTCTCAAGCGAGCAACAGCCGTTCACCATCTCAGGCAACAATCCGCAGCAGCATTGACCACCACGGTGCGGCTCTGGTTGATAATAGATTGACGCCTACCCGCTTTAGTAGCAGTCGGCCAGTTTCGAGAGGACCACCTTCAAGACCTAGCTCACGCATGGCGCAAGCTCAGGACAGCTCTCGAACCAACTCCCGGGCGAATTCCCGAGCAAACTCCCGGGCGGACTCTCGGACGCAATCCCGGGCGGACTCTCGGGCCGACTCTCATGCAAACTCCCGAGCAGACTCTCGGGCAAACTCCCGTTTGAGCGTGCGTTCATCTTTGCGATCAACAAGCATTTCACCAGGCACCACATCCCGAAATAGTCGTCGTGCCGACACCACTCCCAACCGTAGAAAATCCATATCAATAAGTCCCAAGCCTACTCAATCCGCAAGAGGAATGCTGGCGCGCAGAACGTCGCTGAGTCCAACAGTCAAGCAGGTAAAATCTACGCCCAAGCGAGTGGGTAAGGAAACTCCTCTGAGTAGTCAACGTCGCAGTTCCCGCTCCCGCATACCGACAAGTACGAATGGTAGTCGAAGTGTGTCCAAGAGCAGTTCTCCGTCCAAGCAACAGGCGGGCAGCGCCAAGTTGTCCGATAAATCAAAAACGTCAAAAAACAAGAAGCCAGCGCAAGTAGTGTCCAGTACAAGCCCCAGGATTAAGTCAATTAAAGCTGAAAGTGCCAAAAAGAAGAAGAACCCGTCAGTAAGCAAACCCGACTTGGGTGTCAAGCGAAACGGGAACAAAATCCTGGCAAAAGCCACACCGAAAAACCAAGCAACTAAGCCAAAAACTCCAGCGAAGCCGCCCAAACAGGGACTGGGACAGGATTCGGGACAAAGCGCCGGCAAATCAGAGAAACCTGCAGCTAAAACCAATGGAGCCAGCGCACTACCCAGGCCCCTTGCCCGCACGGGATCCCAGCAGAATAACAAGAAGCCCAACGAAAGCCCATCAGAAAAACAAAAGCACAAGGAATCACCCGAAAAAGTGGAGACTGCTCCCAAGGACAGCACGGCGGATAGCATGAAGCCACTGGCGATGCATGTGGGAAACGCGGTGAACGCGGCCGCAGAAGCTTTGCCCGCCGTACGCAATGAAGTGCACGCGACTCCAGCCAAAGGCGGCGCTGTCAAGCGACAAGGCTCCAACATGTCCACCCTGATCCGCATGGGCTCAAGACTCAGTTTGATCAGCAACAAAAAGCGAATTGATTCCGCACAGAACCGCAAAGTGGCAACGGTGCCCGAGCAGAGCCAGGAAGCCGAGGGTATGTTCACCTTTTTGACACAAGCATCGCATATATTTATCTATTTTACCACCAGCAGCTGCCAATGGCCAAGCCGCTACAGTTTCCGGGAGTGTTGGCTTGGACACAACAGCTGAAATCCAACAGAAATCCAATGGCGAGGCCACCTCCGAGGCGCATAAAACCGTTAATGAGCATCTAACTGATGCCAAAAGCCACGAAAACGAATCGGGACTTGCCCCAGAAACAGGTGGTTCGCCCACGCCCAGCGGAGTCACAATGTTGGCCAAGCCACATGACGCCACCTCGCGGCTAGACACAGCTGACGGCGGCAATGCCCTGCACAGCTCGCCTTCGGAGATGCAAAAGTCACCACTGCCACCAACGCAGCCCATTGAAGCATCCATATCGGTACTGAATGCAGCCGATGTGGATGCGGTCAGCGGACACGCCGTAACGGCTATGCCGGAAGCTGACTGTGAACGGGCCAACGCGCACGAGGATCGCGCTGTTAACTTTGAACACGCAACTCCAACGACCGGTCTGGGGGATGATTTTCAAGTGGACGATAAGAGACTTTCACCCGATGGACAGGGCGGATCGACAGCGGGCAGCGGAGGCATTGCCAAGTAAGTGATTAATACTAATAACACATGCAATTAAATGCTAAAGTAAAAGGACTTCTGCGTGGGTAGAGTATTAGATATATAAAATACAAGATAAAATACTACAGATATATTAGCAACATAGTGAATATGTCAACAAACAAGTTTTCCATACAAAACAAATTTGTTCGTTACACATTTCTACAACATTTTATTACGTTCTGCAAGGGTATAATTATAATATCCTATACTTAATACCTTAATATTCATAATAACAATTAAAATCGTATAAATAAGGTAAATAAGCCCACTGTGTGGAGGGTTTTAGAGGCATTTATTTGTGCTGAACAGCTACAACAATGGCGAAATAAAAACAAACGCCAATTTGCCACATTATTTATTTTTTTTGGTTCGAATACTACTAACTTTTTGCCACTTTCTTAAAGTCTCCAAGTAAAAACAATTGCCAGCCATATACTCCTTGGCCAGTAAATTTACATACCCGGAAACTCCACGAGCAACAAAAAGAACTAACCGTACGGCTAAAACTTTAGACCGCCAAACCACGTAGCTACAAGCACACACACATACACACATTTGACAGACATACATATATAAATGAATATGTATGTAAATTGTATGTATATAGTTGACTGTGCGGTGGCTGATGGGCCGCCAAGCCACTCATAAATGCGTCAATAAATTTACGAGCCAGTTGACTAGGGGTATGGGGGGGCTGTGGGGCGAGCATACGAAACGCCTTTAAGGATATCCGTTCGCTGGCTTGTCGTGAGCGTCCTTCACAGTGTGTATGTACAAGCAGACGTGCGGGTATTGCAGGTATGACCAAACCAGACCCAGTCGGGAGGTGCACACACACACATACACACACACACACATAACAATCTGCCTACTTACTTAGTTTTCGTGGCATGTCCAAAGTTTCATGCCGCAATAACAAATCAGTTTCAGCCGGACAATCGCGCCAAGCGCAGCACAAAACTAACTCCCAAGATTGAATTAAATCCAATTCAATAAAAAACAGTTGACAATTACTCGATTAAACGTGTGATTGAGTTTAGAGATAACGTTTGACTATTGAACAACAAAATCATGTTGACCAAAAAGAAAAGAAACTCGGTCATCTTCAACATCGATCTGCCGCAGAACTCTTTGATTGATGCGGACAAATATCTATTTAGGTAAACTGAAATCTTCTCAAATTCAAATCTTTTTATTTCAAATGAAATCAAAATGGTTGGTTTACCACAAAAATATAAGAGAATAAATTTATATTTAAATAAGATAAAAACTCCCTCATAAAACAAAACTTTTTTATTTACTCTTTAAACTCTTTATTACAACTTTCTTTATTTATTATATTTTACCCTTTTAAATCATATTATGGTTCCTCGATTAATGCGGACAAAAATATATTTCGAGGTTAACCAAGGAGTTTGTTATTTTTCATTATATACCACGATAATTAAGTAGTTAATGCGACAAACTTGAGAAAGTAAAAAAAGAAAACTTGAATTTTGCCTTATTTCGCTGGCGTCAAGTTCTCGACCTCCAAAATAAGTTTGGTCGTTGGCTCGTGCGGTCGCTGAAATCATATTTATTACCGTGTGGGCTTTCCTGTGGCACGTGGTCGAGTGGAAAATTGTGTAAGTGTCGGCCAATTTGTTGTGTTCAGTTAACGTACGTTTGCTTGGCTGCTGATGTTGCCCAACTCAGAAGCTAACCTTGAACTTACCGCGGGATTATTAACCCAGGTAGTGCGTGTGCGTAGCAATCCTCAACAGTTCCATGAATGAATTTTCGAATAAGCCAAATGCAGTAATAGTTGGGTGCAACTTTTGACCTATTAGCTGCTGCAATTCGTGTGCATACATATGCTAATGTATGTGCTCTCGTGCAGATCATCCTTATCGTATTGAATGCAGAAAGTCATTAAGAATGCTAATGGAAATAATAGCAATGCATCGCAGCCGCAGAACACGAAATCGATTTGCATAATGAAAATATCCAATGCCCCCCATGCAAATTGTATGTGCAAATTATATCCATGATATTACAAGAAAGGACAAGGTCTATGGTTATTACCCACGCTGATTATTCAGTTAGAAATAGTCAGGCTGTTTCCGATAGATAAAACACGTTGCCAGAGACAATTTATGCCTCTTTTATGCAGACAGAAACGGTCAAAAAATTCAAATCTATCGTCATATGAGTTTTGGGATTGAAAACAAATTACATCTTCGTGTATGTGTGTCTCCCTAATTGCCCACTTATATAAACGATCTTAAACTTATCTAAACGTTTGATCTTTATTGCCCTAAACTTATAACCAATTTATCTGCTTGCAAGAAATAGTAGTCAGGAGTTCCTCAAGGATGATGTGAGCAAGGGTGGCTGCTGCCGCTGCTGCACCACGCTCTGCATGCGTTTCCGGCGTTCCCGCTGCATGCGCTGCTGCGGTCTGCGGAAGGAGCGTCTGCACGACACCGTCGAGGAGCAGCCTGTGCTCTCGAGTGCCAGAAGCAGTGCCACAACCCAACTGGAGATAGTTGACGAGAAGAAAAAATCGCGTTGCTGGCCAACATCGAATTGCTGCAAGAGCTGCCGCAAAAAGCCAAGGTCAAAGCCAATGGAAGATTCTGCAGCGAAAGAGATCAAAATGAGCGTGGAGCCAATGCAGCAAACCCATCCCATGCGAGCCAAGCAGCAGCAGGGAAAATGCGGCCTGTGCTTGGGAAAGATATTCTGCTGTCGCTCAGTTAACAAGGTCGATCCCATAACAGGCGATGAGACGGAGCTAAACAAATGCTGCTTTTGCATACCCTGTCGACGCAGGCGAGCGGCAGTTGCAGCCGCCGCAGAACCCAAAGTGGCCTGGCGGGATCAGGATCCAGAGCTGGGCATAACGGCCACAGATGCCGCCGTACTCGAGGGCTCCTCGATAGCGCCGTCGGCAGCGACAGCAGCAGAGGACTTGACCAAAATGTAAGCCGAATACAGAATTTACAGAGTATAATAGAATATATCAAATTTTTTTTTTTCCAGGGGTTGCTGCAAGCGATTTTGGCTAATGCTGTTCTGCTGCCGCAAGAAACCACGGCGTGCTTCGGATGCACGCCGACAAAGTATTAAAGCACCACCAACCAGTGAGGTAGGTTACCCAATATCTAGTCTATGTACGACATTTTTTTGATTGATTGACTGACTGAGTGATTATCAATGCAGAGTCCAAACCGTTCAAGCTTAAAGCCAAATTTTTCACTAAAAACAATTTAGAACATTACAATAATGTAGAAATTTGGGTTTAAAATTCCTCTGATTCCAATTTGGAAAGCAAAGCCGATTCACTTCTTGTTATACAAATTATAACGACTATGTTGTAGGCTTGTTTTAAATAATTTATTTTGTAGGAAACACGTCGGAAGCTGCACAATGATCTGGTGGAGTATACGTCCAAGATGAAGGGGGCCATACCTGTGCTGCCGCTTTATCTCGCCTGGTTTTGCGCGTTTTGCAATGTCATCTTTCCGGGCTTAGGTGGGTCAACATTAAACCCAACATTAACATCACTTTGCTAAATTAAAACTCAATTTATGCAGGCACTTTGCTATCCGGCCTGTTCTGCTTGTGCGTCGGAATTCCGCGTTTTTCGCAATTCGACAGTGCTCGGGCTCGGATCGGATCGTTTATTATAAATATAATTGTGGCTGTGGCACAATTCTTCTGTGTACTGTTCTGCTTTGTGGGCTGGGGCTGGTCCATTTGGTGGGGCACTATAATGCTAAGATGTGCAAGTAAGTTCTCCGTATAATTGAGATATATAAAGACATACCATTGACATTGCTTCATTCGCAGAGAAACTGAGCAAAATCAAAAAAGTGGAAAAACTTGAACTGGAGGAGGAACAGCGCCAAGCCGATTTGGCCGCTGCGGGCGGGGTACGTGTCGAAAATGAGACGGCAAAGACTTAATGCCCTTAAAAAACAATGAAAAAAATATATATAAAAATGAAGCTTCCACTTATCGCACACACTTCCAACATAACTTCCTAGAGAAAGTGAAACGAAGGCGAACTATCCATTTTGGAATAACTAAAATCGGTAAACTTCCAGTGAAAAATGGCGTCAAGTACGGGGGAGATCAACAAAATTCACTTCCACATGTACATATATACATATATGTATACATAAGTATTTATAAAAACTTTTGCAAATAAGTAAACTTATTAATTAAAGAGGAAACTCCAACAACAAATTGGGAGTATTACGAAATAAATTTCTGAATTATTTTTATTTGAAATAAAATGTTTAATTATTTATGGGAATTTGTAAAAACAATAACATAACTGAACAAATATATATAAAATTAGCTCATAATTTAAGTATTTATTTCTTTAAACTTTAACCACGATTAACGGTAGTTCTCCCAATGCATTGCGACTGTTAATAACAGCTGCGTAACAGTCAGGGCTGACTAACTTTATGAACGAAAACCGATAAGTAGTTCGTTTGTTCACTTGGGTCATGTGCGTCAAGTTCGCAACAGACAAATATTATTCTCTATTCAATAAATGCATTTCCTTTTACATTGAAGATTTTAATATGTGCAAAATAAAGGATTAAAAAATTGGGTTCTTACATTTTACAAAAACATCAACAGTAATGCCCCACATACAAATGAGGTAATAGTACAAAGCGTGTGTTTATTGGTATTGGCAACTAAAAGTCTAAGAATGTCATTAAAATATGAAAATAATTTTAAATGTTCCCCGCCATTTGGCTTCGCAAATTTACCTAACACTGAATACACGCAATGGTTCAGCTCATATGTGAACTAGCCGTTCGATAGACTTTTTTAATGAACTAGCTAAGGTTGCTTGCTTCTCTTCTAATTTTCTCTAAAACTGTATGAAGGTTTCTTTCAGTTGTAGCTTGAAAATTGCCTAAAACATGTACCTTCAAATTGACATACCATGCATTGTGGGGCATTGTTTGTGAAATGCCATATAAGCGTTTAAACGCAAGGTACGTTTTTTTTTACCACATTTTGTATCGGGCTGGCAACGAGGTTTTTGCATATCGATTCAAATATCTCAGAAACTGTATGAACGATTTTGATAAATTTTTCGGGATAATTTAGATGAAACAATAGGCTTTAATCGTGTATACCGGGTTATGTGGGGCATTATCTCTAAATAAATAAATAAATAAATAAAAAATAAATCTCTAAATAAATGATATTAACCCCCTATTTTGTTCATATTAAAAGCTTTATGGTAAAAATGCATTTATTTAATAGATAATTAAATTCTTAACAATTTTGCATTTAAGTTTGTTCGATTTGGTGCTAAAATACATAATTAAACGCAAAACAAATTTCTGATTCCGGCCCGTGAATCAAGTTCCAAAAACCGACGCTATTTGTCCGTTGCTAACTTGTCGCACATCTTTCCGTTGCTAACTTGTCGCACATAGTTCATATTGGTTCAGGAATCATGATTCATGTTCATATGTATGTGCTTACTTGGAGCAGGTGAACAACAACACTTTCTAGTTAAAAACAATACAATAAGTTATATAGGTTTTATTAATTTATAATTTCTGACCATTTGAAAAGCAATATAAGCACGTTCTGGCTAAAAATCACGCAGTCGAAGAGGCTTTAACAATAACACAACAAGAACAGCAACAAAGGGAGTACAATAACGACGCAAAAACAAATAACATGTCTGAAACATACGGTTTGTCACACTTTCTGCACTTTATTGGAATTAATTAGTAATTGCATTTGTGTGTTTTTATTTGACTTTTAGATTACCTGTTCAAGTTTCTGATCATAGGCAGCGCGGGCAGCGGCAAAAGCTGCCTTTTGCATCATTTCATCGAGAGCAAGTGTAAGTTGTATCAAAAAATCTTAGAGGACAGTGTTAAATTTATATTAAAGTGCTGTTTTTAAATTAATTTCATAGAAGCATATTTATATTTATATACATATAAATGTTGTGCTGAGATTTCATGAGTTTATGTCTGTGCTTATTTGCAAGATTTTTATGTTGTTGGGCATGCTGATAACACTATACTATACTATATATAGCTTCCTCTCTTATAACTGAAGAACTGAACTGAAGATAATTATACCGTGTAAGTGTTATAAATTGAGAATATTGTTCTTTGTGCAAATGTATATAATAGTCGGTAGGATATACAATATCAAGTAAATATTGAGTAATTAAACAGGACTCTTAAGCATATCTCAGCAACTGAAAGCTAAAGACACCAAATTTTGATTGTAAGTTCAGTACAGGTCGAGAATATTTCACTTTTTCTAAAAATGAAAAGTATACCACAGAACTGGACACAGGATGTCCCCTAGTCGAGCACATCCGACTATAATACTCTGACTTGTTTTATCTTACATATTGTATATATTTTCGCTTTTTCACTCCAGTTAAAGACGACAGCTCGCACACCATTGGCGTTGAGTTTGGCTCGCGAATTGTGAATGTGGGCGGGAAATCGGTGAAGCTGCAAATTTGGGACACAGCTGGCCAGGAGAGATTCCGTTCGGTGACACGTTCCTATTATCGTGGTGCTGCTGGCGCTCTGCTGGTCTATGACACCACATCGCGGGACTCGTTCAACGCTTTGACCAACTGGCTGAACGATGCACGTACTCTGGCCAGTCCAAATATAGTTATACTGCTGGTGGGCAACAAAAAGGATTTAGAAGAGGCGCGTGATGTGACTTTCCTGGAGGCGAGCACCTTTGCACAGGAAAATGGTGCGCATACACTCAATATATATGTTTGTTGCTAATGTTTAATACTTTGTAGAGCTTATCTTTTTGGAGACGAGCGCCAAGACTGGCGAAAACGTCGAAGAGGCATTTCTCAAGTGCTCGAAGACCATACTGGCTAAGATAGAGACGGGCGAGTTGGACCCGGAACGCATTGGCAGCGGCATACAGTACGGAGGCGCTGCGCTGCGTAATCTACAGACACGACAGCGCAGCATCAACAAGCCGGAATGCACCTGTCGCGTTTAGACGGCGGGAGGTCAACACGAGTCGCATCGTGTGCACGCGAATAATATCTATGTGTTAGTTCTAGGCGAGCAAATTAATCTCATTTAATCTAAAAAACAACTACTTAATACGAAACCGCATTAGCCTTAGTTAAATGTACGCGTGTGTGTGTGTGTGTATTGTCTGTCTGCCTGTGTGTGGCCCACTGTGCAGCGTATCTCAATTTATTTTTCAAAAATTGGTTAATCGTACTAGTGCAATTTGTAGCATTCCAAGAAGTTAGCTCATTTAATTCGTTTTTGATTAATTGGCTCTTAACTTCTATTGCTGAATTAATTGTGCTAATTATATAACTTTATTGTTTTATTTTCCAATGTTACTTTGTAAATTGTAAGCACTTTTAATAATTGTAAACCAGTGGCGGGCCCAACAATAACAACGATTACCGGTTGGAACCAACGAGGGTCTGGCCGGGCGCCTGAATCATCAACCAGTTGATCGATAATTATTAATGCGCCCCACATTTTGTAAATAAGCGGCGTCAAGGTCTTTTGACAAAGCAAATTGTAAAGAAATTTAAACGAATTATGCACGCGGTTAATAAAAACGCAAACTAATGTATTAAATATTTAAATGTTTTTTATGTGGGCGTTTTTCTTAATTTGGTATTAATTTAACATAAATCAGTGCTATCAATCGAAGGAAGATTCAAAAAAAGGAAGTCAATAAAAAGCAAATTTTTGACGAATTTGAATATAAAATCCTTTAAAAAATTATTCAAAAATCTGGATTTATATTTCACAATTTTTTTTTTAGCGTGAAAAGTTGTAATAAATGAAAAGCATGAAAAATTTAAAATCAATTAGACCAGAAATTAATGCACCATACGAAACATTAATGTGCATGGTTTAATTAGAAAGTAAACCTTAAGCAAATAACTTAAGTCAACACAATAAACAACACAACTGCTATCTAGGGTGGGCACTGAGCCGAGAAATACCTTAGGTGTAATCGTTGTAGTGGAAACACGCCAAACTAGTTTTATACGATGTACTCTACTGAAGTCAAACTGTAGTATATTCAAAACGGTAATTATGGCGGACATTGCATTAAATTAAGTCAACATTAGAGTTTATTTATTGCAAATTAAAATTTGCATCATTTTTTATTGACATATAGTATATGACTGTTTTTATATTTCAGTCTTAAATCGAACATATACGCACGACACATATAAGGAATATTTTATTTGTTCTTAACTAAAAAATATTATTACAAATTTTATCATAGCAATATTTTTATGTAATTTAAGTGTATTATAAGCACAAATATCAGATTACGTTCAAAATTGCTCAAGAAAAAAAATTCGAGTTGAGAAACTCATAAATGAAAAACTATGCTAAATAATTGGAAAAATGACAAAACAAAAATCACGCGGATTTATGCCTCGCATTTGGCCAACTTCTGTAGCGCATGCTTGGCCGCTGAGAGCTTGGCCTGCTTGCCATTGTTGCCAAAGCCATAGACCTTGATCGTCTTCTCCATGCATATGAACTGGCAAGTGACCATCACTTGGTTCTTGTCCATGATGGGCGGGCTAAAGGTGGGCTTCGCTAGCTTGTGCTCGAAGAGCTGTCGAATGGGATTCAATGGCACATTGCGCGAAAACTCGAGCAGTTCGGGCTCAAATAATCTGTAGACGACTTGCCAAGTGGTCTGCAAGCTGCGGCAGTCCAGGTAGACGGCGGCTATGAGGGCTTCGAGGACATCGCCCAACGCCTTGGGCACATCTATATTGTGCGATATATTAAAGTCGCCAATTTGAGGCGCATTTGGTGCGGTAATGGCCGCGGTTGCCTGCTTGGCCGCCTCAGCAATCTCCATTTCGTCGTCGGAGTCCAAGGGATCGGCCTGCACATCGCTCTCCTCCATGAGGATGCGTACATGATTGGTGACGCGATGATTCTGCGACTCTTGGAACTGTGCGAAGTTTTGGATGGACTCCGAGAGCAGCGCATTCTCGGCCAGAATGAAAAAGTGGAAACGATGCCGCACACAAATGCAGGCCAGCGTCGTATTGTTGACCAGTGCCGAGCGCAGATCCGTCAACTGGCCCGGCGTCATGAGCGTCTTGTGCTCGAATATATATGCCGAGATGAGAAAATCCAAAATGGCATCGCCAACAAACTCAAGCTCCTGATAGCAGCCGGTTATACGGTTCGTGGGATTCGATGGATGCGTTAGTGCCTGCAGCAAATACGCACGATCACGGAACGTGTAACCGAGATTCCGCTCCAAGTGCTGATGGTTAATCAAAAATCCGTCCACCTCGCGCTGCGAGATATTCGTGCGCATGCGTGAGCCGCCCAGGTGCAGGTCCAACAGCTGTGTCAGCGGCTTGCCAATGTCCGGCTTGCAGATGCCAAAGTATTCGAGCATGCGGAATCCGTGCTGCATTCCATAGTTCTTTACGATCACGCCCAGCAGCGCCTCCAGCGTATCGGCGATCAGTTTGTCCGGCATCTGGACGCGTCCAACACAGAAATTGAGCTCGCCGCTGAAATCCATGCCAGCGTGATGCGTATGCTGATTCGCCTGGCAGCCATCCACAAAGCTGCGAAAGACATTGGCGCCGCATTTGCCTTCACCAAACAGCTCCTCCTCCGTAATCGATAATGTGTGCAGATTGTGCGGCCCGACCAGCGTAGCCAGACCCGGATTCTCCTGCCACAAGGCCAACACGTTCTGCGGCAGAGCCACGCTAGGCGGAAGCCACGTGTACTTTGGCGTGAACAGCGTGCTGCAGATGCGCGTCGGAATGTCCGTGTCACTGAGGCAGTACAACAGATTCCGATTGGAGACGAGCGTGGACTTGATCTGGTTTAAACATAAAAAAAAACGAATTAAAAAATTATCTTAAACTGACTTCAGAATTGTTAGCTAGCTTTTAAATTGTGGGAGATATATATTTTCACAGTTTAATATCGAATTGATCGATTTTTAGTGGAAGTCATCTGTTTGAAATATCAGAAGTATGTAGCATAAAACCAAGCGAGATATATAAAAAAGATATAACAAATAATGTTGACACATTAGCTGACGCGGATATACACGAGTTTATATTTCTAACTTTAAGTTTCTACGACGAAATTAATACTCTTCATTTTATAAAGGGGAATACAAAGATTAAAGTAAAGATTCCTTGATAAAGATTCTCTACGTTGATGCTGTTATAATAGTTATTTTAATAAAGAACCTTAACCATAATGATTACAAAAGGGAATACACTTGTATATAGATATTTATGTCAATATATCTGTTTAGACCAACCTGCGTTAATATGCCCTCATTCCAGTCCGGATACTTATTGGCCAAATAGAGCGTGGCGCTGAACTTGAGAAAACAATCGCCGAGCAGCTCGAAGCGTTCCATGTCGAAGACATCGACGCTGCCCGCATACGTGATGGCGGCGAGGAACTCGCCCTGCTCCGCCGGAGTGATGTGCGCATCGGAAATGCTGCGCTGCAGCACCGATAGCTGCACCTGTTCGACGCGGCTGCCGTTGTCGCCGCCAAGGGAGGGCAGGGCAGGCAGGGCAGGCAGTTGGCTGTGATTTTTGTTCTGGGAGCTGTAGATGTTGCCTTCGCGCATTTTGAATTGGTTCTGCGTCCAGAACTCTTTGTCCTCATCTTCGAGTTTCTCCAAATTGAGCAGCTGGCCGCTGGTAAAGTTATAGAAATAGGAAAGCTCCACAGGATAGGTGGACATGATGTTGCGCTCGATGTCGATCGGCTCCATGTACTGCTGCCAGGGCACCTCCAGATCGGTGATCTCCAGCTTCTCCATGGCATTCTCGATTGTCTTGGTGGGCAGCGGCTCCAGCAGCGAACGGGGCTCCTCGATGTCATCGGCGGGCATCGCATTACCCTGATGATCGACATTGCGGCGCAGCGACCAATCAATCTCCAACGGTCGTGGCCTATAGTCGACGCCATTTATCGGAATCTTGTCCAGACCCAGATACTTGTTGATTCGCACGCGCAGCGTCTCCGCGTGCAGCATGTAATTGAGTCGTCGCAAAATGCTGGGCAGGAAGAGCAGCTTCACCCAGAGATCGCCGGGAAACCCGAAATTGAAGCACAGCTCCGGTATGAGCATTACCTTGGCGCGGGCCTTGCTCTGTGCCGAGGATTTGACGCGCTGCTGCACATAGAAATTCATTTGTTCGGTCAGTTCGCGCACCTCGACCAGGAACTGATGCTTGTGGGCGATGTCGCCAATGTAGTTTCCGTACTTGGCCATGGTGAACTGGTAGTAGTTCTTGTCCTGATGCGTATCCTCCATCATGCTGAGGGGCGTCAGGTCCGTGTGCACCTTGGTCACCAGCATCCGCTTCTCATCGTAGTTGGCATACCACTGTGTCACCACCTTGCCCTCAAAGTCCGCCGGGTTCGGTGGCGGCATCTGTTTGCGCTGCTGGAGCGTTGTGGCCCGCGACTTGGGCAGGCGCGGAAATTGCTGGACGAGCGGCCAGTCGATGCCAACGCCGGGCGTGGCCGACAGCGGCACCACCAGAAACGAGTTTTCCGCATTGCGGCGATCGAACACAAAAAACGGCTGCCAAATGCGCAGCAAATCACGGAAGAGCATCACATGGAAACGCTGCAGCTGATCCAGCAGCTCCCGGCTGCCAACGATCACCTCCAACGGCTGCTCGGCGACATGCACATGCAGCTTGCCCTGATGACTAAACAGCGGCATCTCCGCCAGACGCGGCAGTCGCTTCCGCAGCAGCAGCGCAAAGTTGCGGCGCGTCTTCATCGCATCGAACATGTGCGCCGTGTAATCGTTCCGCTGGTAATCCGCCTCCAGGCTAATCTCGTATGCATAGCAGGTCTCGCCCACGCGCGGCATTGCATCGTACAGCTCCGTTGGACACTTGCTGTCGTAAGTTTTCAACTTGTTTTCCTCGCGATCCTTTCGCTTGGTGGTCACTGCGGGCCGGAAAATATTATAAATACGTGTAAACATGTTGTGGGATCTTGTGAGACATATATATAAACATAGTATATATATATATTAAATCCTAATTCCCAAGTCTATTAGGGTACATTTGTAAGGTTAAAGAAAATTCGGATGCTTTTAACGTGGAACATGGGCAGATATAAAATAGCAACTCAAGTAAGCAAAACCAAAGTTGATGTAAAACTAAAACCGAGGGCACGTGATTTTATGGATTAAAACCCAGAATTGATCATTATTGCATGCTGCAATACGCACCGTCGTCGCCGTATTTCTTCCAGTGTTCAAAGTGCACATTCGCGATCTCAGCGACCCGCTCGTTCACCGTCGTGGGCAGAAAGCGCTCGTTCAGCTCACCCATTGTGTACAATTTGATGCAGGTCTTGAAGGCCGCCGATATCTTGGCCCAGCGGGTGCAGTTCATCGGATCGCTCTGCAAAAGAGGTTGGCATTGAATCGGCTGCAACAGTGGGATGCGGTTCAATTTATTGCTTACGTAGATAGTTTCGCGCAAGGTCGAATTCAATGGCATTGTGACGGACACCACAGACTTGCGTTGCCAGTCTGTGGTGTGGTTCATGCATTCCTTCTGGTCCAACAGCTTAAACCAGGGCAGCACGATGCCGAACGCATCCGACGGCATCTGCTGGCAGTAGCGATGCAGCAGGGCCAATGCGCTGCTGGCCAGCAGCACGGCGCCGCTCTTATTCACGTACGGCTGTATTTCGTCCTGGAAATGCTCATTGATCTCGTCCATTTGCGGCTCGCTGCGCTCGAGTACACGCTTCTCTAGATACTCGCCAATCTCGGTGTGCGCCTGCCGATACTGACGTATCTGCTCCGATATCTTTTGCTTCTCCAACTCCGACGAGAAAAGTATAAACGACGCCTCCTTGGAGCGTGCCCGTCCCTTCGTTTGCACATACATATTGAAGGTCTTGAGCGGATCCAGTATGATCACATAGTTGCACGCCTGCACGTCGATGCCCTCCTCCAGCACACTGGAGCAAATCATCACGTTGGCCTCGCCATCCCGAAACTGCTGAATGGCCTGCAAAATAAAAATGCACGGATATAATGGTTTTTTTTTATGTGTACTGATTTCTTTTATCCATTTTCGTTTAGCTTGTAATAATGCATATATTTTAATATTTGTGTATTCTTTAATGATATTTATAATTATACGAATTATGACAAATACACAATTAAAGTATAAATTCGCTATTCTAAATTTAAAAAAATATGTTTTTACGAAATGTATGGATTGTTTTACAAAAAAATTTTTTTAAAAATTCAAATTTTTTAAATGTAGAATTGATTATACTATTGATAATACGACAAATCATGATAAAAATGCCTTCGAACGGGAAAATCGGTTAAGTTTTGACGAAGTTATTGGAGTTTGAAATATGGGAACTATGGGTCCGAGAGCCTTACATGTCAAAATTTTTGCCAATTTTCGCAAGATTATTGACCAAAAATTTTACCCCCTCAAAATCACTTTTAATGTTGTTTTTTATACTAATTTTGACATCCGCAATCGATTAAAAACAAAAATTCGCAAATCTAAATTTTTGAAAAAAAAATTTGTCGAAAATAAATAAGGGGGGACCCTTGTGATTTTGTACCAAAAAATTCAAAAAAATTTATTTTCAATAATGCATATATTTTAAATTCAGAATTAATCTATACCACAAATCATGGAAAAAATGCCTTCGAACGTGAAAATCGGTTCAGTTTTGGCAAAGTTACGGGACTTTGAAATATGGGAGCTATGGATCCGAGAGACTTACATGTCAAAATTTTTGTCAATTTTGGCATGATTTTTGACCAAAATTTTGACCCCCTCAAAATCACTTTTAATGTTGTTTTTTATACTAATTATGACATCCGCAAGCGATTAAAATTAAAAATTCGCAATTCTAAATTTTTGAAAAAAAAATTTGTCGAAAATAAATAAGGGGGGACCCTTGTGATTTTGTACCAAAAAATTCAAAAATATTTATTTTCAATAATGCATATATTTTAAATGCAGAATCAATCTACAGGACAAATCATGGAAAAAATGCGTTCGAACGTGAAAATCGGTTCAGTTTTGGCAAAGTTACGGGACTTTGAAGTATGGGAGCTATGGATCCGAGAGACTTACATGTCAAAATTTTTATCAATTTTGACATGATTTTTGACCAAAAATTTGACCCCTTCAGAATCACTTTTAATGTTGTTTTTTATACTTATTATGACATTCGCAATCGATTAAAATTAAAAATTCGCAATTCTAAATTTTTGAAAAAATTTTTTTTCGAAAATACATAAGGGGGGACCCTTGTGATTTTGTACCAAAAAAATCTAAAAAATTTATTTTCAATAATGCATATATTTTAAATGTATAATCAATCTATACGACAAATCATGATAAAAATGCATTCGAATGTGAAAATGGAGTCTCATATTTTTAGGTCAATTTGTATAAGATAACACGTGTTATCACGAATCACAAGTTCAAGTTTCAAGTTTGCGCAAATTGCGTTTATACGGACAGCAATTCGGATATTCTCGCTTCGCGTACGAGTATAGAAATCACATCTTATAAACGAAAATAAAGGTTATACATTTTTTTGTATCCTGTATACGATTCTAAAAAATCCTTAATCATTCTGGCATAGTTTTTAATGGATGTAGCGTATAAGAAAGTTCTTAGTCAGGGGTACTTACCGACTTTTGCCAGCGGCGATCGAGCACGCTCTCGAAGTCGGAAAAGATGCTGTTGCGTCCAACCATGAACTGAGGCACCAGCACGTTGCGCAACTCCGGCGTGGCCGCAATGAAATTGAGCAGAAGTCCGTAGATGCACTTGCAGGTGTAGCGACGTTCCACAAAGATCAGGCAGCAAATGTCCTTGGGCTGTTTGTTGCCAAAGGTGGTCTTTAGATACTGCAACAGCAATTGCACCTTAGGCGTTGAAAAGTTCATGATGACCTCCTGGGAATTGAGCTCATCATCGGACATCGACTCATCGTCCAGCATGTCGCGCAGCTTGGCGACCAGAACGTGGCGCACATTCTCGCAGACCGTGATCGCCGAACGGTACATGTTGCGCAGGGATAGTGTCTCGGCCTGGCGACGCTTAATCTCGAACTCAACCAGCACCGAAACGATGGCTATAGAGCCGGCATAGATGCCATAGGTTTCCAATTGAAAGATAAAATCATTGAGTATCGTCTTGACTGCACTTTTCTTGTTCGGATCGCGCTGCAACCGCAATCCTTTGGACATTCGCACCGGCTGATGGCCAATGTCGACCAGGTCCAGCGTCGCAAAGAAGTTTTGAATGCGATAGCGTATGGAATCGATAATCTCAAAGGTCTGTGACGTCGATCTGTATGTAATTAGGCATTCGCGCGGTTTTGTCGAGTAACTGCGAACACAGAGAAAACAGAAGTCAAGATGTCTGTGTGTGTGCGCGTGTGTGGGTAAGTTTGCTTACAGCATTATATTCTCCATTTCCTTCATGTCCGAGACGGTGACAATGTTGCCGCGAAACGTGGTTTCCAGCTCCTTCAATTTCTTGGCCACCTGCTTGATTTCGTTGCCCTTGATTAGAACGCCCGTCAGACCCAAGACTCGAGGCAGGGGCAAGTGGGAGGGTTGTATTTGAAACAGTCGCATAAACTCATGGTACGGATGCCGACCGGTACCATGATGGCACTCATCTATAATCACAATGCTCACGGATTTCAGTTCCATATGGTTCTGCGTAAACAAATCAAGTATGACCTGAGCTGTGCCCACCAGCACCTGTTGATAAGGATTTAATAAAATAAAAAATATATATAATATATATGCAAATGAATCTTTACAACATATATTAATGTAACTCAAAAACAAATGTTTTTTCATCATTCCTATAGTAATAATATGCTGGCATTAACTTTTTATTTTTATTTAATATTAGTGCAGAATTGGAATTGAATATGTAATTATTTAAAAAAGCGAAACCACAAGCTAAAAAATATTTTTATGCTTATAATGTATGTAGCTTACTATTAAAAAAATAATTAAAAAAATATATATAGAAAGGAAAAAATAAATATGTAAAACCAAAACAATTACACAGTAGAAAAACTATATTTGACAGCCTTGATATCATTTTTTAAATTAAGAGGTAAAGATCAAACTCGAAATAGAAAAAAGCCAAGCTCTATATATAGATATGTTATAGATAAGAAAAATGTGCTGTGACTCAAGAAAAAATGGTATTAATAGAAATTGCTGATAAGAAATTGTAAAAAAATGTATTAACAAAGAGATTAAATGTTCTTGCATACTTTTAAAATATCCAACGAAACAAAAGTTTCTTTGTAATGGCAAACAAAAAATTCATTTAAATTAGAGCTATTAGAATTGGTGAAATTGCATGTTCTTAAATTAAAAATCTTAAAAACAATCTTGCAAAACAATGAACAGGCGGACATAAAGAGCAGTCATGACATATATTATATTTGCATACCATAAGTATAAACACAAATCAAATAAATGAAAATGCTCACTTGATTGTCGCGTATCTCCTCCGACCATTTTGAACGATTCCAATTGTCGGTGCCCTGCTCGCCAACGTAGAAACCAACTTTAAAGTTTGTAAATTTTCGCACGCAGACGGCTTGTTGACGTGCAAGTTCAACTGTGTTGCACATAAATAGAGCGCGTTGACCGCCTTCATTGATCGATCTAAGAAATATAAACAAACGCGAGCGCTTTATATAGTATAGCCAACGTACGTATGTATACATACATTATATAGACGACTGCAAGTGTTTGTTGATTGAAATACGAAGCCAGTTCCAAGCGGAAGCTGGTTTCTGCGACCCAAGACCATTAAATATACATATATAAATATACATTAAAATTGTGTAATAAGGGGGTATTATGAGTCATAATATGATATTCCGAAAAATCTAAAGTTATAG
Source organism: Drosophila paramelanica (assembly GCA_035043915.1). Lineage (NCBI taxonomy): Eukaryota > Metazoa > Arthropoda > Insecta > Diptera > Drosophilidae > Drosophila > Drosophila paramelanica. The sequence goes on along the minus strand of JAWNMO010000674.1, from coordinate 6,854,014 downwards.
AATATTCTTCTATTGATAACTACCTCCGTTTAACTAAAATCAATAAATATTCGCCTGGGATTTGTTAGCATATCGCGCAATGTATGATCTTAGTTTGTGCAGTTCAAAAATATTGTATTTTTTTGAAATCTAATCCACTTCACAATAACACTTCAAAATGAGAAGAACAAATAAGAGTGCTCTAGTTGAGGAAATTTGATACCCTACTACATGTGAATGTGTCAAATCTCAAACACACCCATTTAAAAATGGGATATTGGTCATTTAAAATTCATTTGGTCTGCTTGTGCTATAAACGAGCGTCGTTAACTCTGTAGTTCTAATAGTTATCGAGATATACACATTCTGGCGGACGACATTCACTGATACTGTATAACAAATTTGTATATGCAAAATTTTAAATGTCATCATCTTATACTACCACAACACTTGGACAAAAAATATTTATTTATTTAGCCGCATAAAGTTGCTGCGCTTGCGTTAAATATGCTCGTGTATGCCTGATTTTCTGTATATGTATGTATCTGTATATGTATGCGTCTCCAAGTCAGATTAAGATTGTTTATGACAGAGTTTTGGGTAGTCGGTTATGCCCGGCTGCAAGGTATTTACTTATTTTATTTGATTTGCGCTTACCTGTCCAGGTTCTGGGAAAAGCGCTTCAGTGCCAGGATGGCCACGTAAGTCTTGCCCGATCCGGTGGGCAAATAAATAATACCATTTCTCTCCGTAATATAATCGACAAGGCGCAGTTGATAGCCGCGAGGCTATAGAAGCATAATAAACACAATAATATAAAAATATATAATAATACAATGTATATTTATAAGTACCTCGATTTTAATATCCTTCATATTTTCAGGCATTTTTTCTTTTTGTTTCTGCTGTTGCTACTGAACGCTTCCACTGCAAGTTGCAAACTGAATTCTTTGGCGTAGGAAACGCATACAAATGCAATTGAAACACTCTCAAGTGCTTCTGCACTCGTCTCTTGTTACTGTGCACTCTTCTTTTTTTTGCCTTTCAGCTGACGTGGCACGAACTATTTGGTGTTGTTGTGGTCTCCCAATTGGCGCTGGGCACTTTTATTTTTTTTCGGGGATGTACCGATTTTTAGCGTACAATACCTGTTTATTTTGCGAGCGTTTACCTACCCAGCATCGACCGGCTTCTTATCAGTATATTAACTGCGTTAGTTTAGCTAATGTATAATATACCATCATTATAGGTACATAAATGTGTTCTACACGATATAATATAAAATCCATTCATACAATCCAAATACAAAAACGAAAATATCTAATCCGGGACAAGTCGACCACACAATATAAAAACATCTGAAAATGTGTGACTGTTTCACACAAAGCGAAAAATACTTTTAAGTTCTACAGCTGTCTTATAAAATATCGTCTAACAAACACATCGACTATCGATATTCAAACGATATTAAGTGCGAGTGCTTGCAGCCCTGACCGCATACAACACTGTCTTGTGTACTGAATCACACCACACACAAATAATAAAGAATTTGTCATTTGATTGCAAAAAATTGAAGCCAAAATTAATTTGTACCTGTTTTTTGAACAATGTCAATGTGAATTTGGCTGCAACAGACGCACCACTACAGTGTAAAACAAAAATATACTAATAACAGAGGCACTCAGAGGGCCTGTTGTGTGTACACAAAAAATAGTAAACAACAGCAACAACAACAACAATGGTTGGAATTATTGATGAGGCGCAGCTGTTTTATCCGTTGGGCACACGTATCAAAATAGGCAACAATTATGGCACCGTTAAATACGTGGGCGAGGTAAATAACCTGAACAACTTAAATTGTTCAATCCAATTAACAATTATCAACTGCGTTGCAGGTCTGTGGCCACACGGGCACTTGGCTGGGCATCGAGTGGGACGACGGACTGCGGGGCAAACACAATGGTCAGGTCGATGGTAAGCGTTATTTCCAAACGCAATTGCCCACGGCTGGAAGTTTTATACGGCCGGGTAAGCTGGGACCCTGCGACACGCTGGAAGATGCGGCACGTGAACGTTATCTTAACTACGATGCAAAGAATGTCGACACATCGCTAGTGCGCGAAGCGCAGGCCTCGATGCAAGCGTCGCTGTTTGAGGTCGTGGGCATGGACAAGATAGCGCGCAAGCAGAGCAAATTTGAGCAGCTGTCGGAGGTGAGCGTGGAGTGGACGCCCGTGAATGCGGCCGGCTATTTGAAGGATATGACGCAGCTGACGACGCTGAATGTGAGCCACACTCTCATCTGGAACTGGGAGATTGTGGCCAGCATAACGCAGCAGCTACCCATGCTGGAAAATTTGAATTTGAGGTGAGTTGCTGTCTTTTGTTATATAAATTAATATTATAATATAACTTTTTGCGGCAGCTCCAATCGCCTGGTGTTGCCCACCAAAAAACAAATCGGTGAGTTGGCTCCAGCATTCAGTCAAGTGAAGCACATCAATTTGGGCAGCTGCGGCTTTACCGACTGGAAGGATGTGATGCAAACGGCACTTTTGTGGCCGGACATTCAATCATTGAGTCTGCAAGAAAATGGATTAAGCCAACTGGCCGAGGTGGATTGCGAACGCATATTCAGGCAGCTGCAAGAGCTCGACTTGCATCGCACAAAGCTAATGGATTTCGATCAAGTGTGTAAACTGGGCAATATACGCACCTTACGGCTGCTCAATCTCATGGAGAACGGCATCGAGCAGCTCCAGTTGCCGGACTGTGAGCCGCAGAGCAAGTTAAACATGTTTGTGTCGCTGGAGCAGCTCAGTTTATTGCACAATCCCATATGGAATGAGGTGGGGTCATCAAAGATTTGTTTCAGATTTATTATCTAGATCTAAAACTTGTTTCTATGCAGACTGAGGCATTCAACGAGCTAGATAAGTTGCCGAAACTGAAGAGTCTAAATAAGACGCCGCACTTAAAGTCAAGTTTTGAGGAAATGTTCTCCAAGGCTGTGGCCAGCATAGCTGGCTTACAGTTTGTGAACAAGGCCAAGGTTACGTCGGAGGGGCGACGCGGCGCTGAATACGATATATGGAAAAAGTATGCTTTAGACTGGCTACAAGCGACCAAAATGGGCGCTGATGCTCTGCGTGACTTCTACAAGAAACATCGTACCTATTTGCTGATTGTCAACAGTAAGTTTGCCCATAAAGTAAACGCTAATTTGAGATATAATTTCAAGGATCTCTCTCCTCACAGAATGTGGATCTCCAGCGGATTTTGTGCCGCGCATCCAAGTCAAACAATCGAATCTCATTAAAGTTCGCATACAGCATCGGCAGACGGGCGAAGTTTGGGACAAGAAGGTACCTCGCATGATAACCGTGCAGACATTACAAGGACTGATCATGAAGCGCTTTCAACTGGCCGGAGAAACACCACGGCTCTGCTATTTCGATGCGAAACATCCGGAGCTCGTGGTGCCCCTAGAGAATAGTGCGAAAACACTTGATTTCTATTCGGTTCAGGAGCATGACACCGTATTGGTTGATTAGAGCAGCAAATATTTTCTGCTTTCCTTCCTTACTTTTGGTATTTAATTGTGGTACAATTGTGGTATAAAACGAGCACAACACAAATTCAAAGAAGTTTAGAATTTATGTATTTGCTTTGACATCCACTGAACATCTGCTATGCAATGCAAAATTAATAATGTTAATGTTTAGGTACTTAAGTTCAAATTTCCACTTTCTTTATATTTATATTGCTTTTTGTTTTGTTTTACAAACTAAAAATTAACGTTTATTAACCAAAGTAAAATTTTGTTTATTATATTACATTCAAAGAGTTCCGATAGTTAACGTATATATCGTTGTGTCGGTATGTGTATTTCTAGAACGTACGCTAATTTTCGATTGGTATTGCGCATAATATGTAACAGTTATCGATAAATTGTCAGTCACACTACCGCGATGCGCTTCTATTGGCTAACAAGCTCTGTAAAATTGCTTAATGGCAATAAAAACACTTTGCTGGCTGTAACTGTGCGTAATTTGTCTGCCACAACACAGACAAATGGCGAAAACGCATCACTGACGCCACCGCCGCCCGCATCGGAGACATTGGAAAACGACAGCAAGAAAAACAATGCGCATCAGCAGCGAGCGCTTCACATAGCCGTGATTGGGGTTCCGAATGTGGGCAAGAGCACATTTATCAACAACATCATTAATCACAAAGTGAGACGCAACAATAAGTAAAGAAATCCATCTAACAAATGGTCCCTCTTTAGGTATGCCCCACCTCCGCCAAGGTGCACACAACGCGCAAAGCGAACACCGCAATTTTGACCACGGGTCAAACGCAGCTCGTCTTCTACGATACGCCGGGCTTGGTGACACAGCGCGAAATTCGCAAACACCATTTGGAGCAGAGCTTCAAGAGCTCATATCGACACGCCATACAGCACGCGGACATCATAGCTGTTATGCAGGATGCCTCCAATAGCTGGACGCGAAAGGAACTGCATCCCACAGTGCTGGACACGCTGAAGGCATATGCGCAGTTGCCCAGTTTTCTTGTGCTCAACAAAATCGATGCTCTGAAATCGAAGCGCGTACTCTTGGATCTGATCAAGACCCTGACCAACAATACGCTGCGTAGCAGGCGCCAGGGAAAAAAAATTGAGGTGGAGCAGGCGGCATTGGCTCCAGCAGCAGGCATGCCATTGAATCAGCGCGAAACCAGCTGGAGTCACTTTAACGATGTCTTCCTGGTGTCCTCAATAACGGGCAGTGGACTGCAAGAGCTGCACGACTATTTGGCTGGCGCCGCCAAACCAAGACGCTGGCTCTACGCCGCCGATGTCTACACGGATGAGAAGCCCGAGACGCTAATAGTGGATAGCGTGCGCGCACGCCTGCTGGACTACTTGCCGCAGGAGATACCCTACAACCTGAAATGCGAGCTGGAGTATTACAGTGTGGAGAAGCGTATGTAAAACAGACAATTTCATTCCTAGTCCTTCGTGCCTCTCCAGCCCTATTGTTTGCAATAATGCAATGATTTATGCTTGATTGCAATAACACTTTCTTTGAATTGCAGACGTTGTTTACACCTCGGTGCTGGTGCACTGTCCGACGCCACGCATTGAACGTCTGATCTGCGGCGAATCGAATGGCAAATTGCGGCAGATAACCGAGCGAGTCACTTCGGATCTGGTGGAGATGTTTGGCCAGGCCGTATCTCTAACGATATCTACCATTTCCGGCGGCAAGAAGACAGCTTGAGTATTTTAACTCGGATGTTTGTTGTGTTTATATTATATATTTAAAAGGAAAAAACAAAGTGCTTTAAATGCTATTCACAATAGTTTCAAATGGGCAACCAGTTTGTCAAGTTCGGCAGCTGATGCCGGTCCCAAGCCCAGCACTGTAGCCGTGCCGGCCTCCAGTTGCGTGCGACCTGCGTCTCTGACTAAAGCAGCCACCAGCTGCGCCTCTTGCGCCTGTGCCTGAAGCGCGCTCAGCTGCTCGTAGCTGTCCACGCGCAGTACAATCTTGGGTTGTCCCATGCGGCACCAACGTTGCAGCAGCGCGCTTTGCGCCTCGCTTCCCCCTGCTGCGTTTTGGTAGCACATGATGGCGGCATGGGCGCATTGTGCGGCGGTTTTGCCTTTGCTCATTTTGAGGTCGCTGCGCACGATCAGAGCCAGCTTGGTGGGCTTGCCGGCGAGGGCGTTACTGGTGCTTAGGACTTGTTGTACGATCTTATTTAACATTGGCGTATTTTTTAGTCTGCTGGTCCACGTACTTTTGCATGCAGCTCTTGAACTCTTTGACTTTGTCTTGGCACATGCGCCAGTCGCCTGTTTCGGCGATGCACTCCTGTACCTTGTAATGTAGCTCAATGCAGCCCGTTTTCTTTAACATCAATTCGACGGGATCCTGTTCCACAGCAGACATATTTAGCACTTTTTGAACGTTATGAAAGCAGCTGTAGACTGCAGGCGACAGCATTCACAAGAAATGCGATATCGATTCTAATGTTGACCGGCGATAGTTTGCAATACTTTGGGAATTTTTGAAATTATTTTACAAATTATTAGAGAAATAATTTAAATACGTCAGCAACGTCAGACAGGTTAAGCGTCTTTTGAAAGTTATGAAAACAGATCTAGACTGCATCATTCTGAGCAGTAACTGCAACACTACATTGGTATCGATACTAATGCAGGTGATATTTTTAATTAGTAAAGTCTATCGAAAAGTTTCGATTACCAGCAATAAAGCGGCAAATTTAAAAAAGCATTACTTAAAAGTAGAAAAAAATTTTAATCAAGTATCACATAAAGGCTTAATACTGATTACTCAATAAATAAATAAATATATGATAGCATGTGAGACGTTAGTGAGTTAAAACGTGAATATAAATAAAATAAGAAAGTCATGGTTAAGTTTAAGAAAGTTAAAAATTGTTACAATTTATCCAAATATTCCGAGAGCTCGGGTAGTCCTAGTTTAAGTGCTTTGCGTAAACGCGTGTCCTGCACAATCTGGTAGGGCTTGCTGCCGGTCTCGCAAGGATCACCCGGCAGCATTTGCCAGTGATCGAACACACATTGTGGAAAGGCCTGGCCACGCGTATTAGAGCGCAGTTCGGCCGTAAAGCCAAAGGACTCGTTGACCGGCAAATATGACTTGACCACAAACATGGGCGTGCCGTTGACAGGAGTCTCTTCAAACACATGTCCACGTCGTCGGCTCAGCACCCTGTGGATGCCCCCAACGACCTGATTATGGCATTGAATCTCGCACAGATACACCGGTTCCAAGAGACGCGGACTTGCCGTGATGGCAGCGGCGTAGAGGCAGCGGCGTGTGGTGGGAATAATCTGGCTACCGCTGCGATGCACTGCATCGGCATGCGCCACCACATCGTGTATATCGAAGCGTACACCACGCATATTCTCCTCAGCTAGGACGCCCTCCTTGGCGGCCCACTGGAAACCGGCCATTACGGAGTCCTTTATCTCGTTCAGATACTGCACCGACTTGGTGCAGTCCACGATGATGTTGGGGCCGCTGCATTCGGGACCAAAGCACCAGATCTTGCGCGCCTCGCTCACATCGTAGTCATACTTCTCGTTCAGATAACGTGCGCGCTGCTTGAACTCATCCCGGGCGGTCACAACGCCATTATCGATGTCTTCGGCGAGGCCATCGGGCATGGGCTGGGCCGTCATGGTGAGGCGATTGTGTTTGTTGCGCGACTTGGACAGGCACAGTTGGTTCGATTCCTCCAAGACGGTTTCGCGGTAAGATACCAGAGGATCTGATGTTTTCAGTGGAATGCAGGCATGATCCTCCTCCAGGTCCTTGATGCATATTTCTAAATGCAGCTCACCGGCACCCGCTATAATATGCTCACCCGACTCCTCAATGATGCACTGCACCATGGGATCGGACTTGGCCAGACGCTTTAGGCCAATCACCAGCTTGGGCAAATCAGCCGGATTCCTGGGCTCAACAGCAACACGCACAACTGGCGACACGGAGAACTTCATGACCTTCATGTTGTGCGCCTCCTTGAAGGTTGTGATAGTGCCCGTCTTGACCAGGAATTGATCGATGCCAACCAGAGCGCAAATGTTGCCCGCCGGTACATCCTTAATGGTCTCCACGGAGCGACCCATCATGAGGACCGTACGCTGAATCGCCATCTCGTGCAGATCCTCCTTCTTGCCGGGCACATAGTTGGGGCCCATGATGCGGCATTTCTGACCGGTGGCCACCTTGCCGGCAAATACCCGACCAAGGGCGTAGAAACGTCGCACATCCGTGTTGGGCACCATTTTTGAGATGTACATCATTAGTGGACCCTTGGCGTCACAGCTCTTTATGGCCACAGCCGCCTCATCGTTGTGCGGACCTTCGTACAGCAGCTCCATTCGGTACCTTTGGGCTACCACCGGCGAGGGCAAATGAATGGCGATCATTTGCAAAAGGGTCTCGCCGGCTGGCAGCCATCTACGCATCACAGTTTTCAGCAGCTGCTTTCCCTCCTGCTCCTCCTCCTCGGGCTCCAGAAACACGCCCATCTTATGCAGCAGGTCGGGTATTTCCACCGTTTTAAACTTCATGATGGCATCGAATACCTTGTAAATGGGCTCCAATATGTACAGGCAAAATGAGCGCTTACTATCCGAATCTACGTGCTTTTGCCATTTTCTTGTCCGGGTGTTGAAGAAATTGTTGCCCCAGAGACTGTCGAGGAAATTATTTTAAAGATATTTAAAATAAAATATATTACACCAAAGTGATACAAAGATAAAATTTGCATCATACTTTCATAAAAGTAAGAAGTTTAGTTAAAGATAACCAAATCTATCAGTTTATCTAATACAATAGTATAAAATACAACTAATATTTTTTAATATTCCATAAAGAACTTTTTTCTCTTACTGCACATACAATTTGAGTTTCGCACGCTAAATAAAATCGATATCGTAATCAACTGCTAACACTTAAACTATTGAAAAAAAATTTCGGAAACTCACCGTTTCATTAACTTGCCGATATCCATATTAAATTTTGCGGCGTATATTTCGGCGAATTGTTTCACCGTGAAGGCCCAGCCATGCAGACCCGAGCCGAAGCCAACGGAACCATTTGAGGGATCCACAGACACATCGCCCATGGGTCCCGTATCATCATTGTAGGTGGCAATAATCAGATTCACGTTCTCCACAATGCGCTGAAACGTTTGGTATAGATCCTCCGTGTCCAGCTGTAGTTCGAGCAGCGCACGATCCATTTTGTTAAGAAACAGAATGGGTTTGATGCGTTCAGCAATCGCCTGACGGAGCACCGTCTCCGTCTGCACACAGACGCCGGAAATGCAGTCGACAACGACCAGGGCACCGTCGGTGACACGCAGAGCGGCCGTCACCTCCGATGAGAAGTCCACATGACCGGGTGAGTCGATCAGATTGATAAGAAAACCATTGGTGTCCTTTTCGCGCTGATCCGATTGCGTGATGAAGCGCAGATCATAGTCCTGAAGTTCAAAGTACATCGTGATTGCACTAGATGGGAAAAGTATCTTAGTAAGGATTGGGAATAATTCATGAAGTGACTTAAGTATATTGGGTTTGTGCCATGTCTGTCCGTATGGAATTTTTATAATTTCAAATATGTGTTCGAAAAGACCAAAAGCCTGTACTTGAATTAATGAGAATCGCATAGAGGGGCCTAACTTGTCTTCCTAGACAATAACATAAAGCTGCAAGACTACTGTTTGTGGATCTAAATATGTTAGAAACCATCGGACAAAAGCAAGCATTCTTCTGTTATTTGTTTGCAAGAAGCCTTAAATGCCGGTTTACTTATTAGACTTGATCGATTTATATCAAAATATCAAAAAGTGAATTTTTAACAACTAAGCATGCTCGATCACACTCAATGCAGCTCTGCGCTTACGTTGACTTGATGGTAATGCAGCGTTCCTGTTCGTCTTTGCGGGTATCGGTGAAGCGCAAGGCGCCCGCTTTGGCGTCCGCTATGATGCCCGCCTTGCTCACTAGCGAATCCGTCAGAGTGGACTTGCCGTGATCGACATGGGCTATAACCGATATGTTGCGTATATTACGCTGCTGGTCCATCAGGCTGCGTATTTCGTCAATCGACAACTTCACCATTTTAGTAATTTAGGTTTTTCACTTTGAGCACGATTTATTTAAATTTGCACCTGCATTGGCGCGATTTGAACGATTTGAAGCATATTCTGGAATATTCTATGCTGCCGGCGCTTATAAACCCTTTCGATGTATCGATTTCATAATAACAGAAAACAATTTTAAAGCTTTCATCGAAAAGCTGTCTTGTCGCAACGAAATGTTTACATTTTGCGCGGAGCTTTAAAAGCTGAACGTTTGGTAAAAATATGAAATGGCATATCAGGCAGTGTCTTAGACCGATGGGGTATATTATGATTATTGTTATTATTATTATTATTATTTTTATTATTATTATTATTATTATTATTATTAGTATTATTATTAGTATATTAATATAATATATACATTTTATTTATTAATTGTTTTAGGAACCTCTTCAAATCTAGCTAGCCTACGCATCTGACTTTAGTCATCGTTTGTTTAATTCATGATGTAATTCAAGTAAATACGAAAAGCTTTTGCAAGCTTTTTAACTGTTGTAAATCAAACAAAATCATTGAAAGCTTTTACTTATGAAATAATTTATTTTAGATAATAATCAGATTTATATAGAATATATTTTGCGGTTTAGTTTTGTAAATATCTCAATAATTTATTTATTTTTGCTTTAGCTAAAATGCGAACTGGCACTAAGTTCAGTTTTGTTTAAGCTTCATATTTTCTTAATTGATCCCAGCGCAGCAATACACAATTTTCATTTAGTGTGTCGCTCACGTAGCTAAAGTGAAAATTCTTGGGGTAAATTTTGGTCGTTTATCTTAACACAGTTAATTAGAGGAATGTGCGAACGGGACTGTCGTTTTGTTTGATAAATTGTACTCTGTTTTCAAAGCGTTAAAAGTGTTATTTGGTCCTTTTTATTGGTTAAGATAAATTATTTAAAACTTGCTGGAAAACGTAATCAACTTATTTTGTACATATCTATAGCTAGTTGTTTACTTGCTATAGAGTATCTAGCAGTTGGGTACTTCTCGCCACTTTCGAGGTGAACTTTATTGCTAACTGAAGTCAACTTTCAAATACAATTATAAACAAGCACACGATTTTGTCAAAATGATTTGGTATTTTCTTTAGCTAATTATAATTGTTGTGATTAACAATGTTAAGTTTATTACAGTATGTAAAACGTGCTTATTAAAATTAATTATTCAACATGTTTAGTCACAGTTAATGTTTGAACCTTAACAATTTTTAAAAATTTAAAAAACCTATAAATTATGAAAATAAAAAACAGTAAAATATATAAAATTAAAGTATCTTATAATCCGTTATATCCGTTCAAAATCATTAATTTATGAAAGAGTGTTACTAAAGAGCTCTTAAATCGAGTTTTTATTGTATTACTTTTTTAAAATTCAAATATTTCCTTGTAAAAATGCAAGAATTTCCTATTTGAACTTGTATACCTTTTACTTTCCGAATTTTTTAATTAGCTCCATTTTGCTTAAACCCTAAAATTAAGATTTTACAATAGAGGCCAATTTCTTTAGACATTTTTATAGCTATAATTATTTATGGCATTAATATTACAAAAAATTTGATTTGTTGTTAGCAGCATGTTTTTGTCGAGCAATAAGTTTTTATGAAATAGCTATAAAAACGCAGCAATTGCTTTAATGGCCAATTGCCAATTGGAGAAGACAACTGCACTTTGCTTTATGTTTTTTGTTTTAAGTTTTTAGGAAACATGTGTCATAAAATCATTCATAAGGCATGCTTCGTTGAGTTTTACGGTTCGAATTCGAAATTGTTTTTCTTCAAATTTCTTGGAAAATGGGCTAAGTGGGATAAATCTTTTGTTGTCTGAACTCTTGTCAAACGATTCGCATTTGCACATTTGAGTGAATGTGAGTGTGTGAATGAATGGATGTTAAGGAACCCTTATCAAAAGTCTGGGCATTTGCATAATTTGGGTGCAGCGAATGTCGCCAGGCATTAACATTATTTGGCTTTAATTGTACGCCAGAAAACCCGCCTGTAATGCAGCCGCTCAGCAAAGTGGCGACGCCCACAAAATGGATGCTTGTTTATGGTCGGCTGTCTGCTTGACTCCGGCTTCCGCTCCGGTTGCATTATTCATGAGTGTCTGCGGCGCGTGTCCACAAAAAAAAAAAAATAAATAAATAATAATAATAATGAAGAAAAGATGTATGCGCACATGTGTGTGGATGTAGAAGGCGAGGGGGGTTGCATGTACTTTTAACTGCGTCGTCGCTTCGTTTGCTACATTTACATGACGCAGTTGTCAACTAACCGCAACAACAACAACAATAACAAAGCCCACGCATCGTCTACTAGTGTAATGTTTATCAAGTTGAATCTGTATTTACATGTTAAGCAGTATGCAAATTGCCGGCTAAAAATGAAATACTTCGCTGACTGCCTTAACTCCTACTCCGAATATACAGCACCTGCCGCAGCTGTCGCTTCCGCGCACTTCCGTTTCCGCTAGCGTACCAAAATTTCCATGGAATATTGTTTACGCATGGCAAACTTGCGAATTGTGGCCAAAAACTTGTTAATTGCCAGTTGGCTGCCAGCCCCAAAAAGTTTACCTTGTAAGCGATACTTGACAGCATATTTGCTGGCATATTTAAATATTCCACTGCTCACTTTCCACGCTGCTCCCCTCGTGTCTGTCGGTCACGTGGTCATCTTTGCCCAAGAAAGAGTTTATGGGCATTTGCATTAAGTTTTCTTCCAACTATCAAGCATATTCACATATACACAATTTTTGTGGAAAACATTTTGATATATATTTTTTTAAATTCTCATGCATCTTACAGATACATATATATGTATCTTATAAATTATTGTGACTATTTAAAATATTTTACAGATACAGTGTATTCTTCAAATGCAAAGATTTTTTTGTATTTATCATTTATTTATTTTCTGTACTACAAAATATTTATTGGCTATCAGCTATTTTTGTATTATGTATCTTACTGATACATTTCCAAAATTGGTTTGCAACTTACTAAAAGTGTTGTAATACTTTTGTATCTCAAAGATTTGTATGCATCTCAGAGATGGTTTTTTATCTAAAGCATTTTACAAAAAAATCTTGAATCTTAGACCATTCCCAATTCGTTCATTGAATCATCAAATCGTTCGCTTTCAACGCTACCCTAAAAGTATGCTACATATTATTGACTTTAATGAAAGGCGCATCGTTTGCAACAAATTGGCTGTGTGCTGATTACGCATTCTTAAATAAATAATTAGCAACAAGAATAAATGCCAGGCTGGCTCGCTAATTTCTGTAATGCCTCACTGAATTTCTTTTTGCCCAAACAGCTGTGGAGCCTTTTAGCTGTCTTAAGCATTAGCATGGGTTGCCATTGCCATGGCTTTACTTAATATTTGGCGCCACGCCTCGCTAAGCTGCTGTCAATAGGGCGTGTCAACAAAATTGTCTGCCACGGCGACATATTGATTAAAAGCAACAGCTGCAAAAATTTACTAACCTTGACATCGGCTTACACTCATTATGTTTGCTTGGATTTTCTTTCAATGTTTTATTCCTTTGTTTTTGTCTTTTTGCTTATTAAAAAGCTAAAAATTTTACAAAAAGGATAGTCTACGTTCCTAATTGGCATAGTCTGAACTGAATATTGCAACCTAAAGCAATTACTTCAATTAATAAAACTAATTAAAAAATAATCTGTAAGATACAAATCTATCAAACAACACCTTTGAAAGCACATTAAAGCTTTAAGCTAATTATGAAGTTGTTACTTAAAAAAAAATTAAAATATTAAAAAAAACTAAAATCATTAAATACAAATATCAGCTTTGAAATGTTAAATTGTGTGCTCTGCTTATTTTTTCCGTTCTGCTAATCACATATTCAGCTCATATCATTTTAGCATAAGCACAGTGCTAACGCATAAATTTAATTCCCTTGGCATAATGCAATTTTGGCCAACGCGTTTATCGCAAATGGAATATCAAATTTTGGCCAATTGGCATTGGTGGAAATTTGTAAAATGATTAGATACACACACACGCAAACACACACACGCAAACACTCGCAACCAATTACGCTATCGTCGTATGTAAATTAAATTCATTTTAAATGAATACCAAAAATTTGCCAAATGCAGCAAATAAAATTGACGTAAATTATCGACGCACTTCTGTGCATAATTGGCTTTTGTCTCGCACAAAATCGTCTTTGTTTGTCGGTTGGTTCGCATAAAGCTCACTGTTCCCAAACTGGGTTGGGTCAATATTTATACCATTTTTATGCGGGTCAAAGCCAGCGGCAAGTCATCTGCCCTGTCCGGCTGCTTGCATCTGTGCAAATACGATTGGCACAAAAGGTGCCTATAAAAAGCCGCTGACCAGTTTAATTTGCAGCATTGCGCACCTCGAAGTTAACCCATTTGAATATCAATTAAATATAGTTTTTTATATCGAACATGAATTCCACGACGCTGCTGCTCTATTTGCTGGTGGTGTCCATGTTGCTGCTCCTCGTCGCGCCGGCTGCCGAGTCTTCGATCATTTTCTTTGCCTGTCTGTACAATCTGAACATCTGTCCATTCCGCTCAACAACACCGGCAACAACAACAACAATGAAATAAACAATTAACAATATGACAAATGATTTTGTAAAAACAAAAATCGAATTAAATATGCAAGATTTTAATCTGAACGATTTAATGCATGAATAATGAAACTTAGTTAATATATATATTACGTTATTATTCCTCATCGATTAATTGATTGAAAAACTTTTTTGCTATCCAAGCAAATCGACAACTTTAATTAAATAAATATTATATATTATTACCAATAGTACAAATTTGTATTTTTAAAAGTAAGGCTTTTCGTCTTTGGCTATTTTCTAATTTGATCACTTTTAGTTCAATTCCAACTATTGAAAATTTTCAACTACATTCAAATATCGTATTTTACAAATAAGTCACATGTAATGAAATTCCAAAAGAGATTCAATCCTTGACTATAATTAAAAGCTGTGTGTGTGTGTGGCTCTATAAATACGCATCCTTTTACGCATCCTTTGCCGAACACGCTTAATTGCCATCCAGGTGCCAACAAGTGGCCACATTTAATTGAACAATGGATGCTGCTTGAATATTTGAGAACCAAGTGGAGTCAACTCAAGTCAAATAGAAGCTCTTCCGCTTCGTTGCCCGCTCAAGTTCGTTGTAGGCCAGCGCACACACAGAGAAAGAAAGTCGGGTGCAAAGTTTTATCATTAGTTATTTGCACTAATTAAGTGCAAAGCGCATTAAAGCCAACTCAACGGGAAAGCTTTTACTTTTAACGGCGCCGCTGGCTGTGTGCGACTACGTGCCATGGTTATGTAATTTCAGTAACAACCCACCAAACCCAGCCCAAAATCAACGCCCAAACCCGAACTCGAGCCGCTTCCAATGAGCAATGACCACATTAGTGGATAGTCAAACTCTTGTCATTGTAGTTGCTGTTCAGGCAAAAGGCAAACGACATTGTCGTCTTGAATTACCCATTACTCAACTCGGCCCGGTTCCAGCAACAGTAGCTTAACGGAACTTAACTTAACTGTGCCCCGACAAAAGCAAAAGTTTGTTGTGTTTTTGCTCGAAATTTAATAGCAGCGCACAAATATTGCAAAGCGACCTTTTTTGGGCATAAAACTTTCGTTAAAATGGTGATTAATAAGCTCAGCGAAGAGTTCAATAACTAAAAACTAGGGGTATACATTTAAATTTATTTCTTTTAAGAATTATAAGTGGGAAATTTTAAAGAAATTTGTTGAAAATAAAAGCTATGCAAATATTACTAGTTTCTTTACTTATTGGTTTAAGATACACTTGTATTGGGAAAACAAAAAATTTCTATATAATATCTTTAAAATACAAAAGTATCTTTAATCACACAACAAATTTTTTGGAACACAAATTTATCAGTGTTTTTGGTGTCAAACAACAGCTTTACAACACTATAAAAAATATAAGTGCCAAATTTTAATGAAATTTACTGAAACAAAAAATGTATGCTAATATTACTAGTTTCTTCACTTACTGTTGATTTAAAACATAACTTTACTTTTTATTTAATTTGTGTACTTCTCATAAATTTATTTGCTAGCAAATTGCATTGGAACTTTAAATAAGATTGCTCCAGGCCAATATTGATAGTAAATTTATGCATTCTATTTGGAATCGCACTAGAGACTTGGTTCGTGGCACATAAATTGAAGTAGCCCATGCAAATTGGCATCCCTCAAGGTTTCACTCAGCACAGGAATATTGCTTAATGCTTTTTTTCTGCTTATTTTTTGAATATATTTCACATATGCCGAGGGCGCATTTTGGGGAATGAGCAGACAGCAGAGGCCTAAGATTCGAGTAGTGAATGCTAAAACGACCCCAATCAGCAAAATTAAATTTGCTAGACAGACAGAGAGACACACACACATATATGCAAATAAAGCTATTTACAGTTGTACTCAAAAATTAACATTTCGTCAGCAGAACTCACAATTCTTATTTTTCTTTAGATTTCCCAATCTCCAGCACATTGGCCAATGAATCAAAGCGCCGCGGGATGCGAGAAAATGAAGCGAAAAAGAAAGAATAATTTCCTTTTCCGCTTGTTGTCTTAATGTTGTGTGTTTGTGTGTGTGTGTGTGTTTCATATAATAAAAACTATTTATTTGATTTTAATATGCAGCACAGGAAGTCCTGTGACATGTATTGTATAATATTCGATACACTAACAAAAATTGTTGCATATAACATTTTCAAGAAAGCCTCGTTATAACCATTTTTCCCTGTTATAAATTTTAAATTTGTTTTGTCTAAAATTAAAATCAATAAATTACTTTTTCAGACGTTTAAATGCTGACAAAGTGCAAAGAAATTGCCCATTAAGCGCTTGTAAGCTGTTGATAAATGTGACAAAAGAAGAAGAAACCAATAAAATTACAAAAAAAAACACACACACACACATCACACACAACAAATGCAATTCATACAAATCAATTGCTATTTAATTAGCTGCATGGAAAGCCAAACAAAAAGTTTGTTGCCTGCAAATAGCAGAAAGGACGACGACATGCAGAGAGGTCAAATTGCAAAAACAAGCAGCCTGATTGACCCTGCAGCGGTCGTAGTAATGTCATGCGTGGGGCTCTTTCGTGGTATATTAAAGCTTGGCTAAAAATAATATTCTGGTGTATGCTTTCAGGCGCAGAAATATATCCCTAATAAATAACATTTTGTCAGCATGTAAAGGTTAAATCTTAAAGGGGAATCTTTAAAAGTGGAGCTACTGATAAGAATTCTGAAGTAAAAGCTTTAAATACAATGTGCTTGGGTTTTTTAAAGCTTTTATTTTTATAAATTGGAGATATATATATTAAGTTACATATTTTTCACATTAAAGCTAGAAAAGAGGCTTAAAATACATGAATTTAGAAAATTGTAAAAGAACTATTTAGAACTGTAGTTCCTTATTAAAAAAAAAAACTAAAATGCTTTAATTGTTTTTAAGTTGAGCAACGTCACCGCAGATTTTTAAGGGAAGACTCTAAACTTTACTGGGCCACTTTACGTGTAGACTCCGCGGGACACGTGTTCGATTCGAAAAAATTTTAATGCCAATCAAAGTCCCATGTTCAATAAATTTTTAGTGTCTAAAAGGTGTAAAAAATCCAATTTATATTTGCTTGCACACGGCCAGTTCTGGAAGCGTTCCCTATATTATGAGAGCGTCACAAAGTTGCCTTTCAAGCAACTGTCAAAGTTTTTTTCCCCTTCTTTTGTAGACTTTAAAATGTGTTTTCTTTTCAGTTGGTTGGGTTGGGTTGGCTAGGTTCGGGGGAGGGGGCGTAGATGGCGCAGTCAATCGCACTTGGGCAAACAACTCGTTCTGCAAGCTGTTGACAGATGAGCCCCCGCCCCATTCACTTCGAGAAGTTTGTCTAGAATGTTGGCAAACACAAATTGCAAATAGACGGCAAATTAATTAAATATCACTCATACGTCAGGTGTGCCACAACATTGCGTGGCTGCTTATTACCATGATTTGCAGACCAGGAAACTAACTTGAGATTTATGATGTTGCAGCTGCAGGACGAGGCCAGCGAACAGGTCTGGTTCATTTATTATCGCATGCGGCACGTGCAACATGTGGGCGGTGATTTGATTACCGCGTGGGCAGTCGCATTTAAATATGCGTGGGCCAATCAATTTCACTCAAACGTAATTTTATGCACATTTACCAGACTGACTAGCGGAAATTTAAAATAGATTTCATCCGTGTTCGGTCTGCCCACGGCCTTGGTTTTAGCCTTTGCATGTGCCTAAAATAAGCAAGACTGACAGTTAAGCAGTTAACATCACCTGGATTTTACTTTGGCAAAGTTAAGCAAAATAATTCTTTAGCAGAAGCAGAATCTCAATTTTAGAAAGCTGCCTGTGCAAAGTTAAGAAGATATTAGCACAAAGTAGGTAATTCACTTAAGAACACCAACTAATTGGGTAAGACGTAAGCCAATTTATTATCTGCTCTGATTCACAACAGGCACTTGCAATATATATTTAAGCTTTTATCGTTTAAATTTTGTTGAACTTTATATAAAATTTAATAACATTTACAAGAGAAATTATCTCAGCACAAATCATTTTATTAATTTTAAATATTTAAATACTGGGTAATTTAACTACATTTTTTATATAGCATACTTTTATGCAGTGCAGCAAATTAATTTTAAAATAACAAACATTTCAACTATTCAAAAAATTTTTAGAATGCACTTTTGAATTTTTAATGCAACATATTTAGAACAAAATACAATTTAACAGACGCCTGCCGATCGTTTTTGCTCGTTGCAAATATCGTTGTTGCCACCGCCGCTGCCACCTGGAGACCCTCCGGATCCACATAATTGAGGGTTTAGCCTACACCACCAAACTAGTGTGCCCTCTGCTTCCGGTGCACTGAGCACCATTAATAGGGTCAGCCACGACAAATAGATTAAAAACTTTAATGACATCGTTGTGCTAGCATTAGTTGGGTTTTAACTGAACGAGTTGATAAAACGCCCTTTTTATACTTGAACCTTGTTTCTTTATTAACGCACACAAATTTGTAATGCACAGCTGCTAATTAGCCTATGGCTTTATATTTGAAGTTAAACAGTTGATAGTTCATAAATATTTGTTTTCCTAGTTGAACACTTTTTTTAATAAACTTTTAAATAATATAATAACTGTCTGTTTCAATAAAATTTAAATTTGATCTTTAACTTTATTCTCTATATTTCTCATTTAAGGCGTATTTTTGTAAGAAAACAAATGTTTATTTACGAGTTGGAATATCATATGAAATAATCGGATCATTTTTAATGCAATGCTATTATTTATATTTATTTCGGACTTCTTTTAAAGAGTTTACATTATCCCATATTCAGCATATGCTGGATATGCAGACATATTTCCCTGCGCCGATCGGAGTGCAATCTATCCGCATTCGCGAGACACGGGATTGTAGGTGCTACCGGTGCCACATCGGGGTGTCGTGGTGCGGAACGGACAGATGGGTGATCCCGTCAGGCACGCAATTAGCAGAAATGTTCCCTCGGCTGCTGGGGTGCAGAAGACCATCAGCATGGCCACCACCGTCAGGTAGAGAAGGAACTTGGACGACATTTTAGTTGCTGCTCCTGACCTCTGGCTGATTTGAAGTGACGTTCCCGGTGGCCGGGTACCCTATTTATATGCTTGGCCCGAGAGTGGATAAGACGGAAGCATTAATGCGTTTTTCTACATAATATTTACTATTTGCACAAATGGCACAAACTAACTTATTACTAACATTGTGCATTGTGCAATTAATTGTGCAGGCAGTTGCTTATTCAAATTGAAAGCTCATAATTCTAAGCGTGGCAATAAGTAAATAATATTATTTATTTAATCATTGAAATTAGAAATATGAATAGAGAATATTATTGCAAGTCACAGAGTGAGTTTTCCTAATCGGAAACTATTTTTAAGATTACTGATAAATTATTATTATTATGTATAAAATATGAGAAAATATATTTAATATTTTTATGTATTTTTATTTTATTGTATTGCTTAATTTTTGTTAAACTTTAATTATATTCTTTTCGGATATAAGGTACAATAAATATTAAATTAAATTATAATTAAAAGTTAACGAAGCACAAAAGTTATTCTGCGAATATTTTCAAAAGATTAATATTTATTTAAGATACATCTGCAGTAAGTTAATAATTAACAAAATCGTCAACGGAATTATCAAATGAAATATTGACTTTGTTGCAACTTGTCTGCTTTCAATTACACAATTAACTCGTGCTGCTTTTTAAGCCATACAAAGTAGACTTAGCTCGTGCCATCCGTGTAAATAATCCATTATGAGAATATCCGCTATTTAACTAACAAATAAAATATATGCTGGCCGGAAGCCATATAAATAGAGCCCAGCGTTACTTTAAAGAGTCACTTCACACCAGCAGCAGCTCTGAAATAGTTACAACGATGTCGCCAAAGTTCCTTCTCTACCTGACATTCGCGGCCATTTTAATGGTGCTCAGCGCACCTGCAGCTGAAGGCACCTTTTTCATTACGCTCTGTCTGCTGAGATCGCCTTGGTGTCCGTTCGCTCCGACGACGACGCCACAGTGCCTCACGGGCAAAACATGGAATCCGTCGACACAGCTTTGTGGTTAGATTCTGTATTTGGGAATCAGAATATTCAAATTTGAGTTAAAGTCCGAAATAAATAAATCTATTCTAATCTTGATTGCAACAATTTAATATTTTTATTAATTGTAGAAATTAAAGAACACAATAATGAAAGTAAATTATTCATTGAAGAGTTGATTTCAAATTGCTCATTTTTACTTATTTTCAAACAATTTGAATTTATTTCATAGCTAAAAAAAATCTCAAACAGTGAATAAAAATATACTTGAATGAATTTGAATTGAAATCTATGGATACATGTGGCGTGCCCCTAATCGGGTTTTCTCAAGAAAATGCCAAACGGTACACAGCTTAAAACCATAAGCCACTGTTGACAAACTGCGCGCACTTTGTTGTGGTTGCTCAAACCGCTGATTGCGATGCTTTGAAGTGTAAATCGCAGACAAAAGGCTGAAAAACATTTTGCTCATGCATGAGTTGAGAATTGATTGAAAATAAATACAATGGTGAAAGGCGTCTAAAAATAGTTGGCCAGCAAAAAATATTTTCACAAAGCGCCAAAAATTTGCGTCGCGAAAATTATGAATGGAAATTCGCTCAATTCACGGAAAAGCAACAGTTGTGCAAAACAGCATTGTGAACACAGTCCACAGCTGGCACAGTGGCGTCCCCGATAAGTGGGCATGTTGGCCGTTGGCAGCGACTGCGCGATGTGGACAAACGCACGTGGTGGCATCCATTTGTGGATGGCATGTTTGGCGCGCTTTTTGCGCGATTGGCTCTTGTGGATGGCATTGGGGCTGTGCACACTCGGCCGCCGGCTGCCTGAGTTAGTCCTGAAAACGGATTCGCCCAAACCGGTCGCTGGTCGTCCGTCAAGCGCCAACTTGAATAATTTGCAAAAGGTTTTTGAGAATTAAATAAAAAAAAAGAAACAAATTCAAGAAAAGTTCAAACATTTGCGCGTGCCAAACACAAATAAATATTTGGGTCGACTTTCGATTTGTGCCAAGTTTTGTTTACGTCTGCCCCAAGTGGACAAGTGTTTAAAATAGAAAAGAAAAATTCATAAGAAACATAAAGTAGAAGAACTACAATATTGACCACTGCTGGATCGGCTGTCGCTATTTATTTTCGCATCATTTGCAGGCAGCTGTTCGGAAAATATCGTAAGTTGAAAAGCGAGCACATAAATCAACAGTCCCCATCAATCGGGGGCAACTTTATCGAAATGCTAGCGTAAATATTTGCTTATTTGCTTAGCCGGGCTCAAATCATTTAATAGCCATACACACAACCACACAGCTGCCTCTGCTGCAGTGTTCGCTGTGAAACTGTTTTAATAGCCAAAAAAAAAATGTTCCTTGCCTTTCTTTTCGCACTTGGCGTAAAAGTTTCTTCTTGCAGTTGCTTGCATAACGAAAACTTTAAATACAAGCAACAACTTTTGAAAACATTTTATAACATGTTTGACATTTGTTAAACATGTGAATGCAGCGGGCGCTTTTAGTTTAAGTGCACCCACAAAACAAAGTTGGTTTTAATGGAGTAGCTCGGCTTAGGTAATTCTATATGCGACTAAATGAAAAGAATTTTGCGTGCATGTGAAAAAAAACTTAAAGTGAAATTAGTTAGTGACTCTTAATTAATTAATTTAAAGTGGTGAACGGTGCAATTGTTAAACTAGGTTTTTTATTTACTTTTTTTGTTCATTTGTTTCATTGAAAATGCATTTTAATTTATATTTATAATATTGAAAAAAAAATTAATAAAAATTTCACACGAAAATCCTGCTAATACTCGTTCTGTAAAATTTTGAGTAATTCGGTTTTTATTTGATTCGCTTGCAATATGTTAAATCAGCTAATTCTACAAAATAAAAATTTATAAATATTTCTGAAAAAAAATTTGATTTGAAACATGATCCAGGAAATTTAATTGTGTGGGTTTTCTTAATTTTTAATAACAGGTATTATTTAATTTTTCATTCGAAATATTATTATTAAATTAGGCATACTTTTGACGCAATTTATCAGATTAATATTTGACAGGGTTGCGATATGAATCTTTAGTCTTTAAAAGTGCTATTGTATAAAAATAAATTTCATATCAATAATATTATTTATTAATATTAAGTTTTATCAAAGAATTCTGTTTTTCTTATTTTTATATACCTTTCATAATATCACTTGTGTTATTATTATATACAGTCAATAATTATTTGTTCACCAAGCTCGAAATAAGTCAATTGAATTATTCATTACATTATTTTATATTTAGCTCTTTATTAAATCCTTATGGCACAGTTCTTGTTATCCTTCTGAATCCAAACACCACCATCACCAAGTCCCTGAATCCAATTAGTGAATGTTCGGCAACAGCTCAAAGTAAAATATCTGACAAATATTATCCGCTCGTTTGCATTATCTGCTAAATTTAAAGGTCAAATCGCATTTTGTACCTGACATGAAATAAATGAAATGCTTCGCATCTTTCTGGGAGACGAGATAAACTTGAGATAAGCTTTAGTTGAGGCCAAAGGCATTCGCTACCTGACTGTTTTGGGCCAGAACGAAGGCAGTCAGGAAGAAAGCCGTAGTTAAATAATCGCCGGAAATGTTGTTATTAAACTGAGTAAATGCGGCAAATTGAAATTGTCAAAGCCAAGCGAAAAGCGGCCAATAAAATTGGTTTCGTTGGCCACGCCCACAGTTGGCAGATCAATTGGGCCAAATCCAATTCGAGTCAAATGACAGCCCATTTGGCGCACTACTCGAAATTAGCATAAGTCAATCAGTCAGTGAAATGGTCGCCACTTTGTCACTCAGTCAGTCTGTCAGTTTGCCAATCCGTTTGTCGGCCCTTCCAGCTGGCGCCTCATTCACATGCACGTGGTTAAAGCCAAAAGCATTTGTGGCTAATTAGCGTATACGCAATCACTGCCAAACGCAGCATCGCCTCAACCTCAACCTGAACCTCAGATTGAGCCATTCACCTGCCCCTTTTTGGCCTAAAATTTGCTTAATTAATGTTTCCCCTCATTTTCGTCTACATTTTGATATTTCTTGTTCTTCTCAGCCTTTTTGTTTTATAATTGTTCTGTGCTGCGCACTGGCATTTATCACGCATACGCCGTGTGGCAGCATTCGCTCAATTTGACGACAAAAGCTGGCAGCCCTCACTTTATTATACCCTTGAGGTGGGCATTAAATTGATGTCACGAAATTTGAAACGCATTCAGACAAATTTCTATAAAACCATTAACTGTAAATATTTCTGATAGGATCGATTGTTTTTTTTTTATATTTTCTCTAAGTTTTGGAAGCTATTCTTTATCCTTTTGCTGCAGGCATTCTGTAATCACTTTAATAAATTAAATAAGAATTTGCAAATTGGTTGCAAATAAAGTTTTTGTGTGAAACAGTTTTATAAAATTAGAATTTGTATTTTGGTAAATATCTATCAACATATTTTGTATATTTTCTTAGACTTTTAGTTTGTTTATTATTTATTTAATGCTTATTGTAAACAACTAAAAGAGATTATTATTTCTATCAATTAACTAACTATTAACTGTGTATTTATTTGTTTATAAACATATAACATATAACAAATTCGAATGTAAATTTAATTATTTACTTAATTAAATTCAATATAAACCCAAATCAGCCAATTTCCGTTCGTAAGAGTATTTAAACTTCAGTGAGCGCCCAATTGAATCGTTTAATATTTTCCACATGATTACCCTAGACAAATACGTTTATTGAAGACCTGGCTGATTGTCTGGTGGCAGCCGCGCAAAAGTTTTTGCGGTTAATAAAATTGGCGCGGCGCACGTGGCGTATGTGTAACAACGTAATATGGCCACAGGGGCAAATATATATTTTGTGTGCGCTTGACAATCATTTGATTATTTTTGCGGGTGGGTAGAGTTTGTTAGAGCGACGCACGCTTCTATCTACATTCATATTTGGCTAAATGTGTGCCTTGTGGCGCTAAACGGCGCATTCGAAATAATTTGCAACTCTTTCGAATGTTGCCTTTATTTGTAACTTTAACTTTGGCTTCTCAATGCGAACTCTTTCGCTGATGTCTTTATATTTTGTTCGCAGTTTATGCAAATGGAAAACCATTTGCTTCCCGCTGAGTTGATGGATGTGTCGACCTGTCCCTCTGCTACCGAAGCAACGGTAAAAGCTCACACAGCTCGGACAGGCTGCCAGTTGATGAACTGCCGGTGTCTTTTTTCGTTCTGGTTTTTGGGTATATGAAAGGTGGTTGAATGACGACTTTTTGGGATTTGCATATGATATAATATGTACAAAAGGTGCAAAAAGAAAACATTTGATCCTCTCATGCTGATTTTTTTTTCTGTTGTGTTTTATTTTATATGTTTTCCTTAAGTTTTCGTTTGCAAGCGTATTAAAGAAAAAAACCTTGGTTTTGCTTAGAATATGTTTTGCAAATCAGCCAATATAAAATCCCATAAAGATTAAATAGTTTTTTTATGGCGATTGTTTTTCATTCTGGATTTGATGTTATATATATTATTATAATTTTTAATTTATTATATTTTTTCTCACATTTAATTTATTAAAATTTTAAATAGAATCATCTCGACAAGTCCTATTACGAACCAATTATTGGATATTGGTCTAATAAGCTTCAACTCCAGGGATTTGAACCTAGTAACTACGGCAACTCCACTTCCTGAGGGAGAAAACTTAGTGCTTCGGTGGCAAACTTAAGTGAGGGCAAATAAACGACAGCGTTGTAGATAAATACCTTCAATAGCTCGGTCACTTAGGCAACTCCCTTCCTACGTAACTGATATGCTCGGCTCGAGCATTTTTAACAGGTATCCACATAAAATAGTTTTATTCAGACATACATAAAACAGCTGTGGGTTTTTTATTACTATAGTTGTAATTGTTTTGGGCAACTTTAACCACACTCACACACACACACACACAATCTAAAATTGTCTGCTTGCAAACTTGTCCCCATGTCGAGGTCGCCGTCGGAGTTCACTCTTCCGCAGGCTGGTCATTTAAAGGCCGTATATCCAAGTCGAAACATTTCCATGGCAACTTTTGTGACAGCCAACATCGTGGGTGCAGACCATTTTATTTCTCTGTCCGAGGCTTCAATTGAATTAGTAATAACGCGCCATTTCGGAAAAGTTTCGCTTAGATGTTTGTTGATATAATTTTCGTGCTGGTATTTTTATGGCCAGGACAAAAAAAGGAGCCGCTTTTGGCTGAATTTCTGTTTTAATTGCTGTTCGTGCCATTGCCGACCGGCAGGCGTCTCTTTAATCCATGCTGGCCATCATTCATGTTTACATGCCACATTTATAAGGTGCTTTTATCATCTATCTATAGCCACATTTATCGCCACACATGAACCTGACGTGCAATAATATATTGCATTTCATTTGCGAAACTGGCGACTTGTCAATAAGTTGGGTAAATTGATATTTATGTGCTCAAGAACTTGGCCTCAAATTGTTTTGTCGGTTACGGATACCCTGTTAGCGTAATATAACCGGCATGATGTAATCCAATTTGTGTTTCTGAAAAAACTTTAAAACTAGCTATTTGATAATATTTGATTTTTTATGCAAAAGCTGCAATTCTTTAGATAGATATGTTTTTATCTGTCTCGATTATGATTTTAAAATTATTTTTATTTTTTTAAAAATTTCTAGAATTGAAATTCAATTAAATGTTTATAGCTAAGCTCTCTTTTTTTTAATAAGAATATAAAATATTTAAATTTCCCACATATAAAGTCCACTTTATGCAACAATACAGAGTATCTTTTAGTCGCTCAACCGCCAGTGCACGTCTTGTGATTTTTGTTGTGCCGTTAACTTAAAGGTGCTCCTGATTTATGTGCAACTAGGCCTTTTAATGCCGGCACGCTCAATCTTCTTATTGTAAGTCCCTTTGTGACAGTTGTTTTCTTTCGGCTGCTTTAAGGATTTGCGCTGTGATTTGGCACTAAAGGTCGAATAACTTGAGTACTTACCCAAACGAACTTTAAAGTTGATTATATTCATGGCATATATCATTTTTATTATCTTGTTATCTTTCGTTTCCGCTGCTTTTCTTGAATTTCGTTTCAGTTTCCGTTTGCAGCTTGCGTGCATTCAATAATGTCCATTATAATTTGCCCTGTATTCAATTTTTGTAACGCCATCAATTTTCCATTGTCTGCAGCACTTCCATATTTATTTTCAATTTACGTGATAAATGCGACAATAACTGAACTACGCGTGTTTTCTTCTTCATCTTTAAGCGTTTTCCATCATTTATATGGCATTTAATCTGAAGTTTTCATAAAACAACATTTTCGCGCGTCTCTTTAAAGCACTCAAATTAATTTGTCATATTAAACCGATTAATGTTAACGCCAGTTATTAATGGCCCTTCATAAAAGGCATGGCTCAGGCTCAGGCTCAGGCGCTGGCTAAATTGCTCAATTATCCTGTTGGCTCTTAAAGGACTCTCGCGTTTCCCAGCAACTGATTGCATAATTTGGCCAAGTATATAAACAATAAAAACATGCAATAGACTCACTTTATTTGCAAACAAGCACTCATTTATTTATCTTTATTTTCCACATCCATGATGAATCTCTGAAGAACACACAGCTTATTGATGGCATGAATTGATTTAAAATTGTAATATATTTTATCATTGAAAACAATGTATACTTTTATTTATTTTCTAACTAAATTTAAAATTTTTATTTAAAAAAATATGAATTAATTTAAAAAAATTATATATAAATAAAATTTAAAATTTTATGAATTTTTGATTACATGTTTCATAACATTTTTTTTATTTGAGCTTTGAGATTTTCGATGCTGTATAATTTGCCTGCTTTACAGTTTTTTTTTTAATTTAAAGTCTAAAAGTGTCTAGTACTAATGTATTTTTATATCATGGTAATTTATACCCATTTTAACTTAATGAATTGTTTGCTTATCAGTCTATATTTTTTTTCGATATATATTCTGTTGAATTTTTGGAACAAACAAATATTTAATGTGAGCGTTGACAACTCAAAGGCTGACATTGAAAAGATGACAAACAAAAGTAAAATGATATCAGCTAACAATATATATATATATGTATATATATATGGCGAATATAGAATGTGTATGTGTGCGAATACGTTGAAATGCTGTTGAGTTCGATGACAAAAAGAATCCTCGCGTCTTGTTTTGTTTTCGTTAGTCACAGTTGGGTATTTGGTGGCATATCTGTTAAATTCGCTTGAGCAATCATCGAGATTCGATTACAGTTTCCATTTGCATAGAATCAGCAATGGACAGTTTCATGCCGCGAGTTCTTTTTCTCGTTTTAATATTGATTTGGCATAAACGGGAAATTAAATAAATGCAAAACGGATAAACGTGTGCTGGCAGTTGCAAAGTCAATGACAGGACTGCAGAGCCTCGAAAAGGACTTGAGCATGTGGATAAACATGAATGAGTACGAATATGAGGCACTGTCGTTGACAGCCTGTCAATCGATGACATGCAACATGGCAAATGGAGCCACATGGCAGCCAAGCTGAGGTGGCTCAATCTGCTCGTGTGAACGGATAATATTCTGGCTACGTGCTCTTCTTTTCTTTTTTTTTTTTTGTAGACCCTGTTCTGAATCAACAATGTTTGCGTGTGTGTGCGCGTGTTTACCGTGAAAATGACGTTATATGGAAATCAGTGTTAGATAAGCCAAGTCATGAGCTGCTGTTGCGCCTTTGGTTAATGTCCTGTCAAAACAGCAGCTGCTCACAAAACCATTCGTTATACCCTGTACGCATTTGGAAAAAAAATGGAAAAAAAACTAACTTTCATATGTTTTATTTTTCTTGCAATTTTGTGTCACGATATTAGTCACGGATGAGGGATTACACCGAAATCTCAAGAGATTTTGCAAGCGGTTGTTGATTTGTGCACCTCTTGAACGAAATGTCTGTGATAAAGGACTTCTAGAGATTTAAGTTGTCGGAGCTTTTTTTTCCACATGACCCAAAAAAGTTGGCTGCTTGTTGACTCTTGGCTGCAAAGTTGTCAATGTCAATCAATTGAAATCAATTTTAAATTTAGATTAATCTTTAAGATTATGAATTTCTGATATAGATAAAATAAAAATGCAATTTTACTTATGCAGCAAACTCAGCTGGCTGCAGGGTATCTCTCAGTCGGGCTCTCTCTTGTTTTCCTCTTCATTTGTTTGGGCTGTGATAAATGAATTTGGCTGCTTGTTGGTCATTGTTATCAATTGGTTGCTTGTGTCAATTGTGAAGTTATCCAAGATTTATTGTAGAGTTAATTTCAACATTAATCTTTCGAGCACGATATCCATCAATTACAGCAACTGCTCCCTGCTCTGAATCCAAAAATAACTTCAGTTACTTTAACCTTTACAACATCATTGTACATTGACGTCAGGACCTTAAGGACGTTTCGGTTCCCTCTTATAAATAGTTAAACATCGCTTTTGCCACCTGCATTAACAAAGCATCTTTTTCATACTGTCCAGCACAATTTTCTTTACTTATCCCTTACTCTCTGCACTCTTCTCTCTCTCTCGCTCTCTCTCTTCCATTACTTGCTTTTATTTCGCATTGCTCCCCTTTTTTTCTTGAGCCACTTTGCACCACCCAAGGATTTGATGATTAACTTGGCTCATTTATCATAAAATCGTTGCCCCAGAACGAGCGGATGTTGGGCGGGCCGCGCCCCGCCCACTCGTTGACCACAAATGCCATAAATAATGCACTGAAATTGCAAAAGATACGAAAATAAGAGAAAAAAAACGCACACAAAAAACCCAAAAACCAAATAAATATATGCACAGAAAAAGATGTTTTATCTGTATCTTTTATTCTTTTTATATGCGGTCTCACTCGCTGTGTCGTTTGTTCCCCTTGTTTTACCCTCCAATAACATTAAGTGAGCTACATTTATCTTAAGCTTACACGAAAATCACAAAGGAAGCTTTTAATTTGCATAAGCACTCTGATTAAATGGGGCCTATAGTTCAAATCAAGGTACAATGTTTTCCTTACACAAAAGTATTTTTTGAAATCTTTGTATTGTTTTTGTTTTCAGCCAAAACTTCTATAAATTATAATACAAATTTGCATAGCTAAACAATTATTACGACAATCGCATAAAATTTGAGAAAAATGTAGTCAAGATTAAATAAGTGGAATAAATTAGTTTTTTCCGTTTAATTACTTTCTGTTAAAAAAAATAATAAAAATAATAAATAGAAATAATAAACAATTTAATTTGATTTTTTTCTCGCAATTTTTCCACTTTATTTTAAAAATTAAATTTGAATACTTTTGAAAGCTTATATTATTCGTTTCCTTTCAATGTTTGTTATAATCATTTGATGAGCTGTTATTCCACTGACTTTGACGGCCAAGTGGACAAATATTTTGGAAAATGTTTGTGCCAAGGTCGCCCCACAAAGATATAGAAAACTGTTTGCACATCGGAGCCAGCTTGTTTTATTCAGTGAGGATCCGTCTGTAGGTGGATAATTTACTTAGAGCTGTCGAAGATTGTTTGTCCGTAGAATGGAGTCTGCTGTGTCTGTATGTGGCACAAATTGAATTTGGCCTGAATTATGTTGACAATAAATTTCGAGCTGCCTGTGGCTGCTCGTATATTAGCATCTCCGCCCGCTTCGCCTGCCGTTTCGCCCCAAGGGCTCGCATCATCACGGCGTGATTTTGCCAATTAGCAAGCATGGCCTGAAAAATACTGAACAGCCTGCATTCTGGCATTTTTCCTGGCCAGGACTCTAGAGCCCACAAATCCCTTATCAAATTTGTGTGCCGCACAGATGTGCTTCGGGGCATCAGTAGCGGGGGGGAGGAGTGCCTTCACACACGATGCCACAGTCAAAGCGTGGTGCCACAAACAATGCAGCAGCAACAATTCCAAATCAGCTTTAGAATCACTTGTTTCCTTTTTTTTGTCCTTTGTTTTTATATTTATTTTTTTTCTGGTTAGGGGAAAAACCGAAGCGACGATACCGACAAAAATTTATCGCGAAATTTTAAATTGAAATTCGCTGCATTTTTCAAAGAGCCTCCAACGCTGACAGATTGCCCGAATAAGGCAAAAAAGTAGAAGTAGCAAAAAGTGAAGCGGAGCCGCAGGCGGAGCTGAAATACTCTTGTAAAACAAACTCTGAATCATGGCTCCTATGGGAACAATGTGTCACAGTTAACCAATCTGCAATAAATTTGAGATTAAGGTATAACATCGATATGGCATGTAAATTGAACGAATTTTAAAATAGCATCGGATTAGGATTAGAATGGGGACATTGTTTTATTATTGATTACATATTAATAAATGTTTACCCATGGTTAAAATATTTTAATTTTATAATGGTGGGTATATATTAATAAAAAGAAGAATTGGTTAATAAATATTACAAAATAATAATAATACAAAATTTCCAAAAAAAAACCAAAAGAATTGTAGTAAATCTTAAAAAATTTATGTTTTTACTAAAACTTAAAATTGTTAAACATTTATATATTCTATTACTGTTTAAAAAAGAAAAAAATTTTTTTTAAAATTCTTTTTATAATTAAAAAAAATTTAAATTTCTAATTTTAGTCTAGTCAAATTGTAATTATCAAATAAATCGAACCAAGTTTTTAGTTAACAAATCAGATATTCATATCTTTGACACGCTTAATTCAAAAGTCAATTTTAATATTTTCCACTTCACTTGAATTTTTCACATTATTTTCGTGTTGTTGGTTTTGTCTGAGCTTTCCACTTGGTTGCATTGTGAACAGCATCACGTTAATACCCTAAGCATACTCTTCACTGGTGGGGCAGGACTCGCTTTTGAACTCGCACGTGCATATTACAGCCTGGCATGTTATTGAGGGTTAACATTTTTTCGCTTTGTTTTTGGGTCACCAGGCTAACGAGAATGTAAATTATGCCGCCTCAACTTGATTCATGTTGTTCGCTTTTAATTTTTCTTCATTCTTAGCAGAAGTTGTTCAGCTCTTTTGACGAATACAGAACCCCTTTGGTTGCCAGCCGAAGTTTGTCAGAAATGTCACCAAAATGTCAATGAAAATGTGTTCAATGGGGTCTATGAACCAAATTGTCTGAATTTCCCAATAAATTGCAGTCCGTTTTTTTTTTTGTATTTGTAGAAAATGTAAATTTAAATTTAACGCACTGCTGCAGTTGCCCGGACGTTGCGTGAGCCGATTACGTTATAAACATTTTCGGGTATAAACAAATTGGCGGTGGCTGAGGCCGCCTGCCAATAAAAGCGAAATATTTACACAAAATTGCGTAGCGCAAAGGCGAAACAACCACATGAAATCAATTAAAATATTTGCAAACAGCCACGCAGCACATAAAATTTTGGTGTAGCAATTGTGGATCTTGAGCGTTAAAAGTAATTGGATGTGACTATAAAAATAGCGTATACGACGCGCAGTCCAAATGGGGGAGAAAAATGAAATTGGAGAGTGCTCGACTTGCGAGTATTTATCTATGTTTAATATGAGTACACTTTTTTACTTAGCTTTAACAAATGCTGGACATTTTTCTTAAAGTATTACAAAAGCTGAAATCCGAATAGCATATTTTCTTTTTTTATACAAAAGCGTAAATAATTGTCATGATTGCAAAATTTTTGGTGCGTAAATAAAAATTAATAGTTTTTCGAAGAAGGGAGAACTTCCCACTTCAAACTTATGATGGGTATTCTAAAATAATCAAAATAATGGAAATGAAGTACGTATACTAAGTGGCGCTTGTTTATCTTGAAAGCAGTGGGAAAACAAACAAATGCCAATTGAAAGTATGCCACTGTACATCACTCGGTCAATGGCATGCATCAAACGTTGGGCATAAAAGTGGAAAATTAATTAAATATATATACGTGCAACAGTAATGTATTTGTGTGAATTTCACAGATTTTCATTTCGTTCAAATTAAGCTTGCCCGCTCTCAGAAGCTCTTTAGCTACAGAAATGGAAACCACTCGGGGCATTTTAAATATTTGCCAAATAATTAATCACGGCACGTCATGGGCCGTACCGAGACGCCTGCGTCAGCACCAGTGCCAGCTGTCCCCTCCCTTTCCCTCCCCTCTTCATCATTGGCCAATGCCTGTTGGGCCACTGATAAAACGAGCTGCGACAACTCGCACTTTGGAGGCCCAAAAATACTTTGCAGATTATGATAAATTTTTAAATAAAGCCGACAGCTAAAGTTGTCTATATATGACTCGTTGTCTTCACCTCGCACTCTCCCTACTCTCGCTCTTCCGCTCTCTGTCTCCTGCTTTACGCTAAATTCCGTTTCAGAGCACAAGAGCTTTGTTTTGAGTGACAGAACTCGACGCAATCAGCTTCCACATTTGAGTGGCACTCAAAACTTATTTATTTCGAATTCTTCAACTAAACTAAACATATAAGAAAAAAACGCAAGTTGTGCAAAATTAAATTGTGCCATATCTAAGGTTCGTCAATTTTTAAATCCTAAAGCAACGTGAATTCATGTAGCTTGATTTTGATTTTATGGTAAAAAAGCAAGTAAGGGAGAGGCACCTGCTCATTTTTCACTTTTTTCAAATTTAGAATTTTTGTTTTTAATCAAGTGTTTTTGTCATAAGTAGCATAAAAACATAATTGAAAGTAATTCTGAGCGGGTGAAATTTTTAATCAGAAATCATGCCAAAATTGACAAAAAGTGTTCAGACCCATAGCTCCCATACTTCAAAGTCCCGTAACTTTTCCAAAACTTAACCGATTTTCATGTTCGAAGGCATTTTTTTCGTGATTCGTCATATTAATTGATTCTGCATTTAAAATATATACATTATTGAAAATAAATTTTTTTGAATTTTTTGGTACAAAATCACAAGGGGGGACCCTTGTTTATTTTCGAAAAATTTTTTTTTCAAAAATTTAGATTTGCGAATTTTTGTTTTTAATCAATTGCGGATGTCATAATTAGTATAAAAAACAACATTAAAAGTGATTCTGAAGGGGTCAAATTTTTGGTCAAAAATCATGCCAAAATTGACAAAAATTTTGACTTGTAAGTCTCTCGGAACCATAGTTCCCATACTTCAAAGTCCTGTAACTTTGTCAAAACTGAACCGATTTTCACGTTCAAAGGCATTTTTTTTCATGATTTGTCGTGTAGATTGATTCTGCATTTAAAATATATACATTATTGAAAATAAATTTTTTTGAATTTTTTGGTACAAAATCACAAGGGGGGACCCTTGTTTATTTTCGAAAAATTTTTTTTCAAAAATTTTGATTTGCGAATTTTTGTTTTTAATCAATTGCGGATGTCATAATTAGTATAAAAAACAACATTAAAAGTGATTCTGAAGGCGTCAAATTTTTGGTCAAAAATCATGCCAAAATTGACAAAAATTTTGACTTGTAAGTCTCTCGGAACCATAGTTCCCATACTTCAAAGTCCTGTAACTTTGTCAAAACTGAACCGATTTTCACGTTCAAAGGCATTTTTTTCATGATTTGTCGTGTAGATTGATTCTGCATTTAAAATATATACATTATTGAAAATAAATTTTTTTGAATTTTTTGGTACAAAATCACAAGGGGGGACCCTTGTTTATTTTCGAAAAATTTTTTTTTCAAAAATTTTGATTTGCGAATTTTTGTTTTTAATCAATTGCGGATGTCATAATTAGTATAAAAAACAACATTAAAAGTGATTCTGAAGGGGTCAAATTTTTGGTCAAAAATCATGCCAAAATTGACAAAAATTTTGACTTGTAAGTCTCTCGGAACCATAGTTCCCATACTTCAAAGTCACGTAACTTTGCCAAAACTGAACCGATTTTCACGTTCAAAGGCATTTTTTTCATGATTTGTCGTGTAGATTGATTCTGCATTTAAAATATATACATTATTGAAAATAAATTTTTTTGAATTTTTTGGTACAAAATCACAAGGGGGGACCCTTGTTTATTTTCGAAAAAAATTTTTTTCAAAAATTTAGATTTGCGAATTTTTGTTTTTAATCGATTGCGGATGTCATAATTAGTATAAAAAACAACATTAAAAGTGATTCTGAAGGGGTCAAATTTTTGGTCAAAAATCATGCCAAAATTGACAAAAATTTTGACTTGTAAGTCTCTCGGAACCATAGTTCCCATACTTGAAAGTCCCGTAACTTTGTCAAAACTGAACCGATTTTCACGTTCGAAGACATTTTTTCATGATTTGTCCTATAGACACATGTCCACAATTAAAAGTTATGCATTTTTGAAAATAATTCTTTTGTTCATTTTTTGGTCATTTTACTCATTTTCTTACACCTTTTTGGATATTTCAAAATTTAGAATTGTAAATTTATAGACTTAACAAATTATAGTTGTCACAGTTATTGTAAAAAACAACAATAATTAAAATAACTCACGTAATTTAAATTTATAGTTGAAATAATAGCTAATACCTTAAATTTAAATAGACTTAAAGTTTTGGGCATGCGTTGAATTTCTCCGCGAAACAGTCGCATGTGCAATTACCCTTGCAGACGCAGACGGGCATGTAGATGAACTCGCTGTCCTTCCAGAAGTCGACCAGCTTCTGGCACGAGTTCCTTTTGTACTCCTCCTTGACCTTCTCCATCTCAGTTTTATTGCCGCACTGACAAAAATAGTCGGCGTCGAGGATTCTGTCGAGTCCGCCGCAGCAGACGTCGCGGACCAGCCGGTCAATGGGATGCGGCTGGGAGACGAGGCCCTTTTTGGGCACCGCCTTCATCCGGATCTTGTGCGTGCGCTTCATGTCCACGTCGAGGACGACGGTGCTCGTCAGCTGGGCATTGAAGACGCGCTTGCGTCGCACGGTGTCCACATAGATCTCGTAGTGGGTCACGTTGGTGTCGTCGTGCAGATACCAATCGATGGACATGCAGTTGGCGCTGATCGGCGCCACATGCGTGATGCTTACGGGGAAGCTCTTGTTCGCCGGTGGCGGGTATTCCCTGTCGCCGTGCAGTTGGTTCTCGATGCGCTGGCGTGCGAACGTGATCGCATTGATGTCCATGAACAGGTTCATCATATGCATCCTCAGTTCCAGCCGATCCTTGCCCTCGGGCGTACGCAGGAACGCGGCCTGCTTCAGCGCCCGGCGTACCGCGATGCAGTGACAGCAACAGCAATCCTTCTTGTACCGCTCACAGCCATCCGAGAACAGATCCGTCATGGACAGCTCTACCAGAGCTCCATCGCTGGACTTAAGCTCTGGCGCCGTATCCGCCTCGGGCTTGTTTTCCTTTGCCGTCGACAATGATGCGCGTGGCGATGGAGCTAGCGATGGCAATGGCGACGATGGGCGCGGGGACTTGCCTGATTTCCTTTCATTTGATTCGCCAGGCAAAATGATGCTCACCCGCTTGGACATGTTGGAATTTTCGCTTCAACTCACAAATGGGTGAAATAAGCAAAGGAATTGTTCAAATTTTTATGAAAATTGTTGTGCGAAAGACAAATAATTCAAAATAATTTAATGAAAATATTTCAGATAGTTAACCAGAATTTAATAAGCAAGCAAAATGAATGTAGTTTTTTTAATTTAAGTTTTTGAGGCAATGCAAACATTTATGAGGCTAAAAATAATTGTATATATTTATAACATAATATTCAGGAATTCTTAGTATTTGGAATATTATAAAAAAAAAATATAATGAAGAAATTTTGAAGTTCAGCAAATTTCCGAAAGTTAATTTGATGAGTAGGAAAATTATGATGTATGAATTTTATATATTTTTAGCATCTAAAATATATTAATTTTGACGAAGATTGAAATTTTTGAATGTTCCTAACTAAAATTATATTCCAAACAAGTTTATTTTTCTATATATATGTATAAACCTGAAAATTGTAATATATCTTCTACAGCACTTAAGCTGGGGGATGAGAACTTTGCTTATGATTTCATTTATTTTGTAAAACTTAAATAAGGCTAAAACGGTGGCAACGCACTGGGCGACAATGCAAAGTTCTCAACTCAAGGTCAACCCCATTTTAACCCTTTTAATTTAATATAATGCACAACGGCAGACGTCTTTACGTATGCAGTTAAACTGGCTACGCGTGACAATTTCGGGAAATTACAAAAGTTCATATTTGGGCACATAAATAACTATTCAAGTGTGCATTTTCGACTCGAAGGGCATCGTTTTATGGTCGGAACGCTGTGTGTATTCCGGAGATATATGACTTCTGCGGGAGTTAATGAAAGGCAAACACAATACGGTTTCTCTTTTACCAATCGATGTGCGTGCGCGCAACGTCGTTAGCAATCATTTGCAATCATCTTCAATCATCTTCAATCATGACGAATGGCTACGCTTTACGACCCGGCCAGGGCTGACCCAAGTTGGCTGTTGCTCATCTAAAGTCCGCCCATTGATTCCGCTCGGGGCTCCCGGGGGGCAGCTTTGTCAATATTTATGTTCACAGCTCGGAGCTGCAGAGACGCAAATGGAACGTCATGGAAATTTGCATAATGTCTCGGGCAGAGGCCACTTTTTTCTTATAAAAATGGCAAATATTATTTTTTTGGGGCTCTAATTAAAATAGCTTGGAACGCGCTGCATAATGAGCGACCCATTAGTCGGTGTTTGACATTTTTGAATGCTAACAACTCTTGTGCTTTTCTTCTTTGGGCTGATTATTCGACTTGGCTGCGCATACGTGGCGTATGATTAACACGCTCGCTACATTACACATACGTCCGGTTGCCGTGGTCGTCTGTCGCTTGCTGTTGCCGAGCGACTTACAAGCAAAAACCTGACAGGCAGCAAGTGTGCGAGTGTGTGTGTGTGTGCGTGTGTGTGTATTAAATTATGTTTGCTTTATGATTTATCTAACACATGCTCATAAGAATGTTGGGCATGTACTGAACGCCATTCCGACAATATGTTTTATCCGCCTTTGTCTGCTTAGCTCTGACTGGAATAAGCCCAGAGGGGCGCCGGCGTTGTTGGCATAGGCTCCACGGGGCGCTCTGACTACGGGGTGTCTCCCAGCCAGTCAGCCCGGCGTTTTAATAGACTTTCCCTCTGACAAATGTAATTGCGTACAAAAAGCAGCCGCTGGTTGCTATCTGCGCTCCGCGCAGGCTGCAAAGTCGACCATGCCAGATAAAACAGGCTTAAAACATAAATAAATACGCGTGAATATGAGGAAGCAACCCAGCTAAAATAATGGCAAAAAAAAAAGTGACACACGAATCACACGAACATTATCTACATTGTAAACCTTATAGAAGAAGAGTGTCGGAAGTTTGTTGTATACATCATAAACGCTTGAGGGGATTCAGATTTTTATTTTAAATAAATTTATTTTATTTTCATCACTTTATTATAATGAGTTTTCACTTGTTTACGCTTGTTTGCTAAGGCATTAAAGCATAATTTTTTTTAAATCACTTCTTGGTTTGAAATTTAGTCACAAATTATTAAAAAAAAAATACAATAAAATTGAAATTTAATCACAATTTAAATTGTATATAAAATTGAAATAAAATATGAAGAAATATAAAAAACTGTATTAAAAATTAGATATATATATACAAAAAAAAGTTTTTCTTAAGTAAACAGAATAAATTTCTATATAACTTTTTTCTTACTTTTTATATTCATTTTCTATAGCTAATGTGAAACATCTCAAAAATCGCTGAAATACTTTTTTCTCACATTAAAGTCCAACTCTGGGCATCTCTTTAAAAGTGCTTCCCCGCGTATTTAAAACTTTTGAGATGTAATAGTCTGGTTGCCTAGCAACTTTTCTGTTTCCCCGAGGGGAAAACTTGACTGAAATTGTGTAAAAAATGCAATTAAATTGATTGAGGTCAGAGGGCGCTGAGTACTTAAGCCGTGGGGCATGTCCCATAAGTTAAATTATTTTTTCTATATTATTTGGTTTTGTTTTTTTTTTTTTCTTCTTTCGTGCTGTAGCTCTATATAGAAGAATTATGTTTGATAAAATACATTTAGAGTCACTTGAGCTTTTAAATGTTATTTTCTGTTTTTCTCAGAAAATTGATGTTTTCTTTGAATTTTCCTCAAACTTGTTTTCAAGTGCACATTTCGTCGCCTCGTCTGAGCCTGATTGTGAGAAGTTTTCGGCTTCAGACAGGCATTTAACTTTTGTGTTGCCTCGGCTACTTTCGCATTGCTTGGCGCTTCCGTTAGTCCGCGGCGGGACGAGATTCTCCGCATTGGGACAACTAATTCAAAACTTTGGCGCTTTTTGTCAAGCATAAAGTTGAGGGCAATGCGTTAAAAATCGTCTGACATAGTTCACGATGGCGGTTCACGCTGACAACTTTTTAATGGGCTTGTATAATTGCCAGCTGCCCGAAGCGGCCAATAAAACTTGGTTGCCATCGGTGGTCACCGCAGTGGCGGGGAGCAGTCGAAAACTTTCCGTTGCCCCGCTGTCTAAATGCTAAAAATAATTAATATTGAGAAGCTGTCATTACATGCAGCTCATTTTCGCCGGAAGTCACATATCGAATTTACCACATAAAATATACACACACACACACTGTCGACACTTTAGCCAGTTTATATGTGTTGGCCAAAGGTCAGTCATTAAACATAAAGTTCCGTTGAAGGGTTTCCAGCTGGCAGCCTCTCCATTAACTGACCCGAACCGGCGGCTTCATGGCTAATTGTACTGAAATTTCTATGTGCTTGACTCTTTTATGAAGAGGCCACAAATGTTAGAAATGTGGGTTTTGTCCAGAGTCGTGTCAATTGAGTGAAAACTCAGTCGTTGGCATTGTCGGACATATGGCGCCCAACGTGGCCCACATAAAAACCCAATGAGTTTTTATGACTTTTGGCTTAAATAAACACACACATGCTGTTCAACTTTATAAATCTTTCACTCGGATTTGCTGATTTTCCACAACAATAACAAAAGTTTTTGTTCGAGAAAATTGCGGCGACGCCACAAAAAAGGGTTTGCATAAAATAGTAAAGACAGTGATTGGGCTTTAATAGCTTAATAAATTATTTAAATAACAAATTTATAAATATTAAATGTACATTATTTGGAGCAGCTGACAACGGTTGCCTTGGTGCATGTGGCGCCCAACGTGAGGCCATGTTAGCAATCAAAATGTTATTTTAACTTTAAATTTGTTTCATTCGTGTTTTCGTGGAGGTTCTTTAACAATTAAAATAATTTAGAATTATTTTATTTCCAAATTTCTTATAAAGTTTCCAATTACATGAATTAATTCATTTGCTGGAGGCGTTACTCAAACTACTTAAATATATATCTGTTGAAAAAATCTTTTTTATTGTGAAACTTTTAAACAGAAACCCTCAAGCTGTTTGTTCTCTCACTTCGCTGCTGGTCGGTTGTTCTCGGTTGTTCTCTGCCTTGGTCCATCTTTCAATTACTTGCGGAACGTATTGCTTCAATTTGGACGTTCCCTGTGCATGCACAGCTCAATAATTTCACGAAGCTGTCCAATAAATACTTGATTTTATGGCAAACAAATGCAGCTGCCGGCAGACGCACCTGACCGGCTGGTTGGGCACCTGACCTGAGCACATTTCTGCAGCCAGAACGCCTCCGGAGTGTGTCTGTAACTGTGCGTACTTTAAAGCGAAGGCTGCTTATAGACTATAAATAGCTTGGCTGAATGGCTGCAAAAAGATTTCGTACGATTTGCCCACAATTTGCTACGAATTTCGCACGACCCTCTTAGCCAATGAATAAATAACACGCATACGCGGCGTAGACCGCAGGGGACGGCCACAGATAGCTCGGAATCAATGGTGGCAAAACAAGTGACGCCTTCTAAACAATCTAATATCAAATTGAAATTGGAACGACATAAGGCAAACAAACAGCCACACCCAGTCACACACACACACAGACAGCGTCGATCCCAAGCTGAAGGGAAGCCAAGAAATAAACCCACATCAGATGCGTCGAAGCTGCGATAGCTGTCAGGATAAAGGCGACTGATTGCGATTTGAAAGTCTTTGTATTTACCCCAACGAATTCGTATTAGTTCTCTGTGCGTTTAACTGGGAATTTCCCCGCGCAGTTGCTTTATTGAGTCGGTGCTCAAATCGTACAAAGAAAGATTATCACAAAAGAATGCCAATACACAGAGTACAAAGAACACAAAACACAAATAAATCCTTTGAACAAACTGAGCAAATGCCACGCTTCTAATCTTAAGCTACCCATTTTATTTAAGTATTCCAGATCGCTTAGAAATTATATTTAATGCGAATAATATTACTATTAAAACCATGAATATATTAGTGAAATTTCAAGAATACATTTTAAGTACAATTTTTAGCTAGCGTTGCTGACAATAGCTTTCAGTTAAATTTGGACTCTTTAAGATGTTAAAACTGCATCTTTAACTGTCTTCGAATTTTTTAAATATTTAAATAATTCTAAATGTTGTGTAAGGTACAAACAACTTTTCTTCATTAAAGTAGTTTTTCCTTTCACTACGGCTGAAAGCTCTCTAAAATTATTCTATCAGAAATAATTCCACTAGCAAGTATGTATTAAATAAAAATGGTTATCAAAATATTTCCAAAAAGAAAAACAATTTTTAGTTTATAGCTATTTCTCTATTGATTTCATACTCTGTAATATATGTTTTGCCGTTTGCATTTTTATCATCAAATCGAAAATCTGCCTTTTTAATTATTTGAGGTTAATTTAAATAAATAACAATAATAAACAGAGTATTGCATAGTCAGTGGCACCCAACTGCAGCATTCCTATACTGACTTGTTTAAACATCTGTCCCATAAATTTTGTTTCAGTTTTTTCGCTTTCTTTTTTTTTGAAATTTGGTTTGATTTTTTATTTATATTTATCACTTTTAACAATTTGGGTACAGAAAGGGTCCTTGCTGTGCGCAGGCTGTCCCAAAGTTATGGCCGTCCCTTTTCCTTTGAAGGGACAGCTTTAAATAAATAATAAATAAGTACAAAATATAAACATAAAAACAGATATTCAATAAACCAGAACATGTCGCATAATTAAGCAATGTAGTAAAATTCAATGTAAAATATGACGCATACGCCGTGTTTTCTATTTAATAAAAAGCTGCTTAAATTATCGACTACAACGACCCTAACACGTATTTACTCTCTGATATTTGCTTCACTTTCTCCGCTTGCAGCATGACGGCAACTGGCGCCAAGCAACAACAGCAACAACAA
Organism: Drosophila paramelanica; assembly: GCA_035043915.1. Lineage (NCBI taxonomy): Eukaryota > Metazoa > Arthropoda > Insecta > Diptera > Drosophilidae > Drosophila > Drosophila paramelanica. Next base: position 6,812,313 of record JAWNMO010000674.1, on the reverse strand, counting down.
AGACAAAAACAGCAAATGTGGTCACAGCTAAAACAAAATGTGCCAAATAAAACACGCAACTGTGGCAGCAACAAGGAAAGCGACAACAACAAAAATAACAACAACAACAAGGCACAGCAGCCGCTCTGCTAAAAACCCAAAAGCCATAAACTGAATACCCCTTAGCAAAAAGTGCACAACTCGAACAAGTAAACGGGCCAAAAAGGAAACGGAAGTGGCCATAAAACGACACGCACACGGCGACTTCAACAACAAAAACAAAAACAACAACAACAATAAGGACAACAAAACCGGAAGACAACAGAGTCTGTCAGTCGGAGAGGGAGCTAACTTACCCTTACCGCAAAAGGCGGCCTAAAAACATGGACATGAGGGAGATGCTAATGGGAATGAGCCACACGCTGGCGGCGAGTCTCGCCTATGCACCGTTAGACGCGTCCGCTGCCGCTGCTGGGCTGAATCTTAGCCAGCTCAGCAATTCGAGCCAACTGGACGCATCGTTGGCCGCGATGACAACGTCGGCGTCGGGCACGCACAACGCCAGCGGCGAGGAGTATCCGCAGTATGTGAAGGTGCTGGATCGCCCGGAGACCTATATTGTCACCGTGCTCTACACGCTCATCTTCATCGTGGGCGTGCTGGGCAATGGCACTTTGGTCATCATATTCTTTCGGCATCGCTCCATGCGCAACATACCCAACACGTAAGTCAAGCGTCAATTTTTTGCCACCCGCGGCGCCTTCTCCCTCTCTCTCCCACCCATATGTCTGTATCTGTCTCACATGTGCGTATAATCATGGCGTATACTTAATATAAATATTTCGGCTCTTTGCCCAAATGAACGCTGCGTGCCACCGAAAATAGCCAAAAAAAATTGCCACTCAACATTCATGACGCTGAATTATGTGCCGCATCTCTGATTTTATTGCCACTCCCCGTCAGAACTGAACTCAACCGTTGTTCTGTTGTTGCCGCTGCGGTCAAAACAGCTGTCAGCAATTTTGGCCAAATTAAAAGTTCTGAAGAGATGTTCATAACTTTCTAGCCGCACAGCAGGCGTCGTTCCCTGGTCACGAATACTAAACAGCACTTTCGAACTAAAACCGAAATGGGAAAAACCTTAGACATTAAATACATTAAGAATAACATTTTATGGCATCGATTACAAAATTTGAACTGCCTATCTGCAACTCAAATAAAAACAAGTGAGAATGTACGTACGGATAAGGACCATCAAATGCCATAACAAATTTTTGATTCCAAATTTTGACCAAATTCGACAAAAATGACAAGGGGTAACATCACGATTTTTGTCAAAATCTCCAAAATTTTAAAATTCAAAAGTTTGAATGGATATCGATTCTATAGACTTTTAAGAGTAGAATGATGTATATTTTTCTTAAATCGGACTACAATTAGCCAAATTTTACAAGTATCCAATTCTTAGATGCCCCAAAAATTTGCAAGGATATGACCGAGTCCGCAGATCCTTGGTCAACAAATTTTCAAACCAATTTGGTTCCTAGATGACCTCCATATCTCTGGTAATTATACCAAAGGAACCTAAAGAGTTGCAACCTTGAAAAATGCGCAAGAATACGCTCAAGAAATATGTATGCTTCTTTTTCAGCTGCCCCATCCCTTTCACACCTTTCTTCCAGAAAATGCTGCTGCTGTTGCATCGAATTTAGCATTAAGGGTTGAGTCTGTACACACGAGTCTAAAAAGGCATATCTCTCTTCATTTGCCCGAGATATTGACGTTTAAATTTGGAAAAACTGTTGAAATCGCTATATCTCGGCTATATGTAGTCCGATTTCGAAAAGATACACCTCATTGGAATCGTGAAATTCCATAGAATCGATCGCCATTCAAACTTTTTGATTTCCGAATTTTCGCGATTTTTGCAAAAATTGTGATGTTACCCCTTGTGATTTTTGTCAAAATTGGTCAAAATTTAGAGTTAGGTTTTTCGAATGCCAATCGATGGTCCTGATCCACACGAGTCTAAAGAGACATATCTCTCAAAGATTGGACTTCATTTGCCCAAGATATTGACGTTTTAATTTGGAAAACCTGTTGAAAGCGCTATATCTCGGCTATATGTAGTTCGTTTTTGGAAAGATAGCGAGCAAAAAATAATTTTATAAAAACTAACCATTATTTAATATTTTTCGAGTACTATTTATTATTAAATATAGCTTCATTCAGCAGTCGCATTTATTGTTTAATCCTCTCAGTTATGAGTAACATTTATAAGTTATAAGTGCGATTAAAAACGTTCATTTATGTTAATGCCTTGTGTAAATTTTAATTTCAATACATTTAGGCCTGGTCAATTACAATGATAATCCCAACTCAACTTAAACTCTTGCCTGAGCCAGAGTGAAATGAAAAACAAAAACTTTATCAGCCGAGCGCCACATGGCGTATTCGTAATGCGTGTCCGACAGATCCGATTGTGTTTATTTGTGTACACCCAGTGGCCAGTGGATGGCACTTGGATATTGACGGCTTTATTTTTTGTAATCTGGCTAAGCTGTAGCGCGTTGCCTGTAAAAATCCCCCGAACAGATGTCGTCGCGTTTTTGAATGGAGCATATGCAAATCTTTATTAAGTTGGCAACTTGCGGGAGAATCGCACAGTTTTAACAACTATGTTGTTGTTGCTGGCGTCTAGTGGAACAATCCAAATAAATTGAAATGGAAATTCAATCAAAAGTTTTCGAGCCACTGCAGCCGGTGACACTACGGGCAATAGGGGTTACCGAGGGGGGTGAGGCAATTGTGTAACACTTGCATAGCCAACATATTATAAAAATTGTCTTCACGCCTCCACTAACAATAAATATGAATACATGTTGCAGTTGAATATCTTGAATAAATTGACAGATAAAGGAAATATGTATATAAGAGAAATTATAGTGAATAGAAAAATGGAAAAAAAATGCATTCCTGTGCAGGTGTTCCAACACCAATTGAACTATTTTCAAGTACAATGGAGCCCAATCAGTGCAGCAAAGTTTCTTTTGCCTGACTTGTTAGCCTTCTCCTTCTGTGTGTGTGTGTGTGTGTGTAGGTGTGTGTGTATGTAGGTGTGTGTGTCTGTCTAGACAAGCATCAATTGACATCAACGAGAACTACCAATTTACGGATCATCACAATGCGCGTTAAGGCCAAATGTTTTCAGTCTGCCACCTCAATAGAGTTCAAGCAGCTCAATGCCAAAGCAATTTCTTGAAAAAGGCCAAATTTGCCTTTTAACGGCGGACAGACAGACACATTTGCATTTGTAAGAAAACACGCCTGCTTTTGACTCACTTTGAAAACGTGTATTTTTTATTATATATATCTATATTTATACTTTATACAATAGCGAGATTGACGCTTTTCGGACCCAAATCAGGGCGGCCACTTTAAGATGTCCGAAAAACACAAAAGACAAATGTTTCGCAGCAAAGTGCGCTTCAAATCGAGTGCTTTCCAAGCGAATGCACAACGGGCCACAGGAACATCACAATGCGAACGATGCCCGCTGCCCGTTTTCTTGTCCTTTTCCTTTTCCATTTGCCCTTGGCCGTTTCCGCTCCCGTTCCGATAGCGATAACAATACCCAATACCAATTCTAATTCCAATTTCAATCCCAGTGCAACCATGCAGCAAATTTGACACGTTTAACTGTGTGTCAGCTCAACAAATACCACTTTTTTTCTGTATTTTCTTTTAAATTTCACACAACTTCAAGGAATGCCCAATCGATACAATGACAAGTCATAACTGGTTAATATTAAAGTTAATCACGCGACTTGTTGTGGAAGCTCTTATAATTCTTAACTATGCCTAAGATCCTGATGAATTTCATGAATTTCAGATGTTTTTCTTTCTAAGATCGGAAACCATATGGCAGAGATATGGCCGAAATATAGGTCAAATATAATCCGAAATATATTTACTTTAGAAGTATGCAATAGAATTGTCCACTGCTGTGCGCCTGGTATTTTACCTGAAATTTTGAAATTAGTCCCGGCTAAATAATAATTTGTGAGTTAAATGCGTAATTTATTTAATTCTTGATCTCCTGTTCCCTTACAGCTATATACTCTCGCTGGCGCTGGCCGATTTGCTGGTGATTTTGGTCTGTGTGCCGGTGGCCACAATAGTCTATACGCAGGAGAGTTGGCCGTTCGAGCGCAACATGTGCCGCATTACCGAATTCTTTAAGGACATCTCGATTGGCGTCTCCGTCTTCACATTGACCGCACTCTCCGGCGAACGGTACTGCGCGATTGTCAATCCGCTGCGCAAGCTGCAGGTGAGTAGTCGCAGTCGGGAATCCTCCTCCATTTGGTTGACTTGGATAATTTATAATTATGCATTTGTTTTTGGCTCGCCCGCAGACAAAGCCGCTGACTGTGTTTACGGCCGTGATTATCTGGGTGTTCGCCATACTGCTGGGGATGCCGTCGTTCGTCGTCTCCGACATCCAGGGCTATACGCTGCCCACGCCCAACGGCAACATAACCATTGAAGTGTGCTCCCCATTTCGCTCCAAGATTTATGCAAAGTGAGTAGCCGCCTGCCAAATGACCATCCAGATCGATATTCATTCGCATTTGTTCGCCTCATTCGGTTTTATTTAGTTTTAAGTGGGTGTCCAAGCAGAATCTTCTTCGCCCCGCCTTAAAAATCATTGGAGTCAAGTCCAATCAAGCAGAAGCACTTCTGGAAATTGACAATCCGGCCGCTAAAAACAGCAACCCACATTATATAAGGCTGTCCTTAATCATAGCTTATCAATATACTTGATCTCTGACCAAAGACCAAAGTCGGGTTTTCATTTATTTTTATTGAAAATTGCAGCATTGTTAAGCTACCGAAATTATATTTGTTTATTTTGGCCACATTATTTATCTTATTTTGAGTCACCAAATTTTTCCTTGTATTCAGGTATTCAGGGTTAAATTTAGCAAGAAAAATGAAATCACATTTCATCTCCTTTGGTAGTCAATTATTAGGGTATTCATTTATTTTCCTGGTAATTCAGGAAAATTCAAATAATCATGAGATTGAACCAGAATTTTGTCAACAATATATACATATATACTCAACTGACTTTGTGGCTTGGCTTAATTTATAATCTCATTTGAATTGTGTGATTGGATAGAATAATTTAACATTTGAATTGCAATTCGCAAGATGCATTAATTCTATGCGACACACTCAGAGAAAATTGCCAGGAATTTTTGCACTTGAAATAAGCAAAAAAATACATTTTAATGAAAATCCATGACTATCTTAATGGTAAAATAATTAATAAAATTAAAAAGTTGTTCAATTTTCTGAACAAGTTAATTGCTGGAAATACATTTTCCCCACTTTCTTTCGATTTAATTGAATGCAATTTTTATGCTGTTTTTGTTGTGGCACCTTTAAGGTGCTTAAAATCATTAATTTACCACCTGACCCTCCCCGTAACCCCACTTTGATACCCGTCGGTTCAGTTTATTAGCCTGTTGCTTGGCTCCCAACTTTGGCCATATGCTGTTCGCATTCCTCTGAAAAGCAACTTAAATTTAATTCCGCATTTCCTTTTAATGCACCCCCTCGCAGCTGTTCCGCGTCCTCCTCCTCATTGGTTGCGGCTGTGTCTGTTTGCCGGTTGCCATAAGTTGGAAATCCTTTCATGCTGGACAGCGGCAGCTGTTGTCACATAATCTGTCTCTCTGTATGTGTGTGTATGTGTGTGTGTGTACTTCATTTACAGAGTTTCAGCCAACTGATTGCTAATTTTTGTATCCCAAGCATAAAAGCTTTTTTATAACTTTGGCAGCATGTGTTTTCCGAATATTAAAAAAGCAAACCCCCATAAAAACAAAATTATGAATGAAAAATAAAGTCAGATTCATTTTCGTTAACTTTGTTTTTGATGATAACAAATTGCGCTGTCGTAAGCCATCAAAATGGGCAATGCTCAATAATTTATTGAATTTTTTTGGCCCGCAGGCATTTTAATAGGCTGACAAATTGTTAAAAATGACTTCGACATGCAGCTATTTCGGTCCAAATCCGCTTACAGAATTTATTCTTATTGGCAATTGTCGTATTTTCAATCTGAGCCAGAGCTCAGTGTTTCAATTAAATTGAATTTCATAATTTGTGTTCATCATTAAGCAAATCTGGCGAGAGGATAAATTTTAAAGATTTATTAAATCAATTTATTGCTTAACAGTTTTATTAAATGGAAAAATTATTAATGATTTATTATTAACACAATATATTTTCATTGAATAGTATATTTAAGCTCTGTCACTCTAAAAGTGCGTATCCTTAAATAAATGAAAGCTTATCCTGTGCACTGTCAATGTATCAATTACTGCAACGGACCAACGGAAATGTTGCATCAATGATGTTGACATTAACGAGTATTTACGAGTTGCAAAAATAATTGGATTGTGTTACACAGGCTTTAATTATTTCAAAAATATGCAACGTTTAAACAGGGTATATTAAGTTTGGACTTCAGTTGTGAAAACTTATATAAACTATAAATTTATTTTTCCTACCTTATTATTTTCAATAAAAACTACTTTAAGTTTGAAATTCCGTTTTTTAAAAAAATATTCAAATTTTCAAATTATTCGATTAAGTTCGGATTTTTATTCTTTAAATTTATATTTTTTATTTAATTAAATAAAATATTGTTTTAAAAACTACTACAGAGCATTTTAAACATTGTTATTTTTTGTGATAATTCCCATTGGAAAAGTTGTTTTGCCAAAACAAACATCTAAAAGGTTCAAATAAATACGAAACAATTATTATTGTGGATACTCTAAATGAGGAACGAGTTTATCGTAGTCGTTCGAATCGATTGAGCTCGAATTAAATGAAATTGTTTGTAGTGGCATCAATGGCAGGGCTTTTCCAAAGTGATTGACAGACTGTCGACAAATCTCCAATGGGCTGTGATTAATTAAGCTGCTCTGCCGGTTCTGCTACAGACGCCATTTTTCACAATTAATCCGTCCACTCGACTTGCACTTTGCTCGGCACTCGAAGTGGCTATAATTACTGAGTAACCAAGAAACTAAGTGGCTAAGCTGTCGCGATGGGGTTTACAATTTGCTGACACTGTGCTGACGTCCAAAGTAGAAATGGGCGCGTGGTGGATTATTTCAAAAACGAGACGAGCACGTTGCAGGCTTTTCCCCATTTATTTATTTAATGTATAATATAAAGAGTTTTAAGAGTTTTTTTTAATTTATCATTATTACAAATAACATTTTAAAGTGTTTGATTAAGTTTGTAAATAAATAAAAAAAAATATTGTTTATTTAGTATAGTTAAATTTTTATACCTTATTTTGTATATATTTAACAGATATATGGTCGTCGCCAAAGCTTCGATATACTATTTGGTGCCACTGTCCATCATTGGCGTGCTGTACATCATGATGGCCAAGCGGCTGCACATCAGCGCCCGGGACATGCCCGGCGAACAGTTGAGCATCCAAAGCCGCAGTCAGGCGCGTGCCCGTCGCCACGTGGCACGCATGGTGGTCGCCTTCGTGGTCGGTGAGTATTATGCGAGGGTGGGCTTGGGGATTAGTTGATGGCATACTAATTGGCCCATTGGCAGTGTTCTTTATTTGCTTCTTTCCATATCATGTCTTCGAGCTGTGGTATCACTTCTATCCCACGGCCGAGGACGACTTCGATGACTTCTGGCACGTGGTGCGCATTGTCGGATTTTGTACAAGGTAAGCGGATCAACTGTTTTTTTTTCTCGTGCTGTTCAAAGTCCTTGCATTCCTTGCAATCCTTGTATATGCAAAATTTCGCAGTCCTTAAACATGTTTCTGCACTCATTTTCGCTGCATTGTCGCATTTTTAATTGAAAGCGATAATCACAGTAAGAACTTTACTCAACCACGCCCCTTACCAGCTAGCGCCCCCAGCTCCATTGCTTCGCACTCGGGCCCCAAACTGTAGTAAATTTATTTTCGTTGACAGCTTCCCCCGCCCCACTTGGCGCAGTAAAGTACAAAAAATAATGTGTCAGCATTTCGGCGACTTAATTTGTGACTCCAGTTTCAGTCAGCTCCACTGAGAATAATTTGCATTCGAATGGCGAAAGGGTTGCCCCAAGAAACAAAAAAAGGAAAAAACACAACCCAAAAATAAACTACTTAAATAAAATATTCAAGAGAACATTGAAATAAATCGAAAACAAAACGAGGCGAATTATCAACTTTGCTTTTAGCTGAAAAAGAGGGTCGCAAGGACTCGAAACTAAATCCAAGTGTTGTATGTATTTAAATGAATTAAATATATATGACTATAAGAACTTTACCTTATGTCAAAAAAAGAAAAACTCTTTAAAGATCACCTGTATTATCTTAGCTTTAAATTGTGATCGAATAAGTGTTAAGTTGGATTTCTGAAATTAAGTTTTGATTTTGCAGAATTATTTTATCATTATTAAAGCAAATTATTAATTTGTTTCAAAACTTATTGGCGAAAGCAGATTTAAGTCCTTAATTTTTTGGAATCGATATTTGCATATATTACATTTTTATTTTTATTTAATATAAATATTATTTTAATGTTATAAATTTTGCCTTTGCAAAACAAAAACAAAATTAAGACCAAATAATAGAGCTCTATATATTTATGTTATATTTATGTTATATTAACTCTGAAACGAAATTCAGTTCATGTTTGCGAATAAATTAATTGGAATTTGATGGGACTTTGAGCAGGAATCGTTATCACATCGTTTGCACAGATGGGGCCCGACAATTGGGCTGTCATTGGAGCCCGGCTAGTTCGTAGATAAATTAGCCATCCCGCATCAGTTTTGCATTCCGCTCGGGCCGGGCGCATCTAACAAATTGCCGCCGGATGTGGACTAACTTTTCGCTTTGCCCTTTTCAATTTGCAGCTTCCTCAATTCGTGCGTTAATCCTGTGGCGCTTTATTGTGTGTCCGGCGTGTTTCGGCAGCATTTCAACCGTTATCTGTGCTGCATTTGCGTCAAGCGGCAGCCGCACCTCCGGCAACATTCGACCGCAACGGGCGTCATGGACACCAGCGTCACCTCGATGCGTCGCTCAACCTACGTGGGCGGGGCTGCTGCTGCTGGCGGCGTTGGATGCGGCAGCCTGGCCGCCCATCGCGCCTCGCTGCACATGAACAATAACCACGGCGTCGGGAGTGGCGGACGCGGTGGCAGTTTCCATCGCCAGGACTCGATGCCGCTGCAGCACGCGGCCAGCGGCAATGGGCATGCCCACAATGTGGGCGGCCCGGGTGCTGGCACCGTTGGACGCGCCTCCATCATCAATGAGAAAAGGTGAGGCACGCTGATTGTGGAGCTGCTAGAGGAGGGTTCGGTGTCCCAACAGGCCGACGAGCAGCTCTAAACATTTTCGCCACTGATCTCACTATCTCTGTGTGTGTGCGTGTGTGTGTGTGTTGCACTTGCACCTTAATTCACACACACACTGGCTATGCTAATTGACAGTAATTGTTGTGCTTATCCCCCCCAACACCAGCAGCCATTATCCACCATCCACCATCCATCATCATCATCATCGTCATCATCATCATCGTAATTATCCCAGACAGCGTTTTACATTTGGCGACGCACTTGTTGGGTTGCTGTCCGTAACTGCAATTGGTAATGGCTATATAAATTGGACCAGGCTTTAAGCCTGCATTGGCCTGGTTTTTATACTCTTTCACAGAGTGAAAGGAGCATATTGGGTTTGTCTGTCTGAAGCAACAGACTTGAAATTATTAACGATAATATTATTGAATATATCTTATTGAATAAATATTCATGTATATTCGCGGCAAATGAAAGATTATTGACAACGCCAACTGGGGGCGTGGCGCTTCGTTTTAATCTATAAATATTTAAATATAATAGTTTAACTTTAGGCTACATCCAATTCTGCTTGTAGAAAATACTTGACAGATGATCTACTCTAAAGAAAAACATCGTACACACCCGATATTTTTGACTGTTTTAAGAGACAGTTTTACTGTGAACGAGTATTGTGCAGTCGGTTACAGCTGTTGTATAGGTTTAGCAAAACATCGAGAATAAATTTGTAGGCATTTGTATTTGTGAGCTGTACAAGTATTAGTACATTTTCCAGACAGACCTATTGAAAAATCGTTTCCCTCTAAAGTAGAAAATACTTAAGTACTTAACTTGGCTTAAGTAAATGTAAGTCCAAATTCAAATTCAGATATATTTGAAATTCATTGAAGTATTTACGAGTGCAAATCTGATAGCAATCGTTTAGGCTCAATTTGTTGTAAATACACAAAAATGTTAACGATAATCTCAATTGCGTACTCTATGTGATGTGGTAAATTAAGTCCTAGCTTTAAGCGGCATTCAATATAAACTATTATATTATATTAAATATGTATTTATGTTTGTGCATTTTAAACACACACACACAGACACACACACATACACGCAAATATGCAATTCCATTTATAGCTAATTCCTGCTAACTGTAAACCTACATATATGTAGCTGCAAAATATCAATAGTGTTAATTATAATATAAATGTACATATAAACTAATTAATTCGTGTTTAGTTGTTGTTGCTTACGAGTGTGAAATAAGCTTAACTAAATAGTTCATAAAATTAATTACAAATATTTTGACAATTGTGTTGTAGAGAATTTAATTGAGCAAAAAATAAAAACAAAAATTCCAATTAAGCTGAAATTCATCTACAATTAAATATCATGTGAAAGTTTAATATATAAGAAAAAATATCTTTCAAATAACTAAACAGAATATTATTATTATTATTGTATTGAAAATTAAATAAACCTACATTAAACAGTTTTTATTCAATTTGTTGGTCTTTCAAACAGGTAAGAATGCGTTTTCGTTTATTCAATATTTTTATTATATATACTATATTATACACTATTATAACTGTTCACTAATGTTTTCACATTATTTTTTACTCTGCAGCACTCAAGTAAAGCTAATTAATAACACAATATTGTTATGTTTCATATTACAATAATCCCTTTTTCATGTATACCCTTACAGTTTTATTAACCGTTACGACGAGCGTACACGCTACTAAATTGACAACATTTTTTATACCCAACAATTGGAAGAATTTACAACAACATTTTGGACTCATCTAAGACATGGGATCATCCTATAGTTAATAATTTTTGTATGAAATACGATTTTTAAATGTTTACAAAATAAAATTAAAATGTGTCTCGTTAAAAATGTAAGTAAAAATAATAATTATTTAAATGTGAATCTATGTGTCAAATGTGCTTAAAATAAAGTGCAAAATAAATGGTTTTCAACACTATTTAACTATTTTTAATTTGAAAAATGAAATTTTTGTCGTCTGGCAAATAGTTTAAAATTGGTAGAACAAAGAAAACGTTTCATTCGTTTATTTTTCTAACTACAAAATGTATTTTAGGATAAAATCGAAAACAGTTTAGTTCAGTTTGAATTGAGTTATTTATCGATGCAAGTGCCAATAAATCTGTTAAAGGCGCTGCCAACGGTTCTCATTTATTTTAAATTCGAATACAACACGTTCAATTTGCATTTACAAACAGGGAATGCCAGAAAATTGAGCAATTTTATGCGCACACAAAAGAGAGTCAAAAACACGAAAATTCATTACAAGCTGCCACTCAATCAAAAGTGGCTTCCACTTGTTATACCCTGTAAGCATAGAAAACAGGGGTATACAGGAGCTTTATGAGTTTAAATTAAAAGAATATTTAAAAATGTTAAAAAAGGCGTTGCTGAGCACAAAAAGTATATACAAGCATCAATCTAAATAAAGTTGATTAGTAGATCAGGGTAGAATGAAGCTGTTGCTGTGCCTGCAAGTGTAAGTACAGGGTATATCTATGGCGAGCAATTTAGCACTCTACGTGCTGTTGTTATTTTGATTAACAGGTACATGTATGCAAATTGGCTAAGCATTGCAGCTGACCAAGTTATTGGCTATAATCAAAACCCTCACACACACACCTGGAGGCAAGCTGGCAACGCACCTTTGTGCCGAGACAAGAGTTATTGGCATGCAATAAATGTTGGTCTCAAAATGGCTAATCCGAAACTCCAAAAGCAGCAGTTCTGACATGTCCATTGAATGGCCTGTCGGCCCGATTGAACTATTGAGCCTGCACTAAATCAGTTGAAGCCTGGCAGCTGGCAACTGGCAGCCGGCACATGGTCCATAGATAAGGGAGCCGAACAATGAACAAATTTTGTCATGTTTTGGCCCAAAAGTGGAAGTCATATAACATTTTCGTTTGCCTGCCATTTTGACCACCCACAGGTAAAATGCTAATGTTAATCGTAATTTGTGTTGCCTGCAGCACGAAACGAACTGGGTCAAAGCACAGCAGATTTATGTACACAGCCAACATGTAAATATGTATCCTCCATTGAAGGTCTCCGCCCGAAACCAATTTGGCCGCAACCCACAGCCGACGCTTTTGTTGTAATGTGAAAAACCGCTCTGGCCACAAATTTTGTTGGTGCTGATTGGCAACACTCCGTTCGCAGCATCCTTCCCCCCTAAACTCCTTTGGGAGCCTTTGTCGGAAGTGCGCAGAAAATGTCTATTGCACAATTAGCTAATTTGCTGGCCATTGTTTGTGGTTGGTTGCCAGCCAACCAGTTAGCTACGTAGTTTATAGAACCGAGATTCGGGCGTTAAAATATTATTATCATAAATATACATATTCTATGGATATTTGTTGATACGCTTCAACTACTTTATGGACAGAAACATTTCCTGTTGGCAGGTTATGTCTTGAATAAAGCTGAAAGAGCTGAAGTTCTACGCAATGGAGTATCTAAAAACTAACAGTGAATATATATCTCAAGCAATTTCCTTTGTCTATATAATAAAAAAAAATTTCATTTATTTTTCATCAAATTTAATTATTGATTTCTTGTTATTCTTTCAAGAGTCCATCCCCATAAATAGAGCTAAAATTTAAGCAAATTAAAAAACATTCTTTCAACTTATCTAAACTTAATGATTTCTCCTTACTGAAAAACATGAGTTTCAGAGTTTCTAATCTGCTTTGTAGTTGTTATTTTTTTTATCAACGGATCTAAAATTAGTTTTTTGTTTAGTACCCGCTCTGCATTTAGTTATTAAAGCATTTTAAGCTTCTTGACAAAGTTTTCATGCCCGTAGGATTTGAGTATTATGAGGGAAACTTGACTATGAACACAAAGACCGCAACACTTAATACACTGTGTACACTAATTTTGTTGACCAAACCCAAATCGAGTGTTAATTCTGTCCTGCATATACAAAACACAAACACACGCTCGACACCTCCCCGATTGCCACTAACCCCCCTTGTGCACATATCCTGGAGCAGCAAAGGACAACATGTAATGGAAACTTTACATATGCAAATGAGACCTGTAAAATAGCCCCTTAGCGAGAAAGAGATACTAACGAGAGCAAGTGAGAGTGAGAGAGAGGGAGAGGAAAGGGAAGAGAGATATATATTCAAATTGAAGCAACAATGTGCGGTAACTGAAGGAAAGAGAGATTTCTCGCTTCAAGCATAAGCATGTGTGAAGGCTCCAAGGCTCTGCTTTGGCAACACATATACCACCTGGTTGTACACTGAGAGAAAAAAATGGGAAGCTCGTAATTAATCAGGTATAAGATTTGTTAAAATGGGGCTAGTTGAAAAATTTTAAAATAGAGAAAAAATGTTAATATTTGAAGAAATTTTTTACTAATTTAAACAGTTTCAAAATACATAGGTGTTTTTCTTCGAGTGCATATAGGTGGTAATCAGATTATCAAGTGCTGAACGTAGCTGGTAATGGCGGCAAATTGGAGCCAGCGCAGGGAGAGATTTGCTGTGCTGCAATGCTCAGGCGCTCAAGTGGTTCAAAGTGATTTATCTGGCTGCACAGCTGCCGTGCACAGATGGCAGGACTCATCTCGGCTCGGCTGTTGTTTAAAGGCATTGGGAACAAAACACGGAGCATAACTAACAATTAGTGGCACAAATACGCCAATCTCTGGGTTAGGAACGCTAACAGGCAACCCATTCATATCCTGCGCGGTCTGCTGCATTCATAATTCCTTATTATGTGTCCATGTCGAAACGCATAATGAGTTTCAGTCGGACGGACAGATTCTTATCCTGTTGCCGTTTTATATGTTTGGCTAACACGCAAGCAAAGGAATCGGCCATTTGCGTCTTGTTTTCTTTTTGTTTTTTGGGCCAAGGCTTATCCCCGTTAGCCGCGCCCCCTTGCAGCTTATGGGCATCAAAATGCGTCCATCCTTTGCGCTTGTCCTGCTTCTGGCCACTTTGATTATGTTTTCGCTTTGCTTTTCGGCTGCTTTGTTAATTGGCGCAACTTGTAAGCCAAGACCCATTGACAGGGTAGAGCCAAACGGCAGAAGACAGCAACAGGGCGTGGCATGTGGCATGTAGCAAGTGAGAAGAGGGAAGAGGCGTGCGCCGTTCTGGCCCACTGCACGCATGTCTCATAATACGTTCTAGCAGCAAAAATATCATTTTGGCCTGTTTATTTTGGCCTGGGCCAGCGAATTATTTCCGGCTTTATTTCGGATTTGCTTGTTGATGATTTAAATTGTTTTTTGTGTTTTTCTCTGTTATTTTTGTGTTTTTTTTTGTTATCGTGCGGGACTTTTATGTCCTTAATATTTATGACAGCATCGTGCTATATATATGGCTGATATATGTTTGTTGATTGGCGGCTTTGACGAATAAATTAATTCTATTGAGTCGTAAATTTAATTGATTCAAAATAAAATCCTATTAATTATTCTATTTTGGTTTATTTGTAAATATGACACGTATAAACAAATGTTAATAAAAATTAATTTGGGCCCCAATGAAATTTGTCGTGTTGAAATAATAAATTATTGAAGTGCTTTTGACAAGTTCCTAAACTTAACAATTTAACTATCGAGAGCAAAGCAAAATGTAGCTTGTGGAACAGTTATTTGTTATTTGAAGTAGGTGGTGAATTCACTGATGACTAGTAACTAGTGAAGAAGTGACAGATAACAATAGCTATTCAAAGAAATATTAAATAATTTGTTAAAATTAAAGAAAATTAATTGTAAGCTAAAAATGTAGCTAACTAGTGATACAGTTATTAAATACACAATTCACAAGTCTTTTGCTACACAAAATTCTTTCATGCTTTTTTAAAGATATGCTCTTTTTACAATCCATCCCCTTCACACACCTTGTCATTTATTATTTATGAAAGAGGCAAACAATAAAATTTAAAACAATCTTCTTAGGACCTGCGGCTAATGGAATTTTATATCTATGCCAAAACTAGCCCGAATTTGTTAGGTTGATGCTGTTCAATTGAGGCAATTTGTAGTGTAATCAGGCGCATAAAATACCTTTTTTAACCCGCAACAATTCGGCTTACAAATTTGTTGTTGCTTTGCAATTCTTTTTGCTGCTGATTTTCTTGGGACTGGATGCGTTAACTTCAAACATGATGGAAATTAAATTTCTCTAAAAAATGCAAAATACTTGTGGAATTTTTCGTTACCTTGGTATCGAATATTAGCAAATTTACTTTCGTTTCCCTACCGATTAAATTTGATTATCAGTTTGGTACCGTAAAATAAAATTCTATAGAAAAAGGGTCCACGATAAATTTAATTTGGCCAAAAGTGGCCAAGCGGACTAAAGAATTGCGGGTGAAACACTTTACAGTTAGACATAGCCAAAATGGATTTATGAAAAACTTGAGAAAAAAATGCAAGTTGTGCAGACATTTTTGTTGAAAACTTGAATGTTGGGATAGACGACGGTTTTAATTCCGGCAAAGGATCAAGCGATCCATCAACATCCCTTCTTAGCAATTATGAAAGCGGATTCATCACCCTAAGCGGCAATTTCGTTGGCCGAGAACAAAGGCCGAAAGACGGAGCTGCCACTCTGCGGCAGTAACGTTTTTCAACAAATTGGCAGCTCTGCCCTTGTCTTTGTCCTCTTCAACTTGTCTTTTATTCACCTGGCGAGGTGCACACTTAATAGGCTTAAAAGCAACCTCTAAGTCGGCTTAAATGCAAAGTGCGTTAATTTAATGACATTCACAATAACAACGCCAGCGGAAGGAGGCATTCAAACAGCAAGTGCCACAGCCTGAGATTGCACGCAGCTTGCCCCACTTTTAACCATACAGTGCCGCACAGAAGTTTGTTGACCTATTTAAAAAAACACCGCCTGAAACCAGCAAACAGCCAAGCAGAAAGAAGCCACAAAAGCAATCAATGGAAATCTCTCGTCAGCAGCATTACCCTTTGTTCCATTGTTCACATATTCCATATTTCAAGTACATTTTAATAAATAATAGAAAACAGATTTAAAAAAACGGGTAGGAAAATTAAATTACTGTATGTTCTTTTTTTAAGAGGAATACAATTTAGTTGAATTTACATTTATTTTCTAGCTAAATATAAAATTAATTTACTTTAGTGCATTAATTTACTTGACCAACTATAAAAGTTCATTAAGGTGTTTTTACGAAACTTTACCCTCATCGAAAGGAAGCGGAAAGAAAAAATAAATGAAACGCAATTAAGTAACGGCATTTGCCACCTTTGCCCTTATCGGCTTATTGGGCATCAATGAGATTTCTGTGGAAGCCCGAATCCGTAAATTTGGCCAGATTGAAAACAAATTAAAGTCATTCCGTCCACGCCAAAAGGTTAGTGCCGACAGGTGTAGAGAGCCCCATGCCAATTGCAAGTTACTTTTACCTCCATATGCACATTAGCCCCGAAAGTGATTTGAATATTTTCGCAACCCTTTTGAGGATATTCGGACGGGGCACTTGAAGTTCCATTTGTTATTCCAGTAGAGCATAAAGCCATTAAAAATCAATTGGCCCCAAAAATATAAAGTGCCCCGCATGCGAGGCCCAGCGTATGTGTAACTTTTCCCATAGAGCGAGCACTAAACGAAAAATATTCAAGGCCCGCCTACGACAAATAAACAAAAGTATTTTGTCTTCAGCTTTGCATTCCACTAAATTGACTCTCAACTTTACGCAAATGGCCCAAAAGCTACGTGCCCCACCCCCCATGCCGCAGCTGGCCGCATAACCCACATAGTACGCAAGGGTTTGGCGATTTTATAAATGTACAGATAACTAATATACCCTTTCAAAGGGTTAGTTAACTTTAATCCTTGTTTCGCTGGGACCCAGCTCAAGTCTCAAAAATATTTAAGTTATATATTGTAATAAAATTATGTAGCATACTTTTTGGGGATTTATAGCTCCTCAGTTAATTTTAAATTACTTGTGAATATTCCACTTTAATTTGCAATGTAAAGGTAGCAAATATGAACATTTTCCCAAAATAATAAAAAAATATAAGTATTTTTAAAAATATTTTGAAACAATAAGTTATATAAAACAGCGCAAAAAAAAGGTTTTTGTTATAAAAAAATGATAGCCGGAATTAAAAATATGCTATTGATATTTTCTAAATATTAATTCGTCAAATTCTAAAATCATTTAAATAATCATGCAAAGTGTAATATATAAATTTTGCCCAAATATGTATTTTAAAAATATTCTTTGTAAGTCAGCAACAAGCCACTCGAAATATCTTTGGATTTAGATAATCCTTTAGCTTGCTCTTAAAAATATTCTTCTTCGAGGCAATCCATTTGAGTATTTAAGTTTCGTGTTCAAAGTTTTATCATATGCATGTGTGCACGTATGTATGTGCGCTTTCTCTTGCCAACTATTTTTGCTGACTCGCCGCAAGCCACGAGTTTCACCCCAGCAAATCTCAGTCTCCATCCGTTTCTATACATCCGTAATGCCATCGAATGCTTGTCCGCCCTACGAACTCTGCTTGCAGCGCGCACAATTTCCGTGGCGCCTGCAATGTGCCATGTTTTTAGCCTCTTGAGTTCTGTTTTTATTCCCAGTTGGGCCGCTGCCCAGTTATCCGGCGATGTGCCAGCGATACCCGTCGATGTGCTTAATCGTAAAGTGCCGCCTGCAATGGGTTCCTGAGTAGCCGGGTGGAATATACAAGTATAGTGAATTATTTTGTTTTTATTTTACGATTATGGCAGCGTCTTTGGGCCATAATAGGGCCTTTGCGGCTTTCAGATTTCAATGTGTATGCAAATATTCGATTGGCATTCCGGTTTTTATGTGCGGACAGCTGATGTCGATAGCGCCGATGGCGTTTCTCGACACTTCCAAGTGCTGTCCAAACACAATAACCGCCGGCCATGTTCGCTGATTTACAAGCGGTGCCATTCCACTTGGCCATTTGATTGATATACTCGATTGTCAGCTGGCATTTGTTGGCTGATCATTACGCGGGAATAATCAAAGCAGCAAATTTCACTCGAGTGCCAGCTAAACATCAAATCTAATATTTATTGAACAAAGGCACTTGACAAAATTGCCACTAGCTAAAGCTAAAGACTTTTTATTGTAATAATTAAAATTATAGGCTAACAACCTATAGTTGATATTCCTACAGGTAGGCAGTTTTTTTAGTAATTAAAAAAATATTAATTTTAATTTTAGTTTAACTTAGTCAAGGAAATTTAACGTCGCACTAATTTAATAAACAGTTAAATTTGGATTAAAACTCACTACCTTTAAAATGTGCAACTAACTAGGGGCTTTAACATGTGCGCATTTATTTATTTTATTTAAAATAAAAACAAAATAAATTTGTCAGCTTAACATTGATTTTTGTTTTAATCCAACTGTTTACCTCTTGATAATTCCCACATAAAATGCAACTCGCATGTAAAATTTTGTAACATTCGTCAATGCTGGCAAATGAAAAGAAACGAATTGCAAAACTGTTGCTGTAATCAAAGTAAAAGCTGCAACCTAATATGACAAATTGCACGCTCTGCACGCGCTTTTCTGTCAAACGGCAACTAAAACTTTACAACAGCCTCCCCAGCCCCCTCCCCCATGTAACGCCCATCTCCCGCAGTCACAGAAAAACCAACTAACCAACCAGTTACGTTCAACTTTTGAAGCCAAAATTATTCTTTCATACAAATAAAACTTCTCGGGCGCGCTGGCAACACTAAAAAACACTTTGACAAACAGACAAACTAACAAGTGGCAAGGAAAAAATCGTGAGTGCTCAACTATAAGATACCTGGTTGAAGTATTCCATATAATTACAGAAAATAACTATAACTCGAATTTTGAATCTAAGCTTGATTCGTCTTAAAAATTCTTTTCCTACATTATTTTTTATTTTCTTGTATATTTTTATATATTCTTTAATTATTTAAAATAAAGTTAACTCTAGTAATATCTTAAATTGATAAACGATATATTTAACAAAATTCCGTTATCATTTTTTTTAAAATCTAATATAACCCTTTTATCCATCTGACTTAAATGCAGGGTATAAGAAGTTAAACTAACAGAATTTTAATTTTCGGCGAGTTCTGCAAGTATTTGGGACTAAAAGCTACCTGTAGAAGCTCATAAGTCTGATGAGCCCTGGGTCATTTGCAAGAATTATTAAGCTAAGGCTGACCTGCCGAGAAATGCGTTTTCCGCCGAAAAAGGCGCTGCCGTAAAGGTTCCTCGGCGGCCATTTCAATCAGCCAAGTTTAAAACCGAGCTCGACGCGACTCTGTGTTTATCGGGCTTACAAATTTTACAAATTGCTTGGCAGTTAGGGAGATTATAGTGTGTATCTGTGTGTGTGTGTGTGTGTGTGTGTGTTTGCGTGTATGTGTGTGTATGTGTTCGTGCCGTATCTGAGTTTTATGTGTGGCGCGACATGCGCGTGTTTTTCTGATAAAAAGACGGAAGCAAAAAAGTTGACGGCATTTTCTTGACTGCCAGAAGCTTTAAATTTCCACCCCTTCCCTCCGTTCTCCTGCCCTTAGGTTGGCCAGAAATTAAAAGTTGCTGCTGCGTAGTTCTTCCCTGAATGATGGTGGGCGGTGGGCGGTGGGCGTGTCTTGACATGTTGTCGCTGTAGCTCATTTGTGCACCCCGATTTTTAATTGTGTTGATTAGCATAAAAATAATTCAACTATGCGCATAAGTTGGGACCCCAGCAAAATGAAACTGGCTAAGAAACTTAATTAAAATTCATTCTCAGCTGTGCTTCAAACGTGACAACTACAACTGAAGCATTCAATAAAGTCAACAACTAATACCCTATAAATGGTCGTAAACTGCGTTCCAAACTTCACCAACTGCAACTTTGTCTGCCATCGAGTAAATTGTTTTTCCTTCTCTAGCAAGGACAGCGCTGGCTTTTGCCTGCAGGACGTTGTTGTCCGCACAAGTTTTGATTTTTATTGCCAATGCTTAAGAGCTGAAGATTTGTCCACGAAAACTTCTGGACTCAATGCAAGAAATTCACTTCGACAGTTGTCCACAACACACACACACAGCGAAAGTCAGAGAAAGTTGTAGTTGGACACACACACACACACACGCACACATAAACAGTCAGTCCGTTAAAGAAGTGCACTTTAAAACTAGTTGCTCAAGTGGAATTATTGTGTTACACTTGACTGTACTATTGGAAATGGTCGAAATTCGCAGACCATTTAAGTGAATGCACAAACAACATTTGCAACTTTTTTACAAGTCCTGCTGAACTCAGTTAGTAAGCTTCTTACTCTGAGGTAAATAAATATCTGGTAAATACAAATGTCGTAGCTGCAAGATAAAATTATGAGTACCTTACCTTAACAACTTATCAACTAGCTATCACACCATTTTTTTAAAACTTATTCATTGATTTAATTTTCTATTTTTTTTTATCAAAATTTCTCTTTAAAGAATTCTTAATTACATTTTGTTTTGTTTGATCAAAATTGTTTTTCAATTAAATTAATTTGCAAATACTTCTTCCTTTTTCTTGGTTATTAAAAGTTTTTTTCGTTGTTTTTTATTAATAATGATAGTTAATTAAGGACCTTCTCTGTCTACTGTCACTCACAAGCTCAATAATTGACTTTGAAATTTACTGTCACAATTATTGCAGTTATCAGAATTAAATATTATAGTTTAAATTTTAAAAGGTCAGTTTGTTATTGCCTTCTTCCGTCTGATTTCAGATTTCTTTTTTACGTTTCATTTGCGATTACTCTATCCGTACCTTTTAATATTGTTTCCTTAGAGACTTTATAAAATTTTCATCCCCCAAACAATCACAGTTAATCAATTTGGTTTGCACGCTTCACCTCTTTGTTTGAATTCCCCCAGTCTATCACTTCATATCATTATAACTAATGTGCTACAAGCGACAAACTTGGCCCGGCCAAACAAATTAAGAAGACAATTAGCCCGTAATTAGCACTTAAACTGGGCAGCTGCCATTAGGCCGGGTTCTGTCCGGGCCAATAAAAGCGTGCGCCATGCGTACTCAACTGCTTCAGAGCACTCAAAATGGCCAACATTGTCAGGTGGCCGGTGAGGAAAAGTGGCTCGACGAGCCTCAGGCAGCGGCTGCTGCAGCACTGGAGATGCCATCCGCTGCGACAGGCCATTGGCAACACCTTCTGGGAGTACACGGAGCGCACCAAGGTGAGCGGCATGTGGCTGCTGCGCCGCAATCGGACGCACGGCTTGTCCAGGTGGGTGGGGGGTGGGTGGAATGTGGGCAGCTGGATACTCGGTAATGACACGGATTTGCAGATTCATCTGGGCCTCGGTGCTGGTGCAGATGCTGCTGTTGAGCATCTATCTGACGCTGTTGCTCTGGCTCAAGTTCTACTCGTATCCCATACTGAATACCATCTCCAACGATTTGTCCATCACGGACGTGGCTTTCCCGGGCGTCACCATCTGCAGTCCCAAAGCGATCAACACGGAACGCGTGCATCGCTACATCCAAACGCTGTGAGTGTCCTACCAAGCAGCTAATCCTGTGAGACAAACTGGCCAACATCTGCTTGACCCTTGCAGCCAGATACCGAAGGAGTTCAACGTTGCCGAGGTGGCAGCCGGATTCGAGTTCCTCAACGCGTTCACGGATCAGAGCTTTGTGCCGCCATCGAACGAGAGCTACAAGCTAACCGATGCCGTCCTGCGCCTGAACAACGTGTCCATTTGGGAGGCCGCCATGGCCGTCAGTCCTGGCTGCGGCGATTTTGTGCAGCGCTGCTTCTGGGGCTACTCGGAGTTTCCGTGCAACCAGAGCAACGAGTATCTGTCGTTCATACCGACAACGGCGTACCTCGGTCCCTGCTGCTCCTTCAACTACAATCCGCGCAATGCCAGCTTTCTGCCCTTCTCCGCGAACATCTTTGGCATGGATGGCGGTCTCACTTTCATCGGGGCAGAGGGCTCTGAGCACAACTTAACCACCGGTCTCATTGTGCTCGTTCATCATCCGATGGATTACGTAACCGAAACGGCCGCGTCGGTAACCATAACCGCCAGATCTGAGAGCTTTGTCGAAGTGTCGCCCACGGTGCAATCCTCCTCGGCGGAGGTGCTCGAGCTGTCCGAGAGCAAACGCGACTGCCTCATCTCGGACGACGTGAAGCTGCGCAACTATCGCCAGGCCGCCTGCCTGCTGGCCTGCCAGACCAACGCCATCGCCGAGCGCTGCGGCTGTCATCCCTACCTGCTGCCCGTTGTCAGTAAGCTGTCCAAGGAGTGCGACCTGAACGACACCTTCTGCTACTCGGCCAACTATGGTGAGTAGCTGCAGCTGACTGGGGACAACTGGAGGTTATCCAAGCGCAAACAGTTACTTAATACAATCCTTAACAAACTGAAGAGGGTATATTGCAAGCGGCCATATACATATATATTCTTGTGTATGAGGGCGTGGCAAATCGATAAAATCGATATATCTACCCCATTTATTAAAATAGATACATAAAGATTTTCAGGCAGATTACTAATCAACTCCCCTTAGGAAAGCACAAAACATATTTTGGATACACCTATTGGGCAGTTGGGAAATCGTTGAAATCTATATATTATCTTGGAGGATATATTATTTTGAAGCGAAAATCAATATCTAATAATTACCTCATAATTAAGAATGTTTTTGACTGCTTTAAGCTGTTATTATAATGTGCACGAGTATTGCACAGTCGGTTACACCCGACTTGTTCTTGTTCTTGTTCTTCTTGTTTTTCTTTATCTTCGTACAATTCTTTCACTGCTACTTTCCACATCTCAGCCATTTACGCTATTTTCATCTCAGCTATAGAAATTGTTGAGTTACTCGCCTCCTTCGAATTCATTGTCAGGGCCGTGTCCTTCGTCCTGTCTATCACATATTTCACGCACCGGCGGTTGGACTCTGAGGTGCATTGTGGTCGGTATGTCACAGCTACCGTTTGCACCAGTTACATCATTTGTAATTCATATTAAATATTCAATATGCGTGTCTGTGCGCAAAAGTGTTCCTTCACGGAAATGCTTGCAAATCGCTCGGAAACTCGACTTGCGCTCCAATTTTTACCTTTAAGGCGCTTCGGCATGCAAAGCACTTTTCCCCACATAAATGCTTGAGGCATAAGAAAAATGTTTTGGTTAATGTAGCTCCTTACTTCTGCCACATACATATATGAGTAAATATTCACAAGGGGTTTTTCTGCCAACTATTTATCATATTGCAGTGCTGAGCAGTTTTCAGAACTTTATGCCAGGCATGTGCACAACATTCAGTTTGGGTTGTGAAAACGCTAAAGCATAAGCTTGGCAAAACAATTAAAATACCATTAAGAATTTTCGCATCTTAAAATTTGGTCTACAATGTTCTTTACTGAACCTGCTCTAATTCGCCTCTTTTTTAATATAATGAATATTCGAAAAAAGAGTGCAAGGCTAAATTTTTGGCCCTACAATTTCCCTTATACTAAAATTAAATTTAAATGATGATTTTTTGGCAATTTGTGTCATATATTAATTTTTTTTAATTTAAGAGTGTTGAAAAAGATTATTGAAATACACTTACATATATTCAGCTGTCATTCCATGTTTTCCCAGACAATTTTAAGAGCGTTCGCTGTGATCAATGCCTGCCAAATTGCTATGACGTCACATATTCAACGCTGTCTTATAAAACCGATCTCAATCTTCATCAGTTTTCCGTGAGCAATTTGTAGTGAGTAATTTTACATTTATATTGAATAATGATTCACATAGCTCCCAATATCTTCTAAAGCACACCTGAGCTGCTCGACAACGATAGTTTCGTGCTGCGCGTTTACCTGGCCAAGCAGGTGGTGCCAGTGATCAAAAAAGTGACCGTCATGTCCTGGATTGGACTGCTGTGTAAGTGTTCGCCTTTGCCAGCAATCAGTTAATAGTTGTTCTTGTTTAATTGCAGCTGATTTGGGCGGCATTTTCAACTTGTGTCTGGGCCTGAGCATGATATCCATTGTGGAGTTCTTTTACTACTGCACTTATCGCTTGTACAAAAACTATCAGTTGCAAACGGCGCTGCCCACAAAACATGCTTGGAAATAATCGACTTACTTGAATATAAAACTTAACTTTAAAAATGTTTTTTGTTTGTATTTAAACTAGCGCTGCTTTATTGTTTCTTCTTTTTTGTTTTCTGCGTCTGTTTGGGCGCTTTTCGCTTTTTGACCGCCGGCGTTTGTTGCTCGGCCGCTTCATCATTATCATCATCATCATCATCCTCGTCACTGTGTTTAATAAACACTTAATTAATATATCATATTAATATAAATATTTGATTTAAAAAGCTTACCCCACGGTGGCCATCTGATCAAACATATCCTCGTATTCAGCGTCCAGAGGCGTTGCTTTGACTTCCTTCTTATTTTTTCTGTTTTTGTGCGTTTGCATTGGCATTTCCGCTTCCGTTTCATCGTCGTTGGGCTCTTGCTGCTGTTCTGGCAGCTGCCTAAGAAGCACTTTGGTGGCCTTTGACTTGACATAGCACTGATACAGCAGCACTGTCGAATCGGCGTCGTGTACACGAACATAGCGATCCAGGGAGGCAGAGCTTAAATATTTTCCCGTCTCATCCAGGTGCAGATCGCTGATGCCACCTGTGAAGCCTTTGTAGGTGTGCACGTGGGTTTTCATGCGGCGCGTATCGAAAGCCTGCCAGGAATATTCACGAAATAAAGTAGATCCAAACAAAATAGCAGGGAGCTTACCTTCAGAGCACCCATTGTGGTGCCGGTGTATATATAGTTTCCGCGTGCCACCAGAGTTGCAAAGCTCATGCCGTGCTCCTCGCTGGCAAAATGCGCGACTGGACGTCGCTGCTTGCGCGTATCGTACAGCCGCACATAGCCGTGGCGCGAGCAGGTGGCCAAGACGCTCGGCCCGTCGACAAAGCCAATGTCGCTGTCCCACACGGGCACCTCCAGCTGCAAATAGTCGTTGGGCAAGTTCTTGGAGCAGAAGATTTGCTTGCCATCGGCGCTCAGATCGTAGACCTTTAGGTTATTCTGTCGCGCCTTGCCGCCCGTCGCAACAATGTGCGTGGCTGTCGCGCACTGACGCAGATGATCCATTTGATCGCCCGTGCTAATAACAACGGGCGTCGCCACAGAATCTTCCTCCTCTTGTTCCTCCGCAGCATCGAGCGACACGCTCTGTATTTGTCCATTGCCAATGCCAGCGATCAAGTTGTTGTTATAACGCGCCAGGCCCACAATCGGAGCACCGGTGAAGTTTATGCAACGTGTGGAGACGCCTCCGCTGACGCCGAGAGAGTGCAGCTCGGCAATGTTTTTGGCCCGGCCGAGCAGAATTTCGGTTTGTGACTCATTGCCAAAGGCAAACGCTGTCACACGTGACTCCTTGTCCAAACCGCTCAAATCGCTGAGATTTGACTGCGAATGAGGATTTTGTTCCGCAGCAGGCAGCAAATCTGCAAAGTGTAAAGCAATGAGCAACAGCAACAACCGACTGTGCGATTTGACTTACGTTTAAAGGAGCCTGTGTGTGTGCCCACAAACAGCTCATGCCTGGCTGTATAGTTGGGACTTTTAAAATTCGCTGTCGTCCACTTCATGCTGATAAATCGTCGTTAAAGTTGGTTTTTTGAGAATAAAACAACTCGAAGCTGGCAGCGAGCTGGCAAAACAAATCCAACACGTGCAGCGCCAAATGCGTGTGAGCGAGACAACTATATTAGCTGCCTATCGTAGAACGCTGCCAGACGATAAATTACGATAATTACCAACACTGATAACTTATCGTAACGATAGTCGATATTGCTGCCCTCAACAGCTGGATTTCAAAACATAAACACGCCAAAATCTAAGTTTTTATATAATTGCCACTAACTAATATAATTATGGCACTCACAAAGGTCTACGATGCGGCCACTGTGTTTAAGCACTTGAATGGCATCATAAATGTGTATAAGCCCGCTGGCATGAAGGTCAAACACGTGCGTAACGCGATTCTGACCAACATTTGCAAAGGTGCGTGAGATAAATTTAATGCTTACTGATAAACTGACTTGAGTTTTAATTTCACAGGACTCAATGAGCTGGAGCAGCGAGAGCCGCGTAAATTGCCCAAGGACACACCGCTGCTGGGCACTGGCACCGCCGCGGACACCGTGCTGCACAAGATAGCCTCAGACACGGATCTGTCGGATCACGTTCTGGCCGCTGGACCGCGTTATATGCCACGAGATGTACGCTGCGCAGCCGTTGCCTCCCTGGGTGATCACACTTGCGGCGTTCTGTGTAGGTATCAGTGCATAGTGATCGATTATTCAACTCATCTTTCTTTCTCTCTCTCTCTCTGCTCACAGTATTTGGCCTGAATAGGGGCCTGCAACAGTCAAGCCTTATACAGCGCAACAGGCCAGTGCGCGTCTACCATGTGACTGCACGCATGGGCACCGCCACTGTCAGCCACCTGCCCGACTCGCACGTCACGGTGCGCGCCAATCATCGACACGTCACGGCGGAGCGTGTCAGTGGCCTCGCCGCCTCCATGCAAGCCTCACACCAGCGCAAAATGTACGAACTCTGCGGCGTCGATCTGCAGACGCAGGCGGCCTACGAGCTGGCATGCAAGGGTCTCCTGCGACCCGCGGACAAAAGCCAGCCCGTGGTCTACGGCATCAAGTTGATCCATTTTGAGCGGCCGCACTTTACGCTCGAGCTGCACACGATCAACGAGAGCGAAGATTACATGGCGACCCTGGTGCACGATATGGCCTTAGAGTTGCGCACGGTGGCGCACTGCTCGCAGCTGCGATGCGTTCGACACGCCCACTTCGATGTGACGGACAGCCTGCTGCGGCACGGCTGGCACCTGCCGGGCATCGTGAAAAACCTGCGACAGCAGCGAGAAGTGCTCAACGCGCATCCGCAAATCTTGGAGCAGCAGCGCGTGGAGCTGCATGCGGCTTCTTAGTAGGTTTACGAAACTAATTGTGAATATAGTAGTTAATATAATTGTTTCAGAGTTTAACAAATGAGACGTGTTAGTTTAAGCTGCGGTCTGGCTGTGGCTGTGGGCCAGCACCAGTTTGTCATGTTCGAAGAGATCCTGCTGGAGCTTGTCGTGCAGCTTCTTGCCGGCTACGGAGTCCTGCACCTTCTCCAGCACGTCCTGCGCTCCGAGCAGACGTGCCCGAGCCCGCTCCAGCTGAGCTGTAGCCTCTACGGGCAATCGGCGTGCCTGCTCCTCCAGAGTATGGGCCATCTCAATCAGAATGACGGCGACGTAGATGGCCAGCTTGATGCTGTGCGGATCAAGACGTTGGCAAACATCGTAGAGCTCCTCGCAGAGTCGCTGCTTACGGCCCAGCTGCAGATCGCTGAGCGTGGCCAGCTCCAGGCCCGGCTCATGGCCGTAGAGCTGAACCAGCGTGTGCTTTAGATTGAACATATGAAAGTGGTTGGAGTGCAGCAGCTGCGACAGCCGGGCCAGCAGCAGCTCCACTTGACTGGCCGTGGGTCGCCCGGCCAGCAGTAGCTCCACCTCGGCGGTCATGTGGGTCTGCACCTCCGTCACGTAGGCGGCATCCACCAGCATGGGGCACGTGTCGCACTTCCACTGGGTCTGCTCGTTGAGCGGCTCCACCGGCAGCTGCACGCCCACGCACGACTTGGACACGTCGCCCAGGCAGCGCATGGCGCTCACATAACTGCCGTACTCGGTGGGATCCTCGCAGCGAGCACAGCGGCAACTGAAGTGCTTGGTCATGCGCAGATGGTGTTGCCGCATCTGTGTGCCCCACAAGATGTTCGTGTAGGTGATCTTCAGGTGGTCGCCCCTCTTTATATCGCAGCCGGCGCGCACCGCAATGCGCTGCGTGGCGGCGTCAAACTGAAAGTAGCAGTTCGGCTGGCAGGCGTGCTCCATCATACAGGCCTGCCGGAAGAGTCCACTCAGCTCGACGCCCGTCGCCAGCTCGATGACCATGTAGTTGGTCTCAATGATGCCACACAGGCGATGTAGCACCTCCGGCTCATGCTCCTTGAGCGGGTTTTCGCCCGGCTTGAAGCGCTTTAGAAAGCGCTGCTCCAGATAACCGACAATGCGCTGTTCCGCCTCCTGCTGCAGCTCCGTGCCCAGGCGCTCCGCCTCATGCGACTGCATCTCCAGCAGTGCCTGCCAGCGCTCCGGCCGTCGTTGCTGCAGCAACAGGCACTTCAGCACCAGTAGCGCATCGTGGCGATAATAATCGGCGAGAGCACGTGCATCCGCTTTGGCTGGCGGCCCATTGCCTCGGCTGAGCACGCTGCACTCAAGTTTCTCGTGCTCGCAGCCGGCGCTACAGACGGGCCAACGGCAGCTGTAGGCGAACAACAAAATTACACTATACTACAAATCGTTTGCTGGCTAAATTATAAAAAAAATCTCTCAATGTCAATCTTTGGGTAAAATGTTACCAACAAATTTGCTGACTCTAACTTTAAAGTTTTTTCTGGCGAGAGTATATACCCAAAACTTGCACTTTAGTCTTTGCTTGCAATTCTCAGCTGTGTAGCACAGTGTTGTGCTCTGTGCACTCACCTGCGACACAGATGCTTGCCCAGTCGACATGGCGTGTAGCAGCCCACGCAGGGCACAATGCTGGCCGTTTTCTCATCGTCGGTGAGATACCACTTGGGACCGACGACGAGCGGCTCCTCAACGAATATGATTTGCTTGGCCTTGATGTCCTGCGTGGCCACCAGGTAGCGCCCCAGCTCGGCGTCCTGCTGCTCCCGATACGGCCTGCAGCAGCTCTTATGTGTGGCCCAATCCTGGCGCTGATGCACGCCGTTGCAGTAGCGCACCATCTTGCAGCGGGTGCACGCGAGCGTTGCAGCCACCCCGCAGACGGCACAGTTGGCACTCAGGTTTGTCATTCCGATGATGATTGCTTGACGGGCTCTCAGCTCGCACTGGCGTTACGTGCGCACGCCGAATCCTCATTTGATCGAGTTCACGGTATACATTTTATTTTTAGCGCATTTCTCCAAACAGTTTCCCCATCGAGCGCACTCTTCTGCTCTTTCCCAAACGATGTGAAAAACTCTCTGTTTTGATATTCCGCGAACAATTATAGTACACACTGCCGGTCACTTCAATAGAAACGGTATTGTAATTTATAAGATAAGAGTAGCAATCCAATGTGGTAGAGATTTGGCTAACTTAGTATTAAGGGCCATTTTAAAAAGGTTTTGTTATATATATATACTTATAGTCTATTATAATGGGGAGGTATGGATCCGAGAGCTTTACATGTCAAAATGTTTGTCAATTTTGGCATGATTTTCAAAATTTGTTTTAATCTGGTTAAATGCTAATTTGTGACAAATGTCATCGATCATAAATATAAATATGGAAAAAATTTAATTCTTTAATTTATGCCACGATTTTTAATCAAAATAGTACGCTCTTTGGAAGATATTCTAATTTATCGAATACTAAGCTCAATTAGATTAGCGTCGTGCATGAGTAATCAGAAACTTGACCATATGAACATGTGTTCCCAGCTCTATTATCAATTCAAAGAAACATAAATTTGCTTCTTAAGTATATATAAATATATATATTCCTAACGTTTTCTAGGTATGACCTGCGCGTGTTCATTTACATTTATATGAACGATTTTAAATCCCAAAGTTTAGAAATGCATTTCCGCTTGCAAGTATAAAAGGTTCTGTTTCCATGAAAACGGTCTTAACTCAAACGACGACACTTGAATCGGATACCGGTTTGTGGGATTTTTTTTTTGTGTGTGTGTGTGTGTGCTTTTCCTATTGCAGTCCTTTTAAAGTGAAATGGAATCCGAAATTAAAAAATTCTTTGAAAATAAAACAGTGTTTTTAACCGGTGCCAGTGGATTTTTGGGCAAAGGTATGAAGGTATATTTCTATATATAAATCGTAGGATATATAAAAGTGACCTAAATACGCTGGTTCATTGATTGAACGAATTTATATCCAAAAGTTTAGCAAAGCATTTACGTTTGGCCTGCATGTACAAGGTTATGTTTTCATTAAAAGCTTTTAATTTAAACGACTCTTAAATCCGATATCGGTATAAACAACGCGTCTAATTCGAGAAATACAGTTGATGGTGTTTTTCTGTTTGTTTTTTCCTATTGCAAATATCACAAAGTCCTTTTAAATTGAAATGGAATCTGAAATTCAAAAGTTGTAGAGCTGAAACGAAAGGTCGCCGGTTCGAGTACGCGTTGGGACAGTGAGAAATTTTTATCTTGTTTTAAGTATCAATAATTAAAATGAATATTTATCGTTTTTATGACAAAAACAAAATTTTCTTAGCGCTTCTTTGCTATATCGTACGTGAATAAAATGATAGTGTGCTGCAGTCGATAAAGTTGTGCTGCTGGAAAGGGGGGATCAACTTTATAGCTTATAAAACGTGATTTGGGATTCTTAACTAAATAAATTAAGGATTTTAACAACATATTTTTAATTCAATATTAATTTATTTCAGTGATACTTGAAAAACTGTTGCGTGCAACCGAGGTGAAGCGCATCTTTGTGTTGCTTAGACCCAAGCGCGGCAAGGACATTCAGGATCGCATTGCCGATTGGAAATCGAGCCCAGTGAGCATCTACAGCACTAAATAAGCCATTAGTTTTTTTTCTAATTCAACTAAGTACTTACCCCTTATCTCTTAGCTCTTCGAGTTGCTTCTCAAGTCAAAGCCCGATGCCTTTGAGCGAATTGTGGTCACAGCAGGAGACTGCCAGGAACCCGATCTGGGCATCAGTACGGCGGATCGCGAACTGCTGGTGCAGCAGGTGGAGGTGGTGATGCACAGCGCAGCCACGGTGAGGTTTGTCGAGCCGCTGCACGTGGCACTGGATATCAACACGCGCGCCACGCGCCTCATGCTTGAGATGGCTAAGCAGATGCCGCGCCTGGTGTCCTTCGTGTATATATCTACGGCGTTTTCCAACTGTGTTATCCATCACATAACGGAGCGGTTCTACCCGGAGCACCTCACCTGCGGTGCCGACAAGGTTTTGGCCTTGCGAGAGACCCTGGAGACGGATCTGTTTGATCGGATGGCTCCGACGCTGCTCGGCCAGTACCCCAACACCTACACCTATACGAAGGCCTTGGCGGAGCAGCTGCTGCAGACGGAGGCGGGTGATTTGCCGGTGTGCATATTTCGGCCAGGTTCTAGTAAGTGGCGCCAGCTGATCCCATCGACTGCTTTTAGTTGATGCTTTGCCTTGATTTTGCAGTTGTTGCGACCAACAAGGAACCCTTTTCCGGCTGGGTGGACAACATCTACGGACCCCTTGCCATACTTTACCGCGTCTCATTTGGTATTTTGCGCATCGGTAATATTAATCGCAATGCTGAAGCCAGCATTGTGCCCGTGGACAGTTGTGCCAATCTAGTTCTGGCCAACGCATGGCGAACGGCAGTGGAGGCGACCCAGCGGAGAAAACAGCAACAGGCTGTTGCGCCCCCTCCGACCATCTACAACTATGTGACCAGCGGGAAGAATGTTATAAGACATAAAACGTTAGTGGCCGCCTTAGAATACGTACGCGATGAGTTTCCGATATCGCAGAGCATCTGGTACCCGTTCCTGCACACCACCACCACATATTGGCTTTTCAAGTTTGCGACAATTTTTTATCATGTGTTGCCCGCCTATATCTTTGATCTGGTGCTGCGTCTGCGCGGCCAGAAACCATTCATGATCGAAATGTACAAAAAGGTACACAAGAGCCTCGATACCACGCATAAGTTTATGACCGAAAACTGGAGCTTTGACACCCCGAACACGAATCGGCTGTGGTTGGACATGTCTGCGGCGGATCAGGAGCTCTTCCACTTCGATTTGAACACGCTGGACTGGCCCAGCTATCTAATTCGCGCTTTGTTTGGCATGCGCACATATTTGGCTAAGGAGGATACGAGTGAAGAGGCCATCAATCGGAGTAAACAAAAAGCAAAGCGGTACGTCGGCTTAAAATCTAAGATTATATTTATCTGATCCCATTTTTACTTTCAGTTTCCGCAATTTTCATCGGCTCTTGCAGTTAACTCTTTGCTGCATTGGCATTGCCTTTCTGAGGTGGTTTTTCTATCTATTCTTATAATCATATTGTAAATGGAGTCCATAAATACATTTTAAATAAAGCTTTTTTTTTGCAGACATTTAGTTTACATTGAAAAGTGAAAATTCGAATTTGTTACTTAATTTATTGAAGAGGTCCTCATTGAGCTTTTATAATTTCCGATGATGGATCGAAAATCGATTAAATATTAATATATATTATATATAATATATATTATTAATATATATATATTTAATTCATAAAGTTCAAAAATAGGGCTATATATATAATCACTGTGAATTTCTACTCTAACCGGAAGCTAAGCAACTGTTTGCTAACTGTGAAGCTTAGTTCTCACCTGCAAACACCTGCTTAAGGCTTATTCTCTGACACACTGAAGCTTATACACAAGAATGTAAATCATTTTTGCAACAAAAATGAATTAATCTCTACAACTAAAACTAACTAAAACGCCATAAAAAAAAAAAAATCGCTACAGTTTTGACAAAGTTATGGGAGTTTTAAACTACGAGCTATGGATTCGACAGCTTAACATAAAAACAATTCTAAATATAGAAAAACAATTTAATTCCTTCATTTTTGTCACGATTTTTAATCCAAATTGTAGGTTAATTTATCGACTGCTAAGCTCAATTACATTAGCATCGTGCATGAGTAATCAGAAACTTATGCATATGAACATGTGGTCCCAGCTCTATTGCCAAATCAAAGAAACATAAATTTGCTTCTTAAGTATATATATACGTTCCTAACGTTTTCATTTACATTGTTAATAATGATTTTAAATCCCAAAGTTTAGCAATGCATTTTCGCTTGCAGGTATAAAAGGTTCTGATTCTAGGAAAGCTCCTAACTTAAACGACGACACTTGAATCGGATACCAGTGCCAACTAATTGCGCTTCTAACTCGAAAAATACAGTTTGTGGATTTTCCTGCGTGTGTGTTTTATTATCCTATTGCAAATATTACAAAGTCCTTTTAAAGTGAAATGGAATCCGAAATTCAAAAATTCTTTGAAAATAAAACAGTGTTTTTAACCGGTGCGAGTGGATATTTTGGCAGAGGTATGAAAAGAACGAAATATATGTATATCAATAAATCGTGGGACATATAAAAGTGACCTAAATACGCTGGTTCATTGATATAAACGAATTTATATCCCAAGGATTTCTGTTTTTATAAAAAGTTTTAATTTAAACGACTCTAAAATCCGATATCGGTAAAAACGACGCGTCTAATTCGAAAACTTGTGGTGTTTCTCTGGTTTTTTTTTTGTTATTGCAAATATTGCAAAGTCCTTTTGAAAGTAATGAAATCCGAAATACAAAAATTCTATACAAATAAAACTGTATTTTTTAACTAACTAAATCTCTAATTCTCTAAAAGCGAATCCGGTGCATTGCACAAATTTAGTTTTAAGGATTAACAATTCTGCAATATTAATTTATTTTAGTGATACTTGAAAAACTGTTGCGTGCAACCGAGGTGAAGCGCATCTTTGTGTTGCTTAGACCCAAGCGCGGCAAGGACATTCAGGATCGCATTGCCGATTGGAAATCGAGCCCCGTGAGCATCTATAGCACTAAATAAGCCATTAGTTTTTTTTTCTAATTCAACTAAGTACTTACCCCTTATCGCTTAGCTCTTCGAGTTGCTCCTCAAGTCAAAGCCCGATGCCTTTGAGCGAATTGTGGTCACAGCGGGAGACTGCAAGGAACCCGATCTGGGCATCAGTCCGGCGGATCGCGAACTGCTGGTGCGGCAAGTGGAGGTGGTGGTGCACAGTGCAGCGACGGTGAGCTTTGTCGAGCCGCTGCACGTGGCACTGGATATCAACACGCGCGCCACGCGCCTCATGCTTGAGATGGCTAAGCAGATGCCGCGCCTGGTGTCCTTCGTGTATATATCTACGGCGTTTTCCAACTGTGTTATCCATCACATAACGGAGCGGTTCTACCCGGAGCACCTCACCTGCGGTGCCGACAAGGTTTTGGCCATGCGAGAGACCCTGGACGCGGATCTGTTTGATCGGATGGCTCCGACGCTGCTCGGCCAGTACCCCAACACCTACACCTATACGAAGGCCTTGGCGGAGCAGCTGCTGCAGACGGAGGCGGGTGATTTGCCGGTGTGCGTATTTCGGCCAGGTTCTAGTAAGTGGCGCCAGCTGATCCCATCGACTGCTTTTAGTTGATACTTTGCCTCGATTTCGCAGTTGTTGCGACCAACAAGGAACCCTTTTCCGGCTGGGTGGACAACCTCTACGGACCCCTTGCCATACTTTACGGCGTCGCATTTGGTGTTTTACGCGTAGTTAATCTGAACCTT
Source organism: Drosophila paramelanica (assembly GCA_035043915.1). Classification (NCBI taxonomy): domain Eukaryota; kingdom Metazoa; phylum Arthropoda; class Insecta; order Diptera; family Drosophilidae; genus Drosophila; species Drosophila paramelanica. The sequence goes on along the minus strand of JAWNMO010000674.1, from coordinate 6,777,401 downwards.
AGTGCTGAAAGCAACATTGTGCCCGCGGACGGTTGTGCCAATCTCGTTCTGTCCAGCGCCTGGCGAACGGCAGTGGAGGCGACCCAGCGCGGACAACAGCTTGTTGCGCCCCCTGCGACCATCTACAACTATGTGGCCAGCGGAAAGAATGTGATAAGACATAAACAGTTCGTAAAAGCCGTAGAAAGCATTCGCGATGAATTTCCGATATCGCAGAGCATCTGGTACCCGTTCCTGCACACCACCAACATATACTGGCTGTATAGGTTTGCGACAATTTTTTATCACCTGGTGCCCGGCTATATCTTTGATGTGGTGCTGCGTCTGCGCGGCCAGAAGCCACGCATGATCGAATTGTACAAGAAGATACACAAGAACATAAATACCGTGCAGAAGTTCATGATCGAAAGCTGGAGCTTTGACACGTCCAACACGAATCGGCTGTGGTTGGACATGTCTGCAGCGGATCAGGACCTCTTCGAATTCGATCTGAATACACTGGACTGGCCCAGCTACTTTCAACGCGCTTTGTACGGCATGCGCACCTACCTGGCTAAGGAGGAAACAAATGAAGAGTCCATCAATCGCAGTAAACAAAGAACAAAGCGGTACGTCGGTTTAAAATCTAAGAATATTATTATTGTTCTGATCCAAAGAGGTTTATTTTTACTTTCAGTTTGTATATACTTCATCGGCTCGTGCAATTCACTCTTTGCTGCATCGGCATTGCCATTCTGAGGTGGTTTTTCTATCTATTCTTATAATCGTATTGTAAATGGAGTCTATAAATACATTTTAAATAAAGCTTTGGCGGGCGTAGTTTATATTGGAAAGTGAAAATTCGAATTGGTTTCTTAATTTGTTGACGTGGTTCTCGATCCGTAATGAATATTCATTAGGCTTTTACCATTTCCGATGATGGATCGAAAATCGATCGATCCCAATACAACCCGTTCTTTGATTAAAATAATATATTCCATGTTGACAACCAACTTTTATTTAGTTTTCTTTTGTTCTTCAAGCAATACAAAACAATTAGAATATATCAGATCCATGTAAAACGATGAAATTTAAAATCATTTTTATTCGTATATCTTTTTGTCTTTTCTTTAAATAATTTACGAAAGTTCAGAAATGACTTTAGAAATGTCTGCTTGATCATGTTTATTGTTTGTTCAATGCGTGAGTTTTAATAATTATAAACTAATACGGTGTTTATATGGTCTATTGTATATTGGGCATATTTTTTTTAGTACGGCTCTTGCGGCGCGTCCAAGTCCCGGTAGTGTGATCTGGCGCGATAATCAAAACCACCGGGTCTGTAAGCAACGAGAATGAATGTTGTTTAGAGTGAGGAATTATTTACACAAATCTTATAGTAAAACAAACATTTATTGAAATTCGTTGCAAGTTTGCTGGATTTAAGTGCATGATTGAAAGCATCAGAATCAAAATTTTATTAATCGAAAAACGAAAATCTTTAATTCGGTCTTTTGGGGTAAGTTTTTCATCTTTTTTCTCATTTCAATACAATCGGCATATTGTACATAGATAAAAACAAATTGATATAGTCGTAATTTATATAATTATTTGTATATATAGTATTTGTAGTCCCCATATTAGCTAGGCATTGCTTAAATTGCTTTTTAGAACTGAGCTCGAAATTTCTTTCGTATAGCGTTATCTGTGTGGTTTCTGCTTTTTGTGCTAATCAATTAATTAGTCAAACATATCGGAATTAACGGGCGCATCCAAATCATGGTAACCGATAAGCCGGCGTTGGTGTTCCACAGGCAATTCTCTGCAAAAAATTTGCGACACAAGAAAGTTGTGACAAATTTCGTTTTAAGACCAACAACAAAAAATTGAAAGCAAAATATAGAAAGTATATAGAAATTGGGACAAATACACTAGGCTTCCTATGGAGTTAATGCGATGGACGTGAGGGGAATGTTGAATGTAAAAAAACCCTTGTCTTGTTTTCGATTTAAAGAGAAGCGAGTCGCTGAAAATTCTTTAACATACGCCTAAAATACTAGAATTTAATGGCTGAAGACTTTTATAAATTTGGTCTCTATGTCGTATAAATATTAATAAATAATGCTATATTTAAATTTCTGATAAAGACAAGACAAATTTTAATCAAATCAGTTCAAGTAGAGCTTGGGGATTTCAGATTGATGAAATGTTACAAATTCAACAAAATTAATAATAATTTTAAGGAATAAAAACAAATAGGATATATATAGTATAATGTCGATAATTTACATTTTATGTGAATTCAATGCATTATACTAAATTTGAATTTGAAAACCTTTGATTTTATTAAAAACAAAAAAAATTAGGGATAGGATGCAAAAAGCAAGAACCATAAACCGATTTATATACCGGTTTTCTTAGACAGACATAGACGAAGGTTATAAAAAACAAATTCTACCCTAACCAGAAGCTAAGCAACTGTTTGCTTACTTTGGCACCTGACAAAAATCTGCTTAAAGCTTATGCGCTGGCGCACTTAAGCCCATACACAAGAATGTAAATAATTTATGCAACTTACCTGCGCACTGGCGGAAAATTGCGTCCACCGCGTCCACCGCCGCCCATCATGGGCGGTGCGAATCCATAGGGCAGACCAGAGAAGGGCGGATACATCGGCGCCCGGTAGCTGTAGAAGCAACCAGTATTAATGAAAGATTTCCTACTTTATTTTATTTCCACTCACCCGCTGGCGCCGCGTCCAGACTCGGACTCGGTTCGCTTGGAGCTGCCCGGATGCTCCGGCAGTTGGGGCCGTTTGGGATCACGCAAATAGTTGTTGAAATATTGCACCTCCTTGCGGACCTCGTCAACCTTCTCCTCGTGCTTGTTGAAGATGTGCTTGCGTATGAATTCGGGACCCTTGAACTTCTTGCCCGACAGCGGGCACAGCCATTTGTCCTTGGCCAGTTCCTGGGTGTTGGCCTGGACGAATTTCTCCACCTCGGTCTCGGCATTCTTGGCGCCCAGCTCTTGGATTTCCTCCTCGGTCAGTTGTACGGTCTTGGCCAAAAACTGCTGCAGCTTGCCCTCGTAGGCCTTGATGTACTCTTGGACATCGTTGCTGTTGACTCGCATCGGCGCCGGACCGCGTGCGTGTATGATGCCACAGCGATTGGGCATCTCATCCTCGTACGGGTACTCGCAGTGATTGTAGTAGTCCACCGAGTGCACAATGCGCAAGTAGAGCACCAAACGATCCAGCACCTGGATTAGCTGCTCATCGCGTTCAATTGGCTCACCCTCGCCATCCTTGTTATCGCCGGCCAGGCCCAGCAGCTCCTCCTCCTCGGCGGAAGCTTCTTCGATGAGGTAATCGGTTATATTCTGAAGCACCGGGTTCTTGGAATTGAAGCCGTATGTGGTCGCGTTGCCGCCGTTGCCATTGCTTGCCTCCACGTTCGGTTCCGTTTGCTCCGCAGCGTTGCCTTCGATCCACAGCTTGAATCGCTCGTCCAGATTCATGGCAATCTTTGCGCACAGCTTGATGTCGGCGCGCACGATCTGCTTGTGCGCCGTGATGCCATTGGCGGGTCGGACACGTCGACTCAAATCCCTATTGACGATCGCGCCCATTTCGCAGTCACGCAGTCGCTGATTGTTCAGGCTCCAGCAGATCTCCTTGATGTTCACGTCGCGCGTAAACGTTATCCAGCCGCGGCGATACCAGCGACGCTCCACCAACGGATCGGCAATGGCCACGCGCAAATATCCGCTGAAGCGCGTGCAAATCGCCTCGATTTCTGCCTTCGTAATTGACGGCGCCAAATTGCGCAGAAATATGGACGAGGTGCGATGCAGGGCACGTGGCTGTGTTCCTTCCTTCACCTTGTCCAAGTCAATTGTCTCAGTCACCTCATCCGCTGCTGATGCAGTCGCTGTCATCCGTCTCCGCTTCGTTCTTGTCTGTATGCTCGCCCTCTTCGCCATTTTTGTCGGCTGCCGCATCCGCCGCTTGTTGCTCCGATTGCTCAGCTGGCTGTTCAGTTTTCTCAGGCTGCTCGTCGCTGGCCTCAGTTTTGATGGCTACTGGCTCAGAGTCGCCCTCTGGCTTGGGACTGTCAGGTGGCAGCTGTTTGGCCTTGGCTGCCGCTGCTGCTGCTGCCTCCTCTTTGTCTTTTTGTGCCTCCGCCTTTTGGTCGGCGCGCAAGCCATCTTCTACATCGTATTTCTCTTTTAGCTTCTCATCGTCAGATTCCGAGTCAGAGTCGAAGCTGGAGGAGGATGAGCTTTCATCGTCGCTGCTGTTGCGTTTGCGTTTCTTGACTTTCTTCTTGAGCTTTTTATCGCTGCCACTTTTTGTTGAATCCCCATCGTCCAGCTCCTTGGCCGGCTTCTCATTTGCCTTTTCCGATTGCTGCTGCTCTTTTTTGGAGGCAGCCACCGTCTCTTCATCCCAGTTCTCCTCATCGGAGTTGACGGGCCGTAAACTTATGCGTTGCGGCGACACAACCTCTGGCAAATCCTCATCGTCTTTCTCCACTTTTGCCTGCTTGGGACTTTCAGGCTCGCGCTTGGCTACAATTGTCGGTTCCGTGCTTTCCGACTTGCGTTCGTGCACGACCGGCGTCTCTCGGGGCTTCTCGTCGAGTATCTTAAGGTCTTCATCGGTGCCGCCTTCCAGTTTGATCACGCAAGTGTCCAGGACACGCACCAAGGCATCAGCCTGCGATGAGTCCACCTTAACGTTGCCAATGGTGCCGTTCTCGAGCAGCTCCAAAAATACATCCGTGCGTCTCTGTAAGGTATAGGAAACATATACTACAATGGTGATCCTTGACCATTGTACAAAAGGGATATGCTTACTTTCAGAAAGCCGCGCTGTTCCTCGCTGCGTCTTACACTGTCCTCGGGATGATATTTGTTTTTGAACCTGCGAAAGACAAAATAAAGCAACATAATATAAACGTTTCTTGGCAAGATGTGCGTTTTATGGTAAATTATTTCAAGTTGATTTTGCCATATTTGATAAAGAGCATGTATATAAGGCATGGATCCAGGTGCATCCTCTGGCTATTGGACTCAAGTATTTAGTTAGTGGCACATATAGAGTTTGATTTTTTGGTTTAGCTGTTGCATATGTACATATTACCCAAGGTCTTACCTTCGCAAGCGCATTCATAAATGTGTATACATATGTGTATGCGTTTTATGCATACGTTTTTATATATTTAGACAATTTGCTCGCAACGAATTTAAATATATCGCGGTTTCAAAGATATAAACACACCCACGGCATTGCTCGCCGGGTAATTTAAATTTTAAGTTATTTCTTTTGTTTGCTTTGCTTTGTTTACATATTGTATTGAGACAGAGGCAGAGAGGCAAAGGCTGAGGCTGAATCTGTGTCTCGTCTCTGACTCTCAGTTCGCAACGCAACGCCATAAAACCCACATAAAAGCTGCAGAGAAAAACTTAATAATAAGTATACAAGAGGGTTATGAATTTTGTGATTGCAGTCGCACTGAGAGATAATTGCAATTAAATTAAAAGTTAAATTCAAATTTCAAATTTAAGAAAACAAAATAATGTAATAATGAGCATATAGTAATGAAGTTCGGCGACTGCAGCATTGCCACTGCTGTGTTGTTGTTCTCGTTGTTGCACTTTGCTCGTCATAGTTGTTGTTGTTCTTTATGCTGCTACTTACCATTCCTCGTCCTTGTGTGCCACAAAGAACTCATTTAGCTGCTGTCGCTTAAAGTCCGTCTTGTATTCGGTGTATTTGCGCATCACCTCCGAGTCAGATATGTTCTCGTCCTGTGTGTCCAGGAACTGTTTAAGCGTCAGCATCGCCGGCTGCGTTTGGGTGTCGCTGTTGCCAACGCTGGGCGCCGATTCGCGGGCAGAGGGCGCATGGCCCGCATGCGAGTAGGCTGAGTGCAGTGACTGATAGTGATCATTCCAGGCCTGCACCAGGTACGGATCGTAGCCTGAAACACACAACGTAACACATAATATAATATCGGAATACATATGTTAGATTCCCATTAACTTACCAAATCGCGGATTGCTGCGCATTTCACTATCGCCCCAGTCGGGACGCATGCGTTTCGCCGGCGGCATCTCACGTCCCGGCGAACCGTAGCGGGGACGTGGCCCAGAGCCCCGGTAGTCACTGTAATCCGGACGGTGTCGGGCACCCCCACCGCCACCCGCACCACCGCCGCCGCCTCCACCAGCTGCCGAACTGCCACGAAATGGATTGCTGACGAACAGATCACATTAGTGATGCACTCACGCGTGCCACACCACACTTACCGGTCGGACCATTCGTCACGGGAGTTGCCGCCCCCACCGCCCATGGGTCGACGCTCGTCCCGTCGCTCGGGCCTGTAGCTGTCGCGTTCCCCGCGAAATTTATCGCGCCGCTTGCGATCGTATTCATCATCCGAATCAGCCATTGGTGGTTGCCTGCAATACATTAATTATCCATTAATTATCTTGTGAAAGTTACACTTCGACTGGGTTCACTTTTTTGGCGCAACGGGTCACACACATAACCTCAAACGGCTTGTTGGCATCAATTATAATTAGCTATTTTTGTGTATGCAGCTGGCTAATAAAACTCTCGATTCATGCGAAACAGATAAACATATAGGCTAATTGCATTAGATGCAATCTTTCCTTGTTTTTTTTATAGAGCACTGAATGCCGCCATCTTGCCGCCTTCGCCAACCGTACGAAAAACGCTTACGTGTTGTTTATGAGACAGTGTTTAAGAAAAACCGAAATATTCGGGTCCTGGCGCGTTGCAATTTTGTTCCTTTATCTTATTAAGACATATTTTTGCACTATTACCTTTTATTTAATGTATTTTATACTCTTCACTCTACTTTTTTGTGTCTTACAGTGCGGCGTCTGAAATTGGATGTAGATGACATAAATATATCGATACTTCGATGCCAGCAGTGATGCCACATAGCTCAAATTCTCCTAGGTATGAAACAAATGTTCCTAAGTGTGTCGATAAACACACTTTGATATATCGATAAGCCTACAAGTACCCGCTAAATTCGAAAATTAAAATATAAATAAAACAAGCAAATCTGTTGAACATATTTTAAATATATATATTTTTTATTTTATTACACGTTTCATATATATCGTATATATATAGACTTTTGTAATTATTATATGTACAGCTTAGTTTTAAAACTATTTAAAGTGTATGTGTACTCTAAGCCTATGTAGATCTTTAATGTATGTAATTAATTTCAAAAAATGTAATTATATGCGCCATAGACTTGCGTATTACTCAGTTTTAGTTAATGCGCTGCCACTCGATCGCCCAAAAATTGCACATAAATAGCAAATTACATTAACTTGTACATATATGTTAATGTATATGTATATATATATATTTATATTTTCTGAAACTTAAGTCAAGTTATACTCGTAGTTCATACGCTTTTGAAGTATAAAAGTTTTGTTTTATTTTTATTTTCTTGTCTTTTAAGTGACTTCTTCTTCTTCTTTATTTATTTATTTTTTTTTTGTTTTTATCGCAATACATATTGTTGATTTGAGTGAAATTACTTCAAAATTAAATGTCAGTTTGTTAGATGCACTTACGAGTAGGCAAGTATAAGTATAATAAGTATGTCTATGTAGATAGATCAATGCACCTTAAGTTCTCACAAAAAAAATAGAAGAAACAACAAGCTAACCCCTTGTGTTAGTGTACCAAATATGTTCAAATATGTAATCATAATAATAATAATAGTAATAAGGTATGCATATTTAATTATTTTTGTTCGGTTTAAATGCTAACAATCTCTACATCTCTCTCATATTAATTAAATACGGCTTTCAAACATTAAACAAAATAAGTAAAAGGATTTGCCAAATAAAAATCTGTGGATATTCAAAGCAGGCACGCTCCTGGCTTCGCTACTCCTCAACTTTAAAATGTATCTATAAGAGACATGCCGCATTCGATAAGAGCTAAGATATAACTTGGCAGTGTAGCGTTTAAATTAAATACACTAAATACGCTCCCAACCGTAGCATTTCGAAGCTAAATAATAAATACGAATGGGAAATTGTTTTTATCAAATGCTGATTTTTGGTTTTTGTTAATTTAAAAAACTCTCAAATTCTCGTTTCTATTACGTATTTTGTGTGGTTTATCTGCTTTTCATTTAGAATATGTAATTGAATATATTAACTTTTGTTACTGTCTTATATTTTTTTTTTGTATTTTTCGTAACACTAAAATGCCATCAATTCAGTTTTAAGTTGTATTTTCCGGGTTTTCAATTGTCGTCTCTTTTAAAAAGTATATTTTTCCTGCTAACTGCATTTGAATAATGTGCGTTGTTTTTGCATTGTCGTATTTTAAATATACGTATTTATAGTTGTATCTATGTAGACTTGAACTGTACTTATTTTTGTTTTATTTTTTGGTATTTCTATATATCGTAGATAATTATGTACTCGTATATTACTGATTGCTACACATTGCAAATGAAATTTGACATATTGACATTTTGTCGTTACAAATTGTATCTAATAATAAAATTAAATCTGTATGATTATATATTTTGTATTTGTTTTCGGTTTTCAAATTTGGCAGTGAGAAAATCTACACAACTTAAAACTTAACTTGTTTTTAGCGTACATTTTGTGATTGGAGAAGCAATTTGATATACTTAATAATGTTTCAGATTTATCGATTCAATAGATTTAGAAACTAGGGCAGAAAACAACATTTGAAATATCCCTCGATATATGTTCAGGTTAGCCACTATTGAACAGATCTTGTAGTATATCATAATTTTTTTTTTGATTTTCATGGAAAAATATGCATTGTTTAATTTTATTATTTTTAATTTGTTTTTTTCTTTTGTATTTTTATTTAGATTTATGATTTGCCTGCTAACCATCGAGTGCTGCAAAACAGGTACCTCTAAAAAGGCGTTAGGAGTTTGTTATCATATTTCGAACCGAATATTGGGCTTGGTTTTTGTTTTTGTGCTTTGGTAAGGAATTTTGTGAAATGAATAAGTAATAATGATCATAAATTGATTAGTAAGTATTTAAATGTATGTATATTTGTGGTTAGCGCTGCTGCTAAGGTCTCGCTTGTAGTTACGTTTATTATTAATGCTCAAAAACCGTTCAATCGTGTTTCATTTGAATGTTTCGTTTGAGGTAGTTTTCAATTCAGGATCAATATCTACAAGTTGAACACAAAACTCTCGTTTAATTTTGCTTTCATCGTTTTAATCATTTTTAGGTTAGGCTCAGCTGTGTGCTCAATATGGGTTGTCTTTTCGTTCACGGATCGTACATATACATCTCGTCTAGGGGTAAGTAGGTATGCAAGTAGTTATGGGCAAAACAAGTTACAAGTTACACGTAACAGAAAACAGTGCATAAAAATTAAATAAAGTTCTTGTTTTTTGTTTCATGAATGTCAAAAATCTACATAACGATTTTTTTTTGTTTTTGTTTTCGTTTTTTTTTTTGTGTTTTTATATTTTTCGTATTTTATTTTGTTTTGTTAGTCATATTATATGAATGGATATCTCAACAAGTTGTTACTTTATACCTTATGTTCATCTTTATAATTTTGTCAGGTTGCTTTTTTTGTATGTTTCGTATTTGTTGCTTGTCATAATGCTCTTCGTATAGAGCGAGAGTTACATACATACATATTTACAGTTCGGCTTAGGAATAGGTTTTCTTTGGGTAATTAATATGGTTTTTACTTTTAATAAGTATTATGGTTTTGTTTTTTCAAAGTGTAAAGAAATGTTTTAGCGAGGGCGCGAGGAGTTAAATTTTATATATTTATTCATTTTTAATTTAGTTTATTACTTGTTACTTAACTTAACTACATATTTAATTCACACATGACATGACATCAGCCTGTTAAAGTACCTTTTAATAAATGTCTGTATTATATGCTTTAAATTAGATTTTTGTTAATTATTTAAAAGGTATTTAGCAAATCAATTTGTATCATCTAAAGCTATTTTATAGCGCGTCTTATGTTTCAATTTATTTTTAAGGTTCTACTCTTAAGTTTCACCCAATTTAAAATCATTTCTGGTTTTTGCTAGTTTTCCAATTGGCAAAACTAAAACTTGGACTACTACAAAAATAACTAAAGTCAATTTCCATTCGTTAACCCAAGCTGTTTCGCAATACTTTTCTCTTTCAATCCGTTAACTTTTCTTTTTTTTTTTTAAAAAAAGTGTTTCATATTTTTTCATTGTTTCTTAGCTTGCTTTTCCAATATCGCTTTCATTATAATTTCTTTTTTAACCACATTCACATTCGGTAAAAAGCCAACTTCACAGCCGTTTGCTTCGCATATACAAATTTCATTCAAATTCTGCATAAATTTGATCGATTTATCGATCTATCGATCCTAATACTAACAAGTCTTTGCTTACATGCCGCCATCCTTTTGCAGTTCAAACTGTTGCCGATTCATAAAGAAATTATATATATAAAATGATAATTTATAAAGTAAAAAATAAAAACACATTTCTGTTTATGTTTGATTTTTTTTTCGTTCAACATATTTTCAGTTATATTGTGTATATTTTTGTATATTTTTGTTGTTGTTGTTGTTGCGTGTTCCATTTTCGCATTTACGTAAAATAGTAAAAATTATTTATATTATTATAGACTTTTTGTTTTTTACATTATAGTAAAACTACAAAACAAACTATGTATAATAATTAAACTCGCGTTAAGCGTACTAAAAAACTTAAGTTTAAAATCAAATGTGTATATATAATAAAGAAACTTAAGAGTGAGTTTTGTTTTATTTTCGGGTTTTTCTTCAACTAATAGGTTGCTGGTATTAATTAAATTATAATTAAATTATTCACTGTGTTTTTGTTTATTCATCCATTTTAATGTGCAGTTTTAAAATAATTGAATTTTTTAAAGCGTTTTATTTCTAATTTTGTAAATTTAATATTTTCGCTTTGCTATTTTCAATGATTTCAATTTTCGTATAAAAAATTCAATGGTTATAAATTAAATTTACTTAATGTTTATGTGTCAGTGTCAGCGTGTGTGTGTGTGTGAAAATAATATGTATATATGTATTTAATTAGCATAATTATATAATAATAGTAGTAAAAATAAAAAATTGCACATTTCAAAAAATTTTTCTGCCACTTTTTACACAATTAAAATTGATTTGTTTAAACTTTACATATTTTGTTTTTTTTTTGTTGTTTTCTTGTTTGTTTATTATTTTGTCGTATTTTACAAATCGCTACTAAAATTAGAATAAATTTGATTTAAGTTAAAATAAGGCCAACAATTTGTTTTTTCTTTTCTTTTTTCGTTTTTACAATTCAAAAGCAAAAGCAGCAAAAAACGAAAAAAAATAAGAACTTTAAAAAAAATTAATTAAATTGCATAACAAAAATTTCAAATAAAGAAAAAAATAATTGCCAAAAATATATATTTTGCACGTTTGTTTGTTGTTTTTTTGTTTTAAAACAAAATTTTGATTATGCCAAATGTATTTTTAAAAAATTTAATTGCTATATAATTTACAAATATTTATAAATTTCGAATAAAATTTTTAATTTTAAAATTAATATTGAAGTCTTTTGGTGTGTGTATGTGTATGTAGGTGTGTGTGTGTGTTGTGTGTGCATGTCAAGTGATTGAAACTTTGTTTTGTTTGCCAGCAAAAATGTGCATTGAATTCTTTGTTTGTTTTTGTTGTTATATATTTTGTTTGTGTTGCGTTTTTGAATTAATTAATACCGTTAATGCCTTTTATTTTTGAGTAAAACTCCAATCACTTTTCTTCTTTACAATTTGTTTTTTTTACAATTTCGCCAATTGTTTTGAAAGAAACATTTAGAAATAAAAAAGTTAAAAACATTAAACTGCATTTATGTGAATTGTATAAAAAACGACGGCGCTTAAAAATGTAAATTCTCATTTCATGTTAATAAAAAAATATAAGGAGGGCATAATTAAAAAATATATGTCGTTTTTATCCATTTCGTCTGGTTAAACATTATTTGCTTTTTTTTATACAGTTGTTGCTTTTGTTATGTTTATTCAGTTTAATATGATTAAAAAAATATTTATAAAATCAGTCCAAGTTTTGCGTGTTTTTTTGTTTTAGATTTAGTTTTGTTTAAAGTTGGTTTTTGTTTTGTTTTGTTTTTTAGCGAATTATGAAACTTAAATTAGTTGTTGTTATTAGTTATTAATTAATTAGTATTTTGTTTATAGTTCAGGGTGTTTAAATCAGATTTACTCGCTGCTTTTGAATTAGATTTACAGTTAGGTTTAGTTATTATACACTTGCTTCTTCTTCTTTTTATGTATTTATTTATTATTAGATATAATTTTTTATATTTTTAAAATATAAACAATCTTTATTCTCTTTTGTTTTTTCTTCCTCTTCTTCTTGCATTACAGTTTGACAGGCATTGAATTTAGGCAGATCTTTCTCTTTGCTTTTGTCATAATAATTTTGGGGTTTTTGGAAATGAACATAAGAAAATTGAATACAATTTTATGATTTAAGTATATATATATGTGGGTGTTTGTTTATATATATATATATTTTTAAGGTATTTTTTGTTGTTGTATTTAACTGCTTGAATTCTACGCCCTTTGCTTTGCTCTGACCAATTTTCTTTATATATATTTTATATATTTTTATATTTGTTTTTAAGCATTCTCTGTTTAAGTTAAGAATTTGTTTGTTTTTCTTTTTTATGTAGATTAGGTTGTGTCTGTATGTGTGTGTGTGTGTGTGTGTAGTGTATTAGTTTTATATATATATATATTTATAATGTCTTAAGCTAATATTTGCAGACTTAACACTAAATAACTGCATTTTACGCTTACTCAAAAATGTTTTTCTCTGTTTACTCAGATTTATATAGATATATATATAAATATATATATATGTGTGTGTGTGTGCTTAAAGTGTTTATATATATATATTTATTTGAAGTCTGTTCCGTTACGCACTTGTTTATAAAATCCACGCGCCAGATTTTTATATAGCTCCAAAACAACAGACACACACATAAAAAAAACAAAGCATTCGAAACTATTTTGAATATGCAAAATTGTACAGTTTTTCAGGCTATATACAAATCGCTTGAATCGATTACAAAAGAAGTGCCTAACGGTACAGGCCCGACTGCATGTGTATCTGTTATGTGTGTGTGTGTGTGTGTGTTTGTGTGTATTTGTTAAACAGCTGCCACGCCCCAAAAAATTCACTCCATTAGCAGCAGACTGCTCTCCAGCAGGGGCTATGCGGTGGTCGTCGAGTGCTCCGATTTTAGGGGCACGCCCATCAGCGCCATCGCCGTTTGGGTGTTCGCGTACATGTTGACATTGGCGCCGCCGCCGTTGGCCACCGCCGCCGTTGTTGAGCTGGCCGGTACCGCTGCGGTGATGCTGGTGGAGGAGCTGGCTGCCGCGGTGGTGGGTCCCATTGCGCCGCCGCCGCCGATATAATCGCTGCTGGTGCTGACCGCCGAAACGGAACCGCCCGGCGGCAGCGGCGTCAACGTGTGCACCGGCAGCTGATGGAGCTGCTGGTGCTGCTGCTGCTGATGCTGCTGCTGCTGTTGGGCGGCGGCGGCGAGCGCCGCCTGGGAGGACGTTGACGCCGAATCGGCGTCGAGGCCGGCGGCGATGGCGCCGCGCATGCGGGACTCGGCCTTGCGGCGCTGCTCCTGCTCCTCCTGCTGGGCCTGCAGATGCGATTGCATCGTCGGCGGTATGGCGTGCACGTCCCAGATCTCCTCAAGGAATTTGGGCAGCTTGCGGTTCTTCAGCTTGAGCGAGAAGCACATCTCGGCGTTCTGGTTGCCCAGCGTCCGCAGCTCGGTGAGTATGGAGAGCAGTTTGGCGTAGAAGACGAGACTCATCGAGTCGCCGCAGTGGCGATTGAGTATATAAATGCGTAGCGTGTCGATGTAATAGCTCTGTATCGCTTCGACCAGCTGGGCCTTCTCGAGGCCCGGCCGGTCCGAGAAGATCACAATGGCAGTGAGTAGCGCATATTCCACGTTGTCCACCTTCATCGAGAACATCTGCCGGCAAAAGTGCAGCAGATCCTCAATATTATCCGCCATTCCGGCCATCTTGTACGAGTCGCGCGTGTAAGATCGATTGTTCGCAAAGAATATCGAGTCCGAGTTGTGATCGTAGCGTCGGGCCATCCGCAACATCATCACCTCCGATGAGCAGGCCTGCAAAAGAACAATATCGATCAGTATTTATTGGCTATATATTATTTAATTTATTTGTATTTTGCACTCTTTTTTCCACATTACTGTTTTCAAAAATTACACGATTTTTTTAACACGATTTTAAATATTTTATTAATTTAAATTTTAAGGTTTTCTTGGGCATACTCACCTTGAGTAACGTGATCTGATCCTCTTGGGGTATCTTTGTAAACGCTGGTAATCCTTTCGCAAACTCCACTATCAACTGCACTGTGAGTATGGTTATCTCGGTGATGTGCCGAAAGCTGACATCCGTTTGACTCTCATTCTCATCGGGTTGACTCTAAGCATGGAATGCGTGTAAAGAAGAAGAGAACAATAAGTGTTTTGCGCACAAATTTAAAACTGATTAAAGTTAGTTTTATACTAAAATAAATATTTTATTATGCTCTTTTCTAAGAAAAACTAAAAAAAAATATTAAATTTTTTTGTTATATTTTTTTATGGCTGCAATTAATTTAATAAGTCATATTTTAATATAATAACAATAAAGTTTTTTAATAATTACTATATGGTTTTGGAAAAAACTTGAAATTTATTTTTTCTAATCATTTTTCTAAAAAATATAATTAGGTATTTATATTTATTAAATTGAACTCAATTAAATTAAATATACTAAATCGAATATTCTTACATAAATATAAGATTTTAATCAACTGTTTATAGAACATTATTTGTATATTCCTAATCTTAATAATCGATGAATAGAAAAATATATAATATAAACTTGTGTTTTATATTCCTTTTAGCTAATCAAATCTAATTAGTTAACCTATTTGAACCTATTTGCAGTTTATTGAGGGAATACCCGTAATATTTAGACTGCACTCACCATAATACGCTTGAGATCCTCTTCGGATGGCTGCTCGTAGCCATCCTGATACCAAATTAATTTATAAATAACGGCCAATTGATTGAACGTTAATGGAGGTATATTGCGCGCTTTACACACGTCCAAAATATCTGTAGGTAGTAGCTATTAAAACAGACAGAAAGAGAGAGAGAGAGAGCGAGAGAGAGTTATCAATAGAGTAATATAGAAGTGAATACCCTGTAATTTTGGCATACCGGAATTGTGGCATGCTGTGGCGCCTCGCACGTCATCAGATCGAGTATCTCCTTCTTGACGTAGTCATGGGTGTTGTGCTGGCCGCCGGCGACGCCGCCGCTCGCGCTGTGCTGCGAGCTGGGCGAACTGGAGACCTTGTCCTTCTCCTTTTGGGCCTTCTTCTCGCGCCGCTTCATCGCGCACTGGTTCTCCGGGACAACGCACTCCGGCCGCATGCCGACGGCGAGGCACTTCTTCAGCCGGCACTCCTGGCACTTGCGCCTCATATACATGTCCATCTCGCAGGCGCGCCCGAACTTGCAGCAGTAGTTGGCGTTCTTGGTGACGCTGCGCCGGAAGAAGCCCTTGCAGCCCTCGCAGGTCAGCGCATTGTAATGATAGCCGGACGCCCGGTCGCCGCAGACGAGACAGAGCTCCTCCTGGAGTCGCGGCGCAGGACCCTTTTGCTCTTCTTCGCGTCGCAGCCCTCGTTGGCCGAGTAGCCGTTGAGGCTGCTCGAGGGCGAGAGATCATCGCGACCTGTTCAAAGATCACAACAAAAACAAAGAAACGAAAATCAAATACAAAATTCAATTAGTTATTTTTTTGTAGTTTGCGATTTCCGTGAATTTTTTAAAAATATCTAAATCGATTTGTTGTTGCTGTTTTTGGATATGCATATCTTACATAAAACATTAGACCCAAATAAATAAATTTTGACCAGCGGGGGGGAGAATTTAGCGTTCACTGTTTATTCGCCTCTTTTTTTTTTGTTATCTTTTTTGTTTAATTTGCATGCGCGAAAAAAATTCAAGTGAAAAATTCAGAGACAAATTGCCCCTTTGCCAGCTGTCGCAAGTTCCCCTGCACGGAGTTCGTCTAGCTGTATATCATATATATATATATATATATATGTATCTCTATATAGCTGTAGCCATGTAGCTGTATCAATGTATCTGTATCTTTGTATCTGCAAAGCGCGGCCAACATACAAAATCCGAACGAAATTTAAAATTCAATTAACGTGCGCTCAAAGTCGCACACCAATCATCGAACACAAAGAATCTGACTAGCTAAAAAGATTAAACACGAAAAAAAAATAGGAAAACCCGAGTTAAAAATAAACCTACAAATCTGCAAAAAAAAAAAAAAATGGGAGCTGCTGAATTTGGAAAAGTAAGCGGTTTCAACTTTGATCGCTAATCAATTTATTTATACTGCAACATTTTAAAAACACATTTACAAAAAAAATCGATTTAATTATAGCATCCACAAGAAAAAACTGCATTTAAAAAAAAACATTTCTTTGTTAAAATAAATTTTCTTGAGAGAAAGCTTTTTAATAAATAAAAGTGTTGTTTTTGTAGGCGCAAGAATGTAAAATAACAAAAATTGATTGGCTATCGATATATTTCTTGTGTATTGTATGTGGAACCTATGTGAATGTGGCTGTCATTTGGAACATATTTCTATCTGTATTTAGGTGCTCGCAAGTGCAAGGAAATATTATGACTATACATATAGTGTGTATCGCATGTGGATCGTATGTGTATTCTATGTTCATTTATTTTAAATTTTTTTAAAACTAAATTCGTAAATTCGCTGACTTTGTGTGGATCGTATGTATTTAATCACAAAACCAATTTTCAAGTATTTATCGATTTCATTTTGATTGCGACTTGTCATGTCTTGACAGGAAACTGTGGACTGTGGACAGTGGACTCTGAAGGGCTTTGGCTCAGACACATTATACAAATAGTCACGTTCGGGGCACACATTAAGCGATAGAAAAAGAGACATAGAGAGAGAGAAGGAGAGAGCATGCGACAAGAGCATATCAAGTGCAAGTTGTTGTGTGCAAAGACAGTAATAATCGGGCAGCCTGATGGGTGCCACCGACTGGGAGGGTGGGCGCGGCGCGTCCAAAGTAGATAAAAAGATACGACAAGGAGGCGTTGCAACGTGCAGCACTCGGTGGCAGGCAGGCAGGCAGGCGACCAGCTTAGCAGCAAGACACTTCACTAAGAAGCCAAAGCCCAAAGACACCAAAACACTTGGCCACAAGTGCAAAAGCTCCCCCTCCCCGTGAAACTTCCCGCCGACCCCTCGCCGCCCACTTGATGAGTGCAACGCGGTGCATTGTCGGCATAACACAGTTTTTTCTTTTCTTATCTTTTCTGCACCTGCTGCTGCTGCAATGAAATATTGCGCATACGCCCTGTCGTGTTGCTGGCTGCCTGGCTGCCCACCGGCAACCGCCACGCCCACTTTCCCAACGCGTTTCAATTTCACTGCCACAACGCAAAGCGCAGTGTAGAAAAAATAAAAACGAAAAATGCGAAAGGCAAAAATAAACTCGCGCTAAATAAAATGAAATAAACTGCGGCGTCATGCAAACTTCGTCTGCTTCAGCGGCGACGCCAACTTGACTGCAACATTTTCACTGCAACGTGCAACGTGTGGCATGTGTGTGTGTGTGTGAGTGTGTGAGTGTGTGTGAGTGTGTGAGTGTGTGCCGCTTGCATGGTAAATGAAAAATGCAGTAAATTGCTGTTGCGGCAAAGAAAAAGTGTGCAGCAAAGGAAAAAAAGTAAAAACCTGACCAACCACACAGGCAACCAATCATTACACACACACACACACCGCTGCACCGCTGTGTGTGGCTCCCTAGGCGTTGTTTTATCGCTGACAACGTCATGCAATGTTTGGCATTTTCATGGGTTGTTTGAGCATTGCAACAACAACAACAACAACAACAACAACAGCTACTTATTTTAATCGCCATGACAAGTTAAACTTGGCGCTGATAGCTGAAATTTGTATGGAATTTCTATGGGTGGAAATTAAAGGAATATTGATTACAGCTTGAAAACATTAATTGCAAGACTTAAGATAAGCTTCAGTTAGCCTAAAAGCATTCAATTAAGTATTTAGGAATGCTATGCACTTAAAGATTTTTTTTTAAATATTATATTAAGAAATACCTCAAACATGCCTGCAAAGCCTAAGTGATTAGTGTGTGTATTCTATGTGGATCATATGTAAAATTTAATAGCCTGAAATTGAGCTTAAAAATCTAAAATTAACCGTAGCTCTAATTGACTTTTAATTTATGTTTTAACTGTACGCAAAATAGAAAAGTTTAAATTAGTTTTCAGTCTGTTTATAAAAAAAAACAAAAAAAAAATACAGAGAAGCCTTTAAAAAAAGTGTTTGTGGAATCTAATAATTTGACATGTGGATGGTAAGTTATTCTTTAATTTAGAATTAATGTTAAGTGAATTCTTGTCAAATTTAATTATATGTTTGTGGACTTTATGTGGATTATAATGCTTTGGATAAACTTCTAATTTCCAAATCATTCAATCAATCTTATATATGTATGCATGACAGTAACTTTAACTCAAAAAAAAAAAACACTTTCGCTTTGTCCCAAATTTCAAAAAATATTCCTCCTCGACGGAGTTCATCGTAAGCCCAACACAAATCAACTATAAATAAATCAATCAAGTGCAATATGCAATTTGCTTTCGTACATATAGAATTTAAGGCCAATCGAAAAGTTATTTGCTGTACCTATATTTGTGGCCATGTCTGTGCTAAGTTCATTTATAATCGAGCCCACTTATGTTGACGCCAGGTGGCGCTAGAGAAACTGCCCTGCGTCAGCAGCTATTGGCCGCCATTTTGCCAGTTCGCAATTACCTCTGGTTGGAGGTGCTCCAGTGATGAATTATTATATTTCATATACAAAATACAGAACGCACACATTGAAAAGCTACAGCAACAACAGCAAACACAATCAGAAAGCCACATTTCATTTTTCACTATGAAAAGCCATTTTTCCAACTCGCACAACGCCAAAGAACGCCATGAAGTAACAAAACAAAGGCGGGCAATGGGAATAAAAATAAAGGAAAAGAAAAACGAAAAAACAAAAAAAAACACACAGAAATATAGACGCCAAGCAATGTACAAAAACAAAACACAAAAGGCAGGCGCAGCTAGCAGCAGCAGCGGCCTCCATGCATCCCTCTCATTCACACTCCACACACCATTGAAAAGACGAGCCCGGCCTCTGCCCACATTTGGAGTTCATTGTGTTATTGTGCTTGGTCGTCTCTCGGTCTCGGTCTCGGTACAAAGCTGCGCCGCACTACATACCCACATAATCCATGTAAATGTCCGAAAGCTACGCGGCAACAGAAGAGACGAAAGCACTGACAATGGCAGCGGCAGAGGCTGAAGCTGAGGCTGACGCAAAAGCAAAGGCAGCGCTAGCGACAGAAGCCATAGCTATGGCCACGAGAGCACAACACAAACTGGGCAAATGCAGTCGACGTCGCCGCCGCTAGCCAAACAACTTGGCACAGCAGCCGCTGCGCTGGCGCTCTGGCACCAATACATGCAAAACAACAAGCACTCACATGAATGCAGCGCGCCAGCTCACGCTCTTTTGCGCTCTCTCGCTTGTGTGATGGTTTGTTGAGTGCGCTCTTTTGCGCTCACTCTCGCTGTGGGAGCGCGCCCTTGTTGCAAAGCAGAAAAATGTTGATGTAGGCCTCGAATATGCAGTTTGCCTTTGCCTTTGGCATTGCCACTGTCACTGCAAGCAGCGCTGCCAGCGTTCCCCTCTACCCCACTGAAACTCTTGGACTATGCAGTTCCGTTTGTTTGCCTTTGGTTCTCATTTCTGTGTATGTGTGTGTGTGTAAATTGCATGTCGCACACTGTTTGAGCGTGGTATAGGTAAGTTCTCCCTTCTGTTTTTACTGCTTTCTGCTCGTCCGTTTTGCGTGCTTTTTGTTCTATGCCAAGAAATGAAACTTTTTTTATCTGCTCTTTTTTTTGTTTTGTTTTGTGTTCTACTCTAGTCGTCGTATTCTATAGCAAACGTTTTTTGCTTCTTTTTTTGTGCTTGCTTCAATGCATATTTTTAAGCGGCTTTTTATGTGTGAGTGTGTGCGTGTGTGTGTTTGCGAGAGAGATGCATGTGTACTGCAGGTGGGGGAAGGGGATTTTCTGTGCAAATAGCGTTTTTAGCTGCAGCGCAGCAAAATAAATATATGTAAGTATGTATGTATGCAAGTGGCCAGGCGCTCTTTGTATTCGACATACCATCCAGTTCCCATCTTCTCAACACAGCCCTCCTCCCCCTCTCTCTCATCGACCCCACGCCCCTGTTGCTGCTGCTATATTAGCAAGTTGAAATCTAGTCGACTGAAAGTCATGAAAAAGTCAGACGGCGATTGGGCAACAACAACAAAAACAACAGAAAGTTGTTGCCTTGTTTGCTTGTACGATTTGCAGTTGAGTTGTAGCTACAATATAAACACAAATACAGACACACGTGCACAAACACACACATTCACACACACACATACATATATATGTTTATATTTTATCTATAGCTCATCTCGTATCAGCGTATGAAAAATCAAATAAAACGTCGCGTCAGAGATTTATTTTTTGCCTTAACTGTAGCTCTTGAAAATTTCGTGTAAATTGCTTTAATAATAGATTTGTGTGTGTTTGTGTGTGTGTGTGGGAGTTTATTTGGTATTTGTAATGGAAATTGGAATGCATTGCAATTTTATGGCGCCATATTCATTGCGAATGTCAGGTCATGAATCATGAATACATATATGAATACACGTATATATGTACATATTTTTTTTTTACAATAATCGTCTGTGCAAAGAGCTATTTGTGAATAAATTTCCCTGCGATTTTATGAATGTTTTGCTGAAATGCAAACAGATATGTAAAAGTGGAACGTAAGTGGAACGTAAATTTAAAATGAATAGAAGTAATTTTAAATTAATTTATGTTAAACATATTTGGAAGACATGTAAAACACTTGTGGATCGTAAGTGGATTTTAATGCGAAAATTTACTTGCTAAGTGCTTCACATTTACTGCAAAACTATAGCACATATCTAAAGTGAATTGTATTCAAAATTATTTACAATTATTGCCTAATAAAACCATAAATCTCAATTAAATGCCAAGTGGATTGTATTAGCCAATCGAAATGACAATGGTTATGAAACAACCCCTAACAAATTTTAACACTTGCATTTGCCGCAGGCACAATTGTCAAAAGGCAAATCAAAAATCATTCCATTGACACATTTAACCATATCGCTCGTTGACCAATAGCCCTACAGGGGAGCAGTGGTGGTGGGGGGCGACCGCAGTCGATTACAT
Source organism: Drosophila paramelanica (assembly GCA_035043915.1). Classification (NCBI taxonomy): domain Eukaryota; kingdom Metazoa; phylum Arthropoda; class Insecta; order Diptera; family Drosophilidae; genus Drosophila; species Drosophila paramelanica. The sequence goes on along the minus strand of JAWNMO010000674.1, from coordinate 6,755,852 downwards.
AAATAGGGCTGACGACCCTAACTGAAAACGTAGTGAGGCCAAAACATTGCGAGCCTAGCACCATAGCAACCCCCGAAATGCAACCCCCACCTGGCAAACACGACAGCCGATCCACCTTGGCTTTGGCTTTGGCTTTAAGCCCCAACATTAACTCTTGGCAGGGGGTGGATTAGGGAGGCCTAAATATCTAGGGGAGGGGTGGGGGGCTGCCTGCATTGGCCGGGCGCCAGTTTGTTAGCTGGAGTTGAAAAACTGTACCAGAAGCAGCGCATGGCAAATGCATTGCTTAACGGACTCTCTCTCTCTCTCTCTATCTCCCTCTCTCTTTCTCTCTGAGTTCTCTCTCAAGGGGGAGCGGGTTGGCGGGCTATCTTTTAGAAGGGTTCTAGTGCAAGGCTGCAATATATTTTGCACGAGTTTCTCAGTTGTTAGGCACGTTTCGCTATGAAGAAAAAAATGAAATTGATTTTTTCAGTTCGTTGGCATGTTGCCTAGGCCAGGGTTGGGGGAGAGGGGGCTCAAGCAACCAGGTCCCCCCGCCTGCTGCGTGCTGACCACAGGGTGTTCAGCAGGGTTGCAGTGCGCTGCAGTACGTCACAGGGCTGAAAATGGTTTTTAACCTACTTAAAGCACAGGTCGACATTTGGCGAGGGTCGTCGCATGACCTTTGGGCTTATACCTTGGCTTTGCTTTGGTGCGAGTGGGCGGCGATAGAGGGGCGCGGGACGAGCGGAACGAGTTTGGGGCGCTTGCGTGTGTTGCGGTGCAACTGCCTGAACCGAATGCAAGCAGAATGCGCCACTAATTTACATAAAATGCACAAAAACAAACCAAAAACAAAAATAAAACGACGTCATTTGATGGCGTCTGAAAATTTTTCAAAATGGCTGCCAAACAGGCAACCCCAAGAAATCAAGAGAAAAGTGTGCGGGCAAAAATGGCGGAAATGAAGACACTGCTCGAAGGTAAACGAAAGTATTTTCAATGGTTTCCGTTTCCGTTTGTCGAGTTCAAGGAAAAATGTGCATTTGACATGACATCGACGAGGACAGCACTTCAGCCGGACAGTGTCCTTAAATGGATGGCACTTGAATGGACGCCATTTTAAGTTTAAAGGCTGGTATGCTGACCAGAATACTGATTTTTTGCTCAAATTTATAGCTTAGAGGTAAAACTTATTATTTGATAGTTGCTGTCAAAAAATCGGAGCTAATGAAATATGGGTATTATTTGATAACAATAAATTAGCGATAATTTAAGCATACATGACTAAGTTACAAAGCGCAGTTTATCTTATTTTAAATTTATAATATTTGTCAAAAATATTCTAAACAAATTGTTTTAAAAATATATATAAAATAATTCAAGTTGGGCATTTAACCAATATGTCGATAACGATAAATAAATAATCGATAATTTATAAAAACAAGTTATTTTTGGTTCTAATTCTAGAATTTTATATTAGCTTAGCACAAAAATGTCAATGATCACTTCTCTCTTCAACTCTCTCTTCCTCTCCCAAACTTTGTTCTCACCTAAAATTGTCTGAATACTTTGTCATATTGGTCATACTGTTGCATTAGAAGTATGCATTCAGGGTTTAGTATTTTTAGCTTTTAGCTTTTAGTTTTCCCTGACTTTGATTTGCTTTGAAGCGCGCGCCTTGAACTATGCAGCATAAAATTGCAGGCAACGCACACAATATATCATTCTCTGTCTCCGTCCCGCTAACTTCACCCCGTTCACGTCATTTCTGTCATATTCTGCTTTTATGCGCCTTTAATCATGCACATGTTTGCACACAGATACACGCACACACCCACACACACACACACACCGATGCTTAACACACAGACGCCTCGCTTTGTTTACAGTGGGCTTTTTATAGCCAACATCTGTTCGACATGTTCAGTTGGCTCTTTTATTGCACTTTGCAATGCGTCGCCCGTTTTTATGCGCCATTCGTTTACCAACACTGACGCGGCAACACTTAACAAAATGTTAAAGTCTTTAGCTGTAGTCAGGGCGGGAGTGCCAGGCAGAATATGCTTTTATTCAGCGGGAAAAAAAGTGTATTCCAGAAGCCAAGCAAAAACAATGGAGCGCTCAAACAAATGACTACGGAGTGAAGCCATTAGCAAACACACACACAACACACACACTCACACTCACACACACGAAAAAAGCTAAAATAGATGAAGAAGTTTGACTAAAAAAAGCTAAACAAAAGTCGCTACGGCAATTGTTCTACGAGCTATTCTATAAACGAATGCTTATGACAGTGTGACCAAAGCATAAAGAGCTGCGAAGTTGTCGGATGTTGGTGTGTGTGTGTCAGAGTTAAAGCGCTAATAGATATGTATAGATATGCTGGCAACTATATACAGTGAAGTGTGGCAACAAGGGAAAGCTTTAAAACATAGTGAAGTTTGGCAACATTGTTCAAAAAAGTGCTGACTTTTTGCAAAATTGTTGTATAACATAATTTTTTCGTCTCTGCAGTACATTTTGGTTCAATATGAAGTGAGGTTTGGCAACAATGTAATAAGATAATGTGAAGTTTGGCAACAGCGCTAAACGATTATGTGCAGTTTGGCAATGTTTTATGTTTTACTTATAAATTTTTTTATTAAAGCAAATTACATTAAAATTAGTAGCTGTAAATTGATGGTACATGAAATTTGACAACACTGTACGGAACAAAGATTTAGAACAAACTGCAGCCGTTTGCTTGAATTTAGTTCGTTGAAATATACACGACTACCTCAACAATAGAGATTAAGCTGAAAACGCTGAATTGACAATGAAGTTTGGCAACAATGCAATCAGTTGTATCGATTACAGCATCTCATTGTGTTAAACCTGATGCGTCGTTGCCGCACTTCAACCGCTGCGCTGCCTTCTCAACTGATTAATGCAGTCAGTCAAGCGTTGCTCGTATGCAACAACAAAAAAAAAAAAAATGAAATAAAAATTCATATACGTATATATATATATATATATGCATAAACTTTGTTCAAGTGCAGTTCTTGTTGAAGTTTTTCCGAGCTGCGAAAGTTTGCAGCAGGAAGTTTTTAATTAAATGTTGTGTGAACCAAAAAAAAATATTAAAAATTGTTGGAAAATTTAATGGTTGTTTTTTTTATTGTAGAGAATGGCAGATTAAAATTTTTGTGGAGAATAGCAGATTTGCCGTTTGAAAATTGTAGCTAACGACCTTGCGGCTTATGTGAAAAGTCAAACATGCAGTGCGAGTGCGAAGAGTTGGGGGGCTATATCATTTTCTGGTCTGGCTGATGTACGTTGTTTTTTTTATTGTTATTGTTATTACATTATCAACATGTTGAACAGCTTGTATACAACTTGTTATACAGCATCCCAGTCGGACGACATCCTATACGAGAGCCATACCACAATTTCCATTTCCATTTTCATTCCCATTCAGCGTCCACCCTGAACACCCTGCCTGGCATTATTCTTTGTTGTCGTTGTCATCATTGTTGTTGCTGTTGTTGTTGTCGTCTCGGGTACTGCAGACTTATTAAATATCAGCCACATTGTTGATGGTCAGTGATTTTTATTGAGGGCGACGCTACTCAACTCAACTCAACTCGATTTGACTCGACTCGACTCGATTTTGCTCTTATTCTGGTTTTGGTTCTGGTTATGGTTCTGGTTCTGGTTCTGCGCCAGCTTCTTTTCTTTTTCCTTTTCTTTTTTTCTTGTTATTGCTGTCTTTTATTATTATAACTGTCTGCTGTCTGTTATTTGCAGCGCGGGTTACTGTGCGTCCTTGAAGTAATTTACGTCACTTGACAATGCAGCTGGCTGGGCGTAGGGCAGAGAGGGGCGGGGCGGGGCTTGGCGAGCTTTGCCACAAGAAATGTTATGGCGGGCAACAAAACTGGTCGCATTAACGCACTTTGGGGGCGGCAGCGCAATTTATGATGCAAAGGCAAAACCAGAAATCATTGATGCACGTAAGCTGCAGGATAAAGAGCCTAGACAGCCGGACAGCCTTTCAGCTGTCAGTTGTCCGAGTGGTTTTAGCCACGCGCTATAAATAGTTCACTAAGGCACGCTATGCAATTCAAAACAGCTAAGCTAAATGCATCAAGACAACAATAATGGACAAGACTTGTGCTAAAATTCTTAAACAGTTGAAATCTAATAAATAATGTAAAAAATATAATATATAATCTATATTTTTATATAATAAGTTTTGATACTACATTTTTTAGATCTATTTTTTATTAAATAGATTTTAAATCTTAAGATATAATTTTTTCAAGTTAAGGCAGATGGGTATTTGTTTATTTCTTTCTAAATTATTAATATTTAATTCAAAACCCATTCAAGACCATTTTAATTATTGCTGATTTATAGATCGTTAGCAGTTCATAAATTTAGGAAAAAGCGCTATAATTCACAAGCAGTTTAAGCCATTTTTACTGTATCAGTTTTTACAACTAAATTTCACAGTTTAAGAACTAAAGAAATTTGTACAATCATATATAATTTCCATAGATAATAATATGAAGATTTATGTCATGTAGGCGCCTTTATGTTGTTTACTTCTCTTTAATGTTATTCAATATTTACTTTTAAAAAGCTTCTCTGCTTCTTATTGCGCCCACTGGCAAAGGCATTGAACTGCAACCGAATATAACGGAATATGCATGCTCTTCAGTTTATTCGCGCCCTTTGGCTGAATTGTTGCAACAAATTTCGGCGCTGCATTTCAAGTGCAAAACGTGCCACAGTTGCTATTGATTTCTATTTTTTTCTTTGTTTTTCAATTTTTGTACTGTTTTGCTTCTGGCGTCGCTGTTCCACGATGCGTATGCGCAATTTTTGTTTCGCCCGACTGTTGACATTGTGGGAAATTCTTTTGTCGACTGCAGCAGAAAGTATATTGCGATGGTATTACATTACCACCACAACCACCGCCACCACCACCGCCGCTGGCATGCTGTAAGCCGAGCACAAAAGAACGGGGGAGCTATACGAGCATATTACAAAATACATTTCCAGGAATTGTTCATAAGCAAAGCGCCAACAAAACGAACAACAAATAAATAAATAATTTATAAAAATGTGAACATAATGCGATTATCAATTTTGTATGCTCGCTAATTTTGTATATTTTTTTGCAGCGGCAGGCAAAAATTGTGGCCCAAACACTAAGCAGCTAAATGCTTTCTGGTAAAACACCTTATGAAATTATAAATTTTACTTAAATCGTATTTTAACAGATTTAATGCGTTTTAGGCCTGTGCGTAGCTCTATTGTACAAAAGCGCATTAATCTCGCCGCGACAAATTGTCAAAACTTTCGTTTCGTTTTAGCCACTTTGGAACACCTGTCTATTTCGCGTCTTTCACTCTCTCTACCCCATCTCTCTCTCTCTCTTGCAGAAAGTACACAATTTTATGTCTTTGTATTTTGCGGCAAATAAATCACATGAAAAATAAGCTGACGATTGCCTGACACCAGCAAATATAACAAAAAAAAAAAATATATATATATATATATTATATATATCGAAAAATATATAAAAGCAAAGGGACAAACCAAGCATTTTTTGCAAATTCCCTGCCAATTTGTATGTTCAGTTTTATTTTTTGTTCCGGCTCTAAGTACATCAAATTTATCATAATAATGAGCTATTGAAATATGTATAAATCTTCTGAACAATTGGTTTTTGCCTGGCCATTATTTTTGGGCACATTATTATTTTATTATTTTGAGCTTTAGGTATTTTAAATTGAATTGCAAATTTTTAATTTTAATCGATTGCGAATGTCATAATTAGTATAAAAAACAACATTAAAAGTGATTTTGAGGGGGTCAAAATTTTGGTCAAAAATCATGCCAAAATTGACAAAAATTTTGACATGTAAGTCTCTCGGATCCATAGCTTCCATACTTCAAAGCTCCGTAACTTTGCCAAAACTGAACCGATTTTCACGTTCGAAAGCATTATTTCCATGATTTATCGTATAGATTAATTCTGCATTTAAAATATATGCATTATTGAAAATACATTTTTTGAATTTTTTGGTACAAAATCACAAGGGTCCCCCCTTATTTATTTTCGAAAAATTTTTTTTTCAAAAATTTAGAATTGCGAAATTTTTTTTTTAATCGATTGCGGATGTCATAATTAGTATAAAAAACAACATTAAAAGTGATTTTGAGGGGGTCAAAATTTTGGTCAAAAATCATGCCAAAATTGACAAAAATTTTGACATGTGTCTCTCGGATCCATAGCTCCCATACTTCAAAGTTCCGTAACTTTGCCAAAACTGAACCGATTTTCACGTTCGAAGGCATTTTTTCCATGATTTGTCGTATAGATTAATTCTGCATTTAAAATATGTGCATTATTGAAAATAAATTTTTTTGAATTTTTTGGTACAAAATCACAAGGGTCCCCCCTTATTTATTTTCGACAAATTTTTTTTTCAAAAATTTAGAATTGCGAAATTTTAATTTTAATCGATTGCGGATGTCATAATTATCATAAAAAACAACATTAAAAGTGATTTTGAGGGGGTCAAAATTTTGGTCAAAAATCATGCCAAAATTTACAAAAATTTTGACATGTAAGTCTCTCGGATCCATAGCTCCCATACTTCAAAGTCCCGTAACTTTGCCAAAACTGAACCGATTTTCACGTTCGAAGGCATTTTTTCCATGATTTGTCGTATAGATTAATTCTGCATTTAAAATATGTGCATTATTGAAAATAAATTTTTTTGAATTTTTTGGTACAAAATCACAAGGGTCCCCCCTTATTTATTTTCGACAAATTTTTTTTTCAAAAATTTAGAATTGCGAAATTTTAATTTTAATCGATTGCGGATGTCATAATTAGTATAAAAAACAACATTAAAAGTGATTTTGAGGGGGTCAAAATTTTGGTCAAAAATCATGCCAAAATTGACAAAAATTTTGACATGTAAGCGTCTCGGATCCATAGCTCCCATACTTCAAAGTCCCGTAACTTTGCCAAAACTGAATCGATTTTCACGTTCGAAGGCATTTTTTCCATGATTTGTCGTATAGATTAATTCTTCATTTAAAATATATGCATTATTGAAAATAAATTTTTTTGAATTTTTTGGTACAAAATCACAAGGGTCCCCCCTTATTTATTTTCGAAAAAATTTTTTTTCAAAAATTTAGAATTGCAAATTTTGAATTTTAATCGATTGCGAATGTCATAATTAGTATAAAAAACAACATTAAAAGTGATTTTGAGGGGGTCAAAATTTTGGTCAAAAATCATGCCAAAATTGACAAAATTTTTGACATGTAAAGTTGTCGGATCCATAGCTCTCATATTTCAAATTGGCATAACTTTGTCAAATCTGAACCGATTTATACGGTTGGTGGCATTTTCATCATAATTTGTCCTAAAGATTGATTCCACATTTAAGAAATATGAATTTTTAAAAATATATATTATTTGAATTTTTGAAGAATTACCAAATTTTGCTATTTATTATGACCCTTTCACTTGGCATTACTTTTGGCTCATTTGAAGGCCCAAATTGTTTGCCTCATTAAAGGCAACAACAGCAGCCAAAAATTCAGTGCCCGCCCCCGCTAACCGGCCAGTGCCAATTGTTGGCCAAATTGTTAACATATGTGTTTTTGCAGCATTGTAGCTAAAAAACAAAAAATTGAGAAAAAAGTAAAAACAATTTATTATATTTGTTGCTATGACAGAAAAGTGTGTCAAGGGGCAACTTGTCAGTCATATGATTTCTGTGCGCCTGTCAAATTACATTTTTTTCACCAGTTTTATGTTTTTTTTTAGAGGGCTAAAAGAAATTACGCAAAGGCAGCTATGTTTTTGAGAGTGTGTGTGGGTGTGTCGGCGTATATTATTGTGTGTTAACTTTGAAAGACAACTGTATATATATATATTCATAAGACACAGCCTATAAGTAGTGCGTAGTGCCCTAATGGGCTTTTACCTGTCGAAATGCAAATTTGTGTGAATATTTCGTATGGTTGTGTGTCATTACCTGCAAAGAAAATAGAGAAGAAAGAATGTATAATTAGAGAAGCACAAAGTTACAAAAAATACTTGATATAGTTTGCATATTATGTTTAGATATTGTTTGTTGTGCAGTTCGACCTAGCGAAGCTGGTTCCCATTACATTTCCGCAATAGCGGAGAAGCGAAGAACATCAAGAAATAGATACATATATAAAAATGCTACATATTCTGTATATATATACTTCGGTTAACTTCACAGCTCGTCTAACTTCCGCTGGCAACTTTAATTACAAGTAACAAAAGCAAAAGCCAAACGTCCAAACGACCGACAATTTTCTTCACTCTGCGTAAATGAAACCAAAACTCAAGGTAAAGCTCAAAAGCACCGACAGAACACGGGTGTGCATGTGTGTATTTGTGTGTATGTGTATGTGTGTTTGTGGAAATTGTAGACACTTTGAAATCGACATTTCATATACATACTACTTTAACGTCCCAACTATTTATAAACATGCGATCATCATGCGAAAAACACAAGAGAACCCCAAGAAATGTTCAATCCCATCAAACGGGGGCAGGCGGCAGGCAGCTGTTGGTAGCAAGAAGCGTTAAGAATCTAAAGAACCAAAAGAGATTGCGGCTATTAAAGCTGCCAGGCTACACACGCACACACGCACACACTACACACACACATTCACACAGGTGGGCTGTCACATTTGGTTGTTAAAATTGAAATGAATACACTCAAATAGGTAAAATAAGCTTGATCTAAGGGTTAATAATAAGGATCTGGTTTTAATGGGCACAATTAATGCTTACGGAAGCTGACTTTAAAGAGAGCGACAAACAATTTAAAATAAATTATAATTCTATACAAACAATACAAACAATAAAATAAGAAACTTTATGTCAGATCGAGATCCAATGAATTTGAGCGGAATTCAAATGGAATTTTTTTTTTATTTATTTATATTTAATTGTAGATGTGTATATGCTATTTAGATATATAGATATGCTATATATGAATGAAATTAGAATATAATTGTTATTATTAAAATATATTATATATATTAATTATGTTTGTAATATCTCACAGAGTTTCAAACCCACATTTCCATAGTTCAAAATTTACTGATTCCATTGATTTTAATTAATTTTGTCAAAGTTAGGCTCAAAAGCTGAGCTACTTATTTTTAAAAAAATTATATTGTTTATTTATTTAGAGTATTATAAATAGAGTTGCCAAGCAACAAATCAAAGAAAAAATTCTTTAACAAAAGTTGCCAATTTTCTTTGTATCGTTGCCACTTTTAAGTTTTAGAAAACAATTTGTAATCAGAATTTTTTGCACAAAGTTACTTAGTGTCGAGAGTTGTGTACTCAGGTAAACCTGAATGGGTCCAATAATGAGTGCTATTCTTTGCGGTGGCCAGCTGCGAGACAACTTAATAAAAAAGCCTCAATTTGAGTTGTTTATGGCTAATTTCAATTACTAGCGGCTTACAACTCGCGTTAGCAATTAAATTAAATGCAATTAAAGCCGATGAATGAATGCGAAAATAAAAAAGAAATAAAAATACAAATACAAATACAAATGCGAATGCGAATAGCGCCACTCGGCAAGTGTTTAATGATTATTTTGTGAGATATGAAACTAAACTGTTGACTGCACAACAACAATGCAAGCGATGCGAAAAACAATTGCATATAATTTACCATAAAAGTATATAAAAATGCATGCGATAAAATAAAAAAATAAAAATAAAATTTAATTAAAAACAAACACAAATAAAAGTTATGTTTATTTAGTCACAGATGAAATACCCTTGTAGTTGGATTATTAATAATAATAATATATATTAAGTATTATATAAAATCTAATAATCAGATTTATCTGTAATCCAAAAAATAACATTTAAAAAAAACGCAAAACTATTAAATGCAAGTTAAGTTTAATTAGTTTAAATCAATGAAAGTTTTTATAAAAAAAAACAAAAATGATTACAGTTTTTCTATTCATAAGGACATTGAGGCCTTGCAAACCAATAAAATACACAATACAAAAAAAAAAAAAGTTTTTCTATGGCAGATATATGATATGGCTTTGATAAGCTTTTACTAAAAAAATTAGGCTTCTCATTGCTGATATACTAACTGAAGAAATTTAAGTGATATTATCTAGAAAATAGGCATATATAAATTTATGGCTTGAAAGTTCTCTCTTTGGATCTAGGCACAATCATCATACCCGCTCCGCAAGTGTATCAAATCGAAACGGTGGCCACGCCAAACCACTTTCAATGGCGTTGGCAGACCCAGTCAGAGCCGCCGCCAACTAGTTTTTGCCAAAGCGGGCAAGGAGGCAAGTGCACCGAGTAGTGCACTGGGCAAGCGGAGCAGGCAGCCGTACTTGTAACCGCTTTCTAAACATGCCACAACAAGCTGCAACAGCAACAGCAACAGAAAAGCGCGCGCGGAGTGAGTAAGCTTTCGTTTCAAATGCGCGTTGCTGCCACAATATGGCCTTGAATTTTTAATCAAGTTTCGCAGACAAGCCGCAGGCACAGATCACGGCCCCAAAGAGTCGAGTCGACTCGCCTCGATTCAACCATGCTCAACTCTACTCGCCTCCTCTAAATTGCTTGGTCATGTTTTAGCCATACACTCACACACACACACACACACACACACACATACAGATTCGTATTACTCGTTAACTTCAAACAAGTTCTATTGAACTTGGATACTAAACCTTTGCTTCTTAATTTTTTTTTTTGTGTGTGTTTTGTTGTGCGCCAAATGATTAATGGAATAAACGCGCGCAATTTTTGCTAAAAGTCCCAACTGCAAACACACACACACACATCCATCCTATACACATTTAAAATATATATTAAAAAAAATATTATTTTTGCACAACAAAAAGCATAAACTGCCCGCTGTGCAGAAAACACATAAAAACAAGCAAAAAAACTGAGACAAAAATACAACCAAAAATAAAATAATAATACCAAATGTGCTTAAAAAGAAGAAACTGAATAAATTTATGAGTGAGAGTTACCAAAAAGAAAGAAACAAACATGTTTCCTAAAAAAAATGTATGTGTAAACAAAATAAAAATTGAATGGAAAATATAAATAAATATCAAAGAATGGAATCTAAATTCAAAGCTCGATTTTAACATGATTTTAAATGTGTAAAATGATTTTTAGGAAAAAAAATTCGAAATGAAGAAAATTGGAATAATTGGAATATAAAAAATATTTGTCCAAAATGTGGAATAAATATATAAATGTAGATTCAGAAGAACCTTTAAATTGTAACATTAAGAAAAACAAGTTTAAAAATTTAAAAACAAAATTCATTGTTCAATTTGACTGTGTAAATTTGTTTTAATGCTGCGCTGTCTTTTGATTAACTGCACGCACGCATTTGGGGCGTGACAGGCGGCAAAAGGAATTGTCATAAGCCATGCAACAACTCATGACTAATAAAGAGACGCAGAAACCGAAATGATAAAAAACCAAAGCTGGAAAAAAAGGCTGCAAACAGACGCAAACTGCGCCTTCCTAAAATCATAAAATAAATAAAACTGAGGGCAGCTAAAAGCCGACATATGTAAACTCTGACATGCCAAAGGGGAGGGCTGAGGCAGAAGGAAGTGGGGCTTATGTGTGTGTGTATTTGACTTTTGATATGGACAGACGAAGAGAACGAAACGAAACGAAGCGATTCCCGCTTGCATTTTAAAAACACACCCAAAAAATTTTTAACAAGAAAACACAATTTTTAGTCTTTTGCGGTTTTTTAACGTTGGCTGTTTTTTAGCTTTTGTTATTTTGTTTTTTTTTGAGGGGGTTTCGAAATGCATTTCAAGTCAACGACGAAATTGAATCATTTGACAAAAAGCAACGGGGCGACGAGCTTTATCAATTTCGAGGCTCGACGTTCGCCAGAAATGCAAATTATGCGTTTAGGTAGAGAAAATCAGAAGATTGAGAGAGAGAGAGGGAGAATCTTCAACTGCCGAAACGAAACTTAAGCAAAAGTGAAGAAGTTGTCGCGCTTGTTAAAACACCAAAACACATTTTTTTTTGCTGGACAAATGGACTTTGAGATGGACAACTGAATGGAGATTCTGAAAATCCGAAATTCAGAACTTCTTTATTTTTATTTCTTTTTAAAGCTTCATGTATGCAAAAATATGCAGAGCCTATAAATCAAAAAAACGTGGCTCATTTGACATTTATAAGTGTGTATGTGTGTGTGTGGATTGCTGTGCTTGCTGCGTGCCCTGCCTCTCCCCTATTGCATGCAGCGAACTTTATAATATGCCTTTCAAGTCCAAAGGGCTGACTGCATCGGGAAAAAATTTGTCGCTTTTTCAATGTGTGTGACAAATTTTTTGTGTTTGCTTGTTTGTTTTTTTTTTGGTTTTTTTTTTTGGTGCACCACAGTCAATAATTAAGATTTGCATAAATAAGTGCAAATGTGATATTAATAAGGGGCGACATACCTTAATGTAGATACTTGAGGGGTAGGGGAAAAGTGTTGATAAATGCAAATAGAAACTTAAAGGGGAAATTAAGTATTTCACTTGTGAGAAAAAGATAATAGAGAAGAGCTTTGATTATGTTGATATAGATTTTGGATAAATCTTATTTATTCCCTTATAATATCAAAACAGTGTTGATAAATGCAAAATTATTGGAAGTAAAAAGCTGAGAAAAAAAATAGGTGATTTACTAATAAAAGTGCGCTTTGAATATTTCAATATTTTATATATAATTTAGATAAACATACTTAGTGTTGATAAATGCAAACAAAGAATTAAGTAAAAATTTGAGAAGAAACGAAATTAAGCTCGTATTTTATGATAATTTACATTACAAAAAATATTTTATCATTCATAATAAAGAAGAACATTTCATGGATAAAGTCTCCCAGTGTTGTAAAGGCGTATAAAACGCATGAGAAATATAAAGCTCGTAAATTTGTCGCACTTGTCAGTGTTGCAAAGGAGCGAACAAAGCAAGTTCTCGCAGCGCCCACACATAATGCCGCACAATGTGAATGCTACCTTCAAACATATATCACAAGTGTCACATTTTGGGCGCGCCCCGATGTCTGCCTATGAATAATGATTGCGAGTAAAAGTATATATTGGGGAGTGTGCGTAGTATTTAGGTCTAGGTCTTGTTGGGCATTCAAAATAAATAAGATACATGCGTTTAGTATATGGGTACAAGTAGCAATAAGTGTGTGTCACACATTTCATTTTCAATTTCTCGCACTTTTCGCTGACAACTTTCGTTTCATTAATTTTCTTTGCGTGGAGCGCACATGGCGTATGCGTAATACGCCTTTAAATATGCGTATTTATGATAATTCTTATTTATGGTATGAGTAATTGAATGAAACAATTATTGCTTGTTATTCGAAATGCTTTGCGTGTTACGTTTGATTGACGAGTTGATTAAATGAGGAACGAAGGAACTCCAGAAGCGCTTTTGCATTTTATGCATTGTTTGCCAATTAACGTTTGACGATGCGATAAAAATCGCGCAAAACATTTGCCAGCTAAGTAAAACAAAATAAAACACAAAAAGATACACTTTGAGCAGATGCCAAAGAGCAAACGAGGGCCACAGCAACAGCTGCCAAAGAAAGAAAGAATGAAAAAAAAAAGAACAAAAAACAAAACGCCGACCAGGACAGACAGACGGACGGAACAGAACAGAACAGAACAGAGCAGAGCCTCGACCTCGGCCAGCAATTGGAATCTAATTTAAAATTAGTGCTTAAAGGATTGAAATAAATTTAGGCAATTTTAAGACACGACACAAAACAGCCGCTGACCGTCTGCCCCTTGGGCCACGGTTTGAAGGCCTCATTGAAAATGCGTAAAGAGCTGCGGTTCCGGTTAGCCAATTGGTTAGTCCAGACAAAACCTCTTTTCTTTTCCAGCAGGTGGCTTGATGCTTTGGCCCCGATAGCGTTAGGGGCCCAAGACATTTAGCTAACCAATTGCAATTGGTCCAAGCTGTTGCGCGCCTTAAACATATTTTGACAAGAGGCCAAAGATAATAAACTAAAGTTAAGGCCAGGCTAGAAACGAAACGACAGCAGCTGCTGCTCGCATACAAATTAAAGCCAAGAATGCCAAAAAAGCAGCTCAAAGTTCTAACTTTTAACAGAGCAATTAAAAGTGAAAAATAACAAATAAAAAAAAACAATAGTAAAGTAAGCAAAAAAAACTTTATAAAAGCTACAGCCAGACTTTCAAAATTACAGATAATTACTTTGTGCAGCGACAACAACAATTTTGGCATGTAAAAGCACAACAACAAAAAATAGTACATTAGATACTAGATCTAAATTGTGCGACGGAAATTAAGGAAAATAACGATACAAACAATTCGCAAAACGTGCCAAAAAGAAACTGGGAATAAAACAGATGGAGACAAAGAGTAAAGTGACTGTGGAGAAAAAAGCGTGTAAAGCTCTATGGAGCGCATCGTGAGACTCTTCTTTTTTACTTCTTCCTATTCTTCTTTTTTTTTTTTGCAAACTTGCCTTTAGCATCATTATCCACATTATTGTTATTATATTCATAATTATGTCAGGTTTTTTATATTTCTTTATATTACTATTTTTTTGTTTTTTTATTATTTGTTGTGCTTATTCTTTTTTGGGTTTAAAACAAGTTTTAGAGACAGCTTCTTTAGTTTCTTTTTCAATTTATTTAGTTCTTCTCAAAATCTCTTTCACGCATAGTTTGAATATAATTTAAATACATAATTTTCTAAAAGGCTTTTTGTATTTGTTTTTTCCTTACGGAAGTCAAATTTGATAATGGTTCGTTAATTTATGAATTTTGATGATTTCATATTATCTCTGTTTTGAAAGTCACGAAATATTAAATGTCAGCCAACTTTTTGCTTAAAAGAATGTTTTTAAATAATCTTAATAATAATAGTTTGCACTTCGTTGATGCCATTTAACATAATTAATTAGTTGTTGTAGTTCAAATGAATTTTTTCTAAATTCAAATATTTTATCTAAATGTAATCCAATTTTTAAATTCGCTTTCAGTAGGCCAAGCGTTGCTTTTTGAAGTTTGATTTCAATGTGTCCACCTGCGCAAAAAATCAAGTTTAATGGTTTTTTATAGTTTTTAATAGCTCAACATGACCATAAAAGTGAACAACTGGCTGATTTTACCGTTAACTGGCGGAGTGCTAAAGCAAGAGGGAGAGGGGGATTCAGCCCACACAGTTGAACAAGCTCAGCTGATGTCCGAGTACAGATTGCGCGGACTCGCTAATTGAAATACTCGCCCAGCTGTCAGCTTTTTTTTATAAAAAAGAGAAAAATTTAGCGAAAATATAGAAATTTCAGCAATTAACGCCCAGGCAATGCAAGCTACAAAAAAAAACAATAACTACATATACGTAATTATATATATGTATAAATATATACACGTGTAACACAATAATTGTTAACCCAGTTTCACTGTTAATGTGTGGGTGGTTAAAAACAGATATATAAAATGGGAATTATTATTTGATTTAATTTTTTTAGTTAAATCGAAAATATGCCGTGTGTATAATTAGGCATACGTTTTCTTTCATCTAATAGATAGCAAAGCGCTTTTAGTACTACAACTGCCGCAAAGCTTTCAACTGGTCAGGATGGCCGAGTGGTCTAAGGCGCTGCGTTCAGGTCGCAGTCTACTCTGTAGGCGTGGGTTCGAATCCCACTTCTGACAAGAATTTTTTTTGTTCGCATAAATCAGTATATTAATATTTTTTATTATTATTTTAAAATAAAATTTAATTTTATTTGATAACATTGCATTTAAATATAATATACAAACAAATACATGAATTTCTGTATTATTATATATAATCATTGAAATCTGAATTTCTTTTTATTCTCTTTCACATTTATTTTCGTTTAAAGCTTTTGGCTGATTAATTGAAAACAATTTTCTAATCGGGTCTTTTTCTCAGGTCACAGTGCAAAACAAAAGACTTAGGCAACGAACTGCTGTCAAAACAAAGTGCTTTAAATCCGAAGTCAGAAACTCTAGTTAAGAAACAGGAAAAAGAGATTTAGCGCCCACAAAAAAATAAACAAAAATGAGAAAAAATTAGAGAGCTGAACGAGAACTTGAAAAAAAAAACCAACGCCAAGAATAGCGTCAAAAATGTTAAAAAAATTTAATAAATCACTTCGGATTGTGAGCATTGTTATTTTAATTAAAAAAATAACAAAAACACATACACACACATGTAGATAATAATAATAATAATAATACGCTGTTTTAGACAAAAGACCAATGGAACAACAAAAGCCGCCAAATTGTAAACGCGGTTTCTGAAATTGAAGCACATGGCTTAAATAAATAAAAAGCAGCGCGTGTAGAAAGGCAGCTAGCAAAAAAAAAAAGGAGAGGTGTTCGAGGGGTTTTAGAAGGGGGGCGCAAACCCAAAGTAAACATAAAATTTAATTTGCTGCGGCCAACGATCATTATAATCAACATAATAATCATGCCGCACAAAATTACAAAATAAGGGGGAGCACAAAAAAAAAAACAAAAAATAGAAAAGAAAATCAAAAGCAAATAAAAAAAACCACAGAACCTAAAGAACAAAAATCGCATGTGCGCTGACGCAGCAGAAACTCCCCCAACAAAAACAATCAGAAAAGAGTATATATACATATATATACGAGCTGGGGCCCACGTCTTATAGTAAAACTCAAATAGTAAAAATTCTCAAAGTCCAATTCGAATTCTAATGCCGAGTCCGAGGCACGCACATGGCAGGGGCTTCTATTATTCTTTTTATTTTTTTGTTGTTTCGTGCCTCTCTTATGGCAACGTGTTTCTGGCCAAAAAAGTGTGAACCAGCGTGTTATTGTTGTTGTTGTTGTTGTGGTAGTTACCATTGTTGTTGCTAGTTGTTGGTTGTAGTTTATTACGCATCAGCATTTAACCTTGAACGTGCGGGTCAATGAACGTTTTGGCCAAAATATTCTAACGATTTTTAGTTGCTACCTACAACAACAACAATACCCGTAAAAACAACAACAATCACAGCATATTATATATATTATAACAACAATATATAGTTAGTAACTGGAGCTATAAAATCTTGTCGAGTCAGATGCGGCGTATACGCAATATTTAAAGAGTTTATGTTTAATAATATGCTGCCAGCGGTCATGGGTGAAGCATTACTTTTGGCACTGAGTGTAGTTTTAAATGGAGATTTTTTTTTTTTGACAATTTTTAACTCGGTTTATTAAAGCTCAGAATATGCCTTAAAAAATTATATTTTTTCCTGACTTGTAAAACTTAGTTATAATTTAATATTCGTTTCCTTTATTTCTAAAATATTTGGCTATGCCTTAAAAAATTATATTTTTTCCTGACTTGTAAAACTTAGTTATAATTTAATATTCGTTTCCTTTATTTCTAAAATATTTGGCTCACTTTTGACCATTTTATAAAATGTATTTTTTTTTAATATCTAAATTTGTAAATTTAACATTTACTTTATTTTACTGTTTAGTTCAAATATTCGAATGTGCTTTCCCTATCCATAAACACTCTTTGAAAGCTTAAGCAATTTCCCCGCCCATTCGCGCTCCCATTCTTTTTGGCCCATTTCGGCAGCCAGAAGCTTTGGCACGTTTCTGCGACTGGTCAATCAATATTTTGACTTTTATAACGCATTCAATATTATTTATTATTGTTTTTCTTGAATATACAATGTGTACATATTTTTTTTTTTTTTGGCAATGCCATTTGGCGCTTTGTACTTGAAACACCAGCAAAAAAAACAAAACAAAAAAAACGCATTTATAAATATTTCGTTTCTGTGTGCTTTTTCCTATTTTTATTATTTACTGTGAATTTCAATTGTTGCTGAATAAATTGTGGATGAGGCCCCTCTATAAGAGGGGTCTTCAACAAACGGCCACGGCACGGTCCTACAATTAATTTCGATTCGCATTGACGAAAAAATACGCGACTCGTACTTGAATTAAATGTCTATATATACATGACTGCGAGTACTGAGTATGTGACTACAGATTCGAATGATTCGCGTATTTTGCGGGCATATAGACTCCAGTACAATATATAAATATATACGTTTCGATTGTATCGTATATTGGCATTGTTATATATATTTATTTTCTTACCATGACTTTGCCTTCATTATGCGCGAAAGAAAGACAGCAATTGTGTGTAAAAAGTTAACACGCTTCAATCAACACTCAAGAGCGTTGCTTGTAACCAGTATAGACTGTAGACCCATATATCATATCATATTACACAACACACACAATACGGGTAAAGGTAAAGGTCAAAGCCTGAGCAGCGAATTTATTGTGGGTTTTTTTTCGCATAATTTGGCTTGGCAAATTTTTTTTTGCGATATCCGCACCCAAAATTTTCGCATTGTAAATGCACGTTTAAAATGTTAATTAAACTTCTGCACTTGATTGTTTGCCATTTGATTTGGTTTAGTATCAAGGAAAAAACATTAATCAAAAGTGGACAGGCAATGCGACAAGGTCAAATGGTAGCGAATGCGGAAGAATAACAAAAGGAAATATACAAAAAAAGAGATAAGCAACGAGAAGTTACAAGAAATGATTAAAAAATTAATAAACTAAGAATTTAATATGCATTTAAAACTCTAAATTAAACTACAAGTTAATTAATTAAATATATATATAATTAAATATATACATATCAGATTTTTCAATTAAATTATTCCATTTTTTTTAATATACGTATTCCAATTTTTTTGATTTCTCATGTAATGCAAACAAAATCATTAATAATAAGGTGACATTATTAGTCAATTTCCTAGCAATATTATCAATTGAAACCCACTCGCCGAAAGCCACTTGGGCTTATATTGAGCCCGCACCACCCACAGCTGCCAATAGCCACTTCAGAAGCTGCGAGTATTTCATATTTGAAGCGTCTTTGCAATTAAAAAAGAAAGTAGCTGACTGACTGTGTGTGGGCGGGGCTTATTATGTATATGTATAAGTGTGTGTGTGTGTGTGTGGCATGTGGTGCAATTACTGAGATTTCTTAATTGCGCGCCACACTTCACTTCAGCGCGAAGTCAACTGAAGCCGCAGCTGAGGCTCAATTCAACTGGAGTTAATCATCATAATTATATATAAGAAAAAAGAAAACAATAATGAAAAAGGAGGCCTAAGACAAAGTAAAAGTATGAAGACGAGAAGAAGAAGAAAAAAATTAAATGAAACTATGCCATGTTTAACCGCAAGGCATTTGTTATTTTTTTTTTTTCCATATTTAAAGCCAGAGACGAAGGCCGCGCCGCATTTCTTTATGGCGTTTAAAAACGCGCCAAAACAAAAAAAAACAGCCGACATTAAGTTTGAGCCGTTTTTTTTTGTCGATGTTGTGGGTGTTGCTTTTGTGCATGTTTTTTTTTATACAATATTTTGTTTAATTTGCTTTGTGAAGGTTTCTCGCAATGCAAAACAAAAAAAATATATGAAAAAAAATACTATTAAGCTAAACAAATAGTCGCGAAATAAAATAAAATAAATTGTTAAAAAGCACGCACTTGCGTCGCTGTTTGTTTAGAAAACACGGCAAAAAAAAAAACAAAAAACAAAGACAAAAAATAAAAAATAAAAATTGTTACAAGGTTAAGCCCTGGCTGGCAAATTTATTGTTTAAATTGAACAAATAAAAATTAATACTCAAAAGTAATGAACACAGCCGCAAACAGATTATGCGAATAATTGGCCTAATTGTGCGGATAATACAATATGGAAAGTATAAATATAATGAGAAAATATTATTTATTTAAAACAAACAAAATATATATTACATCAAAATTATGTATATAAATAAAACTTTGAATTTAAAACAAAAATTGTAATCGTACTATTTAAATTGCTTTTTAATGTATTTTTTCTTTAAATTATTGAAACTTTAAAATCTATTTTTGCCATAATCGTGTCACTAAGCAACCCAAAAAAAATTAAATAAATTTAAATTGGCTAGCAAATACCTGCGATAATTTTTGTTTTAAATACATTTTTTCTTTTATTGCACAAAATTTCACTTTCATTTGGCATTTGTGGTTGCCCAACGAAGACGGAGCTATAATTATTTTCTTAATAACTCGCTGTCTCTCCCTCTCTCTATTTATATATAAACATTTATTAAATACAGCACCAGGATCTTATCTTATCAGTAATGCGAAAAAAGTGCAAATGCTTTGCGTACTGAAAAAAAAAAAATAAGAATTGTTTATATTGTTGCTTATGTACTCAGGGAAAAAAGAAAAAGATTTTGTTATAGCAAAATAAATAGTACAAATGTGCATTATCAGCGACACACGAGTGTTATAGCGAATAATACTCACAAGTGTGAGTGTGTGTGTGTGAGTGTGTGTTTGGAAGACGCACACACGCGCATTAACCTCAATTTGAACCGCCCGATTGTGGGGCACTGTGTTATCTGTACCGTAACTTGACTGGCACTTTTTTTTATTTCGGCCGCTTTGATAAGCAAGCACCAAAATGTTCGAGTACTAATACAAATACTCGCATTCACGTTCATTCCAAAAATAAAAAAAGAAAACACGCAAAATACGCATCAAATTCAATTAGACACCAGTTAAGCAGACACCTGTTCGGCAAATTGAAATTTTAAAGGGTTGTATTCAGATTTTATCCAAATGCCCTAACAAAAAGTGAGCTTTTATAGATCGCAATTCAAGTGAATAGTGCAAGTTGAATGAACTTGTGTCTTAAAATACTTCCGCAACTAACTAATTTTTGTTTAGTACAAACTGACCCTGAACTTGAACCAAGCAAAGTTAGTTGAAATCATTAAAAAAAAATATACAAAACACAGTCACAAAAAGGTGAAGTCGCTGTGTTTTCCAGTCAGTTCGTGAACTCTTTGGTCAAGTGTGAAGGCCAAATGGGTTTTCAACAAAGCAGAGAAAAATAAATGAAAAAATGTATGAATATAATGGAAACAAGTTTTAGGAAATGTGCGCTGCCAAATTTAGTCGCTTGTCAAGTCGCCCATTTACATATCGAGGAATGCCTGATGAGTTGAATTATATTCGTAATTGCCTTCATTAGCAGTCGCAACGATACGTTGTGCGATTCCATGTGAGTTGATCACGTTTTAGTACAGTGTACTAAAAAGGCGATGAGCTGTCAAGCGCAGATCATATAAGTAAACTTTATTCAATAAAATTTGTTGGTTTTTCTATTCGGAACAGGCTTTGAACTAAAAATGATTTTAGATCTTGTACGTGATCAATTTCACAATTTTCTTAGTTTTCAAGTCAGTTTGTTACTCATTTTATAAGATTAGCACACATTCTTGAAAGGAACGTTCTAAATATTTAGTGATACTCTTTAGTGCAACTGCACAAATTTTAAATGTAATTGTTTTTACATTTGAACATGAAAGTACATTAAAGTGCTTTAGATCCGTTTTAGCACATGTATAAAAATATAAAAAAAATAAACAATTTGTTATTATTACGTAACAATTTTGAAAATTATATATATATAATATATACTATATATAAAAATATATTACTACATGTTTTAACATTAAAAACAAATATTTTTAAATTAAGAAATAAAGAATAATATATAATATTTGTATATATATAATATAAGTAAATTATAGCATAAGCCAAACATTTTTTAAAATTTATTTACAGCTAACTTTTCAAATAGATTCAACTTTAGTTCAATGTCAGTTGAATAGCTTGTGGTAGCTAATTTATTTAGTACGACTTTTAGCACATTCCGGTGACACCTTAAATTAGCAGGCGTCGAAAACTACAAACAACAAACAAATGCAAATAGAGAAACAAGCAAATGGAACAAGTTCATATTTTCCATTTCTTTCCACTTGTATTTTGTTTATATTTACTTATCACGATAACAAGGCACCAAAAGAGAAGACGCCAAAGGGGAATTGTGAAAGTGGCCGCTGTGAGACGTAGTTTTTTTTTATTGTATTTTATATGGAATGCCATTCACTTGTTTAACTGAGGGCTGCCCTATAAGTAGGCCTACGCAGAAACAGGAAGCAGAATAACACCCAGGTATATATGCATGGCAACTTGTGAACGATTACAAAAAAAAAAAGAAGAAGAGAAATATAAAATAAAGAAAACTATTTACGTGGGGGCTACCCCAACTCTCAAACACTGAATGATTTTTATTTATTTTTTATATATACATATATATTTTGTTTTTGGAAACCAAAATACTCGTGGCTGCCCCATTAGCATTACGAAAGAGTAGTGAAAGATGACGAGTGCCGACGTCGTCTAGGTGTGCGTTTACCACAGTTCTCTCTCTCTCTCTCTTTCAAAATTTCTATTGCTATCTCCCTTTCGCTCATTCGCACTGAGGCAGAGTAAATTTTGAGTGAGCACGAGTCGGAAATGCGTGCGTTCGAAATTTGGGTTATTATTTGTGTGTGTTGCCCTACTTTCTGAGATAGTCGGCATAGAACTAAACACCCACACAGAAACACACACACACACAGAAACACACACACACATACATATACATACATTAACGTACGCACACAATTGTGCTGATTAGAATTTTCTGTTCTATTCTTTTCTGTTTCTCTTTTTTTGTTGTCGTGCGTCTGCTCCTTTCTGACCTGCCACGAGATGCGACCGGCGCGATAAGCAATCAAACCGGCCCCAACCCGATCCACAATATTAAAAGCCGCTACCGCCTGATAAGCCGCCTCCCAAAGGTAGTTGTATAGTTTAGTTTTTTCGAATTGGGGGGTTTGGGGCTGGCCTGCTGTCTTTTTGGTCAATTTTCATGTGACGAGTGCACAATTTTGATCGTTGAGCTATTTTTGTTCTTTTTTTCCTGCACATTGTTGTTGTTTGTGTTGTTGTTGTTGTAGTTATACTTTTGTTGCTTCATTTGGGTTAATTGACATATTTGGGTCAATGTTTAGTTTGCATTTTTGGTACCGATAAAATAAATAAATGCTCGGGCGACTCAGTGAAGTGTACTTTTTGTTATGACCGATTTTTTATGTATATATAATGTATGCAAATATATATGCATATATTCTATATCAGCTGATATGAAGATATATTCTCTACAACTGTTAGCTAAACATTTGCTTTAAGAAACAATCTGTTTTATCTTGAAATTTACAAAAAATAATATATTTAATAACGTATTTTTAAGATAAAAATTAATTTTAGGCTTAAAAAATATATTTAAAAAAATGTTATTCTGTAAAATTAATTTCTTTATTTGGGTATTTTTTCTTAAGTATTTACGAACTTTTAGTTTTAGTTTAAGTTGTTTGTGAAAGCAGCCTACTCGTATTTTGTAGCTCCCAATTGGATTTTTACACAAAAAACAACACCTTAAATTTGGAGTCCAATTGATTCCAAACAAAATGAAAAGCACTCGAAAGAGAATCGGGCCATGTAAGACAACACTAACAGTCGAATTCAATATCTTTGCAAACGTGGTGCACTACACAAATTGTGTGGCATGGTTTTTCTTCAGCGTATTTATTTATTTCTCTTATTTTCTTTTCAGCAATGTTCGATTTCGGTTGAGTTGGGGGTTTTGGGTTCTACATTTGCTTAATTTTTTTTCTTTTTTGGGGTCATGTGTTTTGCTTTCTGCTGGGCTAAACAGTTTCTTTTTCGCTTTTTTTTTGGTTTTGGGCGAATGCATATAAGAATTAGAAACAGAATACAATTGAATACAGACAGAAACCAAACACAAACAGGGGCTGCAAGTGCAGAGGGGAAGGGGAGCGCCCTAATTGACGAAATAAGTCGGATGGAGCCAAAGTATATATCTTCAAGTACCTACACAATGGAATTTCATTACACCGAATGGCGGGCAATGGAGACGATTGCGTTTGATTTGTGCGTGTAATTGAAATAAATTTTCCATCCACCCCTGCCCGTGCCCCTGCCCTTTCCAACCGGCAGTCGGAATTGAAACGTGGAATTGTTTACGCAACCAATTGGCCAGCGCCAATGGACTGTGGCAAGTTACAAAAGAGCCGCAGGAGCAACAAAAAAGTGTTTTGGTGGTGTTCAGGTGGAGTTGCGACTGAATTACCTATCGATAGATTTATCGGAAATGGGCCATTGACCTAGTTTCTAGCCTGCTTTATCAAATAATTGTATAGTAAACACTCACTCTCTCTTTGTTTCTCTCTCACTCTCACTCTCTTTGTTTATTGAGCTTACCCGTTGACATTAAAAATTAGTTGAACTTAGATAAGTTTTGTGATTTGCATATTGTGAAACATACCTGTAAGATAAGAAAATAGGTTATAAATCAATCAAAAGTTGTTTATGAATGAATTAAATATATTATTATATTAATTATATTATCAGATTAATTATAAATATTCTTATAAATATATATAGAAATACTTAAATAGGTCATATATTTTTATTATTATAATTTTTTAGTAATTATTTATTTTTATCATGATTAAACATTATTAATGCTCTAATGTGTGAACACCATTTTATCTTTTTAATTCTTTAACCAGATTGTTTTTAAAAATCCAATTAAATTTAATTAACTTATTTAAATGCATATGTATCGAGTTACTGGCACTTATTACAAACATTTCCCAAGTTTATCATTCTTTTTTAATAGGCTAATCCATTAATAGAAACCCATTTTTGCAGCTTCTCGTAAAAATGCATTCAAGCTTATTAATTCTGAACGTTGTCGCATTTTGCAGAATTTGTTGTTGTTTTTTTATAGTAGCTTTTATGACGCGTTTCTTTTTATAGAACTCGTAAAATTTGCATCGTAAAGTCGACCAATGCAATCGTCGGTTTATAACTGAAATCGAAGCAAGTTTTTAATGGCAGTGCAAATGGGGCGTCAACTCATTTTCACCTAGCAGAAAAGGCGAATTGCGTGTCAGCCAAAACACAAAAGGGGTTAAGAGTCGGGGTGTTAGCTGCTCGTTGGGGTTAAGGTTTCAATTTGTAGTCAGAGGGGGGAACTGGGGTGCTACACGCGATACGCTTAACTGTAATTAATTAAAAACTAAATAAAACTCCATATGCTACCATATCTACCACAATTCTCTATTTGTCTCCGAGGTTATTTTTGTAAATTAGACACGCGCAAAAAATCATTTTAATGAGCTCATCGGATGGCAACAACAAATAAATAAATATAGGTATAATAATAAAAAATATACCTAAATAGGACTTTAATACCATAGTGTAATTTTAGCAGGTTTTAGTTTCGGTTCTGTTTTTGGCAATGATTTTTTAAGCTCGAATTAATTACCATCAAAAAGATCTCATTGCCAACGATGACGTGCAAAAAAAAACATTCAAATAGAAATTGTGCGAAAAAATATGATTATTGATATTTTTGCATAAATATTTTGAATATTTAAGTATACTATAAAATAAATGTTTATATCTAGTTTTATTTTTTTTTTGTATAAATGCAAATAATTGTGCGCGTCTATTAATGTCAAGGCGAAATTAAAAGTGAAACTAGGCAGCGATTAGAAGTATTTTTTTTAAGCCCACTAATAATTATTTAAATTTGTTTAATTTCTGGTTAGAACTTAATAATTGTAGGTGCGGCTGAGTTAATTGATATATAAATGGTATATCATTTAATATCTGCCTATTAAAGTTTTTCTATGGCTAAGAACAAGTGTTTTTTTTTTTTTGTGAATAATATTTGAACTTGGCCAACTTAAGATAATAAATATTAAAGAAAAGTTCAATTAATGCAATTTGTCTGCAGTTAAATCGATTCTAAATTTTTATAATAAAACTTTTAATAAAAAATCATTTACTATTTTCAAAAATTACATTAAATCTTTCGAAATTGTTTTATATTATTATTGCATATAAATAAAATAATTTCCATTTCTATAAATTTAATTTCTTAATCAACATATTAATTTGAGAACTTTGTGCTGCTTTGACACCAATTTTTCATTTTTGTTTTTTTCATTTTCGCTGATTTAAGCAATTGATCTATAGATTGGGAACGTGATCTGGTGATCATGTCGCCTCAATTCCTATAATCAGCCTGGCACCAGGCATTCACTGTGATGCACTTATCGTAGTCGTTGATCGCGATCATAATCGATAGCTACCTTTCTCTCTCACACACGCTCTCGCTCTTTCCACATATACACAGAGTCACGCCATTTATTGTTAGCGTTTTGGCGCCTTTCGCTTGGGCCAAATTGGCAGCTTGGCAGCTGATTTCAAGTTCAAATTGTCCAATTTCTTTCATTTCAGAAATTTGAATGCATGGGAAATTTATGCTAAAATCAAAATTGCCAGCAATCAGCGGCAGCATAAATCAAAACACAAAAAAAACGAGAAAAAAAAAGTACAGAAAAAAACAGCAACAATTTTTAGCTGCTGCATTTCAACTGAAAACAAAAGCCAAAGAAAAAGTGGAAAATCATGCTTAGCTGCAACAACAACTTTCACCCGCGACACAAAAAACAACAAATGCTGTTGTTGTTGTTGCAGCGACGCATTTCTAGAAGCCCCAGAAAGAAAGTGAGCAGCAGCAGCAGCAGCGCCATTAAAACTGCCATAGAAGCTAACCAAGAAGAAAGTAAAGAATGAGAGAGTGAGTGAGTTTACTGTAAGTGTGAGAGTGAGCGTAGAGTTTGCTGTTTGAGTGCGGCGCAAAACTTGTTTGCCGAGCTGCGCTTATGGGCAGCATGTTAGAAAGTTGTTTCCACTCTCTAGAATGCAGCCGCGCCGTTAATGGGCGGCGAGACAGTTACGTGAAGACGGACAGAGCTGAGCTGAGCTGAGCTTAAATTGTGTGTTAGTCGGTTGGCCGCTGTCTCTGTCTCTGTCTCTGTCTGCACGTTCATTCTGAAAGCTCTAGCGTGCGCTCAAAGAGCGACACTCTCACTCTCTCTTTGTTGTTGATATTGTTGTTGCTGCTACTGTTGTTGCCTAATAAGAAAAAGTGTATTCTTAGCATTTTTTTTTGTTTGTCGTTGTTGTTCATTTTGCTTTCGAACACAAATTCCTGGCACTTTTATTTCAATATGTTTTTTCTTTCTTCAATTCTTTTTTTTTTTGTTTTTTTGGCTAATAAAAAAACTCAAGCATTTTGTGTATAAATACGTTGATATTTATGAAAGCGTGTGCACAACATTTGTGCATACACACTACTGACATAGTTTATGATTTTTATTTAAAATTTTACATTTATATTTAGCAGCATTAAACAAATGCGCCGCAAGGCAGAATCTAAAACGAATACAGTTAAATATATGTATGTACATATGTATGTGTGCATGTGTTTGTATTATCAGCAAATCAGCTTGGGCAGCAATTTCACTTTTTATTTTATTTCTAGCGCGTTGTTTTTAAAATTTAATTAAATTGTATATAAAATTATTTCTAGTCGCCGCTGTCGCAGCCGGTTGTGTCATTAACCTATAAAAACGTGTTCGCTAGATGCACTCAAACACACACACATATGCACATACATACACACACATCTACGCAAGCAATCTAAAACTAATACTAGTTGCGTCGACGTCAGCGTCAGCGTCTACGGCTAATGCACTTGACGTTGCCGACGCAGCCAAAAGCAAAAACAAAATTTCAAATAAAGCTTTGAGCAGCGGCAGCGGCATCGCTGTCAACGCTGACGCTACGCTTTCTTTGCGTTTCTCATTTGATTGCAAATTAATGCCAAGTGTACGAAAATAGCCGAAAAAAAGAACATACAAAGAATGCACCAACACAACTACACACAGAATACACAAATACCCGCAATGTGCACACATTTCATGCACACGTATTTGTTGGGCTGTGCTGGCTAAGAGCTTTCACAGGGTGACGTCACACACATGTGAGTAACTTTCAAAATGGCCGCCGAGTGCAGTTTTTGGCCGCCTAATGAATTTCTCATTGTTGATGACGAAAAAAAAATTATAACCAATTTAAATGCTTAATATGTAGTTGTAATTCAAATTTAACTTGATCAAATTTCTTTATGGCAATTGATAAGGTTTTACAAATGCAAATTACAAATGTTTACATTGCTTTTGCTATGACAAATCGCTGGCAAACAAAAATTTGCAAAAAAAAAGTTAACAAAAAAAAAAGCAAAAGTCAAAGTCAGGCATAACTGTCATGCACTGGCCGGCAGGCAGTGCGAAGCTTATCAATGTCAAAGCGTCAGCGAGACGGCAAAACAACTGCAGCAGCAACAACAAATAGCTCGTTTACACAAAGTAGACACAATGTAGTTGGGCGAAGCAGCATGAATAAAATTTCGTGCACATGTAATAAAAACAACAACAGCAGCAGCAACAAGAGCAACAATAACAACAGCGCTGCTGTTAATCAAATGAGCGCGCGCACGAGTCTATTTCCATTTGCGGGCGGCCGTGGGAGAGTTGAAGAGTGCGAGAGCGCAGTGGTTGCCTTACGCTCATTAAAGCGCTGCTGCTGCTGCTGTTGCTGCTGAGGCTCGTTTCTTGGCGCTTGCACACGAAGTGCGCTTCGGTTGCTCATTCGCTTGATCGCGACGTCGATAAGTGCCGATGGCGGCGTACAAAATCATTGACCTCATTTTTTTTTCGTCATGCGAATACACATACACACACATGGGCTGCAGTTGTGTGTGAGTGCAAGACTAAATGTCGTCAACTGACAATGTTGACTGCGACTGCGACTGCGATTGTCGCTGTTATCGTTCTGTTTTTATCGCTTTTATTTGCCGTTGCCATTTATAAAACGTTTGTTTTATTTATTTTCTTGTGTACATTTTTATTATTTTTTGTATGTTTTCGTTGTCCTTGACGCTTAGGATCGGCACGAAATTATGTCATGGCAAAGCATCGAATAAAAACAGCAACCCTAAAAATCATGCTTGCCACCCCAACAGATGCCTAAAGACCCATGCCCGAAAGCTAAACAAAAGAAATGCAAATAATAAGCTCAAACCGGGCAAAACAATTGTGCAAAAAGCACGCACGCACACACATCGCAGCGGCAGCGGCACAGCAGAAGCAGAAGCAGCAGCCGCAGCAATTCAGAAAAGCAGCAAAAATAGCAGCTGATGATGTCGTTACCGGTAGCTGGCTGCTGCAGCGTTGACGTCGCCGTCGGCATCGTATTGCTTAGCATGTCTGCAGGGGTAAGGTCATGTACTTGAGCTTGCAATGCTTGCAATGGCACGTAAAGCAGTGCGGAGAGAGAGCAAGACGTCGGTCGTGGCGGAGGGAGAGAGGGGGAGCGACTGTAAAATGTGTGCAGTCATATGCACATTCGACAGCTTTGTCCTTGCGGTTTTTAGTCAGCAACGGCATTTTTGGGCCTGCACCAGTGACCCAAATTGCTAAAAAATTACGAGTTGAGTTCAAAGCCACTTGAAATGAACAACAACAACAACAGCAAAGCGCATCCAGCTCGTTGAGCTGCTCTCAACTTGAAGTTGAGCGAAAGAGCGTGTGCAAAATGAGTTTTAATAAATTTGAGAGCTTTGAATTTTTAGTTTTTGGGTGAGCAACAAATATTGTAGCGTTGAAAAAGTGCGTTTTTTAGTTTGAGTTTAAAATTGCACTTAGACTTTAATTATATAATTAATATTTGTTTAATTTTAAAAACTTTTTAAACATTTTTATTTTTTGCAATTTTTTAGAAATATTTCGTGGTAAAAAAGTTATTTTGTTATATAAATCTTTATATATTCTATATACTTCAAATAATTCAAATAAATATACTCTTCTTTAATTTAAAATTAAATTCAAGCTCATTTTAATGGAATATGTTATATTAAAGGTAAGTTTAAATTTCAGAAAAAAGCTAAAATAACATATTTAACTTGACCTGACCCTGACATGCACAGCCGCCAATGTCGCAGGATTTGCACTGACCGGAACAGGGACACGACACACAGGGAAAAACTATGTCAGAGTCGCGACGCGGATGCATCGATTTGTGGCAGGAGCAACAGTTACAGATACAGCAGCTGCAGCAACAGCAGCCCAGCTGTCCCTGACCTCAGACAATTGGGTCACAATGCAGCACATGCAAATTGGCCTGCACATTGCTTTGACCCGATTTCCAATGCAGGACGAGGTCATCGTGTTCCGACACGAAGGTCACTCAAGGAAGCTGAACCCACGCTGACGTCATGTGTTAAATCGAGTTTTCACTCGACTTATAAAAATACATACTTTGGATCGAAACTCCTGCGATGCAGTTCTTACCAAGGGGCAGCACTAAATATAGAACAGCTTGAGGTAGGTTCGAATTACAGCAAACGCCCTTATGGCTGCACATTGCCCAGTGTGTGTGCGTGTGTTTGTGTGTGTGTATGTGAAATGCAGCCTTCCATGACGCAGCCTGATAAAGTGCCAAGCAGCGCACAAACAGAACAACAGCAATAAATGCATCTCTCTCCCCCACACACAGGCCAGTTGCCTGGAACTCTTTAAGTGCCGTTGTTTTCCAACCCTCGGTCCCTGCTCGGGCGCCAGTCGGTTGGACTTTGCATTTGTGTATGAATACAAATAACTAAATATGCATATACATATATACATATGTATGTGAATAACAAAAGAACGAATGAACGCAACTCGTAAAAAAGTCGCATCATAAAAATAGATATGCAATAAAATTTAATTAGTGCAGTTTGCAAACACGCCAGATGAAGGGACAGCGGGGAATGTATTTTAACCTTAATGGGCAGCTTAATAAATAAATAATTAAGTGCTTTTCTTTTCAGTTAAAAATTTAGGTTTTAAAAATGTATGCTTATCTCATAACTCAATCTGTGCAACTGGTAGAACACTTTTCCAACACTAAAAATAATAAACAAATATAATTCTATAAATTTCTGTTATTAATTGCTTCTAAACTTAATGTTTTCTCGGTTTTTCCTGCAGTTAAAAAAGCCTGAATATTACTCATTTCAAATTGAAAAAAGACAATAAACGATACTATTATAAAAAATTATTTTCAGTTAATAATTGTTACACGATTAAATAATTGTTTGGTTTTTCCAACAGTTTTAATAACCTGATATCAAATGTAAAAAAAATACATATATTCATTCTGGTAAATTAGTTAAATTCAAATTGATTGAATTTAGATCGTTTTTAGAGGGGAAAACAATGGTTTATCACATTTTTGACAGCTTTTCAACACTGAAAATATAAAATATTTTTTAAAGCATTGTTTTGTTGTTAAACAGAAAAAGAATATGTCACCAAATTATGTATGTTCAATTTAAATATATTTTAAATATAGAAATAAATATGATAATATTGAAATTTAAATAGTTTATCTATTTAAAGCTCCCCAACGAATTCTCAACCAAACAATGAAAATCTTAAAACTAGATATATGTGTGTGTTTCTGTATGTTTAGCCCACTAACCTGATGAAATGGAATTCGCTGAGTCACTGCGCGGCGTGTGTTGCATGCCACCCATGCCAATGGGTCCGCCCATGCCGGCAACACCGACGCCAACGCCGACTCCTGGCGCGAGTCCGTTCGCATTGCCATTGCTGTGATGGAGATGTGCATTGATTCCCATGCCGATGGACATGCCACCGATTGTTGTTGTTGTTGTTGCACCACCGTTCAGGCCATTCTGCTGCATATGCAAGGGCGTGGTGGGCGTGGGCGTCGGCGTTGTCGAATTGATCAAGTTGTGACCATTCTGCAGCTGTTGCATCCCGTTCACCAGGCTGCCCATGTGGCCATTTGTTAGCGCGCCCAGATTTGTGGCACCCGGCACATAATCATTGCTGTCATTGTTATTATTATTATTATTATTGTTGTTGTTGTTGTTGTTGATGGGTATTATGGTGGTCTGGGCGGGCAGCGTGCTGGAACAGCCGTGCATGGCCAGCGTGATGACGCTCTGCTGCTGCTGGCCATTGCCATGGCCGAGAGTGTTGCCATTGGTGTTGCCATAAACGCCGGCATCGTTGCCGCTGCACAGCCAATCGCCGTAGTCGCGCGAGTCCAACGATGTTGGCGACATATTGATGCCGGATGACAGCACCAGGCCGTTGCTCGAGGAGGTCACCTCCGAGGAGGATTCCTCCTGGATGCGCAGGAAGCCGCCATTGTTCGACCAGCGTCGTTTCATCATTTGACAGCCGATGGTCGCCGTTGTGCTGCCTTTTTAACAATAACTGATCCTTTTTGAAAATATTCGACGGACAACTTTAGCTTGTCCAATGTAAATTTGAACTCTTCGTTTCGAGTTGCAAATTTCAATTTTTGCACAAATTTTTTAACTTATTTTTTGATAATTGTATAACTTTCAATTATTATTTTTTCTAGTATTTTTTACGCACTTGTTTGCGTACGAAATACATTTTTATGGCCTTCCGCTGGCGTCTTCAACAATTAAACGCTGTAAAAATTAAAATATTGTTACCCTTTAGAATACCCTGTACTTATTTATTTGTTTTAGTTTTGCTGGCAAACTCGTTTTAAAGTCGTTTTTAAATTATTTTTATTTTAAATATTTGAGGCACTCAACACACATTTTGTGTTCGATTTTCAAATTGTAAAAGTTCAATGGACTTCGCAATGAAGCTCATGAAATTTTCATTTTCATTTAATTGCAAATTTTCGCCTTGCCTTGAACCGTAAACTACGGAAAAAAAATTAAGTAACCACATAGCGAAAAAAACTTAATTAATTTTAGTCGTAAGCAATTTAAATAGGTTTGTCCTACGTATTTATATTTATATTTCGTTTTTTATTTTAGTATATTTTCTGTTTTAGTTTCTTCTATCTTTAGCCGGCATCTTTGGCAGAAAACAAAGAACTGAACCAGTTCTCTGAAGCAGATTGCAAGCTTCTGATAATAATCTAAAAACAAATTTATTGTCATATGCTAGGACCATAATTTTAGTTGCAAATTTTAATTAATCAAAGTCAGCAAAATTAAGTTTTGCCATAGCTCTTGGTCGGGTTTCTCCAGGAAATGTCAAGCGATACTTTCAAGTTGAAGTTCTTCAGTTTAATCTAGAGAAATGTTAAATGCGTACAGATCCTAACCAAGTGTCAGGCCTTTATTGATGATTATCTTAATAATATTAATCCATCATTCAAATCAACTTCAGACACTACATTCGCCTCGTTCAACGCATCATTGAACCAATCAATTTTATTTCCCTGTTTACAAATGGGTAACATAAAATTGTTATTGGGACCCAACTCAAGTTTATATACATAAGAATTTATGTATCTATGCATTGAATTTTTACACTTGTCGCAGTTATCTAAATATTTTTACAATCGTTTGTTTACTCAATCGTCTATTCAGGTTCCCAACTCAAACAAAATGCGACAACAGAACGTAAAAAACCTTAACAACAACAACAACGAAAACGAGAAATGAGTCGCGAAGCCTTCACAACATTTTTCGGATAGCATTGGTTATTGGGAAGTTGCGACCGTGGAAAAGGTGAGAGATTCCACAAAGGGAATTTTCATATATAGTAAATCTGTTAAAGCCCATAAGAATCATTTTAGCCTTTTTTTTGCAATTCTTAAGTATAAGTATTATGTTCTACAAAATCTAAAACTAATCATTTTTTGATTTTATTATAATTATTTTTTTGATTTAACATGTACTATGCTATTTTGTTAACATTAACATCAAAATTAACATTAACATTAACATCAAAGTTAACGTTAAATTTACCAGTAACATTTGCATTATTATTAATGTAAACATTAAAATTAATATTAAATTTTAAATTAATCTAAACATCAATTTGACCATAATCATTAGGCTGTAATTTATAGCATTACTTGGTATTTTTTATATATTAATCTTTCTCTGTCTTTCACTATCTCTCTCTCTCTCACTCTGTGATTCTTAGCACAAGTAAATTGTTATTAACCAAAACAATTAACTACCACATGCTCATATATAATATCTTTATATATATATATCTATGATCCAATCAACTATCCACTTGAGTACTGTCACAGTTTTCCTTAATGAGATTTCAATGTGCACAACAAAACACACACACACTCATAATTACAGTGCCCACAAATTGTAATACGCCTAATTAATATCATTTAATTAGTGAAAGTTTTAGTTAGAGCGTCCAACTAGAGAGTTAAACGCAATGTTTATGGCCAACAAATTGAAGGTATTGCGGTCATGGTCTATACTCTACAGCTGACACTCTCGTGATAAACTAATGCAGTTGATTCATTTTTATGCGACACTCAAATTGAACAACAGGTGATTCATCTGATTCATCATTTGACAGTTGAACTTAAGGCGAGTTGAAAATACGTTTGCCAAGCCAAATAAATCGCTGCACAAAAAAAAAAAGACCGGCAACAACAACAACAGAAACAACAATAAATTTGTTAATAAGCAAAAGGTTTTGAGTAAAAAAAAACTTGGACTGTCAACGACTGAATACCCTTAAATATATTATTTTATACTATTCACATAACTTACACATAATCAATTTTCTATTGATCGTGTATATATGAGCTTTATAATATTATCAGTTCCTCCACATTTGATCATTTATATTTTTAGATCAATTTTATTTAATTTATTCAATCACAAACTTTATTAAATATCAATAAATAAGATTCGTTGCCCAACACTGGCAGCAGGGTGACCAAAGTCTGTTAATACTTTTTGTTCGAAAAGAACCTTAAAGTTAACAAAAGTACTTCACATAAATCGAGTGATCTCTTTTAACCAGATCAATAGTATACAATTATATATGTAGATTTCTATATACCTCCTATAAAGCGTATCAGATTTCGTGAGAATAATATAATACCCATTAGACTAGAGTATTGAAAAAAAAGAGCAAATAATTTTGTTTCAAAGCGCCAAAAAACCGGTTTGGCAGCTCAGCGTGTGGGAGAGAGGAGTGCACCATGAACAGAGCGAGCAGCTAAACCTATTGCCGTTTCGCTTACGCAGCAGTTTAGAACAAAATCAACAAAAAAAAAAAAACAAAGCAAAACTTAGCTTTCAAAATAATGTAGAAAATGAGAGAGAGGTAGAGAAGGGCTCTAAGAGAGAGAGAGAGAGAGAGAGAGAGAGAGAGAGAGAGGCGGGGGGAGGGATTGGTCCGGCCAGACCGGGCGTTGGGCTGTTTTGGCCGTCACATTGCTGAGATTTTGGCCCGCATTAAGAAACGTAAAAAACCTGTCGCCGACGACGTATCTCGTTCAATGCGACAGCAGCAACAACAGAAAAACAGGTTGTTCTGTTGGCTTTTTGTTGTTATTGTTATTGTTGCTTTGTTGTCTACAAAAATCTTGCCAGCAGCAGAAGACGCATCCAGTTTACAAACAGATACAGATACATATATAGAATCATATATATAAATATATATATATATGTGTGTGATATATAAACGACATTTAAGGCATTTTTATAGCTTTGCGTGTTTTGTGTGTGTGTGTGTTTGTGTGTGTTTTTGTTGTTGTTGCTTTTTGCGCATTTTACTTTTAGCTTTATTTTCAAGTTGAAGCACAAAGCCAAAAGGCAAGTGCAAAAATATATAAAAAAAAAGTTAAAAACACGCAGCCGCACACGTCTTTGCCTTTCTCTCTCGCCAACTCACTAGTACTGCTATCTCTTTCTCTCTCTCGTTCTCTCTCTCTCTCTCTAACTCGCCGCGTAATTGCCGTAGCATGTAAAAGTTCTTTTTTTTGTAATTTGTCAGCGCTTCTGTTGCGCCGCATTGTGAAATTTGTTTTTCTTTTTTTTAGTTTCTTTATTTTTATTTTTGGTTCTCCTTTTTTCTCAGTTAACAATTTGTTACGCGTGTAATGCGTTTGAGCTTAAAGCTCATTTAAGAATGGAAATTATATTAGCCAAGCACAAAAGCCGTTTAGGCGGTTGCTTTGTAACTGATCAGCTAAGGTTGCGTAATGAGAATCGCATAGAGAGGCCCTGGTAAAGTGTCTATCACAGAGTAACAATTAGACAAGGGATAAGGTTTAAGCAACAACTGCTGCAATTAAATTGATTAAACAATTAAATACTTTGTTGAAATAATGATGCAATTGATGTACTGCAGTTGTTCAATATATACTCACAATTTATAATGGTTTGCAAAGTTAACTAAGGTAAGGTTAGGTTAGGTCGAGAAAGCCGAGTATACATTTAATATAGAATTTAATTGTAGTCTTTATAAAACGGTTTGGCGAACGATATCAATTCGTTATTAAAAAATAAATAATGAGAGCTGAGAGTTGACAGCAAAAAAATATCAATCAATATATTTATAGAATTTCTCAACAAAACCGCAGATATTTTGTTTTTTTTTGTAGTTTTTCAACTTTTGAAGTTTAGAAATAAATATTACTTAATATTGAAGCTAATAACAAAATATTTAGTCATAAAAATTGCATTACTTCAAACGCTGAGAATCGTATAGAAAGGTGCTGTTACGCAAATATTAGTTATACAGTTAAATATTTATACTAAAATTTTATCCTTTAATTGTTGAAATTTTTAAAAATATATTTATATTATATATAATTTATTATTACTTCCTAACTCAATTACCTCAACTAATTGTTATTCAATTTATATTATATTAATTGCCATATTAAATGCCATAAATACCATTTTACCCGTTATAAGAATTCTTGAACCCTGTTAGAAACACTTGTACTTCATATTCCATTAAATAATTGATTCAAGTGCACAAGTATTAACACTGTATTCAAACAGTAATCACAAGTATGTCAATTGCTGGCACGCGATTGTCATTTGCCATTCGGTCTGAAAGGTTTCCACAACAGGAACAGCCAAATGCAATAAACTTTATTAAATGTACGAGAACAACAACAATAACAATTGAGTACAAGGAGTGGACATGTCTCGAAGGGTTGACAAATAGCTGTAAGAGGGAGAGAGAGAGGAAGGAAGCTAGGGAGTGAAAGAGCGAGAGAGCAGCAGACACGAATACAATTAAATGTCCGCTGGCTGGCCGAGTTATCCAGCTAAGCAAGGAGCCTTAATAGGCCTACAATATGCCTAGACATACACACACACAGACACACACACACACACACATAGACACACTCTCTCCCTCTCTCTGAAACATATGCAGACACATGGATCCTTTTAATTTCCTGCTGTTATTTTTATGCACGTAGCGCAAACGCCGCGTGATTTCCATTTGCTTACATCTTGACAGGGTATTTGCGATGGCATATTTGTGTGTGAGTGTGTGTGTGTTTGTGTGTGTGTGCTGTGCACATGTGGCACATTCCCATAAACAACACAAACGCGCCATGTGTCACAGGGAATACGCCTCAGGCCAAAGTAATCTAATAGTAATGTGCGATGGGCCACCCAAAAACCAGGAGTCCATCGCTATAGAAAATAGCTCCCCAGCTCAGCTCCCCAACCAGGCTCAAGTTGAAGCTAATGTTTCTCCGTGCAGAACGCATCCAAGAAAACAAACCGAAAAAAAATAAAGAAAAGGGCTTTTATGCTATGCACTAATGACTGTCATTGAGATTGACTTCCGGTTGGGTTTCTAGATGTGTGTGCATGTGTGTGTGTGTTTGTGTGTGTGTGTGTACAAGCCAAACCACAAGTGAAACCCAAAAACAAAACACATGTAGCACATTATTGGGGTATACTAGACAAATAAACTCTTATTCTTGAAAATATATAAATCCTATTCTAAAAATTTTTACAGAAATTTTTTGAAATATGGTTGATTGATCACAATTACAAACAATAAATTTTAACATATTCTTTACAACAAAAAATGCTTCATTTGGAGAATTCAGTGAATTAGAATTTAGAATTAAATGAAATAAAATTTTATAATTAATTTTAATTTTATTTAATTTTATAATTTCTTTAATATAAAAAGCTTTCCGACTATTCCTTTCCTTAATTTAACTCTCTCAGAAACTTCTGAAAAAGTTAAAGTATTTTTCAAGTTTATCAGATGTTTTTCATTGTGGTTTTGCAGCAATAAAAACGTGCACCAGCTGTTTTGGTAAAAACACACGAAATGTGTCAGAAATGTTGACAGCCCAACAGCCCAACTCTAGACCCTTACATTATATAGTATTTTATGAAGTTTGATCGAATGCGAAATATGCCGGCAACAGAAAGTTCTTCAAAAAGCCACTCGAAATTCATCAGAATCCAACCGAAACGACATCAACAGAATTGACCTCGTTTCTTGTGCTTTTTTTTTCTTTTTTTGCTGTTTTTTTTTTTCTTAAGCGAACTTTTGTTTTTGTTTGCAGTTTCTCAGCTTCTTGCGGTTAGCTCTCTGAAAGTCTGTGCAAACACACGTGCCCAAAGAAACCGCATGGGAGCACATTATATATGAATATAGTCTTATATATATACACATTTATGCATAAATATATCTTGCCCAGTCAGAGGTACAGACAGACATAACGGTTTTTTCTTACCGTGTGCGTCTCTGGTTAAAAACACATAAAAAAAACCAAAAAAAAAACTAAATAAATAAATAACCCAAAGCCAAAACCCAAAACTGGTTGCGCTTTACTTTTCCGCGAATTTTTTTCGTATTTCTTTTTGTGTTTTATTTATTTTCGAAGTTTGCTGATTTGGTTAAACATGAAAAATGGTGCCATTCAATTGACACATATCCAAAACACTCAAATATGACTCGAAACAGGTAGTTTGCATAGTGGCAGCAACAGGTTGAAGCCATGATTTGAACTGCCCTTTAAGCAATTGTCAAAAGCTGACGCATTTCACTGCTGCTTTTTTATTATCACATAATTATATGCTTT
Organism: Drosophila paramelanica; assembly: GCA_035043915.1. NCBI lineage: Eukaryota > Metazoa > Arthropoda > Insecta > Diptera > Drosophilidae > Drosophila > Drosophila paramelanica. Next base: position 6,716,960 of record JAWNMO010000674.1, on the reverse strand, counting down.
CCGGGACAGCTGTCCTTTCTTTCAGGCAGCTTATGTTTATGATATCGAGGAATCTGAATACGGTCATCAAATCATAAAACCATTTACATGTAATTCCCTTCGCTTGTTCCATTTTCTCATTAAGAACATTTTGAACCCAAACCAATTAACAAAGAAAACAAATCAGCGGAAAAATTATAAAAAGTTACTCGAACTTAGAATGCCCTTTAAAAGCTTCAAAAGTGGCAAGAACTGAAAACGAATAATGAGTGAATAATGATTTGATACCTTAAGTGTACTCAAAAGAAAATATGAAAAGCAAATTTAATTTTGAATGTGTGGAAAGTTTTTTTTGTCTATCAAAGTTTAGATCCATATTCAATATATATTTCTAACCTAGAGCGTTTCCTCTATTATATTTATTCATATTTACAATTTCGCTTTTTTCTTTTTTTAAGTTTTTTCCGACTTAATGAAAAAAGTTATAAAGCCCCTTATGACAGAGAGAAAAAACTTTTTAATGGTCAACTGATGTATCCAGGCCAAGTAACAATAAAAGTGAGGCAAAAAAGGCAAAGAAAAACACTTTTAAAAAAATAGATTTATGGCCCAGCTATGTGCGCAATTTTCAGCTTTTTCATTAAATGGAGGAGCCAGAAAAAAAAGCACTTAATTGCCGAAAATGTTGTGACAGGGCACGCGTTTGGATTAACGCGCAAAAAAATTAATGAAAAAAATAAACAGAAAAGCAAGAAATCAAATACTGTTGAAGCTGAAAAATTAATGAAAGACAGAGCGAATATCTATTCAAGTTCTTTGCACTGACACAAATTATGCAATGGCAATAACATAAAATAGAAACATCAACAGGGCCCATAAAGTAGCGGTATCTTAAAGATACAAGAACTGTCAAAAACCAGAAAGAACAAAAACAAATGGCTGCCAACCTTGAAACAACGACAGCTACAACGAAACTAACAATAAATTAATATATATGTGTATGAAAAACTAAACAAAAAAAATTATTGAAACGGCATAAAAACGAGCCAAAAGCCAAACGTTCAAAATGCGCTTGAATCATTTCCTTTTCCGGTTTTGTCGCGTTTCTTTTTCAGCTCATTTTTCTTGCACACAAAAAAATTATACATATTTTTTTTTGTGATTTGATGTACGTATTCATTATCGATTTGCATTTATTATCAATATGATTTGCATAAAATTGCGGACTTGCCTGATTTAAGCTGACCTTTTGGAAAGTTCTAACAAAGAGCCGTAAATTTTTGGCAAGTTTGAAAGTAAAATACGAATTGAATTTGTTTTAATTTTAAACTTAAACTTAAACTATAAAACTAAAATTTAAGATTAACTTTTCTCTATAAATAAACACATTTTTAAAAATCTTAACTAAACTTTAAAGATTGTTAAATTTGAACTTGATTCAATCATTCAATAAAACCTGATTTAATTCTAGTTTCTTCAACTTGTATCTTCCCCAAATCTTATTTATCTTAGTTTTATTTAAATTTCGTTATTTACAAAACGATTTAACATCTGCATTGAATTATCATGTTCAATTATTGGTTCGTATCTCAAATTTTTAAAAATGTGCAAAAATTTTTTGTTATCTGAACTTTAGTAAATAAATAGCAGATAAAACAATGCGCGACCTTGGATTTTGTTGTTGTCTAACAGCTATGCCTAAAATAAAGTTGTCAGTTGGCTAAATAAAAATTATAATTAATTCATTGAAAAAATATGAACTTTTGGGTATGAGTCATAAAAAAGTTCAGGTTTTTTATTTGAGTTTAGTTGAGGTCATTAGCTTTTAGCAGTAGGAAGGGTGAAGTTTAGATACCGTAATTAAAGGAACAGTTTAAAAATTAATCAATTAGTTATGGAGTGAAATACTGCAAATTAATTAAAGAGATTGAATATATTTTTAGTTAAATATTTTTTTATAAACAATTTTTTAACTAAACATGATTATATTTTCTTTTTATATTATTTAACAGATAAAAATTCAAAAAACCTGATTTAAATTCTCAGTTTCAATATCATTTTCACAATAATAGCTCAACAACATTTTTACTAAATTTTCTTGAGGAATGCGAGTAATAAATTAGCAGCATCTGTGATGGAAAACTGTGGAAAGTCCGTTGTAATTGTTCGTCGAAAGTGTTGACAGCCAGTTTCAGTTTTTTTTTTGTCTTTCTGCGCGTTTTTTTCTCCTCTTTTGCAATTTATGTGGATTGAGCAATGTGAAAGCGTTGCAATGAAACTTGTTTCGAGCCATGCTTTTATGGCAAGACATTGCTAATTAATGCCGCACACACACACACACACGCACACATGCACACACATAGACTGAGTTGCAGCCAGAAGTTGCTCTGGTTTTTCCAGCGTTCGATAAAAGAGCTGCAGACGCGTTTTGCTGGCCGCACAATGTGTGTCCAGACAGAGAGAACAAAAAGAAAGACGCACACAATACACACACACACACACACACACATACACACACAGGTAGCCACAGGAAACGCAGACAACCAACTGACAAGATAAGATGCACAATGAAATATATAAAATAAAAGGGAACCTGTTTGATGCGCTGTGCAATTCTTCAAATTTATCTCTGAAAAATTGTGTTTTTAAGGGTGGCTCGCAATCTGGTTGAACCCGATGCATGACTCATGACCCAGTCAGTCAATCAGTCAGTCAGTCAATCAATTGATGCTGGGACAAGAGCAACTAGAAATTGAATTATTGATTGGCATTGAACCCATGTGACCCAGAACAGGTGTCTGATTGCTTTTCGACTAACAATGCGGGTCAATTGTTAGCTGGCGCCAGCTAGGAAATGTTTTAAGTAAACCTTTTCAAGGTTTTCCAATAGTTTAAGGTGTGCTATAAATATTTAAGTACGCGTTATTGTCTTTCATAGGCTACTTATAATGTAATTAGTTTAAAAACTTTTATATTTCTATTAAAAAAATATTACTATAATTTTTATAGCACTTTTATAACATGCATTTTGCATTTTTGGCTGCCATAAAATTTATATTTAACAAAATAAACATATGTTTATAATCTACATTAACTGTTAATTCAAGTGCCCATAAATTGTATAGCAGGTTTTAAATGGATAAGCTATAATTTTTGGATGCTATATTTTTTATAGAAAAACTAAACTATGCATATGTTTATAAAATATTAACAACTTTTAAACATCAATCAACGTTTAAACATCAATCAACTGCTCAAACTGTCAATGAGCTTGCTATAAAATTTATAGCAAATATACAAATAACCGCAACACGTTTTTCATGAACCTGCACGACTTTCTCAAGCATTCACAGTGACATATGCTGGCCAAAACTGTTGCTATAATTTTATAGCAAGTAGTTTTTAAGCACAGAAATGCGAAAAACAACACAATTTGAGCAAAGAGATCGCTCCGTTGAACAAGCCCGCACATTAGGCGCACACACACATGTGTTTATGATAATCATAGACAAACAACTTTTGGATATATATACAATATATCTGTATAGAATGTATGTTTATGGTACAATCTGAAGGCAGGCCCATTAAAATCAGACGCTTGTCAATGCATGTGAAGAGCTGCGACGAGGCAAACACTTTGGAATGTGCGCCTAGAGCAAAACAGTGATGTAGATAAATACACACACACACACACACACACATATGCATATGGGCTATATATTTGCATAAAATGGCATTAAAATTTGCCATTTTGCCAACTTTAATGTACCATAAAACAAACAGCAGCGACGCCAAGTAACTTTTTTTTGTTATTGCTGTAAAGCGAAGGAAAGAAAAAATGAAAAACTTGCCGACAGGTTGCCGGAGGGGTGGGGGAGGAGGAGGAGGGCGACTTCTCATTTTGGGGCCTTGGTTCTCAAGCGACAGGCAAATTAATTGCGCCTAGTCCAGTGCTTTGAGTCAAACTAATGCGAGTTGGTTAATGTGGCTTTTTTTGGCTCATTAGGCGCCTGGAATTAGGCAATATAAAACGGTCACATTTTCTAATGTGACCATAGTCTAATTGAAAAAATACAAAAAAAGAAATAAGACAGATAAAAATAACAACAAAAAGAGAGAATACCAAGAAACATTGCAGGACAAAAACTAGCGACACGCGCAGCCCTAAAAACAATTAGTGGCTAAAAGCGTTCATTATCATCAGCAAGAACATCATGATCACTTTTGGCCAGAGACATCATTATAACCAACATTAGGCTATGGTGTCTTGTGCGATAATTGATAGGGCGGGTAAATCCGGATTTTGGCTGTCAATGTTTTGTGCCTTTGCTTTGTTTTGCTTTCCCTTTTCCACTTGCTATTTATTTTCCTTTCTTCCTAGTCATAGATACGATTTTTGATATGCGCTGTTCGCAGGTTGAATCAGATTACATTTTGTTCAAGGTGAAAAAATGATGATGAAAAGAGCTAAATTAATAATAGCATATAGATAAAAAGTATATTTATATTTACACATATGAAAATAATTTAGTTTACTGACACGCTTTAAGCTCGAACCTAAGTTAGTAAAGGTGCTTTTTTGGATTTGATACTGTTAGAAAATTGAGAGACATATGAATGCCAATTTGAAAAGAACAGTAATATGAAAACGAAGTAAATTCCAATTTCGATAAGTTATCTTAAAATACATTAATCAAATTAAAAATATTTTAAAATATATTACATTATTGTAGACCTGTTTTTGCTAGACAGATAAAATTTGAACAGCTATTTTTCTAATCAAACATAATTCAATTGAAATTCTCAACTGATTCTTCCAAATAATTGAACAATTTAACGACTTGTACATAAATTTAACAACAGCAATAAAACCGCTCGCATTACAAATAAAAAAGTGATTTGCCTGATCTGAGAGCTACTTTATAAAAAAAAAAGCGTTAAGACCGCCCGCACAAGTAGTTAACCAAGGCAACAACAATTTCTTTTTTACACAAAATCAAAACCCACTTGAAAAGTGAATAAGCGACGCAATTTATTGCGCACAAACATATAAATCGGGATGTTCAATGGCAATTACAAGTGCCAAGTGCTATCCGTTAGATGAAGCTCTAAATGCCACTTATGTATAAAAACCGAAGTGTGCGTGTGTGTGTAAAAATATAAATTTACATTTCAACGAATGCGCTTTAATTGGCCGTCTGTCAGTTGTCATGACAATAATTAATGTATTACCAATTTATGCACATAAACATGTGTATTTTGGTGTCCATAAAAATATATCTGTAGATACAATTGTATCTGCGGGATTGTTGCTGTTGTGTGTATTTTGGCATAGAAATGGCTTCATGCTGTTTTTCTCGAGCTTTTCACTCGGCCAACTTTTTTTCCAACAAATATTTCGGGCGTCCGTCTCCGACAAAAAGGGAAATGCGTAACTTGTTTTTTCAAGCGAAACGCATGTTTTTCGCTTGATCGAACGGTTGACAGGTCAAATGTAAATAATCAGAAATGGCAATAAAAGAAAATAAACAAGTGTTGAACAGATGACAGCTTCATTTTACTCGAGCTATGGAATTTACACGCTTGTTTCGTTTGCGAAACAAATGCGTTTTGACACAGTAGGAAAAATTATAATTTTGAATAAAAACCAAGTATTCGATCACAAAATGAATCATCTTGAATCAAATTGTTATCAAAAATTGTTTGGTTATAGTAATGTAAAATGTTTCATGGAATATTTCCTAGAATCTGAATTATTACAAAATATCTACAGATAAAACAAAAGTATTCTGAATGGTTTTTTATCTCTTGAATTTTTCATTTTTCTGTTTTTCTTGGTTTTTTTACATTTCTAATATTTTTTTAATCACTTTTTTACATTGTTTTTTATTTAACTTTTAGTTTGAATTATTTTAACTAACTGCTTTTCAACGAGTTTGCCAGCAAAAGTTGTAACTCTTTTTTCTATGGAGTTACATTTTATTATATTCATTATTCATTATTAAAACTTACCGTTAGCATCTGTAAAACGCGCTAAATCAGCTACTAATCCATATAAATCGTTATCCATTTACAAAGTTATGGTTGTAAACATATATAAATTTATATATAAATTAAGCAATTTTTCTTTTTATTTTTTGTAACTTTTCTTCTTCTGTTGTTTATCTTTTTTTTAGCACACTTTATTTCCAACTTTTGAGGGTTATATATTTTTGATTTAACACTGTTGGCTTTTATATTTTTCGCCGCTTTTTTTTTGTTGTAATTTCAATTAGCACTTGGAAACTGTTTAACTGGAAAACACTTTGGATGCGGGCGTTTGCAGTGGGCGCAAGCGAGACAGAGCACTGTGTCAGGCAGTCAGTTAGTCATGCAGGCAGTCAGTCAGTCAATCGGGCAGTCAAACAGGCAGTTTTTCGTCGTTGCGTCTTATAATGGGCACACAGGACTAGACCAGAGACAGAGAGAGAGGGAGAGAGCGCGCGTTCAAACGAGAGGGGGTGAGGAGTGTGCAGAGAGAGACAGACAAACTGTAGACGTTTGTCTGACGTTGCGGCTGTTGCTCTTCCTCTTCATGTGTTGTGCCCCCGCGAAACAAGCGATTACGTAGCGCAGTCGACGTCTCTGTTGCTGTTGTTGTTGGTGTTGTTGTTGCTGTTGACGCTTGATAGTTCTTATTGTAGGTGTGTGTGTGCGTGTGTGGTGTGTTTGCTTTCACTGTAAAATGTTTGGATTCATGTGCGTTTTTATTTACACATTTTGTCTTGTTGTTGTTTTATTTTCTCTTCTTTTTTTTGGTTTGGTTTGTTGCTATTTTAATGCACGCCGCATGCTGCGGCGTTGACTGCTGCACACAAATAAAATTCTAATTGATATAATTTATTTAGACACAAATATATATGTATGAATATGAATTATTTGTGAATTTCATAAACTGTTGCACTTTTTACTGTTTCAGCTACAATGCATTTGCACTTTGTTGTTGTTTCTTTCAATATATATATATATATATTTCTTAAATTGCACTTCTTGTGTTTAACAAATTATTTTTCATTTGATGTATAGCATAAATTTTTATTTATTTTTTTGTAAGTTTGTTGCAACGCGTGTTATAAACAAAAGTTTTTGGGCATCCGTTTTGCTTTTAATAAAATAAATTTTGATTTTATTTATTTTATATTTTGTTCAAAAGCAAACCGCAAAAAACACAACGAACGAACGAACGAGCGAACGGGAGAACGAACCGTTAACGACAAAGTCCAAACAAATACTAAATGTTAAGTCCAAACAAATACTAAATGTTATTGCTCTGTTAAGCTTGAAATGATGAAGTGCCCGTTAAACTCACCACGAAACCCACCACCAACGAGAGAGAGAGAGCGCGAGAGTACAACCCATACCAGCGTAAATAGCGCTCACAAAAGTCGAAAACGGAATCAGCGCTAAAGTTAAATGTGAAGCGCAGCACACACGCATAAATATTTTACGCTCTCTCACACACACACACACAAACGAGTGGCTTGAATGAAAATGCCGATGCAATCGGGCGCTGCTCTTTGTCTCACCTCTCCGGCACGTACACACGCAGCAATAAGAGAGACAAACTCACACACACGCACGGCGTCTCCCCCACATTCATAATAATAAGGCGTGTCTGCGTTTGTGTGCGTGCCAGTGCCATCATCGCTTTCCTTTATATTTGCCTCCTTTTAATTTCTGTTTTCTTTTTATTTTCGTTGATTTTTTTTATATGTGCGACTGTATGTGTCTGTGTGTGTGTGTGCTGTTCGCTCTGCTGCTGCTGCTGCTGCTGGCGTCGAGACGCGTCGTCGGGTGCACAAGTGCAAATTCACACGTACATTCGAAATGTGTTCGCACAGTGGCACAAAAACGATTATTATAAACAGACCGCGCTAGGAGACAAGGGCAATATGCGAAGTTGGGAGAAGTTGCTCTGCATTGGGTAGCCGAGACGATGGAAATTTCTAGTACAAAATTATTTACATATGTTAATACATATGCACATGTGTGTGTGTGTGTGTGTGTGTGTGTGTATATATAATCATAGATACTTTTTTACATACTATGCATGAAAATGAATGGAAATGGAAGTTTGTAAACTGCAAGTGAGAGCCCGGGAATTTAGCGGTAATTTCTTTTTGTGTAGGGAAGTTGAAGCAGATGAATGCGTAGGAATTTGCATAGATATGGGCATAAACAAAAATATAATATATGAATTATTTAGAAAAGAGAAAACATAAAGATTTCACCAAAAAATATTTTTTTAAAACTATATTTTAAAGAAAATATTTAGTATACACAGAGGATTCAATTTGAAAGTTCGAAGTGCAAAAATTATTATTATTGAACGTATACAAAAAAAAATAATTTAATTTGCTGGATTTTCGAGTATATTAACCTAAATTTTCGAGTATATTAACCTAAATGTGAACCTATCTTATCTTGAATTTTTATACTTTATCTAAATGCACATTTTTTTAAGGTATCTCACTAAAGTCATTCATAAATCTATTTTGCTTAAACAATATATATATAAATGACCCAGATTTGTGCTGAAAGTTGTTAAAAAGCCTTTTTCCTTAATTAAAATATTTAAACTAATACAAAAAATATTCTACAGATATAGTTCAAACTTCTTTTAATATGTTTACTTTACTTAAGTAAATAAATATATTTACAATGTGATTTGCAAACTGCATGTTAAATTTGAGAGTTAAATATTTAGCGAAGGACTAACAGTTGCACCGATTTAAAATAGGTTGCAGCGGCCAAAACCAAAAATAGTATCGTATCAAGTACAGAAATGTTTGCCTTGAAGTAATACACACATATGAATATATGTATATATGTATATATATACTTAGACAAAAACGAAAACGAATACGGGGTACAAGTATCTAGAAGTACATGCATACAACGCCGACGACGTGCTGAGACGTAATTGATGGAAGGCAAAGATCTACAGCGCAAACAACGAACAATAATAATAATAATAATAACAACAACAACAAAAATACAACTAAAGTATTCTACGTAACGCAATCGACGGCGACGTATGAAATTGCACATTTCAAATACAATGTGGTTAAAAAGTAAGCGCGAAGGCAAACAAACAGAGATACACAGATACAGATTGAACTTGTATGAGGAGGGGGGCAACAAAAAAAGGGGGGCCTGCAGATAATTGTAGACAGTCTCGCTGTCAGAAAAAAAGTGCGCTTGTCTTTGTGTGTGTATGCGTGTTTGTATTGGTGTCGAGTTAACGCTGGGCAAGTTCAAGTGTAGAATGCAATAGAGCGCTGCAAACAACAACAGCAGCAGCAGCCGCAGTCAGAGAGCACGAGAGCGAGCCGTGCAGAGAGCGAAAGCGTCTACGCATACGCATAGAAAAAAGCCGGCAAAGGCAAGGGCAACCAGCGAGAGAGAGACAAGAGCAAGAGTGTGTGCGAGCACTGCAGCTTTGGAGTATGGGCGCTGCGTGTGGTGAATTTGGCGTTTGGCAGCTTTTTCATCTATGTTGTACCGTTTAACTTTTTGGGGGTTGGCTAGACACATTGAACCACAAAAGTTCAAGATGAAAACACAAAATATCAACAATGACAGCTGAGCATGAATGCAGTGTGCGGAGACGTGTGGGGGAGGTAAAAACAGTAGCGCGCTCAGCTCTCTCTCTCTCTGTCTCTCTCTGAGTTAGATTTGTGAGTGTGTGTTTTTGTGCATGTCTATGAATGCGACTCCGCTGCTTTTGGCCGACTGCCAAACGTTCAGTAGTACACTGGAGCAGTTTGGGTGTGAGTGCAACAGTCAGCGCATTTATGTGTGTGAGTGGGTGATTTGCATATGTATATGTGTGTGTGTTTGTATGTGTGTGTGCATGACAGGGCGTGTGGGGCGTCATGTGCATGTCATGGCTGCCATTTGTTGGGGTAGTTCGCTGCCGGCAAATAGCAAAAAACACAACAGCCGCAGCCGCTGCCAACACACACACACACTCTCACACACACACAGCGTGCTGTATCTGGTATCTATGCCTAGCTGGGAAAAATAAAAACTTGTCTACATGCCGTGTCGTACAAGCTGCAAAATTTATGCGAAGACACACAAATCTACTGAACGAGAGACCGACAGAATGCAGTCAGCGGCGCTGCCGCTGCGCTGTTGGCGTCGGTTTGACGGTGTGTTTGTTGCTTCTAACATGGGCGACCGTTCGAAACCATCGCTCTCGCTCTCTGTCTCTATCGCTCTCTTTTTTTTGATAAATGAACGGAGCCCAAATGCACATAATAATAATCATAATAATTTGTTGTTCTTGTTGTTGTCCGGTTTGCCTTGTTCGGTTAGGTTTGGTTTGGACCGCTTTGGCAGCGCACACAACTCTATGAAGAAGGAGAGAAAGAGAGAGAGAACAAGAGAGAGAAAGATTGTGTGAGTGAGAGCGAGAGCCATTATGACAAAGTCAGGTTTAATGTCGTTCAGTGGCGCGCCGCATTTGCAGTTGAGGCAGGCAGCCGCCGACGAGCGGGCGGTGGGTGAGGGGGAGGGGATGGGCGAGGGCTCACCACTAGTTGGTTCGCTTGCATTGAGTAGGCTGAGGGCGAGGGCGGGGGTTCGCAGTGGGCTGCGACTGATTGTGGGCATAGACAACAACACGAACAACGAGAAACGTCAACGACAACGACAACAACAACATCGTGGTTGCTTATATGAATGGGGGTATCAGCGATACGGAGTTGGTCCGAGCGCTAACAATGGCATTTTGCATAGAAAATCTATTTAGGCGATTCCATTAAAATGCACACAAAGCTGGCATAACTAAGGGCTGTGTATTTGGGCTGTGTACAAAAAGTTATATTTGGACAAGAAAACTTAGCTAACAAGTTTTTGATCGATAATAATTAAAGAAATATGCGGTTATCGGTTAAACTCTTTAAAAAAAAACGTATTATATATATTATATATTTAAGAGATAGTTTAGCTGAAAGCTCCCCAATTGGGAGTGCAAATTAAAGTTTATCGATAACATATCGTTCACCAAAAAATGCAAAGTCAAACTAACAAAATAACTATTATCAGTAATTTATCTAAAAATTATGGAAATCGGAGCTGGTAAATTTCAAAACACTTCTAGGATTTCAAGCATGAAAAATCCACTTCAAAAAAACATTTTCCCAACTGTATTCCATTAGCATATCAATATCTTAAATATTACCACTACATAAAAGTTAATTAGACTCTTGGCATTGCCACTGACAACTTGAAATGCATTTTGCAGCTTATCAGTAAATTTTCGGTCAGAATGGCTGGGCCAGGGGGTAGCTGGGGGTCATCAACAATTGACCATCAGCTTAGAAACTTTTTGTTTGTCACTTCATTCATTTTTTTTTTGTTTTTTTCAATTCTCAATTTTTATGTGCGTGCATTTTTCACTTAAATAAATTTTGTGTTGGTTTTTTTTCAACCCACGTTTGATTGTAGTTGTTTTTCGTTTTTCTTTTATTTTTTTATTGCATATTGACATTTCAATTGCTTTTTATCAGCGCAATTTATTTTCATGTCTTTTATGGCTGCCTTGTTGCGACTGACTCTTATGATTGTTGCAGACAAGTGCAGGGTCGCCTTAAGTAAGTTGGCTGAGTTTCGAAGTGGGGCTTAACTAAACATATAGCATTCATATATATATATATTCTGTTATATAAGACATTTGTACTTACTGTAGCATAATAAAAACATATAATATCAACTGCACAGTCGACTCACCTGCAAAGATACAGAAAAAGAGATACATTAGCACTAATTCAAAGATAGATATATTAGTTAGTTAACCAGAAATTAGCAACAATTTTTGACTTGTTAAACAGTTTATCTTATATATATTTTACATATATTTTTTTTACTTTTATTGTACAATGTAAGGGAAAACCTTCACAACGCTTGCTAACAACAACAACAACAGCAAAAGTAATTAAAAAATGTGTGAAAATACGTGGAAAATAACATTATATTCGATCATTATGGTAGTCTATTAGTATTATCTGAGATCTATCTACAAGGGCTGTCCAAGTCGTCATACCTTAAAAACAAAATTGTTTTAAGAAAATTTTTTTAAACTTTTTATTTTAAGAACATTTTTTAAAACTAATGTTAGTATTTTTGAGACCAGTGTTTCATTTAAGTATATAAATTACTATAAAAGGTTTTGTTTAAGTCCAAAACGAACTAAAAATGTTAGGACAACAAATATACATATTCTATCTCTAAATTTTGTTTCATATATTTATATATGAATATATATTTCGCAACAACTTTTTATATGAATTACAACATTTAAAAATTTAGTATGCTCTGAAGCGACCTCGTTTTTGAGACAATTTCAATTATTAATAAAAATGATTCGAACGTTTTGTAGACCGATGGGCATCTGCGTAAACATGCCATACAGTTGTGCATTATAATTTTTAGCCTGTCTGTCTGATAACTTTATTATTTGTGCACGTTTCTCGTGTCAACGGCGACACACAACGTTAAATGCAAAATGCAAATTCAAATTGAAAATTGCGACACTCAATGAGGCGACACTTGACGAGCTGTCTACAAAAATAAAAAAAAGAGAGCGAGAAAAAAAACTATCCATTCAGCTACATAGCTAAGTGTACTATATAGTTATGCTATGCTTTGGACAGTGGCGTTGCGAGACTACTTAAAAAGGGGGCCGGGAGTCGTATTATAGATAAAGAAATGCAATTTAACCAAAAAAATAATATATGTATCTCAAATGTGTATTTATCGAAATTAAAATTTATATATTAAGTTGTGTATTTATAATTTAAGTTGGAATTTGTAAAGTTTTCATTTAAAAAAATGTATAAAAAGCTTTAAGAACTATAAATTCTTGAAGAAAGAACTTGAAAGAAGACAACAAAATTTATCTAATTAAATTTGAAGCCAATTCTGATAAGATATTATACGCTCCTTTATAAAACAAGTCGCCGCCACTGTTTGAACCCCATACTAAATGCATTATTTAGATATATGTAAGTGTGTGTGTGTGTGTGTGTGTGTACACCCGTATTATGTGTATCTGGGCTTGTTTGTGTTTGTATTTTTGTGCTGTTTGGCCAGACGTCCGGCGCGAAATGCTTCACAAATAATGCCCGACTGATATTTAGCTGTCTGGAATTTTATTAAAATAATTTACTGATGCCGTGCGATTTCTTAAGCCCTCCCCCCTCTACTGCCCCATTGGCGCAGACATTGACGTGCTGATTTAGATTTATATTCATATGCAACAATATGTGTGTGTGTGTGCATGTGTGTGTGTGTGTGTTACCGTTCTGTATGCTGCATACATATTATTAATATTATTTATTATTAATGCCAACTTGCGTGACATTCTTTCATTCAATGTGACAATTTTCAGGCAGTGCATAACTAGAATATAGATTGATCGATACCAACAAGTGGTAGAACCAAACAAAAAAAAGAGTTGGTGGCATTTTCAATATCCTGTAAGCAGTTAAACTGCTAAAAAGATGCACAGCTTTTAATGACCTCTTAATTACCCTTTATTGGTATATATGTAAACTTAAACTTAAACTTATATAGTTGAACCTAAGACAATATAAATAATATATAAAATATATCGCCTTTGGTTTAACCCTAATTTAATAATCAAATAATTTAAGTATTTTAATTGATTGAAAACATCATTGAGAGTAATAAAAAGTAGTTTATGGTAATTAAATATATTTTAAAGCCAATATTAAGCCAATCAAACAGTTCTTACACTGCTCTCAATTTTTCCTTCCTCTCTACAGTACACCCTGTCAGCACTTGAAGTACAGGGTATACACATGATTGGTATAATAAATTGTCGCAGTCGCAGTCGCGTCGCTGTGAGATTATAATGGCAACTGACAGCACGACACTGACACTCGAATTCAACGGATTGAATGCTAATAAGACCCTTGTGGGCGTGGCAGACATCGTTATCGATAGCAGGGCACACGCGCCACACTTGCCACCTGTTGCACGTACATTTCAGTTTGCATTCTTGCAGCCAGGCAACCAGGCAGGCAGGCAATCAAACGTGTGTTTACACATCGCTGTCTGCAGGGTTCTGCGCTGCAGCATTGGATTACGGGATCGCAAACAGGAAACGCCCCAACACGCGCCGTCGCCCACTCAACTGAAGGTCCTTTGGTAGTCGTTAGTCAAAATGGCGACGCAGTTCAACAAAATATATTGCGTTGGAGTGGTCCACAACTTTGTTGCACGCGCTCGCTGGGCAAAGGCAAAGGGGCAACGGGGCAAAGGGACGGAAATAGTAACGCACTTGGCTGCACTTGTCACACGCAATCTGCGTCGCTTAAACCATATGCTTCAGTTGCCGCCCCACGCCCCATTCCACCCTCCCAAGAGTCTTGCGTAAATTATTTTTAAATTGCACACATTTAATCAGCTGTAAAAACGCCAGTGTAAACACTAAAGTAATTTATTTACGCGCTCGTAAAGTCAACAATTCATTAGGTGCAATTTTATTTATAACAAGAAAATATTAAGAAAATAAAAAAAGAAAAACTAGTTTCTGAATTTATTTTGTAGAAGTACATATTTATTAATTACTTAAAATAGCAAAGCGATAAAATGGAAGAAAATGGAACCAAATATTGCTTTTCATTCAAAGTTATCGCTAGGTTTCGGTTAACTTAATAAGAATTAAATTACTAACTTTTATTATTATTTTGATATATGTAAGTTAACATTTCAGGCATTTGTGTTTTTAAGTTATCGATAAGACTAAAATATCGATAGCTTTGTTTATGCATATAAATATTGCTGTATCTGTTTTATTTAGTAATGATAAGAAGTAATCGATAAATATATCGATATTTCTTTCTAAGCATTCAAAAACTTTAATAATAAATGCCCTTACAAGTGAAAAATATTTATAATGGTTATCGATAAGTTCATCGATAATTTATAAGAAAATTCAATGTTATTTACTAAATTTATGTTTCATTATCGAAAAAAAAACTTGTATAAATATCTAACCAAATATTCTCCTAAAAGCAACAATATTTACAATATTTTAAGCAAGCCTCCACATACTGTTAAATCAAACAGAAACTTGTTAGCCTTCTTGAACATGCAGTATATGCATTTCAGGTAACTAAAAATCTTCCAAATATTTAACAGTCTTTATATGCACATGACAAATATCAACACGCGCAACAACAAAGCAGAAGTGAATCACTTTTGATTCATATGCAAAATAGCTGAAGTAGAAACTTTGGTAAATGCTTGTATATGTATTTCAAAGACTTGACTACTGTCTGTCAAGCCAAACTCAGAGCGGCCGCAGATGTTTGTGGCATTTGCCCTTTACCCCGCCCCTGAAAGTAAAGACCTTATATATGCATACTCACATTTATTCACACTAACACACTCAGATTCACACTCATTTAGTTGCGCCGCCAGTTCAATGAACGACTTGTCGCTGCGGTTGTTACTCATTTTGGCGTTTTGTGCGCCGCAAAGTTTTACCTAATTAAATCAACAAAGTGGTGGAAAAACCACACACCAACACACACACACACACACACACCCACACGCACACCACTTCCCAACAACATTAATAAGTGAATTCGTCTAAAACAAAAGCTTAAAATAATCAAATGCAATTATGAGGCCACAGCATGCACAAAATAATATAATAATCAAATTAAAAAATAACGAAGCTCTCAAATGAAACTATTTCACAGGACACCCACTCAAAGAGGTAAGGGGGCGAAGAAGACTAGGGGAGGTGAGGGGAGGTGTTCGTCTGCAATAATAATTCAGAATTTCTGATTAACGCGCGCGACGCAAAACATTTATTCTAATAAAAGTTTTTGCATGAAATTTGCTTTTATTTCGTATATTTTTGTTTCGTCAACTCTAATTGGGTCGGGACATGTCGGCGGGTTTTGGCTTGATTTGGCAATACCCTGTAAAAATGTGCCGCGTGGGTGTTGACCTTATTAATAACTTGTACTAAATGAAATTCTTATAAATCTTTACTTATTAACAGTTATCAGAAATAGTAAATATAGAAAAGAGCAAATAGATACAATATAAGTTATTTAAAACTAATCCTAAAACAAAGTACTGAACTGATATTTTATATAGATTTAAGTCGCACAGAATTGTCTTAGATATATAAAGTAAATGCTTTAACTAATATAAAGTAAATTAATTTGCATTAGAATTATTATATGTTCATTTAGAAATCAGAAAATAATTGATAGAATAAAGACAGAAAAATTTCAAATTGCAATCAATATTTTCTTTTATACGTTTATTTTATGTGTAGGCTATTTTGAAGTCAAGCATGTCTTATTTTTTTGTTATTCTTAGAAAGGCTTTGCCAGACAGAAGGAAGGAGAAAATTTGTGGCGCTGCAGACTGAGCTGTCCTTGAGGGTTATACGACTTGGCGTCATAATTTACAAAGAATAAGTAAATTAGCGAGACAAGGCTTTAATTAGCTTTGGTGACAATGCCAAATATGGGGTGAGAAAGTGAGTAATCAAAGATTAAGATGTCAAGAAACAGGATAAAAACACGTAACACCATTGCAGTCGGGTATACCAGACAACCCAATACTCCTTCACAGTGTAATAACATTATTTGTACACATAAAAATAAAGAATAGATCTATAGGACAAATCATGAAAAAATTCCATCAAATCTGAAAATCAGTTCAGTTTTAAAAATTTTTCGAACATAAATAAGGGTCCCCCCTTGTGATTTTGTACCAAAATATTCAAAAAAATTTATTTTCAATAATGCATATATTTTAAATGCAGAATTAATCTATACGACAAATCGTGGAAAAAATGCCTTCGAACGTGAAAATCGGCTCAGTTTTGGCAAAGTTACGGCACTTTGAAGTATGGGAGCTATGGATCCGAGAGACTTACATGTCAAAATTTTTGTCAATTTTGGCATGATTTTCGACCAAAATTTTGACCCCCTCAAAATCACTTTTAATGTTGTTTTTTATACTAATTATGACATCCGCAATCGATTAAAATTAAAAATTCGCAATTTTAAATTTTTGAAAAAAATTTTTTTCGAAAATAAATAAGGGGGGACCCTTGTGATTTTGTACCAAAAATTCAAAAAAATTCAAAAAATTTATTTTCAATAATGCATATATTTTAAATGCAGAATCAATCTATACGACAAATCATGGAAAAAATGCCTTCGAACGTGAAAATCGGTTCAGTTTTGGCAAAGTTACGGGACTTTGAAGTATGGGAGCTATGGATCCGAGAGACTTACATGTCAAAATTTTTGTCAATTTTGGCATGATTTTCGACCAAAATTTTGACCCCCTCAAAATCACTTTTAATGTTGTTTTTTATACTAATTATGACATCCGCAATCGATTAAAATTAAAAATTCGCAATTTTAAATTTTTGAAAAAATTTTTTTTCGAAAATAAATAAGGGGGGACCCTTGTGATTTTGTACCAAAAAATTCAAAAAAATTTATTTTCAATAATGCATATATTTTAAATGCAGAATCAATCTATAGGACAAATCATGGAAATAATGCCTTCGAACGTGAAAATCGGTTCAGTTTTGGCAAAGTTACGGGACTTTGAAGTATGGGAGCTATGGATCCGAGAGACCAAGACAACATGTCAAAATTTTTGTCAATTTTGGCATGATTTTTGACCAAAAATTTGACCTCTTCAGAATCACTTTTAATGTTGTTTTTATACTAATTATGACATCCGCAATCGATTAAAATTAAAAATTCGCAATTCTGAATTTTTGAAAAAAAAATTTTTCGAAAATAAACAAGGGTCCCCCCTTGTGATTTTGTACCAAAAAATAAAAAATTTTCAATAATTTTAAATGCAGAATAAATCTATTCGACAAATCATTATAAAAATGGCAAATGGCATGGAAAACGGTTGAGTTTTGAGAAAGTTATGGCAATTTAAAATATGGGTTCGGAGAGACTTACACATACATGTCAAAATTAAATTTTGCCATGATTTCTGACCAAAAATATGGAAGCTATGGATTTGGAAGATTTACATTTCATACATTTTTTCTTTAAGCTCTTCACAATTGATCAATAACAACCTTGATTAATAACAACCCAAGCATTTAATGCCATGAATGTCGAATTCGAATACATTATACAAACAAACTGTGATTTGATTAAACAATATTTTAAAAATATTTGAATATTCTATTATCTATACAAATATGCTAAATCTACCATAAAATTAAATCCAAGTAAATAAAAATCAAGAAATACATGCAAGCAAGTCAATAAATTGAAATAGTCGAATTGATCAAAATGAAAGGCACTGTAAATTGGACAGTTTGTTTTTGGCTGACTCTGATACTTTGGCTACTGTCTAACTACTCGCTGTTCACGGGAAGCGGTAAAGTGGATTATAAAGAAATGGGCGAGTATATATATAGTCATAAATATTTAGATAAAGAAACACTAGAGATCAAAGCAGGCACTGATTACATATATATATATATATATATATATAGATGTAATAATCTATAATCTATTATAGTAAACTGTCTTTCACATTATACACACAAACAAAATACAATAATGGATACTATTAACAATAATACGCTAGATAACGAACTGGACAATCGCTTCTCGGAGAGCTGCAAGAGCAGTTCGCTTGATGTTTATTTGCATTTCTTTTGGATCTTTGCATGCATCTATGGGCTCTCCAAGTTTACGGAGCTATCGGAGCGTTATCTGAGCGCCAAGATCGCGTCCAAGGAGCGCAGCTGCGATATGCGCGTCCTCAACGAGGAGTGGGAGAAGACCCTAAAGCTCTACGAACAGGATAAGAAGCAATTGGACAAACAGCTGATTGCGTTGCGCGAAAAGAATTGCGGCCTCGAACAGTCGATGCGGGACTTGCGCGATTGCAATCTACATTTGATCAGTGAAAATTTTATGCGCACCGTTCTCCAGGATCAGCAAATCCAGGGTCTGGCCCAACGTGTACAGGATCAACAGCCATCAAATATATATATCACCAATCGCCATATCCATTTAACGCGTCAGGTGTTTCTCAACGAGGGCCACATCGACATCGATGTAAATTTGCGCAGTGCTGGAGGCCAAGAGATCAGTTCACCTGAGAAATCGCTTAATGTCTGGGTGCAGTATCTGAAGATGCGTAAATGCTATATGGGACCCATAGCCGATCATAAATTGGTCCTGAAGGGTGATCCGCAGCAAATACTGCCAATTGTCATGACTACAGAGCAGTTGGCCAAATTGCAGGGTATTTATATTAATTATATTTGTTATTAAATATAACATATCTATATTGTAACTTTCCAGGTATGATCTAATTCCATTTGTAGATGTTTCTGCTGGTTTCAGAGAATCTTCGTAGGGTATTTTTAGACAAAGCAAACTTTTAATTTAATTAATTGTTTGCAAAGTTACCAAAAATATGTTGAAGGGCAAACATTACCCATAATTGTAAACTTGGTAAGTTGAAAACTTGTCAAACTGAAATCCACAAATTTTATAAAGCAAAAAAAAAATTTCTTTAGATTGTCTTAAAAAAAAAAACAAAGAAACACCAGCCTGGAAACTTACGAGAGAATGCGATGTAAACTTTAAAGCGGGTATTTTAGTGTCATAATTATATGTACACAATTTATTTTAAGCATTTCGACAGATATAGTTTTTGTGTAATGTAAATGGGAATTTGATGCATAAATGTCACTACATTTTTTAAAACAAATTGAATTTATCTTCATTCACAGCTCGACCATAGCGCATGCACCAGAACTGATTGGAAAGAGATAAATGCATTTAATTTTTTTTTTTCTAATTTATATATATTTTACCTCTTTTGGGTTCCATACAATCTATGATAAGTGAAAAGTTAACGCTCAACAAGAATTTACGAGGATGTAGTACACAAAATTTTTAAAATCAAAACTGATTTAACAATTTTTATGATAAACTTTTTATTTTGCAATTTTGGCTTAAAAGTCAAAGCTAAGGATGATCTATTTATTTAAAAGGCCCAATATATTTATTTATTTTATCAAACCAGATCTCGATTTCATGTTGTGCAATAAACAGTTTCATTAAAAATAATTTTAAATTCATACGATTTTAATTTCCAATTCTAAATTCTCACAAAAAGTATTCATTAATTTTTTTTCTGCCACGTATTTATTATGTGCCATATGTCAAAACATAAAATCGTTCAACAAATTTGTTTTTAAATGTGAAAAGGAAATGTCAACGTAAATGCAAACATTTTTTGGTAATATGTTTTTTTGTTTTTATGCGCGTTCACAAAGTGGTCTGTGTTTGTCTTGCTGTCCATGTGTCCATACTTTGTCAGTGATGGCATTTTTGTCAGGATTTGTTCTATAGGTTGATTATACAAACAATATTTTTCAAAATTGAAAATTGGGAATTTATATTTAGAAACAATTGCATTTATCACAATTAGCATAAATAAAAACATTAAAACAAATTCTGAGGAACTGCAATTTTTGAACAAAAATATTGTAAAAAATTTAATTACTTTTATTTTTAAACCTCGGATCGTAATACCCACTTATTTAAAATTGCCAGGCTACATGTTTTATTTCTTTTTACACTGTAAACGAGTATTGTGCTGTCGGTTACACCCGACTGCAACGTTCTTACTTATTTTTGTTTCTTTTTTTTGTATATTTGTTAGATCGAATCGCATAACAAAATCATTTCTATTTGCCGCTGGCTGAGACAGTGTGTCAACATCTGGCGTGCAGGAAACGCACCGATGACGTTTGCCGATGACTTATCAGGGGCAGTCGCTGCAGCAACTACCTCTTTCCGGCTCTCTTCCTCTCTTGCTCTCTCTGTACTCAGTTATTTGCTACTTCGTCTACTTCGTCGCTCTGCTCGCCCATTCATTAGCGCTGGGGTCACTGGCAGTTATCGGTGCAATTTTGTAATCAGTCGCCGGCTCAAGGTTAACAGCTAACTGCGAGGCAGCTCTGCCCCCCAAACCCCCCATACCCCTCTGCCCCTTTCACACACTTCTCAACCATCTTCTGTTGTCGCTCTTTGCATTTTATTTGCACATATTGACAGTCGCCATGTTTTTTTTGTGCATTTGTGTTTGCTTTCAACTGTATTTCACTTTTCATTTGATTTTATTGTATTTCATTTCATTTTTTTATTTTTGGGTCATTTGCCCGTCTGGCAAAGCGGTATTTTATGTGTATTTTTGTTTTTATTGTCACTTTTGTTAATTTAGATTTATTGCCATTTAAATGCAATTTCATTGTATTTGCTGAAGCACAGTTGGTTTTCTTTTTTGGCTTTTTTGGGGCTTTTTATTTAGTCTGAATTCTGTGCGAAATGCCCATCGATTAGCGCTGATTGCGGCAAATAAGCCTAATGAGCTCGGTAGACAACAATACTTTTGAGCAATCGACTTTATAAAAAGTAATTTTAAAACGATTTGAGAAAGAATTGAGTAGTTACTCTGCATTGTGTTGGAATTCTAAATTATCTATTGTAATCCCTCTTACTAAATTGAAGCTATTTTAGTCTGATTATTGTATTATAGCAAGAAATTTTGAGTTATAAGGTAAGCTAAAAGTGGGTTCGAACCAAACCTATAATTTACTTTTTTGCGATGTTCTGAACCAAAATATTTGTTATAAAATTTTTTTTAATTTAAATAAATGCTTATAAAAATATTCAATTTTTCTAAAACTTTTAAATTCCGCCATAGAAAAAACTGCAGATAGCTGGCATCGATTTCTATGATATTTCTATGTTATAAATTATAATTTAAATTCGTTTTTTAAAAAATAAGGAACAACAAAAACACACTTTTTTGTATTAAAAGGAACAATGAAATCTTTCGGCTTTTTTTTCAGATAATTAGAGTTGTTATTGTATTTATATTATTATTATAACTACAATAACAACTCTTATTATTTGAAAAAAGAAAATTTATTAATTATAAATTGCACTTACAATTTTTGATCTAATGAAAATCATGTTACTTAAGCTTTTTTGTTTGTATTATTTATAGCCCACATGAACTCTTAATAACTGTTGCATAAATTTCCATTTATAGTTGAACTTGTTATGGTTTCAGTGTTTACCAACACTGACTGCATCCCTTGTTTTAACCGCATTGTTTCTTGTCGTTATAATTATCTGGGTCATGGCTAATACAGTGAACATCGTCATTCGATTTACCACCCGCATCCTGCTCCTTACATATTCAAACATGCACCCGTACATATATATATATATATATTTATCAAGTTCTGCGTTTACTGTTTTTTAATTGTTTTGCGACACTGTTGACAATTGCTCCTCCCCTTTTTTCTATATAGAGTGCGCTTACATAGAAGTCTGGCAAATATGACGCGGTCTCTTACATTGTTTTTCTATGCAAATATCATAGATAAATAAAAACCAATAGCCACGCCCACCTTTTTTACTACGCACTTTGCACTTTGCCACAGCATTTGCATGGCATTTGCATAGATAATTTGTTTACCTCTCACAAAAAAAAAAATAAAATATAAACCTCTCAATTTAGCTGCTGCGAAAAGTGTTCAACATGCCATTAACCTATATACGGGAGATACAGAACAGAACAGAACAGAACAAAACCGAGCTGTGAGAAATCTAATCGTTAATTGGCACACTAACCCCAAACAAACGGGCAACAGGCGGGCCGTTTGCCATTGGCCCCATTCGCCTCGACTGATAAAAATAGTTTATCAAGGTTGTTTGCCAAAAAAATAAAAAACAAAATTCTGAAAAAAAACCGCAATAGCGACCGACAGGCAAATAACGAAAGCGAAATCGAAAGCATGTGGGTGCTTAAAAAAAAAAGTGCCCCACACAATGAGCGTATACAAACCGAACTAAGCCAAAAAAAAGGAACATTAAAAAGTCGAGAGTACAGTTGTTATCTTTACACTGTTGAATAATGAATACTCTTAAATATGACGTTATTATTGTGACAATTATTATAAGCACATGATTGATTTTCTTTATAACAGCAAAATTTTTAATTTTTGGTAAGTTTAAGATTTGATATAAAATACAATTTATTTTTGAGTAAATTATTTTATTATTTTATATTGTGTAGGATGTAGAGTTTAAATAAACTGTTAATAATCTCAATTTTTGTGATAATTCTAATAAAAATTAAAAAAATTTTGAGTGAACTTAATTTTTTACTTTTTGTTCCTTTAAAAGCTATATAATATAGTAGTCCGATGTTAATAAGTTATTCGACCGATCTTTTCCATTATACCTACACAATATAATAATCCAATCTATTTTAGATAAGCGTTTCATTTGAGTGAATAGATACAGCTTCATCAACTAATAGTTCATTCTGAATATTATAAATTTTTCCGTTATGATACAGAGTTATCTCTACTGTATGAAAATACTCATTTTGCAAGGGTATTAAATACCAAAACCAACAATGAAATCGCAACAGAAATTGAAAACGACCTTGAGATAATGGCCTCATTTATGCAGATATTTTATTTTTTTGTATTTGTTGAAATTCTTGAAGCTCTACGTTTGCTTAGCTGCTAAATGAACCAGGAACCGGGTGTACAATAACTGAAATAGGCTATTAAAATGTTTACAATAGGCATAATAATTGAATAACAACAATAATATAACGCAATGGGAAGTTATTGTATGTATACAAAGAATCACAATTCTATTTATCTTAGAAAAAGGAATTTTTGCTTAAAGCGGAAAGAAATTTAAAAGAATAATATTAGTTGTGATTTGATTTTATTATAATTTAAAAATGTTCAAGAATTAAATAGATAATAAATTTTTAATAGTATTTCAAATTATTATGTCATTTAAAATTATATTATTTTTTGCTTTTTGGTCGCTAAATATATTCGTGCAGTATTGATTCACCCCAATTCCAAGAAAGAAGAAAAAGAACGCAATCACAAAAACTCAAAAATTAAACAATTTATATATATTTGTTAAGCTATTAAGTCGTCGCTTTAACACTTGTGCAAATGAAATGTTTTCACTGAAAAAGTGAGAAAAACAAAAGCGCGAAAGAGTTGATAATCGAATTCTGTGCGGGCAACCAGTTTTCGATTTTTAGCCAATGCAAAAAAATTGCGCATGCAATTTGTGAACTCATAAAAAATTGAGACAAATAAATCAGCATTGACAAACGGCATCATAAAAATTCAATCAATACGGCAAACTCAACGCTTGCAGCAAGTTCAATAACATCACAATGCTAAATTCCATCGAATATCTAAACAGCTGACAGATTCACATGCGTCATTTGACAAATAACGAAATGAATTGAAATAAAATAAGACAAGAAACGATACGAAACGCTGCACATTGAACTCAAATTTTGGCATAGAAATAAAAGCCTTGCTATATAGAAATAAGTTATAAAAAAAATTAAAATAATAAAATTATGACGTGGGACATAAAACAAGTCCAAATAAGCAGCTCACGGAAAGAAATTGGAAATAAATAAAAAATAAGAAATTTAAAAATAAATAAAATAGAGTATATAAGGTATACAATAAATAATTTTTGTATATATAAATTATTTCCTATAGATTTATTTAATACTTTACCTCTGTCTTATAACATCCAATCCAAAATCCTATTACATCCCACTTTTTTCCCTCTACCTCATTAATTCTTACTTTATATTACTTCTAACCTTTTTATATTCTTGCAAATGAAAAGTATATTTTAAATTTTAATTCAATTAAAAACACACAAACCAATATTATTTCTCCTTTTTTCACTCCTTCATTAATTATTTCCAAACATAGGGTATAAAACAGGCATTTGCTTTCTGGGTCAATGTGCTAGTTTTGAGGCTGACTCGAATATTTAGCCAGAAAACGAAAAAAAAACCCAAAAAATAAAATAAAATAAAAACGCAACGAATGAAATAAATACGTTCTCGACCGTCGAACGTTGACACCTTGTTTCGCCAGCAAAGATTCTAAACAATACAAAAGCGCACACAGTTCATTCACAGGCGGAGAGCAGCCGAGGCGGACAAATGGACAGGCCGTAGACCGTGGGCGATTAGGCAGATAAGGGCTTAAAAGATATGCCTCAAAGTCGAAAGAAAACGGTGTCGCAATGCCTGAACAAAAGTGAAATCAACAACAGCAACAACAATGAGAACAAGAACGAGCCCAACGAAATGTTTGTTTACCCAAAAATTAGGGTCAGGGCTAGAGGCAATGACGACAGCAGACAGACAGACAGACAGGCCAGACGGGGCAACATTTGGTTGCTTTCTTATCCGCTGTCTGAAATACGCTATTGTATGTGTGTGTGTGTATGTGCGTGTGTATCTGTGTCATGCAAACGCAATTGAGATACTTACTTAGCTGAAAGCCTCCTCGTCCCCGCTTACCAATACACAAATGCAATTGTGCCTCCTGCTCAAAAAGTCTGTTCATGACTCTTATTCTAATTTCATTTAAACGTAGCCCCAAACTCGCTTTCCCTCTCTTTCTACCCAATGCACACTCTCGCTCTCTAACCGACATTCTCTTTCACTCTTTGTTTGCGCCAGACGAACACTTTTTCTATATACTCGTAATACACCCGAAACTCTCAAATAAAAAAAATAAAATAAAATATTGCAGCCCATCGGCCATTTTGGTTTTTTTTTTTGGCAATTTCATTTTTGCCATTGTTCTGCTGCTGTTGTTGATGTGCTGTCTGCTGCCTCTCGCGCCCTCGCTTTGACGCCCCCATCGCCAGCTGGCACGCCCACCCGTTGGCCCCACTGCACACGTCGTCGTCGGTCGCCAAAGTTGAAGTCGCCGTCGACGTTGTCTCGAACGATTTTGTTTTTGTTGCTGCTCTCCGAAGCGCAAAAACGTGTCGCTGTCAATTTTGCTGTTGTTGCTGTGCAGTTGTTATTGTTGTTCTTTTTCATGTTCGATTTGCGCACATATTTGCAATTCTCTTGTTTTGTCTGTCTACACCATTTTATTTATTGTTTTACGAAATTTGTTTCTGAGCTTTCTGCTGCTTTCAATTTCATATATATCTGATTTCTTGAAAATTAAAAAAGTTATTTAAATGAAAACTATAATTAAGCCTTAACTTTATCGTTCGTTTATCATCGGTCCTGTGGCGCAATGGATAACGCGTCTGACTACGGATCAGAAGATTCCAGGTTCGACTCCTGGCAGGATCGAAGTTTTTTTTTTTTGCTTTTCTTGGCCGGTTAATTTGTTCTCACTATTTGATACTATTTGAAGCCAGCCAAATTATTAAAATAAATAAATAAAATTATTACGTCTTAATATGTCTTTCAAGAGTTTTACCAGGTGTGCGCTTGAGTATCCATAGTAAAAACGGTATAATTCGTTGATATTATTTTTATGTTTTTTTTTACTGTTTATTAAAATATTTTTGTTTTTGTGCTAAATACAACAAAAATATAAATAATAAAAAAATTAAAAAATTAAATTTCGCCCAACGTGGGGCTCGAACCCACGACCCTGAGATTAAGAGTCTCATGCTCTACCGACTGAGCTAGCCGGGCACTTGCTAGTGATCTAGCCAAAACACAATTTCTGTGCACAGCATTTACAGAACTGAGAGAAGAACAGCAAAGAAGCAAAAATGTAGGGAATGCGAAGAGCTAGACCAAAAAGTAAACAAACTATAAAAACGTCGACTTGACGAAATAAATAAACGCCAACGCCTTACATTTGTTATTCATCTGTATTTAGATAGTGGGCTACCGTGTGGCGAATTGAGGCCACATTGCGTATGCGTAATTTAGTGTTTATTTTTCAGGTCAAACTAATTAGGAGCTCAACAATTGATTTGATGCCGCTGATTACCCTAATGACACCCCTCCCCCCACACACACACAAAAACACAAACACATTCTTAGCTTGATTAGCCACCCATTGTGCGGTTGTTATCTAGCAACTAGCATGTAATCACAACTAATACCCATCTACAATTTATACACACCCCTTTTCTCTCTCTATGAGCACTGCATGTGATTGCATTATAGTTGCATTTTAATTGCACTCATCCATGCGCTTTTTAATCAGTTTTGCCTGGTTTTATAATTTCTTTGTGTTATTCATTTCATTCACACAAACGCGTTCGCATTGATTGTTGCCCTCTCTCTCTCTCTCTCTCTCGAACGCGCAGGCAATTCACATAAAAACTACGAACAGCAGCAGCAGCAATAAAAACAACAACTATTCATAGATTTCTATTTCATTTCACCCTGACCCACCGCAATAGTTTTCATGTGTACCCCTTTTGTGCTCGGTCGACGCCGGCGGCAACTGCAGCTACTAAAACAACAACAACAACAATAACAACAAAAACAAGAAATGCCAACTATTTATGGCGAATATTGTTTGTTGTTGACTGGCGCTTTCTTTCGCTATTTTTTGTGTGTGCTTAGTTGTGTATTTGTGTGTGAGAGAGTATTTATTTTGCTACTCTTGATTTAGTTTACTTGAATTTTATACAGAGTATTCAAAAAAATCATATTGTATCTAGCACAAGAGTACAAATATAATAACAAATTCCTCCTTATACATACATATATATATATACATTATTATATTATATAAGAGTTAATATTATTATTATTATTAGTTAATATCTGTTTACTGAATAAGGGATAACTTAAGCAGATATCAATTATATTAGATATTTTATAGATTGTTTATTTATATTTCTAATATATTATTTTATGAATAGTTTAAAGGGTATTTTGGCAGCAGGCATTTAAGAATAGGTTGTATAGGTTGTTTTTTTTTTGGTATTTTATTTGTGTCTGCGGTTCTTTGAATTTTAGTTGCGATAAAGCGACGCCGGCGCCGCTTGCCACGCACTTTTTCAACCATACGAAACAACAATAGTAACAACAGCAACAATAGTAACAACAACAACAATTGTGGTGACAAAGTTTAGCAAGTGCGAAAATTTCATTCAGACAGCTGAGTGTGTATTGTGCGTGTGTGTGTATGTGTGTGTGGTTGCGTGTTTACGGTGCGTATGATGGCGTATGACTCATTACGCATACGCCGCGTTGTCTGCAACGCATAAAAGTTAATGGGGGCCAATCAATGAATGTTACGAGCATAAAGCGGCGTATCACGTTTCAATCTAAACAAAAATGTGTAAAATTCCAGGGTGTGTGCTGTGCCGAAGATTTATTATGCGTATTGTTTTTGGGATAGCCAAACAAAATCATGAAAATTAATTAATGAACATTTTTGAAATTTCTCAATTACAAAGAAATCTGAAATTTGTTTAATTGAATTCTATAAGGATTTATTAAGTAAGCAATTGTTTTATTTTATATTATTTAAAAAAAAAACATTATTTATTAAGTATACTTTACACATAAAATCTAAAAACACTATTTTAAAGACGCAGAGCGAATCAAGTTCTTCCTAAATGCAATTTTCAAAATTAAAAAATATTACAAATATATAATATTTTATGTATTTAATCGCAAGAAATTGTTTATATATTTATATTAATAATTATATGTATATTATATTAAAATATATATTTTGTTCAAAAACAATCAATTTCAATCATAAAATCAAATCAATCAAAAATTTTGCGAAAATACTTTTTGCACTTTGCTGACTAGAAATACGTTATGTTCATTCATATATAGAAGCAACTCATATATAGAATTAATTTATATATGTGTATACCCACCCAATTCCGTTCTACAACTGTGAATTGCTTATGTCAAAAATGCAGAAACAATTTCGGTGAATATAAACGTGTGTAATATATATTTTCTGTGTGTATAAACAATTTCAGTCGCTATACTTTTTCTTTTTGCTTTCTCGTGCTTCTTTTTGCACCGCCAGATTATTCATTTCACATTTCTTTTTTTTTTTGTTTTATTTTCGTATGCCTTTGTTCTGACATTTTGTGTGTGTGTGTTTGTGTGTGTGCTGTGATTTGAAATGCTTTGTTCAAATTTCACACAAATGCACGTATTACCTATGCACATGTGTAGCTGTATCTGTATCTGTATCTGTATGTACATATCTGTTAGGTACACATGCAGTTTGGCTTTTTATTGCTGTTGTTTTCGCTGTATTTTTTGGGAGCTTTTTTTTGCCATTTTAGGTACATATTATCAGAATTTACTGCGTCTTAGGTTCATTGTTTTACCAAAAAAACAAAAAAATATTTAGCCGACAATTGTTTGCAATACACTTAAAATTGTGTTTATTCGTTAAAGGTATATTATAAATTTTTGGCGCGATCTTGCATTTAAATGATATATTTATGAAATATTTAAGCACATATGAGAAAGGTACAGACACTTTAAATGCTCTTCTCAACCCAGAAATAAATAAAATGCACTTCCTTTTAAATGCGAAATTGTTGTTTTTAAATAACTTTTTTTATATTTAGTTTTCAGTATAAAAGTTTGAATTAAATATAAATTTCTGACTATTTACGTTACAGACACAAGCTGTTTGCTGTAACATCTATATATAAACCCTTCTCAAGCTGAGTCCTACGAAACTTATTATTTTGCTCTCACAAGAGAGAAAAACTGTCAAAGCTGCACTCTCTGTTGATATATGTCATCTTTAGTTATTTGCATTTCTGCCTTTTTTTTAGCCACTAACACAGTTTAAACCTTTTGCGAGTACATTGCCTCGCATTATTTAGCTATTAATCATCGGCAGCACACCTATCTAAATCTACGGCTCGCACCAGAAAACATCAATCAAATATCGAGCGAAAGAAAAACAAACAGATCCCCTTTAGACCCGACACCCACTTGAATTTCTTTTAATTAATGGCCTTTGTTTCACGTATTTTTCTGTTTGTGCTAAAATTTTTCTATATCTCTATATAAATACTCATATATAAATATATGTGCTTATATTGTATAGGTATAGGTATATATATTATAAGTATATTCGCGTATATATTCGTTGCACTCGGTTGCGCCATTTGTTGAGATAAGCGTCGACGTTGCGTTCATTTCAATTTGAAAGCGAGAGTATACAAAGTACATAAAGACTATTTACCAAGTACGAATATATGTATACATATTTGCTACTGCAATATCTCTATATTTTTACTATATTGTACTTCTAGTTGAAATATTTGTGCAAATATTACTCATTCGGCAGTACGAAGCGATTTCGCATGCTCTCTAAATACATACAAAAATATATATAGAGATTTTTATCAGACATTGTCCCCAATACTATGCACAGAGCGTAAAAGATTATATATTTGAAGAGCGTGTAGAGCATTATATAGGTTTAGACACAAAAGTTGTAGATAAAAAATATTACTTAAACGTGAAAAACAAGTGAATTTTGTAACCTAACCTAATTTTTGTTAATATTTGCGATTAAAGTTAATGCAAATAGTTCTTTACTGATTCCATATATATAGCGAAACATTTAAATGGAATTTGGAATACTTTTTTTTTTGTTTTACTTTAATTTGTTAAGTGTAGAATCGGTACAGTCAGAGTTAGTACTTTAACAACACATTGTATGGGG
Source organism: Drosophila paramelanica (assembly GCA_035043915.1). Lineage (NCBI taxonomy): Eukaryota > Metazoa > Arthropoda > Insecta > Diptera > Drosophilidae > Drosophila > Drosophila paramelanica. Next base: position 6,686,335 of record JAWNMO010000674.1, on the reverse strand, counting down.
ATATTAGAGGAATACTAAATTTAAAAAATAAAATTAGATACAAAAATAAGGATTAGATTATATACTAGAAATAGAAAACTATAGAAAACAACTAAAAGTAGGCAACATTTTCAGCTCCAACAAACTAACAAACTATAAACTATTAATAGAAAATCACGTCTCATATTGAATCTTTCCCTTTGACTCTGTTTTTTTCTGTCTCTATCTCTCTCTCTCAAATTCAGCTATAAAATGAGCTCATCATTTTTTGTTATTAATGCGCTAGATGACAATCCATTCATTGATAAATACACGCACCTAGGCAATTAGCACAGCTGACCACAAGAACGGCAAATTATTAAATTAAAAAAAAAATTGAACAAAAAACCAAAAAAAATGTATTTGCTTTATTTTTAGTGCCTGGCATTTCAACTTGTTTTCGCGACTTTTGGCGGCCATTTTGATGACGCGCAAGCGGACAGAATGACATACTGCCAGAGAAATTGCACGAAATAAATACATAGACAGACACACACACACAAGCATACACATAGAGAAACAAATACATGAGCACGTGTAGCTTTTGTTATTTCTGCGCCCCCCGAAATTCATATTGTATATATGTGTTAATGGGTCTCTGACCTGATTTAATAATAATAAATATCATGACGAGCAAACGTGAGTGTGTGTGTGTGTGTGCGCACGCAATAAATACAAAGCAAATAAATATAAATATGTACAAGCTTTTGTTATATGCATAAACATTTTTTATAAAATAAAAGAAGAAAAGAGCAAAAAAAAAATTGCACATGAATTGCAATCAACGCATTTTGCGGCCAATTTACATTTTTATACGTTCATTTTTATGATTTGTTAAAACGTGTTTTTAATGGCTCTTTAAAATACCAAGAAATTTTGTATTGTTCCCGCACATTTATGTTCCTTTTAATGCATTTTCTTTTTTTCTTGTAAAACATTAAATTATTTCAATTTCACGCCTTTGATGTTTAAATTTTGTTGCATTTCAAAACGAAAAATCTAAACTGAATATCTGCACCTAAAAAAAAACATTACCACATTTTAATCCATTAAAATACCATCCAAAAATAGCCTTAGTCAAAAATGTAATTACTGTCCCCAAATTTTGTGCACAAAAGCAAAAATAACCATATATTTTTGGATTTATGTGCGGGTTAAACAAATGAGTGTTATTTAAAAGGACAATTAAGAAACATTCAAAATATTTTGATAATTATAAAAACCAAATATACGGTATATCAAAATTAAGTACAAACAGACGAAAAAAGAACAAAAAATTAAACAAAATTCATTGGCAAACAAAACATTTTAAATTGAAATTAAAAATATAAAACTCGATTAAAAACAAAATGACGAATAACAAATGCTCTATAAAAATATCACATTATATTACGAAATTGATTAAGTATAAAAAATACTTTTTAAAGAAAGTAATATGATAATATATCAAATGTAAGAAACGGAATTGAGTTTAAATAACGAATTAGTTTTAATAAATGGAGCTAGTTCAAAACAAGAATACCCATAAATGGTCGTATATTTTTTTATTTTAAGCTGTAAATTAATCGGAATCAGTTGTTCAAAAAAGCATTTTGATTTCAGCCCAAAATATATTTCAGCCAAAAAAAGTTTTGCTACAAAAATGCCTTTTTTAAAATTTAGTCAGCATTGAAAACAGGTTTTCAAATTTAAAAAATAATATTTTTAAAAAACGTTTGCTATAAACTTAAGCTGAAAATTGTGACACCATAATTTGAGTTCATATTTAAAGCGATTAGGCAATAAATTAACCTAACAAATTTTAAGAATAATAAATAATAAATATTATTTAAAGTTAGCTAAACCAAAATTTATAAACTATAAATTTATATTTAGTATTGAATATTTTTTTGCATTCATAATGATTAACAGAGTGTTTGGTTATAATTATAAATGTACTTCGTGTTTAGTTGTATGTGTTGGTGATATATGGCCACGCCCACTGGCGAGTATTAAATCAACCGACGCCAGCATAGCTCAATATACCCCACACGCCTCTTTGGCGCATTTCGTGTACAGAAAAAAAGTTATATATATGTAGTATATGCGAAAATAAAATGCGAAAAAAATTATCAACAGCGTCTGTTTATATTTTGGCGTTCTCGAACGAGCTGGTGTATGTGAGTATGTGTGTGTGTGTGAGGGTGTGCGTGTGTGCTCTGTGTGTGCCATGAGGCTGTGTGTGTGACCTTGAAAACGGTTGCTTTGTTGTTGCCTCATTTTGGAAATTATCGCGCGTGTTTCGTTGTGTGTGTGTGTGTGTGTGTGCGTTTGTATCTGTGAGTGTGTGTCTGCCTGCCTGTATTGATGAAATGAAAGTCGCTTCTGCTGCTGTTGTTGTTGTTGTTGTTGTTGTTGTTGTTGTTGTTGTTGCCGTTGACAAAATGCAGGCAGCTAAAATTGAAATGCGCTCGCAATTATCGCCGTTCGCGCAGTCGCCGCCATGAAATTAATTATCTTTTTACAGAGATGTACGATTAACTTTTGCGCCATATGAAAAGCCAAAGTTCGCTGTATTAATTCAAGGCCAAGTGCACAGTAATATATAGATATAAAAACAATTATAACAAAAACAACAACAGCAACAACAACTGAGCGCAAAAATACAGCGCAAACAACGAAAGCGCAACAGAAACAAGTGAAAAAAGTAGAAAAAAGAAAAAAGTATGCGATATAAAAACAACAAAATAATATTGTGCAGTCAGAACGAGAAGCAAAACAAAAACAGTTCACAGAGCGAGCGAGAGAGAAGTGAAATATTTTTAAGAATAATGTACATAGAGGTACTTTGTATATATTTATAAATTCCAAATGTAAATAGAGACAGCAAAATTTTAAATTCGTCAACGGGGCAAAGGTTGTATAAATGATATGTGAATCATACGAAATTTGTTCAGAACGAAAAGAACATTAAATAAAAAAATATATTAAATAAATTTATATAAACAATGAAAAAACATTTTCAAAAAACAAAAAAGAGAAAATTAAATAATAAATATATTTAATTATAGAGTAAGCTTACGCAAATTTAAAATTGTTGAAATTAAAGTAAATGTAATTAAATTAATAATCAAATATTTTTAGGAATATCAGATTATATTATTGTATGTGAAGGTAAGTTTTTCTTATATTTTTTATATATTAAAAATAGGCTTTGTCCTTAGGTTTGTTCAGCATTTGATGGAAATTTTAATATTACAATTTATTTCGTGTTATCGATTAAATTATGGAGCTATCGATATCAATAAATATAACGAATATTAACTTTAATAAATTAAATGTTATTCGTAGCACATAATATCCTTAGTTATTCAGTAAAAAGTGTGGAGTCTTAGTGAAATGTTAGGTTTGAATCTGTAGAAAAATATATTTTAAATAATAAAAAATAATTTGGAATTGCCTGTGGTAAATATTGTGCTATATTTGAATATTGGTTGATAAAAATTTCTTTATTCTCTATAACGTATCTCTACGCATATCTAACTGCAATATATATATAGTATTTGTGTCTAGATACAGTTTTGCTCATGCTGGTTTTACTGAGCCCTGGTTTATCCCTCATTAATGCCAATCAAATGCAGGCAAAAAAGTGCCAATCAACTGGACACAAATTTGAGACGTTGCGTTGGCCCAAATCCCCTCGAGTAACTGCACAATCCTTACGAGGAAATAACCCAAATGCAAATTGAACTGTCACAAAATCCCCTCGAAGACAACAACAACAAAAACAGACACACTGAGAGAAATGAGAATTATGTAAACACAAAAACTTTGACTAAAAGTAAACTGAATTCGGTTTAGAAGAATTATTTTTTTTTAATTACAAAACTTGAATATAAAATTAAAGATTTTTTAGCATGCAATTTTATTGTTTTTTTCTAGTAAATCAATAAATTGTCAAGCAAGAAAAGGTTTTTAAATAAAGCCAGATTCAAGCTTTATTTAAAATGATTTTAATTATAAATAAATAAATAATAAAATGTATATGCCAGTTATACTAGATTTTTGAACAGTGTAGGAAAAACAACAACAGCGAGGGAATATCGTGTTAATCCTGTATATGCTAGAGCAACCGTTGTAAACAACTAAAATCCATTTGTGGCACGTAGCTCACGTATTTTGGTCTAAACTAATCGTAGTATCTACAAGCGCAGGGCGTAATGTTTCAGCAGTGGGCGTGGCTGTAGCATATTTTATTGGGGTCTAAAAGCAAAAAAAGACAAAACACAACAACAGCAACGGCATCAAGAACATCATTATTAGCAGCATGATCATGTTGTTATTTAAAAATTCACATGAATTTCAAGGACAAACTCGAAACTCTGCACATTTCGTTTAAAGTCTGCGGTTGGATTTTTTTTTATTTTGTGTTTTTATTTTGTATTTTTGCAGGAATTAATTGTGCGGGTTCTCTCCACACACAAGCAAACGTTGCACTTATTGTGCACAAATGTGTGTGTGTGTGAGTGTGTATTTAGTTCTATATGTTTGTATGTGCATATTTATATATAAATACATTTGCCTGTTCAAAACAGGAAAGCCAAAACCCGCCACAGCGTCAGCTTCTCTTGTGTGCTAATGGCATTTGGCCTATTTATGCTTCCACGTATCCAGACACACACACACACACAGAGTTTTATATAGCTTGCGATATTAGGTAACGTTTGTGCTTCGCTTTCGCTGCGGGGTTTCAAATTTGTTTTTAACCCTTCAACTGACGCGGGGTAACTTTTCAAAAATACATTTTTGTTTTTTTTGCTTTTTTTCCTTTAAAGCATTGCGAGACGTCGTTCGTTTATGCAGTTGAAAGTTAATTAGGTTACAAGCGCAGTGGGTTAACAGGGTGTTTCATTCGGGGCGTTAAGCCATAGAAGAAAAGCCGAGTTGTAAGTTATTAGCAACCTAAATGTAAAGCCTAACAAAATTAATTTAAATATAAATTTATATAAATATTCCTAGTGATGTTAAAAAAATATTGAAACATTGTGTTATCGATATCAGCAACAAAGATTTTATCCAATTTATACTGCTTAATCTTTTTTACGATTCAAATTTATGGATTCTTATAAATAAATCTGTCTTTTTAGTATCTTTAAACTAAAGCTGAAGAAGCTAAAAAGAACGCTAACTTGACGTTATTGCTATTAAAACAAATCGAATCATCGATTTATCGATCTTTGCCAATTTTAAATCGATAATCATATAATCATACATAGTATTATTGAGAGATCAATCAGACATTTTGGCAAATCCCCAAGTTTTTTTTTATATTTTTCATATAAACTTATCATTGCTTTTACTGTATGCGCGTTGCATTCCAATAAGAACTATGGACACCCTGTATTTTCATGTATTTCAATACCAATTTGCAATCGCAACGAAATGTGTTGCACGCGTTCTGCGCGTCTTTCAACCCATATATTCACGTCTGTACATGGCCATATATATGCATATATATAGAGTATATAGCGACACGATATGCATGTTTTCAAGATCAAGGTCAAGCTATATACCAAAACTTATGTACAGCGAGAGGAGTGAGAGAGAGAGAGAGTGAGGGCAGAGAACGGAGAACAGAGAATGCAAACATGTGCCAGCGCATAAACAATGAAACTTCGTTTTACTGGCCTCTCGTCGAACTTTTAGAGCAAGCAACCCTTCTTGTTGGTTTCTTTTTTTTTTTTTTGATTTTTTTGTTTTTTGTGCAGACCATTTGACACACTAAAGCCAGCCGCTAACGTTAATGATGATGATGACGTTGCCTGGCTGGCGATGATCAAGTTATTTGGACAATGGGCAGACAAGTGTACCTGCTAAGAAGAACGATAAGAGGAACAAAAAAAAAAGCAGCTGCTGTCGGGAGACCTTGAACAAAGTCCAGACAATAACAAAAATAAATAAAAATAAAAATAAAAAAAATGTAAAAAACCGCAGCGACAAATTTTTGCCAAAGATCTTTTTTTTTCTTTTCTTCTTATTTTTTTTTTTTTGGTCAAGCTGAAAGTTCTAAGGCATAATATCAGGAAATGCAAGCCGCAAACAACAAGCTAAAACCAGTTCTTATATAGAAGCCATCTACAGCTTATTTATAGCCAGACACAGACAGACGATTGTTAGAGAGAGAGTGAAAGAGAAAGAGAGATAGAAAGAGAGAGGGAGAGAGAGAGAGAGAGCGGCGTGTTATCATGTTTCAGGCACATGATTGAAATTGAAATTCAGCGCTGAAAACCTTGAAAAAATCGACAAAAAAAAATACGTTAAACTTTATTTTTGCGTGTCCTGCACAGATTAAGGCTACCTCGTCTTCTTCTTCTTGTTCTTCTTGCACATATATCTTGCTCTTGCGTTTTTGGTTTCTGGGTTTGGTTCTGGATTCTGTTTCTTGGGCCTTTGGGCTTGGCCGTCTAGACGTTTTTTGGTACGCACCTAATTGCAGTCATTGCTCAATCGATGCCCATCGATTGTTGTTGTTGTTGTTGTTGTTTTTTTTTGTCGATTGGGTTTCTCTGGAAAGTGCCTGCAGCAAAGCGAATTTATGCTAATTTGCAGTGCTCTTGAAATCTGAGGCAGCCAACTTAGCCACAAGACTCTCTTTTAGGCAATTAACGGTTAAAGTGTTTGGCATAAGATATATGTAGATATAACAGATATATCTTCTATGCTTACCTTAGATACTGAACGTAAATAGAATATGTTTTGTCGATGACTCACCTGAAAGAAATAGAAGAAAAATTTTATTAGTTACACAAAAAATTATTAGCTATTATTATTATTATTAATATTTCAATTTTCGAAAAATAAGATATTTTTTTTTAACTAAATAAATTTTGGCAGGATTTCTGACAAAAACAAATACTCTTAATTATTATTTTTATTTGTATTTGTATTTATATTTTATATCAAAAATAGAAAAAATTTATTTTTAAAAATGCATAGAAACATACATATTTATAGAATATAATTTATATATTTAAATATAGTCTATCATTATTAATATTTTAATTAGAAATACTTATATCTCATTGTTTTCCCATTTCTGTTATTTGTCTTTACTGTCTCTGTTTTTCTTGTTCCCTTGTTGTTATGTCTGCAAAGTTTCGCTTTCATTAAACAGTTGTCTTCCAATCTACCTCGCCTTACCTATTCCAATATATATATATTTTACCCTGCACAAGCTTTTCTTAGCTGTCTTTGCCGCATGTTTGCTTTCCCCCCTCCGCCCACTTGAAACGGCAACTTTGCGCAGACTTTTCCCAAACGTTTCTCTCTTAATCGAATCTTTCGCCCATCTCTCATCTCGCGTCTAGTGGACGCATCTGTTATGAACTGCGACGACCTTGTGGCTGTCATTAGCATAAGATTAATGAGGCACACACCGACAAATAAAATGCACTCAAGCTGACCACACACATACATACATATAAATAACCAATTACAGTTGCCAGACCGACCGTACTTAATATACATACAAAAATCGCATCGCATAACTCAACGTTAAGTAAAAATGCCAAAACGCATTCGAATGAAAATGTCAAGAAAATGGTCGTAAAATCATAGAAGAGCAGCTGGAGCCGAAGCTGTGTCTGATATTGGAGCCGTTTCCCATTTTGGTTCCTTGGGAGCAATTTATGGGTTTGCAGACATTGCGCATACGCCACATTGAACAGGCAGCAGTCAAGACCAATTGCCAGTGAAATTGAACAAAACAGAAAAAACAAACAGCAAACGATATAAAAAAGTTGTTTGTGGCTGTGCCGAAGACTGAATGCTCTTATAGATTCGGATAAAATAAATAATCAAAGCTAAAATATGTTTAAAACAAATAATAAAAAAATCCAATTGGTTTTTTGGTAAAAAAAATATTTCCAACAAGCTTTCTTAATAAGCCTAGTAATATATTTTTAACAAAGTGTTAAAAACATGTATAAAAACAGATATCTAATAATCTAATCTAATAATTTTGCCAAAATTTTTGAAAACAAAAATGTATTAAATATTTACAAACTTTTTCCCTTTAAATGAATTTATTTTTTTTTGATTAGTTTCTTGTTACAAAAATATAAATTTTCAAAATAATTTAAAATAATTTTTAGTACTTTGAGAAACTAAATTATTCAAGATAAAAAAGCAGGGCTCAGGAATTATCACTCCGATCTTCGTTTGATCAAGCATATATGTAAAGGATTTAAGTTTGCCTCTCGCAAGATGTTACAAAACTGAATGATACCCTTTGCTAGTGTATTTTGCAAGCATTTGGGGCATGTGGCACACTGTTTTCTTTCTGAGCGTCATCGGTCTCTGTGGCGTATTTTGGGGCACTTTGTGCGCCCGTTTAAGTGCCTCGTTTGCAGTCTTCGCTGCTCCACCCACGTCCTTTATCCTGCGTCCTTGTCTGCTATCATGCCGAGCAACAGCCTTGGCATGATTTCATTACATTACGCGCTTTCCTCCCACACACACACACACAAACACACACACACACCCGCCCCCAGCTTCTGACTCCTTGCGCTCCTGACGTTGCCTTTTTGTGGGTCGTTCGCTTTGGCTCCTTCGTCGGCGCCGCCGCGCACCGCCAGACACATCCACAAGGCGAAGTGAAAGCGAGACGCGTTATTTTCTTCTTCTCTTTTTAAGCTCGTCGAAAAGTGAACAGAGTATATTGGTTTTGTGAAATATTCTTCTTGTTGTAAACCTGTCTGTCCGTTTGAATGCAATTTTGAAGCTAGAATTTTGAACTGTGGAATATGTACTCATGTATACCATTATCAGATATGATAAAAATATATATATCTTGAAACATATATATCTCAAATTTTTCAAATTTCATATAAATTACTGTCGACATTCTCTAAAGATCGTACAAAAATTTCTGGAATAGTCAAATCGATATTTTAAAGCTTTTTGCATACAATTATTTCAGACAAATTACTCAGGACCTTCTCAGATTCACTAACTTATATCTGCCATAATTTTATAACAACAATAATTGGTATCGTTATACCTTGAACGAGTATTGCGCAGTCGGTTACACCCAGCTACAGCGTTCGAACTTGTGTTTTTTGTTCTATTCTTTTTTGAGTTCAAAGCACACGCACAATGCAGCTTGTCGCAGGGCGGGGCAGGACTTTGGCGAGGAGCCGCAAAAAAAACAAAAAAAACAATCGATAATTTTCGGGCCGCCGACCATGTTGGGCTTTTAGCCACATTTATTTTTGTTGGCCATAAAAAGGACTACCCCCAAAAAGGAGCGCACTTTCACGGCCAGGGCCAGGGCCATGGCTGGAAATGGTTACGCACAATGGGAAATGAAAAATGAATGTGGGATTGTGTGCGAGCATTTTTGGGAAACTGGAAATGAAGCTGCGCAGGGCGTTGGCTTAAGGAGTGGACCGTGCCGGGACGGGACGGGGTTATTCGTCTGGCGGGGCTGCGTTGTGGTTTGCTTTGAGAGAGCAAGTGGGATTTTGGGGTCTATACCTCAAAGTTGATTGTCTGCATTTAGCCTTCAACTTGGCGCGACGATGCCAAAAAACGACGTCGACGTCGGCGCTGACAACGCCGTCTGGTGACCTTCAACTTTCAACTTTATTGGCAGTGTCAGTCAGACAGTAAGCATGCCCCAAACACCCAAACCCACCCTAAGCCCACCCACCCACTCTGTCTGTCTGCGTTCTCGGCGCGCGTTTTGGTAATTTCGAGGCTTACTTTTGGCTCATCAACCACCCAACCACCCACTTCCCTTTGGCACCATATGCGTTGTGGAAGGCAAGTTGTTGGCTTTCTTCTGCCGTCTGCCATGCGCGACCTTGAAAATGGCCACGTTCTCACGTGAAAGGTGAAAGGCACGTTCTAAACGGGTATCTATTTGAGTGTGTATGTGCGTGTGTGTGTTTTGAGTTCGTGTCTAATTTGGATTGAACTTTTAGCTGTTAGCTTTAAGTCTGTTTTGTCCTGTTTTTTATGCGACATTTGCCGTGTTTAGAAAGGCTTAACCAAAGCAGGTTGATAAGCTGCCTTTGAATTCTGAGAGAGGTGGAAGCCTAATCTTTTTTAAATGTTTAACAAGTATATTTATTATAAATTTAAAGTGTAATGAGATGAAATATTTTAGAATTATAAATATTTTAGAATTGCTAAAAACAAGTATAAAAATGCATAGATTTTATAGAACATAAATAACAATATATAATGAAAATAACTGTACAAAACTGAAATAGCGGAACTAAATTTAATGTAGTTTTAACAACAATATACAAATTTGATATATATAAATTAAGTTCAAAGTCTCTCTAGATTTAAAAAAAAAATTATAACAGAAAAAATTACCAAAGTTAAACACAATAAAACATAAATTTAAAAAAAATAATCAAATAATAACAATAATAATTTTAACGACAGCCAAACTAAGAAATTAAGAAACTACACGAAACCAAACGCAACAATATTTAATTAAAAGTAATACAAAACAAGGTAAAACAAAAAAAATACAGTGTATCAAAAAAAAAAAAAGTATAATAGTAAAAATAATATATTAGATAGAATAGAATGTATAAATAATTTACTCATTTTTCTGTTATATTACTTAAATCAAGAATTTAGTTTTAACTTTAAACAATAGAAAAAAAAAATAGTATTAAAACAAGAAATTATTAACAACAAAAAAAAAACAAGTATGAAATAATAAATTGAATAAAATTTCTTCGAAGCAAAAAAATGGTTGACAAATGCCAACAACACGCGGTGTTCCCAAGCGGTCCCCCATCTAAGTACTAACCGCGCCCGACGCTGCTTAATTTCGGTGATCGGACGAGAACCGATGTATTCAGCGTGGTATGGTCGTTGGCGAAGGCTTGATGTCTAAAGAGCCACTTTGTTGTACATATGAGAAAATAATAAACTGTGAATTTTAACATTTTTGTTGTTTGAAGTAGAAATGTAAACTTAATATCATATGTCGTTTGACCCAAGACTTTTGTACCGAATTTAATTGGATGTTATATGTGCGTGATTTTGCATGATATTGGTACTGGAATTATTAATTATTTAAGTTTTTTAGAATTAATGAATGATAATTTGAATCAAATATTTTGGTGCTGTAATTCAATATAAACCTTTTTCAGCCCTAATTTTCATATTAGTGTCAATATTCGCTTACATTGTTATTAATAAAGAAAATAACTCAAAAAGCTTTTGACAGCGCTTTTAACAAAAGTTTTCAACTCATATTTTGTAAAGCGCCATCTGTCAGTCACCATGGCCAACTTAGCTAAGCGCTCAATTCACAAATGAACACTAGATGGCGCTGATTACAGCTATAACAGCATTCGTGCTGTTTGTCCGTCTTTTTCGCTCGCACACTCACCTGCTTTGCCATTGGGACTGTATGGATCGTAGCTGCCGGCGGACATGGGCGATGCATAACCGTTGGACATGTTGTAACTGTGATTCTGTGAGCCGGGCGACGGCGACAGCGGCGGCGCTGAGCTGGGCACGCTGCCGGGACTTGGTGTCGACATCCAATCCTCGGGCCTGCAAACAGAATACCAATTAGAATGTGAGGGGGAAAAGCGATGAAAGCTCTCTCTTTGAAATAAAAGAAAAAACTTACGCATCGAGACGCGCCCGCTTTGTGGGCACAAATGCTAAATGCCCATTGGAAGATGCCGCAGCAGCAGCAGCGGCCGCTGCGGCCGACGTCGACGCAATGCCGCTGCTGGCGTTGGCTGTGCTGTTGTTGCTGCTGTTATTGCTGTTGTTGTTGGTGGTCAAGGCGATGACGTCAGGCATGGGTTCTATTTTAATTGTTGTAGCGGGCGTCGGCGTCGGCGTTAACGTTGGCGTTGGCGTTAGCGTTGGCGTCGCCGTGGCAGTTGTCAATAGCTTTAGTTTATCCTCAACACTGGTTGCAGTTGCAGTTGTTGCTGTTGCGCCGCCATTAGCATTGGCCACTTGAAAGGTCAAGGCGACAGCGGCGGCATTGTTGTTGTTGCCGTTGTTGATGTTGCTGTTGCTGTTGCCAGCAGCGGCGGCTGCGGCTAATTGTTGTTGCAACAATATATGACTGGGTATTGTTGCTGTTGGTTTTTGTTTCGGTTGTTGTCCAGTTTGTTGTTGTTGTTGGGGCTGTTGTGGTTGTTGTTGTGTGGCATTCAAACGGTACATTTTGCATGCACGTTATTCTTACTAGCTGTCAAGTGTTTTTGTTGTTGCTGGTGTTGCAGTGGCGTTTGACAACATGGCCACGCCTTCATGTTGCCTATAAGCATTTTATTTTACATAGTTTGTCAGGTGTTGACCAACTGCAACGAACAAAAACAAAAAAATTATTTTAAGAAATTTGAAATGAAAATAAAAATATTTTCTATAAGAATAAAAAACAAAAAAAAATTCGATCGCCCCCGGGTGGACTCGAACCACCAACCTTTCGGTTAACAGCCGAACGCGCTAACCGATTGCGCCACGGAGGCTGCGGTATCTGCGCAAAATTTTTACTTACTTAAAGACGAAAGCACACAGAAAGCTCCAAAAGCTGTTTTCATTGAACTGCTTTGAATGTGTGCGACGTGCACAGTTCACTGCTTACTAAATACATCTTTGGCCGCCCGAGCAACAACTGCCTCCGTGGCGCAATCGGTTAGCGCGTTCGGCTGTTAACCGAAAGGTTGGTGGTTCGAGTCCACCCGGGGGCGACTAAAATTTTTTAATATTTTTTAAAAGAAATCAAATTATAAAATTTAATGCAAGTTACTTATAATATTCCTAAATTAGTTAAATAAACTATTAGTTGCAATTAATTTTTTAAACAATTTCACACAAATTTTATAGTTAGATAGCGTTTTCATTTGTTCAGTTTCTTGCATGACCTATTGTCAATTACCTGACGCTAAATGAGGTCAATGCAGCAGTATAATGCACCTTAAATACATTCGTAATAATTGCCAACTGCATGTACCATCTACCCCCGCCCCCTTACAGCCCACCCACCCAGTCTTAAACGCGCCCTTTGTCTTTGTTTGCAACGTCGTCCGGCAGTTCACATTGTATTCTCTAGAGAATGCATGACCACGCCTCCCAATAGCTCACACGCCCGCGCGCATACAATTAGCTTGATACACACATATACACACGAACACACACACAAACACAAACAATCGGAGTTGTGCGTGGCGTAAGCATATTGACCCAGAATCCTTGATAAGGTCGCTCACGCCGACGTTGACCCAATTTTCTTTAGTACGATTATGTAAGGACAGTGGGCGCTTTCCTCCTACCCCCCTGGGACTTGGTTGTGGGGGTGTTGGACAACAGATATTTGCAATAATATCTTTATTACACTTGTGGTCAAACGAAATTCAATCAAGCTGCAAACAAGTATCTGTCCAATTTATCTATGCTTGCCTTTCCTTAAAATAAAAACAAATGCGAATGCTCGACTGAGAGTTACTCCTTAGTAAGAGTTTTTTACAGCTAGTTTAATTTAAGTTTATTATTCTTTATATTCGCAATCTACAGTCTTGCTGAATCTAACGAATTTGGTACCTGATTTACCTATATAATACTATACTTAATTCAGCTTCAAAATAAAAACTTCCCTTTGCTTTAGAATTGTTACATAATTGTTCTCAAGCTCATTACGCTCGTTATAAATCATTCTTTTTACAGGGCATACAAAATTGGCAGATTGAAATCTATTTATTCGACACACAGATAAAAATAGAATTTATTTCTTATTTCTTTTTGTACAATACGTTTTGTTGTTGTTGTTATTTTTGCAATTGGCAAAGTTTATTCGCCTTTTGTCGCTGACATGTTGCACTTGCACTCATTTTTGTATTATTCCCGCAAATCGGGTGGACATGCGGTATATATAAAAATATATTGTTGTTGTTATTGTTGTTGTTGTTGTTGTTGTTATTGTCTGTCTATCGTATGACTAAACAAACCGTCTGAAAACTGCCTGATGGACCCGACGCGGTAAACGATGCATTTCCGCTGCAAACAACTTTTGTAGTTTTTTTTTTGAAAAACACAAAAAAAAGAAAAAGAGAGAGAGAGAAGAAAAAGAGGAGGGCTGTCATGCAGCTCAAAACTCATCTGCATTGCCAATTGGCGCGCCACACAAAACAGCTGCAATTTATGCATGTGCATTACAATTAGCGAAAGGGTTTCAGTTTTCCCACTTCTTTTCTTATTTTCCTACTTTGATTTTTTTTAAAGTTCTTTTAAGTACCATAAATTTTAGAAGTAAATATCGAAACTAAAATAAGTTCGTTGTTATAAAGAAAATGCATGAAAATTGTTTGTGTAAGGGTAAAATAAAAACGTTAAGATTAAGCCCAAGCTAGAATTCATATTTATATTCTTTACCTAATTATATTTTATTTTTGCTTATAATTAAATACTTCCACATTATAAACTCAAAATGTCATTAAATTGAAATATGTGTATCATTAAATACCCAAATGTTTTATATTTATTACTTACCAATTTTGCTTGCAGTTTTATTTGTCATTAAATCCAAAATTTATTTAAGCCGTGTTTGTTTATTGTGTTGTGTATTGACTTTGCGTTTAATAATTTATCTGTTTGTCGTAAGATTCATTAAAAATCTGTAAATAAAAAACAACAAAAAAAAACACACATTCAATCAATCAATCAAATCATTTTTGACATCTCAAATAATCATCAGCATTTAATTGATAGTTAACACACTGTGCGCGACAGCCAGTGCACTTTCAGAGAGAGAAAATACAGAGAGCGCCAAAGAGCGCGGAGAGTATAATTCCAGATAGTTTGCTGTGAGAGCAAAAACGCCTATGCAATTTGGGTCTCAGTCAAATGACAACCCTTCACCCCCGCACAGTCAATGCCCCTGCCTCATCGCAAGAGCCCAGACACAGACACGTGCATTTTCAACAAACATAAAAACTTATTGACAGCCCGGCGACGAAGGCAGAAAACACAACGTAGCACAAATTAAATGAAAAATCGTTCAATGTTCGGTTCGGTTAAATATATTTTGCATTAAAAATTGCTATTTCTGTGATTTGATTAAACATTGCACGCGCCGTAATGAGAACAGCATTCAACAACAACAACACTAACAAAACGCACACACTGCATTCTCACTGTTGCGCGCTCTCGCTCTCTCGCTCTTCTTCAAATATCCGTTCTTTGCGCTCTCAGAGAGCGGCCGAGTAAACAAGCGGCAGCAAATGCATGAAAGTGAGGTGTGGGTGGCACAAAAGGGAGGAGGAGAAACGCCACTTTCTGACAGCAGCCGCACCAACAACAATCACATACTGCTGCATTTTTTGTGCTCTCAGTTTTTAGTTGACTCTCTGAGTAAAGAGAAGCGCCAACAAATGCATGGAATGAATATGTTTGTGGGTGGGATGGGGAGCGCAACGTCACTCGCCAGTATAAGCAGCAGCAGCAGCAACAACAACAACAACCACACTTGGCACGGCACAGTTTTTATGGTTGTTTAGAAGTTGGCATACACATATGCATATTATAACTAACATTACTTTAAAATGTTATCATTGTTATTATTACTCTTCTTCGTACTGCAGCGTTCATAGAACTTTTTCCAAGCAATTAGAACACAAACACACACACACACACAACAATAACAAAATTCACATGCATGTAAACACGCACACGCACACACTAACACACAGCCACGAGTTGTTTTAATTAAACAAAAAATTTGTTTCACTTTACGTTTTGTTATGCTGGTGTTTCTAGCATAAATTTGGTTCTATTTATTTATTTTTTTTTGTTTTCTGCACTTTTTCAGCTACATAAACGACGCGCAATGTAATTTTTATTACACGAGAGCCGCACATAAAAACTAAAACTAAAAGGCCGCCGTTGCCGTTAGCCCGTTGCTGCTGCTGCTCCGTTGCTGTCGGAGCCAAACGGTCGCGCTCTCTCTTGGCGCTCTCCGGTTCTCTCAGTTGCCATCTCTCTCTTGTGTTCGCTTGCGGGGGCGAGTGTGTGGAGTGTCTGTGTGCAATTGTTATTGCTATGTTGCTTTGGCTTGCGGCGCATGCGCGCTGCTCAATTTTTTTTCTGCTTGGCAATGCTTTGGCTCTTTGCCTAAGCTGCGCTCAACTTTCGCGCGAACAGCAACACGAAAATCAACAACAACAACAACAACAGACATGCAGTAGCCAAAGCGGCAGCACTCGGCTGCTGTTGATGTGCACTGTGGTGCGTGGTGTGAATATGAGGAATTCAAATTTATCATCTTATATTTGTTTCAAATAACATTAAAAAATAAATAAATAAATATAATACAAAAAACTTTGTTTCACATTTAATTAATTTGCACAGCTTAAATAGAGGTGCTTAAATATTTCCACACACGACCCACTGTGCACGCACACGAACCCAAGTTTGGGGCTAGCGTGCGGAACGTTTTTGTTTTTTTGAAACTTGTTTTCGACTTGGGCTCATTGTCTGTGCCTGACTGGCTGGTTATTGCTGCTGCCGCTTTTGGTTATGTGTAGTTGTTGTTGGTATTCTTGGTTTCTTTTTCGTTGTGGTTTTAAGCTCCACTTGTTGTTGTTGTTGCTGCTGTGCTTTTGACTTTGTAACACACTTTTTGTGTTGATTTCGCTGTCGACGTCGGCGCGACGCCGCTGCCGCCTGCTATGTGACTTTTGATTTTAATGCTTTTTTTCTTTAATGGAATTTATGCATGTGTGTGTGTGTCTGTGTGTGTATTTGTTCGGTTTGCCTGCCAATTTGCTTAGCCGCTCTTTCTCTCGATCTGTCGCGTCTGCTCGCACACAGAGTGCATTAAGATTACGACGCACACGAACTGTTGTTGCTTCTGCCTTTGCTGTTGTTGCTGCTCTTCTTTTCTTCATTTCGTGGGAATTTGGCAATTTTTAAAGTTTATTTTCAACTCTTCAGTCAAGTGAAAAGGTCAGGTGTTTAGGCCGCTTGCGTATACAAATGATGGAATCGTCAGGATTAGCACAAAAAAAATACAATGAATATTTAGCTCAACAATATCTGGCGTAACTGTCGTTTATTGCTTTTACGTGACTTGCCCGGTTGCATGCTTGCGCAAATGCAACTAACCTCACTTACTCCCGCCCTCAACTAATTTGCAATAATCGTCTATTGAACCCATTAGCCAAGGGGAATCCAATAAAGAGCCAGAACACTGCCCCCTCAACCAACGACCCTGTGTTTAGCAAAAAAAAAATATATAAATAAAAAAAAACAATGCAAAAACAGCTAAAAACAGAATGCCAAAGGTTTTTTGAGTGATGAAAAATGAACAAGTGAGAAGGCCCGCCTAGGAGATACCCTGAATTCTGCGATCTGTCGTTAACAAACATTTCAATTCTTCTGCATACATACATATGTACATACATACAAATTTACACATACACACACAAACGCACGCTGCATTATGAAAAGTTAATTCTTAAATAGCACCTAAAATAAAAGTGTGGTATTTAGCATTTTAAAATTTTTACCCATTTTTAATGGGTATAAAACATAGATAGAAAAAAGCTTAATTAGCTTAATTATTTTACACTGTTTTAAATGATTTAATATATTCTGATCTTAACCACAGAATGTTGTTATAAGTAATTTTTTGATTAATTATTTCTAAGCTGTTGTAAGATTTTTCATTTCGTATTAATTTTTTTTTTGAAAACGTTTTTCAAACAAGAACTCGAACTTTAATCGAATCAACAGCGAAAGTTAAGAATAATAAGATAAAAATTTTCTCATTCAAGCCACCTCTATAATAAGGAATATACATAAATTCGGTTCGGGTGTTGTTTCGGCTGATTTTGCTGCAACTAATCATTCGATTCAATGTTTTGTTTATGATTTAAAAAACTTTGGAATTTCAGGCTCGAACCGATTCGATTTAACGCCTTTATAAAAATGTAATTGTTTTCTTGCAGTGGAGTCTAATTTGTAATTTTCGCCAACTTCCCCTTACTATTTCAGCACATGGGCAGTGATTTAGGGCTGTTGGCTGATTTCACACATACGAAAACCAAAAACAAAATTCACTTGGGGGAACGGATATGGAGTATGGTATGGAGAATGGAATGGGAGTGGATGTCGGGCTCCACGCCCGAGTTGTATGGCACAACACGCAAGCGAATCGCGGCAAACATTTATTATAAACAGTAGCAAAAACAGCAACAACAGCGGCAATAAAAAAGTGCAAAGCGCAGTAATGACGAAAATGTAAAAGCAGCGACAACAACAACGAAAACGGCGTCAACAACGACAACGACGACGACGACGACGACGGCAAGTTGAATGACATAAAACATCAACTGACCTTCAACTCTGCGACTGAACCTTAGAAAAAATGAATAATTTTACACTCGAAACAAACAAACGCACACACACACACACATGCATGGATGGACATGCAAATGTGAGCGGCGAGCAGCGCATGCAACTTACAGCAATTTACAATGGACAGAGGTGAGCAGCAAACTAGAAGAGCGCGCACGAGAGCGCCAAAAACCACTCAAGCATAGCAAAAACGAAAAGTTAAAAATTGTAATAGTGCTGCAAGCACTAGCGTTCACACACACATACACATTCACATACGTATGCAAAGCCCAAAAAGCGAAGAAGAGTGTGTGAGAGGGAGAGAGCTGGCTGCGAAAGCTGGCCCCAGTGCACTAGGCATGACGTAAATTACAACAAAACTGAGGCCTCTTCTGCTCTTGCACTTGGAGAGAGCACAGCAAGAGAGCATGCCTAGGAGCTGCCAGAGAGCAACTCTACAACTACAACTACAACCACAACTACAACCACAGCTAACGAGCAGTTGCAGGCGGCCTATTTAACGTTGCATGTTTATTTTTGGCCCTGGTAGCAGAGACGCCAGCAGCAGCGGCAATATTGCATTCACTCTCGTTTTAGTTTTATTTCTTTTATTCTCATCTAGTTTTTTTTTTTCGTTTAGGGCTCTGTAGAAACGGAAGTGGGGGCGGAGCACGGCTGGGGTAGAGGGTTTTTTGCTATGTCAGCGGATGCATCATGTGACGACGGCTAGCAGTTGCACGGCATTTGTGCGGGTGGCGGAGCAAAGCGTTGCGAGGGGGTGAGTGGGGGGCAGACCAGCATTATATGTGGAATGTTGAGCATGCCATTTACACCTGTGTAAATGACACAGGTAGGTCAAATTTTTTGTTACTTATAAACTGGCAATGAGTTTTGGGCATTCAGAGCGATAGAAAGAGAGAGAGAGTAAAAGAGAGTGAGAGGAAAAGAGGGAGATGGTTTCGACAGCTGTTGAGTGTGAGCTGGCCACAACCTCACAAACGCCAAAGAAGTTTGCCAAATAATATATTTAATTAGATCGATAGAGTCGTCGTATTTGGGGCAACATTTATGAAATAACCCGGTGGCAGCTTGGACAGTTTGGAGTAGTCATTATATGGTATAAATAATAAATAATAACAAAAAAAGATCACAAATTGAAAACACTCTGGTTGTTCAGATACAAATTTTAGATATCGAGAAACTACTTCTCATATTAATTTAATTACTTTATAATTTTACATTTTCAGAAAATATATAATAATATAATATAACAAATAATATATTTATAGTTATATTTAAAAAATAGTTCGAAATAGAATTTAAAATGTTTTTTACTTAATTTGGATAAATTTATTTTGCGAAACTTAAAATCGCTGTTGTTAATCGATTGTATAAAATTTAAAAGTAATTCTAAAGGTGTACGATTTTCAGCCATGAATAACCACCACCTAACCACTCTTGCTTGATTTTAAAGTACATTCAATACCAAATAAATTTGCCACCTGGTTGTAAAACCGAACAAAAGCTACCTGTTCGCTCTTCTCAAGGGATTATCATGATACCCGCCAGCTGCCCTTTCTTAGTCAACACTTATTGACATTTTCCACCAGACATTTCTTCATGTTTAATGCATGCTTACACACACACACACACTCACACAAACACTTGCAAATGTTTAGGCGAATATTGAAATTCCTCTACTTGGCTCACACTCTTGATAAGCACTCAAAATGTTTGAACCCAAACTGACCCCTTGCCGGGCAGGGGGCGGGGCAGGCGCTTTGGGGCGTGCCATTGGCTTGGTTGGTTACAATGTTAACACGCCTGTTAAAAGTTCAAAGCTTTCAAGTCAAGTGCCGCCAAAATGTGCAAGGCACATTCCATTCTAAGTCCCCTTCTTTCCGATTCCGCCCCCTCCTCCCCCCGAGCAAATATCCGAGTATGACGTTTCCATTGCTGCATCCTTGACCCAAACAATGCGCCAATTTGTGGGCCAAACGGGCGCCTCGACGAATGAAGAACCTAACGACGCGCAAAACAAGTTAAGTGAAAATGCAAAGAAAGCAAGAGTAGAAGCGTGTCACGTGCAAAAAGTGTGAGACTAGGAGACACCCTAGAATCAGAGATACTGTATATTTCTTGTCTATTAAATTTCTATTAGAAAATTTATTATGTAAAACTATTATTGATTTCTGGAAAAATTAATAAGTTGCCAAATGATATTTGTAAGGAAAATTCCTGAAAGAATTTTTACTATACTCGTGGTAATACATAGGTATAATAAAATCAAATCAAGAAATGTTAAATTTTAAATAGAAAGTTGACATATGAAAGAAACAATTAATTCACTTAATAAAAATTAAATAAAATTCTTGTTAAGGCAAATGAGAAAAACAGAATAACATACGTAATGTAAAAGAACAGACAAGTAAAATTTAATATTTTAAATTTAATAAAAATGATAGATTGATTAAGTTAAAATATTGTGCGATTTAGAAAAATAAAAAAAATGTATTTTAAGTAATAAAAAAGTTATTGACGATGCCAACAACACGCGGTGTTCCCAAGCGGTCCCCCATCTAAGTACTAACCGCGCCCGACGCTGCTTAATTTCGGTGATCGGACGAGAACCGATGTATTCAGCGTGGTATGGTCGTTGGCGAGAGCCGAATGACTAAAGAACAGTTTTGTAACACATATGAGAAAATAATAAAATGTGAATTTGTACCATATTGGAAAATGAAAGCTTACATTTTTAGTGAATATAACATGTCGCTGTATAAATAAACTCTTAAGCATTATTTCGAAATAACAATACAAATATTAGTATGAGAGGATTGTTCTGTTTGCCTTACACACATTTGCACAACTAACTGTACATGATACCCACCCAAGTCAAGCATTTTCAATGGTCATAAATAGTGCTTAGTGCTGGCTGGTTGGGCGTTGACAATGACCACAGCCCAAGAGACAGAGCATCAGAATCTGTAGGCAGCAAAGAGTGGCCAGAGCCAAAAGCCAATGTGAAATGGAAAGGTCTTCCACCTGACAGCCGCCGCCATGGCGACAACGCTCTGGGAGGCAAGGACACGCGTTTCGTCGCGTCGCTAAATGGAATTGAAAATGCTGCACAGCAAAAAAGAAAATAAGAAGCAAAAATCGATAAGTTTCACTCGTGCATTATGAAAACGTTTTGTTCGAGCTGAGTGCAAGCAGGCTGTGGGAGGAGTGGCGAATTTCGTTTTCAACCATCTCTTTCCCTCTTTTACTGGGCACGGTCAGTTAGCATGTTATCAACTGACGTGCTGAAAAGTTTCTGCATATTTTTATAGCCAAGACAGGCACATACATAAATGCGCCCCAACTTTGAAGTGGCATACTAGAGTAAAAACTCGGTAAGGCTTATGCCATCTGGGTTCAGGGAATCATGTGAATAAACAGCTGTAGCACGCAAACCTTTAAAATTGATTAGCTAAGGTGTTATTAAATAATTCTTATTCGCATAGCTTACAAACATATTAATTATAAAAAATGAACACATGGTAATATTTAATTCTACATATAACTATTTTGAAAAGAATAAGGTATAATCATCATCAAAATTTTTTTTTAGTATTTACTCACTTCATAATCAATGCTGTCTATGCTATCCACTATTTACTGTTCTTTTTACAACTGAAAAAGAAATATGCAAACATATCAAAAAAATTTGTTTAACTAAACAGATTAGTAAATATTGCTGGAACTACAAACAAATTTATATAGACAAAACAAACAAAAGAACAAAAGACAAAAACAACTTAGAACTTATCTAAGCTTTCAGTTGGTCAATGAGCTTTAGGTAGCGGATTAGTTTCAAGCCCGATCAATCGGTCCTGTGGCGCAATGGATAACGCGTCTGACTACGGATCAGAAGATTCCAGGTTCGACTCCTGGCAGGATCGAAAGTTATTTTTGAGTTTTTTTTATTTTTAATTCGATTGGAAAATATTTGCATTCTAACCAACAACAAAATTCTTTAAATAAATTCAAAATATTTATTTATATGTTTTTCAAGCATTTAAGTTTCCCAAAGCAAACACAAAACGAAAATTTTTTTTTTATTTAACTATCTTATCTTTTTTGACATGCCTTTAAAGAACAAGTCTTAGTTTAGAATTTCGTCAGCGTAAAACAAGCGGCCTCCGTGGCGCAATTGGTTAGCGCGTTCGGCTGTTAACCGAAAGGTTGGTGGTTCGAGTCCACCCGGGGGCGATTTCATCTTTTGCTTTATTTATTTTTTTTTTACGCTGTAATGAACTAGCCAAGGTCATTTATGTAAAAAAAAAAAACTTGTGTGGCAGCCCTTTAGCGCATGTTAAGCTTTCGATTGTTCAGCAAGTTGTAGAGCAAGTTTTTTTCTTTTACCTCTTGGCCAGTTATGCATTTAAAACTGGCTCCAGACATAATGCAGACTTATCACTCCATCGTCTGTTGATCAACTTTTGCAATTGCTTTTAAGCATTTCGTCATGCGCGAAAAATAAGGAGAAACTGCAGCTAAATGCAATAAGGCAAAAAATAACTGGTAGAAAACGGGGCGGTAACCGATGGACCTGAACTTGAGGGAGTTATGAAGATGCGCTGGTTAAGTTTAAAAAAAAGAAAAACTTAATAAATAAAAATGTAATATTTTAAAATAAAAAAAAAACACAAAAAAGGAAATTTCCCAACGTGCTTCCCATACCGGGAATTGAACCCGGGCCTTCCGGGTGAGAGCCGGATATCCTAACCACTAGACAATATGGGAGATGAAAGCTTGCAGCTAAAATTCATATTTAGTACCACAACAATGTTGTTCAATATGGTTATTAGAACAAATGAAAAGCAGAAATTTATTTTTAAATTCTCTTCATTAATTTGGTGTAGGAATCCAATGCTCTCAGAGCTGCACAATTTCAACACAATTTGTTGTGCCTCTGGAATATACATTTCCCATGCTTTATTTTATTGCCAAACAAATCTGTTGGCATTCATCAAAATTTCTGCAATGTTTGCGTTTTGTGTGTTGAATTCGTTTAGTTTTTGTTTTTCGATTGCGGTGCATTAACCGCAATTTACGTCGTCTAAACAAAATAGTCCAAGTCCATATAGGAAATCTACATTTTTATAGTATACAAACGAATTACGTATGGGTTGTTAATGGATTTATTTTTATGGCTGTGTGTGAGTTGTTTTAAGGTTAAGTTCAGTCATTCGCCTCGTTTCGTTTTATTTGCATGACAAACAAAAACGTTTTTAATATTTTTATTTTTTTCTCATTACGTTTCTCGTATTTTTGTTGCCGCTGAATACACACAGTGCTATGTTATGCATTCAAATTTATGCATTTTCTAAACGTGCTTTTATTTACATTTTGCTTTCTGTGCTGATTATTAGCAGCTCCGGCGCCTATATCGTCTCTCCCTGCCGTCGCTTATCAATCGCTTGCCATTGATTCTTGGATTTCATTTCAATATTGGAATGAATTTTTTTTATAGACAACATTTTTGTTTTAAGTAAAAACAATGCAACAGCGTTGTAAGTGCACTCAGTGTAAGAGCATTCTCTGAAGGTTCAATAAAAAAAAACATAATAAAAAAGTTTGTATTCGCCCAACGTGGGGCTCGAACCCACGACCCTGAGATTAAGAGTCTCATGCTCTACCGACTGAGCTAGCCGGGCTGTGTGACGATCATCGAAAAAGTTATATAGCTGAATTTTATGCAGGATTGCCGGACTATTGATAATGATAAAGAATTGATAAAAACTTGACTGCGCCTTTGTTCTGCGATTTTCGCATTTTTTTAATGATTTTTAAATATATTTTCAACTGAACCTTTGTGATCCTTATGATTCGTAAAAATATTTCAAAATCAATTTCCTGGTGCTTAAATATAAACAAACGTGCTGGTATATCATTATTAAGTAAATAAATATATAAGTGTTAAATGTGGCTTTTATTACAATTAAACGCTAAATTTTGTTTTTATTCATTCACCATTCTGAGCTAACCAAAAACTCTTTTTTATAATTATTTCTATAAAGCATTATTCGATTTGTTTTACTTAGAACATTTGCTGTGTTCTTTAACAATTCTATTCTAGATCAATTTCCCTTGCGTTTCCAACTGCTATTTATTTCACCCGCTGAATAACAGCCCGGCTAGCTCAGTCGGTAGAGCATGAGACTCTTAATCTCAGGGTCGTGGGTTCGAGCCCCACGTTGGGCGAAAATAAATTTTTTTTAAAATACTTTTTTTGTTTTTTTTAATTGTTGACTTTTTGATTCTTTTTTTTTTTTTTTGGTCTGCCTTAATCAAACAACATTTTTGTTTATCTATATTTTGCGAGCCTACCCTAACTTATTTGGCCTTGTCTGTCACAGACGCTGCTGTTTTTGCCAGTGGCGTACACAAACGAGAAAATGAATACAAAAGGAAGAGAAAGATAAGGAGTGAGCGGGAACGTATGTGCTTGTGTTCCGTCTGTATATGTATGGCATTATGCGTGGTAGGTCTAGACGGAGGTCGCTGAGTAGCCGACAACGACAATAAACACAAACAATTTGTCTGCACAAATAAGCCTGCCTTTCATTTGCTTCATTTGCCCTTTTTTCTGGTCTTTCACAATGAAAATAGAAGATCATGCAAATCAACTGGCACAAACATATGCTAGATAAGCATAAGCTATAAATTCTCCATATTATTATGTAATGTTAATTTGTATCCTACGTATATAGACATATTTATTTTATTACCAATCGCCTGGACAACACTCATGATATTTAAAAAACAATATTAAAAAATGTATATTTTTTTATACCCTATGTATAAATTAAGCACAGAAAAATTTCAAAATACTTATTCATACATACATTCCAATATATTTAGTATACAAAAAAATGTTAACTGTTTTTTGTGAAGATCCTAATATATTTTTTACAAAAATTTATGATTTTGTAAAAATAAATTTCTAAATTCTAATAACAATTTGTATACGCATTTCAAATTAGATAGTATAGTTTTATATAGAATATATTTAAGTCAAAATTCATACTTATTTCCGAACCCATATGCCCGACACTCTAGCGAGTAGCAAAACCAAAAAGCCGTCTGGCAGCCTGATTATCTGCCTGCCGTCTGTCTTGTGTGTCTGTCTGCAATGTCCCGTTTGTGTCTCCGCCTCTCTTCGTTTCTTTTGGCTCCCCCCCGCGCTTTATATCTAAGTCTGGGTCTCTGCTTCTGCTTCTATATGCATGCATTTATTTTGTTTTGTTTCCTTTCGCACATTGTTTCGTTTTAATATTTTATAGCAAATTACTTGGCCGACGGGGTGGCTGTCGCTGTCCCCCCGTCCCACATGAACGAAACCATCGCACTCCCTATCTCTTTGTCTCTCTCTTTTATATTCTGCATTGAGGTAGTCGCGTAATTTTATACATCATTTCCATTAGGAAGCAGTAAAATGCACAGCACACAATAGGGGCCATGGTGAAAACAATCACAGAGCCAGTTTTGATGGGTTAGAAGGGGCCATAGGGGAGGAGGGAGCAGCTAATTAAGACTGCCATCTGTATGTGCAGACCAGCGCCTATAAATAAACTCCAGAAAATAACACAACACTGCGGGGCACACAGAACATCCATTTCATAGGGACATGCTGTGTAGGCAACCTGCATTCACCAAGCCCGGCTAGCTCAGTCGGTAGAGCATGAGACTCTTAATCTCAGGGTCGTGGGTTCGAGCCCCACGTTGGGCGCAAATTAAAATTTTTTGTAACTTATTTTTAGACATATTTTAAATATGTTTTTATCTTGAAGGAAAACTAAAGAATTACAATAATACATTTTGAAGAATATAAATTAAAATTTAAAATATTTAGTCTGCACTTATGTAGAAACTTAGGCAGCCTAGAGCCAACTGGCCCATTAGCTCAGCTGGTTAGAGCGTCGTGCTAATAACGCGAAGGTCGCGGGTTCGATCCCCCCATGGGCCAATTAGATTTTTTAATTTTTTTCGGTACTAAGAATATAATTAAATTCATACATTTTGTTTTTAATATTCTTTTACAAATACAAGGGAAAATTTTGTCGGACTTTAAGCATTTTGATTGGACATGGGTATATGGTATTTATATTTATATATATTAAGAAACTTTTTAAAGCATTTATGACTAAATGTAAAGATGGATGCATAAAAATCAACATAGATTTAAAAATACAGAAACGAAAAAATAATCTGTGGCCCATGAGGGGATCGAACCCGCGACCTTCGCGTTATTAGCACGACGCTCTAACCAGCTGAGCTAATGGGCCATGCTGACGCCATTTTGTTTTAAGGATTATTTGAGAAAATATAAAGAAAAATTAAAAAAAGAAAGATCTTAGTAGTATTATACAATAAGTAAACCAACGTTAAAATTTATTATTTTTAAACTGATCTTTAAATAGTAATTTAATAAATATAACTTTACTGATTGAAATTCTAACAAATAAGTTAATTTTAAAGGATATGTTTAAAAAAGTATTTTGGCCCATGAGGGGATCGAACCCGCGACCTTCGCGTTATTAGCACGACGCTCTAACCAGCTGAGCTAATGGGCCATGTTGACGCCATCTTGTTTCCAGGACATTCAAAAACTCAATATTTTTCGCTTCCGGAAATATTTTGCTTATAAAAAAATATTACAATTATGGCCCATGGGGGGATCGAACCCGCGACCTTCGCGTTATTAGCACGACGCTCTAACCAGCTGAGCTAATGGGCCTCATACTCGATCATTCAATGCTAGCAAACAGAATACCTGGACAGCGTGAACGATAATAAATAATGCTAAACTTACCAATAATTGATATTTATGTATAACGGCTGGCAAATTGAATGGTACGTCGACTGTTTAACGACTTAAATTATTGCACGCTTGCCCGCCAGAATGTGTTATAAATAATCTTCAAATCGTATAATTAATTGATTAAAATTCTGCAATGAAATTAAGGCATAAAATTAGCTTAAAATACAAAGCTGAAAAAATTAAAAAATAAAAATTGCATCAATGAAACCCAACGAAAACTAATGAAGAAATAAAACGAAAAAAAAACAACAAGAACAAACGAGAAGCAGACTGAAATGTATGTATGCCCCGTGTAGATACAAGCATATGAAATCAAGTGAAGTGTGTGTGTGTGAAGTAGAGCCGACGCAATAAATTTTCTGTGGTGTAGGTTAGGGCAAGCAGCGTGTACGTGCCCTCGCTCGCTCGCACACACAGACGCGCGCGCCATGCAGTATAGTGTGAGAGAGAGATGCACACCAGACAGCTGCATGGCCGAGTGCACTAGCGGCGGCGCTGGCAGAGCGGCGCTGACAGCGACTGCGACAGAGGCAGAGCGCCTCAATAGGCCGACATGAAGCAAACTTGCAATTTTACAAGAATGAGCGTAGAAATGAGCAGACGGCGCAACTAAAAAAAGCAGTTCCAAGCAGTGCATGTGTGTGTGTGTTCGTTTGCACTGCTGCAAGGGTCGGGGGAGCAAGCAGGACAAGAGAAGCCGACAGGCTGACATGGGCCGATGTCAGGGGCATGAAGTTGCAATGAAAATGAAATTGCAAGCGGGAACCTAGACACAGCACCACACACATACATTGCCATGTACATATCTGATCTGAGTCTGTGTTCGTGTTTGTGTTATATTTAGTTACTTGTGTCTGGTTCTTACTGCATGCAATGTGGCAATTTTAGATATGTATCTGCAAGATGCATTCGCAAAGACAGACAAACTTCAGGCCCAAGCACAATTTTCTCTCTTTTGCGCTATTTTCGCTTTCAACGAAGCTGCAGCCCAAAATGGTTGACACTTTTAATGCTCCAGACGAGTTTTCGATTGAGCAGGTTAATGGGGCTACAAGATACCAGCTTATGATATACATAGGGCTAAAATAAATACATGTCTATAAATTGCGCACTAAATTTGGTCAATAAAAATTTTAATGTTGGAACTCTTACGAATAAATACGTTATATAAAAAAAGAGTTACAAACATGTTAGATAAGTTTATTGTACAAAAAGAATTCAGAGTTTTTTTTTTTTGTTTTAATAAGACACTTTTTTCTTTCTCAAATTATTTTTGTTATATGAAAGTCAATCTAGATTTGTATTTTGAGAATTTAGACGCTTGTTTCTACGAACTTATAATAAAGTGATCAGATATAAATGAGCTGTTTCTTAGTGTGCTCGATTTATTGAGAAAAATTGATTTGCAGACAAAAAGTATATTAAAATTCCTTGTAAAAGATTTTTTTAAGAAATAAATCTTTTTTTAATCGTTTACAAAAAGTTCACATTTTTAAATCTAACTAGCATCATTTGAAGCTACAAAATGAATCTACTATGATAATTTAAAAATTCTATATTTTAAAAAAATAATTGTAAATGTAAATTATAATTTTTATGTTCTTTTTTTAACGAAAAAAAGTTATTAAAAAGCAAAATTCTTTTAAAAAATGTAGGTCGAAAAAGTAGGAGTAGGCAATAAAAATGTACCTTCACATAACATTTTTTAAACGTTTTTAATTTACATATTTTTTTAATCCACGCATAATCCATACGTAATCTCAAAATAAAACTGTTCTTTACATATTTAAACATATCAATACGAATAATTTTCCCAAATTTAATAAATCTTACCAAATTTCTTAGCATGCTATTCAATAAATAAATAGATGAGATTAAAACAGAAGCTTAAATTCTTAATAGTCTTAAAAATTATTTCGGCAAACTTATTTCGAAGTTTATAATATATACAAATATTTAATAAAAAAATATTGAACCGCTTTGGGTAAGTTTTTGAACAATAAGAAAATCGATTTGGTACAAAAATAAATGTAAATGTTTATTTCCGGTCTGTCTGTCCAACAAAATTGTTACCCCAAGAAATTGGCTGGCTTAAGTAAATGTAAAATAAATAGCCTAAGGGAGCTGTTCATTATTCGAGCTTTTACCGTAGACACTCTACAATAAAAATATATATTTTTTTCGTGTATTTTTTTTATGTACCGGAAGAGTTCTACTGCAAGTAAAATGTCGAGGGAAGTTTTCCGTTGAAGTATAAAATTTTGAAAACTGTGGTCACAGTGAATGTTATTTAAAGTATGGCAATTTTGTTGCAGAGGATACATGTATGCACATACATACATACATACACACATACATGTGTACTGTATGTATGTAAGACTAGATATTTAGATAGGTACACATGTGACGCCGTCATTTGTGGGCCGGCGCACGTTTGTCAAAAGGGAAGTCAACAATTCTACCACAGACTATTTTTATGTGCTACGGCGTTTTATTGTGGCGGCAGCAGGCAAAACAAGTCGCCAAACGAGTTAACGGCGGCCAAAGTGAAGCAAAGATGGAGATGCCAACTGAACGAGAGAGAGAGGGAGAGGTAGAGCGACGGCGGCGGCAGCAGGTCGCTTGGCGCTTTTCGCTGCTGGTGTGGAGGCCTACAAACACACAAACACACACACACACAGAAACTTGCACACGTTTAGCGCCAAAGCAACAACAGCATTGAACGTCTCATAGACGTAGGCAGCACGAGCGCAAGAGAGGTTCACACACACACACAGTCAAATAAACATATCATATCATATACACACACACACAGTCAAATATGCCTACATATGTAAATGGAGAAACGAACGAACGAAAGAGCTAAGCAAACAGCAAAAATAACAACGACAAAAACAACGACAAACGGCGTCTGCTTTAGCCCTAGCCCCAATCTTTGAGCTTCTCGCTTTTCGCTGTTTCGCCTGCCTTCTGCTTGCTGCTTCTCATTCTCATTCTCATTCTTGTTCTGGTTCATATTCGTTTCATTTCATTTCGTTTCGTTGGGTTTTTGGGCTTTGGCGCTGCTTGTCTGAGGCAGAAGCAGACGATGAAAACAAAAAAGTATGTGAAAAAACAGAATTGGCAAATTGTGCAAAAAGCAAGAGGCGCAAGTGGAAGCCGAAAGAAGAAGAAGAAGCAGCAGCAACGGCAGGCCGAATATGTTTTAACAGGGGGGTATGGGGAGCCTGTCGGCATTTTAGCTGCACTCACCCAAACGAACTGCATTTAGTTAATTTATTACTCTTATTAGCATTTATTTAAAATTTTTATGTATTATTACACACGCACTCACAACACACATTTATACACACAAGCACGCAACTTCTTTCTATTTCTCACTTTTGTTATAAACAATTTGCTGTATGTATGTGTATTTATATTATTTTGTTACTCAGAGATTCTTGTATTTTTTATATATTTTTTCTTTCGCCTTTGCTTACGTCGCGCGCACGTAGAACTTTTTAGCGTCCAAAAACGTTGTTGTATTTGCGTTGACACTGAACTGCACACTGTGAGCGCCAATGAGAGACTGAAACAAATTTTTGTTGTTGACGCCAACAGTTGCTGCTGCCTCCCGCTGCTGCTGCTGCAGCAGACGTTGTGACGTTTTCGACTGTGGGAGAGCAACAATATTGCCATGCGTGGCTTGCAAATTAATATGTAAATTATTAAAGTTGAAAAAAGTATTGCAAAATATTGGTTAATTTCTATAATATACATAGTTAACTCATAGTATTTGTTTATATTTTTTTAATAAATGCGTTAAATTGTCTTTTAATGGGTGGGAATTTCTGCGAACTGCTTGATTTAACTGCTTGTGCGCACTTGAATTCAAAGTTTATAGTATGCACTGCTTAGGTTGTTTAACGCTTTTATACCACACGTCGTTCAACCGGTCCTGTGGCGCAATGGATAACGCGTCTGACTACGGATCAGAAGATTCCAGGTTCGACTCCTGGCAGGATCGAAATTTTTTGCATTTTAATTATTTTATTAACCTTATAATTTATTAAAGTTCTTGTTTATGCATAAATATTAATTATTGTATATATGTTAAATATTTATTTTACATATTGTGTAATAACAGTATTGACCATTATAGAGCACTGCTTGCCATAGTGCGTTTTTGATGACGCAAATTCGACCGGTCCTGTGGCGCAATGGATAACGCGTCTGACTACGGATCAGAAGATTCCAGGTTCGACTCCTGGCAGGATCGAAATTTTTTTTATTTTGTCTTGCAAGAATTGGCTTGTTTAATTTGTTCAAAACCATTTGGGTACTTAAATAAACTATCCGAATATATATTGTGAGTATTTTAAAGGTTAAAGTTGGTTGTGCACAACATCATATAGTATCTTTAGCCATGAAACACACAGCCTCCCATATGGTCTAGTGGCTAGGATATCTGGCTTTCACCCAGAAGGCCCGGGTTCGATTCCCGGTATGGGAAGTAATTTTTTTTTGTCTAATTTATATTTTATAAAAATTATAATTATTAATGATTGTTAAAACTTTTTGTACACAAAGAAATATTTCTTCTTCACAAAGTATAATTCAAAATGCTTTAATAAAATTTAAAATGAAATGTTTTTTGACGACATCCCCCTTTCATTCTGCATCAGTTCGCTGTACACAGTTGTAAATGGCCCAAGTGCGTTGCATATTTCTTTGATTACATCTTTCTAGTATTATGCAAATCACAGTGGATAGAAAGTCGTTTGCAGCACAAGGTCCTTCAACACAGGAACCATTTGAGTGTCACCTTTAATGTCCTTGGCTTGCGCACATACACAGCTGCCGCCGCTTTCCCATTCTTACTATACACACACGCACACCCCCTTCTTTGAAAAACTTTCGAAGTTTCCACTGTTTAGCATAAAACTACACATAATCCACACTCTCCACACGACACCACTTGATTCGCTTTCAGCCATAGCAGCTCAACTCTGTCATTGAGCCCTCGGCCAATTCCTCCTGCCGCTGCTGCTCCCTGTTGAATGCATAATGCTTGATGCAACAAACTCATCTTACTCTGTGAATCACGTATTAACAGTCATAAAACTTGCGGCACGTTCTGTGTATCTAAAAAGAGTGTTATTTTTGAAGACTTTCCGAGTGAGTGGTAAATTACTATTAAAATTATTTTCTATCAAAATAAAATGAATTAAAAAAATTCGATCCTGCCAGGAGTCGAACCTGGAATCTTCTGATCCGTAGTCAGACGCGTTATCCATTGCGCCACAGGACCGATACCAAACCGCTGTCAATACTCCAATAAGTATCAAAACCTTTCCATCGTCGAGGTTTTATGAATAATAATTTACGTTAATTTATTCTCACACTGCCGAACAAATATTTTGTGTATCGTATTTATAAGACTTTTTTTAGTGTTAGCTTCAAACATATAAGTGCCTATAGATTTAAGGGCAACTACTAATTGGGAAATAAAAAATAATTCAGTTTTCTAAAAAAAAATTATGTTTAATTAATATTGAATTTATTAAAAATAAAAATTTAAATATATCACTTTTATGAAAACGAAAAAAATTTCGATCCTGCCAGGAGTCGAACCTGGAATCTTCTGATCCGTAGTCAGACGCGTTATCCATTGCGCCACAGGACCACATGACCGCAGTGTGTCTTAATCGCTATAACAGCCGTAAGCAATAGCGTCTCGTTTTGCTAAACTGCTTTATCGATGTTGTGCTCAAAGCAGTCTAACATTAACAATTATTTGAACTGCTTTTATTATTAAATATGTATTTCTGTAGTAACACAACGTGTTCTAGCACTGGCAGTATTTATTATGTTATTAAATTTTTTATTAAACCGTGTCAGTTTTATTTTTATAATTTGTATTTATGTTTACTATACATATACATCAAGCATTCGTAAGTAACTTTAATTGTGGTTTTTCCATACGAACAATCACATCCCATATTGTCTAGTGGTTAGGATATCCGGCTCTCACCCGGAAGGCCCGGGTTCAATTCCCGGTATGGGAAAATCGTAAGATTTGTCATACATTTTTTTTTAATTCTTTATTAATATATTAATAATATATTTTTGAATTTATTTAAGTTTCCATGTTGATGGAGTAAACATTTTTGCACAATTTAAAAAACCTGTGAATATTTTGCCCTGGTTATCAGTTTAGACAAATAATAAGTTGTGAATTCGGCACGCCAACTCTGTTATCAAAACAAAAATAAATCGGCCGATCGGCGACTCGTTTTCGTCGTGATTATAAGCTTTGGGTAGAGCAACGACAAACACAGTCACTCCCTGCAGTCGGAGCCGCAAACATGTCTACGGAATTATATTTATTAATCGCCACGTTGGCGATCGTCTTCTATATATGGCAGTGGCGCGTCTATGGCTACTGGCAGCGTTTGGGTGTCAAACAGATCGACGCATCGCCAATATTTGGCAATGTCCGCCGTTTTCTCACGGGCCGAGTTGCGTTCTTCGAGCAGCTCCGTTTGCTGCACAAGGCAAAGGGTTTCGAAAACGAGCCACTTATCGGTGTTTACCTGCTGCACCGTCCAGCACTATTGATACGCGATCTGGAGCTGGTCAAAACGGTGATGATTAAAAAGTTTAACTACTTCACAAATCGCGCACTGCAAACGGATCCGCATCACGATCCGCTGGGCTACAACAATTTGTTCTTCGTACGCAATCCCGAATGGAAGGAGCTCCGCAACAAAATCTCGCCCGTGTTTACCAGCGGCAAAATTAAGCAGATGTATCCATTGATGGTGGAGGTGAGTTAAGGATTAAAGGAGTTCGTATTAGAATAACACCAATTTCGGTACATACAATTTTATTTTATTTAGTAGATTTACAATTGCCATTTAAATGTATTCTCTTATATTTCAGATAGGCAAAGATCTCGAAACTAATTTGGCTAAATGGCCCGCAGATTCAGTTATAAGTGTTAAGAATATTTGTTCGCGTTTTACCACAGATGTAATTGCGACGACTGCTTTTGGACTGAAGGCGAACTCGCTTGGCGATTTAAAAAGTGAATTTTACGCATACAACAAGTCAATTTTCGATATAAACCTCAGTCGTGGCATCGATTTCACCATTATATTCATGCTACCCATGCTGGCGTCGCTGATGCGTGTTAAGGTCTTCTCCAAGCAGGCCTCCAATTTCATACGTCGCAGCATCAGCTATGTTCTGGCGGAACGCGAGAAATCGGGCGTGCGGCGCAACGATCTGATCGATATATTGCTGGCGATGAAACGCGAGGCGGCTGCTCAGCCAGATAAGAGCGACAACAGGGCAAACGATTTGGATTATCTGGTGGCACAGGCGGCAATTTTTCAGACAGCCGGCTACGAGACGAGCTCATCGACCATGACGATGACACTGTTTGAGTTTGCCCACAATCCTGAGCTACAGGAACGCCTGCGTATGGAGATTCTGGATTATTTTGGTGAAAACGATCACATTGATTACGAGCGCATTCAGGAGATGCCCTATATGACACAGGTGGTGAACGAGACCCTACGCAAGTATCCCATTGTTGGCTACGCCGAACGCGAGTGCTCTCAACCCGACACTGGAGAACGCTTTACACTGGCGCCCTACTATGATGTGGAGCTGCCTAGTGGCATCCCGGTTTATGTTTCCAGCATAGCCATACAACGGGACGAAAAGGTCAGTTTTATTGCCTAGACTTCAAGCTGTTTTTTTTGCTTGCAATCTATTTATAATATATTTCTTCTTTTCTTAAAATTTTTTGTTATGTCAGCTTTCAACATATTTTAAAATCTGTTTCATACCTGATTTTAACCGATTTAAACATGCTTTAAACATAGCTATACCATGTTTTAAATGAGTTTAAAATCAACTTTAAACCAATTTTAAGGTCTTTTTATGAACTCTTTTCTTTTGCAGTACTGGCCGGACCCTGAAAAATACGATCCGGAACGTTTTGCGCCCGAGAATCGCGATGCTCTGAACATGGATGCGTATATGCCCTTTGGCATTGGGCCGCGCAACTGCATCGGAATGCGTCTTGGCCTGCTGCAATCGAAATTGGGTCTGGTTCACCTACTCCGAAACCATCGGGTGGTTGCGTGCGACAGGACCGTCAAGTCCATTAAATTTGCCAATTTCAGTGCTGTGATTACACCAAAGCAGGAAATCTTCTTGAAATTGGAACGGGTTTAGAATGACAAATTCAAAACAGACTTGCGTGGTACAAAATCAAATTATATGGTAAAATCTTTATAGTCTAACCTTACAATGTTCTGGAATAATATAATTTATAATCTTAAACTTCCTATTAAATTGAGCAAATTCTTTTAAAATTTGTTTTTTATAAAAATGTAAAAACGCTCAAATAAAATTTATATTATACTTTCTAACGGCTAGAAAAAAATTATGTTTGCACATCCTTGGAATAAAGAAAAACCAAATTGTTTATTTATTAGTAGGTCAGTAAATCCAAAAAAAAATTTTAAAGAATAAATTCGAAAAATAAGTTTATTTTGTACTTCATATTAAAATTTTTGACGGGATTCGGTTTTAAAAATCCCATTTTCTGTATTAAAATAAAAGAATATAAAATCTAAAAATGTTTTTGCAAAAAATTAGTATATTGTTTTGATATTTTTTTTACGCATAAGGGACGCCGCTTACATTTAAACACATATGTTTGAATTTATTTGAGAACTGCCTCAACAAAAACAAATTAGATGCCGTCTTATTTGCATAACGTGTTTAACTTATATAACTAAGTTATAGTTTATATGTCAAGAGTGTTAGCTTGAATCTATGCGTGCCTATTAAACTGTCAGTTTTTATAATAAAGCTTTTAATTAATACAATGTATGAAGTGTAATTTCAGTTTGCATGCAATATATATACACTCGAAAAAAAATCGCACTAAAAAAAAAATTTAATATGAAATTAGTAGTTCATTTTCAACATTTTAGTAACATTTCTTTTTGAAATTTGAAAGTTTTTAAGTTCCTAAGTTTTTTTTATGTAAATTTCTATATTTTTGGGAATCTTTGAATAAGCATTGCAACTAGTTTTAATTCTTGAAAGAACAATTTTTGTTTCAACAACCTTGATTGTTTTCTCTGAGTGTACATTGTAGCTATTAGTACACAGATTACTTAATCAATCAAATGCGTTCAATAGCAAAACGAACAATTGGGATTTGCCATTTAACCTTGCCCCTCCCTCGGGCAGTGTCGACTTGTGCGTGACATGCCAAGGATGCCCCGTGGACAATTATCCTTCAGACAAGCTGCTGGCCACCTCGAAGCAAATGTGGCATAATGTGGGCTGCCGCAAAACACTTGCTGTTGCAACAATTG
Source organism: Drosophila paramelanica (assembly GCA_035043915.1). Lineage (NCBI taxonomy): Eukaryota > Metazoa > Arthropoda > Insecta > Diptera > Drosophilidae > Drosophila > Drosophila paramelanica. The sequence goes on along the minus strand of JAWNMO010000674.1, from coordinate 6,649,690 downwards.
TGGTTACTGCAAGAACTTTTTGCAAAAAAAAAACAAAAGGGCATCCCCGGCAACAGCTGTGAGTCCTTGTAATATCCCTGTAGTGACTCTGTTGTTCCTGTTGTAGCTGTTGCTTTTATTACACACACTGAAGCTGGGGCACTTAACGCACTTAATACAATTGTCAATTTACTTAGTGCAATGTCGCATGAGCGAGTTAAAACGGGAATCGAGTGTTGGGGCGGGGCGGGGTGGGTGGTTACTGTACAAGTGTAGGTACTTAGTTGCATCTTAACCACGTATTGCGCTCATAACGTGGCTAATTACAGTTGCGCTGCATATGGAACAATAGCTAAATAAGTACAGAAAATGACTTCAAATTATCATGCAAATGGGCGTAGTTTGGAGTAAAAATATATAAATATAGTCATCCGTATGTGTAAACTAACATGCAAGCATTTATTAAGTCAATCGGGGATTCTTATTTTCAATTAAAAACAAGTCTTTCAACCTACTTTTAATTTTATGGTATATAAATAGTTTTGTGGTATAAATTCCAATATTCCAATTTATCACATTTTTTATAAACATCTTACTTATTTTTACTTATGTATAATTAGTATAATATTTTTAATTGTGTAGCGGCAGTGTCAAGGTATTTAAAAATATTGTAACATTTCGTAAACATGTGTTTGAAATATAAATTATTCCGTAATTAAAATTAGTTGTTGTCTTTAAAGATTCTGCAACTAGTTTGTTATATCGCCTTGACATGAGTATAAGTATATTAACAGTTTATGTTGGTACAAAAGATAGCATGAATTGTAAATGCCGCAAAAATTCACAGTTTATTATTTTCTCATATGTACAACAAAGTGGCTCTTTAGACATCAAGCTTTCGCCAACGACCATACCACGCTGAATACATCGGTTCTCGTCCGATCACCGAAATTAAGCAGCGTCGGGCGCGGTTAGTACTTAGATGGGGGACCGCTTGGGAACACCGCGTGTTGTTGGCATCGTCCAAACACTTTTTTCTAACACAAAACTTGTTCACATATTTATTTTGTGGTATTATATTGGATAATTGTAGAGCAACTAAAAACGGGTTGGTTTTTATTTTTCTTGTCTCTTATTTGGATGCATAACTATTTTTGATGTGTATCAATTAATCTGTAAAGTATAGTTTTTAGATCTGAAACCATAAAATATGTTTCTAAATTTAATTATGCTTTATTTTTTTTGTAACTTTGTACGAAAATAGCATTCAAATTTAAAACATTGATGTCTTATTTTCTTTTGCTATTTGCCTTGTACATTTGCCAAATGTATTTGTTGTCTCACTTTTGTTACGACATCAAAATCAACGTGGAAAAATGGGAAATGACATAAAATTAAATGATATACTGCATTTAAGCCAATTCACAGTTGACTTGTTTCAAGGGGGGAGGGGACGCTACAACAACTGCAGCGTACGCAACAACTTGCAATGACTTTGCACTGACCTTGTGGATGAAAGGGCCACAATGGCAAATACCAAATACGAAATACATTTCCCGATTCAACTTATTTCTCCCCATGTGCTATTGAAAACTACGCGTAAGTCGCACGCCATATTAATACCCTACATTTATACAAATACGTCGAAGAGGTATGTTAATAAAAACAACAACAACGGAAAATTAAAATAAAAAAATTTTTTTTAAAAAGAACCAGTATGAAATAATTGAAGAAATTGCTAAATTGATGAAAGAATGAAGGCATAAAAATTAAAATCAAATAAAATAAATAAACATCTAGAATAAAAACTTTTTTAACCAGTCTAATAAATTGTGTAAAAAAATTTGTTTTTTTTTAACTTTTTTAACAACGGGATAGTTTTAAGTGTATAATTCTACACTAGCTGCTTTGTAGCTTTTATCTAACTTTTGTTACCTTCGTGCGTCTTTGGACATTTTCAATTTTATTGAATTGCATTGGCAAAGCCATCGAACAACAAAATCCACTCAACGACATTTGAAGTTTTGGTTGCGCAGTTTTTGGGGTCTGATGCTGTGCACCTGCAGCAAAAAGTTGGCGCAAAACTACGCATAACTGAACTGGCCATTAGTTTTAATTAGCCCCACTGTGCAGTGCATATCATTCCACTAGATTAGCCATCATAAAAGCGAAACTGCAACTGAAACTCAGATAAAGCTTCGCCTTGAGCGAAAATTGCATGCAAATTGACATAAAATTAATAAACACGCAAATTGCATCGTTTTCTGGGAGCAGTGCGGAAAAGGGAAGGGGCTATCGGGGCCAGTATTATACTAATTAGCTGGAAACTTTACCCCAAAACCTTGTGCTACATCAAGAAATTGTTAATTAAACGAAGGGACCCCCGCTAATGTCGCCTGCTTTGACGGGACATTTACCAAAGAACAAAAAAAATAACCACATAAAAATGCGATAAAATCTTAATGAAACATTGGATTTTCTAGCAGTGATTTGACTAAGAAACTTTCTAGTCCTGGGGTGCGTAGGGTCATGGGTTATGAAATGCAAATTAAATGTGTGGCGAAGATAAATACTTTGCCCTTAAAAATGCTGAAATTGAGATATTTAAAACTGAATATGCAAACTGAATATTACTCATTTGATTAAATAAATCGCAGTTGAGGATTTCTAAATGTCTATTTTCAATAAAAAAAAATTAGGGGTGGAAAATATAAACAGTGTTTGCTATACAATTCACACTTAATTTTTTCCACATATGGATTACAAAATGGTTCTTTAGTCTTTCGGCTTTCGCCAACGACCATACCACGCTGAATACATCGGTTCTCGTCCGATCACCGAAATTAAGCAGCGTCGGGCGCGGTTAGTACTTAGAAGGGGGACCGCTTGGGAACACCGCGTGTTGTTGGCGTCGTCCAAACCACTCTTTTTACTTTTTACAAAAAAAATTAATTTTCTATAATTTTTCATTTTATTATGAACCATCAGCTGCGTTCAAAATTAATTCGCCGGGCTTTTCTTTAAGGTTTGATTTATTGGAGAATTTTTTATTTTGGAAAAAACAATATTTTAATTTAATTAAACTTATATAATTATGTATTTAATAAAAAAAGTTGTTTTGAATTTATTCAAATGATTGCCATGTTAAATCTTTTTTACAATATCTAGAAACCTTGTCTGATAATAACATTTGTAGTTCCTGGCAGCCTTGTGCAGCAAGGCTAACAAGGGGCACGGAAAAATTAAATAAAAGCATTGTTGGGGAGACAGTCAATTGTGAGCGTAAGATGTATTTGCACGCTATAAAATGAACACTAAGCGTTGGCTTAGCCATTGACGACCTTCGTTTAACGTGCTGTGAAAATGGCCACCAGGCAGGACGACAGGACCAGCCAAAGTTAGCCACATCTTCCGCTTTCCCAACCCCCCATAGTGTCGCATAAATTAAGTGCAAGCAGCAGCAGCAGCAGCCATTGGCCCTTTGCTTTAGAGCCCGGTCTGGTCGCATGGCGCATTTATTTTGCGTGACTTTTGTTGTCAGTTTTTTTCCACCCGTCAAGCCCCCAACCCCTATATTTGTTGATGCTGTCGTTCGCGTACTTTGCTCTCAGCTTCCTGCTGCAGTAGCCAATTTAATTGCAATTTTTCCTGCATCCAGAACCAAAGACAAATAACTAAAGCTAATAGATCATGTCATCTTGTCAACAAGTTTTACAATCTAATTGCGCACATTTAACAAGGGCGCATAGAACAGCGCTCAATTTGTACTTCAAATAAAGGGGTAGCTATTCACTAAATCACTTTAATGTTATTCTGCAGAAATTTATAAAAATTTCGATGCACCAGTAAAATGTAGAAAAAATTGATGATTTGAAAGAAATTGAATTTCACAGCCAAATTCATATTAAGAAATAATGAGTTTTAAATTCTGCCAACTTAATAACGCAATATATAAATAATTTTAAGCTTTTCTCTTTCTTTATAATAATAATAAATATGTGGGAATAGACACAAATTGTATTTTTATTTTTTAAGTGGTTTGCTCCTTTTCATTTAGCCTAACGCTTAAAGGTTATTAGTGATCGACCGATCAACTGCCCGGCTAGCTCAGTCGGTAGAGCATGAGACTCTTAATCTCAGGGTCGTGGGTTCGAGCCCCACGTTGGGCGAAACTAACTTTTTTCGATCGCTTTCTTCTAAATTAGAAAAATATAATATAAATATGACGTTTTCAATTTTTTAAACAAATTTGACTATTTTAACTTAGATATTATATATTTAATTTATTAAATTTACAAAAAAATGTTTCATACATGCGATCCTGCCAGGAGTCGAACCTGGAATCTTCTGATCCGTAGTCAGACGCGTTATCCATTGCGCCACAGGACCCGCGGAAAATCGGCAGCCAAACTAGGTAAAACAATAAATTTAAATTGATATATTTTATTTATTTCATCAAACTCATCAGTATTTAAATATTTGAAAACTTTGCTTAAAAACTTGCCAGCTAGCAAGACCTTGCCAGCAAATAGAATAAGTTACTTTAATGCTGTCTTGGCGAATGCAAATGGCATGCCATTCAAAGAAACAGAAATCATATTATCCATACGCCCCGTTCGCCACGCATACAGTAGCAATTTTTGATTTTATATCGTGGTCGAACCCTCAAAAAGAAAAACGCAACGATCTGTGCTTGCACATTTCGTTCTTGTTGTCCAATCCCAATGGGACTCGTAAACACTTTGGCCACCACGCAAAAAAATGGGGGAAATGCACAGGAAAAGTTACAGAAAACAGAAAAGATAAGAGGGGAAGAGGGGGCACCAATATTCTACTACACTAGCTGTGGCCATTGCCAATCCTTGACCCGTCATAAACGTCACCCCTCTCACTGGCAACCCTCGAGCAATGTTTCTGCTCTGACAGCAGCGTTAAATGAGATATGCTTTTTACATTTTTTCGATAAATTTCGTGGCACCCCTGCTTTGAGCACTGGATAACATTATTAGCGCAAAACTTTGCCATAAAAATGGCAAACGGATTTACGCAACGCTTAAAATTGAGATTTACTGTGAGCAAAATTTATGGCAAACGCTAAGCAAAAAATAAGAAAAATGAAATCAAAGTTAAAAACCCCCCGCAGCAAATGCAACAAATTTTAAGGGAGAAAAGTACTTAGATTTTTGTGCTTATCAACTGACATTGATGAATGCAAAGAACAATTAGCTGCAACCTCAACTGGTTCTATAAAAGGGCAGACAGCACATCCGACTCCACACAAAAATGAAGTCCATAGGTCTCGGTCTGCTCTGGCTGCTCTTCACGGTGCTGGCGTCCGCCGAAGAGCTGGCGGAACTCCAGCCACTACCCGATGAAGCGGAACCATTACCAATATTTATTTATACCTATAAAAACGACGATTATGCATTGTCGGCAGCGTTTAAGGTAATGATAAAATGATATAATTTTATACACTAAACAAATAATTCGTATAATCCTCAGCTGAATTGGTTCGAAGCCCAAGCTGCGTGCGCCTCAGAGGATGGCTGGTCCCTAGTCAATTTACAGACCCAAATGAAGCAGAGCCGAGTTTACAATTTTCTCGTCAAGTCCGGTCAATTGCAACTGTTGACAGAACCAGTTTGGACCTCCGGCACGAATCTGGCCAACTCCAGGCAATGGAGCTGGTGGAGCATTGGCACTCCCTTTGGCTATAACAATTTTGCAACTAGACCCAGTGAAAGTTATCGTTGCCTAGGCCTTAACGCTGTGACCGGCTACTGGATTCCCGAGGATTGCACCGCTCAGCGTTACTTTGTGTGCGAAAAACGTTGTCAGATTGAGTAAACAACTAAGACAAATACGCAAACTACGCTATATGTAATATCTATCTAAAATTATCTGATCTTTGGGTTGGTATATAAAAATTGAATTAAAATTTCTGATTGCTACAAAAAATATAAAAAATATTTGTTTATGTGCGTATATATTTCCTTGAGGCTACTGAACAATGAAGTTCCCAGTTCAAATCATTTGCTAGTGGCTGAATATGTATTCAGTTTTCTTAGTCGAAAACCATAGCTTAATAATTATAATGATAATTTAAATAAAAAAAATTATATAATTAAATAAAAAAAAAAATAAATAAATAATGCAAAATAAGTTTATTTTATAATGTTCATAAAAGTTTGCTTAAACATTCATTTACAGTGCATTGGGTATTAATAAAGCTTTTCATAACAATCAGATTTTGTATGTTGCCGCATAAGCTTTTACAAGTTTCGGCACAAGCTTTTAAGTTTATTTGAAGCTTAAAGCTTCCAAAAAAAAAACGTATCTATATTAATAAGAATATACTATACTAAAATACTACTGTATTTAAATCATAAATATTTAGAATTTTGGTCATTAAATATAAAATTGCAATTTATAATATTGTATTATTTTCGTAGTGATCTCTCATTTAAAAGTTAGAATTGACAACACAATGGGTGAAAAAAAATGCACTTTATGAGAAATTATTTTAATTTATAAATATAATTGCACCTTTTCTCAGGTATCAGACCTCTAATTTCTAAGGCAGGAAAATGTTCGAAAGTTTCGTCGCTCTCCAAAATTGTGATAATGACTTAAGGATCTTGTTACATCCGATTAACAAAAACGATTCAATTATATTTACAAGCTTGTAACAAAAGATCATAACTATAATTAACTTTTAAATTATAACATTTGTTAAGTTGTAAACTTTCTTTAAATATTATATTCCTTTTAAATATATTTTTAGTTTATTAAATCCACGCTTAAATACACTTTTGATAATAGGTAAGTAACTATATTTAACTATTGCCTTGAGCCTTATCAAATGACAATGATGGATGCACTGGGCAATTAGCTTTGAGATCGGAAAGGTATATAAAAGGGAGAAATTTGTTGGGTTCTGTACAAAATGAAGTCTATCGCTATCGGTTTGCTCTGTCTGCTCTGCTCCCTGGCATGGGCTGAAGATGATTTTGAACCGATTCTCGAGGACGAGGAACAGCCGCAGCAGATCATAAACTATTTCTCTTATAAAAGCGGTATCTATGGTATAAGCCTGTTTAAGGTAAAAGAAAATTTAATTCTATGGACAAGAACATAGGTTGATATGCATTATCCTACTCATACTATTCTATTTCAGTTGACTTGGTTTGAGGCACAACTGTTTTGTGCTTCCAAGTCCTATACCTTGGCTAACATTCCAACGGAGCTTACTCAGAGCACCCTTCTCAACTTTATTCAGACCGGTGTCGACGCGGATCTTTCTCTACTTGCCAACGAGCCAATTTGGACCTCGGGCACAAACCAAGGAGCTACCAACCAATATGTTTGGCATAGCAGTGGAGCGAGGTTCAACTATCGTAATTTCCCAAGTACGCCACAGTCTGGTTACCGCTGCGTCGCATTAAATGCAATCACAGGCTTTTGGACTGCGGACAATTGTAGGGATCAGCATTACTTTGTGTGCGAAACCGCAAGCTGTGCGCCTTGAAAAGATGTGATATGATATGATACATGCAAACATTTATTAAAACTTCATAATAGCAATCAGAAATTAAAAGTTTTTTATTTTAACATTATTTAGTTAAAGATTTTATTTGAACCGAAAATTTAATATCTAATAATATTTTATTTTTACCAACCAGCTTAGTTTTGTTAAGTTATTTTAGAAAGAGAGTCTGCAACAAAGAAAAAACCCTAAGATTTTAAACATCAAAATTAACCACACTAAGAAAGCCCCTGTAATATGTATACGTCAAAACGAACAGAAAAAAATGTTTTTTTTTAAATATACAAATATATTTGTTGTACAAAATAGCACAACTGGAACTAAAATAGAAAAATATAATATTTAAAAAAGCACAAAATAATAAAATGAAAAATTATAGAAAATTAATTTTTTTTGTAAAAAGTAAAAAAAGTTGGTTGGACGATGCCAACAACACGCGGTGTTCCCAAGCGGTCCCCCATCTAAGTACTAACCGCGCCCGACGCTGCTTAATTTCGGTGATCGGACGAGAACCGATGTATTCAGCGTGGTATGGTCGTTGGCGAAAGCTTGATGTCTAAAGAGCCAGTTTGTTGTACATATGAGAAAATAATAAACTGTGAATTTTTGCAGCATACAAAATTGTCCAATAAATTAAACCAAAGAACTAAAGAAAAGCCCGGCGAATTAATATTGAACGCAGCCTATGGTTCATAGCACAACTAGAACTAAAATAGAGAATAAAAAATAAAAAAATAAAAAAATAGACATATAAACATAATAAAATGAAAAATTATAGAAAATTAATTTTTTTTGTAAAAAGTAAAAAAAGTTGGTTGGACGATGCCAACAACACGCGGTGTTCCCAAGCGGTCCCCCATCTAAGTACTAACCGCGCCCGACGCTGCTTAATTTCGGTGATCGGACGAGAACCGATGTATTCAGCGTGGTATGGTCGTTGGCGAAAGCTTGATGTCTAAAGAGCCACTTTGTTGTACATATGAGAAAATAATAAACTGTGAATTTTTGCAGCATACAAAATTGTCCAATAAATTAAACCAAAGAACTAAAGAAAAGCCCGGCGAATTAATATTGAACGCAGCCTATGGTTCATAGCACAACTAGAACTAAAATAGAGAATAAAAAATAAAAAAATAAAAAAATAGACATATAAACATAATAAAATGAAAAATTATAGAAAATTAATTTTTTTTGTAAAAAGTAAAAAAAGTTGGTTGGACGATGCCAACAACACGCGGTGTTCCCAAGCGGTCCCCCATCTAAGTACTAACCGCGCCCGACGCTGCTTAATTTCGGTGATCGGACGAGAACCGATGTATTCAGCGTGGTATGGTCGTTGGCGAAAGCTTGATGTCTAAAGAGCCACTTTGTTGTACATATGAGAAAATAATAAACTGTGAATTTTTGCAGCATACAAAATTGTCCAATAAATTAAACCAAAGAACTAAAGAAAAGCCCGGCGAATTAATTTTGAACGCAGCCTATGGTTCATAGCACAACTAGAACTAAAATAGAGATAAAAAATAAAAAAATAAAAAAATAGACATACAAACATAATAAAATGAAAAATTATAGAAAATTAATTTTTTTTGTAAAAAGTAAAAAAGTTGGTTGGACGATGCCAACAACACGCGGTGTTCCCAAGCGGTCCCCCATCTAAGTACTAACCGCGCCCGACGCTGCTTAATTTCGGTGATCGGACGAGAACCGATGTATTCAGCGTGGTATGGTCGTTGGCGAAAGCTTGATGTCTAAAGAGCCAGTTTGTTGTACATATGAGAAAATAATAAACTGTGAATTTTTGCAGCATACAAAATTGTCCAATAAATTAAACCAAAGAACTAAAGAAAAGCCCGGCGAATTAATATTGAACGCAGCCTATGGTTCATAGCACAACTAGAACTAAAATAGAGAATAAAAAATAAAAAAATAAAAAATAGACATATAAACATAATAAAATGAAAAATTATAGAAAATTAATTTTTTTTGTAAAAAGTAAAAAAGTTGGTTGGACGATGCCAACAACACGCGGTGTTCCCAAGCGGTCCCCCATCTAAGTACTAACCGCGCCCGACGCTGCTTAATTTCGGTGATCGGACGAGAACCGATGTATTCAGCGTGGTATGGTCGTTGGCGAAAGCTTGATGTCTAAAGAGCCACTTTGTTGTACATATGAGAAAATAATAAACTGTGAATTTTTGCAGCATACAAAATTGTCCAATAAATTAAACCAAAGAACTAAAGAAAAGCCCGGCGAATTAATATTGAACGCAGCCTATGGTTCATAGCACAACTAGAACTAAAATAGAGAATAAAAAATAAAAAAATAGACATATAAACATAATAAAATGAAAAATTATAGAAAATTAATTTTTTTTGTAAAAAGTAAAAAAAGTTGGTTGGACGATGCCAACAACACGCGGTGTTCCCAAGCGGTCCCCCATCTAAGTACTAACCGCGCCCGACGCTGCTTAATTTCGGTGATCGGACGAGAACCGATGTATTCAGCGTGGTATGGTCGTTGGCGAAAGCTTGATGTCTAAAGAGCCACTTTGTTGTACATATGAGAAAATAATAAACTGTGAATTTTTGCAGCATACAAAATTGTCCAATAAATTAAACCAAAGAACTAAAGAAAAGCCCGGCGAATTAATATTGAACGCAGCCTATGGTTCATAGCACAACTAGAACTAAAATAGAGAATAAAAAATAAAAAAATAGACATATAAACATAATAAAATGAAAAATTATAGAAAATTAATTTTTTTGTAAAAAGTAAAAAAAGTTGGTTGGACGATGCCAACAACACGCGGTGTTCCCAAGCGGTCCCCCATCTAAGTACTAACCGCGCCCGACGCTGCTTAATTTCGGTGATCGGACGAGAACCGATGTATTCAGCGTGGTATGGTCGTTGGCGAAAGCTTGATGTCTAAAGAGCCACTTTGTTGTACATATGAGAAAATAATAAACTGTGAATTTTTACAGCATACAAAATTGTCCAATAAATTAAACCAAAGAACTAAAGAAAAGCCCGGCGAATTAATATTGAACGCAGCCTATGGTTCATAGCACAACTAGAACTAAAATAGAGAGTAAAAAATAAAAAAATAGACATACAAACATAATAAAATGAAAAATTATAGAAAATTAATTTTTTTTGTAAAAAGTAAAAAAAGTTGGTTGGACGATGCCAACAACACGCGGTGTTCCCAAGCGGTCCCCCATCTAAGTACTAACCGCGCCCGACGCTGCTTAATTTCGGTGATCGGACGAGAACCGATGTATTCAGCGTGGTATGGTCGTTGGCGAAAGCTTGATGTCTAAAGAGCCACTTTGTTGTACATATGAGAAAATAATAAACTGTGAATTTTTGCAGCATACAAAATTGTCCAATAAATTAAACCAAAGAACTAAAGAAAAGCCCGGCGAATTAATATTGAACGCAGCCTATGGTTCATAGCACAACTAGAACTAAAATAGAGAATAAAAAATAAAAAAATAAAAAAATAGACATATAAACATAATAAAATGAAAAATTATAGAAAATTAATTTTTTTTGTAAAAAGTAAAAAAAGTTGGTTGGACGATGCCAACAACACGCGGTGTTCCCAAGCGGTCCCCCATCTAAGTACTAACCGCGCCCGACGCTGCTTAATTTCGGTGATCGGACGAGAACCGATGTATTCAGCGTGGTATGGTCGTTGGCGAAAGCTTGATGTCTAAAGAGCCACTTTGTTGTACATATGAGAAAATAATAAACTGTGAATTTTTGCAGCATACAAAATTGTCCAATAAATTAAACCAAAGAACTAAAGAAAAGCCCGGCGAATTAATTTTGAACGCAGCCTATGGTTCATAGCACAACTAGAACTAAAATAGAGAATAAAAAATAAAAAAATAAAAAAATAGACATACAAACATAATAAAATGAAAAATTATAGAAAATTAATTTTTTTTGTAAAAAGTAAAAAAAGTTGGTTGGACGATGCCAACAACACGCGGTGTTCCCAAGCGGTCCCCCATCTAAGTACTAACCGCGCCCGACGCTGCTTAATTTCGGTGATCGGACGAGAACCGATGTATTCAGCGTGGTATGGTCGTTGGCGAAAGCTTGATGTCTAAAGAGCCACTTTGTTGTACATATGAGAAAATAATAAACTGTGAATTTTTGCAGCATACAAAATTGTCCAATAAATTAAACCAAAGAACTAAAGAAAAGCCCGGCGAATTAATATTGAACGCAGCCTATGGTTCATAGCACAACTAGAACTAAAATAGAGAATAAAAAATAAAAAAATAGACATATAAACATAATAAAATGAAAAATTATAGAAAATTAATTTTTTTTGTAAAAAGTAAAAAAAGTTGGTTGGACGATGCCAACAACACGCGGTGTTCCCAAGCGGTCCCCCATCTAAGTACTAACCGCGCCCGACGCTGCTTAATTTCGGTGATCGGACGAGAACCGATGTATTCAGCGTGGTATGGTCGTTGGCGAAAGCTTGATGTCTAAAGAGCCACTTTGTTGTACATATGAGAAAATAATAAACTGTGAATTTTTGCAGCATACAAAATTGTCCAATAAATTAAACCAAAGAACTAAAGAAAAGCCCGGCGAATTAATATTGAACGCAGCCTATGGTTCATAGCACAACTAGAACTAAAATAGAGAATAAAAAATAAAAAAATAGACATATAAACATAATAAAATGAAAAATTATAGAAAATTAATTTTTTTTGTAAAAAGTAAAAAAAGTTGGTTGGACGATGCCAACAACACGCGGTGTTCCCAAGCGGTCCCCCATCTAAGTACTAACCGCGCCCGACGCTGCTTAATTTCGGTGATCGGACGAGAACCGATGTATTCAGCGTGGTATGGTCGTTGGCGAAAGCTTGATGTCTAAAGAGCCACTTTGTTGTACATATGAGAAAATAATAAACTGTGAATTTTTGCAGCATACAAAATTGTCCAATAAATTAAACCAAAGAACTAAAGAAAAGCCCGGCGAATTAATATTGAACGCAGCCTATGGTTCATAGCACAACTAGAACTAAAATAGAGAATAAAAAATAAAAAATAAAAAATAGACATATAAACATAATAAAATGAAAAATTATAGAAAATTAATTTTTTTTGTAAAAAGTAAAAAAAGTTGGTTGGACGATGCCAACAACACGCGGTGTTCCCAAGCGGTCCCCCATCTAAGTACTAACCGCGCCCGACGCTGCTTAATTTCGGTGATCGGACGAGAACCGATGTATTCAGCGTGGTATGGTCGTTGGCGAAAGCTTGATGTCTAAAGAGCCACTTTGTTGTACATATGAGAAAATAATAAACTGTGAATTTTTGCAGCATACAAAATTGTCCAATAAATTAAACCAAAGAACTAAAGAAAAGCCCGGCGAATTAATTTTGAACGCAGCCTATGGTTCATAGCACAACTAGAACTAAAATAGAGAATTAAAAAATAAAAAAATAGACATATAAACATAATAAAATGAAAAATTATAGAAAATTAATTTTTTTTGTAAAAAGTAAAAAAAGTTGGTTGGACGATGCCAACAACACGCGGTGTTCCCAAGCGGTCCCCCATCTAAGTACTAACCGCGCCCGACGCTGCTTAATTTCGGTGATCGGACGAGAACCGATGTATTCAGCGTGGTATGGTCGTTGGCGAAAGCTTGATGTCTAAAGAGCCACTTTGTTGTACATATGAGAAAATAATAAACTGTGAATTTTTGCAGCATACAAAATTGTCCAATAAATTAAACCAAAGAACTAAAGAAAAGCCCGGCGAATTAATATTGAACGCAGCCTATGGTTCATAGCACAACTAGAACTAAAATAGAGAATAAAAAATAAAAAAATAGACATATAAACATAATAAAATGAAAAATTATAGAAAATTAATTTTTTTTGTAAAAAGTAAAAAAAGTTGGTTGGACGATGCCAACAACACGCGGTGTTCCCAAGCGGTCCCCCATCTAAGTACTAACCGCGCCCGACGCTGCTTAATTTCGGTGATCGGACGAGAACCGATGTATTCAGCGTGGTATGGTCGTTGGCGAAAGCTTGATGTCTAAAGAGCCACTTTGTTGTACATATGAGAAAATAATAAACTGTGAATTTTTGCAGCATACAAAATTGTCCAATAAATTAAACCAAAGAACTAAAGAAAAGCCCGGCGAATTAATATTGAACGCAGCCTATGGTTCATAGCACAACTAGAACTAAAATAGAGAATAAAAAATAAAAAAATAGACATATAAACATAATAAAATGAAAAATTATAGAAAATTAATTTTTTTTGTAAAAAGTAAAAAAAGTTGGTTGGACGATGCCAACAACACGCGGTGTTCCCAAGCGGTCCCCCATCTAAGTACTAACCGCGCCCGACGCTGCTTAATTTCGGTGATCGGACGAGAACCGATGTATTCAGCGTGGTATGGTCGTTGGCGAAAGCTTGATGTCTAAAGAGCCACTTTGTTGTACATATGAGAAAATAATAAACTGTGAATTTTTGCAGCATACAAAATTGTCCAATAAATTAAACCAAAGAACTAAAGAAAAGCCCGGCGAATTAATATTGAACGCAGCCTATGGTTCATAGCACAACTAGAACTAAAATAGAGAATAAAAAATAAAAAAAAATAGACATATAAACATAATAAAATGAAAAATTATAGAAAATTAATTTTTTTTGTAAAAAGTAAAAAAAGTTGGTTGGACGATGCCAACAACACGCGGTGTTCCCAAGCGGTCCCCCATCTAAGTACTAACCGCGCCCGACGCTGCTTAATTTCGGTGATCGGACGAGAACCGATGTATTCAGCGTGGTATGGTCGTTGGCGAAAGCTTGATGTCTAAAGAGCCACTTTGTTGTACATATGAGAAAATAATAAACTGTGAATTTTTGCAGCATACAAAATTGTCCAATAAATTAAACCAAAGAACTAAAGAAAAGCCCGGCGAATTAATATTGAACGCAGCCTATGGTTCATAGCACAACTAGAACTAAAATAGAGAATAAAAAATAAAAAAATAGACATATAAACATAATAAAATGAAAAATTATAGAAAATTAATTTTTTTTGTAAAAAGTAAAAAAAGTTGGTTGGACGATGCCAACAACACGCGGTGTTCCCAAGCGGTCCCCCATCTAAGTACTAACCGCGCCCGACGCTGCTTAATTTCGGTGATCGGACGAGAACCGATGTATTCAGCGTGGTATGGTCGTTGGCGAAAGCTTGATGTCTAAAGAGCCACTTTGTTGTACATATGAGAAAATAATAAACTGTGAATTTTTGCAGCATACAAAATTGTCCAATAAATTAAACCAAAGAACTAAAGAAAAGCCCGGCGAATTAATATTGAACGCAGCCTATGGTTCATAGCACAACTAGAACTAAAATAGAGAATAAAAAATAAAAAAATAAAAAAATAGACATATAAACATAATAAAATGAAAAATTATAGAAAATTAATTTTTTTTGTAAAAAGTAAAAAAAGTTGGTTGGACGATGCCAACAACACGCGGTGTTCCCAAGCGGTCCCCCATCTAAGTACTAACCGCGCCCGACGCTGCTTAATTTCGGTGATCGGACGAGAACCGATGTATTCAGCGTGGTATGGTCGTTGGCGAAAGCTTGATGTCTAAAGAGCCACTTTGTTGTACATATGAGAAAATAATAAACTGTGAATTTTTGCAGCATACAAAATTGTCCAATAAATTAAACCAAAGAACTAAAGAAAAGCCCGGCGAATTAATATTGAACGCAGCCTATGGTTCATAGCACAACTAGAACTAAAATAGAGAATAAAAAATAAAAAAATAAAAAAATAGACATATAAACATAATAAAATGAAAAATTATAGAAAATTAATTTTTTTTGTAAAAAGTAAAAAAAGTTGGTTGGACGATGCCAACAACACGCGGTGTTCCCAAGCGGTCCCCCATCTAAGTACTAACCGCGCCCGACGCTGCTTAATTTCGGTGATCGGACGAGAACCGATGTATTCAGCGTGGTATGGTCGTTGGCGAAAGCTTGATGTCTAAAGAGCCACTTTGTTGTACATATGAGAAAATAATAAACTGTGAATTTTTGCAGCATACAAAATTGTCCAATAAATTAAACCAAAGAACTAAAGAAAAGCCCGGCGAATTAATATTGAACGCAGCCTATGGTTCATAGCACAACTAGAACTAAAATAGAGAATAAAAAATAAAAAAATAAAAAAATAGACATATAAACATAATAAAATGAAAAATTATAGAAAATTAATTTTTTTTGTAAAAAGTAAAAAAAGTTGGTTGGACGATGCCAACAACACGCGGTGTTCCCAAGCGGTCCCCCATCTAAGTACTAACCGCGCCCGACGCTGCTTAATTTCGGTGATCGGACGAGAACCGATGTATTCAGCGTGGTATGGTCGTTGGCGAAAGCTTGATGTCTAAAGAGCCACTTTGTTGTACATATGAGAAAATAATAAACTGTGAATTTTTGCAGCATACAAAATTGTCCAATAAATTAAACCAAAGAACTAAAGAAAAGCCCGGCGAATTAATATTGAACGCAGCCTATGGTTCATAGCACAACTAGAACTAAAATAGAGAATAAAAAATAAAAAAATAAAAAAATAGACATATAAACATAATAAAATGAAAAATTATAGAAAATTAATTTTTTTTGTAAAAAGTAAAAAAAGTTGGTTGGACGATGCCAACAACACGCGGTGTTCCCAAGCGGTCCCCCATCTAAGTACTAACCGCGCCCGACGCTGCTTAATTTCGGTGATCGGACGAGAACCGATGTATTCAGCGTGGTATGGTCGTTGGCGAAAGCTTGATGTCTAAAGAGCCACTTTGTTGTACATATGAGAAAATAATAAACTGTGAATTTTTGCAGCATACAAAATTGTCCAATAAATTAAACCAAAGAACTAAAGAAAAGCCCGGCGAATTAATATTGAACGCAGCCTATGGTTCATAGCACAACTAGAACTAAAATAGAGAATAAAAAATAAAAAAATAAAAAATAGACATACAAACATAATAAAATGAAAAATTATAGAAAATTAATTTTTTTTGTAAAAAGTAAAAAAAGTTGGTTGGACGATGCCAACAACACGCGGTGTTCCCAAGCGGTCCCCCATCTAAGTACTAACCGCGCCCGACGCTGCTTAATTTCGGTGATCGGACGAGAACCGATGTATTCAGCGTGGTATGGTCGTTGGCGAAAGCTTGATGTCTAAAGAGCCACTTTGTTGTACATATGAGAAAATAATAAACTGTGAATTTTTGCAGCATACAAAATTGTCCAATAAATTAAACCAAAGAACTAAAGAAAAGCCCGGCGAATTAATATTGAACGCAGCCTATGGTTCATAGCACAACTAGAACTAAAATAGAGAATAAAAAATAAAAAAATAGACATATAAACATAATAAAATGAAAAATTATAGAAAATTAATTTTTTTTGTAAAAAGTAAAAAAAGTTGGTTGGACGATGCCAACAACACGCGGTGTTCCCAAGCGGTCCCCCATCTAAGTACTAACCGCGCCCGACGCTGCTTAATTTCGGTGATCGGACGAGAACCGATGTATTCAGCGTGGTATGGTCGTTGGCGAAAGCTTGATGTCTAAAGAGCCACTTTGTTGTACATATGAGAAAATAATAAACTGTGAATTTTTGCAGCATACAAAATTGTCCAATAAATTAAACCAAAGAACTAAAGAAAAGCCCGGCGAATTAATATTGAACGCAGCCTATGGTTCATAGCACAACTAGAACTAAAATAGAGAATAAAAAATAAAAAAATAAAAAAATAGACATATAAACATAATAAAATGAAAAATTATAGAAAATTAATTTTTTTTGTAAAAAGTAAAAAAAGTTGGTTGGACGATGCCAACAACACGCGGTGTTCCCAAGCGGTCCCCCATCTAAGTACTAACCGCGCCCGACGCTGCTTAATTTCGGTGATCGGACGAGAACCGATGTATTCAGCGTGGTATGGTCGTTGGCGAAAGCTTGATGTCTAAAGAGCCACTTTGTTGTACATATGAGAAAATAATAAACTGTGAATTTTTGCAGCATACAAAATTGTCCAATAAATTAAACCAAAGAACTAAAGAAAAGCCCGGCGAATTAATATTGAACGCAGCCTATGGTTCATAGCACAACTAGAACTAAAATAGAGAGTAAAAAATAAAAAAATAGACATACAAACATAATAAAATGAAAAATTATAGAAAATTAATTTTTTTTGTAAAAAGTAAAAAAAGTTGGTTGGACGATGCCAACAACACGCGGTGTTCCCAAGCGGTCCCCCATCTAAGTACTAACCGCGCCCGACGCTGCTTAATTTCGGTGATCGGACGAGAACCGATGTATTCAGCGTGGTATGGTCGTTGGCGAAAGCTTGATGTCTAAAGAGCCACTTTGTTGTACATATGAGAAAATAATAAACTGTGAATTTTTGCAGCATACAAAATTGTCCAATAAATTAAACCAAAGAACTAAAGAAAAGCCCGGCGAATTAATATTGAACGCAGCCTATGGTTCATAGCACAACTAGAACTAAAATAGAGAATAAAAAATAAAAAAATAAAAAAATAGACATATAAACATAATAAAATGAAAAATTATAGAAAATTAATTTTTTTTGTAAAAAGTAAAAAAAGTTGGTTGGACGATGCCAACAACACGCGGTGTTCCCAAGCGGTCCCCCATCTAAGTACTAACCGCGCCCGACGCTGCTTAATTTCGGTGATCGGACGAGAACCGATGTATTCAGCGTGGTATGGTCGTTGGCGAAAGCTTGATGTCTAAAGAGCCACTTTGTTGTACATATGAGAAAATAATAAACTGTGAATTTTTGCAGCATACAAAATTGTCCAATAAATTAAACCAAAGAACTAAAGAAAAGCCCGGCGAATTAATATTGAACGCAGCCTATGGTTCATAGCACAACTAGAACTAAAATAGAGAATAAAAAATAAAAAAATAAAAAAATAGACATATAAACATAATAAAATGAAAAATTATAGAAAATTAATTTTTTTTGTAAAAAGTAAAAAAAGTTGGTTGGACGATGCCAACAACACGCGGTGTTCCCAAGCGGTCCCCCATCTAAGTACTAACCGCGCCCGACGCTGCTTAATTTCGGTGATCGGACGAGAACCGATGTATTCAGCGTGGTATGGTCGTTGGCGAAAGCTTGATGTCTAAAGAGCCACTTTGTTGTACATATGAGAAAATAATAAACTGTGAATTTTTGCAGCATACAAAATTGTCCAATAAATTAAACCAAAGAACTAAAGAAAAGCCCGGCGAATTAATATTGAACGCAGCCTATGGTTCATAGCACAACTAGAACTAAAATAGAGAATAAAAAATAAATAAAAAAATAGACATACAAACATAATAAAATGAAAAATTATAGAAAATTAATTTTTTTTGTAAAAAGTAAAAAAAGTTGGTTGGACGATGCCAACAACACGCGGTGTTCCCAAGCGGTCCCCCATCTAAGTACTAACCGCGCCCGACGCTGCTTAATTTCGGTGATCGGACGAGAACCGATGTATTCAGCGTGGTATGGTCGTTGGCGAAAGCTTGATGTCTAAAGAGCCACTTTGTTGTACATATGAGAAAATAATAAACTGTGAATTTTTGCAGCATACAAAATTGTCCAATAAATTAAACCAAAGAACTAAAGAAAAGCCCGGCGAATTAATATTGAACGCAGCCTATGGTTCATAGCACAACTAGAACTAAAATAGAGAATAAAAAATAAAAAAATAAAAAAATAGACATATAAACATAATAAAATGAAAAATTATAGAAAATTAATTTTTTTTGTAAAAAGTAAAAAAAGTTGGTTGGACGATGCCAACAACACGCGGTGTTCCCAAGCGGTCCCCCATCTAAGTACTAACCGCGCCCGACGCTGCTTAATTTCGGTGATCGGACGAGAACCGATGTATTCAGCGTGGTATGGTCGTTGGCGAAAGCTTGATGTCTAAAGAGCCACTTTGTTGTACATATGAGAAAATAATAAACTGTGAATTTTTGCAGCATACAAAATTGTCCAATAAATTAAACCAAAGAACTAAAGAAAAGCCCGGCGAATTAATATTGAACGCAGCCTATGGTTCATAGCACAACTAGAACTAAAATAGAGAGTAAAAAATAAAAAAATAGACATACAAACATAATAAAATGAAAAATTATAGAAAATTAATTTTTTTTGTAAAAAGTAAAAAAAGTTGGTTGGACGATGCCAACAACACGCGGTGTTCCCAAGCGGTCCCCCATCTAAGTACTAACCGCGCCCGACGCTGCTTAATTTCGGTGATCGGACGAGAACCGATGTATTCAGCGTGGTATGGTCGTTGGCGAAAGCTTGATGTCTAAAGAGCCACTTTGTTGTACATATGAGAAAATAATAAACTGTGAATTTTTGCAGCATACAAAATTGTCCAATAAATTAAACCAAAGAACTAAAGAAAAGCCCGGCGAATTAATATTGAACGCAGCCTATGGTTCATAGCACAACTAGAACTAAAATAGAGAATAAAAAATAAAAAAAATAGACATATAAACATAATAAAATGAAAAATTATAGAAAATTAATTTTTTTTGTAAAAAGTAAAAAAAGTTGGTTGGACGATGCCAACAACACGCGGTGTTCCCAAGCGGTCCCCCATCTAAGTACTAACCGCGCCCGACGCTGCTTAATTTCGGTGATCGGACGAGAACCGATGTATTCAGCGTGGTATGGTCGTTGGCGAAAGCTTGATGTCTAAAGAGCCACTTTGTTGTACATATGAGAAAATAATAAACTGTGAATTTTTGCAGCATACAAAATTGTCCAATAAATTAAACCAAAGAACTAAAAAAAAGCCCGGCGAATTAATTTTGAACGCAGCCTATGGTTCATAGCACAACTAGAACTAAATTAGAGAATAAAAAATAAAAAAATAGACATATAAACATAATAAAATGAAAAATTATAGAAAATTAATTTTTTTTGTAAAAAGTAAAAAAAGTTGGTTGGACGATGCCAACAACACGCGGTGTTCCCAAGCGGTCCCCCATCTAAGTACTAACCGCGCCCGACGCTGCTTAATTTCGGTGATCGGACGAGAACCGATGTATTCAGCGTGGTATGGTCGTTGGCGAAAGCTTGATGTCTAAAGAGCCACTTTGTTGTACATATGAGAAAATAATAAACTGTGAATTTTTGCAGCATACAAAATTGTCCAATAAATTAAACCAAAGAACTAAAAAAAAGCCCGGCGAATTAATTTTGAACGCAGCCTATGGTTCATAGCACAACTAGAACTAAATTAGAGAATAAAAAATAAAAAAAATAGACATATAAACATAATAAAATGAAAAATTATAGAAAATTAATTTTTTTTGTAAAAAGTAAAAAAAGTTGGTTGGACGATGCCAACAACACGCGGTGTTCCCAAGCGGTCCCCCATCTAAGTACTAACCGCGCCCGACGCTGCTTAATTTCGGTGATCGGACGAGAACCGATGTATTCAGCGTGGTATGGTCGTTGGCGAAAGCTTGATGTCTAAAGAGCCACTTTGTTGTACATATGAGAAAATAATAAACTGTGAATTTTTGCAGCATACAAAATTGTCCAATAAATTAAACCAAAGAACTAAAGAAAAGCCCGGCGAATTAATATTGAACGCAGCCTATGGTTCATAGCACAACTAGAACTAAAATAGAGAATAAAAAATAAAAAAATAAAAAAATAGACATATAAACATAATAAAATGAAAAATTATAGAAAATTAATTTTTTTTGTAAAAAGTAAAAAAAGTTGGTTGGACGATGCCAACAACACGCGGTGTTCCCAAGCGGTCCCCCATCTAAGTACTAACCGCGCCCGACGCTGCTTAATTTCGGTGATCGGACGAGAACCGATGTATTCAGCGTGGTATGGTCGTTGGCGAAAGCTTGATGTCTAAAGAGCCACTTTGTTGTACATATGAGAAATAAATTGCAGTGGACTTTTGTGCTTTTTGTATAGCTTTAGAGCTCGCAAGTTCAGTTAATTTGCTTTACTTTAATGGCCAATATGTAAAGGTATAAATAATTTTGTTGTAAATATAGTCATAATAAATTGATTATTATTTCATTCATTGCAGAATTTATAATTATGCTTTATTTATATGTACAAGGGCTCTAGATTTTTTGTGGAATTACACACTCTTTCGCAAATAAAATAGTATTCACTGCGGCAGTCCACACTGTACCAGGACTGATCCAGTCCCATTACCATGCAGCCCTCTACTCCAGTCGAATCCGTTTGTGGCTCTTCCTTGGCCCATTTCTTATAGCCCAAGGGTATGCCAAGGCTTAGCCAAGACCATGAACTGGAATCCGCCAAGTTGCTGGCACCTAGCCAAAATCCCTCATGGCCCAGTAAATGACCTGTAAAGAAAGGTTGCTTGAATTGAAACAGAAGAGGAGTAGAAGGCATTCTTCTTACCATTGAGAGCTATGCTTTGTATTATCTGCAGATGTTCTAGGAAACTGTTAACCGTTGCTAAAATCATCTCGGAACGATGGCATATTTGATGTGCCTGGAACCAATTTACCTAGCAGAAACACAATTCAATAAATTTAGAGCTCATCTTGGACAGCGTAGAATCTACGCACCTTGCCGAAACTCGCAACTACATATTTCTGGGGGCTGCGCTGACAGCTCCAAAGCGGTAGACAGCAAATAAGCCACAGAAGTCGAAACATTTTTGCTCAGAACTCGCTCGCGGACTTAACCAACAGTCGCTATTTATATAGACGCGATAAGAATCACATCAAAATTCGCTCAGAAAGCAATTAGTAGGCAGAAGATAAATAATATGCGCTTGGTTTCTAGGAAAATATAAAATTTTTATTCAATAGCAAAAAATCGTTAACACGTTACAAATTTGTGTCCCTTAAAAACTAAAAAAAATGCTAAAGACTGCACATTAGTCTAGCAAGATTTTGTATGAAGTGCAGCTTAACATTAGAAGTATGTATTGAATATATATATATCTATATATATTCAGTTTCTTTACAGCTATTAGTAGTTGTTACTAGGTCTATACAAATCTGTGGTCACACTTAGCTATAGCTTAATTTATTTAAATAAACTCTGAAAATGGAACCCTAAGTCTGACTGAAATCTGTTGTAAAAACTAAATGTATCATGTTCATATAATGTGAAAACTTAAATTACGTGACTTGCTTTTCATTAAAACACATTTAGAATAGTATAAAATACAAAACTCTTGAGTTCGGAAAAAGTTGAAAGAGCTGATATAAAAATTATTAATTCTAAAAGACATGAATATTTCGTTTGAAGAATGATTAATAACTGAACAATTTCTTGGTAGGGCAAGCCACAGTTGGAGGCAATAAAAACGATTATTGCGTTTATGCCATGCGTAATTACGAGAAATAGAAATTAAAAATAAATTCGAATTCCAACAAATCGCGATAAGCAAAGATTTAAAAAAACATTGCAATTTCAAATAGAAAGCTGGTTGGACGGACCTAAAGGTTGTGAAAATGTTTCTTTTTGTTTAGAAAAAATAATACTTGAGAATTACATAAAAAAGATTTTAAATTGAAATAAATAAATGATTTGAATTGAAATAGCATAGCATAAACGCAGTTAATTGAATGATATCTGTTTAGAAAATAAAAAGCAAATGATTGATTAGATAAATATGCAATTATTTATGGAACGCCTAGACAAATATTATTTAAACTATGCTTAATTACATTCCTTTTAGCATTTGCTAAGAAGCTAAATCTGAGACTCCCTGTTAGCTGGACGACTTTCCATCGCATCCCATTAGTAATCTCCATACTGATATGTGGGCGGCTGGTGCGACGCCGGCCCGTTCGGCTGGTAGAGATTGTGATGCGAGGAGGAGCGCGGGGCGAAGCTGGCGGCAACGGCGGCAGTCTCTGAATAGGAATGGGTGCGCGTGTGGCACTGCTGGCTGGGCGAATGGGCGCGCCGGGCGCGTCGCTCCTCAATGTTCGCCGGCCAGCGCTGATGATAGCGCGTCGAGTCCTCCGACGAGCGACGTCGATGGTAACGTTTCGCCGAGCTGCTGCTGCCCAACGGCGGCTCCGGCTGGTGCTGATGTTGATGCTGAACCTGCTGTCGATAGCTGCTGTCGTCGCCGCTGCCGGCGCTGAGCGCCAACTGATATTGCCGACGCATCCGCTCGTCCAGCGACGAGTTCGGCGTGGGCGTGTGCAAGTCGATGACGTCGCCGTGTGAGTTCCGACGCTGGCCACGCTCCATGTCCCGATCGTAGTTCTCGTACGCTCCGCTGCGCTGCTTCTGTTTGCTGCGCTGATGCAGCTGCTCGTGCGCATCGAGACGCTGTCGCCACTCGGCGGCGGACACCTGCTGGCCATAGAGATCCGGCTGCGGCTGCAACTGAGGGATGTGCCCGTTCCCATAGATATTCTGATAGCTGGCATGACGCAAGCCCTTTCTACCTGGCTCTGTTTCCGGAACAGCCGCATTGGCCAGCTGTTGGCGGCGCTGCGATCGACTCGAGCTGCTCTCCGAAGAGTCCTCGCCGGAAGTACCCAGGCCCTGGTCCTTCTCATCGCCGCCATAGGCCTTATAGGGTGCGCCCAGGAAACCCTTTGAGCCATACGCATAGGGTCCATTCAGGCCCATACTGGGATACTGCATGTAATAGGACTGAGCGAACGGTTTCTCCATCACACTGGCCAGCTTCATGTCATCGAGACTGTCGTCCACATCCGCATCGGAGCCATCATCGCGACCCGTCCACGTCTGCCAGGAGCCGGGTCCGAAGAGCGACAACAGCACCGGCAACAGGAAAAGACCGTGCATGGCACCAAAGAAGATCACCAGAAAGACCATTTTGAAGAAGACCAAAAATATGTAACTCTGCGCCAGCAACAAGGCAATGATGCCCAAAATTGTGGAACTGGAGCCCTGTACGATGGGCAAGCCCAGCGAGTGGAGAGCCTCACGAACGCGCGCCTTGGGACTGCGCTTCTTGGAGGACATGTACGTGTAGCATATGTGGGCGGTAAAGTCAACAGAGAAGCCAATGCACATGATCAGGTTAATCATCGAGATCGAGTCCAAGTTAACGTCCCACAAGGCCATGTAGCCGGCGACGCCCAGCTCGATGGATATAACCGAAAAGGCCACCCACAGGGAGCAGAGAATATTGGGTATGAATATAAATGAGATGATCATCATGATGATGGCGCCAATGACCATGGCCTGAAGTGACACTGGTCGCACCAACTCAAACTGATCGAAGAACACAAAGTACGGATGAAAGATGGATGCATTCAGCGGGGAGTCCTTGCATATTTTGCGGAGATCCCGCACCATTTCCTTCTCATGATTGGTGTCCGTAATATTCACAGCCTGTATGAGGAAACGCGAGGCGATAATCTGTGTGTCATCCTCGTTTAGACGCACGTCCAGTGAGAATGGATTGCCAGGGAACAGCCAATGCTCCTTGACCGCATCGATAAACGATTGTTCATCATCAATGGTCTCATTCAAATAGTCATTATTCCGATCCATGAAGGTGAGGAATGAACGCAGCCACGATTCGGTATAGAGCGATGAGGTCACATACGAGGTATGCTCCAGGGTGCTGGTCAAATTCTCCATTTGCTCCTGCACGACGGGATCAGAGTAGTTCAGAGCACCCGCAATAATAACCTGTATTGGCAATTAATTGAATTAAAACAAAAGTTGATCAATTTGTAATTTAACCAAAAACCCACCTGCATTCTGTAGGGAAACTCGCGATAGTAATCATCCTCACGATCGAAAAACTCCACCGAATAGGAATCCTCGCGCGACAATTTGCGACGTTCCAGTCCCTCCTTGATTTGGGTAACGCCATAGCAGGCGCCAGCCAAATAACTGGCAAAGGCCAAAATGATTATGATCTTGCACCATTTGTTGTTGATCACCGCGGCCAGTTTGTCCTTGAAGAAGGCCATGAACATGTGATCCTTGTTATCAATGGGATTGTCCGGATCGTTGTGATCAATGCCGCCGGCCATAATCGCCTTGTAGAGGAAGTTACGTTTCTCTGTAAAATTAGAAAAGTCGCTTAAGTCCAGTTGCCACTGACCCCAATTCCACGGCTTGCTGATTCGCGTTCTTCTTGAGACTAGTCTAGATTTTTTGTTTTTGTTTTTGTTTTTGTCTCATGATCAAGTTCATGTCGCAGCTGCTAGTCGGGCGTCTAAGCCAATTTAATTCTAGCTAATAGGCTAGACCGAGCCGGTTGTCTACAGGCCAAGTAACTGGCAACAACAAGTAAACCTTGTCATAGCCAACTGGCCAACTTACGTCCGACCAATTCTTGTCATCAAATAAAGCGCACTCTGATATTTTCAATTGCGGACTGATAAAAAATCAAGATTAAAGGTGCTTTAGCTAATTGCTAAAAGTAAAACAGAATTTGCAGTCAAAACTAAAGCTTCATGAAACACAAATGAACAAGTGAATAAAAGCAACAGAAAAAGGCTTCTTTTACTTAGTTTTAATTATGTTTACTAATTTACTATTAATGTGATAGGTACTTTTAACGTCTTTTACCCTCATAACCGTATAAAGAAACATCCAAGAAGTCTTCTGTCCAAAGGACGCTTTACCTAATCATCGCAATTAAAGAGTTCCAACTTACCTTTAATGGCCACCGACATCGGCTTCACCTTGCAGCCGAAAATTGCGTGCAGATTCTTGCGCTCCCTGTAGCCCGAGATGGCCATGCAGGCGGCAAAGAAGGTGATGTGCCAGATGAAGGTGAAGCAGACGGCAAACACGGAATATGTGCAAAAGATCTTCACCGAACGGAAGGGACTTATGATGCCAATGAGGAATGATATGAAGTCGGTAACCGATGTTATCGTTATCGAAACAGCCGCCTCGGACATCATGTGGGCCATTCGCTCATGGACGGGCATCTTGGCGGGTGTTCGTCGCCAGCCAGCCAACATCACAAAGGTGTCATCGATGCCAATTCCTGGAAAGGGATGCACACAGTTAAAAAAAGTGAATTTAAGATCAGTTTTTTTTTTGGTACTTACCAATCATGAGAAAAGGTGCGGCTAGATTAATGCCAATGAACTCGATGCCACAGTACATGGCCAGGCCAAAAGCTGCTAGGGTTGCCATTATGGCCGATATGTTGCCCATCAGACCGAGCCAGGGTTTCGAGCGCACCGCGTCGCCCATCATGCAAGTTAAGATGCTAAATAAATCAATACGATATTTCAATCTAATAAGTTATAGATATGGGCTAAAAGATTGATTACCTGAACAGGCCCATGAGCAGAAATGTGGAACTAAAATAGGGCACCACCGTCTTGGTATTCTTCTCCAGCTCATGATCGAGGGTGCGTGAGGCAAAATAGGATACCGATATGTGCTTGAACATGCCCGTAGTTTCAGCCTTGCCGACGACCCTCAAAAAGGTTTCCTCCCACTCAGCGCCCCTAAAGAATGGACTCTTAGAACGGATTTCCCATTGCATAACGTATTTTATCTTACTTGGCATCCTGTCGCTTGGTGTCGGCTGTGACAAAGTAAACCAGTTGTATCGCTGGCACACTTATAATATAATTGTCCTCGGTGAGTTTGGTGCCGCCGAAGAATACGGGAAAGGCATGCGCATCCCATGTTACCGGATTAAACATAATGGGAAATGTCAGATTCAGTTGACCCGATTCAATCTGCCGTAATTTTAGAAAAAGGGTTAAGTTTCAACTTTAAACTTAAATTCATGATTTGTGCTCACATCATCCATCAATGCATCTAGATTCAATATATCATTCTCGAAGCATTCGTTCTCCCAGCGTGCACAGTTGTCCTTGTAGGTGAATGTGTCGCCATCGTATGTGGTCGTCGCATTCTGTATCAGATTGTCCAGTTGCCGAAGCTCCATAAAGATCTCGCGACGCAGCATATTCTCATCCCCATCTTTGGGTATAACTATGACGCGACCAAAGCGACCTGCAATTGTGCAAGAGACAATAGATTAGTTACTATTAGCTTGGGAGCTCACTAATTTATTTATTTGTCTAGCTTGAAGGTGGTTTTACGCCGTTAAGGCACATTGATTCGGACTTGTTTGCTTTTGTTTAAAAAAAAAAAAATTATTTTGATTTGACTACACATAAAAACTACTCCTATTCTCACATTTTATTTTTACCAAATGTTGTCAAAATTTCGGCATATGCAAACATATTCTTTCTTAACGACTAAATGTCCGAATTCTTGTTGATATATCTATCTATATATTATTTTTGTATAATTTCAAACAGCGCTTAACTTTATTTTAAACCAGTGTGCCCGCCTGACTAGGCTTCCTTCAGTGCCAGCGCCTTCATTGTGTGTAGCGACGTGACAATAATTCGAATCAGTTTCGTTTAAGTTTTTATTACTTATATTCCGTATAATTCACTTCCAGTTTGTAAGTGTACGAATTTTTTATTGTACAAATCGTTTTGTGTTTAATGCGCCATAACAAATGCACTTGCGTCAGTGTTTGCCACACTATATATATATAAATCTGCATAATATACGCATACCTATGTATATATATATTTGTATCTTCAATTCAATATTTATACATCAATATATCGAAAAAGTTATTGCCTAGCATCTCAATGGAACGTGCCTGTTCACACGTTCTGTTTGCCTTTTTGTGAATGAACTTGCAGAAAATTTAAAATAAATTCGAACATAACCAAACTTTGCACGTTGTGCTACTTAAAGATATTGGGGGATAAAGACAGCAATATACACGTGTCTTGGAATTATAGACATAAGGTTCCTATTGATAAGATACTATTGCGAATGCGGCACATGTATTTGTTGTATTTTCAGTTCCTTATCAATTTAATTGATTTCAGCAGCTGATTATAAAAATTGCCAATTGTCAAGTATGGACTGAATTTAAATTAGATCTATGGATAAATATCAAAATTCTAAAGTTTTTAGCCATAAAATCGGAATAATTAAAAAAGTATAAAACGCGCGTATTTATTAATTAAGCTTAATAACCTATTACACAAGCTAATAGACAAGCAATATCATATTAAAACCCTATAATCAAAATTACAATAAATAACGGACAGATCTATCAAAGTATATTTTTTTTACGAAATCAAGGCTATTTTTATATGGTCTGAATTTAAGTTTATTTTTAAAACGTGAATAACAAACAAATCACATTTTCGGCATTTCCGCGCAATTCAGAGCAAAATATTCAATTTTTAAAAAATGTAAATTAATTTGAAAAGTGTGTAGTTACTTGACAATTTATTGTACAATATCCATGATAACCGATAAAAAATGTAAATAAAAAATAAAAAATATATAAGACACATTTTCAACTGCCTTCCCATACCGGGAATTGAACCCGGGCCTTCCGGGTGAGAGCCGGATATCCTAACCACTAGACAATATGGGAGATGCTTGTGAGCGGCGACCGATTGCTACTTGAGCAGCGACAAAGCAAAGCAAAGCAAAGCAGAGCAGCTGTTTTATTAATGATTTTTAATGTTTTGACATGAAAAGCTTTATAGCCCCAATCAATTTATATAACTTTTAGGCGATTCACAAAAAGCAAACAAATAAATTGAAGCAACGTTTGTTGCGCTACATAAAAATAATATATATACTTAATTTCTCGAGACTGGCGAAAGTTGGTTGCAAACACTGCAAACATACAATTTATTTGCTGCCCGCACATGCGATGCAAGATGCAAGCGCGCCGATTGCTTTGGTTTTAGTTTTGGATTTAAAAAAGCATTTGAAATCGCCTCCGTGTCTGGGAATACACACGTTCGCTACGGCCAAAAGTGCAAGTCAAGCCAAGCGTAGCTAACTGGTCTTAACCGACTAAATGCGGTCTAGATAATGCCCATATACAGTTAGCTGCAATGCAACAGTTGCTGCTGCTGCTGTTGCTGCGGTTGCTACCGTTGCTGCTGTTGTTATTGTGCCAACAACTCGCCCGACTTGTTATGCATCTTCAGCAGCATTTGTGATTGTCAAAACCAAAGTTCAATGGTGCTACGCACAATCGCACACACACACACACATTAAAACACTCACAAATGTTGATTGAATGAATGATTAAGTGGTTAAGTCGAACTGAACAAAAAAAAATCAAGTAAAAAATACCACTTATCTGAACACTCAATTTTTAAGACCTCGTTGCACATTGAGTGCGCCTCAGCTCAGAATGCGGCCAACAGAGATTTTGCAAGAATCACATTTGTTAATCTGCGCTTCTCTTTTTAATAGTTTTTCTCTACTTCCCCACCCCCTCTCTTGCACTCTATCTTTCTTTCTATTTTTGTAGTTCAGCGTTACAATTTCACAGGTAATAGTCTCAACGTGTGTGCTCATTATTTTTGATGATATATGTAGTTATGACGTTTACGGCGATTGTTCATTTTGTTTTTTATTATTATTTTTTTTTTTTTATTATTTAATGACTTCGGACACTCGATTTCGCATAGTGCACACGTTTTTCACTTTTTGTGCAATATTTTTTCAAAATAACTATTGTTATTGTGCAAAATAACTTTTACTTATCCTTAACACTCTTACTACACACACACACACACTTATTATTGACCCGCTTTGTGCGCTAACAGCTTTTGAGTGGGCGCTGGCTATTGTCTGAGACCGCTAATGGGTTTTTTTTTATTTTTGTTTTGTTTTTGTACTCTACTGCAATTACCTACGAAGCATTCATAATTCAAAAAATCGAACTTAATGCATGTATTTGATCTAAAGCAGGTGTTAGCCTAGTTTAAAGTCGTTTACTAATGAATGCATACTCATTCACTAAACAAGATTCAAGTTTGTATTTTATTTTTAGTTTCGCAATGTATTCATGCTCTTTCAAATGGAAATAATGTCTAAAGTTTGTTCAATTTGCGTAGTTGATACATGCCTCCCATATGGTCTAGTGGCTAGGATATCTGGCTTTCACCCAGAAGGCCCGGGTTCGATTCCCGGTATGGGAAGATAATTTTTTTTCATTATTATTTTTTTTTTAATTTTATTTAATAATACAATTTGTAGATTTCGCAATATTTTTGACGATTGTAAACAGATTTAACTGCAACTGCATCATTTTTTTTACAGCTTTGTTTTCTTATCTGGCACAATGTCATTTGTTAGCCATTGTTGTTAGCTTTGGCTAATAAACCATTTAACATAGTTAATAGCGTGTAGAAACGCTGCCCCGGTTCAAGACCCTAATAAAACGATGCCCCCACACATTTCATCTGCGAAACGATTTTATTCAGGGGTAGTCTTGAACTGAAACTCAGCGAGGAAAATTGCTAGAAAAAATATGATGCCTCTGACTGGGTAACATTTTGCAATATGAGTATTTCGGGGAACCGAAAAGTCGTCATATTCATCGTTGCTGTCGTCATCGTTGTTGCGGTGCAAAAAGTGTTGCAATTTTTAATTGGATGACTAAATGGGTGTCGCGTCAAGCCATTTCACTTGCCCAATGTTTGCCATTATGCCCAAACATTGTTGCCCCTCCTATGCATATAGACAAACTCTCGCTTCTGCTGTTGTTGTTGTTGTGTTGTTGTGTTGTTATTGCTGTTACTTACCGGGCCTCGTAATGCGTCCCACATTGAAGCGATGCGTATAATTCACTTTAAAATATTGCTCAACAAGCGCACGCTCGGCCTTCCCCTCGCCATTAATGGGCGAAAACAGATATTCGGGATCGATTTGGTACTTTAACTGCTGATAGCTGCATAATAAAATAACAAAGAGATATAACATAACGGAAGATCGAATGTGATTACAAATTATAATGCAAAGTGGTTTTTGAGTTTTGTTTATTTTCATTGAAAACTCACCCCGTCATACAGAGCAGCGTTATCATCACAGGTATTATGACGAAATAGCCCGGATGTTTGGCTATGCAAATGCCCAGGTGATAAAATGATTTGTTTAGTGTCTTATCGACACACGATATGCCGCACGTCATCTGAAAGGTTAAAAACAATGATCAGTTTAAAAGTTTATTTTGAAAAGTATTTAAATAATCTCAAAAAGTAGGGAGTTGCTCTTAAAATATGAACAAGTTTACGCCGGACTACACAATCAGTCAAACAACTCCAACTCAAGATCTATTTAAGGCCTCGGCTCAGCTTCAATTGCGTGCATGTCGAACTCGAATGTGCGCTGTGCCTAGTGAAGGTGAAAGACATAAGGCAAAGGTAGATCGGAGCTATTATTATAGGCTATATAGACACGAGTGTGTACCCACAAACGTATACGGCGACTGGTCAGTGTTTGTTGATAGGTCGATAAAGCTATTTGTATTTGTGCTGCCGTGTTTATCGACACCTTCAACTTAACTTAACACACGCATTGTTTTTAGGTACCCAACTTTAATGCGGCTTGTCTCAATGAATAAAACAAAATAAATGCCCTTGTTCATCTAACAAAACATAACAATAAAATAAATTACTACAAAAAAATGAGCTAATAATGCACATTAACATGATTATAGAAGTCAAGTACAGGTGTATAATAAGCGGCATAAAGTACTTATTTATCATTAGCTTCGGCAGCAAAAAATACTTTTTGTTTACAAAGAAAATAAAAAACGAAAAGTATTTTAAAAAAAATATATATTATAAAATATAAAACTAACCCAGAGAATAAGGAAAAAATAAATCGCCCCCGGGTGGACTCGAACCACCAACCTTTCGGTTAACAGCCGAACGCGCTAACCAATTGCGCCACGGAGGCTGTTGTTCGAGGACTGTCAAATCTCAATTTGATACTGCGTGGCCGCTTTGACGGTTAGAATTTTGCTTCGTGTTTACGTGCTGAGTTCAAATAAGTAAAAATCCTGGATGCAACCATGGCCTCCGTGGCGCAATCGGTTAGCGCGTTCGGCTGTTAACCGAAAGGTTGGTGGTTCGAGTCCACCCGGGGGCGATTTAGCTTTTTGCTAAGAATTTAATATTTTATAAAATAATACATTTCCGTATTTTATTTTTAATTTAATATATGTGTTTTATAACACAACAATTCATAATTTCAATACATTTCGGCTATATTTTACTAAACACAATATCGTGTTGCTGCGCAGTTTGTTTAAGCAATTAACCATGCCAAACACAGAATGACGCATAGGTATGTATTTCGCATTATGAATTTCGTTAAACAAAATGCTTTTTGGTACTCTACATGAATATAACATTAGCAATACAATTGCCGAAGACCGAGCCTAATGGCGGAAAAGTAAAAACAATGGCAACTACAACAACAACAATAAGAAGGAAGACACAATACATTATGCCTAATATGAAATATTAAAGAGGCTGTTAAGCTACAGCCATAGAATGTAAAGTGCGTATGTAAAAATGGAAAAGGCACCAGCTTCTGATGCAGCTACCGTTAAGCCAGCAGACAGACAGCTGCCTAAACGTTCAATAATGATTAAGCTGTAAAAACGCAGCCTTTTGTTTGGTTTCTCAACTTGATATTTGCATGCTAAACGCCAACTAAACAGCAATTTAATGGGTTTACAGCAAGTTTAACGTGAATATGTTTGTGTGTTGTATCTGTATCTGTATCTATAAGAGCACGAGTATATGTATCTCTAACTTTCTATTTTTTTCGGGTTCAACGACAACTGACGCTGCACTTTTACCAAAAAAAAAAATGTAATAATTGTAACAAAATAAAAATTACAACATGGACGCCCATAGACAGCACTCGAGTCTTGGCTTTTGGATTTGATACAGTCAAGGTTACAGCTCCAGTCTGGACCTTGTTGCTGTGAAGACTTTGGTGGCTTTTTGTTAGCATAACGGTTCATTATGTCAAAGTGATTTAATAAACAAGTTGGGCACCAAAAACACCCAAACAGTGTTGTGGCAACAGTCGCCAACGCGGTTGCGGCCCAGCAATATTTGTGTTAAAAGACCAGCAAATGAGTTTTTTGTTTGCACAGTTCAGAGCAGGGCCAAAGCACCTCAAATCCAAGTTGCCTAGTCGCATAATACGTGCAGTTGAAGAATAACAGTTGATAAGTTACGCAAATATGAGACACTTTTTTGACTGTCATTATATTAATATGGAACAACTAGTTTCTTATTTAAATCAGACATTTTTAAGAATATTTTATTTGAATTTTTTAGTAAATAAATAAATTAAATTAAATTTCATTTAAAATTCAAGTTAATAAATAAATAATTATCTGAAGAAGTAATTATCTAAATATTTTAGGCATAATAACACCACATATCAGAGTTTAGCCAAGCTTTGCTGTCATTGTAGCTAGTTTTTCTTCGTGTGCTTATTTATCAGCGAGTTTCTCTCTGTCTGCCAGTCTTAATTGTGCTTATCATTTAATCATTTGAGTGCACTCGCATTTTCATAATCCTGCTTTCACTGGCCACATTTTCGCTTTCAAACGTATTTATTACATTGCAATATTCTGATTCGCTGAATACATTTTGACAAGGCTACTTTTGAAGAGATTTTAATTTAATTATATATAAATAAACAGAAATTATTTATTAATTTCCTTTTTTCCCTTACTTTTATTTATATCTTTATTTGTTCAAACGTAATTTTTCGTATTTTTATATGTTTAATAACAGCGCCACAGAAATCTAAAAATAGCTTTTCCGAAATCCTCTATTATGCAAAAATGATATAAAAATAAATATTGTACAACATAATCGCATAACAACAGCATCTCAAGCGACTCAAAGTTCATTAATGAACATTTAAATTATGGCGCAAGCTCAAACTTAAACATCAGTTTCAACTTCGGCTTCCACTTGAGTTTCAGTTTTCATAATCAGCTGACATTAAATGTCAAAATAAATGCGTTATCATGTCATCCGCTAATGCTGCAGTTGCTGTGACTAAAACGATTTGTGAACTTATGAAATTGCAAACGCAAAACACACACATTTTGAATTAAGATTTTCCATTTGTCGAGCTGACACGTTCAATTAACAACACCTTGAGAATTTCCCGTGCGCTCCTTAGCATAAATGCGTGCCAAGAAAACTAAAAAAAAGCCAAATAAATAAACCTGTGCAAATATATTATAATATAGCAGCTATAAAAAAAAACGTATTTAAATGTCAAGACCATCAAAAAGTGATTTCTGCATAATTTATGGGTCTTCTCGCATTTGGGTATGTGGGTCAAAAATCAGTTGACGCTATTTTGATTTATAGCAAAATTCTCGGGCATTTCTAAAATTGTTTTGTTTTTATAAAAGTATTTTTTAAAATGCAAATGTTCATATATTTGTTGGTTGATTTTTTGCTTCCCTTCTTTCGGCACATTAGAAATTCTTGAACGCGCTGAGAAAGTTGTCTGACCAAAAAGAGTTTGTCGCTTAAGTCTTTTGTTTTGCGTTTGCGCATTTCGGTTTTGCTTTGTTTTTATTTTGATTTCGGTTTTGGTCAGCGCCAAGCAATTTAACGTTTTATTGTTTATGGTTGTTCGTATTGTGTGTGTGTGTGTGTGTGTGTGTAGGTATTGTTGTGATTTGTACTCTTTGTTATCGCATATTGATTTCTTTGAAAGAATGTTTATATTTTTGATGTTCACATTTTTGATTTGCCAACTTTTTACTTTTATTTGTTCCGTTTCTTTGAATTGTTTTCGGTGTCAATGCAGATCAGATTCAACTCAAATTGAAATATGTATTGTTAATATTATTTTCTTGTAAACTAATCAATTGTACAACATATTCAATGATTCAGGCAAAATTAACATTGATTTATTTATAAAAATATAAAAAGAAAATACACATAAATCAATTTTTAAAATGAATCAAGTCTTTTATATAAAAACATGAATTAAATTTAAAATTAAATTGACACGTATTTTAAAATGTGTGTGAAATAAAAACTCAACATGAAAAATTCTCTCATGAACGCAATGCATAAATTGTTTGCGCAGAGTTGGCGAATTTTTATTACTCGTTCACGAAGTGAAAAGAGTATATTGGTTTTGTGCAATGTCCGTCTTGCTGTCCGTCCGTCCGTCTGTCCGTCTGTCCGTATGAACGCAATTATTTTCGCCGCTATTGAAGCTAGAGACTTGAAATTTTGGATATATACTCGTGTGTACCCGCGTCAGATAAAGTGTTAAGGATTTTGAGCTCCGCCCACTGGGGGCGTGGCAAACCGATAACACCTAAAATCGCATATTGCTAAAGTCCACAATTTTAAAGCTAGAGTCACCAAACTTGGTAAGTATATAGCTGGTGACCTTCCAAAAAGATTGCGACCTTGATATCCCGGCTACGCCCACTATAACGCCCCCAGCGCCCCCGCTCTCAAAAATCGGATATGCATATATCTCCCACAGTTTTTGAGCTAGAGTCACCAAATTTTGCATATACATTGCAGGAATGCTCCCCCAAATATTAAAAAAAGTTTTTTGGCCACACCCTCTCCCGCCCCCATAATCGCGAAAACCGATAAACCTTAAAGGTCAAATCGATAAGTGTTGCATATTTGCACAATTTTAAAGCTAGAGTCACCAAACTTGGTATGTATATAGCTGGTGACCTCCCCCACAGATTGACCCTTTGATATCCCGGCCACGCCCACTAGAACGCCCTCCAGCGCCCCCGCCCTGAAAAATCGGAAATGGCTATATCCCCAACAATTTTAAAGCTAGAGTCACCAAATTTGGCAGATATATTACCAGAATGCTCCTCCATACATCACAGGAAAAAATTTTTGGCCACGCCCCCTCCCGCCCCCGTAATCGCAAAACACGTTATATATGACAGTTCCAATCGATAACACGTGTATATATCCCACAATTTAAGCGATAGAGCCACCAAATTTGGTATGTAGATAGCTGGTGTCCTGCCCCACAAATTGCGCCCTTGCTATCCCGCCCACGCCCACTAGAACGCCCAACGCCCCCTCCCTAAAAAATCGAAAATGCCTATATCTCTCAGAGTTTTTAAACTACAGTCACTTAATTCGGGATATATATTAGTGGGAAGCTCCCCCAGAAGTTACAGTAAAAAATATTTGCGGGCAGTCCCCCCCCTCCCCCTTCCGCCCCCGCAACCCGCGAAAATCTATATCTCGTACAGTTTTAAAAGCCAGAGGCACCAAATTGAATATGTAGATAGCTGCTGACCTCCCCCAAAGATTGCACACTTGACATCCCGGCCACGCCCACTATAACGCCCCAAACGCCCCCGCTCCGCCGGAAATGCCTATATCTCCCACAGTTTTTAAGCTAGAGTTACCACATTTGGTGGGTAGATAGCTGGTAACCTCCTTTAAAGAGAGGAACAAAATGTTGCCGACGACCACCCCCACCCGAACGTGAACGAGTATAACGCAGTCGGTAACGCCCGACTGCAACGTTCTTACTTGTTTTTTTTTGCAAAATATCCAGTAAAAGCTGGACTTTTCCAG
The DNA here is from genome assembly GCA_035043915.1 of Drosophila paramelanica. Classification (NCBI taxonomy): domain Eukaryota; kingdom Metazoa; phylum Arthropoda; class Insecta; order Diptera; family Drosophilidae; genus Drosophila; species Drosophila paramelanica. Next base: position 6,612,633 of record JAWNMO010000674.1, on the reverse strand, counting down.
CACCTGCTGAGCTGCAAACATGGGCGTGTGTATATGTCAGCTGGTTAGTGTTGCTGTTGCTGTTGTTGTTGTTGTTGTTTATCTGCAATTTATCATCAATTTGTTGTATTACATGGATTACATAAGCCTGGTTTACCCACCGCACACTGCACACCTTTTTTAGTTTTGTATGCGCAGCCTCATTTCTTTATTTTTCATTTTCTTGTCTTCTGCCTGCTTCTTGAACAATTTATATAATTGATTTATGCGCGAAGCAAATTGATTGCACCGCTGAAACCACAAAAATATTTAATTCAACATGTTTTTCTTTTTGCCAAATCATAAAATCAACAACTTTCACTTTTTGGCCAAACAGACGCACAAAGCATAAATGCCAAAAAATTACAAAATTCATATTAATTAATGCATATTTTAATTAAATCGCTAATGCGAAATTCCCCCCTTAAAAAAGTCAAGTATCCAAAACCAATTTTTATATTTTGTATTTTGCCTTGTGGGTGGCTACAAATTTGGGTCAAGTCATTGAAGTAGAACACAAGACGTCGTTGACCTTAGCACGTGGGCGTAACCTGGCTTAACAGACAAGCAATTTTTTGTTTTTCTGTTTTTTAATTTTTTATTTTTGTGATTGTCAACTTTTAAGCTGCTGTAATTGTATGTGTGTGTTTTTTTCTGTCCTATTAGATTTTTGTTTTTGGCAACCTTTTCTGTATTTCATACAATTTGTTGCCACACAAATGTTTGCAATGAATTTTAATTAGTTTTGCTTCGAGGCTGATAATTTAACATTGAGCACCTACAAAAACAGTTGACAACAACCTGTTATTGGCCAGCCGGCACCTGGCCAGGTTCTGTCACCGACCGAAGCCGCAAACCGAAAAGTCCAAAGGCAAAGTCGAAAAGTCAAAAATAAACCAAAATGAAAGAAAAAAAAATCGAAATCACTTTCTACTTTTTCTGCGACTTGAACCTGAAGCCGAACTGTTGGCTTACGCATGCGCGACCACAACAACTGGGTCACACACGCACACACACACATAGTTCAGTTCGCTCTCTGTAACTGCTTTCAATTTGAATTTGGAATTTTTTTTATATGCTCGATTTTTGATTTTTTTTGGCTTTGCATTAATTAACAATTTGCTGGCCAGTTTTAAAACGGTTTTATAAGACACCTTTTATTTTGAATACGATTTCAAATCTCTGCGCTTTGGGTCAGTGGAACAGTCATTAGCTGTCTAAATAACATGAGCCCATCTGATTATATCATTAAATGCAGTTTAAAATTAACTTAGCGAACCATTTAACAGCCAGTCAAACATTTCCGGTGATCGCCAAGTTTAGATATCAAAACAATTTGATTTAGTTCAGATAATTGGCTAATTTTTCGTATTAGTTGAAATTGTAAACATTTTTGTTTGTGGTAAACTGTTCTTTACTATTAATTTGTTAGCTGAACAAATGCTAAATATCTACAGACGCTTGTTAGCTACTTCTTGACTAATATTATATTCAGAAAAAATATAAATACATAGTTCGAAGTAGATTAACATTTTCAGCTAGATAAATTGCATTCTTCATTAGAAGAGTTTTTAAATAATTGAACAACAAGAAGCCAAGTTTCTATCCTAGTTCTATTTAAAAGTTAATCGAATAATAATTTATATAATTTTATTTTTCATATATATTTTTTTCCAAATAAAGTAAAAGAAACCCGAATCAATTTACAATTATTAAAAGTAAATAATCGAACGCAAGCTAACCCAATGAAATCGAATATTTTATACAATTCATATTTTTGAAAAAAAATTCTTCAAATAGCTGAGAAGTCGGACTAAAATACCTGCCTGTGTATCGTAACTTCTCAGGCACTCTAACTATTCAAGCGTGAAACGCGGCTTGTCCAGGATTTATTTCAAGAGTTCGGGTTACCCTTTTCATAAAGAAACAGCATCCTGTTTTCAATTTCTAGCGATATTTGTTTAAAATGTGTACAGTTCCGTTCAATTTGGACAACAGCCATCAATCACAGCTCTCAGCAGGTAGTCCGAGTTCTCATTTAATTGCTTTCGATTCTTGACTGATCCTCTTACCAATTTTCACCCCGAACGGATTTTTCGGGATTTTTCTCAGCATATCCGAGCAGGTAGCATACGAAAATGTTATTTTAATGAAAGAGAAAAAAATGTTTCAATCGAAGATTGATGAGCACGCATTTCAATCACAGTTGGCAATTAACAGCTTTTGAGGCACGCGAGTTGACTCTTCGATAATTTGCGAAATACTAACAAATTAGCCAGAGTCAAATACACATTAACAGAAAATTGCCAGCTAAATAGTTGCAAATGTTTGCACTAACGCTTAACATGAAAGCGGCAAATTAGCGACAAGTTCCAGTTTTACAGCCGAGTGGCCCAAAGCTTAATGGCACTTTGTGTTAAGGTGTTAAATCTATATAGAGCTGGTCGATCAAGTGGTCTCGAGTGCACTTCAAGTGGGTTCCAGGCCAATCAGCGCAGTTTGATATGTAATCTCTTGAAAGGAAAAGTGGCCTCTCTCCCCCCCTCTCGTTGCGGAAAATCTTTCATTGTAGAGTGCTCTTAAGTGCCGTTAACTCTCAGTTATTATACGTATAATATACACATACGATGCCAAGTTACATATATATAGTATAAACTATCAGCACTGCACTTTCTTTTTTATACCACATTTCTCGACAGTTTCTGCTTTGGCTGCGGCTTTGGTTTCGGTATGTTTTTTTTATTGTTTTCTTTCTTTCTTGAGTTTTTAGCATTAGTATATGTGATTTTTTTTCTACTTTTTTTCTACTTTATTATTGGTCTGTCAATTTGATGATATATTAAGTCGATGCGAGCTGGAAAAACGCTGTCATAATTGCTCATTTTCTACGGAAAGTGAACTTAAGAGTAAAAGTCATGTGATAAGCATAATTAGCGTTGGACTAAAGAAAGTGCAAGCTGTTGTCTCTGTGATGATGATAATAAGATAGATTTAACCGACATGAATATGTCCCCGACAGCACTTCACCTTGAGTGGGAAATCTTTTATAATATCTATGTATAAATATTTTAAAAATCATATTCCTGTTTTTAAATTCTTAAATTTTAAATTGGGTTTGATATAATTTAGTGGAAAGCATCATTTGAAATTTTAATTAAAGATCTTAAATTTTCTAAATATAAACACAATTTTAACTGCAAATTTTATGTGTAACCAATTGCTATGCTATATTGCTTTATTGCCCTTTATAAATATAAATTTTCAAATTGATTATAATAATTTTTTTATACCAGAATCAATAACAGTAGTATTAATTGTTATATATAAAGATATTTAATATTGTTTCTTTTATATATTAACAAAAATATTACGTTGACTTGCCTGACGTGGTCAAGACCAGCTGCAACTAAAATTTCAGACCCCTTATCGAAACTGACCTAACTCAATCGAGATTGGTTTAGCTGTTTAAATTAAACATTCACTTATCTTGGACTATCTACAAAACTGAAAATTAGCAACATTTAGCAACTATATCACAGTAATGAATTGCATTAGGCGGCATCTCAGAGTACACTTGGCCTTTCTATTTGGATTTCCACATCGTAGTCGGCCTTGAACATAATTGGATTTGCTCGAAACAGAAATTGATTAAGACTTGACCTAACCGAACCGGTTTTTCGGCAATTTCACTTGAACTTTCATTAACTTTGACTGTGGACGCCGACTCCTTTTGGGTTATGTGGCGTCCCCTGTCCGCAATCGGGGGGAGTCACAAATATTTTCACATTACATAGTCCAAAAAGACAAACCGGATCATAATGAATCGGGCTACGTTTCGCCTGCGCGTGTGTGTACAGTTAATAGCGTCCATCGGTGGACCGATAACTGATTGGGTGCGGAGTGGGGCCAACTTTATGTAATCATTTCGGGTCGTATGTTCAAAATGCAAACATATGAAAATTGTTGTGTCTGTGTGTGTGTGTGTGTGTTTGGACTGTTGGCCAATGTTTGCTATTGATATTTGGTCTCGCTGCTGTCTTGACTTTTTCCGCTTCATTTTTAATGCCAATCTGTTTTGGCTTTGAGTCTCAGGTGTTGGTCTGGCAATGGTCAAATAGCTAAAGCTGGTAATTGTATCTGTGCTCCAATTAAATTGCATTAATTTAACTGTCAAGCTTTTGATTGCCCAGTGAAACATTGGAGGAGCTGCTCTTGCTCCACTTGCACTCACAGCTCCGAGACTTTTGCTGGCATTTAATTACACTTCGTCTTTACAAGTCTTGGTTGTCATTCATTCGACGCAAATCATATTCAACAATTCGGTGCGGTGCAGCAACTTCGGTCGATTTATAATCCTTGATAAAAACAACAATCAGTGGGTAGTTTTGAAGTCACATCAGTTTAAGTGAGGATTGTCAAAAAAACGCAATACACAAATTAGTAATAATTGAAAAAATTTGCGGCTTAAATTAGGCATCAAATTGCGTAATAAGCGCTGCAAATTCGAGTTTAACTACTCTTTCTATTATAAATTATTAAAGAATATGCATTTATCACAATTATTCGACGAATTGCGTCGAAAAAGTTCCTTAGCAAAACATTATTTTTATTTTTTTATATCTTAGCAATCTTTATGATTTTAAAAGAGTTTAAAAAGTTTTTTTGAAACCATTTTTATTTCTTTATTTTTTTACCTTTGACTTCGCATTACACAATTTTTTGTATTAGATATTCTACGCACTTTAAAAGTATCTTCGTTGGTGGACCACAAAATTCCGATACGCAATAAATTCACGTTCAACCCCCAAACAAAAAAATCAACCCTCTAGGAACATTTTTACGCATTTACCCAATGAATAGCAAAGAAAAATCTATAACTTCTTTAGAAAATCTTACCTTGTCGTTGTTGCAATGTTCGTTCACTTAATATCCGATATTGAATTTTAAAATTTCTAAATGTTCGTTATGAAATTGCTGTAAGCCTTTTATTCTCTCTTTAGAAAAAATATTGAATTGCACTCGTTTTCGTGTTTCGCATATGATAATGATATATACTTGTATATCTATTATCGACTTAATTATTTTGTTTTATTGAACACCAAACACACGCACTACGGTGTCCGTCATTTTAATGGATATCATTCACACTCGCACCTTGTTGACCGTTAGGAAATTTCGAACTTGTGACGATTCGCACTGCGACGTTTGACGGAGCGACTTTGCGACCGTTGTCTTTGAGACCGAATCACGGACTGAAAACCGAAACGATGCCGTTCGTTTCGTGTCTCTGGCTCGGCCTCAGCTTGAGCAACAGCTTGACATTAGGCATACCCTGTACTCATTGAAGAGGGTATACTGGTTTTGTGCAATTCTGTGTAGCACGTAAAATAGAGTATTTTTATTAATTTTACTTAACATAAATTTGATCAGGAAAACGATTCAAGTTGCTGTCGCTCGATTTATATCAATTTTTCGCCAACGGTTTAATTTAGTATCTCTAGTACTGCACCCTATATATATATCTGTAAATTTCCCCATTCGCCTCCAAATTGTAAAATGACTGAGGAAGAAGCAGCACAACAGTCTGAAGAAGGTTTCTCCAAATTTAAATTCAAATTAGTGCATTGGGTATATTCTGGTCGGGCATACCCATGATAGAAGACTCTCAGTGCGCTCAGAGCTGTGGCTCACCTGTTGCACATATAACGACTGCTTTCTCTCTCGCTCTCACTCTCGCTCTCGCTCTCTTTCTATGCTCTCGCTCTCTTTGCTTTCGGCTGTTGCATTTGCGCACTGGTTTGCGCCGGTTTACAACATATTTTGGGAAAAATCATTTTCTTATACCTGTTTTGTTTTTTCAACACAGGTGCTAGCTGAGCGATGATTGCTGTTGTTTTTGTTGTTGTGTGGTACTCTCAAGTCTGAAGGTCGCATTTTCGCTCATTAATCGCCACTTCGCCACTTTCTTTCGCGGCGAGCGCTGCGCCTGCGCACAGATTTTATTTGCTCTCATACCGATTAACGGTGTCATGTGGGAATTTATTTGTGTGTGTGTGTGTGTGTGTGTGTGTAGGTATCTTTTTGAGAATTTCAATTGAATTGTGCCACTGCGAGTCACCATAAATGTTTATGGAACACACTTCGCTAGAATCATACATACAAATCGTTATATATCCAGTAATATATATATAAATACATATATGTATTACCCTTTTCGGGTAGAAATTTTAAAATAAGAAATTTTAAAAAGGGTTTTAGAGGTCATCAATGAAAATTATCTAGAGCAGCTACAGGAGCGGTTCAACTTATACAGGGTTATGGGCGCCAAAGTAATAAGTAAAAAAATTCTGTAAAACAAAATATAATCGCCTTTTATCAAATAATATGATAAAGTATAAAGGTATCGTAATATATAAGTTTGATAAAATTCGATTAAAATATATGTTAGATAATTTTTATCCAATTAATTTTTGCAATTTAATTCAGTATCTTGCGCTTCATAACCAAGAGTTGCATTATAAAATTGTAGTCGTCATAATAAAATCCCTTTAAATTAATTTTAAAAATAAAATCCAAAGACCTTCAGTCATCATTAGATCCACATTTATACCAATAGTCGTGCATTAGCAGACTAATTTCTTCCAGCTCACATCCAAAAATAGCACAAAATGCAAATAAAATTTAAATATCGAATTGTCAGGAACTGAAAATGTTCTAGAAACAAAAATGTTGAACAGATCGGTGTGAAAAATGTGCTCAAGAATTTATAACTTTTAGTAGCATAGAGAAAGAGCAAGCGAAGATACACACACACACACACACACATATACAAAAACGCTTAAGCGGAAATTTTAATAAAAATTATATACAATTTATTTCAAACAGTGAAAATACACACAAAGCCATTTTGTCGGCTGTTGTGTGATAAAAATATGCGGAGGAGACAAACTACAAGTATTGAAAGTATTATACTATGTGCGTGCATGTGGGCTATATAGACGGCGATCCGCTGGACGAGATGGTGATAGCGTTATACAGAATGTCAGATGAGCACGTTCAACTCGGCCGAGGATTGACGGCCCATTCAATTGAGTAGGTGTAGCTATATCTGCATCTGTATCTGTATCTGTATCTGCGAGTACTACGTACTGCGATGCTGTGAATCGTATAGTTGAATTTAATTCTGTGCAATCAGCGGCGTTAAACGACGTTCTATATATATGTATATATCAGCATGTGTATACAGATATATGCGCATGTTTGTGTAAACATCGCAGCATTAAAAAGGCGTTGATTGGATTTTGAATGAGACTGCGATTGTCAAACACGAGCAGCATAAAAGCCTCTCAATGCACTGTTCAAAAAAAACAGCTTTCGCTTTATTTTAAAGAATTTCTTCTCTCTGCATTTATGACAACTCATTTTTTTGTGTCATCAGCAAATTAAGTTAGCTTCGAATTTCGATTTCAAAATTTGTTTGACCTAAATACGATATCCACTGGGTTTTCTGAATTTTGATCAGTGTAATGCGAAATTTTGATTTAATAAATGCTCGTTTAAAGTCTTAGAAATATAGATGTGAAATATGTGTGTGTGTGTGTGTGTGTGTGTGTGTAGCTCAGACCGCGACGGGGCTAATTGCATTTGCTTTGGGATCATTAACTTAAGGAATGTGTCCAAAATTCTTCACACATGACAAATGATAGTTCAAGTTCATAAAACACGTGACATCAAATTATCTTCATCGAAAATGGACATTTAAGATAAGCAGCGAAAATCAACTTGTTCTTATATATATATATTCTATAACCATAAAACAACTTATATTCTATTCATTAAGATGCAGAATGGAACAAGGGACTTTCCCCATAAAAGTATTTATATTCTATTAGATCATGATCATGATTATTATAACTATATATATAGACATTCACTTAAGAGCTTATCAACGCGCCCCCAGGGCGTATATTCCTTTCAAATTAATTTTGTTTTTTTGTATAAAATCCATCTTCAGTTCTTCAGAAAATTTTACAAATAATGGTATATATAAATATTTATTTATTGCTCTAGCTTGTTTTCTTTAAAGAGAATACATGCATTCCCAAAATATTCATCTAATAAATATAAAAAATTACATATAGATCTTATTTGAGTTCTTGAGTGAATGGAGTTAAGTTTTTGTTCTGAGAATACCCTTATTCTAAAGAAAAGTTTGATCAGAACATATGAAAATATTATCAGAACTTTACAACTTGCATTAGATTTAAAAGAAGATAAATGTAAATATAAACATTTCAATTGGATGTTCTTCATTTTACCCAAAATCAAAGAATGAAGCGATACCCAAACAAAATAGGACCAAGCAGATTATGGCCAGTTCACCAGCCAAGATAACTGCACTTCCGGTTTGAAGCTTGCAACCGCAATATTCGGCACATCGTTGGCAGATAATAGGATGCATGTGATGTTTGTTTATAAAATGTTTACTTGCGACCCCCTGACATCCCATATATGGGGCCCAGAAGCAGATGTACGTTTCTATTTCGGCTGCAATAGGTGTACGTATAGCGGGATAAAGATTGTTTAATCCATTTAACTACCAACTATTGTATAACCGTCCACTACGCATCGAGCTAGACTTGCTTCTCCATCCTTTTGCGATGGTAGTTTAAATACTTTTCTTTTGTCCTTTTTAGACATCCTGAATGCTCGCCAGCCCGTAGTGTTCATTTTACACTTGCCGCTATATAGGCTGCAGTTGACGCATTCATTATGCGATAAGTTTGATGCCGGCTGACGAGGCTTTTTAAAATTTTTTAAATCATCTATCAATGATTTCTATCAATTGTTTTCCAATAATCATGTTGTTCAACACTTACGATTTTTTGAATAGACCGACAGAATAACAAAAATTAATACGGAATAGACGCTTAAAATGGTTTGCATTTTATTAAAGTTAAACTTTTCAAGAGCTGAATTCCGATATTATAATTTATTACATTTGAAACAAATGCACAGCATGCTTTTTTAACTAGATTTATTTTATAGAAGTAAAATCATTGTTTATGAATAGAAACGCCAACATATTGCTTGTTAATACACCTAAGAATATAAAAATAATATAATAAAAGCATAAAACGGTCAAAGATAGTTAGGTACTTAAAGATTAACTTGTGATACCCTAAATATGAGACCGCTTTTCACCTGTTTAATTTACATATTTATAAAGTGTTATTAAAATGTGTTAAATTTGTTAAATCAATCCATTCAAAAAATTCAAAATTCAAAGATTCTTTCTGAAAGCGTACAAAATTCTATGCAGTTGAAATTTGGTTCTTCAAACCTCTTTCTAATTATTGATTGGCTTTTGAACCGTGTATATAGATTTAAATCTAAATAGCTGTATCTGAATGGTACTTTTAATTAGACTTGAATAGTTAATAAATACAATAAATGAACGCTTTTATAATTATATGTCTTTTGTCTATTCATATCTTGTACTGCTGTTGTTTTATTTAATACAAACATGTTGAACATGAACTTTTATTTAAAAATATGCGAAAAAGGACTTCATCGTTAGGCTTGTTATCACACTCACAGTCAGGCATATTGTACTCAACACGCTACACAAAACAGCTGCTGATTTCTTCTTTTTTCTTTTTTTTTTTTTCTTTTCGACGCATTTGAGAGCACAACGTGGACATACCTCGTACTCAACGTCAGGTTTCGTCAGTGTTCGTTTACCTACGATACCCTGGCATCCAAGTGTTGCCGACCAGTAGCAAACATAGTTGGTTATTTCGCCTGGAATATATATATATATATATTGATTATTTGAAATTTCTTATTAAAGTTATTGCATTTAAATTACCTCCTATTTTATAACCTTGTAAGCACGGAGCTAGTTCGGGATCTCCTTTTTCACCCGCCTTCAGTTCGATAATAAATTTTTTGTCCATTGGACCGCCATCCACGCCAGTCCCAGTGGGTGGAATATTATTGAATTTAGAGCAATTGAGACATACGTTTAAACCTTCTTCTCCATCTGCATCTATAAAATACAACAATTGATTCTAGAACACTTTGTTGTAGCAACAAAATGTTCGTAGATTGTCTAAAAACTTCTGTTCAATAATTACCAATGTTGGCAAAAAGTAGTACAAAAACCAAAACTAATACTAAAAATTTCATGATGCACTTTATACATTAAAAAAAACTATAAATCAAGAATATATATTTGTGCTTTTTTTCTCAATGAATGAAAAATTAGTCAAACGGAGTGTCAAACGCTATACAAATCTGCTTGCTTTGTTATATGTAACTAAAAAGTTAGTTGGCTCTACTCGGGAGGAGATACCCTGCATTGCAGACACTCACATTATGAAGTTTTGAAATATTTGAAATCTGCGACTGAATTAAGCGAACAAAATACACAAAATTAGGTGCCTACAGCTCTTAAAGCCTCCGATATGCTAAAAAAAACCAAGTGTTGATATCGATTCTTATCGATATTTGTGAAACGGAGCAAGATATAGAGATAACATTATAAACATGTTCTGCATATGGATTGGGAGAATCTAAAGTTTAAGTCTTACGCTTTTTTAGTGCTTATCGTCTGGATCACGAATATATATGCTTTCTTCTACGTATGCCATTATGCCCTTTGTACCCATTTCATGCCAACTGTGGATTCTTTAGGCCCAAATGTTCCTATTTTTAAAATCCATTTCTAGTGAAAGAAATTTGATATACCAGTAGATAAAAAAAGGTGGCAACTCGTTTTGAGGGTCCTTTTAGCGGCATTTGCTGACAAAAGTTTGAGATGAATACAACAAAAAAATTGTGTGATGAAAACAAAAGCGGGAAACCCGCTTAGTACAAAGCTCAATAGACTACCGAGCGATAAGGGGAGATAAGACAGCAAGCATTATTGGGCTCTTGTTTGAGATGGGCGGGCCAGAGGGCGATGGTATCAACAGCGTTAGGACCACCCAAAGCGGCCAAATATAGCGATGAGTTCACTAGCACTGGACAGGCTCGGCGATAAGGTCTGCGCTAGCAGATCGATGAACAAGGGGTATTCGTGCATTGCCCGCCATATACATATATACCAAAATCAAGATCTCAATGGTAATCAATTAGTAAGCAGCGATTGTAAATTAGCAAACGTTGACAGGCAATGCTCAGTGCCGAGGCCGCTTATCGCCCATGTGCCCATGTGTCAAGGGCTATCTGTGCGCCCTGCGCCGGCACCGGCATTGGCATCGCCACCGGCTGGCTGCTGTACCGGGATCTCTGATAGATGCCGTTATCATTATACGCTCACATCTCAGACGTCCAGCAACGGTCCAGCTAAGCGGACGCGCTCTTAAGTATTATTATAATGTTCCCGCTGCTGAATCATTCAGTGTTCGTTGTTTGTCGCTGCTGTCTGGTGGAGCAGCCGCCGCTTTGCCACAGCATCCGCGACAACAATCAAATCAGCCTGGAGCTGTTGGCCCTGTCGCCCAATCTGCAAATCGTGCCCAGCGATGTCATCTGCCAGCTGTGCCTGCACCGGCTTCACGACGCCCTCGAGTTCCGGCAGCGCTGCGAGGAAGCCGAGCTAATCCTGCGCGCCAGGCACGAGCAGGCGCTGGACGATGCCCTCGAGTGCCTCGAACGGGAAGTGGGCTGCCTGGAGCAGGCCAAATCCACTGCGATGACAACGCCGCTGGAACCCGTCGACTTCGGTGAGTACCGAATAGTTAAAAATTAGTAAGTAATATTCAAAATATTTGAATGGTTCACCAAAATACATAATATACATATAATAATAATAACCTACGTAACCGCAGAAATATTTGAATTAAATTGCTTCGAGTGTTTTGAACAAATTTTAAATGTCATTTATTTTAAAAATTGAATTCATATTTATTATTATTTAAGTAGAATCTTTTTGAATTTGATTAAAACCTATAATCATAATGATTCAGCACTTTCGTGATCTTCAGGAGCGTTTAGTTAGTTTGTCACGTAGTTCTAATTTATTTGAAAGAAAACCCAATTATAGGGCATATCAACGTTATCAAACCACTTCCAATTGAATTGAACGGAAGTCAAACTGATAGCGAAAGTAGCAATTCCTAAAACCAGTCAAAAAGATTGAGCTAAAAATAAGTAAAGCATTAATTAACTCTTATTATATTATGAAAGTGAAATGTTATCTGCGATTCTATAAAGTATTTCAAGCTTGAACGAAAATAGAATATGTTGGAAATAAATTGCTTCTGTGCAAAAACTATTTTGTGTTTAAAGATAATCTAATTCAAACATACGGCCATAATTTCTAAAAATATCAGACTGCTTTTTTGTTAGTTTTGTTTGACAAGTGCTATGATTATTTTCGGCCAAGCATATCAAAAAAATTATAACCAATACAGAAAGATTTTTATACTCTAATATTTTATGCATATTTCTAGCTACTGAATCTTAATATGAATGGAGTTAAATCATAAATATCTTTGATGTTGCGATAAAATATATTTAATTTTGTATAAAATATAATATAATACAATTTTGTATTTTATTTAAGAACTTCACATTTCCATATCTAAATATATATTTTTGTTTTCTTTGCCTTTTAGGCAACTTGGATCTATCCGATTTATTTCGGGGCAATTCCGAGCAGCCAAACACGACGGTTGCCAATTGGGATGCTGGCATCCTAAACACGCCCGTCCATTTGCCGGCAACGTTGGAGCCGTTGGAGGCAGAGGCAAGCGCGGAACCGCAACAGCAGCAGCAGACGGAAAGCGCTGCTGAGATGCCAGCGCCCATCGAGAAGCCCAAGCGGAAGCAAGCTGGGCGCAAAGCAGCAGCAAGTGGAGCGGGTCGAGCGCCAAAATCGCTGCGTCCGTGCACCGAGTGTGAGAAGAAGTTTACGCGTAACTTTCAGTTGAAGTTGCACATGATATCGGTGCACGGTTTGGGCGATGGTCTGCGGTACGAGTGCGAGGTGTGCTCAAAGAGTTTCGCGTCGCGTCACAGCCTCCGCTATCATGTCACATCGCTGCATTCGACAGACCGGCCATTCGCCTGCGAGCTGTGCGATCGTCGATTTGTGCTGCGCACCCAACTGATCTCGCACGCCCGGATGCACACGGGCGAAACAAAGCCGCGCATCTTTGACTGCAGCGTCTGCGGTAAAACGTGGCCCACGAAATCGGATCTGCGCACCCATATGCGCTCACACGATCCGGACATGTCCAAGCGACCCTATAAATGTGATAAGTGCCACAAGGCGTTCTTCACCCGCGGCCACCTCAACTCCCACCATTTGGTCCACACCGGAGAGAAGCCCTACGCCTGCACCTATTGCGACAAGTCGTACCAGAGTGTCGGCAATCTGAACAATCACACCTTGCGACAGCATTCGAATATCATCGAAACGCAGCAGATGAATCTCAATTATACAGACTCGTTGGATATTGAGAGTTAGGGGCCTTGAATAAAAATTAATTTCTAAAACTATATATAAGCAAAGCAAATGTTGTTAAGGGAAAATTTCATTGACTATTTATATTTTTTTAGTTTTCTAACCTAACAGATTTTAGCGATTTATTAATGTTTCAATGTAGTTGATTTTTATCAATAACGAGTTTTGCCATTTTTGTCTGTGTGTTGTGGTTCAGTTGGAAGTATTAGCTATATCAACAGATCAAATCTGAACCCAATCGAAATTGAATATACATACAAGTAAATTAAATAATTATAACAATTATATATATATTAAAATAATATACAATCCGAGCGCTATCGCTCTACCAAACAATATGTTTGAGCCATTTCGTCTAATACACAATATATATATTTAAATGATTAAAAAAAAGAACTGGAAATATATAAATAAATAGTAAACAACTAATTGATAATTTGAATTGTACACATAGTACAGATTATTAAAAAAAATATATTGGAATAAAAAATATTTAAATCCATATTAATAAACTTGTAAAAAAATAATTTTATTATTTAATCAAAAAAAAAACAAATAATGTAATCAGTTTTGTTTGGGTTTTTTTTTAATTTTACTCACAAAATCAAATTAAAATATACAAAAAGAAAAAAGAAAAGAAAAAAATTTAAATTTAACTATAAATATTTTTTGTTATCAATTATTTTTTATTTTTAAAAGTGCAAAGACCATTTTATATATACAAGGAACCTTGAAACGATACATATATATTAATATATATGCATATTTTTTAACTACAATAAAATATAAATATTTAATTTATACATTACCTTCGATAGTAGCACGAGCTTAAAATCTTATGAAACTTAGCTTATCGCTTCGTAAGACATTTATATATTTTTTTGTATATATATATTCCCTATCTATTTTTTAAGTACATACAATAAAATGTATGCATTAAGTGTTAATAAAAATTAAAAGTATATATTCGCTAACGATGAAACAATAGCAACAAATAAATAAAAGTGATAACGTATATTTTTTAAAAAGCACAAGTAATTTTTCCAGCAATTTCTTTTTGTTTTGCCACTCAACTTGGCATACTCTTTATTTTCATTGGAAAACACTTTTTAATTCGTTATTTAAATATTTTTGACTATAAAGAATTTTAAATTTTTAACTTGATAAATATTTATAATAATAATAGAAATATTTATTAAAATTATCTATGGAAATATTCTATGACATACTAAGACCTAAAAAAATAAAACAAAACCATTTATATTGTTACTAGCACTACTTGACATTAATCTTAACAGCGGCTGCTAAAGATTGAGATGTTAAACTTATCGGAATGGAAAATGCCAAAGCAATAACAAATCTGAACTTATTTACAGATCATATTGAGTACGACCGTCTCGGCTAGGTTTAGTGCTCTCTGTTTTCATACTCTTGCCGCGGGTTGGGGACAGTATCAGTTTGTCCGTCGATTTCTATCTATTTCAGTCTGAAAACTTTGCCTCTGGATGAGTTTGTTTTTCTATCAGGGTATTTAATTGTCGGCACGACCCGAAGATAACGGTCCCTTCTTGTTACACTTTATACACATGTGTTGTTGCCCACTATCAACGCCTTTAATCAAAACAAGTGCCCGACTGTCTGAGCATCAACAAGCAAACGGGAGGCATCCAGATCAGCCACATCCCCACTGAAACAGACCGAGAGTAAAGACAATTTTGATTGTGGGCCGCATTTGCTTAAATTACAAAATGACCACAACAACAATAACAATAACATTATTATGGTCAAATCGGACGAGATATGTCATAATTATGACACTGACTTCAGCTGCAAAAAGTGTTAATCCAATTAACTTTGATTCAACACCGGGAAGTGAACTCCAGAAGTAAAAGACAATAACAAAGGCAGTCCTATATATATGCATATATATATATGTATATACCTATACATATGCATTGAGATAGAGAGCTCTCTAACTGAGTCACAATCGATAAGAGGGCGACGTGATAACCTTGCCACCTTGAGGTCTCAAACAAATAAATTGTAACTCAATGGGCATTTCTCGAAATTAATTACATATACACACATACAAACATACATATTTATTTGCCCGTTGTCTCCACGCCCTGGCCAATTAGTCATAACAAGACGTGATGGAGTTGAGCCAAGTGCCCAGACATTGACCCAACCCAATGCTAAAATCCCATTCCTGCTCCCAAGTTTTGCCTTTGTCTGTCTGTGGACCATCCCATCACACAGAAGCCATTGTTCTGACTGAGTACGTGATCACTTTTTTTAGTCTGGCTGTTTTCAGTTTTCCCCAAAGAACAAGAGTTATGTAGCAAGTATCAGAACATGACCAGTCTAATCTAATCTTAAATAATATAATATTATTTACAATCCACATTTTAATATTATTTTCTATCAACATTTTAAGCTCAGCTTATTGTTTTTTCAGATCGCGCTTTTTATTATTATACGATTGAGGAGAGGTATCTATAATACGAAAAACTCAAAATCGGTGTGTCTTATGCTAATATATTCAAACAAATTTGATGGATCTACCCCATTTTGAGATATAATCAAAAAATCGATAAATGTTGATAACAACTATCGATAAATATCGATCATAATAATTATTAATTACCATCGATAAAATTTATCGATAATTTTAAGTAATTTTCATACACGTTCAGCTCTCTAGCGGAAATTAAAAACATATATATATACATTCTTAAATCCATCTCTTCTTTATCTATTCAAGTGATTAATTTTCAACAAATTGACTAGACCACGTTATTAAATGTAATATGACATTTTATTTACACAATAACAACAATTGCAATTTATGCAATCCATTTCGGTGATTTAATGTTCCAAATCTTTCTGACTGAAGAGCAGACGACTCAGCTGGGACTGCTGCTGGGCGTAAAAGCTGTTCGAGTGCTGATCCAGAGCCGACTCCGGCGTGACCGACTGACGCACTAGTTCCCTGAGGCTGGCCGAGATCTTGGCGGTGCGGAAGCGGGCCTCGTGTCGCCGCCGTCGTCCGTCGACGAACCGCTGCGATTGCTGGCCCTTGCGCTGGATGTCCTGCTGGAGCTGGTCACGTTTCAGGCGCTCCAACTGCTGCCGTTCTCGCCAGTGCTCCTCATGCTGCAGCTGCTCCACCTGGTTGTCGTGCTGCAGCCGCTTCATATAGCTATCCAGCACCTGGGCACGCAGCTCGTCGGCGCGCCGCAAACGCTGCGTTAGCCGCATGCAAGTGTCGCGCTTGCGCAATATCTCGTCCAGCTGCTGTTCCTCCAGCTGCAGGTTGGCCGCTTCGGTGCGGCGCGACTCCTCGCAGCGGCGCTGGCACAGCGTCAGGTCACGCTCCAGACGCTTGGCGGCCAAACGCTGCTTGGCCGCCGCATCTTTGGCGTCGAGGGCGCCGCGCAGGCGCCGCAGCTCGGCGAGATCGCGCTCGGCCAGCGCCTGCAGACGCGCCTTGGTCAGCAGATAGTCCTGGAACTGTTTGTCGTGCACGGCCCGCTTGTACTCCTCCAGCTGCTCGCATTTCAGCAGCTGCCGCTCGAGCCGCTCGTTCTCCCAGTATTTGCGCGCCAGCCACGCGTGCTCCTTGTCCGCCGCCAGCTGACTGCGCTTCACCGCCATCCGATTGAGTATCTTCTGATCGTGACTGGGCACCTGCGAGTAGGCGGCACGCACCGTCGGCGCCAGGCACAGATTCGCCATCGAGGCGCACAGCGAGCTGCGCAACGGCGATGCCGACTGAAACGTGGACTGCGAGCGACCCAGCGGCACCAGCGCCATGTTTTCCTGCGACTTGGACCTGGGCCTGCTGCCACTGATCGCCAGCGGCGATCCATCCCCAGCCGTTAACGATCCAAACACAGTCTACGGAATGGAAATTATTTATGTACATTTACAAGTATAATATTAGTAAAAGTATAAAAAGTTAAAAAAAAATAAATAATTTCGGAAATTTAATACGTGAATATGTACCAAAAAGTTTTATTTTCAAAAATGCATATATTTTAAGTGAAGAATCAATCTATAGGACAAATCATGATAAAAATGCCATCAAACATGAAAATCGGTTCAGTTTTAAAAAGTTATGGGAGTTTGAAATATGGGAGCTATGGATCAGAGAGCTTTACATGTCAAAATTTTTGTAAATTTTGGCATGATTTTTGACCAAAATTTTTACCCCCCAAAATCACTTTTAATGTTGTTTTTTATACTAATTATTACAACCAAAATCGATTAAAATTAAAAATTCGCAATTTTAAATTTTTGAAAAATGCAGAATCAATCTATAGGATAAATCATGATAAAAATGCCATCAAACATGAAAATCGGTTGATTTTTGTCAAAGTTATGAGAGTTTGAAATATGGGACCTATGGAACCGAGAGCTTTACATGTCAAAATTTTCTTCAATTTTGGCATGATTTTCGACCAAAAATTTGACCCCTTCAAAATCACTTTTAATGTTGTTTTTTAGTGTAATTATGACAACCACAATCGATTAAAATTAAAAATTCGCAATTTTAAATTTTTGAAAAAATTTTTTTTTTGAAAATAAATAAGGGACCCTTGTGATTTTGTACCAAAAATTTCAAAAAAATGTATTTTCGATAATGCATATATTTTAAATGCAGAATCAATCTATAGGATAAACCATGAAAAAATTGCTATCAAACATGAAAATCGGTTTATTTTTGTCAAAGTTATGAGAGTTTGAAATATGGGACCTATGGATCCGAGAGCTTTACATGTCAAAATTTTCTTCAATTTTGGCATGATTTTTGACCAAAATTTTGACCCCTTCAAAATCACTTTTAATGTTGTTTTTTATAGTAATTATGACAACCACAATCGATTAAAATTAAAAATTCGCAATTTTAAATATTTGAAAAAATTTGTTTTTGAAAATAAATAAGGGGGGACCCTTGTGATTTTGTACCATAAAAGTTCAAAAAATTTTATTATCAAAAATGCATATATTTTTAATGCAGAATCAATCTATAGGATAAAACATGATAAAAATGCCATCAAACATGAAAATCGGTTCAGTTTTGAAAAAGTTATGGGAGTTTGAAGTATGGGAGCTATGGATTTGAGAGCTTTACATGTCAACATTTTTGATTCTATATACCCTGGTCACTTCATGGCGCACTCACCTGCAGCATCTGGCAGTCCCGCTGTCCGCCCGAGCGTCTTTGCCGATGCTTGGGTGGTTGCGTCTCTGGCTGTCCGGCTGTCCGCTCCGGTCTCGAGTGGAAGCTGCGCTGGCTGCCCGCGCTCTTGGAGCGCCTGCTTCTGGCCGCTGACGGGACGCGCGTCTGGCGCTCGGCGGAGTCGTGTCTGGAAGCGCTGCGCTGTCTGCTGTGGCTGCGGCGTTCACTGCGCTGCAGTTGCTCCAAGTTGCGTATCTGCTGGTCCAGCTGCTGCAAGTCCTGGCCGCGTCCGCTCGCACTGCCGCTGCTGTGCGAACTGTAGCAGTCGCAGTGGCAAATGTCACAGCAGCTGTCCACCAGCTCCAACGCAGCCAGCAGCTGTTGATGCTCCGCTGCCGCCGCCGCCGCCGCTGTTGTCGTCGCCACCGCAGCGCGATTTTTGCCGCGTCGCTTCCTTTTGGGCGTCATCCTGCAACGGTGCTCAACAAACGCCCATCGGCTGCGCCGAGTATTCCGGGTCAAACTCTAAACTGGCGCACAGTTTTTAATGCATTCCAAATCGAATTCTATTTTGTACTATTATTTTGGGCGCTTCCAAGACGTCAATGCGCCGCTCGTAAACCCAAATTCCTGCGCACCAGCAATAGCATTTTTCTCGTTTTTCCACTTACATGTTTCACTTTTGTTTACTTTTTTATTGATTGCCCGCTCGCCCGTTGCCCCGGACAACACCCAGGGGCAACGAGTTTAGTTATTTCTGTTTTGACTTTGGTTTGTTGTTTTTTTTTTTGGTAGCTTTTCCGAGGTTTTCTGCTGGTATTTCTGGCAGCGATTAATGCCGGAAATTAGCTGTGCCAATTAGAATGTGGAAAGTGAAAGGAAACGACGTGAAGGATAGCGGAAAGGAAAGCCGGAAGTTTTCATCAACTGAAAACTTTACACACGCTACGTAAACACCCATATGGCATGCTTTACTGTAGTTTTTTCTAAAAACAATATTTGCATCTTAAACTATTTTCGAATTGATATTTTGAATATTAAGATTAATATTTTTTTAAATCTATATTTTAAGAACCGTACAGAAACAAACCCAAATATAAGAAATACATATTTCAAATATTAATTCAATACATATATATTTATATATTGTAAGTAAATAATTAATTTGGTATACAGTTGTATAGGTTTACGTATATATATTTAACATTATGCAATAAATAACATTTAAATTCCATTTTGCCCATTAATTTCCATAACAAATTACCCAAATTTTTTTTTTTCACATTGCATAATTATAGGAATGAACTAACGTTAACGAATTGTTTGCTTGGGTTTTTACAGATTGGTGTTTGTTGTCATCTGTTTTTATTTTAAATAAGTTGACTTAGTTTAGTGGTTATGTACTGAATATATTTTGAATAGGGCTAGCTAATAATTTACACACACACAAAATGTACACCATCAATATTTGTCCTAATACTGACAATAACAATTGAAAAAATAAATCAAAATAAATAAAATACAAGTCGTTAAATGTCTAGTAAGTAATATTGCTCTGTTCTGTTTTCTTTTTTTTTTCTTGAGGTTAGTTGAGGTTTACTATATATATATAAACGAAAAACAAATGCACATTTCTACAAAATGCCTAGTCGAAAACTAAAGGTATCGAGGTAAACGGAAGCACCGGACACGATGGCTCCAATTGCAGCGAGGTGGAAAAACAATCAGCGGATACATTGAAATCGCCCAATATTTCCATAATTTGTCCCAGCGCAAACCTAAAATCAACTCAAATAATTAGAAATGATTTTGTGATGATAATGTTAGTCCAAAACTTGCCAGATCTTTGGACAATTGGGATCCAATTTGGCGGCATCCTTGAGCATCTTTTCAGCCAGTCGCGGCTCACCGAGCATTAAATGTGTTTCGCCCAAAGCGCGCAAAGCGTCCGTATGATTCGGATTGGCGGCAACGGCATTCAAAAAACACTGCTTCGCATCCAGCCACTGTTCCAGGTAAACATGAACCTGACCCCGCTGCAAAGGAGAAACCAAATATGTTAAAGAAATGCGTTCAAAAATGGTTGATCGATCAGCTCACCATAAACATTATCTGATGGGAAAGCGGATAGATTTGCGTGGCTTCGTGTATGCAATTGAGCGCCTCATTCGGCTGATCGATGCGCAAATAGACATCAGCAAGCAGCAGCCAAATCTACATGAATACAATTTACAAAGTTAATTAGGATATACAACAGTTATTCGAAATACCAAAAACTAACCTCGATTTGGAGCATCCAGGGTCGTCGCGGTCCCGGCCGTTGTGTGAAGGAGCTCAGCGAGCTGGCGGCCTCGCTCAGAGCCTGTTCCACGCGCGAGACTGCAGCCAGCGAGGCAGCGTAGACGGAATCTTTAAGTGGCGACAACAAGTTGAGAATTATTATCGGAAGCATAATAAATCGAACTCGGAACAAGAGCGAACGAGAGTGAGAGTTAATTCAAAAGTATACAAATAAATAATAAAGTGTAAAAAATGCAGCATGCGACAAGATGCAAAAGTTAAGAGTAGTTCACAAGCATACAAAAGAGAGAAACTACAAGGGGGAAAGAAAGGATAGAGACTATAAAGCGGCACTAGGCAAAAGTTTAAAATAAATAAAATATTTCATTATACACTTGCAAAGGTATATAATTATAATATTATAAGGTATATGATAATATATTATATTCTTTATACCACGAACTCTTCAAATATAACTTGTCTATAAATTAAATTATTTGTTTTACTACCTGACATATAACATATTACAAACTTAAAATAATGATTATATTGTGAGGTATTTATATATATTAATTAGTTGCTTAAAACAAATCCCTCATGTTTTTTTTTAATTTAGGTATTGCAAAAAAAAAATTTTTAAAAAAATTGTTTTCTGCCTTTTTCAACGTATGTATCAGACATTATCAATATTCCTTAAAAAAACAAAGCTCACAGAAAACTTTAAAACCGAATCTAAATCATTTGCAAGGGCATAAACAAGTCGGTGCATGCCGAAGTTCGAGTTCAAATTTGGTTAAAATTGCAATTGAGACTTACAATTATTTTGTATAGTTTTATGAATTGGTTATGTTTTTTTTTTTTTGGTATTTTAGACAGACACATTCCGCAGAAGTTGGGTAGTTACATAGATGTAATAGATATATATATTTATGTGTGTGTGTGTGTATTTATACAGAATATATAGTCATTATTAGTCATGTGATGTTGTTGTTGTAAATGTTGTTGTAATTAGCGAGATGCAATCGAATGCGCAACAGAAAAACTTACTCGAGTCCTTGTCAGACATTTGGGATGAATGCACCAAATGGACGCCGCTCTTGGTGTCCGAATGCTTCTCCTCCTCGCCGGCCAGCTGGGCCTCGTACACCTCCCGCCAAACGGCGAGCATGTGCTGCACCGTTGACAGCGCCGTCTCCGCGTCCTCCAGATTCAGCTGCAGATGCGCCTTCACGTGCAACAGCTGCAGATTATCGGGGAATTCGTGCAGCGCATCCTCCACGACGCCCAGCGCCTCGCGCGGCCGTCGCGATGCGGTCAACAGCAATGCGAACAGGTGCAAACAAGGTGCGTGCTCCATGCGCAGCGCGAGCGCAAAACGAATGTGACTGAGCGCCTCGCCCACCTGATTGATCAGCGCATACTGCAGGGATAAATAGTACTCGGCCAAATGATCGTTGCCATCTTGCTGGACGGCCCGCTCCAGCGACTCCATCGCCAGTTTGTTGTACGCATCGCGTTCACTCTTTAAAGTCGACTGAATTGCCAGCTGCTGATAACCAATCCCGACAAAGAGCTGACTGCGCGACGGACGCAAACCTGGCGACAATTAAAACAAGACGGATTAGATCTAGCTTTAAAACTTTGTCGAAATCTTTCTTACTTTTGGCATAATTTTTGACAAAAATTTTTCAAAATATTAAGTTAAATATTGCTATTTTACTATTCCAACAAAATCGATTGATTAAAAATCTTAACACTGTCTAACGAGGATAACGACAAGAATATATCCAAAGTTTCAAGTCTCTCTCAGCTGGACAGCATGACGGACATTGCACAAACCCTATATACTTTTTACACATCTTGAACAGAGTATAAAACAAAGTAATTTTAAACTGGATTTTTCTTTGCTCACCCTTCACCTCCCGCTTGAGGGCCTGTTGTGCGTAGTCGAGGCCCTGCTTGACCGTCTCCAGGCTCTCGTAGCACAAACGCGATGCCAGCAAACAGGGCAGCGGATCGCCGGGTGTTAGCTTCATCGACTCCTGGAGGACGCGCAGCGCATGCGCATGCTTCTCGGCGGCCATCAGGCTGAGGCCGTACTGACGCCAGACGTGCTGCTCCCCGAAGCTGAACTTCAGCGCCTTCTCGAAGGACTCGTTCAGCAGCTGGACGAGGCCCCAGCGAATGGTGGCCAGCGTGAGCAGATCGTAGACGGCCGTCACATTGCCCATGGCGTGTTGGCGCGCCTGCCGGAATTCGGGACTCTGCGACAGGACCGTGTCGCGGACGGCCAGCGCCTCGGCGATGAGCAGCAGCAGGATGACCTCCTCCTGTTGGTTGCGCGGCGTGAATTGCTGACGTGCCGCATACTTGCGCGGCTTCCACAAACGCTTGGCGGCGCCGCCGCCGCGGAGCGTGCTGCCGCCCGTTTTGGTGGTGAACGGCGGCGCGTAAATTGTGCCCGAAACGCCGCGCAACAGCACCTCGGCCAGCTGGCGGGAGAGTGTTAGTCGGAGCGATTGCGTTGCCCGCGTCTCAATCGCGTTCAGCATGATGCGATACCGTTCGACGGCCACCTGCAGTTTCCCGGCCTTGATCAGCACAATGGGCGCCCGCTGCAGCGCCGTCTCCAGTATGGCGCCCATCCTACGACTCACCTCCAGCGTGACGCTGCTGCTCGGAATCGTGCTGCTGATGGCGAAACTGCTCGCCGACGGCTGAACGCCCGCGTTCACGTTTAGCGTGGAGCCGGTCGTCGAGTTGTTCGAGGAGCTATTGCTGCCGCTAACAATATCGTATTCCTGCAGATAGAGCAGACCCAGATCCGAGGCGCGCTCAAAGCAGCAGATCTACAATAAATAAATCTGTGTGAAGAAGCAGCAATTGCAACTGTGGAAATACGCACCATTTCCGTATCCTTCTCGGCCTTCTTGAACTTGGATGTGGGCTTGGAGGCCTGCTGCTCCAGGCACAGGCCTTTGATGGCATACGACTCGGCCAGAATCTTGAGGCTGCGACTGTATGGAAAATTATTCGAATTAAATATGTATATTTATAATAAAAGAGAACAGTTGGAAAACTATTAGCTCTAATCTGGTCGAAAATCACTTCTACTTTATGTACAGCTGGGCAGCACTTACAGCGTCAGCTCCTTCTCGGCGAGCGTATTGAGCTCGGCCTTGACAAAGTTCTCCAGGCTCTGCTCGAACTCGCCGCAGGCGTAACAAAGCTTCGCCAGCAGCAGATAGGCGTCGAGGGCGATGCCCGCCTTTTGGCCGCTCTCGCCCAGTGCCATGTTCAGGTATCGTCTGGCGTCGGTGAGTCCGCTTTTGGCGCGGCCATAGTTGGTTTCGGCGGCCACCGCGTGCTCCTCCAGATAGCTCTCGAGGCGCGCCTCGCCCACCAGAAAATTGGCCAGGCATTCTGCAATTGGGCTAACATGGGTTAATATATACGCGTATGTGTATGCATGTGTCTGTTTGAGCTTAACCGTTGTGTGGCGATCCCGTTTTCAGCTCGTCCGTCAGCTCGATGACGCGCTGCCATTTGCCCTCGCTGCGGCAGCTCTCGATCAGCGCCTCGACTTTGGTCGTGTTGTTGCGCGTCCGGTTGGCCATAACGGTATCGTAGTTGCAACTCCGCGCGGCCTGCTTCCAATTGCCTTTATTATTTAATTTTAATTCGATTACAAATTTTTCGCAACACACACACACACGCACACACAATACAACCAATAATAGCAGCGTTGCCACTTTTTGAAATTTATGGGTAACGTTTTTCACATCACATTACGTCACACATTCATATGAAATTTTTGTTAACACACAAAACATAACTATATTTTTAGTATAGCATAATAATAATCCTCTGAGTTTTACTAATTTTGTTATATGATACGCTGAGATTTCTATATTAAATGTCATACAATTTTATTAAAATTGAGCCCACATTTATTCTCCTGTGAAGCACCGCCGCTTTGGCTAACCTCGTAGTTATTTCCTTGTCTAAGGCTGCCACTGAATGAACAGCTGATTGTCACACGTCAACTCTTTTTCAAGCACTTCATCATTAAAATTAGTATTTTTACTCATTTTATTGGTATTTTTTTGCTTATACAGTGCAGTCACACCAATAGTAGTTCCAATTTTGTTGTTGTCGGATACGCACGCGTCGTGCTCGTATTTAAAGCAAAAAATTAAAAATTTGTAAATGCGGCATTTTGGTGAAAGAAAAAAAAACAATTTTTTAACGTGCAGTTTGTAAGTTGATAAAAAAACTGAAATAAACGCAAGCCGAACATAAAAATGTGCTTTAGCGGCTGTTTCTGAGTTGCAATCGCGTTTGAATTGCGCTTAAGTATGCTCGTAGCTGTAATTCGTTGGACTGCAGTCATTAAACTAACGGTAAGCTGTTCTGTCTGTTTATATTTTGTAATTTAGCTAAAAGCACAAACACATGCGCATACGCCCAAAAGCGCAGTGTGACCGTACGTGTGTCTGTGCTGTAGTGTGTGTGCCGCCGTTTTGGATAATGCTCAGCTGTTTAGTTAGCTGCGTTATATTTGTTGTTGTTTCTGCGAACGCCGCTCGCCCGTATAAATGTGTGCGTGTGTGTATACACTCCACACGTGAGAAAGTGAGAGTATATGAGAAATGCAGTCAATTGCATGTATTTATAGCTGTTTATCAATTTTATTTAATGCATCACTGTACTCACACATTCTTATTGGAAATCTGACACACACACAAGCTTGTGCTTTTGATTTGCATTTACCGCTCGCTGGCTGACATCTTATTCAAGTTCAATTCGTAATTTTTATTCTCTGTCAATTTTACGCTCCATTTGAGCGGGAAAAAAATAAAAAAGCAAAGTACTCAATTTTTATCGCGTGCCTTGTCAAACGTTAAGTTAATTGCCAGAGCTTTTTGCATGTCAGCTGGGCGCCTGCCGCCCCCATTAGCAATTCATAGCATGTTCCAACAATACAAAAATAATAAATTATTACGTAAAACAAGCATTAAAATGCACATTAAAAATAAACGCACATAACACTCGCCAATGGCTAAAAATTGCCGTGCTTAGCGCGCCAAATTAAAATCCAAAGGAAATCAAAACAAAATCATGAAAGGACGGCAACGCTGCCGGCTTGATTGTGTGCGTGCGTGTTCTTGTGCGGTGGAGAGCGCGCCTTGCTGTGAGTGCACAGCTTTCGAAGACGGCGGTTAGCATGCTTATGACGTAATGACAATAATTACAAGGCAAGCATTGCGTAGTCGCAGCTTCAGTGAGTGAAAGAGACGGGTAGTGGGAGTATAAAAGTGTCAGTGGAAATATCATCTTTGCAAATAAAACGTCGCACAGTAGAACGCAGCTTTTGAAAAAATGTGTCATTTAAAATGTAAAAATGTGATCGGGAAATTAAAATGAATATTAAACTTTTTTTCTTATAAATTTACAATAATAGTGTTTTATTGTCATTAATTTTTTAATTTTCAAGAATTTTCAGAATTTAGTTAAATCATCCCGGCAATTACTTTGTATATTAATAAAATTAACATGCAGCGAACTAAATCATAACCAAAAGGATATTTTGTTGCACAGTGCAACGAGCAGCTCGCCTTAACTGCTCTGCTTGCTTGGTGTGCAATACCAGCAGGTGGCTGTGATGTGTGTGTGTGCGAGTGTAGGGATTGAATGGGAGTGTGGGGCGTGCAATTGTTTGACGCTTAGGGGCGCCATAGTCGTTGCCGCCATTACAGAAAAACATGCATGCTGCGCTTAACGGTACTTGTGTAGACGTCGACGTCGCCGCCTTCAAGCGCCGTCGAAGATGTGGGACACAGACAAAAGTGCAAGATATGAAGCGTGAGGCAGGCAACGGCCAGCACACACAGAGCGCGCGCTAAAACGTTTGCGAATTGAAACATGTCCCATTCTCTTACGCTGTCTGAAACATTTTGACATGTGAAACGAACATTTGCAGCCACGTTTTTAAGCTGTTTGGTCGCCGATGCTGCTGCTGCGCTGCTTGCTCTCCTTGTTACCGTTCTTTTTTTTTATTTATTTATTTTTTATTTTTCTCTTTTATCTTTCGGCAATTGTGCGAGTATTTTTATAGCTCGCACATTTTGACTCATTTTGTTTGTCTTTTGTTTACTTTTGTTGTTATATCGTCACGTTTGGTTGTTGTTTTTTATTTGCATGCGACGGTTTGGCTTTGCACAGTTGTGTTTATTTGCTTGTTGCTTTTTGGCAGGTGCCAGCCGCACTGCACCCACCTTTCCCCCCTCCAGCAAGGCCACTCATTAAGCCGCCGTCGCCACCGCTCTTTTGCGTCGTGTGTTTAGGTCCCAAAGTGTGCGTGGCCCTCTTAAATTTGCTGGCGCTGCTTATACCCTGTAAAGATTGAACATGGTTTAAAAGAAAAGGAAGTTAAATTTGACCGAGTTTTATTTAATTTTATACCCAATTCATTATATTATTAATATAATTTTCCTCAAACTTTAATTTTCGTCATAAAAAAGATTAAAAATTAATTTGTAATAATGTCTGTTATTATGTATTTATATATATTTTTTTATATTTTTCGAAATTTTGCTCTACTCACAGGATATTTCGTTCGTTGGAACCTTTTTATTTTAGCCTTCATTTGTCTTCAAGTCACGCGCTGACTGCTCCAACTTTTGTCCACGTAACTCTTTTTATATATATTTTGCGCGCCTTTTTATGTGCATTTGTGCCGCCTAGCAGTGCGCACCCTCTCTAAACAATCTCTCCACTCCACTCGTCCCCTCGTACTCCCTTTCACCTTGTGTCTTATTACAGTCGCATGTTCTTTGGGTATTTTGATGGACACATCTGTTGCCGTACTTTTTCCGCAACAACCCCATCTCCGATTTGTCTCTCCGCTCATTTTCTAACCCCCTTTCGCAGTGCTTGCCAAATTAGACGATGTCAAAGGCTTTTGGCTTTTTCGTTTCTTTTTGCAAATTTTTTTTTGCTTTTTTTTTTGCTTTTTAGCTCTTTAATGACCTTTTTTGCTTTTAAGCTAAATCTGAAGCAAAAGCTTTGCTGACCTCCTTTTTTGGCGACATCTAATGCCCCGCCCTCTTCTCCCTCCCCCTCCCCTTCCTTCTTTTGATGCCAAGAGATAAGGCATAGAGAAGCTTTGCTGACTTTGTCTATAATTTCATAGCACGTTTCTTGCCTTCTACTTTGACTTCTTATTTCTGTTGTTTCTGTCGTCTGCTTTAGCCAGTTTCTGTGCTTGGCCATAAACAAGTGCCAAACATAAACATGGCACATATATTTTGCCTGCACACACACACACACACACATGCACGCACTTATCTGTCAGCATCTTGCGTTGTATGCTTGTTACAGCCACGCCTACCCACCGCAGTTTGCGCCGCCTCTTCGCCCACATTTTTTTATTGCTACAGCGCGCGACTATCAATAAAGTTCGATTTCTCTGTGTTTGCAAATATGTTCATATGTATGTGTGTGTGCAAGGCTCATAAATCAAGTTAAACTAAACAAAAGAAAGAATTACAATAATAAAATAGTTATTATCGCAGTACCGAATAATAAATACCCTCTCATTTACATCAATGAAATTTGTATTTTAATTTTATTATTTAATTAGAATAGACAATTTTCGGCATTTTAATACTCTTTCAGACTCAGAGATTATTTGCGATATATATTTAAAGTGCAACCATTGCAATACACTATTATATTAATTTTAATAAAATATATACATTTTTATAATGAAATTAATATTTATTTATTTTATTAATCTTCTCTAGCAAGTGTATACAAAGAAGAACGAACGCATAATATGGCAGCAGCTAAAGCAAACATATGAATTTATGTTTGGCCACACTTCTTACTACTCTTTATGCCAATATTTCTGCCAGCACCAAAACCAACTCCGTCTCTCTCCCGCTTTATATTCTCTATGATCAGCACATGCACATCACCCCCCTCTCCAACATCCTCTTCACTGCTTCGATTACAGCAGCGAAAAAGCGCTGGCACAGCAAACAACAAAAACAATAAACGTTGACGTCGCTTGACGTTGACGTCGACGTCGCTGCTGCTGCTGCTACCTTTTCTACTACTATTTTTAACCTCTACAGCAGCAGCACACACACACATGTGTACGTCGTGTTGTGTGAGTGTGTGTGTGTACATTACATTTGAAGTTGAAAACTTTTTTGTTGTGCTTTATTGCTTAATATTTCATAGTGGCTCGCTGCTTGCTGTTGCCAACAAAAAGTTATGACACCCCCCTTTTTTTTCTCACTCATTCGCCTTCTTACCCTTTCACATACAATTTCGCTGCAATTCTTTCATTTTTGTTGTCGAGTTAAAGGCATCTCCGTTTAAGTGCAAAAGCCGAATGAGCGAAAAAAAAGAGAATAGTGAGTGTGTGGTATAGATGTAACTGTGTTTGCATAAAAAAATATACAGCTTTATGTTAAACTTCAACTTTTCGTATTTAATGAGAATTTAAAACTGTTTACTTAACTTTAGTGCGTCCGAAAATGAAATTAATGCGTCTTCCTATTTTTTTTTTTACTTTTCGCATAAAGATTTCCATTTCATTTCAAAATGACATCAACAACATTTTGTACATAATTTATAAGAAAAGCAACAACAGCAGCAGCGTCTGAGTCAAATGGCCAAATCGTTAAAAGAAAACAAAAGCAAAGCAACAACAAATATATGAAACATGAATGAAAAGCAGCGCAGCTGACGTCGCTCTTGTGTGCGGGGCGCATAACTAAAAATACGAATTTATATGCAAAACATTTCAACTTGCTTGAATTTCAAACATTTTTCGCCAGCTTCAGTCCTGTGTCATGCCTATTAATGTGCCTGTGTGTGTCATCTGCATATCATACATACAAACATGTGTGCCTATGTAGCTGAGAGCTTTAACTGAGCGCCCTGCAACGGCAAATGACATTTGACTGCGCGTTGGCGGCAATCGTAAATGCATGCATGTGTATGTGAGTGTGAGTGCGAGTGTATGCTCAGTGCCTCACATCTCCCATTTGTCCCATTCAGACCACAGTTGTCGCCCCACTTAGCGCGCTCTCCCACACCGCTGCCATTTTTTTTTTTTTTTTCGTTTTGTATTTGTACTCTCGTATTCATTTGCATTTTTATGCGTCGACGGCGTCATCGTTGTTTGGAATTTTATTTACTTTACATATTTTTCGTGTCCACTTTTGCGTTGTTTTTGTTGTCTTTGCTTGCCATCTCATTTGTTGCTGTTTAAGAAACTCTTGATCATAGCGTACAATTTGAATTGCTATTCATTAATTATTAATTTCAAATAATTTCGTAATATGTATTATTTGAAGTACGAGAAACGCTTCACTTAATATTGAATAGGCATTAAGTAGTATTTGGTTTAATTGTTTTCTTGCGAGGGCAAATTAATTTTCTGGAACGCTTTGGAATTGAGACGTTGCTTTGCTGTGCAGCTTTCAATGAAAATGCATAATGAAATTGTCAAATACAGTTTAATATCACTTAAACAGATATTTATTGCACATAATGTAATTCTAAAATTATTTTATTTTTATCGTTTCTTTTTCATTTATATATTTAGTTTGTATCGATATAAAAGCATTTTGCACTGTGATACATTTTAGCTGTGAATCACTGTATACGTATTTACCTAGCAGCTGATTTAATTACTTCACAACAGATATAGCTGCATGCTCAAGGGCCAATTAATTATAATTAAAGCTGACAATCAATACAGACACACACACACACACACACATATATATATATACACTTGCATACTCACCTTTTTCAGTTTTCGTTCCTATCCTATGCACATAATTTCACTTAAAAATTTTTGCTTACCCAAACGTTATTTACCGCTGTTCCATTTTATTTTCATTGTGAGCCATAGACGGCGCGATTGAAAGAGAGCTAGACAGACAGAGCAAGAGAGCGGGCAGCAGCGTCAGCTTACTACTGCTGGCATTGTTTTTGCTGCTTCTGCCTCAATTGCTGTCTGGGTTGGTCTGCCGTTGCTTTTGTTTTGTGTCGTTGTCTTTTGTCTTGTCTTCTGCACATTTTTAATCCACGTTAGTGCATCTGTCACTAGCTCTGCTGGCGTCGCGACGCAGCGGCCCATTAGCGAAGAGCTTTTGCTCTGCATTGTATTCAATTTGTTCGCAAATATGCCAAAAGAGACAGATGGATGACCTTGACGAGACGACAGCGCAACTGCAATAAATAAGCACACACTTTTATAAGTGTAAATTGACGATATTTTTTACAAATATCGGCAAAACATGTAAAGCTATTGCTATCAAATATAACTAATTAATTTTTCTTATCTTATAAATAAGTTTGAATTTACCAAAAAGTTATGTCAATACCCCCAACATGCTTTTTTTTTTATAAGTGTACATACGTATGTTTGTGTGTGTGGATGTATGCATATGCTTGTAACGGATCGTGACACTGCACGTCTCTCAGCTGTTGTGCGGCTGGTCAACGAACCTGCTGCCGTTGCTTAGTAAGACAAATACAACAAGCTGTTAGTTTTTATTATCTGAGCAAATTGACAAGAACAACAAAAGCAACGACTGAAACTATCAGCGAGCAATAGTCATGATAATTTCAACTAGCGACGCCAACTGCCTAAAGAAAAAAAACGGGGGTAGTGGGGTGCTTGGGAAATATGAGCTGAAATTATAAAAAATAAAAGTAACACCTATGCACGTTTGCTTGGGGTTAGTTGGGGCAGTCCACTTGTGATTTGGTTGAGTCGATTAAAACACGTTACACGCATTTTCAATTTTAACAAAAAATAAAGCAGAAGTAAAACCAAAACCAAAAGCAAACACCGACGAAAATATACACATACAGAAACAGACACACACGCACTCACACACACAAAAGGAGACGAATGCAGCAGCAACTAGATATAAGCTGCAAAAGCAACCGCAAATGTTCGAGTCCAACAAAATGCACAGTGGTTACAGCTGAACAAAAAATACCATATACAAGAAAAATAATATACATAAAATTATTTAAGTAAATTTTAAAAACACAATTGCTTGACCTTATTGAAGAAAATTTACATAAACAGTTTTAATTAAATGTTTTGTCAATTAAATTATTAATGTTGTAACATTATTGTGCAACCACTGTGCGACGCTGTGACCCAACTTCGTCGCTGCCCCGGCAATTCGACTGCCTCAACCTGAACGACGACATCGTCGAGAGTATGTGCGATAACTTTGACAACGATAAATTGTGTTATGCTGGCTGCCGTCGACGTCAGCATGCTGTCGACGTCGACGTCGGCGTCGTCGTCGTTCGTTCGCCTGAGAAGGAAAGAGCGAGAGCGTTGTAGAATGGGGAGGTGGTGGAAGAGTCAAAAGCGCTTTGTCCCCGCTCGCATCAAATTCGTTTGCAGCGCAATGTGCGTTCGTCGTCCTTCTCTTCTGCACTTGCAGTTTCTTAATTTTGTTGTTGTGGTTGTTGTTGCTACTGCTGCGGTTGCTGGTGCACCTCAACTAAACTATCCATGTGGCAATGTCGACTAACTGAGCGCTGTTCAATATGCGCTTATCACATTATTTTGCTATTTATGGTTTTGCTTGCAAAACCTTTTTTCACTTTTTGCTTTGTGATAACATAATACGTAGTACATGCACACATGTACACGCATACATATACAGAGAAACTTGCTGTGAGCTGTGGTTATGGTTTTTTTTGCTGCGACAACTCTTTGGTGACTTTGATGCGTTGAACAGTAAATTTACACTGAATACATTTTCAAAGTTGGACATAAAGTGCTTTATTTACAGTCATTACTTAATCTTAATTCAAATTAATCTCGTTCGAAAACCAGTTTGTGCTTTTTATACAAAATGTTAATCTTAATTTAATGTTATGGTGTTAAATATTTTATTTTCTACATTAATAATCAAGCTATATTTACACAGCTGAAATTCTACTAGTGCTAGTATAACAAAATTTAAAGAATAAGTTTATTGCTAATTATTTTATTAATAACGTTGTCTGGCACCACTGTGCGCTGCTTACTCTGCTGCCTTCGCTTATCGTTCGTTCGGCTTGTCAATAATGCAATCAATTGTGTAGTTCGATTACAGTAATATTACTATTATTATTATTTTCGTCATGCATTGTACATGTGGGGGTGTGCGTGTGTGCTTCTATTACTTTTTATCGTTTATTCATGTTGCATTTTGTGTCACAATTGCGGTTGTAGCGACATTTTTATTTACAAGATCACAGTGATGTCCGATTAATGTGGATTTGGAAATTACACAACTACTGTATATGTGTGTATAATACATATCATTGTCAAGGTCGTTGTAACTGTCATAATCTTGTGGCTATATAAATATTGTGAAAAAATGATTACACTATTTGAAGATAATTTGACTTGGTCCAAGGAAAATAAAAAATAAGCTTATTTTTATTGTTCCTTTACAGCTCCCACAGTTGAACTCCCTAAAGGGCTCTTGGTGCTCCCAACAATAGTGATTGATAACGGTAAGTTAACTTTTTTATATTCATTTACTTTTCTTTTATTGATTTTGCAACGTTGCCGAATTGTAAACTCACGTTTTTATACCTTGAACAAAGAAGTTTGATCAGCCCATCAATTCTGCTGAAACTAGAAAAAAGCTTACACAGAGGCAAAAACAAATTTCGTGCTAAGCAACGTTGCCAAGTTTCATAAGTTTTGGTAACCGCTTTGTTATAAACTTTTGCCATAAACTATGAAAAACTTGCAGATTTAAAAGAATTTAAATCAAAAAAATGATATAAATATTTTCCATTCTTATACCATTTAACATTAAACAAATTTTAAATGTTAATGATTTAAAGTTATTTCGTGCACTTTTAACTCTTTTTTTTTTTTTAATTTGCAACGTTGCCGCACTTCTGCATCAGCAGCAGTGAACTTTTGATATGTTGCTGCACATGGCAAATAATAACGGTAATAACGCTTGACGCTTTGTGCGGGCATGTAACGAAATTAGATGAAGCCTAATTAACTTAATACGTTGTTTATGAGCGCCCATGTGAAATATTTGCAGACTGCCATGGGTTAAATACATGCGTGTGTGTGGTTGTGAACATTGCGGTGCTTGGGGAACTTGAAACCTAATCAAAAAACTTTGCTCCATTACCGCGACCACCACACACCCCAGCTCCCCTTTTATTCTTGCCTAAATAATCCAATTAGCTGAAATAAAAGTTATAAGCAACACGTAGAGTCGATAAAATATGCATAAAGAGAAGAATTCTTCGTAGTTCTGATTGTTGGTGATCATCATTTATAATAGATTTTTACTGCATATGAAATGCAATAATAAAAGCAAAAGTAGCAACTGGCATAAAAGACATGAGCGGGTTGTCCTGGGACAGCAACAAAAGTAACAACAATGTATACAAAACCACCGCTGCGACGCTTTTGGCACACAAATCTCAATTTAAAACAATCAAATGGAATGAAAAAACATAAACCAAGTGAAAAAAATACAATAACAACAACAACGACGGCAACAGAAAACAAGGCAAAACTGTAAACAAACGAAATATGCACAACTACATGCGCACAGACAAGTGCTGGCATACACATGCACACCAACTGGCGATGGCGATGGCGCAATACACACACACACATACGCTGTATTCTTCACTCACTCGCTCTCATGCGCCTGTTTGTTCACCACACTCAGAGCGTTGGTCTCGCTGAAATGTCTCACCGTCACGTCGCACTCTCTGTTAGTCGGTCGGTCGGTCGGTCGTTTAGTCAGTCGGGCGCAACGTTTCGTCGTGTTCATGCGTTCCGGTGACGCTCCACAACGCAACGCCTTGGCAATGAAACGTTTCAGTTTCTGTTTGAACGTGAACGTGTTCGGTACGTTGAGCCGGACGACGGGTGTTCTGTCTAAAAATAATTTTCCTGTGTATGAGCGGTAATCACGAACGCTAGAGCAGCTGTAAAAAGACCGACGGCAAAACAGTTAAAGCACAGAGCATTAGTCGTGCGTAACAAAGTGACTAAACTAAAACCAGGCAGGGCAAGGCTAATAAAAGTAAATAAACAAAAGCGCAGGCAGCTACAATTGGCGATTGGCCAGCAGCAGCAGAATTGTATTGTTTTTTTTTTATATAAAATAAAACATATACAAGCATTGTAAGTATGCATTTTAAAGTGTGTGTATGTGTATATTTTTAGTGCAAGTGTTAAAAGACAACAGCAGCAATCAGAGTTTAAATAGCGGAGAGCAACAACAATAATTAAATATATTCGGTGTATGCGCTGCGCTGCTTGCTTCTTCTTTGCTTTGCAATCCGACGTCGACGTCGACGTTCGCGACGACATTTGCACGCATAGCCAGCCAGCGATGCGCACTGTGTGACCAGTGCTGGTAAAAATAAATTCAATTTTGTTTTGCGCCATGTGAGCAGAATTTTGTGCGTTCTTGAGACACTGTGCGAGAAAATAAAACGTATGGAAATGAAACGAGTGGCAGCGACAACAACCACAACAACAAACAACAAAAGGAAATCCTATAAATAAGAGCACGATATATTTATCAATAAATAAATATATATATACAAAAAAAAAAAACAATTAGGCAAAAAGTTAAAAATATTTTAAATGATAGCATAATTCCGCTTTGCTCACTTAACTGATTGATTAAATCTTAAATGCTCATAATTAAACGGATTGTGCGTGTGTGAGTTTGGCTTTGACAAGCCCCTTGAAAATATTTGATGATTATTTTGTCGGAGTTGGCTGAAAAAACATTAAAAAAAAAATGGATGTGAAAGATAAATAAAAAAAATTAATTGGCATTCCTAAGTGATATCGTGCTTTATTTCCATGCATCACTGTGCACTTTCTAACTGCGCTGACAAGTCTAGGTTAACCGTTAATTCTCAGGTGTAAATTGCAATGTTGCCAAATTGCAAATGAACATATAACGGCAACTTTTTGAAAGCAACGGTGGTTACACGCAAATTTAGAAGGTTTTGGCTTTTGACATGCCTTAAAATAGTTTTAAATATTCAATAAAAAGAAAATTTTTATATATTGTTTTATTAATATAATATATATTAACGTTATAATTAATAAATTCAATTTGTTTTCCGCTTCCTCTTCTTCTTACTTGAGCTTAGATCAAAAGAATTTCGCACTTGCTTGTGAATAGTTTAAAAAAACATTTAAATGATTTTATGTCAATATTATATTTAGTTTTTGTTTTGCACAGTGTATGTAATTAATTTTGGAACCATACATTGTTATTTAATTTCGATTTATGTAATGCGTAATTGTAAAGCAACAAAAACAATTTTCATAATTTATTTGTGCATAATTAAATCAGCAAAATATGTGGTGCACAATGTTAGCGGCAGAAAAGTCAATCGACCCATTTCGCCCGCCCATTTTCCGACCATAAAAGCCTCAGGCGCATGTTTCAAAATCGTTAAAATGTCTGTTCACAATTAAATTTGCATAAATTAGACATGCCGAGCGCATTTAACGCACGCGTGTGCAGTAATAAAATAAAAATAACACAAAACAAAAAGTAAATTTTTTGTTAAGATGAAAAGCGCAAAATAAACGAAATGTCTTATTTTTTTATTTCTTATTGTTGTTGGTTTTAATTAATCACAACAAATGACCAAGCAACGGCAATTTGCACATCGTCGAGCGCAAGCAATTTTAATGAAGTAGAACTAATTTCTAATTAAAAGCAACATTAAAACGCAGAGCAAAATAAGGCAAACTAAATTCAGATAGAGAACCCAAAAAAAAAAGACAAGAAGAAAAAAACAAACTAACGAAAAAAAAGTAACTCAATGGACCGAGCTAAAGGGAACACAGCAGCAAGAGCAAGCGAGATAGAGACAAGAAGCTGCTTAGCGGTTGTGATGCCTGCGCTAGCAGCGGCAGCGGCTTCGGCAGCGGACAATAACGAGTTTAAAGCTCCTCTAGCTTGAGCACAACGCACTTACAAACACACTCGCACACACACATACACAAGCAATGCGACTGCGAAACGAGCGAACAGACAAACAGGCAGACAGACAGACAGACGAGACAGAGAGACAGACTGAGAGACTCGACTCTCACATGCCGACATGGCGTAAAAGTTCTATACTTTTATGCTTTTTTATTTTGCCAGCCCAAAAATAATCGCATTATGATAAGAAAAAAAGAAGAGCATAAGCGTTTGCCTCTTCCTCTCTCTCGCGCTCACCGAAGGTGAAAAAAACGGTGGAACGGCACAACGTCAGCGCAGCGGCAGAGCCAAAGCAGCGCTGCAGCAGCGCGCCGCATACAATTTATATTTGCTTTTAATGCTTGTTGCTGTTGCTGCTGCTGCTGCTACATTTTTTGCTTGCAAACAAATAAAACTGGTTTTCGAGTCAATTAAACAAATAAAAATAAAATAAGAAAAGAAAAGAAAAAAATATAACAAACGAAGAACTAAGAAGAAAATTTGGTTCGTTTGCTGAAGCAGAAGTGGAAGAAGAAAAAGTAGACGCGACAAGAGATCAACTTTTCAATGTAAACAGCTGTGTGGAGTGGAAAAGGAATGGGGTAAAGGAGGCTGTGAAGGGTACAGGGTGCGATAGATATCATCTTTTGCTAACTTTACAGCGATATGGCAAACTAAATTTTGATCATTTCACACGTTGCCACTATGTGAAAGCTCTCCGTCGTACCGACTATTTTCTTTGAATATTATGTCGCACTTAACATGCAAAAGAATTTATTTATTGCATGTCTAACACAATAAATAAAAAGTATTTTAATTTTTAGCCAGAAAATCAAGTGCTTTCTATATATGTAGTAAGGCTTAATATTAATCTGCTTAGATTTCAAACTCAAATATTATCATGTGTGTCATCTCAACCTGAGCTCAGGTAACAAGATAATTTGAATCTAGCAGGATGCAAAATGAGAAATAAATGTGATAAATAAATGCTCAAGAATCTAAAACATAGAAATAGGAAAAGTTGAAAGTCGCTGGCTAAACTATATACGCATATGTGTATATATATTTATATGTGTGTGACTGGTATATAAATATTTGTTATTGTATATAAATTACATATTTCCAAGCGGGAGTGTTTAAATTCAGACTGCAAAATAAAATAACTGTTACCGAAAATTATGAAACATTATTTTGGAAGTAGTTTCTTAATAGTATTTATATTTTTAATATAAATTATTGATATGAACAAACCTAAAACTAAATAAAATAATTTTAAATATAGTTTTGATCAAATCATTGAAATTAAAGAAAATTTAAAAGAATGTTTTGCAAAGAATTTTAAATTGAACGCTTGCAAATTACTCAATGTTATAATTAAAGCCATGTTTAAACCCAACCCTAAATTTGTCACAAAGTATATATGTATATATACTATTATTATTATTATCTTTATAAAAAATTTTGTTTTGAATTGACTTCTATACATAAAATATCTCAGAGATTGATTATCTTGATTGAAAAATCAATATCATTAAATAATAACTAAACAAAAACCAATATTATATATGCTAGCGTTTTTTTTGTTGCCATTGCAATAAAGAAAACTTCCATCTTGATTGTCTTAATTTTCTTCTGCCTGTGCCCAATATCGATTGAATTGTCGTTGCGGGCAGCTGTTGTTTAATTAAATACCTCAAAATGTCAAATGCATTCCATTGTCAATTCAAATTATTTGACAATTTCCATATTTGAACTGATGGCAACTTTATAATAGGCATAACAAACTAATCGAATCGACAGAGAATAACTGCAACAACAAAGTAGGACTCAACCAGGCAAATAAATGAAAGGAATACAAAGGACAATAATATCGAGGACATTGTTTGCACACGTTTGTGCAAAAAATACTACAAAATATTACAAAAAGGCATTTTAAAAGCATGTTAAAAGAAAATTAAACAATTTGCCTTAAAGCAAATGGGAGAAAAATAGGAGGAAAGGCAAATTGCCCAAACTTGTGAAAGCGAAAGAAGGAGAAAAATAAAAACAGAAAATTTTAATCTGTGCGAAAAGCCCCGAAAATGTCACCAAAACCTGAGCTGGTCAAGATTGTAGAATTTTGTGGCGCCTTTTGGATTCAATTACAAAGTCAGCAAAAGTTAAGGCCATAAACTCGAATCAGAGACAGTTAATTAATTGCGGGGATTAAGCTATAAAATTGGCATTAAAAAAAGATTGTGTCTTCACATAATAACAAAATGTATTGCTTTGTTATTATTTAAATAAAACAAGTACTGTTTAGAGAAGATTAAATATTATATGAAAAACGTAAAAGCTAAAAACTAATATAACAAAACAAAATACAATTCTGGTAAAACGATTAAAGTAGCTCATCCTGTGTTTATACTCTTTCGCAAACTGAAAATTTACAATATATGCTCGTGATTACCCGTGTCCGATACAAATTGATCAAATTGAGAGATGAATTTAACTTTATTTGTAAAATCTTTTTTTATTTATTGAAATCTATTTTATCCTCTTCAAAGTAATCCCTTTCCGCTGCAATACAAAACGATTGTCCCAGCACTTGGCAAAGTTCTCCTTGGGCCTTCAGTGCCTTCTGCGATTTATCTTTTATCATCTCAATCGAGTCTAAACGGTGTCCCCGGAGCGGTCACTTGAGTTAGTTGAATAGCCAGAAGTCACACGGAGCCAAATCAGGTGAATACGCAGGTTGCCAAACGATACTTGTTGAATTTTTTAACTATTCGAGATTGAAGTCTTCTTAAGCACAATTAATTTCCTGTACCGATTCAAAATACAGAATTGTGACTTTATTTATTTAAACCCTTGTATTTATCACAAGTAGCATAAAAAACAATTCTGTCCAATTAAAAAAAAAGGTATGCTGAA
This sequence comes from Drosophila paramelanica, assembly GCA_035043915.1. Classification (NCBI taxonomy): domain Eukaryota; kingdom Metazoa; phylum Arthropoda; class Insecta; order Diptera; family Drosophilidae; genus Drosophila; species Drosophila paramelanica. The sequence continues at coordinate 6,572,723 of JAWNMO010000674.1, read as the reverse complement.
ATTGACAAAAATTTTGACAATTTGCTCCTGGGCTCTCATATTTCAAACAGATTTTCACGTTTGATGGCCATTTTGTCATGAATTGTATTTTCCCATTTTAGCTCACCAATATAACTGTTATGCTAATATTCTAATTTAAGTTTTGTGCAATTTTGTACAGTTTAACTTATTTGAACGTTGTCAGTGTAAGTCCTATGAGCTCAGTTCTTCCACTTTGGGATTACAACTAAATACTGTCCGTTCTTTTTGGAAAGCTTCCTTGTTGTGTTTCAACCACATCACACAAACCTGAGCCCAGCCAATTTATTTTCCATAACAACTGCTACCAAAAAACACAAGGAAAAAAAAATGAAATACACAAATTTGTTAGACGGCCACGTCTGCTGCTGCTGTTGCCCTTTAACTAATACAACAACACTGAAATAAACAACGACGTCGGCAACCCTGGCTAAATTGGCACAGCAGCAAGTCAACGCGCCAGACGCCGCATGCCTCCACTTTACATTATGCCCCCCAACGCCCGCTGATGGCTGCCTATTACCAATACTCAACCCACCCCAAACCCAAACCCAATCCACTCCCTCCCACTCCCCATGTGCATTACATTCATGTAGGATATCCATTGTTCGCAGTGCCTACTCTGTTATATTGTATAACAGACAACAACAAAAACTACGACAACGGCCTTTGGATCGTACCGACCAGACACAATCTGCAAAAAATAAAAAATAAAATGTCGACCCATGCAAATTTTGAGGTCGTTGGTTTCTTTTTGTTTTTATATTGAAATGAAGATGAGAAATTTGTTTTCCTACATTTTCCTTTTTTGTTTTTGTTTTTCTCGTCGTTTTAGGTGGCATATTGAAATTAATGTAAATTTTTTGATACACTTGCGCCTTATTGGGCTTTAGGGTAGCTAATGGGGATGCTTTCAGGTGCAGGGGTTGGTTGCTTAAAAGGCTAAACGTTTCAATTTTTGGTTATTGATTACGCTGATTTTCATCTCGGAGTTTATTTGATAATGAAATGTCATCGGTCTCATTTTATGCGAGACCAAAATTGGCTCAAGTTAACAATTTAGATTTCCAAGAGATTGATAAAAAGCAAAAATGCCAATGATTAAAGTCGTTTGAAAACACACAAAAGTTAAACAAGATGGCATTGAAAATATATAATCCGAATTTCGTTGCTCTTGGAAGTAGCTGTTAAATGGTAATGTCTCGATATTATTATTATCTAGATAAATAAACACATATATATTTGGTATTCAATTATCTTGAATATTGCTTAAGCTGTAAATGCTCAATTTTGTATGGGATTAATTATGATTAGATTCTCATTTTCCGTTAAGGATACCTTTGAACATAATTGAGTTCATATTAAATTTATAAAAAATTAATTTGTTAGCTGTACCAAAAATGTTCTTTGTTTTACTTATTAATTAATTGGCATTAACAAAATTTTCGCTTTTGGCCTTAAGCTCATCAATTGGCTTTAAATTATGCGGCATCTCTCCAGGAAATATTTCAAATTAAATAAACAGCAAATGGCGCCGTGGGTCGTGTCGAAATTGAGCCAAGGATAAAAAGGACACACACACATACACACACACAAATATCAAACACGCAATTAACTGTTCGTTCATGAGCAAAGAGAAAAGAGGCAAATGAAAAAAAAAAGGAAAGGAAAAGTGCGAAACACATTTTGCGGAAATTGTTGGTTTGTAATTTGAATTTGCGCCATTTGCATTCAATGTGCGGCCCTAAATGAGACACAATGAATGGGTCCTGTGTAACCAATACAAACATACATATACAAATATTTGTGTGTGTATGTATGCGTGTGTTTATGTGTGTGTGTGTGTTTATTAGCCTTTGTAGCGGTCCCCGGGCGCCGTCTTCTCACACGCAACGCGTCTAAAAACGGAAACGGATGTCGGCAAGTGTAGACATATTTTCTTAGCAACTTTAGCGCAATTCAGACGCACTGCAACCGCCTCCTATCTTACCCTCTCTAGTTCTCCCTCTCTCTCTCGCTCTCTCTCGCTCTTAAACATCCAAAACATTTATGCTGCGGCCTGTCCTATTCCATCCTATGCCATTCCAGGCTCATTTCAGCCTCCAACTCAACTAGTTTACAACTTGCTGGTAAAAGTTTTGTTGTACCGTCAAGTCAATGAGCGGGAGCTTTTTTATACCCTGTACAAAGTTGAACGTGGCTTCATAAAGAGTGTACTCGGTTTGCACAAAGGTTTTTGAAGCCTCAAAATACCCACAAATAAATTCAGGGGTGGTTTATAGACGTAGAATCTAGATTTGTTTTAATTGCCCGCTTTTGGCACACAATATAAAGCAAAACAGTTATTGTTAAATTTTGATTAATACAAAATCGTGTAATTAATTGTTTTATTCTGTATGTAGCAGCACTTAGGAGGATATAGGGTATTCCAGAGTCATTTAAGCTCGCCTAGGGCACTCTTGCCTTTTTTGAGCAACTGTAGAGAGAGTCATGAAAGAAGGGGGTGTTTGGGGGGTGTGTGTGTGTATTGGTGGAGGCAGTAAACTTTGTTTACTGCTAGCCTGGCTGCTATGCGAAAATGAAGTAGCTTGACTTTTGCTTCAACTTCTGATTTTGATTCTTTAGGGCCAACACAGTGTATTAAGCCGAGATGTGGCCGCAGGTGGTGCGGGGCGTGGGTATGTTATGGTTAAGAGAGATGTGTGTTTGTGTGTGTGTGTGTCTATGTGTGTGTTGGGATCCTTGCAATTGTGTCACTTTAAGCGGATTTCCCTCTAAGTAGCCAAAGTTGTGGCAATCTTTTATTTTTGCCAACAAACTAACATTTATGTATATTTTTATGCGCCACACACACATAATGACAAAAAATGTGAAGAGAAAAAGCAAAAAAAGAATGGAAAACATTGAAAGTGTGGACTGGGACTATTTAACTCTTTGCATAGATGATTATAATGAAGATAAAGATTTTTCATTTTTTATGGGCTTTGAATAGTTGTTAAAAAAATGGGAAGCTGTCGTGAATAGGGTCTTAGGAAAGTAAATTGTAACGCAAACAATTTTTTTTATAATGTATTTCATAATATTTTTCGGGTTTTAGAACGGAAAATATTAAAATCTTTTAATATAAAATTTTAATTGCTGTCAATTAAATAATATTCTACGAATTAAAAATCTAGATAACACAAAATATCATTAAGATTGGAAATTTAATAGTTAAGAACCTCTTCAAAAAGGTTAATTAAAAGATTTGCCTATGCATAAAAAACTTTACTCGGTATAAAAGTACTTGATTTTTCATATGTCTTTAATATGCTGTTTATTGCGCAATTCCCAAGTTGCCCGCAGACTGACTAACTAAATGAACAGCACTTGGTCACACTTTATGTACTAAACGGCTACAAATCTGCACCCAAAGACCCATTACACGGCTTTATTAGCCCCCGGGAAATACGGCCGTGTACGTACACCCACTCAAAGGCAATAAATTCCGGGCATAAATATGAACTTACACCAAACAACAAGTCTCAAGCTAAGGGGTGAGCGGGTGGCATGCGAGGAAGGGAGCAGAGGGAACGGGGCTTGGCGTTGTCAAACGTTAAAGAACAACAAAGGAATTGCGTATGGAAAACCAAATGCCGTATCATTAATGAGGCGTTGCCTCCCAACCAAAGAAAAAAAAAACCTGACAACACACACACGAATTTCTCCTCTCCATATGTCCAAATATATTCACTGTTTTTAGTACAATGCGTGCGTTTAATATACCGTTAGTTTAATGTACAAAATTAATAGTTAATACTCGTATTACAGTCCAAGCGGGGCGGAGGTCGAAAGTTCTTTCCGAAGCAGTTTTCATGACTGGCACAAGAAGAACATTGCGACCGAGTCAAGCGTGACATGGACAAAGGCTAGCAGCTAACTAGGCTTCAGATTTTTCCCGCTAGACACTCGAGGCGTGTTTAATGTGTGTGTGCCTGTGTGTGTGTGTGTGTGTTTCGTTTTGGCCACATATTGTAAGAATTTATGTCAACTAAACAACTTTGACTTAAATTTAAGCACTTGTTAAATTTAAGAGTAACATAAAATCGGTAATTACAACTTAATCACAACTGAACTAAATGTTGGATGATATGTTGGTCATACTTTGCCAATTATGTTTAATTTAATTTCAAATCGTGAAACACAGATAAAACCCCTTTAAACCCACTCTGAAATTTAAATCTTGTGAACTATCTCAACACACAACCGAAAAAAGAAAACATTTAATTAATAAGTTAAAACGCAAATAAAGGGTTAAAGCAGTTAATCTCAACACCGCAGCGCCATCTGTGGGCATATTTTTATATGCCCTGTAGACATTTAACTAATGCAAAAGGGTATATTAAATGGTTTTAACAATTAAACATTATAATTTTTAAAAAATTCTTTAATTTTGAAACGTCATGCTTTACAATAACATAATTCTTCGGCACTTGTGCTGAGTTTATATTAATTTTTAATGGACATAAAAAAATAAAAATTTTTTTATCATTCCTTTAACTTAAAATTGAGATTAAAACGCATCCAACTTGATTAATAACTATACCTTGTATTTTTTCACAATTTGAATTGCCTGACATCTGACTTTAGATGACCTATGCCAATGCATGGTATCTGTTAGTCAATCAATTTACACTCTGTTTATTTGGGCACTCTGTCCATGATTTACAACCTGAGCTGCAATCGCTTCCCTAAAAAAAGGAAAATGAAGCTTGTGTGTAACTAGTACAATGAGATTCTATGCTAGATGGAGCATGATTTATGGTTTCATTCTAACGGAATCCATTATAAATGCTAAAGACCCCCCAACCCCTAAATAATAGATGTTGTACGTTTGTATTGCAATTTGGGTTCAGCATTCTTAGCGTTTATGATAAAATTAACACAAGCAGCAAATCCGTTTGTTTGCTGGCTTTTTTCTGGGCTGTTTTTCTCTTTTCCCTTTTTTCGATTTTTGCTGTTTTATTTTTTTGTTGTTTTTTTGTCTTGTGCAAATCGCACAGTCTTGAAAAGTTTTGCGCCTGTCGTCGCCGCTTTTTCTCCATAACTTTTCATTTGCACAAAAGTTTATCTATTACTGTCCAGTCAACGCGCCACGGCGTCGTCTGCATAATTAGGCAAGAGCTCAGAAGTCATGGACTTGGATTTGCACGGCTTTACACTGTTCCTATACATATATATGTATGTATATATATTGTTCATGTATATATACTCTATACTCTATGCATATATCCATGATTGCTGTTTGCATTATCCACTGTGCTAGGTGCCCATAAATTGTGTTTGCCTGGCAATTATTTCTCATTCTCTTTTGGGCAACGTGTTGCGGTTATTGCGGTAACTGTTTCCATATTTTTCCCCCATTTACATACATATTATTTTTTACATATTTTTGCGCTGCGCTAATTAAAGTTGGTCAACAGCAAGTGCAAATGATGTTCATTGTGAGTTGGTTAAACACGGTTTAAGACCAGTGGAAATGTTTATCGAAAATTACGGAAAAACTAAATAACACTCGAATGCACGGTCATAATAAATATTGTGTTAATTCAAAATCCATGAATTTACTCCCTAAAAATTCAGGACAAAATTAATGTATGCAAGTGAATAATGACAAAAATTAAATGTTTAGTCGGATTCTGCTTTTAATTTTGTATTTGATAAAAAAAAAAACACTCTAAATTAAATGACAGGATGATGTTCTGAATGGCACTTTTATAGACAACAAATTGAAAAATTAAAAAAAATGTTCTAATTGAAGCTCGTTGAAATAAACCAATATAATTTTCGACACTTGAATAAACAATATTTGGAATAATAATGTAAACAATCGATATAAAATATTTATATTTATTATGTTGATTTCCGCTGAAAAACTTTAAAATTGTAGTCGAAAACATATAAAAGTTTTTTTAATTGATACTTTTATAGCACAAAAACCACCATCTGCAATTGATTAAATGTGCACAAAATAAGTTTATTGTGTTGATTTCCGCTTTAACCACTTGAGAATTAGTGCCATAAAAAGTGCAAAACTTTTTCACTTGGTCACCGCCTGTTTTTTGTTTTATTTATTTATAATGTATGTTGCCAACATTTCATATTCTGCATACTTTGCCCGTTTAAGCCACATTTAAACTGGAATTCTCTTGGTGTGCAAATCACATTGGAATTGCCCGAAATTCGCAGCTCGTTTCATCAACACAATTGCCAATCATTCAGCATGAAAATACAACGTATTTCGTATTCACAGAATCGAATACGCAAAATTTCATTTCCGTTTGTCCATCACATCCGTTTGCAAGTGAAAAACTGTGAAACGCGATGGAAAATTTATGCCAATGCTACGCAAATTGAAATTAAGAGAAATAGAACGAGAGAACGACAGGGAAAAAGAGAAACACAAACTTCTATTCTGACACCCTCTTTCATTGCCTATTTCGCATCACTCTAATCAACACATTTTGGGTTGCATTTAAAAGCTAGTTTTCAACCAACTAGCTGACAATTACTCCCCGCCTGGCGCCTCGATGAGCAACCCCCTCCTCTCGTATGTCAAGGTCAATACAAAATGGCGTCGCTGCACAAACACAAAGCATTAGCACTGAAGTATTCTCCAACCTAGTCCATACCCCCTCCCCGTAAACCCAATCGCAAACCAATTCCATTCTATGCTACGACCCTTTCCAACAAGCTCATCAGCACTTTTTCCAAAATTTGCACAACACTAAAAAAAGAAGAAGAAATTAAACGCTTTTCGCGATTTGCGAAACTTTGGCGCACTTGTTTTGTGTTTGCGAACATACAAAAAAATGCTATAAAACATCGACAATAGAAATTTGTTGAGCTTTGTCCTAACGAAATGTAAATGCACTTTTAGAACATAGCACTAAATAAAACCATACTCAATCTACCAAAAATAAATTTTAGAACTAGAATACAAGTAAATGTTAAGTGTTATCTAAATTAAACTAGGTTTTTATGTAATATTAGCAATGTAAATTTTGATGAAACTAATTTTCCAGAATAGTTGTTTGCATTAAAAAAAATTGATATTTTCCTAGAATTTTAAGCTAATGAACGAGAAATTATTTATTGTTCAAGATTCTATTGTTGAACATTATTTTTGGTTGGAATTTATTTGCGTGTGTCATACGCCTTGTTTCCATCTCTAAAAAATATTATTATTGCTTTGGAACTATTAATGTGGGTAATTGAATTTTTTTGCTCGCTTTTTACAGTTCACTAGAATGTTGTTCTTTATTATACATTTTTATTATTATTATTATATTCTTATCATTATAGATATATTTTTAGTTTGTTACAAAGGCGATAAAAAATTCCACATACTTTATTTTAAGTTTGGCAAAGTACCATTTTTGCCAATGCGAATTTCTCGTGAATTTTTTCAGTTTTGTGTAATGGCATTTGTTGTTGTTGTTGTTGTTGCCATTGTTGTTGCTGCTTGTTGCGAGACTTTTTGATTGGAAAACTTGTGCATTGGAGTGAGTTATATGCTATTTTTTTTTTTTTGTATTTGCTTTTGCTCTTCTTTTAGCCTCGGCTCGTTCTCTTCGTGTTACAGAGCTAATTAAAATGCTAAGGGTTAAAGTTCACAGACGTGTGAAAATTGACAGTTTCTATTAGCGCTAACAAATTGACGCAATATGCTTAAAGAGCTTTAGTTGGCAACATTTCAGGTGACACGCACACACACACACATCTACACAGAGGCAATCTATAGCAATTCCAGCACTGCCATTTGTATCCATTGAATATCCAATTTAATTTCCAGGCATTTCCAAGTTTGTTGACGCAGTTTTGTTTGCCAAAGCGAGCTTTTCCATCTGATATCCTTGACTTCGCTTTGGCTCTAAAATTGTGTGCTTGTATCATTAATTAAGTTTATACACACACACACACACACGCACTAAGTGTTTGGCAGCGAGAAAAGAAGAGAGAGTGAGAGGGAGAGGGAGATACAGAGTGAGAGAGAGAAGGAGGACTCGGCCAATGTCAAGGCAGGTTGCGTTTTATCTATGAAAAGTTAGTTGGGGCGGTTTCTTCTTCTGATGCTTTTGTCTACACCCCTCCCCTTATATTTCCTGTTGTGTTTATGTGATTATATGCCACGCACACACCGCATAAACAAGAAAGCGTCGTCTAGTTGAGAATACTCGGCTTAAAGATACCCTGTATCGAGTTTGCAGGTTATCGAAGACTGAAATATTTTTGATATGTATTTATTAATCTATATCATTCATAAACATACAAATTTTTGTGTCTAATGCTTATAATGCAATGTTATGGTAAATAAACCGCTAAGCTTAAAGATTAATTTATCGATTTTGACGATAATGGAAGTGTTATTCAGGAAGTGTTATTCAAATGAACGTATATATCTACTTTATATCTCTCTACAGTCTATCAGATCGATCTGTATTGACTTGATCAAGAGACGAGCATAGTTTGATCGGCACCCCACGTTGCGCTGATTTTTCAACAAGTACAGGGTATTCAAAATTACCTTGGTCGCATTAATTTCGCAATCAAAATGTCTTACGGCTGTGCAACGGCCAACCAAAGTTTAGTGGGTGTGCGAGTGTGTGTGAGAATATATGTAAACTCTCCCAACCTACCTTAATCTCCCTCTCCCACTCTTTATACGAGTGTGTGTTGTCTTCTAACCCACTTAATTTAATTTAATCAGCTTAGTAATTAGTTAGCATGTTGTTGTTGTTGCTATTGTTGGATGCAGCTTTGATAAACATTTAGACATTATATCCCGCCGGGCATTGTAAATATTTAATGCAATTCTCTGTGCTTGTTGTTTTTGTTTCGAGAGAGCTGTGCGAATAAATTGTGGACGTTGAGCTAGAAATAATCATCGTGACTTTTAGATGTTAGCCTCTGGATATTGAGAGAGAGAGAGAGCTTTTGATGCAGACTTGTACCATAATTGATATTATTAATGTGGATATTGATTAATTGATTGCTGGATTACAATTACAGCAATCTTACTATTAAATGTAATTTGAATAATGCAATTTACACTTCGTTATTTGAATTTGAAAAATATAATTGAAGAAAACAAAATTATCTAGCAGTTTTATTAAGATAATTTGGTTTGTTAACTTTAGGAATATACTCAACTCAACATTTGTATATAATTGCTTTAAAGCGCAGTTCCTTTGTTTAAATATACTTTTTACTAGGCAATAAAAGAAAACCCAAGTTGAGTTAAGTTTATGATGCCTCCTGCTGACATTTTGTGACCTGAGCGCTTAACAACTTTTCGTTCAACTTTCAGCACTCGACGCTGTCCCGTCAACAACTCAACTTAACTGCCAGTTAAATGAACTTCACACAGTCCACACTAATATTAGGGTCAATGGGTTGCACAGAACCTGTCATATCTAACAATCGGGCTTTGACTAGGAACTGCTTATGTAAAATGTGTATGACACAGCTTTTTTGGCCAAGTCTATTAAAATCTTGGCCTCAAAATTAGAAAATTACAAATGCCTATATTTTGCCAAAAAAGCAAGTCGTCGACTGTTTTAAGCTGTTATTATTCTGTGAACGATTATTGCGAAGTAGGTTACACCCGACTACAACGTTTTTTTTTTTATTTTTCTGTTGTGGGCGCAGCACAATAACCCCACAATAACAACAACAACAACTTCAAACAATTCTGTGTATATAATAAAAAAAAAAATTAAAAAACCACTTGGAAAACCCCGCCCACGCAGCTAAATTTTACTTATTGGTATTGCTTTTATTTCAATTTGATTTTATTTTTTTTGTGGTCTTTTTGAATCTTTTGTGGCCGCATCTGTTTGGCACTTTGCATTGATTGCTTAGAATTCCTTTTGGGCCTCAATTTTTGTTGCTTTCGATTATTATTGTGATTACCATTTGGCATTTGATACGTTTTGTGTTTTCTTTTCAGCAAATGGTATTCAAATATTATGTACTTAATGCTGCCTAAAAATCATATTCAACAATAATAAACGAATAAATTGTTGATTTATTAAGTTTACATTTGCATTCTATTCAATTGCAAACGCATATTTTGAATGCCAAACAAACAAATCAGATTTATTGAAGTGAAATATTTTATGAAATTCATTTTATATAAATACAATTTGAGCTTCAAAACTAATGCTTAACAACTAAATCTGAATATTTTATTAAGAAGTGGAAATTAAATAACAGATTTTATTTATAAACTTAGACAGATGAAAAACAGATAAATTTCCGCCTAAGATATAGTCATAAATCTTTATTAAGTTCAAGGTTTCTTAAATTAAGTTCTGACTTCAACTCAGTTTAAAAGTTCTAAAAAAAATTCTCTTATTTTAACAATTTGCATCTTTTTGTATCTTTTCAGAAAAAATCATTCAAATCAAATTCTAATTCACAATTGCTAAGCGTTTGTTGTGGTAAGTTGATGAAACCAAATAAAAAAACATGTAATATATTTAACAAATTCCGTCTCGAATCATTGCATTCAATTTTACAATCGTGCAAAATAAATGCATTTTCTATCATTTTATAACCTTGGCAACCAGTTTGCGACCAAAAATATTAACAAATTTTCAACATTTTCAAGTTGACTTTTTTTTTGTTTTGGTATTTTTATTAAACCCTTTTCGCCGTTTTATATACATTTGTATGTAAATGGCCCAACGCGACTTGCTGCCCGTTAGCTGTTAGTGGCTGCAATTTTCATGTGCTTCATAAATTTGAACGAATTCATTTGTTTGTGAAACGTGTGCGAACAGACGCTCGTAAAATGACAACAACAAGCAGAGTACTAGAACAACAACAACAACAGCAAAATAACATTAGCAGCATGTGCGCACAGCCAGTTAGCAATCCAATGGGCGTTGTTGTTGTTGTTGCTGTTGTTGTTGTTGACACAATTGAGCATCATGTTTATTATGCCAACGGATTCGCTCTGTCTCTCATTCGTTTTGTTATTGCCATTTTGACTGGGGGGATATTGACTTAAATGTGTATTTTGTTGACAAATGTGTATATTATATTGAGCACTTTTGAAAATTAAAATTGTGCAGGTAGTCAAAGCGATTTATTTACTCTCTTCGTTTTATTTAAATTCTCTAATTTCTTGCCTTGCCGCCACATTTATTATTCCATTTCCTTTTTGTTTTACACAACCTTAACCGATTTACAAGCCGTGCAAAATATTTAAAATGAATTTAAAATTATAAGTAACATTTTATAACAAAATAAATGCTATTCTTTGTGACTAGAGCAAACGCACTTCGATGCACCAAAAAGAATTTATTTCGTTTTCTTATTTTTATGTGCTTATCGCATTTTTGCATCAAACGCATTTATTTGCACCAAATTGTTGCTATGTTTTGCATGGCGTGTCGCTTGTGCCAGGCTGAAAAAAAAAATAAAATAAAATTACAAACATTTTCAACATATTGTTGAACATATTCGAAATTGCTTTCTATCTATATTTCTGCTTAGTTGTATCTCATTTCATTTGGGTGCTGGTTGGAATTTGGCGCACAGCAAATATTTCATTATCAGCTTTTCTTTTTTGAGAGAATTTGTAAAACAACAACAACAACAACAACACGAAATTCATAGCGAACATGCACAACATGACCTCTCAACCGAAAGCCATTAGAAACACGCACATATCCTTCTCAACCAGAGGAAATACACACACACATACTCAGGCGACACACGCACACCTGTGTGCACACCACGGCCCAAAAATGTGCTTCACGGCAGAAGCAATTTTCCAATTTTCCTGAGCACAACATATAACACAAGCAAATATCAGCCGATTTTCTTCTAGGTATTTTCTTGTTCTCTCTACGTGAGTGTCTTGTTATGTGTGTGTGTGTGTGTGTATGTTTTTTTTTTTTTTTGCGCTGTCTATTCTTCCACCTATTTGGCTTCTGACAATGGGTCGACGTTATAAGCACCTTAGAAATCAGTTGGGTAGAAAAGATACGAGAAAACAAGTTGACGTTTCATTGAAAAGTCGGTTAGCAGATACCCTATTTATGTATAGCATAAAGTTCATTTTAAATTTAAATAATTTTTCAAAAATGAAAATTTAACTTGAGGGTTGGAAGAAATACTAAATATGGTTACAATAGTATTATATACTATTCAGAGTTATTATTGGAATAAATTTGATCTGCATTAAGATACCCTTGCAAAGCTTCTCATATATTGCATTTATTTTGTTATTTGCCTTTAATCAAATGCTTTTAATATAGGGTATTTTAAATTTACATGAAAACAATTTGCAATGTTGCGGCATTTTCTTTTTAATATGACCTTCAACACAAAGCTCTTTTTTTTCCTACTTTTATTATGGCGAAAACACACTCAAATAAACGAGTGGAAATCGAATGAGATATTCTCTCTGTTATTCTTTTGAGTGTGCCTGTCTCTCTTTAATGCGAATTTATGATTTATACATATAACAATTGATATTAAACTTTTTAAAGCTTAACGCAGATTGTGTTTATATTTGAAATGAGTCTTATGCCAAATAAAGCTCTTGTGAGGCAAGACTTAAATGATTTCGTCATATGAACAATAAATGCAATGTTAGCGCATTAAATCTGACTAATCATTAGAATGACAGCGCTAAAATACTTTTATGGAATGAATATAAATATGGACATAAATACTAATAGAATTTTTGGTCTCTGCAACTGCTATTTAAAACAGCTGAAGCTTTTTTGGCTGACGTTATAACGTTAATTTTTTAGCAAAATAATAAATAAACAATGCAAAGTTTTATTTGCGCAACTGTTTCATTTCGGATGTTATAAAAAGTGATCAGTTACTCGAGTTAAAAATAAAATAAGGGCATTTAATTAATAATCTTTACTTGTTTTGTACAATTTAAAAGCACATGAAAGCTTTAATCAACGTCATTTGTACACAATGAAGTTCTTCTGAAGCTTTTACTTGTTTTAATCAATAATGCCTGGCTTTGAAAGCTTGCGTAATGGCTCAAAGATTTTCTTTGTGCAATAGCAAAACAAAGTACATGATTATGCTTACAATGAAAGCCTTTTATCAAGCATTCAACTTTACTTAATACATATTAATTTGTCAAAAGAGTTTTAAAAGCACATTAAAGCTTTTAGCAAACAAAACTTTTATTTAATTTCCACTTAAAGCTTTTACTCGTCTTTTGCGTTAGCAAACAAACAGTGTTTAAAGCTTATAACCCCACTAAATACATTTTTTCCAGAACTTAGACAGCTTTGCGCTTGAATAACTAGCATTGAGTAATTAAGTATTTGATTACTCAATGAATAACTGGCTTCAATTTGTCAATATACGCGTCTCAGTTCGTCAATCACTTATAACGTATTTCCGTTCCAAATTGTAACCATTATTGTAAAATGGCTTTAAGTGGGCACAACTCACGAATGAAACTATATTTTCACGCTCATTTATCTAGAATTTTAAAGCGTTCGATAGCCGTAGTAATTTCCAGTTCGCCAGTTGACGATACCTTTTTTTTTTTTAGAAATGCACCCAAACTGCAAGCGGTCAATTTTACAATTGCATAGCGCAAATAGACGCAACACTCGACAATCAAAGTGGTTTTTCCGCTTGGCAAAGGCCGACGGAGCCAACTGCAAATAGATTGGCCACTGCGGAGTGAAATAGGGAAAAACAACAACACTAGCAACAACAAACTGCCGCCAAACTGTTGTAAAACAAAAAAGAAGAAGAAGAAGCAGGAGAAAAAGAAAAACCAAAACTTGACTAGTTGCCATCCTCCTCAATGCGCCTTCGTTTCGTGTTGTTATAGAAAGCAGAAAGTCCGTGGCATGTTTTGCCGTTGTTGGCCTCAAAAGTTGAAGCAACAAGAACAACAGCAACAACAATGACTAAAACAGCAACAACTAGCCAGAAAGAAACCATTTGGAAAATATAATCAAATTTCTGCCTCTCACTCGCTCAGAAGTAGTTTTGCCAGCAGCTACCATCGGCTTTGTTCCTCATGCAGATTATTACGTATTCCATGCATATTGATAACGTTAACTTGCTTTTTCGGCTTTTCCATGCCCTGTGCATGTATGGGAAAATTGACTGAAAAGCTATTTACTAGTCGGGAAATGTGTCAAATTTAAGGCTGTTGATATCCTTTGCTATCTGAATAGTAAAAGTGAACAGCTTATATGATTTATCTCTGAATATTTTGTGTTTCTAATGCATAAATGACAAAAATGAAGTATTCTGAAATATCTAACTAGAAATTTTAAATATATATACACTCTCTACAACGTTCTATTGTGTAATAAAATAGTAGCAAAAATTAGTTTAAAAAGAAATATATATATATAAAGCTGTTTACTGGGTATCTTTTAACTAGGCTTATCTTTTTTTTATTTTATTTTATTTTATTTATTTATTTTTTTTGCTGCCCCACATTGGATAGCTGAAGGGCAGTCAACGCTGGGGCAACGTGTGAAGCGATTCACTCTGCAAACTAAACTCAAGTGGCATTGAAAACTTTTTTTTCTGCCCCTCACCACCTGGTTTTTTCTGCCCGTCCCCCACCTGGCTGTCATTTGATGTAAACAAGCGGCGACGTTGGAGCCGCACTTCAGCAGCGATTAGACGGGTTTATAATGCGGGGTGTGTGAGGGGGTGTAAATATGTACCTGCGCTTGAAACTTATTGCAATTAATTAACAAACATTAACAAAACTTTGTGGAAAAGTAAAAAGGTCGCCGTGCTGCCCTCTAAATGCTTTCAAATTCGGTTGTGCTTATTATTCATTTAAAATTTATGTTTTGTTTTCTGCATAAATTTTGCACAAGAATGAACTAAAAACCCGAACCCGAACCCAAACCCGAGCAGTTATATAATACGCCAGCAATTAAATTACACAATGTTTATCGGGCACGAAAAGGTCTCTTCGGGTAGAAGGTAAAAAAAAGAAAAAGAAAATTTACAGTTGAAGGCATTTTAGGGTTGCCCTGCTCACGCGCCTGCTGGATTGTGCCAGTGTTTGTGTGTGGATTACAGTGCTGATGCGCTTTGTGGCAACTGTGTGCGAACGCATGTAGCATGAATGATATACGGCCCGTGCTGGAAACTTGTGAAAGCTTTTTCAATTGAGATGCTAACTGGTTTGAACAAACGAGTTTCTTTGTGTTTTATGTCATTATTAATAGATGTATTTTTTTTTCTAGATGAGACATGAGCAATTGTGCTGATGCATAAGTATAATGTACAAAGGCAAAGCTGGTAAAGCTTTGACCCATTAAAATATTAATATGAAACCGTTTTAAAATTTAAGTATTTGCAAATTTTATAGTTAGTCATAGAATGGGAAATGTATATAATAATGTTATATAAATATAAAACTATTATTTAGTGAGATTAAAATATATACTAAAACACATATTTAGATTAAATATAAAGAAGGTGCTATCCATTTCCTATTGATAAATAATTTGGCAAAAAAACCCCTCTATAATTTATAATGCATTATACATTTCTTATGAAGCTCATTTCCGTTTTGTTGATAAGGTTTAACTTTGAGTTTGTCCCAAGATAACGAACATGATGACAAACATTTTATTTATTAGCAGAAAGTAATAAATAATTTGGCCAATGACTGGGGTCTTTACTGTAGTTCCTCGTTTGCGCAGATCGCACAAATTTGTTACATTTTTCTTTTGTTTCTTCGTGTGTCGCTTGACCATTTTCATAATTTCCTAAAGACACTGACTGTCTCTGCTCATTTTCATTAATTTGTCACTGTAATTTGATTTCTCCCTCTTCCTCCTCCTCCAGTTTCGCTGTGCATAAATCATCCACGACCAGTGAAGCGCTCATAATCATTCAATGTGCCGTGCAAAATTATGCAGCAAACGGCAGCAACAGCTGCCTCAACTCAATCTCTGCCACTGCCACCCCTGCCCGTGCACCTGCCCCTGCCCCTGCATCTCCCTCTTTACCTTGTTTCTTTCTGCTCATTGCATTTTATTTTGTTTTGTTGCTGTGACTAGCGAGTTCCGCATTTCTTTTTGTTGATTTTTACATAATTGATTAACGGCCGCTGCCTGAACTTGTTCAATTTCTGTAATAGTTGGCATTGGCATACCCTATCAAATGACTAAAATGGGTATACAAACTTTTAAATGCTGAGCAAATTTTTATATATTAAAAATCTTATTATTTTTAGTCAAAAATGCCTGAAATTTTATTTCTGTGCCGAGTCCTAACCGGGTATATGTGTGATTTATTTAGAAAATAGAAACAGAAATACGTTCTAAAAAACTCATTTTTATACTCTGTTCTACATACATAAATAAAGGGTATTTTACAGAGTAGTTTGTAAATGAGTGCATTTGTTTGACAATCGTTTTTTCTTTGTCTTTTTTCTTTGAATTGAACTTTAAAAGCATTTGTAGATTTTACGGCAACTGGCAACTGCATTTGACAAAGACTGTAATTTTCTTGAACTAAAAATTGAGAAAACTGTCGTGAAAAGTAAAGGATACTAGAAAAGGAGGAGTTGGCTGAAAATAGAACGATGGCAACAAACTTTTCTGCGCTGAACTTAACCGAACAACTGACAAAAACTGACAAAGTGCAGTCGACGGGTTGGGTTTAATTTTGTGTTCTTTTCTTTTTTCTAAAAGTTTTCCTACTATTTTACAAATTTCCTTTTGTGATGTGTTCGCTTGTAATTTAATTTTATTTCTCTCTGGAAAATGTGTGAAATTTAAATTGCAATAGAAATGCAATTCTTTTTTTTTTTTTGCAAATAATGCGCTTTGTCAATATAAATACGTTCGTACATTGACTGACAAGACAAACTGTGCATATTGACAGAATTTGTTTGTTTTCCTTTTGCCTGAGGCCCTTTTCTTTGATTGTTTGTTGCTTTTCAGCGGTTGACTTGCCGGCTTGTGGGTGGGTGGTGACGGGCGGCATCTTCTGGTTTATAGTGCCTTGGGAATACAGCTGGGTGGCCAGGCTGGCTGGCTGTACTCAGGGGGCGGTCTACAGCAGCGCATGTTACACTTATGGCTTATTAATGTACCCGCCACACGAGAAGAGGAGTTGGCAAAACGACGACAACGTCGATAATAATGATGATGATGATGATGATGACCTGGTCCTACGCGGGGCGGACGAACGGCAGATAAGTGCCAGTTGGTGTTGGCGTTTTGACAGCTCGAGTGGCAGCGCAGCAGCGAGAAAGGTGAGAGCGGTAAGAGATGCGAGCTGCGAGGGGCCAATAAAGACGTCTCAAATGGCTAAGTGCAAATTTTAAAGCATATAAAGTCCTCCGGGGGTTGTCGTAAGGAAACATTACGACCAGAACTTATTTAAATAAAGTAATAAGCATAAAATGAAAGTTGAAAATGCCATTAAAAGGCTCTATGCTCAAAAAGAGTTAGAACATAATATACGTAAAAAACTTGCGTACAAAAATTTATTGTTGTTGTTATTGTTGTTTATTGATTCAGTCTATTAGAATATCATAATTATAAAAAGTTTAAAAATGATCTGTTTACTGACAAATATTTTTATTAAACGGAATATCAGGCTAGCTATTTATTCAAAAATATTTGCGCACATTTCATTAATTTTCTATGTGAACAAATGTTTTATTTGTTATACGTATATCTCGTTCATAATTAAAAGAAATTTCTGCTGTTTTTAGTAATGGAAAAAATTTCATCATATTTTTTCCTAGCAGTAAAACTAAAAACGGCATTTATAGTATTAAATTCTATAAAATGTTTTGACTTTTTTGTTTTCAGTAAATTTTTGATAAAAAATATTTATGCGGAAAAACGTTTATCAATAAATGCATATTCATGTATATAACATTTTATGCAAAGCAGCTTAAATAAGTTTATATATAACATCTTCTTTAATTTCGAGAGCGGAAATGATATAAAGTAAAACTTTAAAACTAATATAAACTTGTTATCTTGCATATATAAATCATAGAATAAACACAACAATTAAAAGCTTAGACGTGGGAATTTGTATTATCAACTCAAGCGTAAAATATTATTTGATAGCTCTTGAGGCACGTAAACGATTCGCATTCGGGCTTATAAAAGGCACCATAATCGAGACAAATATACAAATGAATATATTTTCTGTGTGCGGGCTTATACATATTTAAATATGGGCGACACATGTGGCGCCCTCTGGCAGCAAGCTCTGGAGTCGCTGCTCATTGTCCTGGCGCGCATTGTCATCATCCCGTATAAGTCCCATAAGGCTCGAGCATTAAATAACACACGGGGCGGCCAGGTCGCTGTTCGTTTTCCTTCAGCCCCTGCCCCCCCTCTTCCAGCTGTTAGGTGTTAAGCTGTGCTTAATAATGACGAACATTACATATGCAATGCGAGAAGCTGTTTTGCCAGGACACGGCACATTCACTAACCCCATGTCCATGTCCATCCCAGTGTGTGTTTGTGCGAGTGTCAGGCAAATAAACAAATGTGTTGCTATTTGTTACGCTGCGGCATATTCTCTGTAACATGCTGTCTCACTCTCTTTCGCTCTCCCTCTCTCTGTCTATCTCTCTGAGCTGGTCGTATCAGTCTTTATATAGCATCAAATTTGCTGCACTCCCAAAGGACTCAATTTCACATTTAAAACACCTGTGCCGTGTATTTATACCCCATGCAGTAAATGTTAACTGGGTATTTTAAGTCGCATCAAATTTATAACACTTTAGTTATGAAAATTTCATAAAATAAATCTGTTGTAAATTTATAATCTTAAACGTTTTTAAACTTGAAAAATACATTTGAAATATTTCCTTGATTTTACTGGAATAAAAATTATTTAAATTTTAGTATTAAACTCAAGAGCTTGGTTACTAATTAAAGTTTTGTATTTTGTATTATATTATTTATTTATTAATAATATTTCTTAACTAACACTTATTGAATTAAATTATGTTATGTAAAGGATAGAAAAATTTTATAGAAAAAAAAAACATTTTTATTTTGAATTTTAGAAAATTCGGATTTACAGGATATCTTAAGTTTTAGCAAACTGCCAATTGTTATGTCAAATTGAAGTAGGCAGCCACAGCTTCATCATCATCGTCGTCATCATCATTATCATCATAATTTCTGTTGAGGAGATTTTTGAACGACGCTTAGCAAGTTGCCACTTGTGGCAGCTTGTCACGCTTGAAGGCAGGTGCGGGTTGCGGGTGCTGCGGCAGGTGTGGGGCGGGCTGTGGTGGGTGGGTGTCGCCGACAAATGAACTAATTTGATTTACATGCAAATTACATTTGGGCCAACTAAAAAAAACAACTTTCTCTGGTCGCCCAGGACGACGGCGCCATCATTAAAAATGTTTACAAAATTAACAAAATTGACAATATCCGTTGGCCAAGCGAAGTCAGCCGAAAAAATCTTTGCTGGAACGGAAATCGTGGAGTTGCACGCAATTCTCTCTCTCTCCCTCTCTTTTCCTCTATCCCTCTCTCGTTTTCCATGAGCAATTGTTTTCTGCTGCTGTGGCCCACATTTTGCTGCTTTGTTTAGGGACCTGCGCGAGGAGCTGATGTGCCGCGGGCCGAACTCTTGGCACGACAACGTGCCGCATATTTAAATTTTAATTAAAATTTAGCTTGTGCGGCACGCGCTGCCCTGCAATCCCACCACATTACACCACCACTCACTAGCTCTCACCACCACCACTCACCCTGCCCTCACCACCACATGTATCCCTAACGTGCTCTCATTTCGCGCACTTGCGACGCGCGCGCGCCTCGAAATATGCAAATAAAAATTCTTTTGTTTTGCGGCAACGAATCTTGGTCTGATTTTTTGATAGCCTTTCACTGGACTACTGGGTGGAGGGGATGTGGTGGGGTGGACGCGGCGGCAAGTAGCCAAGTAGCAAGCAGCTTTCTTTGGGTTTATTATTGTGCGGCTAAGAGCTTTATGCGCGCTTAACTGTATTTATATTAATCCTTCGCGGTACTGGCTTGACATTTACTTTCGCCCGCTGCGAAATGTCCTTCGTGGTCACCTGGATGCCTATAAGCCCTCGGAGAAAATCGCCAACGAGGTTATGGCTTGCGCGAATGTTTTACTACCTGGTCCTTCATGGTCACTTGATTTGCGATTTTATAAATTGTTTGCTAAAATGAAGTTAAGTTTGCTGGAATGAATATAATATATATAAAAAGTGTGTAAATTAATATTATTCATTTATGAATTATGCGTAATAAGTTATTTGTTATTCTTTTGAAAAGGTTTGTGCTGCTTTAAATTAAATATTTTTTTGTTACTATTATAAGAATAAACTATTTCAATTAAGTCCTCCCTTTTCCAACTATTGTTCTCGAACTAAACTCATTTCATCTCAGATTTTTTCATTAATCCTATTAATTATTCTCAAATTATTCGTTCTTCGTGAACACTTAATTGATTTTAATTAGAGTAATTGAAGCTAAAAAATTGATTTAGAATCATGCACTTTTTTTTACTGTTACTTTACAGCCAAGTAATTTTGATGCTTTTTTAAGTAGCCAATTATATTTACCATGGTCACTTAACTATGTTGCGAACTCTGACAAATGCTTGCATTGAATTTGTGAAAAGGCCAAGTGCTGCTTAACTTTTACCTAGATAATCGCATTTTTGCATTTCTATTTCCATTTATATTTTCATATTTATATTATGAATTTTCTTCAAGCATTTTCCTTGTGCAATTCGCAATTCTTGCCATTTTTTAAAATAAAATGCATAAATTTATTGTTAGATTGCTTTGCTGTCAACCGCTGAGCTGCTGTCAGATTGAGATACTTAAATCTGCGTCCGCTTTAAATAGAAAAGACGAAAGAGTATACAGTTAGTTTTGCGTAGCTATGTGCCACCCACTTTTGAGTGCTGAAAAATTCTTTGCCACGGGTACTTTGTAGAATTTCGTTATTTTTTTTTAAGTTTATTTTGTATTGTTTTTTTCTCTCTCTGAGTTTTGCTTTTGCTTTAGCATTTGTGCGAAAATCTGTTTTTGACTGTTTGGAATTTTGCAGTAGAGGGTTTTTTCGTGGCTTTTTAGTGAATGCGGGATGCGTGTTGTGCTGTTGTGGATGGGTTCTTCGGTCTTCGAATTGTTGCCGTTGCCGCTGCCGTTGCCTTCGCTGCGGTTGCAATCCACAAAACCGCCACCAATGGATAGGTAAAAGAGTCCCAGCCAGCCAGCCACATTTTGCCGTGTAAATATTAATGCACTCACCGCACAGACTTTTTGTTAGTGATGGTCGCGTGATATATGTTCGTCGTCCTGAGCAAAATTTAGGTTCAAGAATAATAAAATATCAATACGATAAAAAATTAACTGCATATTTTCTTAAATTTTTTTATCGATAAATTTTTTAGATCAACTCTTAACATGCTAAGAATTATAAAATAATACGTTTTAAATGGGAAGCTTAAAAAATATTCATATGCAATTAAATCCTCAGAAAGTGCAGTTGCATTTTTAATACGTGTATATTTATCGATAAATTCCTTAGCAATTTTGAACATCGTGACACGTCTTGACCCCCATCTCTAGGACACAGAATATCTCTGCACAACTAAGGCGTTTTGGTTTAGCTGTGCGTTGAGTTAAGTTGGGTTTTTGGTTGCTATGGGGAGCTGCTGGGTGCAGGGCATAGATAGGTGTGTGTGTGTGTGTGCAGGAAAACGTCTGTGCTCAATTTTTCAAAGCTCGTTTGTGTCGTTCCTCCGCTCGCTGGGATGGTTTGGTCGAGCGGTTCGTTCGTTCGTTCGTTGGCTGACTATGCAAATAATGAATGCAAAATATTGCTGAAGTGTGTTTGAGGCGAGAAGGAGCAAAAGGGGGAGGGACACAGAGACGAGGGGCTCCGATGGAAACAAGCAAAAAGGGAGGGTCGAGAAATAGTGCTGGAAAATCAGCTTTAGAACTTTGAACTTTGCTTTTAAGTTTTCGTGTGTTTATTGAGGCTACTTTCGCTAATTAAATTTGCAATTAATTTTTGCCCATTTTAATATTTTCCTCCATTTTCTTCTTCTTTGCAGCTCAGTACACAGTAGCCAACGCGAATTGAAAATAAAGGAACAAATTTCAACACAACGGGTCGTATGATTAATGCAGCTTTAAAAAGTGTTTAAAATTAAAAACAAAAAAAAGTAATACAAAAATTTTAACATACAATAAACAAAGAAAATCAAATGATTAATATGTTAAAATATCGTGCGGTATTTAAGGATGTCTGCGATAAAGCCGGACACAGTGCCATCATCTCAGATCCCGGCAAGGTTGCGGGCTGAGCTCACGGATGTGTAACAATTTAAAAAAGAAAATGTGAAAATTCTTAAAAGGAATTTATGCGAGTCTCCTTGAAAACTTCGGTAATTTTTAAAGGATTTTAATGAAGTGAATTGAATTGTACATAATTTATGTATATAAGTATGTAAGAAAAAGTGTTGAAAGCAAAACTGAACAACTCTTAACAAAAGATGGCGCCACAGTGCAACATTCATATCATGTCCCTGCTCGGGCGCCTTTAAAATGTTTGCTAAAAGTGCTAAAATTGTAAAAAAAAGGAAATAGTGAAATTTTTTAATACCCGAACAAATACAATTATAAAGTGTATATAGTGTTTGCGTATCAGTTATAATATTTTTTTTTTGTACACTTATGAACGCTTAAAAGCAGGCAACACAAAATAAGAAAATCGGCTTAGTCAAGTTTACAGTTATGGATAAATCGAGCAGCGTCAGCCCCAGTGAGTGTCGCGTAACCAGATCAAGTATGACGCCGACGCTGCGGCTGCAACAGAGCCCCAGGCGTCAACAGTCACAACAACAACGGCCAAATGATGAACAACAACAACAACAACCACAGCAAATTAAGGCCAAGTCGCCGCAGCAGGTGCTGTTAACGTCGACGCCGACGCCGACGCAGCATCATCAGTTTCGTGCGCCCGCACAGCAACAACAGGCAACCAAGCACAAGAGCAACAACAACAACAGCAATAACAGCAGCAGCAGCGGAAGCGGCGGCGGCAACAAAGTGTGGAGCAAGCGTCAGCACAAGACGAGCGGTAAATACAACGCCAGCGCCTGCGTCGGCGCCAGCGCTCAGCAGCAGCACCAACAGCAGCAGCAGCATCATCATCATCACAATCATCATCATCAACACCATCATCCTTCGAATCATCATGCCAATGGCAGCGGCGTCGCTGCACAAACAGCTGCCGGCGCCGGCGTCGGTACGCTGCCAACTGGCGGCGTCGCTGCCGCCGTCTCAGTGACAGCGGCCGCCGTTGCCGCCCACAAGGCGGATCTGGAGAATATCCAGAACATCAAAAATCAAATTGGCGGCGGACACGCCCACAGCGGCGGACACCATGGCGGCAGCACACATCACAGCGGAGGAGTGGGCGTGGCCATGGGCGGTGGCAGTGCCGCCGGCGTTGGCAGCGCTGCTGGCAGCGCTGGACATCATCACCACCATCACAATCACAACACGCGGCTGGCGCAGACAGCGGCGGGAACTGTCGGCAACGGCCTCACCATGGCCACAATGGATGCCAAGCTGGGACACGGCCACGGACTGAAGGGACAGCAGCAGCAGTACAAGAAGATGCTGACACACAGGTGAAATAACGTAGAAAGATAAAAAAAATAAACTACCTAACGTAATGTAAAACAACTAAGTGTAACGTAATACCATAAAACAAGTTGTAATAAAGCTATTACGTATCGTAAGACTGCAATGTAAAGTCCGCAATGTACATAACGAAATGAAACGTTATAAATTGGAGCAAAGACGTAAATATAGTAAACAGACGCACCAACAAGTAAAGTTACGTTACGTTATGTTATTTATTCATTATAACGTTAGGCATTGTATATCGTAAAGTATGTAATATATATTTAAATTTAAACATTTTACATTCTATATAAAACGTAATGTATTAATGTTAATAATTATTAATACATTGTATTGATGTATTTTTTATCTCTCTCTCACTCACACAGAGGTCATCATCATCACGTGCTATGCGCTGGGAACAATGCGAATCACACGTGCTGCCTGGTGACCGGCTGCAATGGCAGCGTCGGTGCCGCCGGCAAGGACACGCAAAGCAACAAGGATACCAGCTCGCTGAGCGGCAACAGCAGCATCATTTCGGGCAGCGCTGCGGCTGCGGCGGCAGCGGCGAATGCCGTTCACTATTGCTGCGGCCGCTCCAAGTTCTTTCTGCCCGAGAAACGGCTGCGCAAGGAGGTGATTGTGCCGCCAACGAAATTTCTGCTCGGCGGCAACATTTCGGATCCGCTCAATCTGAATTCGCTGCAGCACGAGAACAGCACGTCGAACGCATCGTCGAGCAACAATACGCCGGCGACGACGCCGCGCCAGTCGCCGATAACGACGCCGCCGAAGGTGGAGGTGATAATACCGCCCAACATACACGATCCGCTGCACCTGCTCGATCCAGTCGACTCGATGGAATACGAGAAGCAGCTAACTTCGCCGATGAAGCGGGGCGGCATGTTGACGCGCGGCAGCCACCTGAAGCTGCAGCAGCAGCAGCAGCCGCATCATCGGCAGCACAGGACGCGCAAGAATCGCAAGCGGCGCCGCATCGATTCCAACAATACATCGTATGGAGGCGACGACGTCGCCGTCGCTGTCGCAGAGGGTGAGGCGTCAACGCTTTCGATTTCGCTAGAGGATGCGACAACAGCGGCAGCATCAGCAGCAGCAGTAGCAACAGCAGCTACAGTTACCGCAGCAGCAGCGGCTGCAGTTGCAGTCGGCACAACAACAGCAACAACTGCAGTAGTAACCGCTGCAGCAGCAGCAGCAGCAGCGGCAGCGACCGCAACTGAAGCCGCTTTATTAACAACAACAGCGACGTCGCCTGTCGCTGCGCTGAGCGCCACAACGCTGCTGAGCGAGGCGGCCGCATCGGCAGCGGCAACGGTTGAAACAATGGAATTGACACAACAACAGGCGCATGTGCTGCGCTCGCGCTCTCCGCAGGCAGCGGCCACTGCCGTGGAGGAGACAGCAACGCCGGCGTTAGCGGCCGGCGCACAAACGCTCTCGCCACTGGAACAAATGGAATGTAACATGATGCGGCCGGCAGCGGCGTCAACAACATCACCACTACAGCCACAACAGCAGCAGCAGCAGCCACAGCAGCAGCAGCAACATGTGGCCGCAATTGACGAGCCGCCGAACAGCAACAGCAGCAGCAGCGACAACAGCAGCAACACCAACACCAACAACAACACCAACAGCAGCAGCAACACGCTGACAGCGCCTGGTGACAGCAGCAGCAGCGGCTTAGTGGCCGATTTGGTGTTGGGTGCAGCAACGGCGGCTTCGACGTCGGCAGCGGCGCTGGCTGTGGCGTCGACGCTGGCCGATCGTCGTGCGCTGGCCAGTCGTGATTTGCGCTTGGATTTGGACAGCACGTGCTACGGTGTAGGCGGCACGGGTCTGAGCTTTGGCGCGGGCAGCGCAGCCAGCTTTGGCAGCGGCAGCAGGAAACGTAAAGTGAGCGAGAGCAACAATTCGCAAAAGAGCAAGGTGAGTACGAATGGAAATGAAACGAAAGGGGAACAGCGAATGGAGCAAGAGTGCACAAGTGTGTGTGTGTGTGTGTTTGTGTGTGGTGATTTTTTGGTTATTCCATTTGTGTGAGTGTATGGGCTTAGGCTTGGTCTTAAACTGTGTATGTTGTTGTTGTGGGGAGCAAGTCAATCGCTTGTTTTGTTTTGATTGCTTTTGGCTGTTTTTACTTGTGCGTTTTGTTTTGTTGTTGCATTGTTACTTGTTCAAGCGTTACTTAGATTGAGGTTAAGGGGTCAGGGGCGGCAAAGAAAGAACTGTAATTTTTGGCTTTTGGGGTAGTCAAAAGCGATTAAAAGTCTAACAAACATTTTTCGCTGTTTTGTTTTTAAAAACAGTTTGAAAATAAACATGAGAATGTTGGGTTTAATTTAGAAAGAACTTCTCGAAAGTTAAAAACTTGTTAAAGTGATTTGCTTTTTACAATATAATATAACATAAATATGTTCAATTTCTACTTTGAATAAAATTATATTATACTTATTTATTTGAATTTTCAATTTAATTTGTTATGAATTATGATTTGCAAATTTTCGCCTTAAACCCAATCTTTTATTTATAGCTTAAAATTATTTTTGTAACAAATATTTTTGTTAAATGATTTTGTTTTGCGAACATTTTTGAATATTTCATATACAATTTTTTATTATATCATATTAAATTTTTCAAAATTTAAATGCAGCTTTGTTTTAATATAACTAAATTTCCTAAACAAGTTCTTAAAACTTTTGAAACCTTATCACGAAAGATTATTTTAGAGTTTAAATTAAGTAGTTGTTGCTCAGCTTAACCAGACTTGACCGACCGCAATACTAATTACTGTTAAACACACATACTAACTGCCCTACTTTACGCCATCCTTAGAAATTCCATCGTCACGATGGCATGGATAAAATTGTGAGTCCTGTGGTGCCACAGCCGGGCGCCTGGAAGCGGCCGCCGCGTCTCCTGCAGCCAAGTGGGGCACGCAAGCCAAACACGCGACGTTCGACATCCTTCAGCGAAACGGAGCAGCTGAGTCCCGTTGAGGAGCTGGCGCCCAAGCCGCTTATCGAGGGTAAGTGCACAACAAAAACAACAACAACAACTGCAACAATTGCATTCTAATTTTAACCCTGGTTTTTGCACCATTTGTGTGCTTTTAGTGTTGGACATATCGCGTGATGATACGCCCGATCTATCGGAGCATGGTCTGGGCAGTCCGCTGAGCACAATTTCCGCTGCCACATCGCACACGGCCGGCGAACCAGATGCGCTCACAGCGGATGAGGCAACAACAACAGCAACAGTTGCAACAACAACAACAACTGATCAGCCAATTGTTGGATTAATGCTGGAACCAGCTTTAATACCGCCACTCCATAAATTGCCAAAATTCCGTGCGGATGGACTCAAATATCGGTTTGGTAACTTCGATCGCTACGTGGATTTTCGCCAGCTGAACGAGTTTCGGGATGTGCGACTGCAGGTGTTCGAGCGCCATTCGGAGCTGTTCCAGAACAAGGACATTCTCGACATCGGCTGCAATGTGGGTCATATGACCATCACCGTCGCCCGCCATCTGGCGCCCAAGAGCATCCTGGGCATCGATATTGATCGGGAGCTGATTGCGCGTGCGCGCCGCAATCTCTCGATATTCGTGCGCATACCCAAAGTGGAGCCGGGTGCTGCAACGGAGATCAAGCAGGAGGCGGCGGTGCTTCCACAGCCGCATTCAACGCTCGACAAGTTGGAGGCGGTGCCGAGCGATGCGCACAAGAAGACGCGACGTGGCAAGAAGCGGCGCAAGGCGCAACAGCAGCAGCTGCAGCTGCAGCTGCATCAACAGCAGCAGCAGGCGCTGCAACAGCAGTTGCATCATCTGCACCATCCCCACCATCCCCATCACCACCATCACCACCACCACCATCATCATCATCATAATCATTTGGATGTGCAGCAGCAGCAGAAACTGGATGCACTTCTGGTAAAGCCGCACGAGTTCTTTCCCATCTCGTTTCCGCTCACCTACGGCGGAATACCCCACCTGCCGGCCACGGGCAAATCGCCGGCGAACTTCGCTGGCGGCACTAAAAATCCATTTCCGCAAAACGTATTCTTTCGTCAGACGAACTATGTGCTGAAGGATGAGGCGCACCTGTCGAACGATACGCAGCAGTACGATCTCATCTTGTGTCTGTCGGTCACCAAATGGATGCATCTCAATTTCGGTGATGCGGGCCTCAAGCTGGCATTCAAGCGCATCTTCAATCAGCTGCGACCCGGCGGCAAGCTGATTCTCGAGGCCCAGAATTGGGCCAGCTACAAGAAGAAGAAGAACCTGACGGTAAGTTTTTGTTGAAATTGATTTCAGTTTTGATTTCTTAATTTGATTGATTTAACCAATTTACAGCCGGAGATCTACAACAACTACAAACAAATTGAGTTCTTCCCGAACAAGTTCCACGAGTATCTGCTCAGCTCGGAGGTGGGCTTCAGTCACAGCTACACGCTGGGCGTGCCCAGACATATGAACAAGGGCTTTTGTCGACCCATTCAGGTGAGCAAGTCCTTAAATAACATTTAAAATATTTATTTATTTATTCATTAAGTTTGCTTTAATTTATTTTTTTCTTTAGTTTGGCAAAATTATTAATTCTTACTTTGTACTGTTAATTTATAGGCCTATTTTTCCGACCTTTTTTTCTCTCGCCCTTTTCATAGGTTACTCTCTCCTATTCCGCAAACTATCTCTTTCTGTTATCCCTCTTTTTCCTTCGCTCTCTTCAAAACGGCATTTGCTCACTCTTTCTTTCTACCTCCCTTTCTTCCTTGTACTGACCTCCCTTACTGGCTCACTTTCTCTCTTTCTCACTACCTCTCTCCCACACGATTCATCTCTGTCCGTGTGTCTCTCATTTTCTATCTCTCTGCTTCCTTTCTCTTTTTTTTATTCTCGCTCTTTCCCTAGTATCTCCTACATGTTTTCCCATTTTCTTCTTCATCGCTTGCTGCGCCTTCCTATGCGAATTTCATAGCATCAAGGGATGCTTTCCCATTTTCAGAGAAAAAATTCTCAAAAATTAAAATTAAAGATTTTTTGATTTAGATTATACTTTACAAAAATGATGTATATTTTATGCTTGATTTGGTTAAAAAAAATTTTAATCGATTTTAAATTATTATAAATTTTACTATTAACTTTTTGGCTGTAAAAACTATATTTTGAAATTGAGGAGCATATTTTTTATTAACGCAAATTTTCCTTTCCTTTTTTTGCAGTTGTACGCCAAGGGCGACTACACGCCGAATCATGTGCGGTGGAGCGACGCGTACTATCCGCAGACGCCGTACGAGGCGTATCGGGGCATTTACGCCACGTTGCCGGCACACCGGACCGGCGGCGGCAGCAGCAGCGCCGGCGGCAGCCAGAGCGGCCACGCCCAGCATCTGCATCTGCTGAGCAGCTCGACGCGGTCGCAGAACTACGATACGCCGCAGTATGCGGGCAGCGCCTCGGGCTCCGCCAGTTGCCGGCAGACGCCGATGTACCAGCACACGTACAATCCGCTGGAGACGGACTCGTATCAGCCCAGCTACGACATGGAGTATCTCAACCATATGTACGTGTTCGCATCGCCGCTCTATCAGACGGTCTGGTCGCCGCCGGCCTCGCTGAGGAAGAGCTCCTCGCACACGCCGGTGTTCGGCAGTGTGCGGGACGCGGAGCTGGACGGCGATGGGAGCATCAGCGGCGGTGGCAGCGGCGGCGGCAGCTATCATCGTCATGTCTATCCGCCCAACGATGACACCTGTTCGCCCAACGCGAACGCCTGCAACGCGTTCAACTCGATCCGGGACGCAGACACCGATGACTCGAATCAGCTGCCGGGCGGCAGCAGGCGGCATGTCTACGCCACAAATTGCGGCGAGAGCAGCTCCTCGCCGCAGGTGAATCACCACGAGGCGACCGCTGAATTTGTCGAAGCACTAATGGACGACGAACAGAAGACGTTGGCTGCGGGCAGCGGCGCCGCTTACTGTGATCTATCCGATGCATAGACTGGGGAAAATGGGGCGGAAACGGAAACGGAAACTTAATGTGTCAAAATGCAAAATAAATGAATTAAATAATTGAATGCAAATTCTATATATACAATTTATAAATAAAACAAAAAAAAAAGGAAAAGAACTATTTAAAAATATACCAAAAATGTGTTGCATTTGTGCATTTGATTTTTAAAATATTTAAAAAATATATATATGTATTTTATATATATTTGTGTCAAATCAAATGTTCATTTGGAACGCATTTTTGTAGTTTTTTTTTTTTTTTTTAGATAAATGTAAACGCAACGAGACGCTTATGATTTTTTTTTAATATGAACTTGCATACATATATATTTTTTATATATATACTAATTAATGAAAATACATAATATGCATATATACAAAGACATATATAAATATATATACACATATATAATATAGCCTTTATATAGAAATTATATTTGCTAACATTTTCGTTTGTTTTCTAATCGAGCGATTTTTTTTAAAATATAGTTTTTAATTAATTCTCTTGTTGGCAGTTCAAAACTATATTTAAGTTTATAATGTAAATTCTTTAAGCAATACACACACACACGCACACACTATATGCAGTAGCTTTATAAGCAAACAATATGTGCTATATAAAAAAAAATATATATATATATTTGTGTGTGTGAAAATTAACTTCAAAAACAAACCGTTTGAAATACAACTATTTTTGATTACCATATTTGAAACACGCTGCAAGGGATCGCTGTAAAAAAATCAACAAAAAATCATTCAAAATTCAAAAATGTCAAAAAGCATACAAAATACAATTTACTACATTTATAAATAATTATATATGCTTAAACCATTTATATATAAATATTAACAAAAAAATACATTATTGTAGTAGTTCTTAGTTTAGAGCATTAATGCATTATTTTTTCTGAGAAAATGAAACAATTTATAAAGCTATAACAAAAAATAAAAAAAAAACTATAAAATAAATATCATATTATATGAAGAAAAATCAAAAATTGTTTGAATAATGATACTTTATAAAGATAATTGACTTATGAGTGTTGTTAATGCAATTATTTATATATGTGCAGAATCATCTTGTTTTTTATTTTGGTATCAAAATGATCATTTCTATACGTTTATATACAGATATACAGATAAGCATTTGGAGGTATGCATAAATCGCAACTTTTTTCTTTACCATTCTCATTGGTTAATCTTGTATTAAAATATGTTAAATTTTTTATAATTTTCGTGTATATTGTTTTCATAATTTTAGCACAATCAAAATTAATAATAAGTAGCATTTTTATTTTTCAGATTTTTATTTTTTTTTATTTTTAAAACGCATGTGTTAAAACTTTAAACTTAAAAGTTATTAAATTAATTTCTGCACATAACATGCTATTGCGTACCACGGTGCCGACGCTCAGCTGTTCGATCGCCATTGCGCGCATGAGGTTCATTTCCAGTTTAAAAGAGCTTATGCTGTGGCGTCGGGTAAAAAAAACAAAACGACGATAAGAAATGGCAAAGCGAGAATTAAAACAAGCAAAATAGGTGTAATTAAGTGAGTAATAAAGTGTCGGAGACGATTATTAGAATTAAAAAGTGCTGTTGAGTGCAGCTAGCGACAGGGGAACGTCTGCGCTTGCAATTTGTCTTTTTCTCTCTTCTTCTCTCGCAGCACATTTGCTGCCTTCCAGTGCTTAATTCCAGTTCTTTCGGGTTCACTCAGCAGAGGCTTGTTTTTTGCTTGTCAGTTTTAAATTTGTCGGCAACGGTAGCGGCGGCCGCAGCGTCTGCGCTCTAACGACGGCACGAAAAGCAACAAGTTTTCAACTTGAGCTGAGAAAGTTCGAAGTACTCCAATAACAACAACAGCGGCAGCAGCTACGCGTGCGTCTCTTCGTCTTTGCCTGTGTGTGTGTGTGTTTGCGTGTGTCCATGTGTCTCCCTCTGTTTGTATTGGTCTGGCATCAAAACAATTTGAAAGCAACAACGGAATCAAAAATTGGTTTTTCTTCATCATAATTCGTGCTGATTTGGCGCCTTTGGCGATATGCCCCAATTGCTTTGCACTTGCCAGCAATTTTTGTAAGAATACTCAATTAAAGACTATTAAATATTTAAGAAACAAAATAATTTAAGTGGATGTGTGTGTGCGTTTGTTTTTTTGTATGAAATTAAAAGTTAAGTGAGAAGAAATAACAAAAAGGAATCAAACTTAAAACAAATCCAGCAAATCAGACCCATCGCAAGATCAAGCAAAACAAGAAACAGTTTTAAATTTGTGGATATTGCAGCTTTTTACCGTAAGTAAATTGAATATATACTTAAAAATATTTTTTGCACTGTGAACAGAGTGTTGCGCACGCGGCTAAACCCGACCAAAACGTATTTGCAAAGTGAAAAAAATCAGTTGATGGCAAACATTTTCGTTATCGCAAATTACATTTTTGTTGTTGTTAGTATTGATAAAAACGTGTAATGCAGTATAATATTATATAGTTATATTAAAAGCTTTTTTTGTGGTTTTTTGATCGTCTTATCGGCTTTGAATGTGAACATATACAAATACGATTGAATATACACAAATACGAATGTTTATTGCATTAACGCATTAAATTTAAAATTTTTATTAAAGGGAATTATGGCAAATAAATACATAAGTATTTATTCCTTTTAAAAATTTTTGAGAATTTAGTTTATCGTCCGAAATTATGTAATTAAACATGTCATTCAAAATTTCAAAACAAAATTTAAAAAAACTTTTCGAATGGTTTTTCTACTTGTTCAAAGCAGAGACAATATTAAAAATAAATAAGTAAATATATATTTCCTTCATTAAAATAAATCCAATTAAAAAATAAATTTATTTTAAAAGTATACTTTGTTGAATAATAATCCATTGAATGAATTGCTCAATAAATGCAGAGTAGAACTTGTGAATTAATCAGTAGAGTTCAGTTACAGGTCAAGACCCATTATGGACAGGCTTGTAAAAGATCACAATAGATTATATACTGAGAGTACAAACTAGTGTCAAGCGCTATAACAATAGCATGAAAATCTTATCTGAACTTGGACTGGAATATTTCTGGTTTAATTTCCATAGTTAACAATTGGGAAAGCTTTTCCAAAATTGATATTTCCCGGTCAATTTATTTGGCTGAACAAGTCTTTGCTCAATTCAATTTAATTTATTTTGATTCTAACTGGCGCCAGTTTTTATATTTATTTATTAATTTATAAAAATACCTACTACACTTAAAAAAATTGTTGTTGCTAAAATTTACATTTGTTTTATTTTTTTTTTTTATTATAATTCTTAACTATTTGTTAAAAAATACATGTACATTTAAGTGAGTAAGTTTTGGTCTAACCTAGTGGGTGTGTCGGCCAAACATAAAGCTAAATCTGAATCATAAATGTTTGTTTATTCTATTGAACTTAGCGCTTTTTCTAATGTGCTACGTTCGATACGTTAATATAATCTATTTTGTAATCTAATCGCAAATGTAATTATAATTTGTCCTTTTTTCGCACCTCATTTGTGAACGCAAGCAAATTGTTATTTTCCGTGTAAGATTAAATATGAATAACGAGTGGTGATTACAGCAATTGTTAGATTAGATATAAGCTTCTATGTTGCCCAATCAATGTTGGGCAATGTTGCGCTGGCAGCTGACTGAATATGAATCATGCGTTACGTTGAAATTTACATGTCAGACAATCCTTGATAAATTAAATGACAATAACTCAAAAATTCCCCACAAATTTCCCCACAACGATCGCTCACTGGAAACGGAGCTTTTTCTAAAAAGCTCAACAGCTGTGTCCGCTACTCCGCCGCTCATTCACCCACTTTACGCGCAAAACTTGTTTTGGTCGGCTCTCTGTTAATGCGACCTTGCAGCTAAAAGGCAGAGCTCTAAAAAAGCCAATTTATTTACGTGCTTTATGAGCTTTTTCAACTTTAATGTGCGTATTAAAATTGATATTGCCGAACTCCTCGCACGCGCACACAACGTGCGCCCTCACTTCGAGTGACTTGCAAAAGAAGCTTTCAACAGCTGTTTACACAAAGATATTTCATTTCTTTTCACCCAATTGCGAGCAACTCTAAAATTACCTGTCTCTCTTGCGCACACACCAATGCTGAGCGGGCGCTTTTTAACGTAACGTAAATGTTAACGTTAACCGGTTAACCGGTGCTTCTTCGTTTTGGGCAAAAGCTTCGCTGCTTGCACCACCGTTGTTTAGTTACTATTATTAAGCGAAGTGACGGCAACGTTAACGCAACGTTTCGGCTACGCGCTCGCGCTCGCAACTCGAATCGATCGTCGATCGGCGAACCGGGCGAAAAGGGGGCTCGCGTTGTCTCTGTGTGCGTTTGCGTGTTTGTGTGAGTTGTCTTCAGTTCTGCGCGCTATCTTCGCTTGTCACAGGTAGAAAGAAGCAGCAGCAGCAGCAGCAAAACGGGAACAACGACAGCGGCGTGGCAGAATTTTTTTCTTGTTGTTATTTCTTTTCATATTGTTTTTAATGCGACTGCGCGCTAAATTTGCGCTGCGACTTCCAACGGCTTCTTGAAATCTGTAACTTCCGTTAGTCATTGGCCAAAGTAAACAATGGACATTTATTATTATTAATATTACTTGTATAATCAACGCACGCGAAATGCAGACGTGTTATTTTCATTAAATCTTGGCATAGTCGGGCGGAATTATGCATCTGATGCGTGCACTTATCTGTAAAAGATACAAGATACAAAATATTCAGCAAAAAAAAAAACAAAAAAAATACAAATAAATAAAACCGAAAATGTGAGCTTTGGAATTTACTTGCATCGAACTTTTGCTTTAATATAGCTCCAAAAATGTAACAAAAGCTACGGGAATAATTACACACGCGAGTATTCACTGTGCTTCTTATTATTATTATTATTGTTGTTGTTGTTGTTGTTTATACTTTTTACACAATTGCAAAATTTTCCTTTGTGCCAAAAAGTGTTGTTGTGTAAACTTTTATGATACCCATATATCAGCTGCAAACTGTTTTTATAATAATAAAAAAGATATATATTTTTTTGAAGGTTTTTCGTGTGTAATTTTGTTTGATAATCAATATTTCAATATTTCCATTTGCATGCAAAAGTGTTAATTGTAAATAAACAAAAAAAAAACATTCCATTCAAGTCAACAAACAAAAATATCTTAAAGATTTATTGAATATAAAGTAATTTTAAAAAAAAACGGTTATGAAAGTGTAATACAAATATTTTTAAATTCAACCGTTAATAAAATAAACTTTAAATATCTTTTTAGCTATCTTAAAAAAAACCAATAATTTTCTTCAAAATATTTATTTTGTCCGCCTTTTCCTTGTAGCTTTTGGCTAACTGCAACTCAACAAACAATTAAAAAAAACACTCACAGAAATCAGCAATATAAATTGAAATAATAATTGAAGAAATTAAAAACTGCCAAATTATGCTGCCCCATAAAACTATAAAAATAACGATTAAAAACAGAACGTGACAAAGCAATAAATAATTAAAACTATTAAAAATAAATCCATTGTTTAATTTAATTAAAACTATTAAAAATAAATCCATTGTTTAATTTTTTGCGCGAAAAATTTTGCCATGAGCCAATTTAATTTTTTAAGCGGTGCAATATTTCAAATAGTTTGTTAAAAATTTTTATATTTACATGTTGTTTAATTAGCAAAAAACAACCACAACAGAAAGCCCGTAAAAAGCACAAAATGAATTTTTATCGATATAAAAAATACAACAACATTAACAAAAACCACCAAAAATTGCATGCCAAAAATACAAAATAATTAAATAAAAATTAATAATAACAACAAAATGTCCCAGCCAAATGTACCGAAAGTACCAGGCGGGGCCAACGCCGAGAAACAGCAGCTGCAGAGCGCAGAACAAGCGGCACTGACGTCAGATCTGCAACACGTACAGGTGCAGCGTCATCGCCGCAGCATTTCACAGCTGATGGCCAGCATGGGTAATTGTCTATTGCCAATTTAGTTACAATGCGTTTTACAATTGCCCCACAAAAAAAATCACTGCTTTGTTTAAATGTCCCAAAACTTCCAGTTTTGCAAGTGTACCAAAAGTCTCAATTTGATTGATCTTCGTGTCCACACACAAAATGTCCCAAGAGTCCCAGCGTTTGGACCATTATTGCTTGAGTTAAATATCCCAGATGTCTAAAAAGTTCTAGCTTAGGATAAAAAACTGCATTGCTGAATTAAGTCTTTTAAATTGAATCTTAAATCTTCAGTTTATTAATTATTTTAACTTAAAATTTTTGTTATCATAGAAATACAGAAAGAACTCGTAAATTTTGTTCCATGTATTTTTTGCCTATATTAATGGGCAGCAATGTTTTTCAGTTGCAATAATAATAAATATGTTTACATTAATTAGAGCAATGTATAAAAATAAAACAGTTGTCAATTTCTATCCACAATATAAAAATGTAACAACTTAATAACAAGTTGCAATACTCCAACATATATATAAAGTAATTTAATTTAATTTAACCTAATTGTAATTTTCCAATAAATTTGCCTATTTTAAATCGCTAACATTAAAAATATCCCAGCGAAATGTGTCAAAAATTACCCGTCTCAGTCAGCTGATAGAGAATTGCATTTTACCCACTCGTATCAAGTTTGTTTTGGCCACATTTCTCGTGGTTCGTATCTGGTCCGTGCTGGCATTAGTCTGTTGGCTACTTTGGAGTTTCTCATGGTTAGATCATTGCCAGTGCTGCGATCCAAGTGTCTCTGCGTCATTTTAAACCTGCCCTCGAGTATGTTGGACCAGTTTTCAACCGACTCGTATTCAATTTTTAGAATTGTATTTTTGTTTATGACCGGTTTGTTTAGCCGGTTTGCTTGAGAAAGTGAAAAGAATTTGACTCGACTCGGACATTTTATTGGTGGGCGTGGGTAAGTTAAGATAAAAGAAACACCAATAAAAAAATAATAATAAAAGTTTTACAAACAAAGATTACTCTTATGTTGAATAAGCAAACGCAATTACAATTTGCTCAGTTCAACTATATGAAAAGTGCAATATCATAGTCTCCGTTCGCTTTGCTTTGTTTTTAGGGTAAGTCAGCCATAAAATGAGCGTCAATAAAGCTCTTATCAACAATTGTCATTTATCAACGATTAATTCTGTCATAAAATGCTGATAGCCTGAAAATTGGCCATATTTATAGAATATTACAAATTCATTCAGACTGCAGAATAATAAACACAATTAAACATAAATTAATATTATATTTCCACAAATAATCGAATTTTCAAAATTAGTTAATAATATTAATGAAGAAAACAAAACTTAAGGCAGTTTCATTGACCTGAAAATGGAATCCCTCAAATTGAATTTGAAATTCAAAGTCCATCAAACTACAAAAACAAAAAAAATCGAACCATCAATAATTATGACAATAAACGTGTTAAATATATATAGACGATTAAACAGTTTTAGTCTTGCGCAAAATAACAACAATAATAACAAACAAGAAAACAATTAACAAAATACTGAAACAAGGCGAATAAATAAATGCAACAACCGCTATTAATTTTTATGTTAAGCACTTTAACAAAGTCTGGTTTCAAACGGTTTCGAAACTGAAAATGTATTTTTTTTGTATCTGTTTTGAACAGTGTTTTTAATAAATACATTTTTTCTAAACAAGAACTTGGCGATAATAATTTGTAATGTAAACTGTTGGTAATAAGGCGAAATAAAATAAATACTGAAATATGTTGATCAATTTTTTTATTATTTTTTAATATATTTTCCAATGTTTGTTTATACTCGTTGATTAAGTAGTAGTCGAATACATTTACCTTTTCTTTAAGTATTCCCCATTAGGCATGTTTTAAGTATTACCCAATTTCTGGGCGTTCCATTGTACAAATATCAATTTCCGACTTGTAAGCGGCTATATAATTTTCCATTATGCGGCCAATTTGTAATGTAAACTTCCCGGCCTAGTCTAGCATATATATCCATATATATGTATATATATATGAGTGTATTTACTTAAAAGACTCTATATTTCTAATAATTATATAACCCTGGAGTTTGGCTGATTTCGCCTCACGTGTCTGCAGCGCTTCGCGTGTTGCCTGAGACGCTCCCCCTACCAAGAGTGGTGGGGCGGGGCTAAAGGCCCACTCTAACGGCACCATTAGCAAATTATTCATAACGCCCAAGTCCAAATTGTAAATGCATTGCACGTTATTTTTTGTTATTTGTTTTTGTTAACACTGTGAAAAATAACAATTAACAACTGCAACAGGAAGTTTCGATTTCTTTTGGCCTCTTTTTTGTTATCGAGAATCGGCTTGAATGTCCGTCCTAAAAGTGGCTCTTAAATGTCAGTTAAATAAAGCAAAAAGATTCCGTAACGATGTGAGTCATGGCATCGAAATAAATTTACGTTTGCGATTAATCAAAGTATCTGAAAACATCACACCCAAAACAAACTTTGAAACTTTTCCCCGTGCGACCATAAAAACAGAAAGAAAAAAAGACAACAATTATAATAATATTAAAAACAAGCAAGCGCAGGTTTTGTGATGAAGTCTTATTTTTATCAGACGTTAGCCGCTAATTGTTTGCTTCCCATTGTATTTTGTGTTTATTTTTTGGCTGATAAATTTTGTTCTTTTGTTGCCTTCTTTTCTATTGCATGTTTTGCCGCAGTATTTTGTTGCCGCCTTTTTTTTTAATTTGTGGCAAATTTTTATTTCGACGCTTATCGTGTCGGTGGGAGCAATCAAAATGGGGCTACGGCGTGTTCCAGCAATTTGTAGCCAACACGGGGGGAGAGACCGGCGGCTTATGAGTATATGTGAATGAGCATTGAGTGTTGAGCATTTAGCAACTGTTTAAGCAACGAAGGTGCACAAAACGCTCGCTAAGAGCTCTTTAAATATTTATTTAATTGGCAGCTGGCCCGATTATATACCCTGTAATCAATGCGACGGGCAAGTGTTTAAGCGTTCACAAACGTTGCCTCAATTTGGCCTATATACTATATACATATTTAGCATAGGAAATTTCAAAGCTTAAAAGTTATTACAACTGTAATCAAATACAGATATCCAAAACTAATAAGACCAAATGTTAATGTCGGCTGATCTGTTGTCGTTCAATGCGCTCTTTGATCTCGCTTTACAGCTGTAGCCCCAACTAAATATTTATTATTTATATGCTCATCTAATTTTGATGTATTAATCCAATGAGGAATAATTTTAAAATATGTTTATTACTCATTATGCAAATGCACTGCCCATATAATTAGAAAGCAATAATTAACACATCATAGAATGTTTTTTAGAACTTACAAACCAGTTACGTAATAAGCTATTCTAAGCAACTTTGCTTCACTCGCGCGACTCTTCAAAAAAGCTCTATAAATACGTAGAATGTTGGTAACAAAAGAGAACATGTACATTTTGAGGCGTACATTGAACCTATGACTAATTGCTAGTATTAAGTTTTGAAGGTGATATTTATGAGCTGAAAAGACAATATTATGAAAATTATAATAACTTAAGGTTCCATTAAAATATTTAATTAAATAATACAATAATATTATGTAACTCTGGAAATGATTCTGGTAGTATTTACCCTCTTTAACAAACAACAATCTTCAGGTTCGAGCCTTAACTTTTAACCCACTGACTAACTTTGATAACAGCCGTAATAACAGCCGGCTCGACACGTGATCCCAATTAATCTTGACATTACAAGAGTTTTTTTTATGATGTTGCCTCAATGCCAGAAGACAACCTCGACAAAAAGTGGCACACACTATTTAAGATTTACAAGTTCAATTTTTATTGTTTATAATCGGACGAACTTGAACCTGTGAACCAAAAAAAACAAAAAGAAACTGTTTCGATGAAAAAAAAAATAACCTTGCGTGCGTTTCAATTTAGGTAAACAAGGAATTTCGACTGATAAGAAATTTGTGGAAACGTCAGACTTCATGACTAATAAACGTGGCCAAGCCAAGAAACTACGCTCGTGTATATTTTTTTAACGATATTTTAAAGATATAAATTTATAAAGATAAGTTTTATTATTACTATGTTTATGGGTTGCACTCGAATTTAGTAGAGAAAGTTTTTGTAAATGAAAAAATATTCCAATGATAACAGAACTTGATTGTAAATTCTGCTCTTCGAGGGATAATCTACTGAACTAATTTTTAGTTTACCTCTCTTCATTCGCTTTACTGCTGTACCTATTATCGAAACTGTAAAAATAAATAGCCTGACCGTTGTTATCGTTTGAACTAATAGATTTCAGTAGTACGGCAGTTAGGCTCATATATCAAGCGAGCAATATAAGGTGAATGCGAGCCCTTATCAAATATTGTTTATCAATATCTATCGCATATATATATAGATTTTATTTGTAGGTATAAAAACATGTATAAAAATCAGAATTTAGGCATCACTTTGATTAGCCCCCTATAACAAGTGTACTCTATGTAAAAATGAGCTCCAACTGCTCATATCTATGCAAAATATAATATCAAAGAACTATCTATATATGACAGCTCTGACAACCTTATCAACAAACGCAATTTCATATTTAGCACACGTAATTATATTTTTTTTTTATATTTGGGTACAAAGGCTTTTGGTTTGTTTATTGTATAAAATAATACAAAAAATTTAGTTTATTTAAGCATATAGATTTATTCGATTAATTTGCAGCTTTATCTAGCATACTTAGGCAGCTGTCGGGCATTAGGCTGACGCACTTTATGAATTCTCCAGTAATGTTCATTTGCTCAAAACAAAGCGTTTATTATGGTCTCCTAGTTCTTATCAATAGACTCACATTTATCAGTAAAAAAATGGTGAGTTTTTTTTTAGTGGTTGCAACATGCGGGCAACAATGGAAACCTTGAATTCCACAGTTGTGTACGATAAAAGTCGAAGGCAAAGCATTCCCTAAGTTTAAATTTTAAATTTTATTGAATTTATTTGCCGCAATAAAAGTCAACGCATGTAGAAATAATCGAATTACTGAGCGTTAAATTTATGGTTGCCAAAAATGTATAAAAGATTTTAGAAATACTTTCAAAAGAGAAATTAAATAAAATATTTGATGTATAAACAAACATTTTACATATAATATAGATTTTTAATAAAAATATAAGAATTGGGTTTTTATATTTTAAAATGTTGTAAAAGAAATAAAATAAGTTTCGAATGAATGTATATATTATATTATTATAATATTACTGATTATAATTTTTAATTATTATCACTCTAATTTTTGTAAGTACTTAATTAGTATAACCCTTTAAGTTAAACCACTTTTATTTCTGTATTACTTCTGTATAAACAACAATCGCACAATTCCTAAAAAAAAAACCTGAAGAGCCCTTCAAATATTTTCTCTTAACTAATTTCAGGCATTATTTAATTGAATTAAAATTTGTAGCCCTTGTCAAAGAGAATTTACGCTATCAGCACCCACACAGTAAACATTAAAATTATATATATATATATATATATATATATATACATATACTAAGAAATAGATAAGTTTGTGCATTTAGTTGAATCAAAAAGCGTAATTTTTACTAATTAAAAGTGGGCAAGTAACGAGTCAAACCGAAGCGTTTTCGAAACCACTGCAAATAGTCGTGTAAATAAAAGATAAGGCATAAAATATGCGAGCTGAAGTGGGTCGCGAGGGTTTCTAGTTGGTTTTTGTGGTTCATGTAAAGTGTACGTGTACTTTACATTTACTATCAATCATAGTAATATTACGTCACAAGTTCCACTTCATTGTAAAAATATATATTTATTTATATACATCTTAAGACTATGTTATTAAATTTTCTTAATATGGAAATTGAGTCAAAATGTTGTCCTTAATGGTTGGCGTTATTTGCCATTTTTGGACACAAAAGGTATATTACCGAGTGTGGTTATTACAATGAAAGAGTTCTTTATTGTAGGGTACACGGTTTATAAAAAAAATTACGCTCCATGGTCACATTTATCAAGCAACTAAAATATTGGGCCTCAATTGTATGACTCTGATTCAATTGTTATTTTCTAAAACTGTTTACGTTTATTATTTTATTTTTTATTTTGTTAATATATTAAAATATTTTATTTAATAACACACAAGTTTTTTCATTGCTATTTAAATTATCGAATCCCTATTTTATTTATTTAATTTAATTCAATATTTCTTTTTCGAAATCTTAACTTATCTATTGCCATTCTTTTCTCCCTTTATTTAGTTGATTATCCGTCGGATGATGCCTATAGACCCACGCATTATGGCGGCTATATTAATCATGGCTATGAGGATATAGATAGTTCCTACCTCTTTGCACAATACGCGGCCATGACGGATGCCAGAAATGGTGCGGCTCTGCCGCCCTACACAACCGAACTCCCCTGCGATCCTGATGCGGATGAGGACAAAGATGATGATGGCAAGGAGGTGTTCAAGGATTGTGCGGACGATGCCATAGCCGAGGATGATGAGCAGGCCTACCACAGTCGCTGCCTGCCCGAATTCCAGTTTTCGATGGTCGATTCGGAATATGACGAAACGCTGGCGTTTCCCGATTCCGTTACGATACTCTCCGCTGTGGGCGATAAGCCGGTGCTGGTGGAGCGCAAGGAGACCGACGACGATGACGATGAGTTCGATGATGAGAACAGCGTCCTGATGCGCCAGGAGATACCCTTCATCAGCATCTATGGGCCCAGTGTGAAGTTCAACTCGTTCCAGCGCAAGGTCTTCATTCCGGGCAGGGAGATCCATGTACGGATTGTGGATACGGAGCGGAGTGTGACGACGCATCTACTAAACCCCAATTTGTAAGTGACAACTTCAACAATTTATATTTCAATTAATTGATCAAAAATCTGTATCTACTGTATCTTTTTTAATATCTTTATCAATATCTCTCCTTACAGGTACACCATAGAGCTCACCCATGGCCCCTTCAAGTGGACCATCAAGCGTCGCTATAAACACTTCAGTTCCCTCCACCAGCAGCTGAGCTTCTTTCTCACCTCGTTGAATATACCCTTTCCCAGTCGGGCGCACAAGGAGAAGCGCACCACGTTGAAGGCCGCCGCCAGTCAAATGGCCGATGAGTCCACGCTGAAGGATCTGCCCGCCCATACCAAAGTCAAGCATTCCAGCACCCCAATTAGCAGTAATCAGAATCGCACCAACAGCAAAAATAATAACAACAACAATACTGTAGATGGCACTGTTGCCGTGCCCTCCTTCACAAGTCCCATACACAACTCGATCCTATCCAGCTTTACGCCTCGACGCAGTCAAAGGAAGCGCAAGAAAAAGAAAAGGAAACTGCCACGTTTTCCGAATCGCCCCGAGAGTCTGATCACGCTGGAGCATCTACCGGTGCGGATCAAGCAACTGGAGGATTATCTGTACAATCTGCTGAACATTAGTCTATATCGATACCATCATGAGACGGTGAGTCACGACGAGAGATAAATTATAAAGGTTATCTGGGAATAAGAATCAATTTTACATATTTCATTGAAAGAAGAGTGGGAATTTTTTATCAGAATCTTTTCTTCAATAGATTTTGTAGATATATTTAGATTTTGAGTGGTTTTTGCATTAGTTCTATACACAGACAAATCGATATAAGTTTTTATCGATATACAGTTATCGATAAATGTATTTATCGAATGCACAGCTGTGTTATACAGAACTAAGGATGCGTGTTGTTACTGAAATGCGAAATTTAAGTAAAAAAGATACATTCTATTTGATAAATGTGAAATGCATTGATATTTAATACGATAAATCAGAAAATATTCTCATCTTTCTATTCGAAGAATTTAATGAATGAATATCGAGTTTAATCGATATAGAAAACGATATGGCTATATTTTTATGTGCGATGTTTATATTTACTTAAATTTTCGATATGATATCGGTACTTTGTTGTCGATAATCATTTCATGTTTGAACCGTGATCAAAACTTTGATATCGTTTTCTAATTAATTTTTCAACTAAACTGAAGAATGTATAGTCAAGTTCATAAAAACGAAATTTGAGAAGTTGTTGCTTATAGCACAAATAGGAAAACATAAATACAAATACACGGATTTCTTTTTTAAGCTTAGTTTGTATGAATTTTTGTATATGTTATTGATATATACAACATACATATATTATATTATATTATATTTGGGTCTTCATCTAGCTCAACTAATGTTCTCATCCTATTTACCTGACAGCTCAATTTTGTGGAAGTCTCCAACGTATCATTTGTCTCCGGTCTGGGCATCAAGGGCAAGGAGGGCATCATATTGAAGCGAACTGGCTCCACACGTCCGGGACAGGCGGGCTGCAATTTCTTTGGCTGCTTTCAGCGGAATTGCTGTGTGCGTTGCAATTACTTTTGCTCGGATGTGGTGTGTGGCACGTGGCGCAGTCGCTGGTTCTTTGTGAAGGAGACGTGTTTCGGCTATGTGCGACCCACGGACGGCAGCATCCGGGCCGTGATACTGTTCGATCAGGGCTTCGATGTCTCCACGGGCATCTATCAGACGGGCATGCGAAAGGGCCTCCAGGTGCTCACCAACAGCCGGCACATTGTGCTCAAGTGCTGGACGCGGCGCAAGTGCAAGGAGTGGATGCAGTACCTCAAGAACACGGCGCACACCTACGCACGCGACTTCACCTTCCCCAATCCGCACATGTCGTACGCCCCGATGCGCGCCAACACCCAGGCGGTCTGGTATGTGGACGGCGCACAGTATATGGCCGCCGTTGCCGATGGCCTCGAGGCGGCCACCGAGGAAATCTACATTGCCGATTGGTGGCTCAGTCCCGAGATCTACATGAAACGTCCGGCCTTGGATGGCGACTACTGGAGGCTGGACAAGATCCTCCTGCGCAAGGCCAAACAGGGCGTGCGGGTATTTGTGCTCCTCTACAAGGAGGTGGAAATGGCGCTGGGCATCAACAGCTACTACAGTAAATCCACGCTGGCCAAGCATGAAAATATCAAGGTAAGTATTTAATCATATATTTTGTTAAGATCTCTAGTTCTCATATTTATATTTTCTTGCCTTTCA
This sequence comes from Drosophila paramelanica, assembly GCA_035043915.1. Classification (NCBI taxonomy): domain Eukaryota; kingdom Metazoa; phylum Arthropoda; class Insecta; order Diptera; family Drosophilidae; genus Drosophila; species Drosophila paramelanica. The sequence continues at coordinate 6,527,799 of JAWNMO010000674.1, read as the reverse complement.
GGTTATGCGTCATCCGGATCACGCCCGTGGCGGCATTCTGCTCTGGGCGCACCACGAGAAGATTGTTGTTATCGATCAGGCGTACGCGTTTATTGGCGGCATCGATTTGTGCTACGGTCGCTGGGACGATCGCGCGCATCGTCTGACCGACTTGGGCAGCATATCGACGGCCTCCGTGTCGGGGAGCACGCGACGTACGCCGAGCGGCTACTTCAACAACCAGGACGAGGAGGACTCGGCCTTTGGTTCTCGGAAATCGTCGCGAAATGCAAACTACGAATCAAAAGAGGAGACGAAGCTGGCGAGCGCATCGGAGGAGACGAAGGCGGCGGAGGCGGGCGAAGTGATGGGCGTCGAGTTGCGCAGATTGAAGCCCGGCGATCGGCTGCTGATGCCGGAGCTGCTGTCCGCCGCGTCCAGTGAGCTGGCCATCGATTCGACAGCGCTGGAGGGCATGAAGCTGAACACACCCGAAATGGAGCGCAAGAATATGCTGGACAGGCTCAAGAACAATGCCATGAAGGGCGCGCGCATTGGCAAGGACTTCATGCAGCGGCTGACGACCAGCGAGACGCCCGATAACACCACAGCCCAGGATCAGGGCGAGCAGGAGCCGAATGCGACCGCTGTCTACAGCGTTGAGGCAAGCGGAGCGGCCGCTGACCAAACGGAGGTGGCGCAAACCTCTAGCTCAGCGGCGGCGGCGGCGGAGACGGGGGCCAATGCGACGGCGAGCACTCAAATACTCAGCGAGTTTTATGGGCAGGCCAAGTTTTGGTTTGGCAAGGATTACTCCAATTTCATACTCAAGGATTGGATGAATCTGAATGCACCGTTCGTGGACATTATCGACCGGACGACCACGCCCCGCATGCCCTGGCACGATGTGGGCATTTGTGTGGTGGGCGCCTCGGCGCGAGATGTCGCCAGGCATTTCATACAGCGCTGGAACGCAATGAAGCTGGAGAAGCTGCGCGATAACGCACGATTCCCGTACCTGATGCCAAAGAGCTATCATCAGATACGGCTAAATGCGCACCTGCAGCAGCTGCAGCAGCGGCGACAGCAGCGCGTCACATGCCAGCTGCTGCGCAGCGTCTCCGCCTGGAGCTGCGGCTTCATCGAGGCGGATCTTGTCGAGCAGAGCATCCACGATGCCTACATCCAGACCATCACCAAGGCCCAGCATTACATCTACATCGAGAATCAGTTCTTCATCACCATGCAGCTCGGCATGGGCGTCCCCGGTGCGTACAACAACGTCCGCAATCAGATTGGCGAAACGCTCTTCAAGCGTATCGTGCGTGCCCACAGGTAAGTCCCAAATTCCAAATACCCTGGCATCTTTAGTAGTTTACCCATATAACCCCATAATTTTCTCTCCTCAGAGAACGCAAACGCTTCCGTGTTTATGTGATAATGCCATTGCTGCCTGGTTTTGAGGGCGATGTGGGCGGCAACACGGGCATCGCCGTACGCGCAATAACCCACTGGAACTATGCCTCCATATCCAGGTACGTGACAACCACAATCGATTAAAATTAAAAATTCGCAATTCTAATTTTTGGAAAAAAAAATTTTTTGAAAATAAGTAAGGGGGGACCCTTGTGATTTTGTACCAAAAATTTCAAAAAAATTTATTTTCGATAATGCATATATTTTAAATGCAGAATCAATCTTTAGGATAAATCATGAAAAAATTGCTATCAAACATGAAAATCGGTTTATTTTTGTCAAAGTTATGAGAGTTTGAAATATGGGACCTATGGATCCGAGAGCTTTACATGTCAAAATTTTCTTCAATTTTGGCATGATTTTTGACCAAAATTTTGACCCCCTCAAAATCACTTTTAATGTTGTTTTTTATAGTAATTATGACAACCACAATCGATTAAAATTAAAAATTCGCAATTTTAAATTTTTGGAAAAAAATTTTTTGAAAATAAATAAGGGGGGACCCTTGTGATTTTGTACCAAAAATTTCAAAAAAATTTATTTTCGATAATGCATATATTTTAAATGCAGAATCAATCTATAGGATAAATCATGAAAAAATTGCTATCAAACATGAAAATCGGTTCAGGTTTAAAAAAGTTATGGGGGTATATGCTTTTTTGATTGAAAATCCAAAAAAAAAATCCGCTTTTCATACAAGAAATATCTTTTTGATATAATATAGGAATGCACAGCTGAGAGACTTATTTTTATATATCAACAGTTTAATATATATTTTATATATTCTTCATTTCTTTTTCTAAACTTTCTCTCTCTCATCCCTATCCAGAGGCCGCACGGCGATATTATCACGCCTCCAGGAGGCGGGCATTACCCAGCCCGAGAACTATATATCCTTTCACAGTCTGCGCAATCATTCGTATCTGAATAATACGCCCATTACGGAGCTGATCTATGTGCATTCCAAGCTGCTGATTGCCGATGATCGTGTTGTCATCTGTGGCTCGGCTAATATCAACGATCGCTCGATGATCGGTAAGCGGGACTCGGAAATAGCGGCGATCATCATGGATGAGGAGTACGAGGATGGACGTATGAATGGCGAGAAGTATCCCAGCGGCATCTTTGCCGGCCGATTGCGCAAATATCTGTTTAAAGAACATTTGGGTAAGTCTTCAGCATTCTTTATAACCAGCTGCCTGGCAACTCTAGAAATGTCTGTATCTTTCAGGTTTACTCGATTTGGATGGTACGACGCGCTCGGATCTGAACATCAGTGATCCGGTTTGTGATCAGTTCTGGCACAAGACCTGGCGTCGCATCTCAACGAGAAATACGGAGATCTACGATGAGGTCTTCAAGTGCATACCCACGGATTTTGTGAAGACATTTGCCAGTCTGCGCAAGTATCAGGAGGAGCCGCCGCTCTCCAAAACCGAACCCGAATTGGCCGCCAAGCGGGTCACGGAAATTCAGGTGCGTTTCAGAATTTTCTAGCGGTTCAAGTAGTTAGTGAAATAATTGAAAATCTAAATTAAAACATTTTTAATTTCAAATATATAAATTTGACAAAATTCAAAAAATAATTTAATTAAATTGAATTTCTATATTATATTTTTTTCAGGGTCATCTGGTAAATTTACCGCTAGATTTCCTCAACAAAGAAGTCCTTACGCCGCCCGGCACCAGCAAGGAGGGCCTCATACCTACCTCTGTATGGACTTAGTCTGCCAAAAGTCTTCAAGACGCCACTAGTTATTACGTTAGCCAGCAAATCTGGTGTAGGTACAGTCAGCACCCTAATTGATGACTGGTTAGTTTAAAATTTTATATTTATGAAACCCACCAAATGCGCTTTAACTTATCATTTTGACATTGGAAAAAAATGAAAATATAAGAAATTGTATATAATTATTTTGTGTAGTAGGTGTATAAATCTATAAATTGTTTTTCCCGTACAGCCAGTTAATTTATTTTACGGTTTACCGTCGCCCTATTAAAATTAAGATTTTATTGTTAATGTTTATAATGTTAAAGCAGTATTCTAGACAAACTAAAGCGCAATTATATTTTTATACAAACGTTTATTAAAGTAAAGTAAAGCACGATTAAAGGTTAACATTTTTTGTATTTATTCCAAACGAGGTCAATTATACCGTAAAAGGTAAAATAAATTCCTCAAAAAGTACCAAATGATCTTTATATCGCAAACACACTCAAAAGCTGCTTGCTGCAGCTCATCTGTAAGCTGCCTGCTGCGAAAATCAAAATGTTAACCAAACACCGATCGATACAATGTAAAAAATAACATTTTGGGCGTTTAATTTACATAACTATGTAATGTTTACATTTCTGTTATTAGGAAGGTATTTATATCGCAGTGAAATGCGTTCTCATATCATTCCTCTTTTGTGCATCAAACTAGCAACATCTTCTTATTTTGTAATTTTTTTCTTTTTAATTTTGAATTTTAATTTTGAATGAGTTATTTTTATATACTTATTTTCTATAATAATAATCATGTTGCATTTCAATTTTTGTTTGTTAAAAATCTTTACTATAATTACTTATTTTGTCATATTTTTATATATATTTTGCAATATACATATATATGTATATACATATATATAAATACAATATTTTTTGTGTGTGTATATTTACATATGTTTGTATACATATACATACATACATATCCTTTAATCTTTTGTATTTAATATATATAATATATATATATATATAATATCATAATATCTAGTTCCACTTTTCCAGAACAATAAAAAAAGCAATAAGCTTTCATTGAATACATAATTAAGTCGAAGATCAGGGCCGAAACATTGAGTAATAAAGAAATTACTCAATGGGCCCGAAATAATAATCTACCAATGGCCGAGTATCGAAATCGAAGCTTTTCAATTTTAAAGCTTTCTAAACAGCTCGAAGGAAAACTTAAAAAAAAAACAAAAGACAAATTCGCGCTTAAAATGTCATGCTCGCAGACTTAGCGCCTTCTCTTTCGTTCGCTGGTATTGAGTGCACTCTTATTACTCAATGGGGCCTGCATTTTGGGATTTGCATTTGCAAATGCAGTGCATTTTGATTGCTCGGTTAGTGCAGTCGCGTTACGTGTACGTGCGTGTGAGTGTGTGCGTGCGCTTGTGTAAAATTAGTTTATGCATAGTGGGAAATTGGAAAAGTTAAAAAGTACTGCACAACAGCAACAACAACTAGTGTGCAAATGTCGCGCAACATTTTTGGTGCTTGGTAATTTAGCTGCACTTGGCAACAAAAACAACCGTTTTCTTGCACTACGTTCATGTCAGTTTTATGGTGTTCGATGAAATAAAAGAAAAACGAACACAAAGTCAAACGGCAACAGTGGCGGCAGCAACAACAGCAACAATGAACGAATGAATTAGCAAAGCTAGAAAACAAGTTCTGCTGCTCTCACACACACATACATACTGGGAGCTGCTCTAGCGTGCTCTGGCTTGCTTTTGCTCTCTTACGCTCTGTCGAGAACAGTTGCATCACAAAAACCGACTGAGCAGCAGCCATACACACACGCACACACACAGTAAACCCGTACTTTTCATATAACGTAATAAAAGCACGTGTTGGCTTTGATTTGTTTGTGGTTGTTGTTGACTGTGTTTTTTGTTGTTATTTTCTCTTTTTCTTACATTTTGTATTCATGACGTGATTTGTTGTATTAGTGAATGATTGAGCGGGTATGACAACATATGTGTGGGTGTGTTTGAAAACAGTTTCTGTGTTTTCGTTTGTGTTTCGGTTGCACTCTCAGTCTCGCTCTGGCTCTCGCTTGATTTTTGTGATTGTTTGCTTTTGCATTGACTTTACTTAATTATTGAAACGAATTTGCGTGGGCAAACGAAGTTGCTTTTAAAAACAAAGAGTGGGCAGTTTTTAGTGCACGATTAAGAAGGAAGTGCGGCATTAGGTGATAAAGCGGACGACTTGCAAATGCGCTCGGAATGTTTGAAAGACAGCTGGCGATTAAGTTTTGTCTGAGCAATTTTTTTTGCTAGAAGTAAACATTTTTTGTTCTTAGCCAATTTTTCTTTTTTTTTTTTTAATTTTTTAGTTTAGTAGAAGGCACGAATTTTTGTTAACAAATAATTTATTTTATTTTTATTTTAAACTAAAAATCAGTTATTATACTCGTTCACGAAGTGAAAAGAGGGTTTGTGCAATGTACGTCTTGCTGTCTGTTCAATATTAATATATTTAAGGTTAATTAATGTGATTTATTAATTTTCATAAAAATTATGTTTATATTATATTGTTTAAATAATGAATTTGTATATAAACGGGTTGTAGTACAAAATCACGTATTGAAACCAGTTCTAGTGATGTTTCCGTTCTTGATTGATTTCTTGTATTTATTTATTTTTCAGTTCACACGCTTATCAACAGGTAAAGAATGTTATTAGCCCAGTTCGTTGACAATTGCAGCAGTAATAGTAGAAAATATACAGCGTAGCCCCAAAATTAAACATTGAACTCTTCCCCCTTGTACGCAAAACAAAAACAAAACAAAAAAGAAAACACACAAATACACGAAAAGAAGCGTGTGGGCTTGTGGCGCAACAAGCAGCCGCACACAACCGGCTTCCCCTAAAGACTCCACCTTAACCACCTCCGTACTCCCCTCGGCACGCACAGAGTATGCCAAACCTGCTGCCGCTGCACAGAAATCAAAAGTGAACATCGCATCGCTTGCACATTGCCATCGTCGGTGCTTCGCCCCATTCGCTACACTCTGCCAATTCGCCATTCGGCAAAGAAAACAAAAAAAAGAAACATTATCGTTTTTGTCGTCGTCTGGCGTTTGGCGCTCGTGCCGTGTAACGAAGTTGCGGTCGTTGCTCGTTCGCACGGTCGTGTTCTTGTTGGTTACGTTCGTTTCGTTCGTTTCTTGCTGGCTGCTCGGTTCTAGTTGGTTAAAGCTCCTCGTGTGGCGCTCAATCGGCCCCACACCAACGAAGCGCTCGTCGCGGTAGTCAGTCGCAGGCAGAGGCCAGCAGCCAAAGCAACGCAGCCAAATAAATGGTAGTGAGAGCTGACGCGCAGATTTTTACGTGCTGTTTTTCGTGCCGTTTTTCGCTCGTTATTAACCGCAAAGTTCGACGTTTGAGTTTTTTACATGGCAATTTAAAAAACAACTGCAACGATGGCGCAAAATGAAAACAGAATTAAAATAATGTGCTCGTTAGATTATTAATAGTCTGCAAGATCATTAGACAAATCGGCCCCGGCGAACGCAGCATTGATAACGTCACATACACATGCGTGCTTGTGTGTGTGTGTGGGAGAGCGAGAGTAAGAGAGTGTAAGTGTAAATGCCTGTGCTTGTGTATTGGAATGCATTTGATTAGATTTGTGTTTGTTTGTTGTTAAACAAATGCCAGATTTGTGACTTTGTTTCGGTTTCTGTTTCGCTGTTTCGACAAACAAGCAAACAAACAAAAAACATAAAGCTTAACTGACGCGAGAACCGGTTAACTGTTTGCAAAGCTTGCAGAAAAAAACTGTTGATGTTTCGTGTGCATATGCAAACGCAACAACAAAAAGCGCCGGAAACGTATAAAACTAAGAGAATTAGCTGCCATTCATAATGCCAAAATGAATAAATTCACTAACAATCAAGCTGCCAGCTAAATTTTGTAAATTGTGAATATATAACAAATATTAAAAAAAAAAAGAATAAACGAAAAAGTGCTGATCAATTGCAAAATTAAATACAAAATTGTGTCAAAAAAAAAAATAAATAAATAAAAAAGCTTCAAAATGATTTCACAGAAAATTTGTGTTTAATTTGCAAAAAAATGTTATTGACGGCTGAAATTTGAGTAAAGTGCATAAATAAAAATAAAAATTTCGATTCATTTGAGCGAAATTTGTGCAACGTCGAAATTGTGAGCAATTGAGGCTACAAGTACAGTGAAGCCAGTGTATGGTTGATCATGCACATAAAATGTATCTATCCACAAATTTGAATCTGCATTTTATATCTTTGATATAAAATTCTTATATTTCACAAAAGATATTTTTTAATACTTTCGAAAAATGTATATTTTAATTTATTATATTTAAAGGATTTAAAAAATAATCCTTTATAACTTTCGAAAGTTATTAAATTTTAATTATTTTTTCCATTTTAGTCAAAAAAATAAACTTCAAATTTAGATTCATTGGTGTACCCATTAACTAAATAAAATCTCCAACTAAGAAATGTTTGACACATATTTAACACAAAAAAGAAATAAAAGTAAAAAACTTCAAACAAAAACAAGCGCGAAAAGGACATTAAAAGAAATGAATAGCACAAAAGAAGTGAATTGAACAAAAATGTGTCGCAAGCTAAACAAATGGCAACAACAAAAACAACAGCTGCGAAATGCAATTGAAAAGAACGTTGCAAAATAGTTGCAACAACAATAACAACGAAAATAAACAACAACAAATACAAAGAAAAGAAAACAAAAAGTGCATAAGAAAAACAAAAGCAAGTTAAGAAACGAGGAAAAAATAAACAAAAGAAAAAACGAAAAGAAAATGTCAGGCACGCAGTCAAAGGACACAGCGACAAAGACTAAAGAAACGGCCAACGAGCCAGCGATAGCCACGCCCACCGTAGCAGAAGCAGCAGCAGCAGCAACAAAAGAAACAACACAAACAGCAACAACAATTGGCAAGAAAACTTTAACTTCGAATGCGGCTTTGTTGTTGTTTGATCAGCTGAAAAACGGCCACAATTTAAACAGTTTGACAGGCACTGCGACAACAGCCGCACCCGTTACACCCACAGCCACCCCCCTTATTGCGCCCCTTGCCCCACCCGCTGCACCGCCAGCAGCAGCAGCGACAACAAATATTGAATTGGGGCCGCCGCTGAAACCGCCCAAGGCGTCCTTTAGCACGCCCATAACACGACTGCTGCCGCCCACAAGGGGCAGCATTGGCATTGTGCAGGGCACTAAACGGGGCAGGGAAACAGCTGCAGCAACAACAACATCAGCAGCAGCGACAGCAACGACAGTTGCAGCAAAAGTAACAACTGCAACAAGCTCCTCGGCATCAGCAGCAGTAGCTGCTGCCAAATTGGATATCAGCGCATTGCGATCTCAGCTCTATCAGGGCGCCAGAAAGACTGCAACAACAACAACAACAACGACAATAAAAAGAGGTGAAAAACTGCGAGGGAATGGAAACAGCACAAAGAAACGCTGCTTGGATCATTACGATTCATCAGAATCATCAGACAGGTGAGCAAATAAATATAAATCAAATATATAAGACTTGGGATTGAAATTCAAATTTATATATGAAATATTATATACGATATGAAATGTTATATTTTCTATTTAACCTTTTTTTTTGCTTATTTTAACAATAGAATTTAGGAGTTTTTTTTATGCGGTTGCTGAGATCTGAAAAATAAATTTTGAGTTTACGTTCAATGTGAATATTCCAAATCATATTTAAATAAATAAATATAGTTTGTTTCGGCTTAATATTTTAAATATGTTTTTTTTTCTTGATTGAATTAGAAACGTTCTTATCTGCTGTACAAAATGATTAAGTAAATTAGTGTTATGAAAGTCAATCTGAGAGCCAACTCCAAGACATCGCAATATGTGTTCGAATCACATGATTCATCAGGCAAGGTCAGCTAAATATAATAAATTTATGAAGAATATGAAACGAATACGTTAATGATTAATTTAACATTCCATTATCATACTATTATTCAATTTTATGCATTTCGAGTCATGACATGATCATGACCACAAAAATTTAAACTTAGCTTTATCAAAGTAAAGTTTGAATTTAACAAAAAAACAAAAGCAAAAAACAAAAAAAAAATTGTTGTCAACTTTTTGTGCAGCTGCTGTTGCTGTTGACAAAAAAAAGACTACAACAAAAAGAACAACTACAAGTTGAATTTAAGTTGGGGCTTTGCCAAACAATGCAACTGCTATGAAAACAATGCCACATGCAATGCCAAAAATCGCAAACATAACATTAAGAAGCCGAAATGCAGCACGACTAAATATATATACACGAGTAGCATCAGAAGCGACAGCAAACAGTAACTTCCAACTGCATGTTACAAAAAAAAGGATTTAATTTCAAAGATTATTCGACTAACAAATGCCCTAGAATTGCTTGGGAAAACCAATTATGAGCATATTTGCTTGAACTTGAGAGCAAAGTTAAAGAAAAAGCTAACAAAACGATTAAAAGAAAAACTGAAGAATGGATATATTTTTATCATATATAAAATAAAATTTAAATGAATAAGGAATCATATTCTTACTTATTATAATTTAATATGCGGGTTGACACTGAGTGAAAAAGGGAATGTTTTGAAATGATCAGTTAAAATTATTTTTTAAAATTGTAATTCGTAAAGTTGAGTTTAATTCTTAGATAAAATTCAGTTAAATATATTGTGTGAAAGCTCTTTTAGTCAGCTTTACAAAATGATGTTATAAATATTTGCTTTGAGATCAAGTCCAGTTAAAATTATACTGATCAGTTGTTTAAACAGTTGCACGTTTCCATCAATATCCTATCGCATAAACCAATCAAGAAATCAATTTTATTACTCCAACTTTCTCCTCGAGAGACCGTGACAAGTGTGTTTTGTCGATTATAGGGTATAACAAGCAATTGCAATTTGCGAGTTATTACATTACACTTTCAGCATCGGCGGGCAAAGTTGACGTCGACGCCGACGTCGACGTCGACATCGAAGTTGGCGTCATTTTGGAGTCACTTAAACAAGATAAATCAACGTGGGCGATTACACAATATCGCATTGTCAGTCAATGTGTGTGAGTGTGTGTATCTTTAACTGCAGCTGTATCTGCAACTATATCTCTCTCTGTGTGTGTGTGCTTGTCGACAATTGAGGCGTGCTGGCATGACTGTGCAAAAACTAAAAAAAAAAGAGTAACAACTGCAGCAACAACAACCGCAAATATAAGAAAAATACTAAAGCAGCAGCAACTGTGGAAAAACTGTGCAAAAGGCGCTCGCGCGCCATTGGAGCAGTGGGTCGCACTTGGACTGGTGGGGGTCGGGTCGCCCATTTGGGCTCTTGTGGCATGGAAAATGTGGAAAAACCTGTACCACCAAAGCATAGAAAACAAAACCAAAAAAAAAAAACAGATAAATAAATGCAAGCCGTTGATTAACGTAGAGTATGAAAAATAAACACAAAAAAACAAAAATAAAATGAAAAAAAAAAATAAATAAATGATGACTAAAAACAAACTGCAGTTGAGTTGTTGTTAATGTTGTTGTTGTCTCTTTATGAGCGATAATTAAAGTTAAATGTTTTGTATGTGATGTTGCGAATACACCACTGGCGACACTTGTATCTACTACAAATGTATGAGTACAAGTACACGAAAAGAAGAAGAAATACATGTTAAAAAGATGCCGCTGCGCTAAAAGATTGCCACTTGTTGTTGTCGCTGACTTTTTATGTTTATAAAAGAAGTAACAAAATTTAATTTTAATGACCGAAGTTCTTGGCAACTGCAGCAGAAGGCCATGTTATCAAATTGAGGTCAGTTAATTCTGTGTTGCTTAAGTTAAAGAAGAATGTTGTCATCGGCTGACTCTTTTAATGGCTCAAAACATTTCGATGATTTCGTGATTACTTTTCGATGACCCAAGATATTATATCAAGACAGAACATAGAGACAAACAGAAATGTTATATTGTATATATATTATATTGTATAAAAAGCTCTTACTTAGCTCTTACTGTATTTGCCATTCAACCCATTATAAAATACTTAAAGATTTATTAGAATTTCTACCAAATCAATTCGTATAATTAGAAAAGAGATCGTTCCATAATTTAACTAAACAATAAGTGGGATAAATACTTTTTATAGTAATAAATTACAATTGTGTTGAGATTCTCATAACAATTACAATAACAATTAAAAAAGCAATAAAAAATGAAATTATGAATAAATTATAAGAAATCTGAAAAAAATATAGAGCCATAAAGTTGAGTAACCGGTTTCGTTTTTATTCTACGAATAAAATACTGAAAATAATATGAAATAATTATCCAAAAAATGCAATTCTTAGCAGCAACAATTTAGCTGTTTAAAGATGCGCAATAAAAATTAATGCAGCGCAAAAAATGCCAAAGTCAAACCAAAAAAAAACAATTAACAAATAAAAACAAACAATAAAATCAAAAACGAAAAAAATGTCATGTTTTGTGAGCAATGCAAACAGAAAAAAAAATCTAAAAGAGTTCAACGACCAAAAGTTGAAATTATTTCCGACAACGATGCGAAGCACGACGAACCGATGATCGCGGCCGAACAGTCGACGAATGAATAAGACAAAAGAACGAGACACAGATACATAGATACAAAAACAGATAACGTACTCAAAGATACAATATTTTATATAGTAGCAGATAGATGGGAGCATTTGATATGCGTGCGTTGCGTGTGGAATCGCAACCGAAACGAACAGAACTTTAGACTCGGCTTATCGATGGTGACGACAACGACGGCTTCTCAATTTATGCATGATTTGCATGCAACAACAACAACAACAACAATAACAACAACAACAAAGTATTAATTAGAATGCAAAACATAAAAGGAACAATTAGCTTTGGGTTGCTGAAGGTTAAATACCCTATCATACATATACAGCATATATGTTATTTATATATCATTTTTGATTCTTATATTTAGGAATTTTGGGATTAGAACAAATGTTTAAATGATTCTCAAGTTAAGAATTTTCGACCTCAGCGCGGTATTTTCTCTTTATTTTTGTTATTATACACATTTATTTTGAGTACAACAATATAGTTTTTAAATGACCCTTAATTATTTTTAAATATAACATTATTAGATTTTTCTCTATAAATAAATATGTTCTCTCCTTTTTAGCTTAACATACTGCTTGTTATTTCCAAGTGTAGGTAAAATATTTATGTTGAATTTAGTCTGTTTATTTGTTGTTGAGTTCGTGACACATTTTGTAACATAATTAAAATACCCTTTGCGAGGGCATAAATTATAGCAAGCAGCTCGCATAGAAGCTGCAGGCGGCCGCTGATATATTTGTATCTGAGGGATGCGCGCATGCAGGAAGCTCGACGCGCCCACGCGCCATAAATTCACAATCGCTGCGCTGTTGCCGCTGCTACTGCTGCTGCTGCTGATTAATGAACGCATGTTTTGCGTATCTTTAAGATACAAATGCACTTGCATGCACACATACGCAGCGCTGTTGCGCATATTTAATGAGCGGAAATTAGTTGGCATTGTAGCTACAAAACACACAAAAAAAAAACTTGAAAATAATAATGTATCTGTAAGCCATAAATTCGCAGCTGACGAGGTAATGCGCGTTGCGCGTGCCGCTATTGTAAAGCTCTTGAGAGATACATTTATTAAATCGCCTTTTAGCGCACTTTGGCACAATTATCTGTCAGATAAATTATCGAAATTGTTAAATGGCGCGTTTTTATAGCAAATACAACACGAATCGCTTCATAAATCGCGTTGTAACTCAAGTTGCCTATGGCTAAGCTCAAGCAGGGCCATTTATAGCGCTCTTCTACATTTTGGCAAAGTAGTATCTGAGAGATTCTTTCAGAGATATTTTTAGTAGATCTGTTTTTAGATTGAATATTGGCATAAGCAGCCTGTGGCTGTATATTTCTTTGCATTTGGGCTTTTTAGAGCACTTTATGTCTGAAGTATCTGTAACAAATTGTGTAAAAAGTATCTGGGTAAAACACAATTTTAATAAAGTTCAGTTTTTAATACTCTGTGCACAACGTTATAAGGGTTTGCTTGGTTTAGTCGAATCTTCGTATGTTTCGCTATATGAAAGAAATATTATTTGATTATACTATAATTAAATGTTAATTTGCTGACTTATTTTTAAGCTCATTAAAACTTGTAGATAGAGTATTGGGCAGCAGCTACCACTCGTCCGCATCGTTCACGTTTATTTAAGGCGTTAATTGGTAGATTTCCGTGATAATATTAACAGGTTTCTTATATCTTAACATTTACTACCTAAATATTAAGTGTGTTAAGCAATAGTCAAATTAATTATAAGTTTTATTTTATAATAAATTGTTATTATTTGTTGTTTGAGAATAAATGTTTTATTTTAATAACATTGATTATTATTTATCTATTAAGTAATGTTAGGATATATTTTGACTATGGTTTCTTTTGGTTAGCTATATTAAAATTAAAACAATTTACTAATTTATTAAACAAGCTAATTCATGCCACCCAGTTATGTACCATAACCTGATCAGTGTCGGGCTCTATACCAAGCTTACCTTGGCCAATATTTTGCTCTTTAATTTCCCAACCTTAAACGGAGATCTTTATATGCTTTACCCCCTCTTCTCGCGTACTTTACTCTATTTTACCCACACGTATTTTTGCAGCTGATTGCCTTGCGGGCAACTTAAAGCTGGCTGTTCCTAAAGCCACGCCCCCAGAACGCTGCGTTGAAAGCGATTACACTCGATTACCAAAATGAATATGTTGAGTGGCCAACTAATTTGCTGCAACTGGAGCCACTAGAACTACAACAACAACTTTTGCAGCTAAATAGCCAAAATGCAAACGCCTCAAAAAAGTCAGGCGCAAGTTTTGTGCGCTGCCTTTTACTTCGTCCCGCCTCCTCTCTGTTCGGCTAGAAAATTTGTTCTGCTATTCATGCGACTTGCAACATGCCAACGCGTTGCCAAACTGCTTGCCACGCCCCTCTAACCGAGACGCCAAGCGACCCTAGCCCTCGTTGGTCCCGTTGCTATCGACTGCAGCCAAAGTTGGTCACATTGAAAATGTGCTATTAGTTTCTTAAATACTCTTTAATATTAACAAGAAATAATTGAGTTTTAAACGTATAAATTTTAGACTTTTTTGAATGACAATTTAAGGTATTTTGTATATATAATAAATTTAGAAAATAAATATTAATTAAGTAAAAGATATCAGCCTAAAACGGGTTCATATATCATTCAAAACCTTTATTATTGTTGTTCGATAATATGTAGTCTTGTTAAGTACACTGATAACTGATGCCAATTACTAATATATTTGCGCTTAATATATAAAAAAACACTTATCTGACTGATTGGCTAATTGACAATAATATATTATTTATCCTGTTGAAAACAGCGATTGATATAAATTCCATTACTAGTTAATTTTTATGTTAAATGAATATTTCAATTAAATAACAGTTTGCTTAATTGGTACATTCTAATTGACCGCATGTTAATGTGAATGCGCGTTAAAGGATTTAAAAAAATAATAATTAATATATCGTTATTTATTCTGCTCATTTTCAATTATTGCTGATATGATATGATGATATGCTGATTTTATTTTAAATATATAAAACTTTTGACGATTGATTGAGTGATTCTGTTAAATTGCATTTAAAAACAAATAGTTTAATTTTAGTGTATTCCATTTTCGGCATATTTCAGCTAGATTTTCTGGCTTGCCTTTTTATGCCTTGTTTTCTTTTCGTTTTTTTGTGCTTTTCATTGTAGTTGTTGTTTTTTGTAGCCTGCATTTGTTGTTGTTGTTGTTGCTGTTGTCGTGCAAGTGTTGGCTGGCCCAGTGCACAGCCTCTGCCTCTGCCTCTGACTGCTTTGCGCCTCCTGCTGTCAGCCCTTTGCTTTGGCTTTGGTTTTTTCCACTTGTTTCAACTGCGGCGCATTCTTTGCATGGTTTTCTTTTCTTTTTTTTTTGTATACATATATATTGCTCTTTTATTATTATTATTAACAAGCAGCTGCTGCATATGTGTGTAGCTTTCTATCTGTGTGAAAAGCAGTTTAAACACGAAATTAGAGCTTCTCCTGGCAAACTGCATCTCTTCCCTCTCCCCTGCTCCCCATCTCCCCCCTTGGGCCGTCGAGCAGCGCATTAAGTCGTAATAAATGCTGCCAGCCTCTGTTTTGTACATTGACCTCAAAAAAAAAAAAGAAGAATAAAATAATACAGAGCTGCCCCGTCCCGCCCCTTCTCTTAATGCCACGCCTCTTGCTGCTTGTGTCTTCTGTTGTTTGGGATGCTGTTGCTGCTTCAGTTATTGTTGTTGTTGTTTCTCGTGCACATTTTACTAAATAGCTTCTATTTACGTTCCATGGAAAATGCATTCGCAATTGTAAAGTGCAGAAATTTGTTTTTGTTTTCATTATATTTTTTTTTTGCTTTTACTATTTTCGATTTGCGCTCGCTACTTTGTCTCCGCTGCAACAAAGTGCAGAACAATGCACTCAAGAGGGAAGGGAAGAGGGAGGGAGGGGTTAGATAGTGCTAGCTAGAGGGGCAAAAAACGTGCGCGACTTTTGGGGCCATAAATCAAATAGGCAGCTCCACGCCACAGTGCGCCACAGAGTGCCACAGATTTATGCAAAAGTTTTATTCTTTATTTATGTTATTTGGTTTTTGTGGAATTTTGATTTCGAGTGGAGAGCATCCTCGTTTGGATGGGATTATGCTAGGTGTGGAAATTCCTAGAAAAGTGCTTAATTTATTAGTGATAATAAAAGCACATTAAGGTGATTTATGTTATGAAAATGAATGTTGAAAAACAAAATAAACAAATTTTAAAAATGTATTTTCGTTTAATATTTTCTTAAAATTTCTTTATTTTAAGTTAATAAATATTTAGTATACAAAATTGAAGTGGCCAATCCATTATAAAATTACACAGCTTTTTACCTGAAACATTTTAAATGTCTCTTCGGTGTCGTTGGGCTGGCCAATTGGCTTAACATAATTCAATTAGAGCCCACAAACGCGCCTCAAAGTGTTGCACGAATGCCACCGTTGCAAAGGGAAATCAGCAAATGGAGGGAGCTACAAATATGTGAAAAAGGTAGAGAAGTGAAAATGATAAAAAAACGAGTCTCACCCAATTTTGTACATTGAAGTGGAATGCCAGAATCAAAATAAGAATCAAAGTAGAGCTACGAAATGAATAAATGAAAAGAAACGTAATAGTAATTAAAGTGTAAACAGGAATGTGAAAGAGAAACCAAAAAGTAATATCGGTAAATTCCAATTAAATTTGTTTATTCCAGCTTATGAAAAATTTGTAATGAATATAAGAAGAGAAAAATAAAGCTTAGAGAAAATATGGGTACACAATATATTTAAGTTCACTTTAACTTTAAGTTCAAGCTTTAAATTTAAAGAAAGAAAAAACAACTGCGCAGGAATTGAATCCTGGAAAAGAACACGAAAGAGAGCGTAAAAAAGACCATATTTTCATTTAAGGTGTGGTTTAAATTTAAGCTTCTTAAAAGGCAAACGAATGAAAGAAAGTGTAAAAAAATATATAATTTTATTGATTGAACAAACGTGTATTTAACTTTAAAGTTAAGAAAGCGAAATAGTAGGAAATTAAATTTAGAGAAATAATTTTAGCTTCAACTTAAGCTTTAAGTTTGTTTTGGGCTTTAAGGTAAAAGTTCAGGCTTAAACTTAAATTTTCAGTATATTGAAGCTCACCGATTAAAGAATGTGCTTTAATATAATATATATAAGTTATTTACTTTATGTGTTCATATTCCGTTTTTCGTATAAATTTCAAATGGCATTAACTATAATCCCCCCATAAACAACTTATATAATGTCTACATTATGTCACAGATTAAAATTGTGATTGCAACTCTTGATTTCTGGCAATTTGCCAATATTTGGACGCATAATTTATGCAGCGCTGCGATTTATGCAAATCGCCAGCCAAATGCTCATCAAACAGCGCCTGGCCAAAAGCCTAATGGCATTCTAATGCTGGCCACCAAAATCAAAATCATATTAGCCAACTTAAACGTATGTGCGTCCGTGTGCTGTGCCTCTGTACTGGTCATGTTTTGCTTTTGGCTTTTCCACATGGCAACAACAACAATAACAACGATCAGCAAACGCTGGAAATTTTCATTAATTATAACGTCAGTTCGCGGACCACGCGTTGCAGTTTCGCCTGGCAGACAGTTGAACACTCTACCCAGCTGCGGCCCCATTCATGGTCCGGTCATGATGTGCAGCTGTAACAACAGCAACATTGCAGCAGTGGTAAAGCCAACAAACATTTTGCTGCCCCTTCCAATCATTCGTACCCCCAGCAGCCGCACGGCAACGGCAACGGCTACGGCTGCGTCCCGGCCAAGTGATGGCTGTTGCCAGGCTCTCATTTTCGATACCCTGCAAGCCAAAAAGTCTATTGCTAGGGTAGCATAAACGGCTGTAAAAGCTTATAACGGGCTGCACTAGTAAATTATTAAAAGTTAACATCAAGTTTAAAGGCTTTTTTTGAAAAATATTAATTTTGTTGCTTTCAAAGCAACAGCACTTTCAATAAAAATTTTAATTAAAAATGTACAATTATTGTTTGTTTTAATGATGAACATTAGTTCTAACTTCTAGCTTTATTCACTACTATATTATATTCCCACAAATTAAATCTATTTGTCTCTACGGTTTGCTGGTTTCTTTATGAAATAAGTACACCACCTTAAAACACCTTTACAGAGCATCTGCTGCTCGAGCAGTCTCGTTTACTGCACTCGTACTTGTTATTTTTTGTGCCAGCGAAAATTAGTCATTAACTTTTTAAGCATCGACTGGACAAACATGGCGTATGAGTGATGTGCATGACGGTCGCACTCCCCGTACCCATTGCCCTGCCTCTGCCGCCACCTGTCCTGCTGTCTGTGTGGTAGCGATAAGGCCGACAGTCGAACTCAAATTCGCGGGCATGTGGCAATTATGTTTGCCGCTATGTCAAGTGGATCTGAAGTTGCAACCGATTTTGCAATTGCTGGCAATCGCAGTGCGTTAGACTAGCCTCGCATTTGGCTGTTGTTGCTGTTGTTATTGTTGTCAGTCAGGCAATGGATATGCGTTGCGCCCGAGGCTATCATTAAGTTTATTGCATGAGAATGAGCCAATGATAGCGGGCTTTGTGTAGAAGGCAAAACTTGTAAATGATGAGTCGCGAAAGTGCAGTCAAGTGACGCACTTGAAACTTTGCTGAATGCTCGAGAGCCAGTGTTGAACAGTGTTGAAATATAAGGATTTTAAACAGGTTGGGTTTTTAAAATAAAACAGATATATTGCTATAAAATTTAATTTTAAAGTAATGTTTTTTATAGGTAAACTCAATTATGAGTTGCAATATTATTTGAATTTAATTAAAACACACTTAACTATTGGTATGATATAATGGCAAAATGTTAGAATATAATTTGAATTCTTTTCTTCAAATTTCTAATAGATATTTTATACTGTTTCTACTAATAATAAGCATTTTTCAACATAGTAAATGCTTAGTGCTCAACAATGTTGAAAAGAAAAACATTAATAAGATGCAAATAAAATATTAATTGTGCAAAACATTTCTCATTACATTTTATATTTATATCCTTCTTTATAGTATTCATAACCTCTTTCATTTTCACTGTTTATCTTTGCAACACTACATCATCTTTGGCTTTGCTAACCTACAATTTCAATTTGTATTTCTCCTTTATACTTTTTCCAACTTTTGTTTTTCACTTCCGTTCTGCTGCGTTCATAGCTTAAGATTATTATTTTTTTCTTTTGTCCCAATTCTATTTCATTTTCTACGGGCCGTTGGTAGCCAATTTGTTTTGACCGTTTTGCAAAAGGCCACTTGACATTGACCTTGACCCTCGGTGCGTTCTACTTATGCGCTCAACCGAGACAAAACACACACACACAATGGACACACATATTAAGCCGCTTTGAAAATCAAAAGTGTAACTGCAAAGCTAAATCGATGTGAAAAAAGAAAAGAAAGGCAAAATAAAATCACGAATCATACAGTTAAAATGGAAATGGTAGAAAAAAATTGCAGTTTATGAAATGACAAATTGTAAATTCTCTTTAAAATACATTTGTGTTAATTGTGTAGTAAATTTTATATAAAAGATAAATGTAAAAGAATCAATAATTAAAAGCACAACTTATTTACTTTTTAAGAAGTAGCAGAATTTATTGATCTTTGTTCTTTAAACGTCATTAAGCTACAGCCACTTTGATCACAAATCACAACCTAAACCGGAGCTACCCCTGAAAAAGACAGTGGTTGGTAAGGAGAAAATGCACACACATAACCCAATATAATAAAGATAATAAAAAACGACGGTTAACAACAGAAGTTATACGAAACGAGTGGAGGCAGCAGAGCAAAAATCCCAAAGAATATGTGAAACGGGGAAGAGGGGGTAGTGTGAGTATGGGCAGCCGAGCAACAAGCCATTATAATCGGCTTAAAAAGCGTCATTTTGACATTTGTTCAAAATTGAATTGAATTGTCAATTGAAATTTTGTTGTTGTCACCCTTTGAAGCATTGTTGTCATTGTTGTTGTAGTTGTTGCTGTTGCCTGTTGAGTGTGTGTGTGTTTGCCCATTGATTAGATATAAATTGTGTTTAAAATGTTTAGCTGGCCAAACGACCAGAAAACCGTTTCAAATTTATTGTATTTGCGCGTGAAATTAGTTTGCGGCTTGTGGCTAACGATAATGCGGGCGATAAGCGGGGTTATTGGGGGGGTATATTGCTTTGCCCAAAAATTATAATTAGCAACATGAAATAATCAAATTGTTTTTGCATAGATGAAATTTAGAAAATTTTAATTGCATAAAAGAATGCTTACAACTAATTAAATTTTAACGGCATGGAATTTTTTCGAAATGAACATTTTTAAATTGTCATTAAAAATATTGACGAATAAATCATTTCGAATATAAATCGAAACAATGCAACAGCTATAGCAGCAATTAAATTACTAAAGTCTGGTCACACTAATGACCAGCAATTTTATATTCCCAATGCGATTGGTTTTTTTATTTTGCTATAATCTCAACCACGCCCATTAATATCCACATATAATCAGCGGGTTCAGCCTTTTTCACACGCTTTGCAATCTGCCATTAAAAAACACAGTCATTTTTTCAAGTAGGGGCAATAGAAGCGCCTAACAGTAGCATAATTACTATAATATAGACGATTTCCAAACGTCAGAAATTGAACAGTGGTTGCGAATCATGTCACTAGGTGCTTAACTGGAATTTATTATATATTTATTTGCTTGGAAGTACCCCAATGAAATCATATATATTATCTCATGGAAAACGTTTATCAGACAACTGTTTCATTTTATATTTGACTTTCCTAATAATTCTTAAGTTAGTTTTTGTGTTATTTTTTTTAATACCATTTCCTAAATAATTATCACAAACACTTCCACACATTTTATATACAACTTCAACCACTATGCGACAGTGTTTTTTTCTTACACATTTCTTTATAAATATATATATATCTATTTTTTTTTATTGATGGAGTCTTTCATTGATTGAGTAATTGACAATGACAAGAGCGTTGCTCATGATTACACTTTTTTCCTACGCTGTTCGCGTCTTTGCGTTTTTTATTGAAATGTATTTTATTTATTTTTTTCGATTTTTTATTCTCAATAGGGTTCTCGAACCGGGTGCTTTAATTGCTCGGCATCGAAATGTAATTAACGTAGAGCCATGTGCCAAAAGCCAAGCAGCTTTGAGTGAGTCGCACAGTTGGCTAGTAAACCAGTCAAGCAGTCAACCAGTCAACCAGTCAGTCGTCTACTTAGCCCTAACCTGAAGAACCTCTCGAAACATTTGTAAATTAGCGTAACAGAATTGCTAATTAGCTTTGAACTTGAATAGCTCTTAGCAGGGAGTTGAAATTATTGCAAAAGATTGCAAAAAAATATATATATTTGCATTGTGGTTTTATAGAACTTGCAGAAGTTGAAATATTGAGGAATTTAACAGTATTACATCAGCTTATATTTATAAGTATTAAAAAATTTATGTTGAATATTAGTAATAAATATATATTATTCCTTTGAAATAAGGTATAAATAATGTGTTATTGGTAAACATTATTACTGTCATTAATGCTCAATGTAATTTTCTTTAAAAGTAAATTTATACATTAATTGAATGTTTTCAGCGTTGCGGCATTATAATTTCAATTAAATTTCTTTGCCACATTCGAGTATTTAAGCACGTTAATTTGAGGCCAGCTACTTTATGATTTTGACAGACTTTAAAAGTTTGGTTTTTTTTTTAAATATATATTAATAATTATAATACACAAACACAAAAACAGCTGTTGCTAATGCAAATTGCCGCAAATATTTTGCTCAATTATGCAAAAATATCAAATTTGAAATGCGAGTAATTACGCGGCCTGTGGCAGCCGCAAAACAAATACAGAGCATATAATTGTATTTAAAATGATTTATATATATACAAATGATAAATATTGATGCCCTACAAGCTGACAAGCGTGGGGTATTTACGCATATTATATATAAATATAAATGACAGCATTATTTGTTTTAGTATTTATCAAATATTATATTTCAATTACATTTAAATATGTGTTTTATCTAATTAATCTTTGTATTATTACATAATCAATTACGGGGTATTATTTGTGCTTTTAATTACATCATATTTTATTACTTATACGTCATTTATTACAACTATAGCCAAATAAAATATGGCTAAAATAATTTTTGAACAGTTACAAATTTGCATTTGTTTGCCTGCTGCCTGCTTTAAGTGCATTTTAATTAAATTTTCATGTTTAGTTCATTAGCAATTCAATTTGCTGTTGCCAGCAAAAAATAACAACACAAAACAACAACAACAACAACAATCGACCGCTATAAAAAAGGTTGCATAATTGCAGCGAGGCGTGGAAATTGCAACGCCGAGCAACAACAGCAAATGATAAAAAATACAAAAATACAAAAAAAAACTGTTGAACATTAAAAGTTGGCTATAATAATTGCAATCAAATAATTGTTCGAGCATTCTTTGTTTTTTACCCATATTTTTGTGTTTTGTGCAGGTCTTAACTGATTAGTTAACGTTAATGATTGCATATTGTTGTGGCAAGGGCAATAAAACAGCTAATTGAGCGAAATGTGAACGAAATTGAAAGTGGCGAAAATGGTTAAAAAACAAATCAACAAAATTTACTTCAACATTTATTGAATAAGACAAAAAATGGCTTTAAATTTGAACAGAACATAAAGTTGATTGAGGTCTAAAAGGATTCGGGTATAAATTAAATCATAAAATAAATAATTTATATTATATTTATTGATAATGATTTGATATAATTTTCCATTTCTAAGAAATGTAATAAATTGCATTTTAAGCTGAAAAGCTGCCTGTTGCATATAAAATTTAAATTTTAAAGATTCTGAATATTTTATTGAGCTGCTGTTGCTTCTTCTATTTTTTCTTCTTCTTGGCACAACAAAACTTGACGCGCTCTTATCAACATGCGATTTTTGGCACTTTTTTATGACGCTGCTGCCGACGCCATCAAGCGAAACCGTTGCGGAGCGTTGGGTGAGATGGAGGGCAGGGGCGACCGGCGACTATCGTGCTGTGCTGCTTGTCCTTGCCAGTCCTGTACGTCTTCGTTGCTGTGGTTGTTGTTGTTGTTTTTGAAGTTGCCTGTTGTGTGGTTGTTCTATACATTCTTGTCTCATTTTCATGGGCCATTTACGTAGACAAAGACGCGCGGCATGTTTATGTATCCGTAAGATACATTTTAGGTTGACGGTCCGCATCCGCGACGTTGTTGTCTGTCTGTCTGGCTGCATTTGGATATATTCTTATATACCTACATATATATGCTTTTTTATATAGAAAAAATACCGGTTCGCTGCAAAAGTTGCAAAAGTTTTATTTCTTTATTTTTGCTGATTGCTTTTTTCTGCTTCTTGTTTCTTTATTTTGACGTGAACAAAGAATAAAAAAAACTTTAGAAATATTTTGCTTTTTATGCGCTGACAGAGAGTATTATAATTTGATCACGGAATGTATAACGTATATAAGTCGGTGCAGCTGACTCTTTAGAGTAATTGTCAGATCGTTGTCTTATATATATAGATTATAGGAGATCAAAAATGTATTTTCTATAACTGCGTATTTATATATAATTAAAAACGTATATCAGTTGATAAATTTGAAGAGAATTCCCATAAAAAAACAGCATTTCAAGCAAATATTTTTAATGAAAAAAAAACCTGAGTAGCTTTCTTATAAATCTTTTGCCCAAGTGGAACCTTAACTGCCTGATGAGCCAAAGATGGAGAAGATGGGCTGTTGGGGTAGCCCAGAAAAGGACAGCGCCGCAAATGCCTTTGGTTTTGGGTCAAGAGCCGCGCAACTGTTGCCATTTATATTTATTTAATTAAAATAAACACTTTAAGGATTTAGTGCGTTCAGGCGTGCAGGAATTTGTTCATTTTTCCTTGTTTTCTTTTTTTGTTGCGTTCTCTTAACTACATTTTAAAATTTTCTTTTAATGTTTTTTTCGCATTTCTTGTCTTTATTGTTGCTGGGGCGTGCCGTGGCCTAAAATGTAAATGTCAAGCGTAAATCAAACGCTATAAAACGCCCATTTGCTATTGGCCATTTGTTGAAAGGTGCCGGGGCGAGTTGTCAACGCCTTTCGACTTGGCACCAGAGCACAAAGTTTTACTTTTTATTTGTATTTTTTTTTCTTTCGTATTTTGCGCTCTGAACTAAGCTCGTTAAATTTGACACACAAATGCCGAAAAGTTCAACGCGCCCACAAAATAAAAATAAAAATAAATAAAAAATAACTGTCAGCGTCAAAGGAAATAATCAACAAATATTTATTTATTTATTTAACTTTTACTCGCTTAATATTTGTTTATTCGGCTTGTTTATCAAATGTTTGCCAAGACATAAAACTTAAGCAAACACAAGTCAGGCACAGTTTTTTTTTCTATATACAGGAAGCTCAAGACCCTACACAGCCCCACAATCACAATAACCAAAAGTTGCATAAGGTTGCGATAGGGCGTACAAATTCTTATCATTGTTGCACTGGCTCAGTTCAGAAAATATTTAATATTCTTTATTTATTTATACACACAGTTGTAGTATATTATAGTATTTTATTATCATGTATATATATTTATCATTTCATGGAATTTTGTTTATAATATGTAGCACAATTATGTAAAGTTGCTTTGGCTTTTGAAATGGGTAAATATGTCTTGTTAACTAAAAAATTTGTAAATTAAAAAATTATAGTAATAATATAGTTAATTTAAAATTAAAATAATATCGATTAAAATTGATTTTTAAGGAATTTTTTATTTTTAGTATTTTTTACCACTCTACAGGGTATCGCCTAATCGAGCACTGCCTAATACTTACTTGTTATTTTTGGTTGGGCACTTTGGCATTGAATGCATTGAAGACCTTGTCGACCTCATAACCCCATTTATTTGAAATTAGTATTTAACTGGGGCCACAATTTGTTTATCAATTGTTTGATAATACGTATCTATAAATGTGTGTATGTATTACGGTATCTGTAAAGAAGGGGCGTGTTATCTGTAGTAATAGTTAGAAATTGTGTAAATGATTTGTGCAAAACACCTGAAAATTATTACTAAAAAATGTTGACCCCTTTTCCACTTGTTTGAGTAGATTTGACAAATATGCAAAATAAATATTAAAAATAAAAATGTTACGCTTCTTGAACAGTTTTATCTATATTCTTAAAGTTCAAGTGAATATTAATTGAATATAAGATTTACTTGAGCTTTAACAAGGGTTATCAACAGTTTCTGTTGAACTGAAAGAACACTTATTCTTTGGAATTTTGTGTATGGAAGCTTATCTGCAAGGCCCTACATTTATTTATATTAATTGTTTATTTATTTGAATTTTGTAATCTTTTCTTGGAATTGCCCTTATACATTTATTTATTTCTGTACTAATCTTTGTCAACCTTTTTGCTGTATTTTCAGGTACGTCGACATTTTGATATGAAATGCACGTAAGATTTTTATGCTATTTAAATTTATGTGGTTCGAAAAGAACAAATTTCAATTTTTCATATCATTATTTACTTTGATGTTTTTTCCGAAAAGTTGAAATACTTAATTATCTATTTCCTATCTTATTTGCAAAAACTTAAACTTTCGTGACTGGGTTTTCTCTAAATTATCTTTTTATCTTGAAAATCATTTAGCAGTTCGTTTTTTATGTCAACAAACGCTATATCGAAACATGTCAGAAACAATCTGGCCAATTACAGACCAGCAATTGCAGGACATTGTCTCGTATATTCTTTATGGCCAGGCTAACCCTTTGTAAGCGTTTTTGTTCGACACAGCGACGCTCATTAGCGCCTCAATTAAAAAGGCACCAAAAACAATAACAACAAATTTTTGGTGCAGACATATATTTAAATTTAGCTGGGGTCCTGCCACATATCCTTGCTGAATGTAAGTGCGTGAGTGTGTTTGTGTGTGTGTGTAGGACAATTGTTTTTGACACAAAATGATTTTAATCATAATGTCATTAAACACGCAACTGTCAACTGAAATATTCAGTGAACATGGCGCGACAAGGGATAGTCCGCATAGAGATATACACATTTATATGTGTACATATCCCTTTGCACACACGCACAACCCTGCCGCCTGCTGCCTATTCCCCCTAACCTCGCAGTGGACAAGTTTTCAAAGACAGCGGCGACAACAAACGAGTTGGCAACAACGAGGTTGCCACATGTGAAGATCTCACACAGTTGATAATTCCTGTCACTTAATTGCCGGGGCTTAAACATTACAAAACTTTTTTCTCTCTGTTTATACTTTGTGTTTTTATTTTTTATTTTTTTTTGTGGCCATTGTTAACATAATAAATTAATTTTGTACTTTGTTTCAGTTTTTGGTTGTGTGTTGTTTTTTATATTCCTTTTTTTTTTTGGTCCCTTTCCACTTGACTTTGAGGGCGTCGCTTTTGGTCGACTTTTCGAGTTATCGTAAAAAAGTCAAAATATGAGAAAATATTTCATGTTTTGAAGCACGCACCAAAAAATACCAACTTCCGTTCTGCATTCTGAACGGGAAATATTTCGTGTCTGCTGCTGATATACCCTATAAGAAGGGTGCTGTAACTGAAAAATATTTACGAAACTAACTCTATCTATCGTTGCTATATATTAGTCCAATCTTGATTAAGAATATACTTATTTTGTAGGGCTGAAAACATCTCTTTTTATGCATTAGGTAATTTTTTTCTGGCAAGGGTATTCACTATTCTATACAACTAACTATATAGTTGTGCTGTCGTGTTTGCATTTTATTTTTTTTGTTGTGTTTTCTGATAAATTTTTTGAAAAGAGTCGTAAACGTAATTGACGATACTTTGGCAGCCAGTGAGAGATCATCGAGGGCGGTGCTACGGTAGTTTCCGCCTGCCAAGTCACGCAATTCAAAAGAGAATAAAATTAAAGAAGCCCCACAACAACAACAGCAACAGCAACAACAACAACAACAACAACAACAACAACGGCAACAGAATGGCGTTTAGAACGTTCTGTGTCCAGTTTCGAGAGGGCGTTGACCAATGCAATTGAAGCGATGACGATGACGATAAACCTGAAGTTGAAGTTGAAGTTCAAGAGAGGCGATGACTCTTCAGAATGTTGGCCGTATTTGTAGAGTTTGGCATATATTATATAAATATATATATTTATTTAAATGCTGCAGGTCGCTGTTGTGCTTTATCTGCTTAAAGGTGCTTAAAGGGTTGCGCGGCCTCTGGTCCTCCCTGGGGGGTTACTCAATTTGCTCAGCTCGCATAGAAAGGCAACGCCCACGTTACGCTTGATTAAAAATGTGCAACAACAACAATGACAACGGCAGCAGCAACAACAACAACAACAATAACAGTTGGCAAAAAAAAAGCCAGTCACAAGTTGTTTTTTGAAGGGTTGCAGCAGACACGTTTTCCTGTCGCGCTATTTGCCCTGATGAGGGTGCTGCCAGCGCAGAGATAGGCAATTGTTTTTGGGCAGGGAGGGGTCTTTAGCCAGTGTTTAGTGCGTGCGTTTGCTCATAGATGGCGCCAGATGTACTGTGGCAGGAAATTTTGGTTTTTGATTTGATTGAGTAGTGAGGTGAAGAAAATGTTATAAAAATTAAATTAAATTAAAAAAAAGGAAGAAATTGTTATGGTAGTGGAATGCTACTGTATATTTATAATCAATTTAAGGAATATTGACATTAAATTACTTAATAATGGGAAATTAAAAAAAATCTTCGATGTTTGTGGTTTAAATTTGAATCTAAGTTTAAAGATGGTCATTCTTAAGCAACTAAGGACAATGATCGATTTAAAATATAAACTGTAATATATTTGTCAACAATTTGTTAAAAATATTTAATACTTTGTAAAATTTATTTTGATTTGAAGTAGTTTTGATTTCAATTAAATGAAAATAATTACAACTTGCATTCACTTTAGTGAATAAAAATATAAATAATAATACTTTCGTATTTATCACATTCTACCCATGTGTTTATTATACTTAAAACGAAGTAAAGTCATCATTTATAAAATATATTTTCTTCATTTTAATAATAACGGCTTCAACTGCCACACAGTGCACTTCTGCACAACGCATTTGACGGCCGCACCTCACATCAGGGCCAATAAAACTGAAGTTTAACAACAAATACAGTTTGTGTCATAAACAGATGCAGTAGTAAATGTATCTGATGGCTGGCTGCGCTTTGGCTTGGCTGCTGCCTGCCTGCCTGGCTGGCCTTGCCCTGGGCATACTCTATAAATGTTTCAAGAGAGTGCTTGCGACGGCTGTGCATCTTAATCCCTCATCATCATAATCAACTGAGCCAAAAAAGTGTGAAATTCGTGGAAACAGCGTGAAGAGTAGCCCAGGTCCAACATGAAGTTGAAGTTGGATTTTATGTGTTGCCATATACAGATACATTTCCAGTGTATGTGTGTGTGTGTGTATGTATGTGCCATGTTATTTCGGGCAGTTCTTGAACTTTGCCAATGTCATGGCAGCAGCGGCAGCAGCGGCCACTTTTGGGGGCCATTGCAGTTTGGTCAGGTATTTTAGCGGCAGATACATTTGTATCTGTATCTTTTTACCTGTATCTTTGGCACGTCTACAAAAGCCAACAACAGCAATGACGACGTCTACATGTGTTTGCTGTTGTATTTTGTACATTTCATGGCGTTTTTATGTAGTCGCCGTCGTCGTCGCCGTCGTCGTCGTCGTCATCGTTGTTGTGTGGTTTTAGGTTTTAGGTCTCTTTCTTCTCTTAGCCGTTTGCACGTCTGCAACGCCCTACTACTTACCTACCTGAACCCAAACCTGAAGCTGTAGCTGAGACACAGCCTCAGTCTCAGCCTGTGCCTGGGCAACAGCATCAGCGAGCCCTCAATCTTGAGTTAGCCTGCCGATTTGCCCATATGCCTTTTAAACTTGTTTCAAATAATTTCAGACTAGACGTGCATAAATCTACTTAACAAAACGAAAAAAAAAACAAAATAAAAATAAAATATACTTAAAGCAAAAAAAAAAACCCAAAAAAAAAAACGAAAACTTCAAGTTCGCGTCTTAAGATTTTGGCCCGGGCTTTTCTTTGTTACCAACTGTTGTACAAGTTGCCATGCTAAATAATTAAGTTAGCACTTTTGTGTGCTGCGGATTTACAACTCAATGGACGGCACATCTAAACAGAGCGAGGGGGAAAATGGAAGGGGGCGGTGTTGGAAATGGCGGCAAAGTGGGCGCAAATGTTATATGCATGTTGACAGTTTCTTGGTAAGAGAACACAGAGAACTTTTGCTTTACATATGTCGCCTTGTCTTTATCTATGCTTGTCTACTGGCCTCATCTCTTGGGTTTCCTATGAAAATACACAGCGAGAAAAGATATAGAATATGGAATATATCTTGGTTTATTTAAAGTAAAATGTTTTATATTTTTAATATAATTAATTCGACGACGAAACATAAAACATATAACAAGATTTTGCGTGTTGGAAATATTTACTCAAAGTTAGACTTCAGCTTCTAGATTATTTTATTTCTCTGAGTGTATATGTTCATATGTCGAGGGACTCCAAAAAGCCAAAGATAGTTACTGTTGCTTTTGTTGTAGTTCTTGTTGTTGTTTCTGTTGAACTTTTGAGCGCACATTACAAATTCACCGGAATCCAATTTATTGTTGCAGCCATCAGAGGAAGCCAAATTGTCGTCTGTGTGCGGCTTTCCATCTTACCCGACGCGACGGCTATCAAATTTGTCGAGTGTGGTAAAAAAAAAATGGCCTGGGCTTTGGCTTTAGCTCTTAGCTCAGATCTGTTCTCAACTAGTGCAAAGTATCTGGAAGCTGTGACAGCTGACAGCCTGGTTGGCTGCTTCATGAAATGGAGAGTTCAACAGATGCCGTGAGAGTGAGAGTTTGGGAATTGAGTTTGGCTATAAGTTTTACGTAGGTGGATAAATCTTTACGAAGATTTTGTTTTGTACTGAGAAAGGAATTTGTACGTAATTCAACTTAAATATAGTTTTTTGGAATGCAATAAAAATAAGTTATTTAAAAGCGATTATAGGAAAAATACGTTTTTTAATAAGAGTCTACCAGATTTCATACAGTTTAGGTTTTAAAATTTCAAACATTTTCATTTTTATTTTGATTGTGATTCAGTTTGTTGATTTAAAAAAAAAAAGCAAAATATACCTGAAAAAATACCTTTGTTTTCAATCAAAACAATTGGTTTAAAATCGTAGCTTTTCTTTTGCTGACAGCAAACGTTACAGTTAACTTTTATACTAAATGCTAGATAAATTTTTATTTGCTTAATAAATCTCGTGAATTTTAAATACTCATTAAATTAATTTAAAAAAAAACTATGAAAAATAACTTTTCAAATAATAAATTTTGCGCTCCGTCGAAATTCGTGCTTACTTCAGTATTTATTAATACTTATATATATTTATATTATATTATATTTTGTATATCTTTAGCTACATCTGTGCGCTATCTCTATTATACCTATAACAATCTATAACAATCTATAACAATTACTTATGCATATGTTGTATCCGTGTCTGTTGTCGGCATTTGGGCTTTGATGTTTGCAAAAATATGCAAAATCAGCAGAGTATTTTTGTTTTTATTTTGTTTTGTTTGTAGCTCTTACAACAGTTCAATTCGAATGCAGCCATGCAAATTTGTATGCCTTTGAGGTCTTTGATACCGCTATAATTTACACTGCCGGGCTAGCCCGGAGTTGTTGTAGCTGGTTTACAGCCCAGTGCATCCATTGAGTCAATCGTCGATACCTGTTCCGATATGCGGTCATATACAGAAATCTCGCTTAATGCACACAACACTTAAGCAGAAGTTTATGACAATCGCAAAGCCAAACGAGCAGGACGGAAGGGGGGGAGGGGTCGCTTAACAAAGAAAACCTTGTATCGATGTATCCCCAATGAATCCAAAAAGGTTCCCATTGCGCCGCTGTTGAGATGACTCATTCACAAGAATGCAATTCCCATGTATCGGGTTGATAAACTGCTGTAGCGCTCTCTGTCAAATGGAGCCCTACCCAGGCTCAAGATTGATACAAGCAAAGGGTATTAACAAAGAAATATTCGAGCATATACATATATATTAAGTTATATATGGTATATGCTTTCAAATCAGACGTCACTGAAATATGAAAATACTTGAGGTTGATGTTGAAAATTTATTTATAAAAAAATATGAAACCTAAGAAGTTTGTTACAATGTGAAATTTTAAACATAACTGTAAAATTTATTTGATTTGTAAAAAAAAATCAAGTTGTTTAGCTTATAATTTAAAACTTTTTTAAAGTTTTCTATGCTGTTTATTGCAGAACCTGCTATGCACTTTAACATATCAGTTCTTCAGTTTTTTCTTCTTTTTACTTTCGCCCTCCAATTATCTGTTAAGTTTTGCCTGGCGACCCTTTTTGCCTAACATAGTCGTACACTCGACATTTAACGCTCGGCGAAGCAAGAAAGCCAAAAGATACGAAAGTCGAGCCGGCTGCCTTCAACGGGTAATTACCGTTCATAGAAATGTGCATGCACATACACATACTTACATATAAATTTGTATATTTGTATATATATATATATGTGTGTATACGAGTACCTCTGGCTCTCCGATAGATATGTGGCCTGCTAGATGGCATGTCTCTATAATTTATGACAAGTACAAGTTTACAGCTCTTTGGCTTTGGCTTTTGGTTTGTTAAGCTTTTGCAGCATTTAAAACTAATTCAAAAGCGCATGGCGTGCTGTAATTAAACATAACGCCAAGCCAAGCTAAAGTATCTGCCAGATACATGACTCGGCTTGGCTCGGCTCGGCGCGGCGCGGCTTGGCCCAGGCCAGCCTGGCCCGAGGCGCAGAAAAACCTATTAAAAAGCAAAACGTTAGGCTCCACCAGGCCCGAAGATGTAGCCGTGCCTCCACCTCTGTTCGCATGTTTGTCTGACAACGCGACGGCTGCCGTTGCTGCTGAGGTTGGCTTCTGCTTAGATACAGATACGTAGATACTTTACACACACAAGCACGCCACACACACCCAGATACAGATACAAATTCGCAGACGGCGACACTTAAATGCACGCTGTGTGGTAGTTAGCGTGGCGAAATGAAAAAATTACTACAACTAACGTAAAATATGGCACATGCACGCCGGGTGGAAGGGGGAGGGGCCATAGTATAGCGGCTGGGGAAGAGTGGGACGCTGTTTGGTTTGGAGGGGTAAAACCTGTTGAACGCATGAAATTAACATGAACAGCAAGCGGCTTGAACTGGAATAGAGTTCGCATTTTGGTCGGCTTTAAAGCTAATACTTCCTGCTTTTTTTTGTTTGCCAGCAGCTCTCTCTTTCTAACTATTTTTCTTTTTCGTTACCTAAATAGTTTTGTTCTGCATGGCTATTAACATTCATAATTGATAGTTTATGCCAAAAATGAGTTCTTTTTAGTTTGGGGGCAAACAATAAAATTGTATTGCTATTGATATTTTTCATTTTTTTTTCGTTTTTTTTAAAGTAATATTTTTGTAAAATTAATACTCACATTTGGTTATCCCTGCAGCTATTTTTAACTATTTACATAATGTTCATTTCTAAATTATTTTTACAAATTGCTGCTAGGCTATTTGATTTAATGTTTAAAGTTTACCGGCAAATATTGAAATACTATATTGATGCGGGTTGAAAATGACTGTAAAGTATTTTTTTGAAAAGTGAAGATCTATATAATTCCGTGGGGTATAGAAATATTCTCAGATCTGTGCTAAAATTGTTTTAATGCGTGTAAAACCAATGAGTCCACGATATGTCGGAATTAATCAAATACTTTTTAAAAATATTGTATATATTGTATTGTGATAATCTCTGAACTGCAGTATGCGATCATTAGAGGATATTCTAATTACAGGTTTTAAATTATGTAATTTTTTGGGTTCCAGTTTAATTTTGGTTATAATACTTAAATTTAAATAGTGATTCATTGATTAAATATACTATTTTTAACTTAAAATTCACATTTATAGCATATAAAACCTATTCCACTGAATATTTTGGTATATATACTACTAGTGTGTTTATCCCACATAAATCTTTGAAATATTTCGCACATCGTTCCTTCAATGTCTCGTGTCAAGTGCAATATTTCGCTGTGTTATTAATTCAATGAAATCGCTTTCAACAATTCGCCACTCAGATACCGATCTCTGCCAAGTTCATTGCCCAAATGCAGCCAAAAAAACCTTCAAATGTCAAACAGATTTTTGCAAATAGTCGACAACCTTCGCGCAAATTGACAACTCATGCATGAGGCGGGGTCCACAAATCTCGAATCTCTGCACTCCCCGCTCCTCCCCTTCCTAGCACCCACTTATAGTGCAGCAAAACAAAAAAAAAATACGTTGAATTTCCGTCTACCGTTTCGGTTTTTACCTTGCGACAGTGCAGCCACCCACAATAAATCTTAATTTTATTACCCCTGGCCCTGCCCCGCTGGCTTGTCAACAATTTGAAATGACACATCAAATTAAATATGTATAAATAAAAATACAAATGAATAAAAAAGCAAAGCGCACGCCACTCAGCAGCAACAACAACAACAGCAACAAATTAGCCAAAACAAATTTATAAAGAGAAGAAGAAAATAAATAAATAAAATATTTGCTTGGCAAGCTTTGCATGTGGGTGGCGGAGTGTGCTGGGGAAATGGGACATGGCCTTATATATAAAGCGGGAGGTGCATGTCAAACACTGAGTGTTATTCACCTTGAATGTGTGTGATAAGCTCTTTGTGCGGAAGATACTTTTGTCATTATTGTACAGACAATTCAAAGAAATTTGTTTGCATACAATTTCATTTAAGTAATATAAAGTAAATATACATCAAATTTTCTATCCACTCGATTCGATTTAGCTTATTATATTTTTGGAACTTGTGACTTGAATTTATTTAAAAAATAACATACTTAAAAACATATAATATCTGACTTTTCTATAAACAAATTAATTATACATGCAATAGAAACTTTAAGAAATACTCATAATTTTCTGAAATTATGAATTTAAATAATAATGAATTTAATACAAATTCTATAATTTACATATTTAAATTAAATAAATGAAATAAAGAAAAGATAGAAATAATTGAAAATAAACGAAACTGTAAAAATTACTCAAAGCTAAATATTTAAATACATGCAAATCAACAGATAATTGAATAAAGTAAATTTACAAAGAAAATTATAAAATATAAATAAGAACATAAAATAAAAAAATATATATATAACCTCATGCAACAATTAATAACAACAATGAGCAAATATTGCTCATATTACTTTGAAACAATATTTAACAACCGATTACAAAAACAAAAACAATCTAAAATATGTGCTTAGTTGCAGCTGTTTAAATTTGTGCAGCGCCGTTCAACTAAAAACCTGTTTCATAAAATTTAAAGACATTTGTTTGATTGTTTGACTGTGTGCCATTAAAATTTTACCTATTCAGGTGTTAATTAGCTGTGTCATTGCCGGAATTTATAGTACACACACACACATTATTTGTTTTCGATTTCTTTAGCACTAAACGAATTGCAAAAAAAGAAAAAGTAAAACTAAATTTTGTAGCTTCCCACATTAATTAATAAGAGAACTTGAAATATGGTTGAATATTAAATAAGCTAATTATAAATTCACTTTCAAAATACAAATAAAAAGAAAAAGAAGAACGAGAGCTGAGCTAGGTAATAAATAGAACAACGACAACGACAACAACAAACCATCGTAAACTTTCATTGAGGCAGCGCTGTGACAATTGTCAACCGCAAAAAGTCGTCGTAGCGAGGGGAAACTGTAGCTAAGCGGGGGGCTATTCTACTGTATTCAGAGTGGAACCGGCGCTGACAAGTGCTAATGAACTACAACAAAGGCAACAACAACAACAGTGTAGGCATTTCGTAATAATTGAGCGAGCTGAAGATAATCGCAGGTGTGTGTATCTGTATCTCTGTTTGCATATGTATCTATAGGCAAGCTATATTTGTTGCTGTTTTTCCTTTTGCCGTCCTCTCATTCTCACTCTTGTTGATGTATGCTAAAATATGCTAAACGATTCTTTAGCTCGGTCTCTTTCGCTCTCTCTCTTTCTATTTCCCTCTCACTCTACCGCATATCTAGCTCTTTCGACCACTTCACTCGCTTGTTATTCCTGCTGCCCGGCGACCTTCTTGCCTCCACTTGAACCCAACTCATTTGGGCAAACGAAACTCGTATTGAGGTAGTCTTGAATATTTAGCGCGTCAATGAAAAGAAAAAGCAGAACAACAACAAAACAAAAACCAATAAAATAAAATAAATTAAAAAATAAACCTCGAAATAGAAATTGGTAAAGCAACACGCGGCGAGCTGCAACAATTATAACAACTACATAAATTGCTATAAATATATGTATTCCTCTAAAGATTTATTGATAGACCACAAAATTTATGTAAACCGTTGAATCTCATTTTTTTGCTTTCTGTTTTTTATGTTTATGGCGTTTTGTAGCAACGCGAAGACGTGTGAAATAATTTAAAATTCTATGCGAAAACCTTCTTTTTTCGCTGACCATTTTTATTAGTATGCTATCTGAATTTGTTACAGTTCAACAAGAGCCATAAATGCGACAATATCGAGTCTATAAAGTAGATTTGGAAACTGCAAAAAATGCTTAAATGCTAAACATGTGGTTAAACATGTAGTTAAAAAATAATTTATTGGTTTTTTAATTACATTTGATTATATTAGGAATTATTATTTATTGCTTAGAACCTTTTTGCTAGATTTTAATAATGACGATATTAGTGTTAGGAAGAATCATCAGTGCAAAATATTCTTATTTAAATTTGAGTTTCATAGAAATATTATTCAAAAAGAAAATTAATCTACTCAAATTCTTTTTGGTTTTCTATTTACAAACTATTTAATTAATTATGCTACATCGACTCTTTACTATTTAAAACGAATTTCTTGATTTATTATATAAGACAGCGTGGCCAGTCTGTAGCATCAAGGGGTATTTAATCTTTGGCAATGCCCAAGTAGCGGCTGTTTCTTGTTAATTTATTGACAAATGAGATATCTATTTGTATAGCTCAACCAAAGTCATTCGTAAAATCTATTGCATCCGCTAATTAGCCGTTAATTGTGCTAAATTATGCAGAGAGCGAAACTGGGGGCAATATAGGCAAAGTGCACAGGAAGTAATTATTCATTTATAAAGAACATTCATCAGTTGAATATGTTCAAATGTTTTACGAATATGCATGGATATTATACATGTTTATGTGAGAGCAAATAAAAAGATAAGTTGGCAGAGCAAAAAGCATAACACAAACGTTTGCATTTCCGGTTAAATGAATGAGAGGAATGCGTCAAGCGCCGTTAATGGCCAATGTGGAGAAGTGCCTCTACCCAAACCAGAGAGTGGCCCGAGGTCCCCAGAGTTTGCCCAGAGTTTTTCCAGATGTACCCCCTTCAACCCACCACCGCCAACAGCAACAGCTGCTGCTGCTGCTGCTGTTGCTGCTTTTCTCCTGGGCATTTGGCTGCAGTTTATAAATATGCATAAGTTGGCAGTTGTCCGGCCGGGGGATGCGGCTCATAAAATATATATATAAAAAAATAATAATAATAAAAAGATAAAACTCGAAATGAAATCAAATGAAATTGGATAGCGTAGAATGCGAGAGAGACAGCCCAGCTCAGCTTAGCTAAAAATTTATAACGACAACTCAACTAGTCTAAATTAAATTAATGGATGCGGCAAACGCAGCTAAGTAGAAAATTTTAACGTCTTTTCATAGGCTGCATTTCTAGTTAGTTGCTTCCTAGTGGTGTCAAGTAAAGCGAAGAGGGGAGCGGGGAGGTGTGTGTGTGTGTGTGTGTGACTATGTGAGTGTAAGTGTGAGTTGTGCTCGGTGCGGGGTAGCCACATGAAGCACTGGCTAATTATTCATTCATGACATGTTGAATGCACACACACTGGCCGGACGGACTGGCAAGCCGGACAGCGGAGGGACGGACTAAAGTTACCTCGTGCATGCATACAAACACACACACACACAAACACACACATAGCGCATTATTTACAAAAGTTTTTGCAGCACTTGAGCGTGTGTGTTCGTGTGTGTGTGCATGCTAAAGTATCTGACGGATACGCATGCACACATCTGACTGAGGAGCAGCTACAGTAGCCGCTGCAACTTGACTGCCGTTGTTATTGCTTTTGTTGGAGCACTACAAACGCGTCAAGCAGCGTATGCAGGTCATAACCTTTTGCTTGTGCAAAAGTCAAGTACATGTTTCTATTGTTGAGCAGGGAGTAGTGTGACCGTTCTAATATTAAATAATTGTTGCTGACATGACTTTTGACAAATTCCAGGCTATTGAATTAAGCAGGAATTTTTGTATGGTTTTTTAATATTTTAATTAGTGAAAAAACACTTCCTTGATTTTCTCATTTAAAGAAATTGTAATGTAAAATACTCGAAAAATATATGTATATAATATGCAGATTTATTGTGTGCTGACTGCAAAATTTTAGTTTACATTTTGTCGGGCACATTTTCTGCCTTTGCTTGCATTATACGTGCACAGCATACTGGCCTGCAACCTGTGCACGTTCGTCAGCGGAGCAAACAAAGCCTCAAAGCACTGGCCAGCTTAAAACGAGTTGTGGCTGCCCAGAAAGAAGGAACAGCAACAGCAACAGCGGCAGCGACGACGTCGAGCTGCTGCTGCTTGTTGCCGGCACCGTCCTCCGCTGCAGCTCACCTGTGCTCAGTGGTTCACCTGTGCTTCCCTTGCGTCGGTTCTCTTGGTGCTTGTTTTTGTTGTCGCCCCGTTTGGGAGCCTGCTAATAGCTTGTGTTGCCGTCGCTACAAATTAACTTTGGGTCCGTGTTGCATTTTTGAGCTGCGACGCAACTGCGCTGCAAATTACACTATTTTTCACTTGGCCGCCGTGTGAAATATGCAAAAAAATAAAAAAGGAGGAAAATCTTAAAAGAGGACTGGAAAAAAGCAAAACGGATGTTGCATGTGACTCTGAGAAAAACTCTCAGGCACACACGATAGAGGAAAATGCATGCGGGACTCGCGGTTAGGAAATTCTGCAACAGGAAGCTGTAGAGAAAAAAAAGCCCAAAAAAAACTACTGTGGCTGAGATTGCATGACTGAAAGATACTCTGTTTGTAATTTGTAAAGAATACTTTCTGAACTATGTATCGAAGATTACCAACACTATCAGCCTGATCAACCACATTTATGTCTAATGCGATCACACATGAAACTTGTTCATTATACCCTATCAGAGCCTTTCTTTTAATGGGTAAAACCGGAGTCACAGTCGGCATCTCTGGCAAGGATAAGAGCGCTTAAAGTCGCACATTTAGTGACAGTTTGTTGGATTTGCATGGCAACGAGAACGGTGACAACGACAACGGTGACAACGAGAACGCGACACTGCAACGCTTGCAACGTTGACTTGGCAAAGTTGTCATGATTAATGCGTGCCACAAGCTGCAGTTGAAGTGGCAGCAGATTTTCAGCCAGCGACACACACCATACGGTATTTTTTTTGGGTTTTTTCTATTTCATGTAACGCCGACGGAAAAGTGGGTCAAAACGCTTGAAATTTTCAAATGCACTTAGATAAAGTCCAACGCTTTGCTTTGTTTGCCGCGTGCGAGTCCTCTGATGAGAAGCGACGGTTTTTTGTGTTAAAAAATTTTGGCTTGGTTGTATTCAAGTTCATTTTGATAGCAATTAATTTGCCATATTCATAAAGCACTTTACCAAAAATGGTTGGTAATTATATTTCCAATTGAGCTGTCCTAGCTTAACAAATGTTTAACAGAATTGTAATATATCATGTACAGTTTAACTGCCTTTTATTTTTAGCTTTATGCTTTTCAGTCGTATTACGGTTTGAAATCGCCTGTAATATAACTATGAACCCAGTTTACTAAAATACAATTATTTTATATAGAATTCTGTTACAAAACATAAATTCATATTAACTAAATTTATTTAATTTTCATACATTTTGTTATGATTATGATTGAATATGCTTTATTTTTGGTATTCGTATTCGTTTTTTTAGATAATTTGTGTTTTGGTTTTTTTTCGGCTTTGATTCGTTTTCCAACCAAGTCTGCAAACCCGGTTTGAACCGAATCGCTTTAATTCCTTTACATATTTCTTGGCGGCCGCTCGGTTTACAGTTCTCGGGACCGTCCTATCGCTGGCATCGCTTGTCAACTTGGCATTCTATAAACACACACATACACACGCACACATACACACAAACACACACCTTTTTTTTTGTTTTTTGGCCATTTGGGTGCCCGATTTAAAGGTTTCGTGCCTCATTACATTAGAGTTCGATGCAGCGATTATATCTGGTATACGAAGTAGATTTAAAAAGCCAGACTCGCAGATGCTGATACATTTTTTTGTTCTTGTCGTTGCTGTTGTTGTTGTTGGACCTCGTTTGCTGCGTTTAATGAGTAAC
The DNA here is from genome assembly GCA_035043915.1 of Drosophila paramelanica. Taxonomy (NCBI): domain Eukaryota; kingdom Metazoa; phylum Arthropoda; class Insecta; order Diptera; family Drosophilidae; genus Drosophila; species Drosophila paramelanica. The sequence continues at coordinate 6,488,234 of JAWNMO010000674.1, read as the reverse complement.
GTGGCCAACTGCCGTGCCAACTTTTGACATTTGCCAGGGCAGCAAAAAAAAAAAGAAAAAATAAATAAATAAACAAAAAAACAGTAAATTAAATGCAGCTCGAAAAAAAACGAGAGGAAATGCTTGCCGCCAGTGCGTGTATCGAGACTTTGGGTTTGGGTTTTGGGTGCGAGCTCTGCGCGTGGTCACATGTTTGGCTATGGGGCAGCAACAGCCGCAACAACCAACTGGCAGCAATTGCATGCAGTTGCCAAGTCATTGGCCCAGCCTCTACCCTCCCCCCTTAGTTGCCGCCCCCCTCCCTACTTGGCTTGCCTTTCAGCATTTGCCATGTGTGCACAATTTTTATTTTTTATTTTTAATTTTTACTTTTTATTTATTTTATATGTTTTTTGTTGTTTGCTAAAAGGCAGCGCATTAAAATTTAAATTGCATTTCGACTGACGCGTGTGTTTTTTTTTTGTTGTTTTATTTTTATGCAACGGAGGGAAAAAATTATTCTTTTTATTAATACAATGCGACGTTGTCGACGGGGCAGCTACAAAATGCTAATCAGTTGGCAACTGTGTGAGTGCACATATTTAATTTTATATAGACCCGCAATGCTGACCCACCCCCACGCCTGCACGCCCCGCCGCGCCTCCTTCTCGCTTCACAGTTGTTCAGCTACTGTAGAGCAACTGTTGCTGATTTTATACCTTACGCTGCGAGCATACTAAATGCGGCACGAAGTCTGTAACGCTATAAAATGTTTTTTATATGTCATAAATCAGCCTGTGGTGTAAATAAGTGCTTAGAATCACCTGCGTCTATATAACAGCATCGAGTCTGCAAGATATAGTCACAGAATTTGGTGACGATATGTAAAATTATACCACAAACGTGAACACATAACATTTTCTCACTGTTAAATACTGGAAAATCCACATTTATTTATGCAACTATTTTAATTTAAACACTATTTATCAACAAATTGTCTTTAGAAACAATTAAGAGTATTATTCCATTTTAACCCTGTAATTACTGTTACTTTTGTAGGGTATTCAATCGCTATTCAACACATTGTCAGCTGAATTTTTCTTGTTCCATTAATCAAAGGCAAAGTTCAATGAACGAAGACATCACTTAAATGTACTTTGCAGCTCGCTTTTAAAATCTGCCATCTAAATGAAATGAGTTTTTAATTAAAAATGCAATAAGATACGTTACGTACATTAAAATTTGTAAATATAATTTTTTATTCATGTGTTGTTGTTTTTGTTGTTGTTATGTAGTGCAGCAGGCGTGGCAATTATTACATAACACAATAAACACGAATGCGATTTAAGTTATATATGTATAAATATTTATGCATCTATCTGAGCTGCATCTGTTAGATGATTTTGCTATGCCTCTTGTTTTTCCTCCTTCTGGCGGTCTCATTGAATTCCATTGTAATAATATTAAGTGTATTAAGCGCTCGAGGGCCCATCAAAACAAACGTATAGCAATCAGCTGCCTGAGACGAAGGCAAGCTCTTGTTTATTGCAATAATTTGGCCAAAGGGCTACAAAAGGGTTATTCGAATCAAGCAAACAAGCCACGCTAAATGAACAGTACCAGCAAATAGTTCCTTCCTCTCTTTCTCTATATATCTTTTGAGAGATTTCAATGATGCAACTTGAGAGTAAATAACTAGCGGCTGCTTTTAAAAATATTTATTTTGTTAAAGAGTAGCACAGGGCCTTTAAGTGCAAGTCAAATATAACTGAATGCAATCATGCCAAAATTGAAAAAATTTTGACATGTAAAGCCATACTTCAAACTCCCATAACTTTGACAAAAATTAACAGATTTTCATGTTTGATGGCATTTTTATCATGATTTATCCTATAGATTGATTCTGCATTTAAAATATATGCATTATCGAAAATAAATTTTTTTGAAATTTTTGGTACAAAATCACAAGGGTCCCCCCTTATTTATTTTCAAAAAATTTTTTTTTCAAAAATTTAAAATTGCGAATTTTTAATTTTAATCGATTGTGGTTGTCATAATTACTATAAAAAACAACATTAAAAGTGATTTTGAGGGGGTCAAAATTTTGGTCAAAAATCATGCAAAAATTGAAGAAAATTTTGACATGTAAAGCTCTCGGATCCATAGGTCCCATATTTCAAACTCTCATAACTTTGACAAAAATCAACCGATTTTCATGTTTGATGGCATTTTTATCATGATTTATCCTATAGATTGATTCTGCATTTAAAATATATGCATTATCGAAAATAAATTTTTTTGAAATTTTTGGTACAAAATCACAAGGGTCCCCCCTTATTTATTTTCAAAAAAAAATTTTTTCAAAAATTTAAAATTGCGAATTTTTAATTTTAATCGATTGCGGTTGTCATAATTACTATAAAAAACAACATTAAAGGTGATTTTGAGGGGGTCAAAATTTTGGTCAAAAATCATGCCAAAATTGAAGAAAATTTTGACATGTAAAGCTCTCGGATCCATAGGTCCCATATTTCAAAATCCCATAACTTTGACAAAAATCAACCGATTTTCATGTTTGATGGCTTTATTGTCATGATTTGTTCTAAAGATTGAACTGATAGCTAGAGCTGTCAGTTCTGTATTCGCCTAATCCTTGCGGGCTTGTAAATGTCCTGGATGGGAAACCAATCAGATAAGGAATTTACATTGTCCTTTGTTCAACTGATCCCACCGCACATCGAACCTACTTAATCGAATTTAAATATTTATGTAAAGCTTATTACACAAATTGATTTTCCATTGTTTTGCTTGCAATGGCAACTCCTACCAAGAGAACATATTCAATTAGATTGGAATTTATCGAGTGTATTACCAGCTCAAACTACTCGCGTCATATTTAACAAAATAGATATCATACCAATATTACGGTACATGTATGTTTTATGCGCTCCTTGAGACCCTCTTTTATTGTTCGCTGAGATCCTTGCAATTATTTCCTTTGTTTACATTTCGACTCTTCACAGCTCAATGCACTTGCTGGCCAGTACAGCAGCCGCCTACCCACCTTCCGCCACCCACTCAGCGAACTTACCCCACTTCTTGTCTATATCATATCAGTTGTAGGCTTAGCGCGCCGTTGCTCCTCAGCTCCGCTTTTGTCTTCGTGCGGAGGCCAGCGGCATTTGGCGTAGACAAACATAAAAACTCCCTTCATTGTTTATCTTACAAATACAACAACAATTCGGAAAACAACAATATTCGTTGCATGCCCCAATCAAGCAGCACACACACAATGTTTATTTTGATTTGTATCGTCAGGCCCGTGCACTCCCCATCTCCCTTTCCCGCTTGGCTCCATTTCAGCTTTAACTAAAACTCTTCACATACACATTACACTTATCAACGGGGGCCCCACATACGGCCTGGTTCATAATTTTGTTTATTTAATTTTTATGTCATGTGCCGTTCGTCGTCGCTCGTCGTTCGTCAACGGCGTGTGGGTTTGTGTTCCCCCTCCACCCATCCTCTCTCAATTCATGGGTACACGGACATCAACTCTCTAGCCACATGATGAGCACCATCCACTAGCATCAGCATCAGGCGGCAGCAGCATCTTCTTTGCGTGGCTCCTGGCATCAAGTTGTCATGCTTCAGTTGTTTGATTGCCTCTGCTCGCTTGCATTGGCCCCAGGCGGCGGCTCACCTCGATGTGTGCGCCCCTTTCCCCCTCTCTCTATATTTCTCTATCTCTCTCTTTTTCTCGCGCTCCCCGCTTCATCTACTGCTTAGATTATATGCCGCGTATTCCCCAGCCAGAATGCTGCTTGTTATATCCACAAATATACGAAAACACACACACACAGTACTCCACGAACGCTACGATAGACAATTTTATTTTCATTTTCCATTTGTATACCCCGTAGAGTGATAAAAGGAATGATAAATTGGTGATGTTTTCGATCTTGCTTAATTTTGGATTCAATGGAGTGATCGGGTAATAAACGCAACAGTAGAATGAAATTAACTTTTCCTTAAATGTTTTACAAAATATTTTTTTTACATTTTTATATTTTTTTGCACTAATATTTTTATTGATTTATTGTTATATTACCATCAAAACTAATCATTAATTTTAAGAAACTTATTTTTTAAGTTATTCAAAAACTTTCATTAGTGCAAAGTAAACTTCTGAATCTGTAACCGATTCTGGGCACAATTTCTAAGTTTTTACCATCTTCATGTCTTTTCATATAAAGTAAGTAAGTAAGTTAAGATTCGGCTTTAATTTTTGGTATAAATATTTTAGGTCTGTCATTATTATTTAGGAAACTTTCCTATCTGTTGACAGGATATGTTCTAGTCGAGTACATTTGATTATTGCAAGGTATTTTTTTTTTTTTTGCGTAACTAGTGTATTTTTCTTGGTTTTCTAATTTTAAAATCGTCTTCGAAATGTTGTCTGGCCGGGCAAAGCTTCGACTTTGCCTTTGGCTCTCGCTCGGGTTCGGGCCAAACAACGTTGTTTACGGAAGTTTTTTTTCTGAGTTTTTTTTTTATGTGCCTTTCCCTGTCGTTGTTGTTGTCATCCTCGAGTGCAATGCCATGTAGTCATCATTGTCGTCATCATCATCATCATCGTCATCATCATCGTCATCATCTTCATTGCCGTCGTCTACGTTCTTGTATCTTTGTATCTGTATCTTTGTATCTTTTGCAGTTTTGAAGTCAACTTGTTGTGCAAGTCAATGTCGAGCCAACTCTGTTGACTGCGGCAAACTTTAATTTAAAATCTATTAGACAGACTGGAAGTTGTCGTTGTTACTGTTATTGTTGTTGCTGTTGTTGGTGTTGTTCTTGTTGCCTTTTGCTGCATCGTTTGTTATTAATTGATTTCCTTATTAAGTTGAGCAGCGTTGTCGGAAAATGCACTGAGGCAGCTTTGACGCAGTTTGTCTAATTAGAATGTGATTATAATTAGTCTGGTAAAGTTTGCTCGCAAAAACTGTTGCCATGCAAAATGCTCTTTATATTTCCATCACTGGTTGCCCCCTTCCTCTCTCTCTCTCTTTCCCTATTTAGCCAAATCAGCGTCTGGCTTGGTCAATCTGTCAGTCAGTCTGCGGTTTTAGCTTGGCTTTTTAGCTCTTTGATTTCAGCCGGTTGTTTCAAAGTGAATCGGAAATGGGCACTGGCTGAGTTAAACACTTGGCCATTCAGTTGCATAATGATTAGAAATGCGGTAAGTGCAGTGTAGACTGAAGTGTATTGACTGAAGTGCAACAGCCCCAACAGACCGAATAGAGTATAGAGTGTGGAGTAAAGAGTCTGTGCAGTGTGTGTGCTGTGTGTGCTGTGTGTGAAGTGTGTGTGAAGCGTGTGTGCTGACAAGTTAGAAGGCCGCCAGAGATCAAAGAATTGCAGCTATCAACAGGCCTAACTCAAACAGTTAGGGTGCTTCAGCCGGGAGTGCTCGATTAGCAGATACTCTGTAATCAACTGTGAGCTGCTGTAAAATACATTTAAAGTTTGTTCTAAAATAAATTTAGTGCTAAAATTATTTTATTCGAAATGGCTATGAATATATGAAAAATCGAAAAATATCAAATTAAAAAATTTGCAATTATAAAATGTCTTGCGTATACTATACAAGTATTAGTATGTATAAAACCAATAACTTTAATTAATTACTAGCTTTGTTTTTCAAATAATCTTTTAACTGAACATTTAAATACACTCTAATAATAATATGCTTTTATTTCGAAACAAGTTTAATAGTACCTTTTTACTATTTCCGTATGTCGATTTTTCTCAATCAACTTATTTAAATTAACCTTACAACATTATCAACGTTATGCCGTTATAGCGCTTATCAACCAAAGTGTTTGTGCAACAAAAAGCCGCAGAACTAAAATTATTAAAAACATAAAAAGTAACTTTTATTCTAACTATTTCGAAATTCCACATGGTAAACGAGGCGTGCCTCAAGCCAACTTTCAACTTTGGTGCACATTCTCGCACATTTTATCCCACCACCACCCCCCTGCGAGGAAGCTTCTCCAAACCATTTTGCCCCCTAACAACCGGTGCTTGTCTGACAAGCTGCCCATTGCCGGCAGTTTGCAATTTTCACAAAACAATTTCCATTACTGCAACTTTTTAATGCCCCCACAACGCTTCGGTCCCTCTTTGCGTCTCATGTGTTGCCACTCAATAAAAATATGCTTTATGAATTAATGAAAAGAAAATGTTTATACCAACAACAATAACAACAACAACAACCACCACGACAACAGCAGTTAAAGCCGCTGCGAGCGAAGGAGGGGAACCGCTGGAGACGTGGTTCGCGATAAGCATCTTGCCAGGGCAACTCCCTGTGTGTGAGTGAGTGTGTGTGTGTGTGTGTACGCGTGTGTGCCTAGTGTTTAATTTTACAGCTGCGCTTGCTACAACACTCCTCCTCCCCCGCCCACCGCACGGCCTTCACTTCAGCTGTTGCTTGTGTGTTATTGTTGAACAGGTTTTTATTTCAACATTTTGTGGTCAAATTTACAGCGAATTTTAAGAACTAAATAATTAATACAACTGAATAAACTAAGATTAGAGTAGGTGGACAACATTTTAAACATTGTAAACATAAATAAGAGCATTGAGCCAGTGAGTACGTTTATTTTAATTTTTTTAAGCATTTAATTTATGCGCTTTAGATTGAATGAATCGTAAAATTGTAAGTTATTAATTATTATTTTTAATTCACAACATTAACCTCCTTTTAATGAAGTGGCATATAATGGTAATTGGGGGATTAATATGTTGAAAATGACATAAAATAATATTTAGTATAATTTATTTGTATATTTATTTAATACTGAAATACGTAGATGAAAATAAAAGAGCTTTCGTGCTTGAATTCCTAAAAAAAAGCATATTTGATGTGTTTGAAAATATTTTCTTTTCGAGATTTTAATTTAGAATTTAATCCTATTTTCTGGTCAATGCTCATGTTAATCGAATGATGATTAGCACCATCATAATTCATAATATGTAACTAGTTTCCAATTATTATTCCTTTCTTAACTGCAATTAGCCCGTTTTGCTCTTTAGCTTACTTCTAATCATCATGGTCATTATTATTGTTCTCATCATTAAGCATCATTGTTGCCGTTTGTAATTAATGCATGACAAGCGATATCATCGTCTGCATATCCTTTGTCGTACTTGCCACATTGCTGGCCAGAGCATACTCCAGTTGTTCTGGCCATTTGCTTGGCCAACAAAACAGATGACTCGAAAACGGAAATTGATTTCTGGTATGCGCATTTTGCAATCTGCAAAAGCGGAAATGATTGCATCACCTAATGCAACCACGTGCCGCATAGCCAAGAGACTGACAGAGAGCAAGACAGATAGATAGCGAAAGACAGATTGAGAGAGAGAGAGAGGGAGAGAGAGAGAGACAAAGGGAGACTGAAAGCGACTTTGCACAGTCGAATGACTTGTAGGTTTTGCGGGGTGTACTCGGAGGGCAGGGCAGGGTATTTTACTGCAGCTGTAGCCGTTTGCTGGTGCTGCATGCAAATTGCGTCAAATTGCATATTTCCGGTGGTCGACGGGGCAGCGCGTAAATATTTTATGCTTCATTTTGTCTTGGCCTAGGCAAGTGAATTATGGCTAATTACAAAAAACAAGAATGCAGTAACAACAATAAGCAAGAAAATAAAACTTGGCTGGCAAACTAAACGCAACGAGGCGAAGCACAAAACTCCACGTTGACGTCCACGTCCACGTCCCTGGCCCTGACAATTCATCCCCCCAGGGCGCTATAATGCGGTCGTCGGTCGACGGTCGTCTACTCGGCCACACTTCTAGGGTTACAAGTCGAAATTCGTTTGGCTTTGCCGCATGCCGCATGCCGCTCTTAATTTATACCTTGCCACACTACGCACTACACTCGGAGAAAAACAAGCTTTTTAAAAATGCTGGTAATAATATCATCTTGTCTTGCACATTTTGAAATTAAGTAAAGTTGTTAATGTTTGTTACAAAAAGGAAAAAAACGCTTGACTAGCAATAAAACTGTTTGTTGTTTGCACAAGGGCTCGAACCTATGCCTTGCCTGTAGACACGAGTTTAGCACATTTGCCTTTTTTTTCTAGGGATGCTTTTTAACTATTTTGAAATAAAAAAATATATAATTTCTTTAATCATCATTTGGTTCATTTATACAAATTTGCTTTTTATTTTTTTAAATATGATCCAAACATTTCTTTGATTAAGTTCCGTATTAGATGCTTGTACTTATTGCCTTTTTGAATTTCGGAAGAAGTTTACTGCCGGCTTAGGTAATTTCTGCCCTTTGATTAGAATTGACTTTAGCAAATTCCTTTTCGCTTTCTTTTCTCTCAGTGTAGATTGTACAATGTTGTTACTGTTGTCCATTGTGGTCGCACTTGGGTTTCCCTTTCAAGTTGGCTGCCCTCTCGCATTTGATTTAGTGCACGGTCCTCGTAATTTAGATTTGTGGTCGACTAGCTGGAAGAAAACGATGAAAAAGAAGAAGAAGGAGAATAGAATAGTGGTAACATAAAACGTGTTTAACCAATTTCTTTGCCCTATGTACGCTTATCTATACCTCAACTGCTGCTTAAAGATGCTAGAAAGTCTTTTTAATTTCCTTCACAGCTTGCGCTGCATGTTAATGATAAGAACCTGCCACAGATCTTTAGCCGGATATAAAGTAAACGACCGCTGCTTAAGCCTAATGTGCTCGTTTGTGCCTGAAAATTTAAGGGTGAAACAAGATGGGCAATTTAAAGCCTAAAAACTGCTAATGTTTCTGGTTTTTGGCCGTATTTGTTGGGGGATTTGGATGTTTTCATGCGTGCCTTTTAATTATGTAACTTTTTTGCTTTTGAAGTACAAATTGATTTTAGGATAAACTAACAAAAAGAAATGCGGGCTTGAATCCTAAGATTAACTGCTAAGATGTTGTTGTTGTCTTTGTTTGTCGGTTTAAGTTAACAAATTTTGATATGCAGTAAAAATCATGCTTAAGTTTTATCATAATAGCCTAATAATAAAAGCAATGATAAATATGATAATACACAACATGCCCACTAATACTTATAATGAAAATATTTTATAATATTAATAAAATAACCAATGTTCTTTAAAATTTTTAATAAAATTAAAGTTGAAATCGTTTAATTTAATGTTAGCTTTAGCAACCAACCATAAACCAAAGGCCAAGCCCTAACTCAACATTATTTTATGTTGTCCCCATTGTAAAACTTTAGCAAATGAACGCTAAAATAACAAACTTTACGCATTGCTTAGTTATTCATTGAAGCCGACCCCAATACCCTCGATAAACAGTGCAGAGGAAAGGTGGAGTGTCTACTTGAATGGCATTCGCTGTAAGTCCTTCAACACTTCCTGCGCCGGGCCTAATGAAAACAACGACAACAACTTGGTCCGAACTGTCGCAGTTCGTTCAACTAGGTGGGCCAAAGTCAAACAAGTGAAACATTTCACAGTCACAAAAGACCCAACAATTAGTCATCGGTCACAATAGACCAAGGAGAGTACTTATATATATAGTGTATATATCTATATCTATATCTTTATATATATATTTATGTGAGTTGGCATAATGTAAAGCGAGACAATTGCCTTGCTAATTTCTTGTGCAAATACAAACTTCCTTTGGCTAATCTACATAATTATCTGTCCGTCTCACTCACACCTTCTCATGCTCTGCCTCCTTCTTTCTCTTTACAGGTAAGCTGCAGTCGTGAAGCATATTTCAGCCTGAATGCGTTAATGTGCTCTAATTTGCAAGCCAAGAAGATGTTGCAGATGCAGGCTGCCTAGGCAGGACTGGTTTTTACCCTGCCTCAAACTCCTGCCCCGTCCCGCCCCTATATCAACAGGTAACACCGATATGCAAACTACACTTATATTTGCGCATTTGTGAGCATTATTCGTATTGCCATACCTGGAACCCGGTCTCAGTGCTTATGGCCAGCGGAAAGCGTGTGAACTGTTTCTGTTATAGGGGTCCGGTTCCGGGGTCGGTTTCCCAGTTTTGGTCTGGTTCAGGGTCCCTGGGTCTGTGCTAATGCCCAGCGGCTAACTTTAATTAAGTTCTCAAGGAAGCGTTGCGGCTACCGATGGACTTCCTTAATTTAGTTATTTGTATCTTGACAGTATGACAAACAGGTGGACATTTCTGAGAAATGCTAAATGTGTACTAAAATAACGTTTAGGGGAATTTAATTATAAATGCAAATGATATAAGGTCTAGATACACAATAGATGCAAAAATATAAATAGCATACTTTTATAAATAGAACGATATTTATTGGAAAAATAACAATTTAGGAAAAGACTCTCAATTGACAAATTTATAGGATTGAACAAGAAGTCACATTCATCACATGAAAGATATTCCATTTTGTAGTTGAACAATTTCAAAAGTTTTAAATTTTATATTCTGACTTAAAATTATTCATATTGACTATTCTTTTTCACAAAATTTTGCAGCAGAAATTTGGGGTCTTAAATATTTTGTCCTCGATGCTTTTATTTGACTTTGAACTACAGCTCATTCGTTTCCATTAAGTTATGTATGTGCTTATTTATTTAAGCTCAATTATTTTCTCACATTTATGACTTTTCCAGTGTTTAGAAATAGTTTCAGCCCTTTTAATCCGACTATCATATCGGTTTGGTCCATTTGACATTTATTGCTAGTTGGCCAAATGCAATTTGGCAAAAGCAACTAACCAACAGAGTGTCAGAAACACACACAACACAACACACACGTCTGCCTACACTAACTAGGATCAGCTGACAATATGCTTTCGGTTCAGGAGCAGCTCTCAAAGTTTTAAGCGGCTTCCACTTGGCTACCAAACAACAACGACAACAACAACAACAACATTGACAGCAACAACAACTGGCTGTCTGGTGCAACACGCATAATCAACACTTCATCCTTGGGGTATTGGCCTGTTCGGTGACTGTTTTTATGGCCAGGCAACTTCAAAAAGGCCAAAAACATTAAAGCGCACACAACATTGTCTATGTCCATTTAGAGGAGTGCTAATAAGGGAGGGGCGGGGGGAAAAATGGTTGCTTAAGGGAAGCACGGTAGTTGCAGTTACAATTGGCCCGGCACATGTTGTGTTGTGGAGGTCAATGACAAGCCGCAGCCGAAGCCGAAGCCGAAGTGCCCAAGAGCCCAAGAGCCCAAGTTTCAGGTTGAAGCTCCCACAGCCAAGCCTAAGACTTGCGAGCCAACGAAGCATGCATACTAAGTAACTGCAGAGCGGGGTGTGGGGCTGCGGGGTGTGCAACGGCAGCTATGTGTGACCACGGGCCAGACCCGAGACCTGCCCCCGGTCCCTTTATCCAGCCTCTGTCTGAATGCATTCGTGCGTATGCCAATGACGATCCGTTGGCCAGTTAACAACACGATTTGTTATTGTTGCTCCACCAGCCAGCAGAGACTGCACTAAACAAGGGAGGGGTATGTGTGTGTGTGTCAGTGTGTGTGTGAGAATGTGTGTGTGTGTGTGTATGCTGCTATGCCAGAATCGAACCTTAAGCCTAGCAACCTGCTGGCTTTGCTGAATTTATTAGCAGTCCAGTTGCCAGTTGCCAGTTGCTACCAAAGCAGACACGACACGAGTGGAGAGCCAATGCAGTGGCAAGTCCAGGGGCAGGAGGTGATAAGGCAAAAGGGGGGTCCGCTTAGACACAGGCACCAAAACCAAAAGCGGGCCGTGCGCCGCATGATGCACCGCATTCCTGCGCAATCGATGAGTAAATAATGACCAAAGCAACGCAGCCAAACTGGGGCGTACATCGAAAGGGGACAGGGCGGGGGGAGGAGTATTGCTGCTGCTATAAATGTGGGAGAGCGGGACGGGGCCAGAACCCAACTGTAGCTGGCGTGCGGGCTGTTGTCGTCGTTGTTGTAATCACACTCAGCATGCATTTCAACATGCTGGCCCCGCTCGCGACCCCCGCACACATTTTGTGGTTGCCTGTTGTTGTTGTTGTTATTGTGGCGCTGGCATATTAGCGCCTATTGTTTGGTGGGGGCCAACGCCCCATTATAATTTGAGTTAATTACGTATTTTAGCTATATAAATATTTCATTTATCATTAAAGCATGCAGTCAGAGCGAACAACCCCCGGGCCGGAAAATTCAGTTCCATTCATGGGCCACCGCAAAATGCAAACAAAATTTTTGGTGGCTCGAACTTTGAACCTTGCCGTGGTGGAGTATCGCTCGGTGTGGCCAGTACGCGTAATTGAATATGAATTTATAATGGGGGCCAGTTTCAGAGAATTGTGTGTGTGCTAGTTTAAATACAAGTTGGGGGGAAAGGGGTTGAGTCAACGCTTTGTGCAAACACTTAACAATCGAATTATATGCCTGCTGTTCAGTGTTGTGTTTGTGTGTGTGTGTGTGTGACCTAGGCAATCTCTGAGTGGTCCCTAGGGCGCAAGTTAGGCAGCCAGAACTACCCTCAAGCAGCTTGCCTGTATGCAAGGATGCAAGGAATCGAGGCATCCTGGAGTGCCGGAGTCAAGTAAGCATAAACAAGTCAACAACAAATACGTTTGCTCCTAAGCTCTCCTAAGTTCATCCTCCAGCTTCCTCAAATAAATGAAGCAAAACGTTTTTAATGGGCTTTTCGCAGCGCTTGTCGAATGGCCTTCGTTTTGGATTTGGCCAACGAAATCAATAAGCGATAAATCGCAAACGAAAGACAATTGAATGCCGCATAAGCTGATGAGAAAATAAGTAAGATGGTCAAGGCGAATCGATAAAGAGGAAAAAAGAAAATTAAAGAAGGCTAAGCACGTAAAATATAATTATTTATTTTCGATAACCTAATTGCTTCAAGGTAAACAATAAATAAGATCAATTTCGAAATATAAGCGATAACTAATTAGAATTATTTTAATGATCCATAAATAAATAAAAAAAAGAAAAAATAACGATATATATAAAAAAATAAAATAAAAAGATATATTTTAATTAAATTAAATTATTAAAATTATCTTCCTCTTTAAATTTTATTTTATTTTAACCCTCCGTGTATTCTATTATTTTATTTTTCAAGTCAGCTAAATTTTAAAGTATGCAATATAAGATCGTCAAATATCCATCAAATAAGTATACTTTAAAATTAAATTAACACAATGAATCAGCAGTTTAAAACTTAAATGATACAAGCAAACAATATTTTTAAACACTTGTAAATCTTTATTTTATATACAACTTGTTATTGCTCTATCTATTGTTCACATAACTAAACTTTTACTCCCATAGCAAAACTCAAAGCTGTGCAGCAAAACATTATTTCTAAACAATTAACCTTTGTAAGACTTTAACTCGACGCACAGTTCTTTACCATGTTGTGTGGCTACACACCCCAAATAACTGTCTAGTCATGGCAGGCACAGCCCATTCCATTGCCATAGTTTCTCCACACCCACAAAAGTTGTGCCTCTGCTGCAACTGGGCTATCAACTTGTTTTTCTATTTCCTTTTTTTTATGGAGGTCTAGACTCGGGAACTCCTGCCTGTTCTGCAACTTTAACTACTCCTGCTGTTGTTGGGGGCCAAAGTTTAACTTATGCTTTGCTTCATTATGTAATTATCAGTTTGTGCAATGAACCGTACCATACTCTTGACTATATCTATAAATATATACATATCTGTGAATGTGTAAATTATTTAACAGCCAGTTGGTCATTTGCTGAATTTTCCGGGTTGTTGTTTGTTTTGCTTGTGGTTACAATTGAATTTACAAATTCCAACTGTTGCCAACTCATGAGCTGCTTATTATTGTGAATTTTGTTGGACATATTCTGTGGAAATCTCTATTAAATATTTAATTTTCCGTAATTAAATTTAGCTCCAACTTAAACTAATTCAATCAAATCAGATTTCAGGCCAAGTGACACATATTTAATGAATATATATGTTGGCCTAGCTTCTACCCCCAATCAACGTTCGGGCGGAACTGATAGTTGATAACGGATAAATGATAACAGATAAGTAGATAACAGGTGACAGTGCTCGCCCATTGTATTCGACCTGCTTATCAGGCTGCTTATATCATCGGTGATTAATTCAGACACCAAAATGCCACATCATATTCATTGGGGTTTTCACGTTCTACTTTCGTCACTTCCTTGGGGCTTTCGTCTTCTTCGACTCTGCCCCGAATTTCAAGTATTCTATATAAGCATAAATATTTGATGTAATTTCAATACTCCCCCATTCTCAGTCTCCTTCCTTGCTTTTACTTTGCCTGGCGCATTATTGATGGAAATTCGATAGGCCGGCTAGACTGGGCGATAACAGCTAGCTGACAATTGTTTTCCCGGGTATCAAGAGGGAGTTGCCGGGGGAGGGTTCAGTTAAGCTTTGACAGCAGCTGGTCTAGTGTTTGTCGAGTATTGGGGACACATGCGAACAAAGCTCTTGGGGAGTTGGGCTTGAAATGCCATTAACGGTAACCAAAAGCGTGAAGTTTGAGAACTTGGTAAACAAAGAAGAACTAGAACAACTCTGGAGTTGATGGGGCTGATATTTGTAATATCCACTTAGTTACTTGAAAATAAACCAAAAAATAAATAAATAAAGTAAAAAGAGAGTTTGTAACAGAATTTTGTTAAATTTACGTTTATATAAATTCATTTTCTGTTAACAATTTTGTTTTATTATAAAACGATTTTCAATAAAACAATTTTGCTATAATGATTAATGATATTAATGATTATTTAAATCAATATTTTTCAAATATGGATTTCGTATTTAATCGTTTATTTAAAATTGGAATAAAATAAGAATTAAAATTTTTTTGAGCTTTTATAAATAGTTTCTTGAGGTACATAACTTTATTTAATTCAATTCATAACTGCAATTAATTTGCAAACTATTTTCTTAGAATATTTTACTTCTTTTTCTTTAGCCCTAAACTTTTGCTCTTCAACTCCCAAGTGATTACTCATATTTAAGCTGCGCAAGCTGCCTTAAAGATATTTCTGATCCACAAATTGAACTTCGTCAACATTTAAAGGGTATGAGGCGGGCGGGGTTGCTGGGATCAATACCTTATAACGTTATAACATTTTTGCACTTGGGAGTCAAGCGACCTGCTAAAAATGCTTGCTTCATTGCGTCTGCTGAAGTTCGGTGAAGCATGAAAGCGCTTTTCGCACTTGCAACAGGCCGCGGCGCCACACAGTGCCACCAGCTCTAGAACTCTTCAACCTTCTGTTTGCTGGCTGTCTCATCTTTATATACTCCTCCCCCCTTCGACAGCCGCCTCTGACCAAATAACAGCACGTTGACATTAGCCTTACAAGCTCGTGAGCGGCTGTCATAAACTTTTATTATCATTACACTTACGTTGACTTCCCCTCTTTCTACATTTCTGGCTGTCATATTTGTTTTATTGACTGCGCTGCATGAGCGTGGTCAAAGGGGGGTTGGGTGGTGAGGCACTCATTCACTGGGTGTCATGCTCTGTAAACTGCAGTCAATGTCCTCTTTTGTTTTCAAACACTGTCTCCGGACCCGGTCAGGGCCTGAAGTGCCTGAAGTTAGACGTAGATGGTCGGGGGGAAGTGTCACAAATGCACTTCTAACATTTGTCAGCGGCAAAGTGTTGCAGTCGCTGATAAGATTACCGCTTGCTGATAACACTTCGTGTAGGCATTTCCTGGAGTCGCACGGCTGACATTTGATAAGCACTTGAACGGTCGTTTACCAATGCTGAGATTAGTGCCAGAGTTGGCAAGAGGCCCATTTGCCACTTGAACTCCTCCCATTGTAGATGTGTATTTATCAGCCCTCCTGTTGCTGCCCCTTCCCCTTTGTCTCACTCGGTTTTTTGACAAGTTCTTTAAATGTTTCATAGTTGCGCGAGGCTTGAATTTGACTTGGGAACGACGCTTCAAGCCTCCTTTTTTTTGGACATTCTTTTCTAATGCTGCTTCTTGTTATGCATGTTATTATTCTTCTTATCAATCCATTTGCCACACTTGCTTCTACTTCAAAGTGTGTTCCGTAATCAGTCTAAAGTGTTGTTAAAATAAAAAAGGGAAAAGTGTTCATTTTAAAAATGGTTTTCTTCAGATACCCTGTTGAAAGCTCCTTAAAATATATATATGCAAATCATTTATAAAATAAATGAAACCACAGTTTTTAATTTATTTGAATTTAAATTTAAGTTAAATTACACAAATCTCGTAGCTCTTATGTCTATATATAAATATACAATTATGCATAGCAAATTAGTTAGTTCCTCGCAGTTATAAAAGTTAAAGGACATAAGTGGTACTTTGTATACCCTGTATAACGAGTTTATATGCTTGCTGAATATATATACATGATGATGATTATGGTTAATCATCATCATGTATATATATTCAGCAAGCATATAAACTCGTTATACAGGGTATACAAAGCAACTAACACAATGCAAATGAGTACATTGGGGGCCCGTTTGACGTTCGACTTTGAGACTAGGTCTGAATTAAAGTTTGCGATGCTTTGCTTTAGCTTTTTCTTTTACCTACTTTCTTTCATTCTTTCTCTTATTGTCTTCTTCTTTGGCACATGACAAACCACTCCTGTGTGTGTGTGTGTGTTGGCATTGTTGTCAGTAAGCCGTGTGGAGTGAGGGTTAAAAGGATGGGTTGAGCATAGGGTGCGATGACAGCTGGGTTGGGTTATGTTTCTGGTATCGTGGATAAAGGGGTAGGGGGGTAGAGGGGGCGTGTTTTGTGGCACACGTACAATATACATGCATGAGAATACGAGCTCATCTACATAAAGATATATAAGTAGATATGTATTTTGCGAGTGCATATCCTTTGGCTTATCCCCGTTGAGGAGCGTGTGCTTTGCGCCAGCTTGTCGTTTACCCGAAGGCTCGGGTTTATACATTCAGCTCGTTCATATTACACAAAACAGAAGCACTTTGCAACGGATTAGGTTTTAGGTATGTCTGATATTCAAAGTGGGAATGTCAAACGGGGCGCCTGTTGAGTGATGTGTTTGTGTGTGTGCGTGTGTGTGTGTTCGTGTGTGTTGCGAGGGGTTAGTGGATTAAGAGATGAAACAAGCATTTTACACTACTACATATGTGCTATATCATGTTAAACTCTTTGTGAAATTACTTTTCAAAAAATGAAACCAAGGAGATGCTTAGAAGAAACCATTTCAAGCAATTAAAATATTTAAAGTTTTAAATTTCGTTTAATTCATTCAAGCATATAAGTATTTTATATAACAGAGATTAAAGTATAAAAGTCACTTGAAGCTGCCAACGCGTTTGGGCATCTTGGTTTAATCTTGAGTTTGTAAGACAGTGTACATATTTGTTTTAATTGACTTTATTATAACTTTAGCTTTAAGATTAATAAAATAATTAGTAAATTAATTAAATTTTAATTTAATTTTTATTGGTAAAACTTGTGATCAACAAATTTTAACATAAGATACTTTGCTTTTTACTTGGAAAAAGAAAAGTTTGGCTTAAGGGCATACAAATTTATTTAATTTAAAATTTCATTTTTTATTATACAGCTGCATAATTATTTTATCTTATATATTTTTTCTCTAATTAATGCAATGTAATACAAATATATTTATATACATAATTATTTTTTTACCTAGTTTACTTTTAGGGTCTTGTTAAGTAAATGTCATAATCTATATTAAAAATAATAATAATTCTTTATTAATTTGCGTTTGTAACTATCTTAAGATTTTTTATTTTCTATTTATAGTCAAGTCTGTTTTGTTTTATTTCTGCAGTTTTCTTTAGTTAACACTCAAAATAAAAGTGGATAAACTTTCAGAGTGGCTTTAAGTTAGCCTCTTTAAATTCTATAATGTTTTCTTCAACTGTGTACAGTTGCCTCAACTCTTAACTATTTGCAGCACTCGTTTAAGAGGCTTTGGTGATTTTTAAACTCTAAAAAGGTCTGCAACCAATGCGCAAAAAAAAACAAGCCAATTGAAGCCCCTCAATCAACAAGGTCCCAGCGGCAGACAGCTCTAGAGATCTGCAGCGTCAACAATCAGTCAGTCATTCATTCCATACGTACACCGGCTGGTTCATTCATTCATTCATTCGTTCAGTCATTCGTTCATTTGCTCATCCATAGAGCCGGCTCATTCATGCCCAGCGAGGCATTCATTGCAAATCCGCACAATGTCTTTAATTCCCTTGATATTTCACTTTGTGTGCCGCCGCCGAGCAAACAGACACCCAACAAATAACTAGGTGTATATATTTAGTTGTCTAGCATAGTCCACACAAACACACAGCGAAACAGAGATAGAGTGAGACAGAGAGAAAGAGAGAACGCGGGCTTGGCGGCAGCTTAACCCATGGCTGGTTGCAGTGGCAGCACGCCAATGTGGGGGCGTGGCAGCACCCATGGGTGTCATTGCTACGTTTAATATTGCAAAAAGGATGCCGGCAGCGACAGGAGCAGCAACAACAACTTCTACTAAAACAACAACAACAACACCAACGATTTGGAGGACGTCGCGGTGGCGCCCACATTTGTCTTGCGCCCACATTTGTCTTGCGCCCCACTTCCTTCTTGCAGGAGCGAATTTCATAGAAGGGGGGTTGGGGGTAGGGAGTGCGAGGCGCTTGATATTTACTTTAGTCTGGCATTTGCTTTATGCTCTCAAATAAAAAACCGCTTTCCCTCGCTGCTGTTTGCCGCTACAACTTCCACTTTGTGTATACCCTAACAGTGGATATTATAGATTTTCAATAGATTTGTAACGCATAGAATCAGATAACTGGGATTATTTAGTGATAAATCACTTAGTTGTAAAGCTATATTGGCTCGATGTAATGTATGTTATAGCTGCCATAGGAAGTATACATAAAAAACATTATTTTACAGGATATTCAAATTAAATTTGAGAGAGTCAGACGCATTTCTAACATTTTCAATATCGGAATATAGAAACGATTATTGAACAATGAGTTTTTGTGTGAAAAACTTTTTGGTTTTTTTCAAATATCTTGCATCTTATCTTCAATATCCACTATTCTTAACTACTGCTATTGGAACAATCATTTCAATTGCAATTGATAAACAAATCTTATTATAATAATAATCTTAACATAATTACGTCTTGATGTCCTATGTCTATTAGAGTATTCGTTCTTTGGCTTAGCACGAACAACTGTTTCTCTCCCTTTTTTTTTGGTTTTTGCCTGATTTTTCCACAATTTTCCTTACACATTTTTATACTTATTTCTCTCGCCATTTCACTTTTCGCAGTTCCTGCCGCTGTTGTTGGGTGTAATGTTTGATTTAGTGTTTGTTTTTTAGCTCTCTGCTTCCGTTTGCTGAGCTCTGATCCAAGCTCCCCCTCCGTCCTCTCGCCGTCTTGCTCGACAACCCGATATGCCCACTTTGTACAACCCCATTTTCATTTCCCTTATTTTTTCTTGTTTGGATTTCCCTCTGTGTGTGTGTTGGCTTTAATAAGCTTTTATTTCCGTTTTTCAGCATGTTTTACTATATGCTTTTCATGCAATTTTTCCTTTTCTATATTGTTTTTATTTGTATTTTCATTTTTGTTATTGTTGGCGATTTTTACTTTTCCTGCACCTTGTTGCTGCTATCTTTTTTTCGTACTCCATTTGGCGCTCTTATTCATAGCTTTTAATTTGCGGTCGAAATGAAATAACAATAAATAAAATGGCCACTCCGCGGCCCCCAAAGTGGAAGGGGCCTCTATCCACACCCGCCTTGTGCCACTCCCCTGGATTTCCCAGCTGTCTCTAGCGGGTCTTTTAACATTTGTGCAAGAATTCTGTTGGAATTTTATGTAAAAATCTGAAGGGAAGACGAAGAGGGAAATAAAAAAAAAGCAAAATAATGTTGCCGCTATTTGTTTATATTTGTTTTTATCTAGATGGCGTTGATTGCAGGTATTTGTCTGTGGGCGCTGCGGACGCATTTGGGTCCGCACTTGGGCCCCAACTTTTGTGGCCGCTGCGATGTGATTAAGAAGTTCGCCCGGTCTCCAACCTGGCCGCGCACAGAGATTAGTGTGCCTGGTCAAAGCTGGACCAACAGATAAGCGAATGGTTGCCATTACTCTTTCCCCTTAATTGGACCGATTGTACAAGTTTTTTTGTTGTTGTTTGTTAAAATGTTAAAGTGCGGAATTTTCAATATTAAATATATTACCCGGTGTATATATCTTTGCATAAAACGAAAAAAGTTACTTAGGTTAAATAATTTATATTTTACATTTGTTTGGTAGTTAAGTTGCATTTATATCAATATTTGTTCTTTATTTATTTATGTATTCTCAGTTAATCAACTATTATAAATACAACTAAATTGGATTTATGTTTAATACTATTTTTATTTTGATATAGATTTATTGCTCCAATAATATAAAAAAATTTTTAAACCTTTTAATTTCAAGTATATTTAATATATTGGCATCCAAATTATACAAAAAAGTTCATTAAGCGTGCTATCGAAACTTATGTGATGCCCATTAAAGTAATTATCAACTGACCAGCTAAAATATTTCATTAAAAAGTTTTCGATATAAAGTTCTCTTTGTTGCTTCTTGATAGTCCGAGCATTTTTGCTCTGCAATCGACAATCTTTAGCAAGTATCTAACAAGTTCTAAGCACTTCCGATAAGTTGTTTAAGCTGCATTTTCATTCGGGCCAAAAACACACACATTGGGATAAAATTGGCAATGAAACTTTTTAGCTGCAATAAATTCAGTTTGGCACAGTTTGGGCAGCTTGGCAACTTCAAAGCACAGCAATGCTTATAAATAATAATAATTTTTGTGCAACATATTGGCATCTTGGCAGCAGCAGCTGCATGCAACAACCAAAAATAGAAGCTTGAAAAAAATGTTTGTAGTACAGGCCGGGTGCGGTTTGGCATATACCCTGTAACAGAAGTTTTTTGATACAAATAAAATCGGAATTGAAGTGAATTAATTAAATATTTATGAGGTTTTTTTGATGTAGACACAATAAATTTTTACTGCAATCGGTGTCTTATAATATACCCGTATATAAAATTTCCGTTTTAGGTAATATTAAGCAAATATGTATTGTTAAAGTGTTCAGAATTCAGCCTAGCATACTCTCTCAGCTAACTTTTATTTTTATAGGGCTTCGCCACACACGCAAAAGTTGTTGCGAGCAAAAAAGTTGCAGCCAAATATACAGAATTTAATAATTTGTATATATCATATGTGCTTTTTCCCTGTTTTTTTTCGGTTATCGCCAATTACAGTTTGTGCATATGTTGTGGGATTAGTTTTTGGCAACATGTTGCATGATTGTTGCAAAGTTTTTGCGTTTTGCTTCTTGGCATTATAATTACGCAATCGCAAACTTGAAGCAGCAACTGCAACTGCAATTGTTTATGTATTGTATCTGTATCTGTATCTGTATCTGTATCTGTAGCTGTATCTGTAGCTGTATCTGTATCTGCATCTTTAAGCTGGCCAGAGTTGCTTCCATTGATCATTTGCTCTCAGCAAAGCAGCCTCCACCTCCACAGATCTTTGCGTGGACACACCTCCAGCTTTGTATGCTGGTTACGCCCCAGCAGCGTTTCATGTGCTGAAAATAAAATAAAATAAATCAAGCTATAAATACACAGATACTATGTATATACGATACATGTGTCTAACTGGCCCATGCTGAGCCGCATAAAATGTTCATTAAACTTTTGTTTTTCTTTATTTTTTTCCGGTTCTTTTTTGGGTTCATAATTTTTGAATGCTTTTTTCCCAGTTGTTTTCATTGTATTTGGGGAATGGGTGCGACGACAGTCGTTTTATGATCTTCGCTGCCCGCTATGCACATTAAAATTGATTTTACGACTATTTTAGGGCTTTATTGTGCACAGTGCGCACAAAAATGCAAATGTAGCCAAATGCATTTGATATTTTTAGCCTAATTTCGAGCGAAGTATAATTAAAACGCAGTTAAAAATTTTACGCACAGCATCGTTAAACTTACGAACACAATAAAGTATATTAAATTGAGACTTAAGTTGATCCATCATAAGCCAGTAAATAGTATATGGATTTGGAAAATGTAGCTCAAGTAATTTTGAAGGCAGATTAGATTATGGCCCCTTGTTTTTTAATGAGATTAAATGCAGATATGATCTTTGAGTATTAAATTACTATAAATCTTTAATGTACATTCTTTCACTTTATTTATTAACTTTTATTATTATTAAATTTATTAATTTATTTTTATTATTTATTTATTAATTAATTTATTTATTAAATGTAATCTGAATTTTATATTATGAAAGTAAATTAAGTAAGAAATAATTAAAATTGTAATTTTCTGATGCGAGTTAATTTTTTTTATAACGTTAACTTTAAGGTAATTAGGAGATATTTAAAATAAATGAGAACTTGTTACTCCTTAATTTTTGTTTTTAAACACAATTACTTTAGTTATTACAAATGTAATTATACAAAGGTGTTGTTTTGTGCATTGGGTGCTAATGAACAATATATTAAAATTATTCATCATGCGGCTCTCATTAATATATATTCCGAGTTTGGTTACCTAACTCGCTTTTCGCTGTCATTTATCTTGTAAATGTATCTCATAT
The DNA here is from genome assembly GCA_035043915.1 of Drosophila paramelanica. Taxonomy (NCBI): domain Eukaryota; kingdom Metazoa; phylum Arthropoda; class Insecta; order Diptera; family Drosophilidae; genus Drosophila; species Drosophila paramelanica. The sequence continues at coordinate 6,465,556 of JAWNMO010000674.1, read as the reverse complement.
GATGCACGTCACTCGCTTGGACTTTGATTGATTGATAGGGCCAATGCGTTTAATTGGAAATGTATTTTATACTTTTCTGTGTGCGTGACTCAGCCCTTTTTCTCGTTCAATGCACTTCCAGATTGGTATAAATTGACACCCTTTGGAGTTTAACAAATATAGTCACTTGCTGCTACGCTTATTAACTGATACAATAATAAGTCCTGCCTGCTCCACCCACAAAAACCAGCTCGGTCTTTTTCCTGTTCACATTTTTCAAAATCGCTTCTTACACTTTAACTGCCAGCAGCGCGGAAATTTTGTTGTTTCTTTTTCGCTTTGTGCTTTGTGCTTTGCTTCCCCTTTATTTTTCCCAACGTCTCGCGTTTTCCATTTGTTCCATTTGCCAACTTGAAATGCAATACAATGGGCATTAAGTAATTGTTGCTGTTGTTGTTGTTGTTGTTGTTGTTGTTGCTGTTGACAAATCCACATCCACACAATTTTTATAAGCTCTCAGCCAGGCATTGCTTGTACAACACGAATGCAAGTACGTGTCCTAGAGATGTGCGCGTGACAATTGGTTTCATTACGAAGAATATAATCGCAAAAAGTAAAAGTAATTATAGAAATACTTTAAAAACTTTAATATAAACATAACAGGCAAAAAACTTTACCTTTGTTTGTTTATATATTTAATTTTAGATGTGAATTGAATGATATTTTTTAATGGTGTTTAAACAATAATACGTATTCTTTTGTAATTAGCTTATAAATTTTATTGCAAATATTTCTTTTTGCGCTGTGTGAGCTAATTATGAAAGAACATTCGTGAAGCTGATGAAAAGTTAGTTTTTAGTTAAACTTAAGCAAGTTTAAGAAATAGTTTATGTTTAAAGGCACAAAAGTAAAACAGTTGAGCTCAATTAAGTTAGATGAAAAACGCTTAGCATATAAATGGTTTAGCATAATTTTGTTGAAATCATGAGTTACCTCTTTTCAAGTACGATCAACGAATGTGCACATCCCCAATTGGCACTCATATGTACATATATATATGTATATGTACATTGTACTCACACTCCTACTCGTATTTATGTGTACTCAACTTGTTCAGTTCGCATATTGCAGTCGATTTTCGTTTGCTTTTCGCTTTCGTCGTGCAGTTTTTTGCGCCTATTATGACACGGACACGGACACGATGACGGCGACGTTTCAATTGCGTCGAGTATCCATCCCATGCTCCCAATGAGGCATTTGGTCGTCTCTCGTTCTCGTTCTCGTTCCCGGGTTTTCGTCACACGGTTTATGAGGGCACATTATGCCATTTATCGCAGCTTAAATGCCGCTCATAAGCCGACGGCTTGAGTCACTTGAGTGTCGGAAAACCCCCTCGCAGCCCCCGCCCCCCGTTAGCTCCATTACAGACACATATACAAAATGCGAACCCGGATCGGTCTCTCGACGAGCCCTCATAGTTGATCATATGTAATTATTGTGATATGCATGCACTTTCCTTTATGAATATTCAATTTAATAATAATAATTATATTTATAGAAAAGAAGGGAGAGCGAAAACACGGATGTTTCGATTAATTTAAATTATTTTTGCAGAATTAAATTTTAAATGAAGTTGCACCCCGATTTTTATGATTTTTTTCTTTTATTCTTTAAATCGTTTATACCAAATAATAGATATATTTATCTATGGATATATACATTTATATCTATAAACTAAATCTTAAGCCTACCCCTGTAATTATATTAAAACTAAATTTTATCCTATAACTTGCATAGCAAATATTGGTTAAAAAACAAATTATCTTAATTTTTTGCCCTTCTACTATTTAATTATGTTCATTTTGCAGCTATTGATTGTATTGTTAATTACCATATTTATAGTTGCAAGAATATTTGATGTTCGTTAACTCAAAGTTCTCTATTCGCTCGCTTAGCTGCATATTTTCGCAGTCATTTATCATAAAAAAGATTGTTAACTTATTGTTATTAACCAAGTTGGTTGCTGTGTTAAACGTTTTGCTTTGTTCACAATTCATTTCCTCTGCTTCTAATTTCGCACACACAAAAATGAATAATTGTGCAGTTACCTTGACTTTTGCATCTATATAATAATTAGATAATGACGACAACAATGGCTGAACATGCTAAAATGAAAACAAAAAACAAACAAACAAAAAATAACAATTGCAACAAGATATAAAAATGTATAAAGCTCAACCTTTGCATTCAGTTGATTTTATTTTATAGCTCGCTTTATTCGCAAAACAGAAAAAATTAGCTGTGCAAAAAATAAAAGGAAAAGGAAAAAATAAAAAATAATAATCTGGCTAACCTTGAGGCACAACTTTGGCAAATGCAACTAACAATATTCATTGAGAGTGGGCAACAAAAAAATTACAAAAAATAAAACACCAAAATAAAAATAAATAAATTCTGTGGGCAAATTGAATTATGGTAAATTCTATAAACTGGCAACTAATTGTTTGGAACGGACAGCTATTAATTAAAAAACTGCTATCTATCTATATATGTGAAGAGCGTTTTAATAATACAATTAATTAAAAAGTATTTTAAATAAAATGTTTAAAATAAAATTCAAAACTTTAAATATTTAACAGTTTTGACAGTTTTCAGTTTTGTAGATTAACACAATAAAGTTACTCCATGCTTGGTATACATTTGATGCTTATCCTAACCCTTCACTCAACTCACTGGCATAATTTACTGAAGCTTATTGAGCTTATGTTACATTTGGAGATGCATTAAAATATTTACTCATATGCACGATGGCCCCTATCAATACTTGAACTCTTGAACTCTTAAGCACCACGTCGTGTGCATAACACAAAATCCCTTACTTTGTGTGCTGCTCTACAATTTAAAGCACTGCCCGTTTAACTGTTGTTGTATTTATGCACATGTCACAACCCCCGAAAAAGGCTTGAGGCCCCTTTCAACTCCTCGCTACGCCGAAATAGCTGCCTTTTCCAATCTCTCTCGACAGGCAAAGCAGAACCAAAAGCTTTACTCGATTATATTGCTGATTGCTTTCCGGTGACAGGCGCATATATATATATATATATATATTTATATATATGGAATCCCTGGTAAATTCGCCCTCACCCTTACGGCTCCCTGAGGGCACCTCAACAGGCAGCCGCCCGCTGCTTTGAATACATCGCGTTCCTGTCGCAGACCATGTGGAAAAATGCGGGACCCCGACACCACCCCGACCCCAATAATAGCCCAGCGGTAGAGCTGCTTGTCACTTCAATTGTGTGGAACGCTAAAAAAAAATGATTGCCAAGCGTTGGCGCCCAACGTAAGCCAGCAAAACTGAACAAAAATATTTAAATAAATAAAAAATAAAGGGAAATTTTAATTTTTTTCGCGTGACTTTATTCGAGACAACAGATTGATGATATTATGACCATTAAATTTGGGGGGCAGTCAATTGAAAGATACAATTGACCCGCATGTCTGCACCGAGCTTGGCCCACTGCAACGGCATCGCGTGGCTGCAGCACCCAAAAAGCCAAGACAACAAAAGCTAGTCGCGATGCACACCAATCGATAAGTCGCCAAAAATCAGTTAGTATCCTGCCCAATGCAATTACCATAAACAGCAGTTGCTATCAAATTAAAAAGTTTCTCAAAACTAACGCACGAAACACTATCCAATGAAATTGGTGACGCTAACTGTAAAGGACTAGTTGCTAAACACTCACTTTTTCTCTTTTAGTTGTAGACCCATTTTTATTTTTTTTTTTGTTGGTTTCATTCTGTTGCCATGTTTGTCGTTGACTTCATTTGCCAGTTGCTGACTTCTAACTTTGTCCGCCCGTTCAGCTTAGTTAAGTTTATTTTATTTTATATTTTGTTGTTGCCAGTTTTTATATTTAGCTCAAATAGTTTTTTTTTTTTTTGCTTTTTACAATATTCTGTTGTATTTCCTATGCAATTTTTGTGACGCCATCGTTGTTGTTGTTACTGTTGCTGGTGGTTTTAGCTGGTTTTGCCAGCTGGTTGGTTTGTTGAAGGTCGTTCAACAATTTTTGGAAAGTACATTTAGAAGTTGCTGTTGTTGTTGTTGCGCAAACATAATTGTTGCAAAATGTGGTTTGGCCAGAGCTGAAGTTAAGCGTACCAAAATAGATTGTGATTGCATTGTGAAGACCTTAATTATACCATGAAGTTGGCATTTAAACGATTTTTGCACAGCTCAAAAACAAATCTGAGAACAATGCATCTTACAAGTCTTTATGTCTTAAGATCTTAGTGATATAACTTGCTGGCAAATATTTGTAAATGCCAGAACAAATATTTAAATTCTACTTTGAAAATTATTAGTATGTTTAATGCAGCAATAAATCATAAACGTAATTCTCAAACAGACACAGGCAACAAACAGAAAATGTTACTGTAAACATTTTTTTGTATAAAACTAACAAACATATCATAAATATTATTATTGTTTATGTTGTGTAAAATCTGATAATATATATAAAATTGATTTTATTTCTTTAGCGGCCAAAATTTAGTTTTTCGTAATATATTTCCTGTCAAGGACTTAACCTACCCCAAAAACGCTGTCGAAAACTTGAAAAGACTAGAATCCTTGCCTGGAGCGGTCTCAAAGCACAACTCTTTGACATATTTGGAAACATTTGTATAAAAACCAAATAGCAACAACGCCTAAGAGAGACATCAATGTAATCTTTTTGGGTTGCCAGTTGGGTTGTCTGTTGTATTGGTCCTTTGGTTATTTGGGGCCTTGGTGTCGTTCTGACCAAAAAAATAAAATAAATAAATAAATAAAAAGAGCTACAAGCAATAAGATTATATCGCTGGCATTTGGCCAGAATTTATAAATCAGTGGAACAATTTGTGCTGATTTAGTGACATGATACCGAACGGAGCCAACTAAAGTACAACAGGAAAATGAGCAAAAACGAGACTGGACAAAAGCCTCAAAGTGACTGCGTTGGGCAGCACACAGAAGCCATAGGGGACTGGAATTCAGACAGAAGAGAAACCTAAAACCGGCCATGGTGGTGGCTCTGTGCAATGAACTGAATAACGTTATAAATAAATGAAGAAATTCTCAAATTAAAAGTGCACACGTACAGACGCCCAAGATAAATGGCCCGAGAAGCGGACAATTAGCGATATAGTAAGCGCGTTCTTAGACTGAAATGGCGATAGTCGTGTTAGAATAAAACCGTTGACAGCGTCGCCAAAAGTTTCTTTCCCCCAGCTGGCAAATGGCCAAAACAAAAATGTGCGCACGAAAATTGAGTTACTCAAAAGCCAAGACAACAACAAAAAAAAGATGGAAAACTTAAGAAAATCAACTTAACAAATGAAGAAAACCTCCGTTTCCAAGGAACCGAGGATAGTATACCCTACAAAAGCTATTTTATGTTCTTTCATTTTTACTTCATTTTGGTCCCTGCTCGGGCGCAAACATTTTTTGAGTTAAATGCACGTTAATTTGTTATTGTTAATTTGTGTCATGGTCATAATCAAAATCAAATTGTTCGAATTTTTAGCTAGCTTCATTATAACTAGATAGAAAAAACCTCCACTTTTTTAAGTTGCGAATAACAAACGAAGCAAACGCGAAAACCTAATTTGGAAGGCGTTGCAGCTGTGACTAGTTCGTGGCGAATTTCGCACGAGATGTCAACACGCTGCAATGACAGCATAAATCTTGAGGTCAGGGCAGCCACGCGGTCCGTTGTTCGTTGTTCGCTGCCGTCAACGGAGTCCGGAAGCAGATACTGATTAGCACGTTGCCCCGAACCGAACCGAACCGAACCGGAAATGGGGCAAAGACATTAAAATGCAAACTGCAAAAGCGCGCATTAAAATTTGAATAAAAGCAGCGCGACGATTGCAATTGGGCAAAGTAATTATGCAAACCAGATGGGCGAATAGTGGTGCGATGGGGGGTTAGAGGTGAGTTAGGGGCAGTAGAACTGCTGCAGGCAGGCGCAAACATTGCTTCAATTTCAACTATTTTTAATTTAATTTTAATGATGCGCGCTTTGCAATGTAAGTACTTCAATTTGTGGCAAGCCCTGCCCGCATAATTTATGTAAATTAATTTGTTAAAAAAAAAAAATAACTTTAACTATGCGGCCGTGTGACAGGCAAAGAAGAGACGGGGGCGGGGAGCGGTATGGGGATACACTTAAAGTCCATTACGTATGCGCCGCATTGACCAGGTAAAGGTAAAGGGCAGCAAATGCTTTCGTCTCTCTCTCTGTGTGTTTGGGTGTGAGTGGGTGTGCATGCTGTGTGTGGGTTAGACTCTTGAATGTTGCGGTCTCAGTGGTTCTGCCTCAACTGACTGACTGACTGGCTGTGCCACATTGTTGCGTAATTAATTGGCCATGTTGCATTTGAGTGGCCAGCCAAGTGGCGGAATGAAGGCAGCCTTTCAACCTAACTCCCGCCACGTTTTCCCCTGCGTGACAATCCCTTCGTTGAACGCTCAACCCGCCACCAGTTTCACAGGTATCGCATTACAACAGCAGCCGCCGCAGCCACAATTGAATTCAGTTCTCTGTTGTTTAGCTGCCGCCAGCGGTTCTTATATCGGTTCAGAATGTTCGTAAGAGATGGTCGGATTGGGAGGTGGAGGGGTCAGCAATTGGATAGCATTTGCAATTGAGCACTAGACAATGCGCAATGTGCAACGGTCGAGGAGGCTAAATGAAGTCCGATGTGGCGTAGGTTAAGCTATGCAACTTGCCGTCAACGCCAAATGCCTCAATGGACTCCTTTGGGAAAATTCCTTTAAGAAAATTTTTTTGAAAATACATAAGGGGAGACCCTTGTGATTTTGTACCAAAAATTTCAAAAAAATTTATTTACAATAATGCATATATTTTAAATGCAGAATCAATCTATAGGATAAATCATGAAAAAATTGCCATCAAACATGAAAATCGGTTGATTTTTGTCAAAGTTATGGGTGTTTGAAATATGGGAGCTTGGGATCCGAGAGCTTTACATGTCAAAATTTTAGTAAATTTTGGTATGATTTTTGACCAAAAATTTGACCCCCTCAAAATCACTTTTAATGTTGTTTTTTATAGTAATTATGACAACCGCAATCGATTAAAATTAAAAATTCGCAATTTTAAATTTTTGAAAATTTTTTTTTTGAAAATAAACAAGGGGGGACCCTTGTGATTTTGTACCAAAAATTTCAAAAAAAATTGTTTTCAATAATGCATATATTTTAAATGCAGAATCAATCTATAGGATAAATCATGATAAAAATGCCATCAAACATGAAAATCGGTTCAGTTTTAAAAAAGTTATGGGTGTTCGAAATATGGGAGCTATGGATCCGAGAGCTCTACATGTCATGTGTGGCTTAAGTTCTCATGTACTCTCATCTATTAGCCCTACACTGCAGCTATTGAGAAACACAGGGACACGCAGACACTTAACTTTTACCGACCACTTAATAAGTCCATCAACAACAGACCAAACATTGTCCAGTCAACAGAAATTTGCATAACTTTATTAAAATGAGACGGCAATCCTTTGGCTCAAGGCCTCTTTTGTGCTGTACTTCAAAGAGCTGCAGGACAAGACTTGAGACTTGAAATTGCCTGGCAATGTCAGCAGCAGTTGCTGTTGCAGCAGCACCAGCAGCAGTTGCGGCAGTTGCTGTTGCAGTCGCAACTGTTGAGGCGTCAACTGCAGCTGGCGAACGTTGCGTATGTGTATTATCAAAAGGTCTGACAATAAATTATTTGCCAATTACAAAAGGCAATTGCATTAATCATGCGACGACTTGAGTGACTACGCAAAAGGCGACATTTACCCACAGTTTGCCTCATGTCTGTTTTGCTTGTCAAGAAATGGGCGTGGCAGCTGCTGGCAGCTGCTGCACAAATTGGCGAAGTGAAACTCGTTTTGGCGCCGGCTACTTGCAAGTGTGCGTAAATGTCATAAATTTAACGCAGTCGAGTTGAAAACTTAACCAACAACCCGCCATCTCTCCCCCGCAGCTGGTTGGCCAAAAAAGCCAAGTGTCATGTAAATGTGCAACAGCCTGGAGACGTGGCCCGCAAAGCCGCCAACTGCTTTTAACTGTCATTAATTATGTCCAAATAAGATTTAAATGCCTTTTTGTCTGCACAAACATCAGCGGCATGCGATATGCCAAACTAAACAAGGCAAACTCACCCACCCGTGTCCTCTCCCAAGAACTCTCTACTCTCAGACAGACTCTGGTCGCTGGCCCCAATCCCCTCCCCCCGTGGATGCAAACTTTTTAGTCACACTAAGCTCCTGCTGCATAAATATCATTTGTTTAGTCAAAATTCTGCGAGGCGACTAACGTTAAGACTTTTGTGTTTTCGCTGGATTTTGTTGACGGCTTTACTTGGCCATGGAGCATTTAAGTTTCCAAGAGTGGTAGCAGCTTCTACAAACCGAGGAGGGGGCGGGGTCACACACAGCAGTCGCACAAGTAAACTTTCATTAATTATGCACATTTGACGTCGCTTGGCCTCTCAGCATTATGAGCCTGAATTTTAGTTTTATTGGAGGACTAATGAAAATTTTTATAGAATATAACTTTATCATTTGCAGCTTAAACTTATTAGGTTTTATAATGAAATTTTCGTAGAGCTGCTAAGAACTTATCATCTAACGATTACTTGGACTACGTTTGTTGCATTCTTTCTATGGGTTCTCTGCTTCTTCAACTGTATTCCCTATTATTTATCTAACTTTACTCTATATTTCTCGAACTCTTTTTTCTTCCTTCTCTTTCTATTTTTCTTTACCTCTTACCTTCTTTCTCCTTCTCCTTATCACGATCTTTCTCTCTATTTCCCCTTTCTTTTTCTCTGTTTTATGCTTTACTATCTCTTTCTCCCTTTTCCTCTCTCTCTTTCTCTCTTTATCCCTTCTCCTTGTCAACCCTTTCCCACTAATATCTTTCTTCTAATCTCTCTCACTGAGAGAGTGAGTTCTTTTAGTATTTTCCTTTTATATCTCTTTCTCTCGTTCTGTCCCTTCAATTCTTTAACTGCATCTGTTTCGATCCTCCGTTTTGCGCCATTCGTAATCGGGTATTTTTGAATTTTATTAAACGCTTGTATTTACAGATTTCTAAATTGTTATCGCTATAAAATACGCAAGCATTTCCCAGTAATTAGATGACGCTCACACCTACAGAAACTCAAATAACCACAACCACTGCCAACAAATTATTTTACAGCTCTACCCCCGCCCTGTCGCCAGCGTCCCGCCCCTAAATGCCAGCTAAGTCACAAAAATCTGTTACTTAATTTCAATTGACTTTGAAAAGCGCGACGTATGGCAAACTGAAGCTGCGGATGCCAGCCTGACTCGACTCGAATTCGACATGGAACAAATCAGTTTAATACAACGCCCAACCAACCACCTACTATCTCAGTCTCTTTCTCCCTTTCTCTCCGTCTCTTTCTGCTGCTCTTTAGCCATGGTCGGCAGAGTCAGTCGTCAGTCAGGGAGCGATGCTTATCAATTTGAAATTACTTTAGCCTCGAACACAAAAGACAAGCCACGCACACGATAAAAACCAAGAGAGAGTGTGAGAGGGGGAGAGAGAGAGAGTGGGAGAGAGAAAGTAAGTGAGAGCGACAGGGTAAGAAAGACACACACAAGTAGGCTGAGGGTCGGGAGTTGGGTGCTGGGCCCGGGCGCAAAGACAATCGCGCCAACATCGACAATGCTGACACCCCATAAAATATTTAAGTTAACAGCGGCTGTTGGCCGGAGGGGTGCGACAGCTTGCGGGGCGAGGGGGGGGGCCTGGCATTAAAGGGCGTCACAGAGCGCGCACCCCAGGCAGGACAGGACGCAACAAAACAACAAAAATAAGCAGGGAACAGCAGAACGCAAAGGACCGCAGGCAGCGCACATTAAAGCGCCTCAAATTGTGCTGCCTTTTGCCGCACGTCCTTTTTTTCATTCCCTTTTTTTTTGCCAACGTTTTGGCTCGCCTCATATTTGTCGACCCTTGTAAAACTCGCTTGGCACTTGGCACTATGTGAGTGTATGTTTGTGTGTGTGTGTATGTTTGTGTGTGTGTGTGTGTGTGTGTGTGTGTGTGTGTGAGTGTATGTGTCTTTCTTCCTTCCTTCCGGTTTCGTGCTCGTCTTTTTTGCTTGACTTTTTCTGTTTTATTTTTGCTCAACTTTCTTTTTGGCTGTTGCGCCTGATAAGGCACTTTGCGGTGTTGCCAGATTGTTCGACTCTCTTTTGCTTTCTCTCTCTCTCTCTCTCCTTATCTCTCTTTCTGTTTTGCGCCAGTTGGCAACGCTGCCAAAAACTACTTAACTCTCGCTAATAAAATTTCGCTAGCGTTTCTTTCGTGCTGCATTTTGGTGTTTTTTATGTTTGCGGCGTTGCCACCTGCAGCCAACAGCAACTATCCCCCGTCGATCCACCGTCCGCGTCTTGCTCCACTCCCCCTGTTCTTCTCGTCTGGCGACACTGGCGTCTCGACGGATACAATGTTTCATAAGTTTAAAGAGGCGTTAAGTTCATTTCGGTAGCAAGTGGTAACAAGCCCACTCTGCTGTTGGCTTTCTAATGCTGCCGCCACCCCTCCCAAAAATGTAGTCCCCCAGCCCCACTGTTATTCACGCCCCTTGACTACACTTCTGGCTGCTTCCTTTTTCGCGCTGGCTTCGTTTTATGTTTGTTTTGTGCCTTGTTCTTCTCGTCTAGACTCTGGCAACGAGTTTGCGTCCTGGTTGCTGCCACAACTTGGCTAATTCATTGCCAGCGTCAGCTTCAGCTTTGGCTTCATCATCAACATCATCATAATGATGATGATGAAGATGTTGCTGTGCATAAAACTATAAATATAATAATAAAAGCTGTAGCGCAACTTTATTGCGGCCACATCTTAAGTCAAGTCTCTGGTTTCGTGCACTCGTGTCACGCGTGATTTTCGCGAGCTGAGCTCTTAATTTCCCTTAACCAGCTGCCACTTCAGCAAAAGATGTAGCACGTGCCTCCAAGGCAAACCACATGCGCCTGCTTACGTTGTTTATATTTTATTTTATAGCCTCATTTGCCCAGACATTAACAAACAATTACCAAAATGGGAAAAGCAAAAAAAATCGAATTACGAGTTTATTGAAAACAAGCTAAAACCGCTTAGCAGTTATTCATATTGCGTGTATTCACAAATAGTTTGAGTGTTTGTGAATTGGGCTGGGTCTAGAAACTTGTGCGCGATTTTAATTAGAAAACTTTTGCATTTGTTTAATGGACCTTTTTTTTTTATTTTGCTTGGCATCGTTAGACAAGTTAAATTGTAGACAATTTTGTGTTAATGCCAAAAAGGGATAATTAGGGCTACAACCAGTAGGCAGGTTTTTTTATATATATATATTTCTTAAGCTTAGTTTTTATAACGTTTTGACCTCTAGGTTAAATTATATACAATTTCGTATTACCTAACCGCCCTTAGGCAAACTCAATTCCTTATTCGCCTTAGTCAGACGTGATTTGTGAATTTCTGCAATAAAGTTGTTATTGATTTTTGGTCTTTAGTTTACTTATTGTTTGGAAACGAGTTTATAATTAACATGTTCTCTTTTTCACTTTTGTTTTCGTTGCAGGTAAGAGAGCTAAAAGTGCTTAGCCACCCAAATGACTAAACAAAAATAATTGAATTGATAAATGAAAAATCAATTTGGTAAGTTGATTTAATGCTGCGGAAAATATGTGAACAATTAAATTTCAAAACAAATGAAATAATGTATAAAAACGTTGCTGTTATTGAAGTTATCAAACCTTATTTTATCGCGATCTTTAATTTATCTGCTTGGGTATACATATATTTGGCTTGACAACGATAACTGTCCGTCTGTTTTATTTTTCAATGAATTGATTCTTTGATTCATAAATAGTCGCTGATTTGATAAGTCAATAGCTAAAAGTAAATAAGCGCCGTCCACTCACAGAGGTCAATAACATCAGCCTGACTGATAAGCGAGCAACTCTTATATACACACACACACACACACACACTCAAACACACACACACACACATGCGATAGCAGCTTGGTAGTGTGAAGCGTGCAATCAGTCAGTCAGGCAGTCAATGTGTCAATCATAATTTAATACGCCGCCAATCGCAAAAGCAGTTTGCCGTTCGATTTGTCATCGGCTGCCCGCCTGCTGCCTCTGGCCGGGCTGGGCCGTGACCAACTAGAGTAAAACAAGCTAAAATAGTTGTCAACATGAATTATTTACAAGCGACGTGCGCGGCATGCGGCAAACACCGCCATCGACACAGGTGCAATTGACTCGCGACGCGACGCGACTCGGCGCGACGCGCTGGCAAACGCGGCGTATGCGTAATGCGAAGGCGGCCCTCGCCGGTGCTCATTATCGATGCGAACGCACGCGCACAGCTGCCCAAAAACGGATAGCGGATGGTCACTCTGGACAGCTACTGAAGTGTACTCCAAGGGGAAAGAGAGAGAGAGAGTGCGGTTAGTCGGGGGGCACACATTGAAATTAATACGCGCCGACAGCAAAAATGTGCGCCGAGTTATGTGAAAAAAATATCAGAAAAACAAGAAAGAATATTGCAGGCGGACGGAACCCACTGAATAATACTCGTTCACAGTATAATAACTGCTTAAAACAAGTGAAAACGATCATTATTATTTGTGTGTTTTTTTTTTAAATATTGAATATGGACAGGTGGACATACGGACGGACTGCAAGACAAGCAAACCCAATATACTCTTTTCACTTCGTGAACGAGTATAATGAGAAAGAAAAAAACCTGTTTGGCAACGCAAAATTGGCAGACAGACGGACAGACAGACAGACACTCACACAGCGCCAAATGCGGCACCAATGGTGGACTGGGGGAAAAAGAAGAGAGACGTATATTTTACAGGGCAAGCACATTTAATGGAGTTAAGTGCCTGGGCCGTTAGTAGGGAAAGGGAGGGATGGGAGGGGATAGGCGCTGCTCTTTGCTTGCGCGCTTGATTAAAAAACGGTAGCAAAGCAATTACAACAACAGCAACAATTCAATTACAAGAGCAGCGCAGCGAAAGAAGCTGCTGCTGATGCGACTGCTGCACTCTGCGTCAGATTATTAACGAAAGTCAAATGATAAGCGGTATGAAGAGAGAAAGGGATGGCGAAAGAAGGGGGAAGCGCTGCACCAAGTATGATGGGCATGAGGCAATTTAGATTGCGGTTTACTGCATTTTTATAAAAAATGGTGATCAGCTGAATACTAATGCTAGTGGAAATGGCTTATTAAATACCCAAGTTAACGATAATATCGATCAGTAAAAATTTAATGTACTGAACATCGTTTAATATATATTGATTTTAGTTAGAATGTAAGCAAGGAACTTTTTTAGCTGTTTTTTATTACCACAGCTTTAAGCCATTATCATGTTATCGATCATTTGCAAGAAAGATCGATTACTTTTTTTTTATACTGATGATACTAAAGCTATAAAGCAATTGCATAATTTTTTTTTAATGCAATTTTACCTTAAAAAAATTAACAGAAGAGAAAAACGAAAGTAAATTTAGTTTATTTAAATCCCTTTAAACCTAAATTTCCATGCATTTCCTCATCCCACTGTGCTGTAAATCGCAATACTCTCAGAAATCAACTGTAGCGCACTGTTTATGAAAAATGTAAATCAGCAGTCGGCTCCACCTTCACCACCTGCCAGCTCCACATCTGCAACCCCTGAGCGCCCATCGCGTTTACATTTATGAAGCGTGCTCTCATAATGCCCATCGAAGAGCCGCAGAGCCGCAGCTCAGCCTGAAGTTTGTGTAGCTGGGGCGTCAGTTTCTACCACGCAGCGCGTTGCAAGTCGCGCTTTATCATGAGAGATAAACAACACAAAAAATGAGAAACAGAACTGGGTAGGGCGAGTCAGGGCACTGGCCCGGGCTCTGGCTCTGGATATGGCTTTGGGTCTGGGTCTGGGTTTCGGTTTGGCTGTGAACCTCACCTGCATAGCGATAACCACAGGCAGCCACCAGCAGGCAGTCAGTCACTCAGTTGGCCAACAAAAGCTCCAGGCACCTACCAAAAAAAAAAAGGCCAAAAACAGGCCGTTTACCCCCTCGGCTTTGCCCTCAGCCTCAGTCGCTGGCTCGGCGTGCAACTCGTGCCTGACGCCAATCAACTGGTTGCCCGACGGAGTCTACTCACGCGCTGTGGTTAGCCTTATTGCTGATGGAGGGGGGCTAGGGCTGTCTGGTAGGTATGCGGGGCTCTTCGGTTGACGCCGCTAACCGTTGGCAACACCGTCGCATTTTACGTTTCCGTTGCATTTTACCTTTTGTTATTGTTGTTGTTGTTGCTGTTTCAATGTCCGTTTGCACGTCGCGCCGTCTGTTGTTGCTGTTGCAGATTTATATGCGGTTGAATGAACACGCCTCCCAGGCAACAGCAACAACATAATGAACATCATTATCATCATTTTTAAACATAACAACAAAAATGCTGTTTTATACCCTGTACGCATTGAATATTTATAAAAATAAAGTGTTGCAATTGAACAAATGTTTCCTCATAGTGGAATAATCTGTTTATTTTTAATAGTGAGGCTAGGTCCGTCCGTCGTTCCGCCAGATAATCTATTCTTCTGTCTATTTATCGAAAATGAAGTATATATAAAACTATTGATAGCTTGCCCCGATTCGACTCTTAAAATATCATAGCACTTTAAAGATCGATAACACTTTAAAAATATCAATGTTCAGAATTTTTTTTTATTGAAATAGTTAAAGTTTAAAAGTTTTGTTTACAGGGTATCCTTAAGTCGTTCATTATTTATTTTTACTCTTTTTTTTTAATAAACAAAATTTTAACAAACTTTGCCATTGTCGAGGCACACAAAAAGCCAACAACAACAATTTACAAAGTGTGCAGAAAAATTTCGCATAATTATTTTTCATGTCGTTGCGTCTCGCTTTTCGCTGTCCGCTTCTCGCTTCTCGCGTCTCGTTTCCCGCGTCTCGTTTCCCGCCGCTCGTTATAAGTGAAAAAATTTGTTAAAGTGTCAACATTGACAGCGATTTAAGTCATTTTACTGTCATCATTAAGTGTCGGCAGCGGGTTGCCGGATTGTTGGATTGCCAGATTGTTGGCTTTGCCAACTTGCCGGATTGTGTGGGTCGATTTGTGGCTTTTATTTAGTTGTAGTTGCAGTTTCTTCATCTCTCTTGTAGCTAAGCTGAGTGTTGTTCCCTGTGGGGTCTTCAATTGGGCTTGATGGGATCAGATTAGCCTAAGGCGGGATTATAAAATGACAGTGCAAACGGGGATTGTGTAAAAACTAAACAAATTATAAATACGATAAATAAATTAAATTAAAGTATTTACTTAAAAACCTTTAAGAAATTCCTAGTTCTTATCCAACAAGGCTGTCATTTACAAACTTCAGTCTAAACCAGCTTAAAGCTCAATACAAAAATGCCCTGCTCCTCTTTTTCTCATCTTCCTCTCTCCCTTTCTCTCTCTTTATCCCTCGTTAAGTGCTTGCAAATTTCACTTTTCCGTTTTATGCCAACGCTCCCCAAAAAATTACACCGAATTGTGTTCTGCCTCTAAAATATTTTCACTTTTTAATTTCATGCAAATTTTCTTTTTCAAGATTAATGTCTGTGCTAAAAAAAAAGTTTTTCCAGCCACCAAAGAAAACTGAAAACAAGCGAAATACAGAAAACGACGCGTTTTTCTTCTGTTGTTTTTTTTTTCATTCAAGGAAGGGCGGGCGGTAGGCGTAAACAAGGCGCAAAACTTTTGCTCAGCGGGGCGTGGCAGCCAAACAGCCTAGGACTGTTAAATTCTTCACTGTCTCTTTCTTTCTTTTTTTTTGTCTTAAGAAGAAGACATTTGGAATACATTTGAGCAATTTTTCTTTTGACAATTTGAAAGGAGGAGGGCGTGGCATTGAAGGGAACGGGGCTTTAAGCGCTGCATTGAAATTTAATTAACGCGTATTCGCAGCCGCATATTGCCAATTTGTGAATCGCCCTTTTCGCACCGCATTTATTTCGTCTACGAGTTACCCTTTAAGTTATTTGGAGCTCATAATTTAGATGCTTAATTCTTAATCCTGGCGCTCAACGTTCAAAAAATGTTGGAAAAACTTTTTTAATTGATTTCAGTTTTCTTATTTTGTTTTCCAGCTTTGGCTTTTTTTTTTACTCGTTTTTTCGTTGCCACTCAAGCGCAAATTTTTGCAGCACGCTTTGGCGCGCTTCCTTTGCAACGGGTTTGAGGGGGTTGAAAAGAGGAAGGGTGAGAAAAGAGTGCTGTATGACTTAAGAGATAGTAAAGAGCTGAAATCGGTATAGCTTTATTCTGCATTAAATATAGAAAATGAATGTTAAGAGTAGGGAAAACAGGTTTTGACCGCGTTAAAACCAATAAAAAAATTTAGAATTTAAATTAAGTTAATATTTCTAAGTTATTCTAATGTGAAGATTAAAATTTTGTTTCAACACCTAAATTGCTTAAGCTGCAGTCTTTACCATTTAATGCAAACAAATTGTGTTATAATAATATTGAAGCTGCAGCAAATTGTGAAAATATTTGAAACAGGCGGCGGCATTTCCGTTCGGTATCTTTTGCACTGCCTGCGAACTGGGAACACTTTAAATATTTAATTCGTAATGCCTGTAATTCTCTGTCAGCCCTTTTGCCACTTTTTTAGAGCGGCTCGGCAAATTGTTGTTAAGCCTCCCACACACTGGCAAAACAACAGCAGCAACAACAAAAAAATTGTGAAAAGAGCTTTGATATTCTTTTGTTGCCCAGCAAAAGCCGCCAGTTTGCAGCATCAGCTAGCAGCTGCCAGTTGGCACCGGCAACATGCCTCAAGTGTTTGCGGCAGTCGCTGCCCATGCCACAAGCTAACAAAATATATACGGCGGCTGCCCCAACACCATCCCATATTCGTGCCCCTTTCGCCCCCTTTGTGGCGCCCATGCCATTCGCAGCTGGCGCCTGCAGTTTGTAGCTCTCGACAATGGACGCATTTGCATTTGACGCAATTCGGCGTAGAAAGCCTAAACAGCCGCCTAGGCAGAGGCCGAGCCAAACAGCCAACCACCACCCACCGCTCTTCGTTTTATTTTAGCCTGGCCCCCCGCACAACTTATTACTTTAGTCTGCTTTCAGGCGCAAGAATTTCATTCATTCATTTTCGCATTCACTCGCTTTGCTGCCATTTGCGTTAAAATGTGATTTTTCACTTGACTTTTTAATTATGCGGCAATGGCAGGCAACAACAGAAATAAAAACAACAACAACAACAAAATACACCTACTTGAGCGTTTGCCTTTGTCGGAAACGTGCCGCGGAATGAGCCCGCAGCTAACCAAAAAGTTAAGCAGTAAATCTAAAACCATAGACATTGCCAGAAGGGGGCGATGTGTTGGTCTTAAGGTAAGGACTATGCATTGTATTTTGTATGCTTAGCCTATGGTTCGGGTTTTGTGATTCTCTGTTGATTTTGCTTAGCTGGCAAATTGCTGCGATTGAGTTGATATATTTCGTGTGTAGCCAACTGAAACCCCGGACGGTGCACTTGATTAACATTGGTCTAGACCAAAGAAATGAAATTACCTTAAAAGCAGCCCGGCAACACTTGCAGCGAGAACAATTAAAGCTACTTAACATGTTTTTATAAGATGTTAATATTGAAATTTCAATACAAGAAAGTTCAAGAAAATCGATTACACATCGATGAATTCATAAAAAAAAACATTTTATTTTAATTAATAGCAAAGAATTTCCTGTCAAAATCAATATTTTTGGTTTTAAATTGACTTTAAACAAGTGTACAATGATTATGATTATGATTATTGGATTACAAATCATTCCAAAGCATAGTTTTCCAATAACATTTGCAGTCAGAAAGTTTAGTTAATTTTTTTAATTTAATTAAATAATACTTATTTAACTTTTAGTTAAAAAAAACTTAAATTTTTAAAATTTTACAGATTATAAAAATGAATTTTTTCCAAATTGTAAGCTCTTGAATCTCTTAAAATTTCTCTTAACTTTATTTTTTTTAAACATAGCACAGATTCCACTCAATTTCACATTTCTTTGATGATCTCATCGAAGAAATTGTAAATTTTAATTCAAATTAAGTAAATGCTACGCAGAATTTAAAATATATATCATTTTTTTTCGAAATCGGGAACCGTAAAACTGTTATTGGAGGAAATGTGGAAAAAAAAACACAGACTACTTAGATTTGTTCATTCATGTTAAATTTGCATACAAATGAGTGCATTGGGTGCACAGAACACCCCTACTCCAATTGTTCCCCCCTTCCTTCCATTTGCTGCCATATATTCCGTCTTCCGATTATTCGGGAAAAACTTTCGGTTTGGCTCTGGCTCGGCCCTCATTTGTAGTCGCAGTTCTTGAGTTCTTTAGCTACGCCCCCTGTTTGGTGCCTTTTATGCAAATGACTTAATTTAAAACATCAAATTTTGCACTTTACGCATTCTCCCCTCTATCCGAAATATTCGCCAGTCGACGACAACAATGTTGAAGACGACTCACTGGAAACATTTGAAATCATTATTATACCACTCACAGGCAGGCAGACAAACAGACAGACAGACAGACAGACAGACAGACAGACGGGCATCCACATTTTATCAGCATGAGGGGTGTCATCATCATCATCATTATAATCATTATCGTTGTCTTCATTTTTATGAAGTGTCATTTTTGTATAACATTTGCGCCTATAAAGCAGTCGCCTAAGCCCAAAAAGGCGCGCACACACCCCTTTATTCGACAGACAGACAGTCATTCATTCCATTCAGTTAAGCTTGTTTATACCCTGCACAATTCGAGAAAGGGTAGCAAAGTCAAATAGAGTTTGGATCATTTCTGCTATTTAATTTATTCATATTCTACATTTATAAAAAGATCATTTTACTCTTTTAAAAATATACAAATACTTAAAATGCAAATATATAAAGATCTATGCAGAACAAGGTATCTGCCAGTCCAGCATTTCTGAGTTTTCTTTGCTTTTTCCTTATTTTTTATCAGCTGTACGCAATCAGTTTTTCCTCAGCATCTTTTTGCTGGTTTTGCCATTTTCTTCACTTTTCGCTCGCTTCCCTTTTTCCCTTGCAATTTGTGTGCCCTTTTTTCCCATTTGTTTTTCTCCAGCTTGCTTTTGTTCGTGTTGTTGTTTTTTGAATTTTTCATGCCGTGCAGTTTGCCGTGCCCCGAAGAACTTGAGCGGAAAATTCATGGTGCCTATTGTTGGCCTCGGGCTTACGAGAGGGGTGGGGTAGGCTGAAAGGACACGAGGAGTATTTGCGCGCGAACTTCTTGTTTTAATTTTTTATTTCTTTTGTTTTTTGCTTAGGGGCAGCCTCAGTGACAGGGCGTATACTTAATAACAGTTTAATTAAATTTAATTATGTTTTAATTGCATTTGCAATGAGGCAGCAAAGACAGAGATAATGCAAAAAAAAAGATAAAGAGAGGACGGACAAGCCAAAGGGAAATCTTGCAAATAACAGGCCAGTCAATAAAATATAATATAATATAATATTTTTGCCCTCGGTCTACAACATGTCAAAGTACTTGTACGTAACTGACCGCCATTTGCTCGTTTGTCACAACATTTTCCCAACAACACCAACAAAGGCAATCATAAACCTCATTATAATCAACAACAACATACATTGGTATATATGTAAACATTCGTATATATATATAATGCTCATTTACTGAATCAACATTACAAATTCCGCCCACCACCACGCAAAAACATTGCTTATACGCCACGTTTGACCGGCAAAGCAACCCACAAACCACCATTCAACATTTTGCTGCCCACTACTCACCATCTTCTTCTCCTCCTTCATCGCTCTCGTTTAACAGTTGCCGTTTATTGAGCCGTCCAGCTGTTTGTTGTTGTCCAAGCTGTCCAGTCGCTCAGCTTTGGACATTTTTATGGTTTCATTGACATTTTCTGCCTGGGGCCACACAGAGGCTCACACTCGAGCGTCTACGAAATTGATATTGTTGATAAAATACCACATAATAAATTATAGATAGGGTCTGCTACTACTACTACTATATATTGTATAAAAGCAAAAATTAATTTGTATCAAGTAAATTATGTGCCAACTATATACATATATCAGTGAATTTGCATATTAACTCACGAAGAATTGAATAAACTCTAAAATGCAAAAGTGTAATAAGAATTGCTTCAAAATCGGTTCGCAATAGAAGCGTTCAAGCATTTCAAACTAAATATTAATTCTTATTAAAAGCATTTGATAATTAATAAAAAATATATAAAGTATAAACAACTATTACAACTGGTTCGAGCGTTCAAAAGCGGTTCGGAAAAATAACTGGTTCAGTGTTCAACTAGAATAAAAATTTAAAAAGCTCTTTTATTTTCAGCTTCAGTTAATAACTTCATATTAGCAATTGACTTTATTGCAAATTAGCTTAAAATTAATAATATTTACATAAAACCTGATTGAATAAAATCCAAAAACTTATTTTCGGAATGAATACTCACAAAAAGTTAGTTTCGCTCCACTGTGCGGCTTAACGCATTTTACTTGGCAATTTCTTGAACATAAATTAAATTTTTGATTTTTTTGTTTTTGCTTTTTTCATGCTAGTTGCTGCAGCTGGCAAAGCGTGCGCTCGGCTCATGCAAATTAATCATATTGATTAACCAATTAATTGCCAAACATGTTTCGCTTTGCGCGCACAGATTTTCAATCAGAAATTAAAGCGAAATAAATGAAAAGGCAGCGGCCAGAAAAACCAAAACCAAATCGGACTCTGCCGCAAAGTCGACTGCAAACTGGAAATGATTTATGTTGGTTTTTGACCAGCACGCTCAGGTGAGGTTAGGAGAGAGAGATGCGAGAGAGTGATAGGGAGAGAGGTGCAGCGGGGCATCTGTTGTGGCTGCCAATATCACACGCTTCGTAGTCCGGACTACGCTGATTATCGGCAAGCGATAATGAACTTGGAAGGCAGCCCGCGCCGTCTGCTCGATTTCGATTGGCGGTTTTGGCGCGTTTTTGTGCAATGAAATGTAAAATGTGCTTCAAATTGACATTTAATTGGCTTAGAAATTAACGAGCAGCGGGGTAGCGGGGCAACGGGCAACGATAAGCGTAAGAAGTTTAGAAACTTCAGTAAGTTGATACAGTTTGGTCAGCCATTGGGCCATAGGGCTTGTGCTTAATGATGATATATTTTATGGCTAGTCATTAGCCCAGTCGGTAGAGGGCTTAAAACCATTTGAGTAGGGTCAAGGTGACTGGACAACTTTAGTTGGCCCAAAGGGTCTGCGAGAGCAGAACAGAAAGAGAGCCCACTGAGCCAGAGAAATAACCACAATCAATCAGTTGTTCTGTCTTTTCTATACACTTACAGCAGGTATTATAATTTTATCACTAAATGTTCTACTTATCAAAAGATCTATAAATTCAATGAAAATAAAAAATATTTTGATTGTGAAATTTTTAAAGTTCTATAAAACTATTATGACATAAATAATATATTTAATTTTTAAACATTTTACACTTTTGCATTATGTACTTGACTTGGAAAAATTTACATACATTTTTCTCAGATTGCTTATTATTATCATTATAAAGTTATAAACACTTTATTTATTTAATCTTTACAAACCAGTCTTACAACGTATTCACTTTCTATTTATATTAATCTACCCAAACCCTAGATATCTTGACTATTTTTGCAGGTATGTTTGAGTCCACCTTACATAAATATTTGAATGCTCTCCGATTGCAATATTTATGAATTTGCTTGGGATTGCATGTCGTGAAAACAATACCGCATATACGAAATGGGAATGGTGTGAATAGAACCGAGGCAAGCGGCACCCTTAAGCAACCCTCATTATGAGGCTGCCGCCCTTTGTTGTTGGGCCTCTCTACCTCCTACAACTGCGCGGCAAATTTCAATTTCATAGCTGCCACTCAGCAGCTTTTGTTCATAATATAATCCTGCAGGAACCAGTTGCCATTTGCGGTTCCAAACAGGTTACCCCTCACCTTTCTGCATAACATTTTCAATTATAATTAATACCGCTTAGATGGCAATGACAACTGCGGTCAGTAAGTTTAAAAAAGCGTAATAAGCTTTAGCCCTCTACCCCGCCCCGCCCAGCAGTTATTAATAAAGCACAATAATGATAATGTTATAGCGTCCTCCGATATGAAAACATAATGCCAATTAACTGCCGAATTGAGCGCAGCGGCACCACAAATTAAAGTTCAAAACGGCAGTCCGAACAGTTGTTGGGTGTTTATGGTATAATCCATAACACAGCTGATTTACTTGAGCCCCTCCCCCTCTCTTTCTCTCTTTCCCACTGTCTTTCCCTGTTCGCCTGCACATCATCAATTCCCGCTTGACAAATGCCTCCTCCCTTTGAATTTTGGCTCGGCTGTCTGCCCTCATCATTCGCATTGTTATGCGCCAGTGCCCAAATCTCTGGCCCCGGCTCACTGGACCCTAATCGCATTTCAATCATCAATGAGCGTCAGGCAGCGAAAAGACAACCAGGCTCGAATCCGGGCCCAGCCGCTAAAGGGAAATCCTTCAGCGGACGTCACTTGCAGCAGCCCGATTTTATTTTTATTTTTTTTTGTCAGATTACCTATTCAAGAGTATTCGTATTCTTATTCGTATTTGTATTCACATGGCTCATTTTTTATGCAAACAAAAAATGCCTCCAAATGTTGTTAAGAGAAAAACTCCACGTCGAAAAATTAAAAAATATGAACAGGAAAACTTAGCTGGGCATTTTGTTTAATGATTACATGCAGTTTTCCTTTTTCCCAACCCAGCCCGGCCAGAAACTTCTATTAGAAAAGTCAAAGGAGCGCAATGACAAGTCCAAGCTAGCAACTGTGTCTATGTCTTGACTCTTTCTCTCTCTCTTTCTGTTTTTCTCTCTTTCTGTCAACTCAGCTTGCGTTCTTCTGTTTGCCAACGACATAATGAACACAACTTCCGCTACTTCCGTGGGGCAACAAAAACATCTACAGGGAAATACAAAAAAAAGGAATGTACGAAAAGCATTGTGCAAATGACTCCTTTGAAGTCAAATGCTGATGAGACAACATTTGTTGTGCAGGCAGCCTGCAAAGGGATGTACACAAAAAATACTCATCTCGGACATACATGTTTATCGGCACGGGGCGAACACTGAATGGAGATCAAATGGCCTGGCCTGAATAGTGTGTCCACTGGCATTTCTAAAGCTGTCATTTTCCAGCACAGAAAATAGTTTATTTTGCGTTTTCAACTTGAAGAAATCATTCAATTTAAATCTAATATTTAATCCAAAGTACTAAAGGCAGCTGGTTTTATACGTAAATCATCTCTGGCTGCTCTTTAAAGAGTCGTATTACCTTTAAAACTGTGTACTAAACAGAAATTTATATGGCAAAAACTGTTAAACAGAAATATATATTTTGTTAGAGGTAATATTGCAAAGTAAACTCTTCAAATTGAAATTAACTAATTCCCCTATGTGAGTATAACAAAAAAAGCCAATGTTCTGTCCTATAATTATTATATAAATATTTATCAAATATTCAACTGAAATGTTAAAGTTTAGAATAAAGTAGACTGGACTATGTTGAAAGTTTTATGGTTTTAAATTTTAAATTATAATGCTCAGTTTGAACATAGTTGAATTAAAGCCATAATTTAGAAATGAGTAAACAGCGCACAAACGTAATTTGACCGCATAGTTTACACAGTCAACCCTCGCTAAAAAAAAAACCAAAAATGCTAAATCACATGCCATATTTCACACCGTCTGCGGCAGCATCATTATAAAAATATATATGTATATATAAATATATCTCATCAACGGTCGCTGAGCGAAAACTAATTATCACCCCGTTAAACTTTGAGCTATCAATTTCAATAATTAGAATTTTCCACAGGGCCGAGGGGAAAGCAGAAAAAACAGCTTGAAATTTTACCCACGGACAACAAAGGCAAAAAGCAAACAGCAAAAACATAACAATAACAACAATAACAATAACAGCTGTTATAAGTTTGGAAAAGCTTAATAGTTGCTATATATAAAAATACGCGTTTAAAAATTTATAATGCATATATATAAATTTAGGGGAAAAAATGTATAACATTAATCCACAAGCTATTAAATTCTTATTTCGTAGAATGAAATTTCAAACTAAAAGCATTTGCGCCTGCTAGCGACGAAAACGAAGAATTTCCGAGAGAGTTAGATATGGGAGACGGGTTGAGAAGTCAATTATGAGTCGGGTAAAGCGTTATACATATATATATATATAGATTGAGGTAGAGAGAGAAAGTGGCGTTAGTTGGAGACGATGTTGTCTGCGTTGGCAACCAATTAGCAGCT
Organism: Drosophila paramelanica; assembly: GCA_035043915.1. NCBI lineage: Eukaryota > Metazoa > Arthropoda > Insecta > Diptera > Drosophilidae > Drosophila > Drosophila paramelanica. The sequence continues at coordinate 6,441,065 of JAWNMO010000674.1, read as the reverse complement.
TATTAGAATGCACACCAAAAAGTAATCCTTTGCAACAACAATTTGTAGACTTAAAATATTAAATTGCTAAAACTTAAAAACAGATTTCTCAGCAAAAAAAAAGGGAAGAAAAAAAAATAAAAAATAATAAAAAAGTCAAGCAAAACTTGCTCGACAGCCAGTCAGCCGGGTGGCCGCAAGGAACTTGGCCAAGGAAGGCGGCAGCGGAGGATTGGCTGGCGAATTGCAGACGAGACGAGACGCTAGCCTCGAGCTGCGCTCGTGCTCAGTGAGTAAGTGGCCAAGGCACGAACCTGTGGCCATGTTTGCCATTAGGTTTGTTTTTTTATTCTGGTGAGCACCTCCCTTTTGCTCTTGCAACTGGGCAACTGGAATTGGGGACCTGCGCCAACCGCCGTTCGCTTCAAGCGTAAAAAGTTAAACTCGAAAATTCTCTTGAGTTGCTTTCTTGGAAATTGGCCCTGGACATGGACAGCGCCAGGCCAAGCGAATAAAGCGTAGACGCAGCCCATGGAGCTGCCGGTGGAACTGGAGTTGGAGTAGGAACTGGAGCTGGAGTTGGTAATGGCGGGGTACCGTAAAAAGTACTCCTTCGTCTGCGTCTAATACACGCCCGACTTGCTAAAACAAATTATAAGCCAAAGACATTTCTGTGATTATAATGTCTGTCTGTGTGTCTGTATATTTGTCTGTTGTGCAGCTCAGAGTTTGAGTGCAATTTGAAACGTGCAGATGTTTTTGTTTAAGTTAGACAGCCTAAAATTAAGTCAACTTTTTGGGTCTCCAACAGAGTGTATTATGTGTACTTAAGGTATTACAATTTGGCTAAAAGTTTCCTGTTTCACAAACTCACTAATTTATAAAATAACTTATAATAAATTCACTTTAAAAGTCTTATAATAAACTTTATTTTGTACAAATTTTTGTAAGATGTTCCTACCAAACTTAGAAAAATTATAGATCCAATAGAAAAATTATAAACAATTAATTCATTCATGATTGACACATAATATATAAACACATGTAACAAAATCAATACTTGATTGAACCTTGATTGATGCATCATTAAGACAGCTGGATATTAATATATGATGAATGATAAATAGCTGATTCATATAATCCATAATTTATTGCTGTCACTGATGCTTAAAATCCTTTCATTCATTATTTGTTGATCCCTTATATAGATCCATCAATACTAATTGCAAAGATTCTTAAGAATCTGTGTCTGAATTAAAACACCTTTAACGTGCCTCAATACACAACCAATTTAAAAGCAACCTTAATGATTTCTGCACTCTGAAGCTTAGACACAATAAGAATTAAACTTCCATTAATGACACTATCTATGCCTGATTTGTATGCAGCTAACACAGACTTCGTATGCCTGGCAACTCTAAACAACATGCTTTTTGACAATGCGACTTAATTACAATACACACACACACACACTCACACAGACATACACACTTATGATAATCCACAGTGCTGTGCAAAAGTATTAAACTGGGTAGCATTTGCATTGGCATGGCCAGCAAGGATAAACCAATTAAACCGACTCCGTCTGTCTGAGTGATTCAAACAACAGAATTCAACTAACCAACAATGAAAACCTCAAAATTCCTGCTGCCAGCAATAGTGTCATGACTACAAAACACTACCTACCCCCTGCCAGCGTCCGATCCCAACCGAACCCTGACAGTTCCTGTGAGCTGTGGCTGCATTGAAAGTCGGAATGGCATGACTGAATATTTCGACATTTATGTGGTCGTCAATGGGTGTCGTTTTTGTCGTTGATTTCTTGCTTAAGCATCGCGCGATTCAATTTCAAATCCTGAACACATTTCCACGAGTGGCTGACTTCAGGGCTGCAGCTGAGGGTAACCACGCCAAGTGGAGAGGGGGGTGGGGCCAACAAGCCGGGCAGCTAACAATGTTATCTCGTAATTTTACACGTCGATGATTTCAGGCGAATGAGTTTGATTCGATTGTCTCAAGTTTTTTGCAATTGTACGAAGCACCAATTCTCAAAAAGGATGCGGCACAAAACTACAGCATGAACAAAAACAATTACAAGTCAGAGTGCACTAGTGCAGAGTGACTGACTGCGAGATACTCTGTACGCAGGTTTCAAAGGATTGTGATGTATCTAATGGTTTTATACTAATTCAGAACCTAAATATAAAAGGCAAATATATCAAGCTATTGTTATCTAAGCAATATGTTTCCGAATATGTATTTTATTTTTATTATTTTAATAAATTAGTGAGGATTACTTAACATAAAATTGGTTTTATTTGAATTTTGGAGTCAAAATAATATGAGAAGATGATTAGACAAATTAATGGACAGATCGACGGACGCTATTATTAATACTGCCCAAGCATATATATAAAATTTATAGCTACTATATGCATATGCATCGTACAAAAAAACAAATGTTCTTAATTCCAAAATTATACAAAAAGCATTTAAAGGAAAGCCTAAAAATTAGAAACAAAAATATATATTTAATCCTGATATATACATGGAGACATTTTGCTCTCTTTTTCCAGTTAAAATAAATACACAAATATACCCCATTCGGAACTTCTTTCCCTGGGTATACGCTACAACTACAACAACAATGTGGTGACGACGCCTTTGACATGCTTTTGACAGCCAAACGCTGCCCGCTCCACCCTAGCCACGGCAAACAGTGGCCGGGACGAGGAGCAGCACTGCCAGAAGGACATCTGGCTGCCGTGACAGGCAACAAGGCAACCCCCATGTTGCATGTTGTCACTGTCCCGTGCCGGGACTCAGCAGTATTTTGAGTCCTTATCCCTTGAATGGCAACTCGTCGTGTGCTGCTGCAATAAATTGTTCGAATGCAACAGCCCAAATGCTTCCTACCGGCAGCATGGACTGATAGAAAAGGGTTTCACGTAGTACCCACATAGCCCGCGCACACCTTCCCCTCCTCCGATTTTAAGCTGCCCCAAAAAATTGGGCAGACACAGCGACGGCATTTGAATGACATGCAAACTTGTCGCCCCGTTCGAAACTTTTACTGCAAACAATTTCCAACGTTTTTCTCTGTTTCATTTTGATAGATGTAGCCAAATTTTGATAGCTAAAAACAAGCTAAATAGTTTCTGCAAACAAGCTCAATTTATTTATAGTTTAGATCATAATAGAAATTGTTAGAAATTATAAAAAAAAAGTTGCACCATATTATTAATAACCCATAAATCGCTTGGAAACATTTATAATGCAAGAGAAGCTAAAAAGCTAAACTAAAAAATAGTAAATAATTAATATAAAAGAAGCTAGCCAGTTAATTACCCCAAAACCTCAGTTAAAATCTATAGGACATTCAGCCGAAAAAAGGCTAAAAATATCAACACAATTGCTTAGGTAACGTGTCCATGCGCGTCCTTTCATTGTCGTGGTAATCAAATAAAAATCAATGGCTTGTGAAATTCAAATTGTGACTGCGACGAGTGCGACCCGTGGTAGAGACTTTGTCTAACGTACTCAAAAAAAAAAAAAAACCCCCAACCCCCCATTGCCTAAGACCATGGAACTCATTTCCTCGAGTGCTTCGAGGCAAACGCGTCTGCATCACGTGCCCAATTCTCATTTGCCGTTAGCATTCGAAATCGTTGAAGTTAATGATCTGATGCAGTCTGGCACACAACTATCTATAAGCCCTTAGACCAGGCAACTAAATCAACTGTCATTAGAGCCAACTTGACTGCGCCCAGCTGGTTCGAGCCTGGAGTGGGAGTCTGAAGCAAGTTGAAAGTTTTATCCAAGTCTGCGCATAAATTAATTTTTAAATAGCAAACTGATTTTAAATTGTACGGCTTTGGTGTTTGGTTAATTATTTGGGTTTGTTTTCGACAGGCGTTATTTACTATTAAATGATCTAAAATGTTTTTGGAATTTCAATTACTTTGTATAAATAGAGAAGGGAGGGATTTCCTTTCTGATAACATCTTTGAACATTTTTGACATTTTCTTTCGTATGAGAAGATGTGTTTGGTGTTGAAGTGCTGGTTAACTAACATGAAACTTACAAGGAACTACAAATATATTTGTTGTTGTTATCTCTCTTCCCTTTTCTCTCTCTGTATCTCTTTATTTACCCCCTCAATCTTATTTGTCTTCTGAATTAACATGAAATCCAGGAATTTTTACAATTCTACCAATAATATGTGACTTCATATAATTAAATCTCTTCCTCTTTCAAACACATACTTTCTGTTCCCTTAAAAGATAACATGAACTCTACTTGGAACGCTGCAGAAACAAATAAAAATCTTTCCATCTTTCCGACAACACTTGTCATCTTTATTTCATTTAATTATCATTTTGCCTTGCTTCCATTGATTCTATCCATCAAATTGATATAGCTGCTTGTCACAAAAAATAAAAACAGCTAACAGAAAAAATTCCCTTAGCTTCTGCCAACCCCCCTCAATGTTCACTTAATTTGTCACAATGCATGCGCTCATTTTGGCACTTTGAAGGAATTGGAATTGAAATTGAAGTGGAATTAAAATACCAACCCCGGATCGCTTGCACTTTTCATCAATTTGACATTTTCCTTCCGGCTGAAGCCCATTTCCTTAGAAACAAACGAGAAATTAACTTCATATGTTTTGGGGCAGCGATGCGCAAAGCCAAACCACAGCAACGCTAAGCAAGAGCTTAGCCAGCTGGGCGCATTGCCCCGTGGCATACACCCACCACCCACCTTTCAGATCAGCTTCAAGCGGCTCAAATTTCTTGAACACTTTTTACTGTTCTTATACTCTCTCGCGAAGTGAAAAGAGTATATTTGGTTTGTGAACATTTTAAAGCTCTCGGATCCATAGTTCCCATCTTTCAAACTCACATAACTTTGACAAAAATCAACCGATTTTCATGTTTGATGGCATTTTTATCATGATTTATCCTATAGATTGATTCTGCATTTAAAATATATGCATTATTGAAAATAAATTTTTTGGACATTTTTGGTACAAAATCACAGGGGTCCCCCCTTATTTATTTTCAAAAAAATTTTTTCAAAAATTTAAAATTGCGAATTTTTAATTTTAATCGATTGTAATTGTCATAATTACTATAAAAAACAACATTAAAGGTGATTTTGAGAAGGTCAAAATTTTGGTCAAAAATCATGCCAAAATTTACAAAAATTTTGACATGTAAACCTCTCGGATCCATAGGTCCCATATTTCAAACTCTCATAACTTTGACAAAAATAAACCGATTTTCATGTTTGATGGCATTTTTATCATGATTTATCCTATTGATTGATTCTGCATTTAAAATATATGCATTATTGAAAATAAATTTTTTTGAAATTTTTGGTACAAAATCACAAGGGTCCCCCCTTATTTATTTAAAAAAAAAAATTTTTCAAAAATTTAAATTTGCGAATTTTTAATTTTAATCGATTGTAATTGTCATAATTACTACTAAAAAACAACATTAAAAGTGATTTTGAGGGGTCTAAAATTTTGGTCAAAAATCATGCCAAAATTGGAAAAATTTTGACATGTAAAGCTCTCGGATCCATAGGTCCCATATTTCAAACTCTCATAACTTTGACAAAAATCAACCGATTTTCATGTTTGATGGCATTTTTATCATGATTTATCCTATAGATTGATTCTGCATTTAAAATATATGCATTATTGAAAATAAATTTTTTTGAAATTTTTGGTACAAAATCACAAGGGTCCCCCCTTATTTATTTTCAAAAAAAAATTTTTTCAAAAATTTAAAATTGCGAATTTTTAATTTTAATCGATTGTGGTTGTCATAATTACACTAAAAAACAACATTAAAAGTGATTTTGAAGGGGTCAAATTTTTGGTCAAAAATCATGCCAAATTGAAGAAAATTTTGACATGTAAAGCTCTCGGATCCATAGGTCCCATATTTCAAACTCTCATAACTTTGACAAAAATAAACCGATTTTCATGTTTGATAGCAATTTTTTCATGATTTATCCTATAGATTGATTCTGCATTTTAAATATATGCATTATCGAAAATACATTTTTTTGAAATTTTTGGTACAAAATCACAAGGGTCCCCCCTTATTTATTTTCAAAAAAAAATTTTTTCAAAAATTTAAATTTGCCAATTTTTAATTTTAATCGATTGTGGTTGTCATAATTACACTAAAAAACAACATTAAAAGTGATTTTGAAGGGGTCAAATTTTTGGTCAAAAATCATGCCAAATTGAAGAAAATTTTGACATGTAAAGCTCTCGGATCCATAGGTCCCATATTTCAAACTCTCATAACTTTGACAAAAATCAACCGACTTTCATGTTTGATAGCAATTTTTTCATGATTTATCCTATAGATTGATTCTGCATTTAAAATATATGCATTATCGAAAATACATTTTTTTTAAATTTTTGGTACAAAATCACAAGGGTCCCCCCTATTTATTTTCAAAAAAAAATTTTTTTCAAAAATTTAAAATTGCAATTTTTAATTTTAATCGATTGTGGTTGTCATAATTACACTAAAAAACAACATTAAAAGTGATTTTGAAGGGGTCAAATTTTTGGTCAAAAATCATGCCAAAATTGACAAAATTTTGACATGTAAAGCTCTCGGATCCATAGGTCCCATATTTCAAACTCTCATAACTTTGACAAAAATAAACCGATTTTCATGTTTGATAGCAATTTTTTCATGATTTATCCTATAGATTGATTCTGCATTTAAAATATATGCATTATCGAAAATACATTTTTTTGACATTTTTGGTACAAAATCACAAGGGTCCCCCCTTATTTATTTTCAAAAAAATTTTTTTTCAAAAATTTAAAATTGCGAATTTTTAATTTTAATCGATTGTGGTTGTCATAATTACTATAAAAAACAACATTAAAAGTGATTTTGAGAAGGTCAAAATTTTGGTCAAAAATCATGCCAAAATTGACAAAAATTTTGACATGTAAAGCTCTCGGATCCATAGGTCCCATATTTCAAACTCTCATAACTTTGACAAAAATAAACCGATTTTCATGTTTGATGGCATTTTTATCATGATTTATCCTATTGATTGATTCTGCATTTAAAATATATGCATTATTGAAAATAAATTTTTTTGAAATTTTTGGTACAAAATCACAAGGGTCCCCCCTTATTTATTTAAAAAAAAAATTTTTCAAAAATTTAAATTTGCGAATTTTTAATTTTAATCGATTGTAATTGTCATAATTACTATAAAAAACAACATTAAAGGTGATTTTGAGGGGTCTAAATTTTGGTCAAAAATCATGCCAAAATTGGTAAAAATTTTGACATGTAAACCTCTCGGATCCATAGGTCCCATATTTCAAACTCTCATAACTTTGACAAAAATCAACCGATTTTCATGTTTGATGGCATTTTTATCATGATTTATCCTATAGATTGATTCTGCATTTAAAATATATGCATTATTGAAAATAAATTTTTTTGAAATTTTTGGTACAAAATCACAAGGGTCCCCCCTTATTTATTTTCAAAAAAAAATTTTTTCAAAAATTTAAAATTGCGAATTTTTAATTTTAATCGATTGTAATTGTCATAATTACTATAAAAAACAACAGTTAAGGTGATTTTGAGAAGGTCAAAATTTTGGTCAAAAATCATGCCAAAATTTACAAAAATTTTGACATGTAAAGCTCTCGGATCCATAGGTCCCATATTTCAAACTCTCATAACTTTGACAAAAATAAACCGATTTTCATGTTTGATAGCAATTTTTTCATGATTTATCCTATAGATTGATTCTGCATTTAAAATATATGCATTATTGAAAATAAATTTTTTTGAAATTTTTGGTACAAAATCACAAGGGTCCCCCCTTATTTATTTTAAAAAAAAAATTTTTTCAAAAATTTAAATTTGCGAATTTTTAATTTTAATCGATTGTTGGTTGTCTTAATTACTATAAAAAACAACATTAAAAGTGATTTCGAGGGGGTCAAAATTTTAGTCAAAAATCATGCCAAAATTGCAAAAAAAATTTTGACATAGAAAGATCTCGGACCAATAGCATAGTATTTCGCTGTCGGTTACACCCGACTGCAATGTTCATTCTTGTTTATTTTTGTATTTTTTTCTGATTTTTTATTAAATAACAAATACATGGCACGCTGCAGGCAAATGTTGACATTTTTATGGGGTGTACGTTTTGGGTATTAGCTTACCACCCAGCACAATGCCAGAGCAGCGCTTCCCCGCCCCTATGTAACTGAGCGATTGTCACCCTCTCTCCGGCCAGTTACGCAGCTTAGCCGTGTGTAATAATTATGCTAACGACTGTCAATTGTAAGGGGACTGGGGCAGGCGTAGCGGGGCTGTTGGAAATTGAATAGAGCAGTGATACAAACCGCAAGATAAAGCCAAGATACCAAACATCTTGGAAGGGTTGCGACTCTGCCGAACCCATTACACATTTCCCTCCATCCCTTTGGTGTGTTGCCTTTGTCTCAAATCTTTTTGCGCGGCGTTTTCAAAGACGTGCCTGGGCGATAGTTGTGGCCGCCCCTTTGAAAACGCGTAGACCTCAGAAATCACAGCCCTTTTATTTGGGAATTAAGCTCGCTTGGCTTTTCACAGTCAATTGACTTTTGGGCAAACTAACCCCCTGCGAATACAGAGTCAACCTCCCCGCCTGTGTGTTCTATGAGATTTGCAACTGTTATTTGCTTGTTGTCAACTTTTCGCACACATGTATTGAACGGGTTGTGGAACTGGAGCTAGAAGTGGAACCAATTGCTAACGCCCATTAAATGCAGGCACTTTTGCAGACCAGCCCGATACTACAATTCTGATTCTGAGGACTCCAACTTTCGACACCATCTTTAAGCCAATTCACTTTTCTCTGTCTCTGCCCGTACTCCGCGCCCTTCTGCCGGCCGCATTTCAAGTGTTTGGCTGTAGTAGTTGTTGTTGTTGACGCTGTCTGCGCCTTTGAAGCAACCCCATTCACCGGTTCCCCAACTCGTAAGCAACTTTGCATTAAGATTATGTAAATTTTCGGCACTCAAAGCACAAAAAAAACGCACACTTAAAAATGCGCGTGTTTCTGGCACTTTTCAAGCCAAAAAAAAAATAAACTCAAACCTTAGCAAATGACGCAAAAAAAATTCTAATGCTTTTTCGCTTTGCATTGCTTTAAAGTTGATGCAAAAACAGTAAACATAAATTTAGGTTTTGACAGTCAAAAAAAGTTTTTTTCTCGTTTTGTTCACAATTTTTTACTTTTTAAAATCCTTTGTTAACCCATCAAAGCTTGAAGTAAGTGTTAAACTAATAAATTAAATAACTTATATTTTTGGCAAATGTTCAATTATATTATTCGAAAGTTACATGAACAAAATTCTAGCTTTCTAGTTCCAATCAATCATTTAATTTTGATTTTGTGAATATGAATATTTCATGAATATTTCCGGCAAATTACTTTAAATGCTTTTCTTACGTACATTTAAAAATCATTTTGCTCTCTCTTAATTAAAACTGCCAAAGGTAAAACGCAAAGTCAACGTCAAACCCTGAAGTTTGAAAAGTGAAAAAAGAAACAAAAAAGTAGAAAGAAAAAATAACCAAAGGAACCCTTCAACGCTCCGTTGCCCGCTTTTAAGTTTTGTGCGTTTAATTTGCTGTCATTTTCACTTTTGCTTACATTTATCAGCATCGTCCAGTGCAAGGCCCAAGCTCATGCCACACGCAAATAAAAAACTGGCCTTTGTCACCACTGTGGCAGACACACTAATACACACACACCCACACACACAAAGTCTGGGAAAAGTTTTATACCTCTGCTAGATGTAAGTAAAGTGTTTGGTCATAGTTTTCTTGTTTCTAACCCTTTACGAGAACATGAGAATGAAGCTGGGGATGAGGAAGTCCTTCTCACTTCTGTCCAAAGCCAAGCATAAGGAAATTTATTTGTTGCCCGCACGGCCCATGACATGAGTGTAAGTAACTTAGACTCCAGACATGTGGACTGGTAAGGGGGATAAATGGGTAAAAGGGAGAAAACTCGTACGATTTAGCGTGCAGTCCGAAATAGTTGCAATTATATTTATAGAGTTTATGTGCGTCTGTCGGTCTTTATATTGTATGTGGCCAATCAAAAATTAGCCACTGCTTGGGACAAAATGTGTATGTCCTTTGGGGAGGGCTAGAAAGGAGTGCACACACAGAAGGGACTCATTTTCAGTGGACGGAAACTCTAGTATTTATATTAATATTTTTTGCATTATAAAAATATATTCATTATCCCGAAAACAAAAATCTGGTTCGATTTCCAGGTAGTGTTTAAGACTTTAGTTGTTGCTGGAGTAACTGAAAAGTCAGAGCTAAAGGAAACTTTTATGTAATTCACAAAGTGCCTTTGGCTTAAAAAAATGTGTGTAAATTAAACTTGTTCTTATAAATGTTGCCACAGTTTGACTAACCCATCTGCACTCGGGACCAGCCAATACAGCCAAAGCAGCCTTTGACTTGAGCACGTGCTGACGTTGTTGTTGTTGCTGACAAAGTTGTGCAAGTGACAGGATGACAGGCCAGTCAAAACTACCCACACAGACAGAAACGGTGGCAACACCGCCACTTGCAACCAGTCCAAATGCAACTTAACACTCTTAAAACAAAAATAAAAATATAAACGATTACCGAAGTTGAAATACTCTCGCAGACATAAAATGTGTTATTATATATAATATAATAATATGGTATTAAATAATATATAATTTAATGATGTGATCAGGCCTGAAACAAAAAGAAGGAGTTACGCAAAAAGGATAGCTAGACTAGTTTGTACTTGATACAGATCAATAATATATATGCTTTGCAAGGGCATCAAAAAAAAAGTTCAAGCCAAAAAAAGAAACTACAAATAAAAAGCAGAAATAAAGCAAAAAAAAAAGAAAGAAACCGCAGACATGTTGCGCAGCCCAAAGAAAATGAAATTTGCTTACGTCGAGTGAGGTGGTCTGGTGGAGGGGAGGTAAGAAAGGGAACTAAAGCATTGCTCCCGGTTGCAGGCAGCTCAGCTGTTTGTGCTGCTTGTGCTGCTGGTTGCTGTTGTCCCCAAATGCCATTTAGCATTTGAGTTAAACGCGGCTGCTGCTGTGGCAAGTTGCTGCAGCGCTGCGAGAAACAGAAGTGGGAGCGGGCGACAACCTGCTGAGCTGAAGCCAGAGACCAACAGACCAACATATGTTTGCCTGTGTGTGTCAGTTAAGAACGTCTGATACCCTTTACAGTCTCCGCTACTTCCCGCCACCTCCCCCCACAGAAACACACGCCTGCCGCATCTTGTTCTGTCTTACGCTTTTGCACTTTGTTTGCCTCAGACTTGCCGCTGTCCCCGGCAGCCCTTCAGCTGGCCCAGCATTCGCAGCAGTCAGGCAACTATTAAGTCACATGTTTGTCTCTTCTTCCCGACTTTTGAGTTATGAGCAGTGTGTGTGTGTGTGTGTGTGCGTGTGTGTATGTGTTTTTTTTTTTGGGTCCTTTCGTTGGCAAGTCGGAAACCCAGTTTAACCTGAATTTCCACATTAGTTTCGCGTCTTGCTCTCGTTTGCCTCTTTGGCTTTTTGGCTTTTTGTTTGTCTTTGTTTTTATAGCCTTTTTCTGCCAGGCAAACAATATGCGGCTGCAAGACGAACGTGCAACATCATATGGTCCAGTGGCCGTCAGTGTGTGTGTGTGTGTGTGTGGGCAGTTGCCACTGACTCATCTACTGATTGTCTCGGCTTCATTATGCGCCTGTTGTCGCCTGCCTCTCTTCCCTCCCTCCCGTCCCCGTCTCTCACCTGTTGCCCGCTCTCCATAAAATGTTGGCTCTTTGTTCTCAGCTGGCAGTCGGGCGTTTCTTTGCTTTATTACTTTGGCCTGCGGGCAGTGTTGCAACAAAAGGATTTCTTATTTATAAGGCGACATTTGCTACGTGCCACAGCTGCCACACTGCGTGGCACGTTAGCAAAACTACTACACAATATGACAGCGTTGAACTTTTTGAGTTTCGTGTGACGCCTGCCACTGCATACGGGGCATGCGGCATGTGGCAACATCGTTAGCTTTCATTAGTCGAAGGGCTCTGCTGCGAGAGTCTAGACTCGCGATTTTGCGGCAACTTTTGTTACCAGTTTTATCTATTAGACATAATTTACACGATTTAACTAACTTTATCTGCCTGCAGCACAGACACGCACACACACACACACACACATTAACACATATATATGTATATACAGCTGAGTCTTAACTTTTCTTTCTGTTTCTCTCTCTTGCAGGTAAGTCGACAACAGCTCGCTGGCGGCAGGTCTTAACTTCAATTAGTCGTAAGTGCTGAACCAAAGGCAAGTAGCACTTGCCACGTTCTAACCCTAACACCCCCTCCCCCTCTTCTCAGCGTCCCCTTTCTTTTCCAGCTCCTTTTAGCCACAGCTTCTTGCCAAAAGCTTTGCACGCTTTTCGCGTATATTTTATGCTTTATCCTTGCAAGTGCCAAAGATGCGGCCAAAGTTGTGCACAACTTATGTGTGCGTGTTGTATGTGTATGTGTGTGTGTGCATATGTGTGTTGTTTGTGCTACACGTTCAAGACGACAAACTCGACGTCTCTGGTGCCCAAAATTGTTTTTAAAGCCGTTTTGACTGCACCTTTTGGGTATGTTATCCATGTTGTTGTTGTTGCTGTTGTCTCTCGCGCTGCCGCCGAAAAGTAGGCAATAATTATGTGTCAGTCCTTCTTGACATGGGCGTGTTTTTAAGTAAGTTGAGCACATTTGTGGGCGGGGCAGCTCCCAAACTCGCTTGCGCTTGACACACGAGCGTATTAAATGCACCTGTGTCGAAGAAATGCCCTAAAATATGTTTAAATAAAAACAATACAAATTTTAATTTAATTTTAAATTCAAATTAGAAAATTTAAAGCTTTGTAGAGCTGATTTATGTTCCAGCTTTATGTTCCAATCTGGCCCAACACTTTACTTAACAAAAAGGCTTTTAATGCAGTTTTCCCAACATTTATAAAATTTTTAACTGCAGCTTTTAACACTAAAAGAGCACTCACAATTTGCAGTGCGACACGGCTAATATGCCTCAAAACATGCGACATATCAGAGAGAGCGTGAAATGCGTTGAAATGCTTTTGGACTTACCGCATATCATAAATGTGGCCATGTTTTATATTTTTTGTCCATTCTCACTTTCTTCTTTATAAATATTATATGCCACGGGAAATGGACAAAAATAGTACAAAAGTTTTACTTTTGGTATATGCAGAGATTTTCAGTGTAGCTTTGCTTTTGTCTACTCAAAAATTCATTATAAAATATCCATTACTCAGGCTACGCACACACACAAAAGAACACACACCAACACCCACATAAAACGAGTGCAATAAAAAGTGCGGAACAGAAAATAAACAGTGGCAAAAAACTTTAGAAATAAACAGTTTTCTGGCTCTAGCTACACAAAAAACCAGTTCGCAGCTAAGGGTAGCGTATCCTGCGAACTCCTGAAATGTGCTGTACTCCTGTACTCATCGAAGTACCGGAGTCTGCAACTAAAACACTTGAGAAACTTTGACCATATTCATATAAGTTGCTGGCGGGCGCTGTAGCGAGTAAGCCAAACAGATTCATTAGATAAAATAATAAGCACTTGCCGAGTCGAGTCGACTCGAGTCGGTTCAACGCTGCGTATGAGCGATATTTCCCCTTTTTTTCCATTTTCATTTCTTTTGCCCCTTTTTTTGGCCCGTTAAGCTTGTTGCAAATGCAGTCAAAGTTTTTAGCCATTTTTTTCGCTTACATTTGTTTTTGTTGGCTCAAAACACTCGAACAGCAAACTTCAACACTTTGGCTGAAAGGCGAGCGAAAAATTCTAAATACATATATAGAGAGCGAGAGAGAGAGAGAGCGAGAGAAACGCAGCTCGGAAAACTTTGCTACTTAAAAGCGCAAAACGCAACGCAATGCTCGAGTGGATCGCTGCATGAAGTACTTAGTGGGTGAGGGGCAACGAGTGGTGCGGGGGCCAGTTGGGGCTGTGGCGCTGACAAAGCCGCCGGAGCAAAGTAACTGCGAACAAACCAATTAAGTTTATTACTTTTGCGTTTTTCAAGTGCCTGACTGTGAATACGAGCAGGAGTACAAGCTAAATGTGTGTGCGTGCGTGTGTGTGTGTGTGTGTGTGTGTGCCAATTTGATGCAACAATGTCAGTGCGTGCTAGAAATGAACAAGTGACACGAAATTGTATTAGAAATTTGAGATTTGTGCGTGCTTTATGCCAGTTTGTAAGCTTTTTATTAGCTGTTTATTAGCAGCTTTGAACTGTTTTACAGCTGCTTTTAATCTGTTTGTAAAAAATAAAAATAAAACTTAACTTGCGAGTTAATAGTTATATTTTCAACCATTTTTCAGCAAGTTAAGAAAGTTTTATTATTATAAAATGAATTAATCAGATACATTTCTTTAGCATCGTTCGGAGTATTCATTCATTTTATTTATTTAAAAATATGCCATTTAACACACGATAACAGTTTTTAAGGACAACATATTTCAGAGTACGTTATAAATTCAAACGTGAACAAATTGTTTTATTATCTTGCTAAATTTGTAACCTTGCGTGCTTCAACATCGTGTTCGCTTTGAGGCACACCCATCTCTAGCGTGTAGAATGTGTATATGTGCGTGTGTGTGTGTGGGAATATGTGTCTTGTAATGGCCAAGCATTTAGCAAGTTGCCCCGCAAAAGTTGTTGTAAAAGTTTGACAAAGTGCTTGAAAAACAGCAGCAACAGCAGCAACAGCAGCAAACGCGTTTCCCACTCGTCGCCTGCAAAGCAAGCAACAGATTTGTCAAAGAAATTAATAAATACCACGTCATGCTGTGAGCCCCAACCCCATCCACCAAACACGTTACACACCAGGTGCTGCTTCAAGTTTATACAAAATCAACAAAACAACAAAAATTGTGAGAAAAAATACAAAGCATACATTTTGGGGCCGAGCGGGCAATTAATTTTAGTCTCCATTCGCTGTGAATTATGTGCGTCTATTAAAGTTGAAGTTTGCAAAGTTCAGGCTAGAAATATGAAGCTGACTTTCTGGTCGAGTGGCTTATAATTAAGATGCCACACGCTGAACTATTGCAGCACACCAACAAACAGGCACGCCCCCTGCCAAACTTGCTTATGCTTCCTCTTTACACTCGCTTTGGAGTTGAACATTTGCTGCGGCACATTTGCTGGCAATTAAAGTGAATTACAAAAGGCGACATTTATTATTATTATGATGCTATTTTCATTTGTGACCAGGCAACATGCGCTCTACTACATACCTCTCTCTCTTTTTCTCTCTTTCTCTGTATCTCACTCTTTCTTTTTTCTGTACTCTTTGGCCCTGCTTCGTCCTGTTTGGTGTGCCTTTGTCAAGGTGATTTATCACTTCTAAGCGCCTGGCACTCATTAATTTTTGATTGGGCCAAAAAAGGCAAACGGCAAAAGATGTTCGGACCCCAAATGCTATATTTATTTCTCTGATTGTTGTTGTTGTTGTTATTCTTGCTGCTGCTGCCGCTGCTGCTGTTGCTTTCATTAAAACTTCATAAAATGACAGCACCTAATGATGTGCCCAGTGAGAGCCGCCGTTTTCATTACTCGTATACCCTATAGTATAGCCAAAATGAGGCTGTCTAAATTTCGAATTTTAGGTAGTTTTAGTTATTTACTTTACATACATAATTTTACATAATTTAAGTTAATTTTTTTTAATTTAAAACTCAGAGCAGTGAGTTTCTTATAAAATAAAATTTTCCTTTGGTATTTAAACTTTAAATTATCTTTATATATATTGAAATGGAGAACATTAAGCATCATTTCCCTCTGCTTTTACAAAGCATTTTTTAGTCGTTCATTTCAGCACAAAGAAAAAGCATTCATTACATTTGACAAAAAATGAAACAGTCGTTGAGCGTTTCGGCAAATGGTTCATTTAACTGAACGATTGGCAAAACATTTGTCCAGCTGATTATTTTGTTTATCGAGCTATTGAGTTTATTAGCTAACTGTTCCGCTATGGCCAGTGTTGCCGCTGGCCATAATTCAATTGTTGTCTTGCCACTGGCAGCAATTTTGGGTTGAAAAACAAACTTTCAATAGATGACCGCAAAATTTTCCACAATTAATTATGGCGACGCCGGCCAAACAAATGGCTAAAAAAAAGCGGCACACAAAAAATTGGCAGCCAGCCGGCGGCGGCATCAATGGTGGCAACCCTGTCCACATTGTCCGCATGCATTATGCCACGCACCGCAACTTGAACTATGTGCAAATATATATAGGGGATGGGGAGAGAGAATGCTACGCTGGCTAGTTTTTGGACTGTTGTTTTTTGTTTTTTGTTTTTTTTTTGGGGTCCACGTTGCCGGTGCCGGTTCGAGCTCTCCCGTACCGTTGAAACTATGGCCGCCGTTTCCGCTGACAGTTATTTTGATTTATGTGAAATTGTTTCGAACGTTGGTTGTGTTGGTGTGTGTCCGCCGGAATGGCAAATGCGTGCCTGCGTCCATAGGAAAATGGCAATAAATAGCCCCACATAACGCGACGCCAACAAAGAAGTTCTAGTTGGGACCATTTTCCCCCCCTGGAAAGCACTCAAAAGCCCCAAGCAACAAATTTGCTGTGTGCTTTTCTGTGGTGTCAACCATAAAAAGGTGTTGCCATTGATAGCCACGCATCGGGTTCAGGTCGCGGATAAATGGTCCACCCTTAGCACTGATAGCGCACAAAGGCGCCAAATGAGTTATGCGAATGCGAACATATATCATCGATTGCACTCAAGTCGCAAAACAATGGCCGATGTCAAGGCGAACATATTGAAAGATTCCGAAACTTCCGCTTCAGAGATTGAACGTTCAAGGAAGTGGGCCGGAAAACGGGTGAGACACTCCTTTAAATACGAAATTGCCACATAGAACTCTTTATATATTTTCGATGATTTTCTAATTCAAATTCAAATAATTAATCTCAAACTAAAAACTCTTAAATCTCTCCTTAAAATGTTGCATATACAATAAAAACATTTTTAGAAGATTTTCATTAAGTGTTACAAATTTTTTTTTAAAATTCCTTTTCATATTTTCAATTTTAATCTATCATTATTTATTTTTTTTTATCTATTTTTCTTATATTTATTATTAAAACTCAGCTTGTAGCTTCCATGCAAACGAAGTTCAATTTGTGTTCTTTTATATTGAAAGTTTTATCCAATTCCCCCTTAGCCTTTTGCTAGCATCAACCCCTTTGGGTCTTAAGTGCCTGCAACCACTTGGCAAATCCAGCAGCAAATCCAACAGCAGCCGCTTGTCTAATAACTCTAATGGCAGCAATAAAATATCCATATACATTTAAAATTAGCACTCGATTGAAGAGATGGGCGTTGCGTATAGTGGAAGGACGTTTAAGGGGGGAGGGGGGGTGGCTTGTTGGGTTAAGAGATCTACTGGGATGTCATTTGCAGTCCACTTCTAACCTAACCCATATGGCTAGGCCAAATGTGACCGCAAACTACATAAACTATAATGGCACAACTGTGTGCGTGTGTGTGTGTGTCTGTGCGTGTGTGTGTTGCCAACAAACCAAATTGAATGAAATGCAGGAAAAAGGTTTCGTTGTGCAAAGCATAAAAACAAAACACAGAAAATGAAAACGACGGAGATGACCAAACAACCGCACAAGCGGCGTCTGTGGGTGCCACTGGGCAATGGTCAACAGCAGCAACAACAACAACAACAACAACAGCTACAGTCAAACCAATAAAGACCACTAAGTGTCTAAATGTGTGTGTGCCCGCTAGTGGCTGTATGTGTGTGTGTGTGTAAATGTGATTGTGTTTGAAATAAACCAAATAGTCGCACATAAATGCGGGTGTCACAAATGCCAGCACCGTTATCTGAGCCCAACGCCCAAATCCAGCAGCGAACAGCAGCCAGCTGCAGCTCAGCTAGAGATGAGCCAGTGCTCGTGACTGGTTCGTGTTCGTTACTGCTCATAATTCATAATTAATTTTCCTTTGTTGTTCAAACAATTTGGTATTTGAAAATAAAGTTAATAAATTGCTTAATAAACTTGTCTAAAAATTTAAAAAAAAAAATAATATTAAATAAAAACATTGGGGCAATTGCATTACAAACAACAATAAAATAAATGCCTACATATTGTTTAAATTTAAAAACTATAGTGCTTGCCTATCTAGAAGTTATAGAACAGTTCGTGTTTATCCTCTTATACAGATTTATATATATATATCTCTCCCTTGTTCATCTCTATTGCATTGTCGTAGATCATAAATTGTGCACAGGCTGCTGTGGCACGCCGGAGTTGCCCTCTAAAAATGTCCTTAGCCACAGTATGAAAAACAAGCAGCGCACTAGTTTTTCCGTTTTCCCCGCCTATATCAATCCTCCTGCACACACCACACCACACCACACACACACACACACCACACAGCACCGCAATCCGCTACAAGCGGCAAGCCAGCCGGCATAGCTAAACTTCCGGCCGTTGCGGACTACGGAATACGAATTCTGGTCTGCGGCTACGGCTACGGCTATGCCTTTCGCTCTCGCTCTCACTCTCGTTCTCGCTCTAACTCTAACTCTATCGCTTGTTCTGACTCCGGCTCCGGCTCTGGCTCTAGCTCCGTCTCTGGGACTGACTCCGGCTGCAGTTGTTGCTGATAAAAAAGTTTGCCTTTGAAAATGTCTATTCGAAAAGTTTGTCGGCCGTTGAAATCGGGCCGCGACCATAGTTTGGCCCCCTTTCCCGGCGACTGGCAACTGGTCAAAGCTCGACGCTAAATGAAAGTCATTTATTTTCGAAGGGGGCACATTTCAACTGAATTTTTTTATTTTTTGGCCATTGCTCGGTTCATTGCCGGGCAATGTTTTTAATCAACTTGGCGCAAAATAGTTCGCGTTGGCCATCAGCACAAGTGCCGTCTAAGGGCAAGGTCTGTTGCATAAAAGGCTTCTCATACAGTCTCCCCTCCCCGCCCACCTACTTGCCCGATTCTGTTGTCAGCTTTCAGTTTCAAGTACTTGCTGTCGGCTTTGATTAGTCCTGTGTACACGGCGAACATGTGATGAAAGGCGCACCAAAGGCTAATAAAACCCACAGCAATTGAGATTAACTGCGCAACTAGACAAAGACGAAATTGTAGTGCAGCTGACGTTGTTCTCGGATAGAATTAGTTGGCTTAGACCTGCGAGTCCTTGATGCAGATTATAAAGCTTCATCTTATAGAAATAGAAGGTGTTTTAAATATTATTAAATATTAATTAAGAACTAGCTTAAACTTTATATTTCTATTGAAATAATTGCTCTGGTTCGAATCAATCTTAGCCATGGTTGGGAATTTTTTATCAGATGAGCTGAGAGAATTTAGTTTTTAATACAACTTCATAGGAGTTGATTAGAGTGATCAAATATGACTAAATAATATTTTTTGTAATCTTTAAAAATCGTATTTATTTTAAAATACTCTTTCTGACGAGACCGTTAAGCTGTATAACATAATACTTTGAACACTTATCTTGGCTCTTTCAACTCCACCCCATTAAAACACTTTCTCGTTTTGTTTGCGTTGCCTAAAACTGCAATTTGCAGGGGATTTCGTCGACTGCTTAAATATATGTATGAAACAGACATAGAACACATGCGATTAGCATTGGGGGAAAAGCGAGCGGAAAGTCTATTGAGTTGCACGGGTTGCATGCACTCATCGAATGCATTTGCAGCTCTTCAGCCGTCAACATATTTAAAACTTATTCAGGCAGCAAATAAATATTTACACGATGTCGGCACGGATGGGCGTGGAAAATCCGTGCTTAGCCTGCCAAAAACGCGCATAGAAAATGTGCGGGAAAACTGTTGGGGAAAACATCAGCGGGGGAAAATTGGTGGAAAACGAATGAATGAATGAATGAATGAGTAGCATTTGAATAGAGACTGAAGAACGTTTTATCATTTGACGCTCGGTTCGCCCAAAAACTATGCAAATAATTCATTTGACAGACAGACGGGCAAACAAACAAACAGTGAGGGGGAAAAGGATAGGTTTCCAGGCGATAGAAGCAGAGAGCGAGCGAGAAACGAGTCTACGATAAAGTGTGAAAATATGCAGCCGGCAAAATGGCAAAAGAAATTAAAACAAGCGGCAGCACCAACAATATGAAACAAGTAAAAGTGCTCAGTGTCGAAAGTGCACGACTAGAAGATACCCAGTTCGAAACATTCACAAACATTTTTCACAAACAGAAACCTTTTTAAACTTTTCCTTGAAAAATTTCCAGCGTGAAAAATTGTTGTTTATTTTTTAAAACTTTAATCATTGTGCTGACTACCCCATTTTAATGAGTATACAAAGTATAAAAAGAATTTGTAGACTCTCAAGGCATGTGTGTGCGGTGTGTATGTGGCGTAGATGGAAGGGGGAAGTGGGTGCTTCGACAAACAGAGGGATTGCCTTGGCCATGGCCAGCTGCCTGACTACGCTTGTTTTTCGCACACATCTCTCTTACGCTCGGGCTCTCATCGGCTACACTGCAAGCTAAAAGTCAGTTGCCTTCTGTTTGGAATTCACTCTGTGCTGCTATTTTCCACTTCAATCCCCACCTCCCCCCAACTTCCCTCCCTCTGCGCTCCCCTCTTCGCACGTGCCTCAGACTGAAAGTCAAATGTGCAGATTTTTGTTGGCCGTCTGCTAAACTGTTTTGGCATTTTTGCTATGCTCTGCAGCTTTCACACCTTCTCGCAGAACTGAGCTCTACCCCCTTCCCTGTTGCACCTATGGAGTCCATTGTTTTGGCATAAATATTGCCTGACTGCAAACGCTTGAAAGCAGGCTTTAAAATAAATTTGCACAAGGGCAAAAAATCAACAACAAATTGACGTAAAATTCACATTAAAAATGCAACATGTTGTGTCGCATGCGAGTGCGCCCACCTTGCCTCGACATTACACCACCCCGCCCCCATCTCTCGCCCTGCAAACAGGCTATATAAATTTAAAAAAAAATATATACAAAAAAAATGAACCTCAGTCGAGGCATTTTAAATATTTGATGCTTCAACATTATTTGGCAATTGATGCCAGACACTTTCATCGGAGAGGGGGAAAGGGAGACAGACTGGCGGACGTAACAGAGATGAGGGGTGTGCGTGTGTGTGTGTGTGTAATCTATTAGTTGTGGCTAAGAGCGGAAGCGTTTATATTGTTACTACAGCTGTCAGCTGGCATTGAGGAATTCATCTATAAAAGCATTTTCCATGCATTTCCCTGACATTTCCGCAGCATATGGTATACAAACAAAAAAAATCTTGAAAAATAGATCGAAAAATGGCAGCGGCCGTGCAGGAAAAGTAAGTGCTATAAAAGTGACAAATACACTTAGCAAAACATCTAACTGAGTTGACTACAAAAGTTTAACAATAAATGAAGAATATGCTTAAAAAATAAATCAATCAATCAATTTTTCATAACAAGCTGCTTAAAAGAAATATATAGTAGATCGATATACCTAACGGGATTATTATTTTATTATTTCTAGTTTGATATATATTTTTTTTATGTTTTTCTATTCAGCTTCTACCCAACTATTTCTCTTAGTGTAGAATGCAAATGACATGCAGTATTCAGTGAAGAAAGAGTGGGAGAGGGAACGCGAGGGAGAGTATGGAAGGGAAGTGAGAGCTTTGTCAGTGTTAGCCTAGAGACACGCGCGTCACTTGGTATCATCGGTGCGGAAATGTGATGTCAATTCAAATTTGTTCAAGTGTATGTGTGTGTGTGTGTGCGTGTGTTGGCGTGTGTGTGTATCTTGAACGCGCCCCCTAAAGCGCTGTTGCTGTTTTCTAAGCATGCGAAACTTGTACGAGTGCGTGAGTTTTCTTCTGCTTCATCATCATCAGCGTCATCCTTCACATCTACATCATCTTCATCATCATCGTCAGCCAGGACAGCTTCTGGCTTCGCTGTTCCTGTCACGCTTTGATATCCTGCGTTGTGTGACATATCCGCTGCTGGCAATACGTCGCCTCGTGTCGCTGTCGCCGCCGCCTTCGTCTCCGCCCCCGTCCCGCCTCCTTCACACGCCCACTTTTCTGGCTGCAGCTGCTTGCGCTTTTGTTTGTCGGCAAACGATGCTGAAATTTTCTTCTCAATTTTTTTTCTGCAATTGTTGCGATTTCGTTTCGCTTTTCTTCTCTTTTCTTCTTTTTTTTGTATGTGTGCAATTGAATTAAATGCGACACCAGACAGTGTGTGTGTGTGTGCGTGTGTGTGAGAGTGCAAGTATGTGAGAGTGTGTGCGAGCCACCTGAACCTCTTGAGCAGCTCTTTGGAAGCTGACAGCACACTTGGATACGTGAGCAACTGTGTCGGGAGTGTCGCTTGTTAACCGGCAAGATGACAGCTGCTGATAACCGTTTGGCAGATTCGAACCAACAATAATAATCACGTGAGCTCCATAAAGCTGAACGGAGCATATCACAAATGAAAATGTTACAACAATAAGTTATAAAGTTATGTCAAGAAGTGGCCGATCCTTTGCAATTGAGCATTACATGAATTTATAGCGAGAACTGTTTGGGAATTATAAATAAAATTAATTTTTTATGCTGATTGCTCTTGAGTTCTTTTTAAGTGTTCCTCTGATTTTCTATCTATCTAGATTAAAATATAATTTACAAATAATCAGTCTTATGTGTTGGGTGTTACAGTGAGTCCTAATAATAGACAAATCCACGGAATTGGTTGAACGCTATTAATGTAATAATAAACTTTTATATTTTAATATTTCGATCTAGGCTTAGTCGTTGCTTTACGTTTGCTTGTTTCCAATTATACTCAAAAAATTTGTTAACAATACAGATTAAATGGAATATTAAAAGATTAGTTTGTTTTAACTAACCTAAAATGAATCAATTCTTTTACAAATTGAACCCGTTTAATTAATTAAAATACAATTATCTAAATTTTATGGCCACTTTCTTTCTACCTTAGCTCCCATTATCTAAACAGCAATGCTACCTAACCATATAAAACTTGAGTTTCGAGTAATATAAGGCGTATCTCTAAAAACTCTTTCCAAGAAAAATCTGTTAAAAAATTTACCTCCCATTAAGATATCAAATTCGAGTCAAGTAGAAACTCAAGTTACACCTTGATTTGAGTGCACATAAAAATCACTTGGGTAGATCTTGATGTGGCTACGCTTAGCTTATGCCGGTTATTTACGAGCTATGGCCTTAGGAGTTGTGCAGATACCTTGTTAAGCTAACAAATGAACATAGGGTATTTACTGGCAGTCGTTAGAGCATTGGCATTAAAGCTGATGCTAACTCGTGGCTAATTTAACGACACCAGCGACATTTCAAAGCACATTTCATGGCAATAGCGACTGTCTACGCTCAAGCATACACACACACACACACACACACACACACACAGTTGTATAGAATGTGTATAACGGTAGCTGCTAGTTAGACCCCTCCCCGGAACGAGCCAGACATACGAGACGCCGACGACATTTACAGGTGGTCGTTGGTCTAATGAATTTTATAGCCAGGAAATTATTATGGCAGGCATCGATGGGCCAGGCCAAGTCAAGCCAGGCCGGGCCAGGCCAGAACAGGCCAACGCTCGAGACGCAGCTGGTGGCAAAAGACGGGCAGCGGTGGCGGGTGGTCGCGTTCACAGTGACTGCGAAAACTTGTGCGACGGTAGAACGAGTTGAAATTGGCAATTAACAAACCATTGAATCCAATAAACAGGATTTTAACATTTTGAGCAAACACACACAGAGCAAAGCAGAGAGCAGCCAAAAGGTAGCTAAAAACACAGCACATAACGGCGCCAGGGCAACAGCGGAGGGCTAAACGAACAGCAGGCGCCCGAGCAGGGACCAGGGACCAGGGGCTCGCTGGCAGGCAGGCAGGCAGGCAGGCGCCCGAGCAGGGACGCATCGGTCGAGTTGAGTTAACAACTCCACAAACGGCCGACTAGCGACTGCCGACGTGGTGTTTGTTTATATGCCATTTTTGATTATTTTTATGTCGGTGCGGGTGGGCGTGTGTGTGTTTGTGTGTGTTTGTGTGCGAATATGCTGTGTGTGTGTGTGTGTTTTTGTGCTTTGGAGCCCAGCCCATGACGCCACATTTTGATGGGGGAGTGTAGGGCAGGTGTATTGGTTTTGGAGGCAGCCTGCCTAAAAATTGTTGTTGTAATTGAAACCTTTGAAGTGCTGCTTAAATGTTAGTTGAAAATTTAAATGAAAATTCATTTAAATTATTTCACATTGCAAAGTCGAAATTAGAAATTTTACCAACTTGTGTTTTGAGGGGATAATGCTCAAAGGAATTCGCACAGCGACCCAAATGAACCAAGTCAATTTGGAGCGACAATTTTAATTGGAAAAGCATTTAAAGATTTGAAAACATACCAAATGAATAAAGGAAATATATGTAAAAGGCAAACAAATCTGATTAAAAGTGTGATAAGATGATATTCTATTGACGGTAAGCTGAAAGAAAGATACTGATGAAATAGAACTAAGAATTTAAGCAAAGCAAATATAGGTTTTACTAAAAAAAAGTGTGGGAAATAAGTTTGTTGACTGGCGAAAAAGATTGCAGATTGCCCTGAAGAATTTAATTGGAAATAATGTAAAAGTAGAACAAAGAAAAAAGAACTTGAATACAAAAGTAAATTAAATGATAAATAGCTAAATTATGAATTTTTTTAATATTAAGTGTTGAAAAAATATTTACTCAAATTGCAGTAAATTAAATTAAATTTTAAAATGAAATGATTACACTGCGAGTAAATAAATAAGTGATGAATACATCCTGATTAAGACTTTTTCAGAAAGAAACTTTTTGGCATAGATCGAATAATAAAGGGATATCATTAAAGTATATGTTGTTAAATCATTCCACTCTGCACAATTAATAATTTCAATTCGTAATAATCATGCCAGTGATTATAAGGATAATAACAACATGTGCTTTTAGAGACTAACAACTCTCGTTTCCTGCCAGATAATGAGACATCCAATTTGGCAGCACTCTCTTTTGGCTTTCATTGTACAAAAGCTATTCACAATTGCCAAAGTGCCGGACGATGTGCCTATTCACCTGGTTAGGCGCGCTATAAACCCACTTGAAAAGTTTCGTCCCTCCTTACTTAACCCCTCTCCCTTTTATTACTGCAAATATCTTAATGAAGCCGTTTAAATTGCCGGATGGTTTTTTTTAATGAGCAAATCCCGACAATGACCGTCAAACACTCGACCATACAATAGATCACACGGACTTCTCGGACTACAATGCGAACCACTTAGACGTACTTACAAGCTGCCGTTATGTGAGTCCTGTGAGTGCTGTGAGTCCTGTCCTGTTAGCTCCTGACATATGCTGTGCGCATTATTAAATCAAATTAAATTAAATTAATGCCGCTGATTAAAACGTACTACGCGGAACGTGCAACGGAACGGGAAATCAACAAAAGCCAAACATTTAACAGAGCCTCATATAAAACAAAAGCCAGATCCTGCCCGGGAGGAGGCAGAGGCGAGCCTAGCGACGAGCCCCCGCAGTAAACATCATAATCAGGGGCCATAATGGGCGCACGCATGTGGCTCTTTTAATGCCCTGACAAAGAACTGAACAGCGAACAGCGAACGACGAACGACGAACGGCAAATGGTCCCATCGTCCCGGAAATGTGGAAATTTGCAATCAGCATAAAAATTACATTAACATACAGCTCCGAAGCTCCAGAAAAACCAGCTGCGAGAGTACCAGACTGAGTAGCAGGCCCGCCCCGGGCCAAATGACAAAGTTTATGTGTGGATATTTAAATAAAATTATTTTAGGCTCAAGAAATAATAAAAGAAAAAAAAAAACAAAAAACCCGAAAGAATTTATTGTGTTTCGACAGACGAAGATAAAATACCCTGACAGACCAAGGAGAAAAAAGGATTATTGGGCAAATAAAGTTGTCGTAGAAGAATTAAACAAAAATTCTGCTGATTTTTTTTTGTATACTTGATTTATTGTAAAGTAATCTGATGTTATTGTTATATATTAAACTATTACTTGACAGATTTATGAACGTTGTAAAGTAGTATATAGATATATAGTATCGTTAATGTTGATAACAAGTTGCCTACATTTATTTTAGAAGCAACATGACGTAAAGTTTACCTACTCTATTTTTTACTTATTTTTCATATATCAAATATATAAATTTTTGTCAATAAATATACTTTTGCAAAATATTTTAGAAACATAAAAAAATTCTTAACTGGTGCTTTCGGTTAAGATATCTTATGAAGCGACACAGTTTTTTGTTGCTGAGATTATAATTCACAAGATTAAACCGATTAGGGTTCAAAAGGCAACCCTTTTACATTCTAATATAAATCAATTTATCGACTGATTCACTAAAAATTCGGATCGGTGCTCAGTTTGAGGTGACTTCAAATTGTGACACATTTCTTGACAATGTCATTATACCGCAACACTGCATAATATAGGGAAAATACAAAAAGGCAAAAGACACGCCCAGACTTGGGTTGTGTTGAGCCTATGCCAGAAGAGTGTGAACAGGAATTTGGTACCCAAGTACCTCCCAGTTACCAGTTACCAGTTTTCAGTTTCTCATTGCCCATTCCCTGTTCCTCGATCCCTGCTTGCACTGTTCTCAGTTTGCCAGTTCCTCCCAGTTTCTGTCACACGCCAGTGACAAAACGGAAAGTGATTAAAATCGCATTTAATGCGCAGCCGACGCGTTCATCAGCGGGGGGAGGGCGCAACAGGGGATATTTGTTGTTGTTTTTAGTGGTGGTGGTGTTGGCGGTGTTGGTGGTGCTGCTTGGGGTGGGATTGCTGTAAGTGTTTGTTGCTATATTGTGTGTGTTTAGGACTCGACCGTGCTTTGGGGTTCGAGTTTGAGTTGGGTTCACAGCAAAGCATTGCGCTAATCAACGGGAAATTGACACGAACGCCAGGACTCAAGCTCAATATATATCTATATATGTATCCCATATCTCGCTGGCTTAGTTATCTAAATGGGAAGTGAATGTCTTTTGGATATATTAGCGTGAAACATATTGAAAGCTGCAAACCAACTCTGTGCCGTGAGGCATAAAGATGGGTTGTGTGGGGGGGCGAGGGCACAAAATAAAGGAAGGTTTCAAGAATTTTACGCTTAACATTATTGAAATTCTTTACATTCTGTGGGGGAAATTGAAGTGGTGTAAAAGAAAACATAACATCAATAAGAGCTAGATATGGAACAGAAAGAATTTTTATTCATTAAATGAATGAAATGCATAATATTGTAATTGTTACTAACTAATAAATAAAGTATTATTATCAATCTTACGTTTTATGGCTGCTCTAGCTCGATTCAATATGTGACATATGTGTATATTTAAAATAATAAAATAAAATTGTAATAGTTGTATCCAATGGGTATCTATCCATTTGAAAATTTCTATATTTGTCTTTTAAAGACACCTTAAGACACCTGTATATTAAAAACTCTCTCTCAGGTAGTTAACTACATTTACGTAGCTTCAATTCAAACATTACAATATCCATTAGGTTATATTGGTCTTATGCAATCTTCGAGCAATGTGTAGGCCAACAGAAAAGCAAAATAAAAAAGAAAAACACCGCCGAGCAGATGCTCTCGTGCGATTAGTGCCAACAAGAACCCATCATTATAAGTATAATGTAAGAAAAACATGAAAATCCTTTTTATCGGCAAACGCACATCGTTCATCATTTAAAATGCAGGCAAGAGGACTCGACTTCCACAGAAACTTGCGTGTTCAGCTGTTGAGGATCAGACGAGGCAGTAGAGGCAGCTACCTGCCGCAACAGGACAACCTGCAGAGAGAAACACAAACACACACACACACACGCACACACCCCATCTGAAACTGAGGGTCTAAACCATTTATAGAGCTGCCATGAAAAATAGAAACGAGACGAAATTGTTTGTTTGACAAATAGAATTTCCATAGCATTAACCAAAAGCCGTCAATAAAGATTAGATATACGTGTGTGTGTGTGTGTGTGTGTGCTGTAAGCGGAGATTGCATTCGCTTTCTAAATAGACGCACAAATAACAGAGAATGAAAATAAAAATAAAACTGAAATGCTGGCAAGCAACCCTCCTGTTTTGGCCACAGGGTACCCTGCGGTACGGCTCATTAACGACAGCTGCTCAACAGGCGGACCGATCGTGACAACAACAGCGACTCAGTTTGAGTTTCAGTTTGAGGTTGAGGCTGAGACTGAGACTGTGCACGGGGGTAATCGGGTAGAGGAGCAGGAGCTACTCGCCTTATGCAGGTTGATCGCAGCTACCTGTACGGGCCGGGCTAAAGGTAGCGGCCCTACCCACAGCCAGAGCCAGGGACAGGCCTGCTGCCCCTTAACATAATAATCATCGGGCCCGCATTGAGATCGCTTATTATGCTTCTGCTTCTGTTTAATATTGAGAGACCCAGCCTGGGCGTCCCCCATTTACGAGAGTACTCATTGAATATTGTGTGTATAAATAGGGTATATTGATTGCACTCGTGTGTACGTGAAAGATAAACTGCAAACCAATAATGTATATAAAATATATTATATTGCAAATGCTCGATAACTTCTACAAAGATCGATTAATATCGTTCCACAGCACATATATTTTGTAAGCATATATTCGATCCCGTATGCCACACAAATCAAATTTTTTAAATTACCGATAAATAAATCGATTAATATCGTATTTCTGCCTACATAAATAATAATGAATAGTAGCAACAGAGTATCTACTAGTCGTACTTTCGCAACTGGAGCACTTTTGTTGTTTTTTTATTGTTCATTTTTGCACCTTGCACTTTCCTGTTGCATGCCACCGCAGTACCTGACCAATCATATGCCGATTGTCCTCGATTCCTGACAGCTGTTCCTTCGGGCATCGCCTCGATCTGTCCTTTTGTTTTGTTTTGCTTTCTGCGGCGCAATCATCTGTTTTGCACTGCGTCTTTTGTTTATTTTTATTTTTGTGTGTCTGTGTTCCTGTTCCTGTTTCTGTCCGGGCGAGGACAACTCTTTTTCAGTTATTTAAATTTGTCTCTCTTGCGGTTTTCTTTGCTCGCCGGCGACCTTATTGTCAATCATCTGTTGTCTGCTGTCCGAAATGCCATTAAGATTGTTTCTCGAGATGTGCGCAAGGATGTGGTCGATGCCATCGAGCTGAGAGTGCCCCCAGGGGGGCTACCAAAGAGCGACTGAGAGAGATCTTAAGTTCATTTCTTCATTCAAGGTACATGAACTGGAATAGATTCCCTTAGCTAATCGCCAAGTGTTATATAAATGGGCTCAGCTTTAATGCTCCTTGCCACATCTTAGATGCGTTTCAAGTATGATGCGGAACCGAAGAAAAAACCCACTCAAAAGATCATTCAAGCAAGAGATTCTCGAGCCGGTTCTCGCGCAATGAAACACGAGAGCGAAATAATTGAAGTGGAACAATGGCTAGTAAATTGTCAAATAATATATATACATTCAAATATTCGTATTCAGTTACTTTTAATGGGGCCTTAAATATTGGGAAGAAGTACTTGAAGCAGAACGCGGTTCAAAACTGTTAATTGAGGAATGCTGGGAATGTTGTCCGATTAAAAAAAAATTAGTGAAATGCTAAGAAATAGTTGAGATCTTTAAAAACGCTTTAAATCTTTCTTTATATTTTATTTGCGATAGATTGTTTTAAGTGCGAAAGTATAAAAAGAGCTTTTTCTTGGGAAAACAATCCATAATTTTTTCTTTAATATTCCCTATGATCTTTCTGTCATTTCTAATATTTTAAGCTTTCACTCTCTTTGAAACGTTTATTGAAGTTGTAAGAGCTCAAAAAATAAGTATGTTAAATGAAATGAATGAAACTAACTGAAGTTTTCGTTTATCTTAAATATTCCAATGCTCTTCTGTTAACTCTTCCATTAATTGTTATCACTTTTATCACTTAACTAAAAGCTGTTTCTGTGAAAGCAACTCTCTCTTCCCCGTTCTCTCTCTCTCTTTCTCTTTCTCGCGCCACTTGGTTTACAATTACGTTGGAGACGGGCCTTCTCCCGAATTGAAGGTGTTATCTGTTATCTGTAGCTTAGGCCAGCGGAACTTTTGCTGTTGTTTTTTCTGCACCGCCTCAGTTCGTCACACCAAAAATCAATTTCCATCTAGAATGCTTCTCAGCCATTTCAAACGAAAGTTTTACCTCACGTTTGTAAACAAAACATTGCCGCAACCTCAACCCCTGTCCCCGCCAACAGCATACGAATTTGACTAAACACTTGTAAAAAATACATAACACCCCCGACCACCGAACCCCACGATTCCCGACCAAGCGGCCATGCAGCATGAAAGGGGCGCTCAACCCAACCAAAAAAAAATAAAAGAATACAAGCATGCATATATACGTATGCATATCTATATATATATATATATAAATATATATATGTGTGTGTTTGTATATATATAGAAACAAACAAACACACGTGTATGTGTGTGTGTGTGTATTTACCCAGCCAGTGAAGTGCACTTCAGCAGCAGCAACTACAACAACAACAGCCACAAATTATAGCCCAGTATTTATTTTTGTGGGGGCTCTCTCTTGCTCTCCCACTCTCTCTCTCTTGCTCTCTTCTGCGACACGCAGCGCATGTGCAATGCGTGAGAGCGTTTTTTGAATACGGAAGTGTTGAAAATACTGGGAAATTTCATAAGCAGACTTGCAGCGGCAGCAGAGAGCGCCAGAGAGAAATTGAGAGTGTGAGCATTTAAGGCAGACGTGTGACTCGGCTGTATGTATGTGTGTGCCTGTGTACGTGTGTGTGTGTGTGTGTCTGATAGGGTAGCAAACTTCCCACCAGGGTGTGTTCAACTCTTGATGAGCAGCCGCTAAAATATCCTGCATGAAAATGTTCTCACGCTGCCAGAGCCGCATGCCCCTTGTCCGTTGCCCCGCCAGTCCCTCTTCCTGCTCGTGTCCCATTCTCCTGTCCTGCGCCTGTTTCTGTCCCTCTGGCCCGTTTTTGGCGTGGCTTTTAAAGTTTTTTTTTTTCATTCGATTTTTGTGTGTGTTTTTTTGCGAGCGCTTTCAATTTTTGCCCGAAACGAAATACTTAATTTCTTGCCTAACTTCCTTTTTCTCAGGCACTCGAAACGGAGGCTGGGCTTAAAGCTGCCAAAAGTTGCCAAGAGGTCCTGCGCGCGCAGTCGGCTAAAAATTTAAAGAGGAGCCGCTTGGCACGCGGTACGCCAGGACGAGGCACATACACGTATGTCCTGGCCCTGTCAGTCAGCCTGTCCGCCCTTTCTGTCTATAGTTGTCTCGCTGTGTCTCTCTCTGCGTGTGTGTGTGTGTATCACAGTTTGTACTTAGCGCCAGATGTTGCACGTTCTTGTTGTTTTTGTCCTGGCTCCTTCGTCCCGCTTGCCTGCTGCCTTCTTCCGCCAAATCAAGTTTCCAAGTTCAAACAGTTAGGCAGACAGCACATGCAAGCACATGTAGCCAGGACTCCAAAGGACTCCATGCCACAATTAACACACATTCAGCAAAAAAAAGAGCTCGAGCTAGGCACAGTTTATCCTTTTTTCCTACAACTTTTGTTAATTTTCATAAAAATTATTTTAATGTCTTTCCACATAAATGTTAAAAGGCTCGTGAAATGTTGCCGCTACGCCTCTTTTGAATGCATCGTTGGCTCTGCTCCTTAATCCGTTGCTGGTGTCCTTGTTAACTTGAGGTAGGACCCCGAACTAAATCCCTTTGTGTGTGTGAGTGTGTGTGGCTGCTAATGAGCAAGCGACAAGTTGCTGGCGTGGATTTTCCACAGCTAAACGAAGTCCTGGCCAGCACAAGTTTAGCCAGCAATTAGATGCGGCTAAGAAGCAGCAGCAGCAGCAGCAGTTGCTGCTTTTACGGCGGCAATGAGGGACGCGAGCAAGTCAAATAGAGACTGCTAAAAAAGCTGGGCCAAAGAGGTTGGGAATTTAAAGTATATACTTACGGAACTCTGCTTAGGTAAAGTCCTTATGGCACCTAAAGAAATACCTAAAAAAAAGTATTTAAAGGAACTGATTCAAGCGGACATCCAAATGTTTCATTTTTGAAGTTTCATATGTAATATTTATACATGATGTTTGCAACATTAATTTTCAATATTTTGATTTTTTTTACTGACCGATTACTGATCACTTCTTAGACATATCTTTCGTTAAACTGATATAATTCTTAGTTTTGTATTTATTTATATTTATTTATCCTGACTGAATATAAAAATATATTTTTTAAATCAATTATTTAAATAATGGAAGATTTTTTTTTAACTTGTATTGTTCGTAAGTAACATAAAATGATTTGCATCTGAACAATCAGCCTTAAGCATCACGTTAGGATCTTAGAAAAGTGAGGACTACATAAATACATATTGAGCGAACCCAAAAAGATTATCTATGTCTGAACATTCAGCTGGAATCACAAAATTAAAACTTCACAACTGTCAAGGCGACATATCGCATCTACAAGATAATCTACCTGCCTTATGTCGATATAATGCCTGCTGTTCCTCGTTTCAGTCAAAAAAAAAAAAAAAAAAGAAGAAAAAAACGCAGTGCGCACCCTGACCAACCCAAAGCAGCCAGAAAATCCACCACCACCACCACCACCACCATCCTCAGCAGCAGCAACACCACCAGCATTATAAGCTCTCTGTTGTGCAGCAACCCCCCCTGAAGCTGAGGCTCAGGCGACATGACATCAGACTCATTAAGCTGACATTACATCTAATTAAAATCTGTGCCTAAAATTTCATTTCGGCTTTAAGTCCGTTCGTTCGCTGTCAATTTAAACGCTTGTCCAGCTGCTGATTTTGGTCAGCGATCGGCGTTCATGGGAGAATCAACTAACAGCTTTATAACTTCTGCAGCCACCAAATCGAATTCAGAACTTTCAAATTGAAAAAGCCAAAGCCAATGAGCTTGGAAAATTTGACTAGGCTAAGGACTCAGGATTTCGGCCTGAAACGCTAGCGGTTTATCATTTTTGGTCCTGCCTATAACAGCTTTTGCAGCTTTTGCAGGCGCATTCAATATTTTTTTTTTTAAATTTTTTCTCTTACCCTTTTTTGTGGAGAGCCCGCAAATAATTTTATAAACGCAGCGCTGTGTGTCCTTTTCATCCAGTTTTGCATGAAGCGGTGCGCAGAGTGGTGCCAACAACCCCACTTTGTTGTTGCTCGTGTTGCCGACGCGCGCGTCGGCTCGTCTGTTGTGGCATGGGAACGGATTCGGGACGGGGGCGAGACGGGGACGGGGCAGCTCCTCGCAGCAGCAGCAGCAGCTGCCTCCTGTTTGGCGGCTCTGCGAGTATCCTGTCGCTTAAATTGGGGTCGGGTCAGCCCATCGCATTCGGCGCACTCGTATTATCCTTTTTATTACGTGTATACATTCGCTCGTTGGGCTAAGCCCCGACTTCCCTACACCCCTACACCCCTATACCCACTTTATTCATACCCTACCCCTGCTCGTTTTTCCGAACTCAGCCTTTTGGCCACGGCCTGTGCAAAATGTCAAGTTCAGTTCAATAACAACGCAAACAACACGAGCCAGAGTCAATAGTCTATTTACATATATATCTTATATATATCTACGTAGATTTAGTTCGGTAAAGTCGAACGCTAAATGCCCCGTAAAAATTGAAGCTGAACTAGCTTAAAGACCCTTTCCGAAAGTTTTCTCATGCAATTAGCTCTTCCAAATTTTAATAAATATGTATTTTTATGGATAAGAAACAGAAACAGTAATATTAGAAACAAGTGAGAGGGCTCTAGTCGGGGCGGCCCGACTAGGAGATACCCTGAATATGGAATTATGGGGTCGGAGATGCCTCCTTCTGTTTGTTACATACATTTTAACAAAACCATTATACCCTTTTTACCCATTTTCAAAGGGCTCAGCGTATAAACATTAATGTGGCTGGATAGTTGCATTCAATTCGTAGGACGAATCATAATTCTTACTGCTTTACAATTTGTTTTGTATGTCCAACGGATTGAGGTACGGCTGCTTACGATTCGCTTAAAGTATCTTCCATTAGGATTACTAAAAACAAAATATAATATAATAGCAAAATATAAATCCATACATTTTTCCGTACTTACGCCCTGAAAGGATCATTCAGTGCCAGTTTTAAAAAACTTTATAATCAGTTTTTAGCCATATCGAAGAGTTACCTCCCCCAATCGATACAAATAAGAAAGAAAAAAACAAAAAAAGGGCGCCAATCAAATACTACAAAAGTACTAATACTCTCATTAAGTGCTGAAAATTTGATAAGGATTTTTGGTTGAAGTGTTTGTGAAGACAGAACTCCGAGTTCAGGGTATCTCCTAGTCGGCCGCTTCGACTATTTGCTTTTTTTTCTTATTTTCAATGCAGCCACGCACCAGCACTGTTTTCGTTCGTAGGGCTAATTTGACAAATGTAACGCATTCGTCGCACTCCCAAAACAGAAACAGATTATGAAATAGAGGGAAGAGAAGCAAATCGGAAAATTACAATTTGGAAAATCAAATACAAAAGAGTGAAAATCGGTTGGCATTAGGCGCGATGAGCTAACCGACAAACAGACAGACGGACAGAGTGCTGGGGGTAATGCGATGCGATGTGAACTCGACAGGGATGTCGGGTGTCTTTCTGAATGGGGAGCAGCTTGTCGGGAGTCGGGAGTGAAAAATGCCAGTCGGGAATTCAAATGAGTTATGAAGTCTACATCAGCCTGAGGATTTTGTGGTATTTGTTGGCAATGCGTCGCTTGTTTTATTGCGGCACATCTTGCAACGCGAGAGCACCTGGCGGGAAATTATCGTGGCGGTAACAAACTCTTGATAGCCGGTGGTAATCCTTTTGCGCGATAAACAGCTGTGAATAATTTATGTGGCTGCTTATGCACATAATGTCTCGGCCTGACTCTTGGCACGGGCCCAACAAATAAAGGTACAGCTACAGTGTAGGTCATTGGGTCATCTTCAGCTCGAATGACACAAAACCCCAAACCCCATGACCAGAACTACCCCCCAAACAGCAGCAGCAGCAAACAACAACAACAACAACGAGAAAGCACACTCTTTGTGGGGTGCTGAAAAGCCCTTGGCCAAAACAAATTAGATTATATCGACGGCAGCATTACGAACTTCATTGGACAATGGCATAATTATGCAATGAGCAACCCCCGTTGCCGACTTCGAGCAACGGGAACTGGAACTGGAAATCGCAATAGCAACGCAGATGTTATCGTGGAAACGTTTACCGTTCGACTGCCCCTGACCCTGCTCTTGCCACTGCCCCAACCCAAAACCCGGGTCGAAGCAAATAAAATTGCTGCTGACAAAAGTGACTGACTGAGAGATACCTTACAAACAAGTCGCAAATGTCGTTGAATACATTCAATTCTTTTGTTGTTTTATGCGATTAAACTGAAATTTATAAATTATACATAATAATATAAAAATATATATATTAATATTTAATCATCTCAACCACTCAATGCAAAAGCAGAGCTGTCATCTTTTCAATAAGCATTTAATGAGTACAGGGTATTCAAAAAGTATGATGAAACACGCGACACAGCGTTTCTCAGGGTTTCTCTCGCTCTCACTCTCAGCCCTTCTCCCTTTGGCACTCATGAGCATATTGAGATTTCTGCCCCTATCTGGTCAACAGAAATTTTTTGTTAATTTTGGCACATGGCATGGAGCTTGCCGCTGGCCAGTGGTCGAAACCCTTGAGAACAAGTTTTGATCAAACAGGTTTCTGCAGTTGCATGCCACACACAACACAAGCACACACACACACACACAAGCGAGAGACCCCTCGACGGTAGCATCAAGTCAAAGGCTTACACATTTCATTGATGTTGCTGATGCAAGCGCCCCGCCACAAGGCACCAGGCACAAGAAACGGGCGCAGGGGCAGGAACAGCGTCGGGTATTAAGGCCGCGTGACATTTTTTAAATTAAACAACATCCAACAACAAATAATAACAACTTGTTAGCGACAGCAGCAGCAGCAGCAGTAGCCGTATATAAGGTAATCCCTCGGTTAGGGTTGCTGCATGCGCTGCATTTGATTAAAGGCTTAAGGGTGGCACGAGAGCAACAGGGGTTGCCCGGACGAATGCACTAACAAGAGGCCGCAACTGCTTTAGCTGACCAGAACTTCTAATAACTAAACATTCAAATGACCAATGGCTAGTCAGGCCTAAGCCAAAGGGGTAGGCACCCCTAACTCCCTGGCCTTTGTCATTTGCGATCACAGGGATAAAGGCATTGCCTGTTAAAAAAACTCCTTTATCGCAGAGTTTTATATTCCAATTAAAAATTTATAGTCACAATTCATTTTATATATTTTTATTTAATTGGGTTTCATCTAGGTCACTTTACCCTTAACAAACATAAATCAGATAGAAGACTTTCCTTTAATTAAGACTAGCATATTATTACCACATATTCCAGGAATCCTGAACTTGAAAATCACAATTAATAGCTGAGGTAAGGGTCATAGCAATATACAGATTATGAAAAGCTTTTCCCAGCCTTAAAAAAGTTGATCAAGAAGAGTTCCAAGATCGCAGACTTTGATGTTTTTTAAGTAAACTCTTTATATGAAATAGATGTAAGATAGCTTCCTTGGTTTTCATTTTTACGCATGGCTTACTTAAATGAAATTCCCTTAGAATAAACTCTACTCTATCTAGGCCAAGCTCTGAAGGAGTTGTGGCTTGGCTTAGGGTCGTCCAGATCAACTTCCCCAATTCATGGCTTTAACTGGAACAAACTCAAGCGAAGTCCATTACAGATTTAACTCTTTGTAACTGCATTTGACTTAAGTTCAAGTATAACCACTCCCCGCATGGAATACACCCCACCTGTTTAGATATCGTTGCCTGTTGTAGCTTTTTGGCTTTTTCTGCATCTTTCACTACTTGTGCTTGTTCCGCTTGTATGGCAACCCCTCTTTAATGGCTCGTCGATGGTTATGAATGCATAATTTCATTCAAAAAATTGCTGTTTCCTTCTTTTCTTTGCTTTACTTTCCCTTAACGTTACCCTTACACTCGTTCTCGACTCCTGCTGCTGCTGCTGCCTGTGCATATTTCACCGTGAGGCACACACAAACACGGACTATAATTTGGCTGGCTCTGGCCCGGGGTCTGTTACTTTTAGCCCTTCACGCACACACGTCCTTTGTGCAGCCCCCTTTCGTCCTCATCGGGTATTGAATATGTTAGGGTAAAGAGCTCTGCCAAATCTGGTTTATAGTCGCGCTTATAAAAAATAATAAAAACAACAACAACAACAATATGAAAACTCCCCATGTCGCAGCCACACAGCCGGTGCTCAGGTTCGGGTTCGGGTTCGGGCTCGGGTTTAGAACTCTGTTTTTGGTATGGGTTTGGGTTCGAGCTCCGTTTGATTCGGTCCTTAGGCCAGGGGCCAGTCTATATGGGCTGGGCTAGCCGCTGCGCTAATATCTACATAAATACATGCAACACGCTGCTTCCGGTGTTGAAAGTTCCATTTCACAAAAGTCCATGACTTGATGTTGATATGATGTTGATGTTGATGTTGATGATGATGGCAACGGGCACGGAAAACGACGCAGGACTATGCCTCTTCCTAGCAAGGGGATGGGGGTAGTTGGTCGTGGGTGCGTTGGTGGCGGTGGCAAGCGTGCGAAGGACGGCAAAAAGGGAACGCTTGACTCAGAAATACAGTGGTTGCAAAATCCATGATAAGCAAGAGAAATTTGAAATATATATTCCTCTTACGGAGTTTTCACTTATGCTTTGAATCTTATCTTTTCACTTCAAAATATCATTTCAATTAGACTGGGCGTTTTTTAATAGACTGATTATCCCATCAACTTTTTATCGAATCGATCGATTTCCTTTGTTAAAAGGACGCAGCTGTACCAAAAATTTGTTGAGCTAAACCCTATACAAAACTTTTTCAAAAAGTATTTTTAAACAATTTTACTGACAAACTACAACTACAAAGATACTATTTCTGTAGAATTCTCCGATTAGTAGGACTTGACTCTACTTAATATTTTTTCTTTCTTCCCCTTTTGTACAACGACCTTAACTTTATTTCTTCCCAATTTCTAGCACTTGTTCACACTGTGCAGACGCCAAACCGCCCCCTCGACTATTTCCTTTTAACGGCACCTTGACGGAAATCGGTTTCGGTCGCCGGCTCGTGTTTAGTCTCACATTAGCGTATTGCCCGCTCGCCGCAGTGCGTCCGCCGAGTGGTAAACGACGCCGTTTCGGATTTGCGTCCGGGTTCGGGCGCGCACTGTGGGTGGAAGCACTGGGTGCTCTGCCCCGGGGCGGCGTCTGCAATGGCTTTGGGGTGTGGCAGCGCATGCTGCTGGTGAGTTCTCCCCTCCGCCGCTGTCTGTAGCTGTGGCTGCCACTGCGGCTGTTTGTTTGTTTGTCTGCCTTGTGCTGGCTTCGCTCCAGCGACTCCAACTCCAACTCCAACTTGAATTGCCAAAACCCCCAACCCCTGACCTCCCCCAAGCCCGCCATTTAGCTGCGTCTATGGCGCTCGTTGCTGACGCTTGAACGCATATTGACGCTTATTAATATTTACATTTTTATTTGTGCTTCGATTTTTTTCTTTTTTTTCTTGCCAATGTTGTTTTTTCTGCCAAAGTTCGGAACAATTTGGGTGCCGTTGATTAAGCGCTCAACAATGTTGCGACAACAGCGAGAAAAAAATAATAAATGCTTTTGATTGCTCCCTTTTTTAATTGTCATACAATTTGAGCCCGTTGTGACGTGGCTCAACATACATTTTTATACCCTGTACCTGGGACAGAGTTAAAAGGGGTATTTTAAATGTTGCAATTGTATAAAATTGATAAGATAAAGATAGCGTTTTAGTCAAAAATATTTATTTAAAATTTAATATCAAATTTTTATATATGATCATATTGAGTAAACGAGGCATATTTTCATAATAAGCATTTCATTTAGCCCTTAGATCATTTTCAGAAATATATTTTTATTATATTTGTATTTTAATATAAAATCACTAAAAGATCTTAGCAAGTAGTTAGGCTACATTTACCATATCAAGTATATGGATTCTTAAGGTCAAATGCAGTTTAAATATCAATTGTGATTTCCGTTTATTCGAATAAGCCTCAAGGAACTCAGGATCTATAAGAGCTAGGTCTACTAAATTTGGCATAAGAGCTCTTGACACAAATTACAGATCAAATAAATGTAAAAAATTACAGGATATATTTCAGCCAAGTACTTTTACTTCAAATATTTTTGATTGTTTTTTTTACTATATTTCCTGCAATTTGTGGCCATAAAATACCGTGTCCGTAGATTTACAATTTACAATTTACGATTTACGATTTTCTACTCTTAATTGGCCCAGTTCGCCATATGCGAGCCCCATTAAAGTTACTTGTAATATAAATATTTTTATGCTGCTCCGCGCGCAATTTAATTAAAATGCACCAAATTAAAAAAAATGTGCTTTTGCTCTCATTGCAGGTAAGCGTGTGACAGCTGGAGAACTCTATCTGAATCTGGCTTCTAATTTCGGTGAAGCGGGGCGGAGTTGTGCACGTGCCCGTTCCGCCGTTCCCGTCGCCGTTCCGGGGCGGCCTCGAGTCAGCTCTGTTGACGTTGACATGGACTTGGACATGGAGTGGAGTGTGTGGTGTGTGGTGCGAGGAACCCCTAAACCACTTGAACTGTTTGCTTAAATTATTTTGAATTATTGCATGCGCCATGCGCTCATTTCCACGCGACTTTTGTTACACTGTGCAGCCCCCCGGGGGTTGAGAGAGCAGGCGGTGTGCACTACCCTCAACTCTACTCTACTCTTCTACTCTTCTACTACCCTCTATCCTTTGTACAACAGCTCATGCATCTTTTTTTTCTCTCTATTTTTATTTGTTGCCTTCGTTGCGGCGTGTCCTTGAACACAAATGTTGCATTCGGGGTGCAGCATGTGGTGTTTCTAACGCACTTAGAAAGGATTAGTCCGTTTCCTCCGCTCGCGCTTAGTTTCCCATATTGATACGTCCCTTCCCTTGCTGCTGCCTGTTGGCTGACTCGGCCATTAAAATAGTCCAATTTTCATTCGGCTGCCAACTGAAAGCCAGCACAAAAAGAGGATCAGACAACTGTTATTTATGAAACAAATTATTTTTTTTCTGCCTTTTCTTTTTTATTTTTTTTTTTTTGAGTATACCCAAATTACTTTTTTGCAGTTCTTTGAACTGTTAAAGCCCGAATTTTAAAGTGCTGAATGCCAGTTAGGTTTTCATTTATTTTTGATTAGTATTCAATTATTTAGCTGTCAAACTACATGACATTTAAATTCGAATTAAAAATTTTAAAAACTGATTCCAATTTGCCATCAATTGCAATTAATGAATGCTTTATTGGCATACAAATTATAGAAAAAAATTGTTTAAAGGTGTTTTATTTTTACATTCATTTCATAAAGTTTCTAGGAAAAAAATATTTTTAAATTGAAGACTTTAAATCGATTGTTTTTATGCTTATTGGTTCTGGTTTTAATTTCCTGTATGTTTTTATTTTGAAACGAACTTAGATTATGCATATTTTGTATATAAACTCCGTATATGAACATATTCAACTATTTTCTTCAGAGCATAAAATTGTTTATTTTTCTATTGTACAAAATTCTTGCCAAAACAAAATATTTTGATTTAATTTCAATATTTTCTTAATTCTCAAACTCTGTTGCGAACACTCAAAAATTAAATAAAAATAGACGAATTAGACGAAATAAAATCACTTTTATTGAAATTGTTCCTTTAATCTTCTATGATTTTAGTTCAATCACTAAAATCTTATTCTTATTACGCATGCTCTTGGTCTCTCTCTACTTCTATTTCTTGTACGCATTGGAATTCATATATTGTTTATTCGTCTCGAGAATTCAGTTGTCTCCCTGCACCACTAAAACAAAGAATCGCTTTAATATATGTCAACAGCAACAAATATGAACACATTTATATTCATTAACCCACAAATACCGGCTGCAATTGCTTTAACACTTAACAGAAGCACCGCACTCACTTCTCCCTCTCCATCTCCTTCTCTCTCTTTGTCGAGTGAACAAATTGCCATTAACATAATTTATATACTAACAAAGACGTTGGCGTATTACGATTTACATAACAAGCTGCTGCTTTCGGTGGCCCATAACGATTTGGCCAATAGATTTTGATTAATCCAAGACAAGGTGCAGTCAGCTGTGTATGTGTGTGTATAGTTGGGTGTGTGTGTGTGTGTGTGTGTTGTACAATACTATTACCCTCCAGAGCCAACGCTAATTGTCAGTCAGCCAAGGCAACGATAGCATAAACCATAAAAATATCAACTACCTAACGGCTGTGCGAGCCAAGTATCCGTCAGATACGTGAAGCGCACGCATCGAGAAAATTACATTGACAACGCATGAGGCCAAAATAATTTGGTCACGTGCAGCGAAATCGAACCCGGGAACAACGATGCGACGCGACGTTCGCGAGAGGGTTCACGTTTAGCTGCTTTACTGTTAGTTCCATTTGATCTGTGCCTCGTGTCCTGTCTGTCCCGGCTGTCCTGAAAGATTATCAGCCGCAAAGGCTAAGGCTGTGCAAACGAAACTGAAAGGAAGCTGTGCAAACCAACAGACCAGGAAGCGTAATGAAAATAGATTTCTGGCTTTCTTTAGCGCAACATATCCCCCTGGGAAGCGGGGGGGCGGGGCGGAGCAGACCCGGGTTGTCCAGGCAGCGGCTAGCGATAAGCATCTGAAATTGAATTGAAATACAATTTCTATACGCTATTCTTAAAGTAAAACAGAGTGAATGGGGTTCAAATTCGGTTAAAGTGAATAAAATCATTATTTTCTTATTGTGTGTACAAAATGAAAAATAGTACATTGGTTATAGAGTCAATATATAATTTTTCCATGTTAAATAGAGTATAGTGCAGTCGAGTACAGCCGTTATAAACTATTTACGTATTTTTTTGCCTTCTTGCCTTTCATTTGTGTTGCGCACAATTAGAGAAATGAAGTTACAAAAAGTTGAATTTTATTGTGTAGCCGGGTGGCAACGCTGAAACCGTTTAACTGTCACAAATTTGCGGCGGGGAACGGGGTTTGATTGCTGCAGGTGTTAAGGTGATATTTCCTGCCCGCTGACACTTGACTTTGGGCCCCGGTACGCTTTATGGCCTTTATCGCATCAGCCTTTGGGTTGGGCTGCAGAATAAAATTCCTTGCACCGCTAATGAGCAATGTCTGCGGACAGGTGAAAAGATCCTCGGGGCATAAAACATAAAAAAATAAAACAAAAACAACAAATATAATTGTGGTCAGTCTCGATTACAAAATGCGTGCCCGAAACGCACGAATGCGGCCAGACAACACCGCAGTTCGCATATTTGGAATACGTCTCTGTGCGCCCGAACAGGGACCCAGTTTAATAACAAATATAATATAGGATAGCACGAGGGTAGTTTTTATCCGATAGCCGGTCTTATTTGTACCTTGGCTTTTTTTCTTTTCGTTGCCATAAAACTGCTATGCACATAATGAGCAAAAAACGATGCGCCCCGTTTAGGCAAGGGCTACATATATAGGTCCGAGAATCCGAATACCGAACACCGAACCCCGAACCCCGAACTCTGAACCCTGAATGTCTGACATGCAGTGGGTAGCTCGTGTGAGGTCCTGCCATATGAGCAATGTTTCGCATGCAACTCACGTTTGCGCTTAATTTTTTGTTTATAACACCCCACGTTCCGCCCCCTCGAGGCACACGCCCCCAATCTGCGTGTGCTGCGTATGTCACTTGGGGACTTGTTGGGGTAGACCGTTAGCCCTCTGGCTTTGGTTTTGTCCAAACAAAATTTTCATTTATCTCAGCCTAATGGTTGATTCTGATAACATTTTGATCAAGTTTGTTGCCATAATATAATAAGATATAATGCAATATAATCCTTAAGTTCTTCTAGCATTAATAAACCTTGTCTCTAAGGTGGATATTGTTGATTTATTGCACTGGTAAAAGTTGAAAGTGTTTCAAATAAGTAGATAAATAACAAGAGCAGTGTTCTAGACTGTGTATAGAGTATATACATTTCGGCTCTAACAAAAATACTTATTTTTTGATGTCCTTTTTATTTATTTTTTTTGTGTTAAAATTTTTTTTGGGTAAATCAAATGAGGAATTCCATGCATGGCGGCTTAGTTGGCAGGTTCATGTGTGGACCCCGGCCTGGAATCAAATGCGAAAGGTCTTTGCTTTTTATGCTTTGTCTTCCGCTCAATGATTATACATATGTCTATATATATATACATGGTATTTCTATATATATATTGCTTTTTTTGGAACTGCTAGACAGCTCTCTGGAGAGCACGACTTATATCCGATTACAACACCACAAGTTTTTGTCTACGTGTTTTTTTTTATGTGGCTGCAACTGCCGCATGACTGATTTTT
Organism: Drosophila paramelanica; assembly: GCA_035043915.1. Lineage (NCBI taxonomy): Eukaryota > Metazoa > Arthropoda > Insecta > Diptera > Drosophilidae > Drosophila > Drosophila paramelanica. The sequence continues at coordinate 6,397,351 of JAWNMO010000674.1, read as the reverse complement.
TTTATATTATTTTAGACTGTTTAATGGGGCTAATGTGGGACTAAGTAAAGCGAGTTTCAAATTAAAAAATTTCCATTTTATATAAAAGCCATGAGACGGCTAAAAATATATTAAAAGATGAGAATGAAATTGACTGTACATTAAATTAAAACATACAACGGGAATTAGCAAAATTATAACGGAGAATTTTAAAAATATATTTTTATCGTAAAGATATGAATTCCTTTTTTTAGCTTTGTATGTTAATTAAAAAAATAGCTTTGTGTTTTTCTATAATTTAATTAAGAAATATATTTTACAGCTTGCTTTATTATTACATCCATACTTTAAGCAGGAAAGCCTGATACCTTCTCGCTTATTAAACCCATCGTAATTATTATTAGTCGATTTCCAGGTATTCACACGTCTCGCTAGACACCCCAATACAATTATACCGCTCTCATCATCAGACTGATTACATATTTATAACGTTTCGCATGCAGAACTTTTGAGCTACCCACAAATTCCTGTTTACTTTTATGTGCAGCCCCTCTCTGTGCTTCTCAAATGTGCGTGTGCGTGTGCGTGTGTTTCGTGACAGAGGAAAAGAAAACTATAATTACAGCAAAGGCAAACCACAAGGCAAAAGCAGAAAGTGATGGGAAGGCGTCAACGTTGCCAAACCAAAGGCTCAAGCGAAGAAATTAATATTTTAATTACAACACATTTAACATGCGATTATGCGCTTCAATGAACTTCATCATGCGGCCCAAAAACCAAACAGCCAACTAACAGGGTGGCTCAAATACAGACACACAGACAACACACACATATGGCCCACACAGCACAGTGGGCGCCATAAAAGTGTCATAACTTATTACAGGACTACAGGCCTAACGCGCTATATCCGCCTGTTACTCGCAAGCAACCCCATAGAACGCACAGTACTAATAACAGCAGCAGCAACAATAACAACAGCAGTAATAACAGCTACAACAACAACTGTAACAGTCGCAGCCGCAGTCGCTGCCCCACTTACTGTAACGTAGTAGCTTAATAAAGCGCTAGTCATAAACGACACGAACTAAGCCCAGCACGTACTGCACTTTAATTACAGGCAAGCCGAACGAACGCACACGAAGACCATTGGTCACTGGGCAACTCGACAGATCCCGAGCGCAAACGAACGAACACATATGCCCAGGCATGGTATATAAAGCGAACGGTTTCATTAGCTTAACAGCGCGGCAAAGCTGCTAATACAAGAGACGGCACGACTGTAATTGACAGCTGTTAAGTTTACAGTCGGTGTCTAAGCGCTGTCACTGCCGCTGCCGCTGCCGCTGTGCTGCTGCTGCTGTGGTTGGGCTCTGCTCTGCCGCCAGCTGTCGTCGTCATTGTCAACGACACACGACGACGTTGAGTGTTAATCAAAGCGTAGTTAATTGCTTTGCCGAAAGAGCCGAAAGAAAGACAGTGATTGTGCTTGTGAATGTGGGACGAAAAGGAGATGGCGTTGGCGTCGAAGTCGGCAGCAGAATCTACCGTTGGAGCTGCTAGCAGAGGCAGCGACTATAAATGTGTGTGTGTGTGCGCGCCGTTTGATTAACTTAACCCCTTTTGCTGCTGCTGCTTCTGTGGCTGCTTCTGCTGCTGTTAGTTGTTGTACTCAATTTTGTTGCATGTCTAATTTGGCAAGTGTTAAGTATCCCTCAGTGCACGGGAAGGAAGGGTGTGTGTAAGGGGTTTTTTTTGTTGGGCCAAACGGCAGCCGTCTACAAAAACAATAAATACTAATTAAAATGTATTTAAATACAAATGCAGACACGAACAAGCCCAACACACACATATACATGAATTTTTATGCGCTATGAAGCGTATGTTTTTGCTAGTTTAACCCACCGCCACCCCACCCCAAATGCAAGCAACAACAAAATGAGCGAGTCTGGCGCCAGGCAAGTCAATGCATGTGCGTGTGTGTGTGTGTATGTGTGCGTGTGCTCATGTTGTTTAGTTGTTTTTGCACACTAGCGCCACCTAACGGAAATGTTTCATAAAAACTTAATTGTCCATGTAACACTTTTTTTATAGCCTTCGAGCCGAAAGTCTTGTTAGCCTTTAAATGCCACGTCTGGCATCGTTATTAAAGACTTGTTGGCCCATTATTAAGGACTTGAATTCAGAGAAGCAAAAACAAAGAGCTGTGTCTTGAGATTGAATGAATTAGAAGGCATTTTTATGGAATTACCAGATGATTGTTTAATATTATTGTTCTCATTAAGGACTATTAGCTATATTTATCCATATGCTTAATTGATGTGGGGTCTCGAGATTAAACAATATTTGAGATTTTTGTTTATTATGAGCTTTTATTAGTGTTTACATAAGTATATATGAATATATAAATATTCAATTGAATTTAAAATTTACTTTAATCGATGTTTAATGTTTTGCAAAAACTCATAATGGAGAAAATCGTTTCAGTTCAGTTTCAGTTCCTCGCTTTAAGCCTCGCAAGTTTTATTCGCAGCTGTTTTTATGTTGATTGCGGTGCCTATGGAAAATCCAAACAGCATCTAATAAAAGCAATATGTGGTACTATTGTAATCAGCAAAAAGTGAACTACTGCGTCTGCAGTGTTCCCTTTCTCCCCCTCGGCGTATTCACCACGTAAGCAGACAGAAGAAAAAACTTTAGCGACATCATCCGTTCGCATCAGTTGCCGTATCGTCTCCCGCAGACCAGGTCCATAACAAAAAGATTCCGAATGAAAAGAAAAATAGATTGAATTGCGTGCAAAATGCGTTTGCCGTGCGTTGCAGGGCAATGCGAACGATCGAAGGGTGGAGCGGGAGGCAGGACGGTAGGTTGGGAAACAACGTGCACCAATAAAGTGCTACAGCCCTTGAATTTTCGGTGGTAAAGTCAGCGAGAGCGTAAAACAACGAAACGGGTATACACTTAATAAACTTAAGAATATATCTTCTTTCATATTTATTACAATTAATTGGAAATTTAAAATTAATCATCGCGTAATTTACATATATATTTCAGAAAAATCCACAAAATTTTCAATAATAACTTATTCATATTGGATAACATGTATAATCCATATAATCTATAAATTTAAATCAAAACATTTATTTTGAACGTTATGAAAGGAAACAAATTGCATTCTTTTTGAATGGGTGAATAAACTACTGTACATATTTCTAAGGCATGTCGCTAGCTGCATTAGAAACGCATGCGACCCTTTCAATAGTAGGGTACACAAATTGACAGCAACAACACGCGCCACAGACAAAGTGTCGCCGTCTGTCCGCCAGCCTAAATGTTGTACGTGTAAAGCATTTAAAGTAATGAAGCGCCCCTGGGCTGAGGTTTGGTGGTGTCGGCCCAGGGTTGCCAGGCTGTCAATGGGAGTGGGCATTAGTGTGGGAGTGAGGTTTTGCTTGCAGCTCGCTCTCAATATTAGTAACATTTGCGCGTTTGACATGATTCGCCCGGCAGCTGGACAATCATTCAATGCAATCGGCCAATACATCAATATGTCAACCAGTGAGTTGTTCAATGATGCGTTCAAATGTGCTGTGTTGGAATGTGTAAAAAGGTGTCGCTGGCACAGGGAAACAAGCCAAAGGGGGGCTGTGTATGGTAATTTATGTGCGGCATTTAAAATGAATCAGTTGAAGCTGGAGACCTTCCTCTCCCCACTCCCCCAAGCCCCGCTCGCGTAATCCACAAATTGGTAAAGCAAACATTGGCCAGCTATCGTAAACAACAGAGAGAGAGAGAGAGAGAGAGAGGGAGGGAAATAAATAGAGCGCTTTTCTACTTCAAAATTTTAACTCAGATCTGTTCCAGTTTAAAGCATATATTTCCTTGATAAATGTTTTGGCTTTGGCCTGTGCCTGTCTCATTTACTTCTCCCTTCGCTTCTTCCGCAAATTTTACGTGCTTGGCTCCATTCGTTGCGATTATGAGCAAACTTTTTGGTTATTTATCAATTTAATGACTTTGCACTTGGCCAGGCGACGTCCGCTGTTGTTGTAATTTAAGACTTTTAGATTGGATTTATATTGCAAAATTAAGTCGAAATGCTTTTGCCACTGAAATAAAAGTGAAATTAATTTCTTTTACGGCTGGACTTTGACTTTGGCAACAGCAAACAGCTTTGAATATGCAAAACACTTGAAGATTTTGCTATAAAGTGTGCCCAAAAAACCAATATAAACAAGAATTGAAAAAGCTATTTGTGAGTAAGAAATATTTAACTAGTTAATGGGGGAATCTACAAAATGCGAGTAAGAAATTCAGCACAGAAGGAAATTGTTGGAAAATATTTAAGAACAATTTTTAATAAAATTTTGGGTAAATTATAAAATAATGAATTAAATAAAATGAATAGTGTTAAAAGTTGATCTAAAGTTAAAATATTTGAAAATTGTTTTCTTAAATTAAAATGGGATTACGATAAAGCCGATTATTTTTCGTAGACAATGCAATTTCGTGATTCAATAGAATAAAAACCTTTAATTATATGCAAATAATATTGTCGCCTTCATCTAAACATAGGCCTCTTTTCGTAAGACCAAACAGCTGTGCAAACTCCAAAATTATGCCAATCATTCGTCAGGCTTTAAGGCTCAACTTATGCTCAGAATCCAACGTTGTTTCCCTCCGCGATGTGTGGATTGGAATTCCCAATCCACTTCAGTTGATTTGTTTTCCCACTCGCTGCTCTTTCGGCTGTCAGATTCTTATTGATGACAATTGCAAAATCAATCCCAAAAATCCCTCGGCCGCGACGTCAGCTGTGGCACCTGTTGTTGGCCAAAAATCCCTCATCTTCCCCCAACTCAGCCAACCCTTCAAGCAAGTTGTCAGCCCCTTTACAAAATTGTGCCGCATGCAAAATCCAAAACCCGAAACCGACTGACACCTTGACGAGTGACTCGCAATTCCAAATCCATTTGAAAATATTACGCACACCCCCCAAACACACACACACACACACCTACCCCTTCCAACTACTTCTCGCTTCGTTGCACTTTTCTTTAGCAGGTTTCTTTTTTTGTTTTTCTTGTTTACAAAATTTATCAGCTCGTTCGTCAGCCGTCACCATCATAAACCAATTTTTATGAAATTTTCCAATTTGTTTAGTTGAATTTAAGAAGCCATTGAAATAAAAAAAACAAAAATAAACAAAATAAACCAAAAAAAAAAAATCAGCTAAAATCCCAGCTAAATAAATATCTAGCAGGGGTAGTTGCTGTTTACATGCGACCTGTCAGCTGTGTATGTGTATGTGTGCTTGTATGTGTGTGTGTGCGAGTGTGGTTGTGCGAGTATGTGTAGTCCACCCCAACCTCGTCCCAACTCCCCAACTCCCAACTCATCATCATCAACAGCGCGGGGGTAGCTTAAAGACTTTGCTGAAGACGCGTGCTGCCATTTTTGTCTGACATTTGCCCCCCACTCCCTTCGCCCCGCTGTGATAAATTGTTCAATAAACTTGTTTCGCAACTGATTTGGCACTGCCAATTTCCAAGGTGCCCAGAAAAAGTTTTATGCCCAAAAAAAAAAACACCCAAAAAAAAACAAACTTTAATCAAAGCTAATTTGAAGGCTGCAAAGTAGGCGACTCGAAATAATTTCTTTGCCAATCTAAGTTGGCTACGCTGGTCACACTGGCCAGCCTGGCAACCCTGGCCATGGCTCAGAATGCATTTTGCTAAATGGCATGACTTTTCCCCTGCCAAATGCTGTTTATTTTCATATTAGGGTGGCAATTTTTGTGCCATGTGCCGGTTGCAGTGTTTGTGATTTTCATTAATGGCATTTGGCACAATTGCGCAGCCCCTGCGACCCCGTAACCCTAACCCTAACCGTAACCCTTACCGGCTCAGCCCTTTGACGCACCAACTGCAATTATGCGCCAGGACTTTGACTTAACTCCTACTCTTCGGCACGAGGCTATCAAAAATGGATGAGAGTAGACCGGGTCCGGCTCACTTTTGCCTTTGTTTTTAGCCACTTCAGCCCACTTCAAGTCAATCTTCAGTATTTGCAATCAATTTAATTTCAATGACACAAAATTTGCATTCTCCAAGGAGAAGGGTCTGCGGGGGAGCTGGGGGGTGGAGCAGTGGTTACACATTTTCTATGCAGTTGCTTTCTGAATTGGATTGGATGGGATTGCGAACAGTAGGCTTTAGAGAATTTGTGTAAATATGCAAATCGAAAATGCAAATTAGTTGAATTTTGATTTTCTTTTGAATGGATTGAAATGGAAACGAATGAATGAACCGAGTCGATGCGAGGCAAACTGAGTTGAATCGAGTTGAAACAAAAGCCGAAAAGATTCTCATCTTTTGCTGCAACTGGCATTGAGCTGGAAGCGATTGCAGGGACGAAAAACAGCGCTCGGAAATAGAGCCTATGGGATTTTGTGTGAGATTTGAGATTGAAAGGAATGGGCTATCAACTAATCGCACGTGCTATGTTGGTGGAGAGTGGTAAGAAAAAAACTATGTTTTAATATTGCTAATTAGCTTTTGGCTTAGATTGAAGAAATATAAACTGGATAGATTAATAAGCTAACAGACTAGTGCATATGCATTTTGATTTCCTTTCTGTACGGAGTTCTTTAACGGTTTTTTCTTTATTATAACTGATATTGTTTGAATGTTTGACGTTGCTTTTATTTTAAAGCTCTGTAAATAACATAAGTTAAACAAAGCTTTGGCATCTGCTCTCTCTCTCTCTATCACTGTTAATTTCACAGTTGCATGTTTGGATATTGAGTTAGTTGATGTTCGCAGTTAGTCTTCGCTAATCTATTGCTATAAACGAATGCATCGATCTGTATATTATTCGTGACCATAGCCAAGAAACCTTTCAACTTGTGCATACATGTGATTATTTTCTTTCACATTAAAATATTTGTAGCGTGTTTGCAGGAATTATTTTTTATTTTAATAAAAAAAACCAATCAAATTTACTTATTGCTTTCACAAATTAAATTTTTTTTAGCTCAGCACAGCAAATAATAGATGTGCTCTTATTGAGAAAAACCCTCCCCAAGCACCTGGTGTACTTTACTTAATTTTCTTAACAATATGATTTCTAACTATTCCGCACGACAATACCTCCATTGAATAGGACTCTTCTATGTGCTTCTACCTTCTAGATGTTCACTTAACAAGAGTTTGCTGAGCGCAATTTCACAGGTAATTCTCCCCCTACAATGGAACACTCCATAGAAAAGCCAAATGTATGGAACTGTTTAAATATTTGTAGCTCGCTAGCAAAGAAAGAAAAAAAAGAAGTGAAGAAATAATTGCACCCTGGCCATGTCTAGGACACAATTTCGTATGAAGAGGCACTCGAAATGCCTTCGGCTCAGCGCACGTCCTACGCATCCCTTTTGTCAGCCACTCGAGATTCCTCACACACACTCACACACACGAATAGAGACTGCGATTATATACGAATGATTCGTATAAACTTCGCCATTTCATGTCGGATACGCCGTCCATTATTTTTTTACCTCTTCAAAGCGCTTTAAGTTAAAAAAAAAAAAGAAGATTGAAATTTTAGAAAACGAAATGCATTCTTCGAATAGCGCAAATATTTGTGAAATTAAAAAAAACAACTGAAGTGAGAGTCACTCTCAAGTTTCATGAGATATAGGCAACCCTTTCTTGTTTTTGTAATAACGCAGCAACCCTACGCTCAGCAAATGCCGCGCACAGCATTTGGCACACTATTATTATTATAATGCTCAGCTTTCATTATGTTGATTATGGTGGCTGTTGTGGCACGCGTTGCCCTTCAAGAAAAAAAACTACAATGCATGGCAAATATCGCAGCACAGGGTTGCAAGGCCATGCCAAAACACTTTGACAGGCTACTCAAACTGAAACTGAAACTCAAACTCAAATTGATGCATTCGTTGATGAGGGGAAAATATTACGAAATGCAATTATAATTTCAGCATGAATTTTATTTAAATGTTGCATATCGGATGTAAGAAAACAAGGGTATATTTCATTTGAATTGTTAAATTGATCATCGAAAGTTAAGAACAGAACATTTTTTATATCGAAAATTGTATACATTATTTATTGATATTATTTTTAGTTATGCATTTATTTATGAAATAATATTAAGAAAAACATTTTTAATTGTAATTTAAAATCGAAATGAAAAGTATTACTTACTTGTAGAAAACATTTTGAAAAGTTTGAGTTTTATGAAATGTTGTTGGCTTTAATATTTTGTAATTTGTTAGAAACATGGCACATGAAACATGAAGTGCGACAACAGGGCACGCAATTGCATTTGTTCGTGTGGTGGGAACGTTTTGGGAAATGAACATAAAAACGAACGCAAGGCAGTAAATTAAGTGCCCGCTGGGAATACGCGCCATCCAAGTTGCGTGGCCCTCTATCAGTCTATCTGTCTGTCTGTCCGTCTGTCTATGTGTTTGTGCGTATGTGTATTGCCTGTATATAGCATAAACACCCAAACCCAAACTAAAAACCGCTTGCTGAATGCCTGCTCAGTTCACAATTTAATGGGTTTGCTTGGGCTGCTGCCTGACCCCCCCTCAACCACTCGTTCCCCCTGCCCATGAGCCGCCTTGCTTATGCTTACCCTTTCATTATGTTGGTCTTGGTATTGTTAAGGCAGCGGCTTAGGGTAGGGTAGGGTTGGATAGGATATGGTATGGTGTGGCGGGGTAGGGCCCGGGGTGAGGGCCAACTTTCAAGTTCTTTGGCTGTGCACAAAAATTCATTTCAGTGCGGGGCTTACTTTATTTTTTTGGTTTTCTTTCAGAAAACACTTTCCGAGTTGTTGTTGTTGTTATTGTTGTTGTTGCCGCATTGCATTGTTATGTTAATTTTGATTATACGCATTGTTGTTTTTGGTGTTGTTGTTACTTTTGTTGTTCTTGCTGTCGCTCTTTCTGGCACGAGCTTCGCGTTTCATATCTGCTGCTCACTAATTTGTGCGCGTGCCGTCGCAACAGCGTACAGGGTGCTTTGTCCAAATCCACGCGGCACCCTCTATGCCAAATCACATTTAAATAGTGTGGAATATGCTACGACTAGTCGTGCCCCCTCCCCCCTCTTCCCAGTCTTCTCATTCTGCTGCCTGGGGCATCATCGTGTTCTCGTCATGTCCACGTGCCGGGCATCAGTTTCAAGTTCGCCCCCGCCCTGCCCCGCCCCGCCCCGACTCAACGTTAATGCTAAAAGGGCGTCCATAAAAAGGGGTTCCCAGAGTTCGCAGGGCAACTGTGAAATTAAAAGTGTTGCGCTTAAGTGTTTTGTTGTGTTATTGCCAGTTGCCAGTTGTTGTTGTTGCCAGTTGTTGTTGTCGCTGTTGCCACAAGCTTTAAACTAATGTGTAAGACAAAAAGGTGACCGTTATTCCCCAGGCACTGTCCTGTGCCTTCCTTCGACGTGGGCGTGGCTGACATTACAAGAGTCAATCAGTTGGCTTCAATCTCTTTTGGCCCTTGGCTTCAACTTCTGCGGCTGCGTCCAAAATGAGTGGCAACATTTTGCGGTTTTTCTGGTGCCGAATTTTGAATGTTTTTCGAGAATTTAATTACAAGTGAAAACAGCAATTGGATATGGGGAGATTATTTTTTGGCCAGCAATAACTACAGAAATAAAGCTTTTGATTTTCGGGTTTTTTTGAGGAAAATAAAAGTTAATTTTGGGTTTGCAACTACACCGTGGAATGTTACTAAAATGTACGTAAATTCATATAATTCACAGCGAGTAGAAGAAAAGATAACAGATTAATAATCTATATATTATCCTCAGTCAGACAGATTACTGATAGCTTCCTCAAAAAACCCATTATCAATTTTTTGTCAAGTTTTAAATTAATCTTGATCTTAGGGACTTAGGTTAGGGACTTAGGGACTTAGGTTAAATTTATTTTATTAGACACATCAATAATACAATTTAGATTTAAAGGTCAAATTTTTGAATAACCAATTTTTAGCTTACGAGCACATTTTAGCCAGTTTTAAACACCTGACAGTTAATCAAAATATTTGATATAAAATCAAAAATGGCACCCTTTTGGCTAAGCCACAGTGGTAGCGTTAACCCTAACCTCACTTAATGCCGTGCGCCGTGTCCGGCATCGCCTTTAATACGTGCTGAACACGGCCGGCGAATTCGCCCTCAGTACTGCAAATTAATGAATATGTATTATGGCCATCAAAGGTGTTAATGGACACGACACGCCACACAAGTTCGGGCCGCAATGTGAATGGTGAATGGTGAACGGTGAACGGTGAACGGTGATGGGTGAGGGGGGGTGCGGTCTGTCGCAATAACAAAGGCATTGCAGCCGCAAATTGCATTAGAAATGCAAACAAGTGGGCAGCACCGCAAGCAGCGCCTAGTTGGCAGCCTCCCCACCTACCCACTCATTCATCTGATGCGAGTAGCGAACCGGCAGCTAATTGAATATACAAAATGCCTAACCGAGAAGCTGACGAAATACTCTTCATCCCCCTGCCCCTTCCCCTTCCCCTTCCGCCTTGCGTGCAGACGTGAGTCCGGACACGGCCGTGGACCACGTGTTAACCCTTCAGAAGTTGTTATTGTTGTAAACTGATTGACCGCCACGGCCAAGCGGGCAAATATGGGCGTTGCCACGCCTACCCAGAACTCATTCCTCAATGGGCACAGAGCGTTCAATAGCTTTCGCTACGGCTTAAGCATCATTGAGTCCGCCCGTCGTGAGGGTTGCCACACATATTCGGCAATGGGGTGTCCAATATTTAGGGTTGCTTTTTTCGCGCAGTGTATTGACATCGTGGGAGTTGAACAGTTGCCAGTTGCCCCTACCCTGTTTTTTAGTGCACGTTTAAACTATGCGCTTGAAATACCCTTTAAATTTAAAGCAGCTGTGATATATTGTATTATCGAATTATCGATAAAGAAAATAAATTAAAATGTTTACAAATTATGTTATACTTTATTATATCTTAAAATTAAGGAAAGCCTTAACAACATAAAAGGCATAAATACATTTAATAAAGATATCATACATAAACTCCTTTATAATCACAATATAATATAAATAAATAATATTAACTAATTTATAATTAGTCATTTTAACACATTTCCCATATTACCTTTAGCTATATTGGGTACATTAAAATCGTTCAATTTGTTGCAATGAAATTCCAGTTAAATAATATGTTTAAGAGTTTCTGCGCTTATTTTTACTTTATAAAGGGTATACGGTATATAATTGTTAAATTTTTTAGTCGTTGACTTTTGTGTTGTGTTATGACAAGTTGTTGTTGTTGCATTTTAATCTCATTCAATATATTTATATAGTTGTCTGTCTGTCCGTCTGAACTCAATTGCAATTGTCTTAAATTTTTGCCTTTTTTTTGGCCAGAGCTGCCTCAGGGCCGCAGACAGTTGGCAACTCTGGCGCTGACTTGTTGGTTTGGCCTTTTGGCTTTTGATATGCGTGCATTTCCTTTATGTGTATCTATATCTATATCTATATCTGCCACAACACCCCCCGTCCGTCCGTTTACATTCTGTTTTTGGTGCGCCTATCGCCTTAATTGGAATTGTTTTACTCGCATTTTGTGCCCACATTTCGTCGTCTCTTTTGTTAATGTTGTTCCTGCTGCTTCCTTCTGCCTGGGTATCTGTTGTTGTTATCAACGTTCCTTTTGGCAAGAGAGTTTTCAGTGCGGTTCGGTTAATCGCCAGCTCCTGCCCGGGATTAGCAGGGCCAGCCCAATATAACCTCAGTCTGGCCCATTGTTTCCCTTCTGATTGCAACGCACAGATGTCTGGCCACATTATGGCTAGAAAGTTACGGGCGAAATGTGAAATGGCCAAATGGTATTCAAGGCAATTATATCATATTTACATGCAAAGTTGTCAGAATAATAATTTAATTTTTTGGACAATTTGACAATGTTTGTTTATAGTTTGTTGCAGTGTAGAACAAATTTGGGATCCAAGTGTGTATAAACCTCTTATGTTAATTTATATAGCTAATTATATAACGTTCGATTCGTAACTTCTTTTATCTAGTTTGTCATGGATATAGTTCGATATGCAGTCTTATAAATCGACTAACGTTACGGTTAGCAAACCTCAAAATTCTTGATTCGGCAGTTTTTTTATCCAGGAAATCCATAATTTATTCGACTAATTGCAATTTTTAGTTCCACTTGTATAATCACTTTAAAGACACGGCCTCGTAATTAATGTAATGCATGCTCTAATCAGATATATCAGATTATCGTCCTATAAAAACTGTTATTTAAATGGAATCAAAGTTGAAAAAGTGCCATTTGCTGTAGAACTTTTCACTTTAACATCAAAATGAGGCAGCTTTTTCTACAACTTTTGATCGTGAGTCTATTAAATTTGGTTTTATCGCAATTCACGGGAAATTTATGTAAGGTAAGTCGAGTTTTGAATAGGCAAAATATTCTTTCTGAATTTGTATAATTTCTAAATAGCTCTGCGACACTAACCGTGAAGCGAAATGCGCAGATCTCGTCAAACCACTTGTTACAATAGCCGCTAAGCAAAAGGATGAAGAGATTTCAGTGCTGAAGTCTGCTTTGGATGAGATGGGCATTAGAATTAAAATGCTCGAATCGAGGATTGAAAACTATAAAGATCAGTATAATGAGATTTTCAAGAAGGATTCTCAGAATACCTTAGACACCGTCAATTCCGTTCAGCAAGCGACAGTCCTCAAATTGATTAAATGCAAATCAGAGTCTAAGTTAAAGGATGAAAAACTCGCGTACTACAAAAACAAGGTAAACGCAAATATTGCGTCCTTGAAAAATCATATTGAGGCTCTACAAGCCGAGAATAGGCAACTGGTTTCGGATAGTTGCGACACGGTTGGCAATGTTTCGTTGCCTCACATCATTCAGTTGCCAGGAATAGCACCCTTCCCGGTGATATGCGAGGGCCGCCGCGATGACGGCAAATGGTTGCTTGTTCTGAAGCGTGAGGATAATTTGGTTAGCTTCAATCGCTCGTGGGACGATTATGCGCAGGGTTTCGGTGACATAATGAGCAGTCACTTTATAGGCTTGGAGAAACTGCATTACCTCACAAAGTCGCGTCCGCATGAGATGCTGATCGAGATGATTGATGCAAAGAATATCCCGAGCTACGCCCGCTACGATGAGATCATTGTCGGCGGTGCGAAGGAAGACTATCGCCTCACACTGGGCAAATTCACGGGAGATGATGGCGACGGTCTCGAGCTGAGCAGAAATATGGCGTTTTCAACGTATGACCACGATAACGATCTTTCGACCACAGAAAACTGCGCTGAAAGACGCAACAGCGGATGGTGGTACAATAATTGCTATGATGGGTACGATTTGTAGAGTATATATGCCATTCATTGATTTTTATTCAATTTTGATCACTATTACAGCATCCCTGATGCGCCTTACACGAGCGATCAAGTACTCCCTGGCTGGCACAACCCAACGTCTAACGCCTTCCATCACGTCCAGGCGGTCCAAATATTCATCAGTCCAAAGCGTTCTTGTCCAAATGCTGAGTAAATCTACAAGTTCGCAAAAGCAGTTCAAGAATTTATCGGATTTGCCTTTTAATGCGAATATTTCGATTTCGTATTAAAATTAATTCAATAAAATCAAAGTATATATATAATTCTCTGCTTGAATACGTTTTGGTTTTTTTTTTTTGGGTTACAACGTATCGAAGTAAAAAATCAAAGATATAATATTCAAACTTGGCAATTGTGAACTTTACCAACACATCGGTTAAATTATTGGGGTTTGTGTGCATTTAAGATAAACGATATTTCTCATTACATGCTTATATTTCTTCACAAGTGAAATGAGTATATTGGGTTTATGCATTAACTCAATTGAAGTTGCATTCCAGGCTCGTGAGGAAATCTGTATATCTTTACCTCAACTTCTTAGAAGCGCAAGTTAATGTAAATTGGGCATACCTATCTGAGAGCTTGAGAATTTTCTGAGGGCCATCCTCTGCTATTACTGCTATTACACAGTCGGTTACACCCGACTGCAACTGTTTTGCCTTTTTTGTTTCTATATAAAACTCTATATAACATTTTATGGCTTTTAATCATGGCTCTCAAAGAAACTATTTTAATTTGCATTAAATAAATGATTACACAACACTAAATTTATTTATTTCTTTTTTATTGCAGGTATGGCAACCCTAACTAGTGCTAATCTAAAAACGATATTGGTAATATGAAACTAAACTTTGTTCTGTAAACCTATTGGGATTAAATATAGCGAAAGATAGAGAGAGAGAGAGAGAGAGAGAGAGGAGTGAGAGTTGAACCTGGCATTCAACCCAAGTCACTTTCGCTAATATCCAGCTGCATTCCATTGAATTATACTTCCGGATATGTCAGCGTGTTTTTGAACTATTTCCCATTTTAAAGCTGGGCAACAAATATCGAACAATGCACAAATACAAAACGAAATCAAAGTCGAAGTCAAATGTAAAGAAATAAGGGCAAAGCAACAACAATAATATCCGGTTTATTTCTGAAAAAAAGCGCTCTCTTCTCCCCCTCTCCGCCCATGGTACTTACTTATTATGACAGGCGAAGAACGCGCAGCAAAGGGCAAAATTCGTTGCATGCGCCCCGGGTCCGCATATTGTGCTGTTGGGGCTTGGGGCGATTTCTTGGCATTTCTTAGATTAAAGCTGTTTTTATTTTCTGCAAAAGTAGCTCAATGCTGGCTGTCAATGCAGTGCTTATTGGCCCGATTACTGTTTGCCCGTTTCCAATTGCAATTTGCCCAGCTGATTTGCAAGTATGTTCACACACGCACGCATGCTTCGTTGGCACATGGGTCCAGGGGCGTCAACGGTTGCAAGTCACGCACTTCCGGGCGGCGACACGCCCCCTAATTGCAGCTACCCAAAGAACGCTGCAGAGGAGGAGGGGGGCTAGAAGAAACTCTCTAAAGTCAACGCAGCGCTAAATTAGCAATTGTCATTCGGGTCTATTGGCACAGCGTGTGGAATTTCCTATTTTCCATTTTCAATTGCTGTGTCGAACAACAGCTGACAGGAAAACCGAAGCGAGTAGCTGTCCAAACCAAAAACAGGCCAGAGGGCAACACAGAGAGAGGGAGAGAGACGGAGCGAGAGTGATAGCGAGAGTGAGAGGGGTGGAAAAAACTCGTAACAATTAGCACTCAAGATTGATGGCTGAGAAAGGGAGAGCCACAGGCAGAAAAGAGGGTGCAAATGTGCGCAAGGGTGAGCCGGAGAGAGGGGGTAGCTAAGCTGTCAGAGGGTAAAGCTGATGTGTGGTCTGATTTCTAAGAGTGTATGTGTGTGTGTGTGTGTGTGACGAATATAGGCTAACCCACAAGAGAAGGCGTGGCAATGGCATACGAATCAGGTATGATCGATTAATACTGAATTCATTGTATCTTAGGGTATATCAATTTGAGTGATTACCTACAATTTGGAATGAAATCTTGCTGCAAAAAAACGCTTAAAAGAACAGTTGATGACAAAATATTCGTTGAGTTGTTCTGATAAATAAAATATTGTAGAATATATCGCATTATCTTTATTCTAAATATATATCCCTAAATTAATTGAGTAGAAATATTAATTAAAAAACATTCCAAAATGAATATTGGATAGTATGATAAATAACTTTATAAGAAATTTAAAATTTTAAGACCAAATCAATTCAGAAAATACACCGTGACTAAAGCGAAATCTTTAAATCAGTCTAGGAAGAGCGTCGGAATTGAAACAAAAACTGACTTTATTTGATCAATATTCCAACCAGTTGGCTGGGCACACCTGCTTATATTATTACAACAAGTTGGCAGCACTCAACTAATTGTTTAAACATTTTACGAGCTCCTTAACAAGAACTTGAGATCCGAAGTGAAACCCGCAGTTGCAAAGTGCTGGGAAAAAGTGAGAAAACCAAACTAGTAAAATGTTTGTGGACATGCTAAAGCGACCTTTTGAACCCGCAGGTCAATCTAACATGTCAGCTGTAACTGTTTAGATCTCAGCTCAGCTCAGCAGTGACTTAATGATCCTTGTCGGTAACCCCACAAATTTGATGCCATAAAGCAACCCACACACACACACACACACAGATACACACACACATGAGCAGACAAGTGCCTTATGCTCCATTAGCAGCAAACAATTTGTACCTACCGAAAATCCATCAAAAAGACGAGGCCCACAATAAAAACCAATTCCAATGAAATTTTTCATGCCACAAAAATTGAAAAAAAAAACAACAAGAACAAAAAGAAGAAGAGAAGAAGAAGAGAACACGAAACCAGCGTGGCAAACAAATAGCCCAGCTCGCTGACTAGACGAAGACGTGGACATTACGGGTGGGGAAGGAACGGGCCGGGGAGGGGACTCGAACTGACTCGAACCGAAGTCCACAACAAGAAATCTCCGAGAAGCTCCCCCTTTTTATGGTGCAACAAATCTCCAGCTGAATAAAAAGTAACAACAAAAAAATCATGGCTAACATATCACTTAGCCGAACATAAAATACCCTATATATTTATATACTTAACGGTGTCTTATAATCGTTTAACGGCAGTTTGTTTCTGTAAATTGTAAATTTATATCTAAGAATCATTATGATAGCAGTCGGATATTGATTTGATTTTGCTGATATTTTAGAAACATAATTTTTTTGGCTTCAATTGCTGAAGTTGGTTGCAATTAGCAAAAATAATAATTATAGAAAGTGTACATGGCTATATAAACTTGGCTATTAGTCTAAATATTTCCACACAATGTGCCAAATACCCTATTCCAATAGGGTATAACACGAAAGAAGCAACGGGCGATGACGACGACCAACGCAAAGTGAAAAACTGAACAAACAATGCGGCGAAGGCGGCCAACGCCACCGCTGCCGCACCCCTGCCACGCCACGCCCCTCCCCTACCCCAGCCCGCAGACCCGTCTCCAGCGCTGCCTGACGACAAGTTGAAGCAGGAGGCGGGCTTCGATAGCAGCAGCGGCAGCAGCAGCGGCAGCGGCAGCAGCCGCAGAGGGGTCTGAGGTAACTGAGAACTTTAGCCACGGCCACCACAATGACGAGAGCCAAAGGAACGAAGACGATGACGTTGTGGCTATTCGAAGTGTGTGTGTGTGCGTGTGTGTGTGTGTGTGTGTGTGTGCAATACCATATTATTAAGTGTAGCCAGAAGCAATTAAGTGTAGATAAGCAAACAATAATGTTCCTAGTCACGTTCCAAACAGTCTTGGGACATTCTCTCGCTTACTGGCCCAGTACCACAACAGCCCCTTGCCCCGCCCACTTCTCGAAAGTCTCCAGTTGTCCCCGGTTGCCCCGGCGCTGATTACTGGCTGCTGTTCACTGGTCCTGAACTTCTCCCGCTTGATGTTCAATCACTCAAGTGTATTGGCCAGCAACGATTTCAGCGACAGCGATCCCCAACCCTCCTCCACCACCCTCCCCACCCCACTTTACTGCTGTGTTTACTCAGTTGTTGCTGTCTGTCTGTGATACATTTAATTTCATTAGACGCAACTCTGGTGGGGCTCGAGCTTCATGTGTAGTGTCATTTAGTCCGAGACTGTGTCAGATTGCCGGGCATGGACGGGGGAGGGTGTTGAAGTTGCGATTGGGGTTAGTATGGTAACCCTGTTGTATGGCTTCAGTAGGGTGACCATTGTTCACCTGCCATCTTGAAAATCAATCAGCAAACTGTCGAAGACATTACAAGCTGATACATAAGACAAGGGCCCAAAAACAAGTCTAAAACTGAATAAAAGTGAATTATATGATTATCACACTTATCTATAGGGCGATGTCCTAAATTATCAATCTAACTTACAAAGGGTATTCAACCTACAATCCATTTTCTATTAAAAATTTCTAATATTTTCCAATTTAATGAAATTTAATGCAAGCTGGCAGCACTGCTCACTTAAGGCTTAAAGAAAAGAAACCGTTGCCACATTATAAAAAATTACTTAAGCACAAAATAAAAGCGAATGAATAAATTAGACATTGCCTCATTGGACTCAACATGAGTCTTAACTGACGGCCTGAAATCAACTGCCAGGTGGAGATAATTGCTGGTTGGCTGCGCATAAATATTGTAAATGTGCCAACGGCATAGCTAACAAATATAATAGCCCTTATATTGGCAAAATATGTATAATTATGGCCGCTTTGTTGTCTGGCAATAACCATTAAAATTGAAAACTTTTAAATATTTTATTAAGTCAGCAAGGGAAATGCTTGAGCATTGGACAATTTATGCTCATGTTATACCTAAAGAGGAAATCAGTTCACATTTTCAAATGCAATAACTCTATTATAACTGAACCGAATTTGTTAAGGGCTAAGCAATTAGATCAATAGAACTTTAATTTGAACACACAATTTCAGCTCCATATTAAAGCCTTAAATCAGCTTTAATTTGCAAATAGGTTTTGTTTTTTATTATTGTTGAAATTCATGTGCTTATGTTACTGCAACTTGACAGCTCTTTTTTTTTAATCTAAGATCTTAAATCAAAAAAAAAATATTTTGTGAAATTTGCATATTTATATTCAACAATGAGAAACGTTTCCCGTTGCCCGGATCCGATAAACATGTGTTCCATGACGTCTTCTGCGTATTCTAGAAACAATGCGAAGCGCAGCGATTTGCGACATTTCAACGACAATAAAGCTAAAAACTGACCACGGACAACAAAAGCAAATACGTACACAAATACGAATGCGAATACGAAAGCGAACACAAATGCAAACAGGAATACGATTACACATACAAATCATAATAAACAAACGAGCGAAATGAAATGTAGTTCACACACACAGACAAAAAAACACACAGACTGAAATGAGTGGCAACGCCTACGACACTTTTTGAATACACCCTGTACCCTGATAAAAACAGGTAAAATGGGGAATATTATTTGCATGAAAATATTTGTAGCAAGCAGAAGTAGGAATTAATATTTGAAACGATATAGTTATTTATTTATTTCATTTTTTTATTAGTCTTCTATTTTCAAAAAAAGTCAATAATCAAAGTTAAAAAGCAGTTTCTGGTAGTTTTATGTTTATATCACATTAATATATTTTATTTCTTATTTTATTATATATTTAATTTCTCGAATATTTAATTTAAAGTACATTAAATAATTAGCAACTTTGGCAAAGTTCAAGAATATTTTACTTATTATCTCTATGAAACCTAGCAATTAAGAATAAAAATGTAAACATTGCATTTTTTTGACGTATTTTATTTATTTTTTTCATAAACATAAGTACAGGGTAGATGTGGGTATGTGTGTATTTGATATGGAATATGGATATGCAAAATCATATTCCATATCAAATACACACATACACACATCTGCAGGCACACTTCATGCCGTTTAGCTATTTCTGCTTACTGTTATCACAGTTCTTAAAAAAGATTCAGTTTTTTCCATTACCCACGTCGTCTTGAGCGGTACACGTAACACATCTATATAAATATCTACGTAAACTGAGCATCCGTAGTTAAATTCCTATTGGATTTTGTACCGTAGCCATTCAAAATTTGATTTGATTTGGCTTAATATTTGCCAGCCATAAAAAAGTGTCAGACTAGGCAATTCACCAATATCGTCAGAATGCTCAGATAACACCAATGCCAGGGATGCACAACACTGAGAGCTGTGCTGTATTCGCAGACACATTTCGACTTACAATAACGGCAATAATGTTGCGGATCCCGGAATTTGTACGTTTGCGGATGGAGCCCCACCTGACAGCCAATCTTATCCGACCAGAAGCAGCACCATTTGCCAACATATTCTTAAAAATTTATTGATTTCAATAATATATAAGAGATATAGTTCGATAGTTAGATAGTTACGCACCCACTTCTAATGTACTGGGCGTGCAGGAGGTAAATATGGAATGCTTGTCCGGCTTTTTGGTTACCAATTGGCCATCGTTTGATTCGAGCGTAGAAACGAATGCACCCGGCATGCAGAAATATCCTGATTTGGTTGTATTGCAAAATGTTTTCCAAACCTTGTTGCAGTCAACACACTGACTATCGAGACCTGCTCACGTATTTAACGGGAGTTAGCGTTACGTCGCAACGGGATACGGTCACACTTACCGGGCACTAACCAAACGATTGTTGCAATAACAATACCGCCCCAATTGACCATATTTAACAAGAAATTTTACACAAGATTCGACATCCAAAATTGAAAAACACATATTTATTTTTTTCTTTGTTTTTTTTGACACATTTCAACAATTTGTTGTTATCCGAAAATTGTCTTCTTATAATAAGATAATAGTAGTTTTTGTGATTATCAAACATTTATTTATGCATTCTATATATCATATAAACCTTAGAGTTGACAACATAGCGCACAGACCGCACCAGTGCCAGGGCTGCAGCATTAACGCTGCGTCAACATTACATTTACAATACTTGGCACAAATCCGACAATACTTTCCCTTGTTTTTAAATGTCAAATGATTCAAAGCTACCTGACATCCCAATTCCGGTGAATACACGCAACAGTATTCATCGACACGTTCTATAGAAAGGGAATATTTATACTGTCCGATAACTGTATCTATCTATCTATCTGTCTACCTATTTTTTTACCGGGGGCTCACAATCTCTCCATTTCTGTATATTCTGATCGCTGGGCTCTTCTATTATTCTGAAACCCTTTCCACACTTAATACCCTCCTCTCGGACCTTACATTCCATATCCCAATGATCCTTGCAATCGTAACACTGACCCCACAGTCCTGCGACAAAAAATCCGCTTAGACCTGATCCACTCAGAAAACGCAGATCACTTACCTGCAATGCACATTAAGAGAAGTAGAAGCTTCAGAATAAAAATCATTGTTGGATAAATTATTTTAAACTACAAAAATATATACAAAAAATTTGACAAAAATTCTGTGGAATACTAAGGAAAAGAAATTTATAGGCATATTAACTTTATAATACTCTTAAAAATATGGTGATTAATATAATTGAACTACAGGATTTTATGTTTATGTCATTTAAGTTTAATGTAAAATCGCATTGCTTTATTTCTTGAGAGGTTAGAACCTTAAATAAAATATTTTTTTATAAAATAGTAGTAGGCTTAAATCTTAGTACAAAATATCAATGTTATTTATAAGATAGCTAGATAATTTATTTTCAATTTAATGATAAAAAGTAACTGCGTAACTGGTAATAATAGTAATATTAAAAACCAGTGTTGGCAATCGCATCGCTATGCGTTTCACGTATCGCGATACAACCATAATTAACGGCAACCAAATGACGTTTGCATATTTCACAGTGGACTTTAAAAATGTTTTTTTTTTTGTTGTTGTTTGTTTCTTTTCATTTTGCCTTAAATGAATTCTTCGCTTGGCGAAATTCTGTTGAATTTTTTTTAATGCTCATTATGCATAGTGGAACGACTGAATGTTCCGAGAAATCAACTGGCCAACAACAAGAGGCGCAACCTTTGCGTTGCGGGCGTGTTGAGAGTTTTCGGTAAATTGTCTGCGCGAGTCAAGCCAGACAGAGGAGACACTAATAACAGGCATCCCAATGGGCATTAAATGCATTCGCACAGCCCAAAAGGAAGACAAGTTCCAGCAGCGATCCAGAGGGGGATCCATGTGTGGGTAGGATCAGCTTTGAGCAGGTTTTCGATACGGCTATAAACGCCAACCGGCTTAATAAATGCCTGGCAAACTGTTTATAATCTGTTAGAATAGAGCATGTATATCCTAAAATATTATTATTAACTTTTTTTAGCATGCGATAAATAATAATAATATTTAAATTATAAGCGAAACTAAAAAACTTAATAACTAGGCTCTAATTAAACATGTCCATCAGGGATATTCCTCTACGAAGTGTGTGCATCGATCTTAAATGATGAATCTAACAAAATCATGACCAGAATGCCATCAAACACGAAAATCGGTTCAGTTTTGACAAATTTACGGGAGTTTGAAATATGAGACCTTCGGGTCCCAGAGCTTTACATGTCCAAATTTTTCTCAATTTCGCCATGATTTTTGACAAAAAATTTGACCCTCTCAGAATCAGGTTAAATGTTGTTTTTTATACTATTTATGGCCAACAAAATCGATTAAAAATGCAAACTCGCAGTTTTAAAATTTGAAAAAATTTTTTTTTCGAAAATTCACAAGGGGGAGTACATGCTTTTTTCTAAAAAATGTAAAAAAAATTTTTTTTTCAAAAATGCATCGATTTTGAATGTAGAATCGATGGTAATGAAAAATCTTGACTAGAATGCCATCAAACACGAAAATCGGTTCAGTTTTGACAAATTTACGGGTGTTTGAAATATGAGACCTTCGGATCCCAGAGCTTTACATGTCCAAATTGTGCTCAATATTGCTCAATGCTCAATGATCATAATTAAAGATTAGGATTTGTGAGCACCGTTCGCTAAGTCAACTTAACCTTATTCAGTGTTCTAAATGACAGATTCTGTTTATCTCAACTCAAGTGCCTAGTATTTAGATATAAAGCAAATTAATCCAAAGTTAGCTGTGAAAATAAAAGGGATTAAACTCGTACTTAAATAGACTTTTGCCATAATAAAGGGCATGGCTAAACATCGGAAGGAGTAGCTAATAATGTCCGCTTGGCGGTCAGGCCGGGCCTTCCAGCTGCCTGACACCTGACCAAATGCAACACAAATTGGCCTTTCAGTTGGCCCTCACTTTTGGGGCCACTTGTCGCCACATGCAGCTGCACCTCGCCCCTGGTGCTCTGGCTGAAAACTTTGCCCGGCATTGGCGCTGGTTGCATTGTTATTCAAATGCTGCCATTAATACTTCACTGGCAATTGCAAATGCGCCAGTGACAGCGTCGGAATGAAAATCCTGTGCTGGTTGGTTGTGTGTGTGTGTGCTTCTATGATTTTCATGGGTGCCACGCGTCATGTGTGTGTGTGCGTGTGTGTGTGTGTGCTGGTTGCATGTGGCTCCGGCTCAGGCCCCGGTTTTGACTCCGACTCCGTCGCTTTTCATTTGATTTCCAGCAGCTATTCATATGTAAATGCTCTGCGAGAGACTCCATCACACACGCCCAGCAGCCACGCCTCCTGCCTCCTCCGTGGCACACAGTGGCGTCTGTGTGCCTTGGACTGCTCTCCCTCTTCCGTTGGCATTTTTCGTATTGCTTTTCCTTTCGCCTTTTGAAATTTAATATTCGAAAATGAAATTTCAAGTGTTTTGAATTTATTAACTTGGCATTCAGAAGCTTCTAACAATTGCCAGCCATTGGGAGCTAAGGCCAGTTCAATTTTTTTTTCCTCTCCAGTCCCGCTTCTTCTTTTCGCTGGTCAAAGAAGCCAAACATTGTCCACAAACAATTGGCCGCAAAACTTTTTGGGTTCAGTCGTGCAAGTAGCCCCCACCCCCGCCGTACTTTATGTATCGCCCCCTTATCGCCTGGTGTCCCCGGCCTATCTAACGGTCCTAGTTCCGGCTCCTTTTTGCCCGGAGTGCCACCCGTTGCTGTGCATTAACGGAACATTGTAACAATAAACTCCACACATGGCAGCCCATCATCTATGCCAAAGAGATTCTCTGATTGTATCTGACGAAAAAAATGATTATAGTTGTTGTTGGTGAGGGGGGCAGTAAAGAAAATAGAATGAAATCAAAATCATTTGTACGGCTAGGCGATAACTTTTGGTAGAGCTGCAGTGAAACCCCGCATGACAACAACAACAACAACAATAACAACGAGCACAACAACAATAGTGACACTAGGCAACATCAATAATAGCACAATGCAACAACAACAACAACAGCAACAACTACATCATCCCTCAAAAAATGTATTAAATTTCAGTGCATGTCTTTTCTGTCCGATTTCCCGAACGTCGCCGTAAGTATCCCTCGCCTCGTCGCATACTCTATTCTTTTTTTCCTTTCCTTTCCTTTTTTTTTTCTTTTGCTGCCCTTGGTTCGGTTTCGTTGAGGCATTTAATGAATTTATCAGCTGTGGCCATCGCCTGTGTCTGAGGTTTCGTTTCGTTCTCTACAATTTTTTTTTCTTTTTGGTTCCATTTTCAACTTGAGACATTTTCGTAGAACTCTGTGCAGAACATTTTGGGTCATTGTAAATTCAAATTCTTGTACACTTCATCTCTTTCTCTACTCTTTATTGCCATTTAATGTGCCTCATTCGCTCTAATGTTAATGGATTTGTGTGTAAAGTTCTCTATATTTTTTTTTTCCAAAGGGTCTCTGCAGGGGGCAGGTCTACGCCCTCGATCATGTCTCCAGACAGTCGTCAATGCTTAGATTCTTTTTTTCTCAAATCTTTTTAATCCAATGGCTTCAATTGTGAATGTCTTAAATAGCATAAATTGACAATAAATTCTTTGAATATATTACAAATAGAAAGAAGAGGAGTTTTTTGTATACCCAACCGCTGAAATCGTCATATTTTTTTACTAATTATTCATTTATTAAAATATTTTTTAAGATGTGTTCTACTGTTTTTTCATTTGCATATTGTTTCTTTCTCAATTTGTTATTTTATTTAGCAATTGCATGTTCTACTCTCTCTTCTTCTCTCTCTCTCTCTCTCTCTGCTTTTAATATTATGTTTCATTCCAACATTGGACTTGAGCCTACCCAAATAATCGAATTAGCATTTTTGATTCTTTTCGATTCCCTTGTTTAATGTTTTCCTCAAACTTCTGTTCAATAAAAATTTGTGTATATAGGAATCTTGCAAATTTTTGTGCCATTCCATCGTTCCTTACGCCACACTGTTTTTTTTTAATATAAACTACTACAGTTAATTGATTATTTAAAAGCTCTTCTATTTTTATTAAGTGCATTTCACCTGCAAATACCTTTGTTTAATTTTTAAACTATGAAGCCATAAAACTTTAAGATTCAACCAGGCAATACACGAACTTTCAATAAAGTAGTCAAAACATGGAATAACTCTCACGTTTTGGTGTTGAACACCCAGAAAACAACCAGCAGCAATAAAACTTTAAGTAAACACTGTAATTGTGGTTGGCAAACGATGAACATGAACCGCAAAACTCCAAAAGCAGTCTCCGGGTATCTGGATAAAGACGAGCCATGGCCAGACCATGGCCAGACTCTCGACTCCCGACTCCCGACTCCAGGCACCTGTCTGCCGCACGGAGTTGCACGGCAGTCGCATGTGGATTAAAGACAAGTTGCAGCAACGGCGCCGTGGGGCAGGACTAGAAAGCACACAACTGTAGATGCAGCTGAATGAAAAGTATCTACAAGCAGCACGACAACAACAAGATACAACTACAAGATACAAGACAACACAATAAAACAGACACAAAGACAGACGGACGGACGGACGGACAGGACTAACTAACGCCGACAACAAGACAATTAAATTATGCAGGATTTTTCAGATGCTTTGGCATTTGCTAGATTTGTGCTCTGAGCTCCTTGTCCTGGCCACCGTTCAAGAATTTACCAGGATATTGCGTTTTGAGCTTCAAATTTGATTTTAAATAAATTAAAAGTTAAATATTGACTACGTTGAGTACGCAGGTGCTAAATGGCACCATCCGCTGCCCTACACAACCACTCCCCTGCAAATTTGTCAAATCTGTCAGAACAGAGGGCAAATAAATTTCAATAAATTTTCCTCAAAAATATTGCACTCGAACAGGCAGTCGGTCAAGTGGGAAATAAAAGCTTGAATATCATATTCAATTTTATTCCACAGCTCATGCACTTGTGCAAGTTGAAACCAGTTCAAAAGTTCATTTTAAATAATTCCTTTACATCTTAAATGAAAGTTCAACTACAAAATTTGTATTAGTCTTATAAATTTTGGCAAGGCTTTGCTAAGACAAAACAACATTCAAACAGTAGACTGGGATTCTAACTCAAATGCAAATTCGAATTACAAACTGTTTAACTTATGTTTAACATAGGAAAATTTTTTTTTCTCTTTTTAATGTTTCTCTTAAATATTACTTTAAAATCAACTAACAAAATGAAACATTTCAGTTTTCGCTTTGCCTTCGCCTCTATCTTTCACCGCTCTGTCTCGGATCCATAGCTCCCATATTTCAAACTCCTATAACTTTGTCAAATCTAAACAGATTTTCATGTTTAATGACATTTTGCTCTTGACTTAACATCCATTATTGAATATTGCATTATTGAAAATAAATTTTTTTTGAATTTTTTGTTTCTCTCACGCGTGTTTGATATTCTTTTATATCTTATTGATTACCAAAGTTTTCATGATTCAATTATTTGTTGCTATAATTTGCATAATGCTTGACGTGTATTCCTTTAATTTACCTATAAGTTATCTGTTATTGTTTTGCTCCGTTCCTGTCCCTTTGACTCTTGTTTCTGGCTCCCACTTCAGATCGCTCCATTAACATTTGTTTCCGTGCAGGAATCGGTGTGCGTAATCGCCCCAACGCATCCAATTTGTAAGGCGCTGCAGGCTAAGTTGTAGTTGATTTCCCCCTCAGCTTCCCTGAGAATGCAATGATAAATCATCTTTTTGTTTTTTTTGGTAACCGTTTCCCATCTTGGACGTCTCTTCAGAGCCGCCGCCAGTTGTCAGTTGCCAGCTGCTGCCTGTTTTTCTCTCTTTCATTTGGTTTTGTTTTGTTTTTTTTTTTTTTGTACCTTCGGTTGATGCATTCGTAAATTTCATTGTAATTTTATGATTATGGCCGCACGCATTTTGATTGATACTTTAGCACTACTTAGGGGCCAACGGCCTCCGCTGGACGAGGGGGAAGAGGGGAAAGGGGGTTGGAGGTTGCGCCATCAGTGCTCGAGTATTGAAATTCGATTAACGTTTCGCCGATGATGCTCAGGTTCACGATGATGCTGCTGACGCTGAATCTTCCAGCGAATTTCAATTTTCAACCGAAATGCATTCTCGACTTTGTTAAAACATTAATCTTACTGCAGGGACAGGGCGCGGGGGCATACAACAAAAAAATAAAATAAAAAAAACAGACTCCTGCGGCGCACAAATTTTCAACGCCTGCGGCTGCAAAACTGGCTTTCATTATGTGGAAATGCGCGTGGGCGTGGTCGAGGGGGCCAACCTTAAGGCCATGTCCGGCCAGGCACTTGTCGGCGCGGCCCGTTCATTTGGTATGCCGTTAGGCCGCCCAACGTAATTATTCAATACATTTTACGTGCGTCGCATGCCAAAAAGCTAGCCACGCCCCCTCCGGCCGCAGCAGCCCCCAATGTGTGGCCAAGGCGAGCTTTCCACTTAAACTTCATTAGAATATGTGTGCACAATGTGTCGTTGACTGCGACCAACCCAACCCCACCTGCACCCCGCACGCCCCCTTCTCCGCCCTCGGCCCTCACTCTGTTGTTGGCTTGGCTTTTCCTTTTACTTCATTCGTTGTTGCCACTTTCGGCGCACTTTGCAATTTATTAAACATTTTATTGCGCCCCAAGGCGTGCTTGCTATAAGTAAAATGCTGCACAATGTGGCCAGACAACCCAAAAAGTTTTCGCTCCCGCACCTTCCAAGGAGCGCTCTCAGCTCTGCCAGAGAGCCAGCACAATTAAAGCGAACGCCTAATGTAAAACCCCCAAACAAAAAAATGAGGAGAAGGAGCAGCAGTTAAAGAAGAACAAGACTCAGGTGGACCACAACTAGAAGATAGAGAGAAGGTGAGAGGGAGAGGGAGTAAGGGGAAGCACACCCACATTGGTTGTTTGCCAAAAGTCAGAGCCGTAAAAGTAAAGAGTTCTCAACGTGTTTCATATTATTATTTCCATTGGGCGCTTTTTATGCGATTTGTATTTAAAGCGTTTGCGTTTTATTCGGCGCAAGAAACTTTGGTAGCAAATGTGCCTATTGCATTATTATTTTATGCAATTCCCTAGAGGAAAGACTCTCTTCAAAGTTGGAAAAGAAATTTAACGTTTCTAAGGGATTGCTTATCTAATCGAAACTTTTCAGAAAGATCTTTAGATTTTGTTTCTAGAAATTTGAACACAAGAAACATTTTATAAATAAAAAATTGCAAGTTTGCAACAAAAATATGTTTTATAAATATTTTGCTATATTTTTGACTGTCAACTTTCATGAAAAAAAATAAATATTTGTTAAATGTTTATATTTTTGCATTTCATATTTTTCTACTCAAATATTTGAGATATTTGCAAGCTTTTAGGAAATTAAACATAGTTTAAACTTTATTAAATTTTCATTAGGTCAAAAATATGTCTTCTTCTTACATTTTATCCATGCTACCCTATAAATTGTGCCAGCTTTGCAGTCTATAATATTTGTGTCTACACTCTCTCCCCAAGACATGGTTAAAAGCAGCGTCCTGGCTGATATATACGTATGTACATACATATGTGTGTACTTATTTACCTTACATGCTAACAACTAAGCTCTTCTGATCCCACAGATACCGCCCAACACACCTACACACACACACACACGTACACACACAGCTGGGTTCCCAGTTTAACGTCAGTTTCACTTGCAACCCGATGCTGAAAACAGAGCGAATAGAAAAAATTTAGGTCTTCCGGGCGAATGCATGCATTGTGAATCCCCAGCGCGGGAGTCCTTAGCACCCCAATTATAACGCGCTAAACAATAAAGAAAATAATAATAAAACTCTAGTGCACACACACACACTCTCACACAGAGACACAGCCAAGTAACATGTGTGAATGCAAAGAGCAACCCTCGCTAATGAAGCTGCAGTTAGCGCTCCTCGTTTTTTCCACTGTTTGCACATACAATTTGCCCATATCACTAGGCAAGCACGGGAGGGGTTGGGTGGGCTGCGGCGCAGATTATCACCAGTAGCAATGGACATTCATTACCAAGCGAAGGGAAGAACCTGCAAAATCAACAGTTGTTCTCATTTGTAACAGTTCACAGGATGAACCAACTCAAGCCTGATCAAACAAGCGAGCAAAACGAGAGCGAAAAACAACGCGAAGCTCTGCCAAGGCATAGTTGTAGTTGTAATAGTTGTTTTTATTGTTGTTTCTAATTTGCAATATATTCCATTAACCACTCACACACACACACACACGCACAGAAAGCACAGCTGAGCCGCCAGCTAACCGCAGGCACCATGTGCCGCACACAGACACATTCACGCGCGTATGCATGTGTAAATGCAAGAGAGCGCGAGAATGGGAGAATGGCAGAGCGTGCAGTCAACGGCGCTTTATTTGCTGGGAACAAATACCTACAACAACAACAACAATCAAATCACTGCTGCAGGCAAGCGAGCGTCGGGCGTCGGCTCTGAACATAAAAAAGCGCCGCCATCTCGTCTCTTTCGCTCTCTCTCTCTCTTCCACTCTTTCACACACTTGCTGCAACATTTGTTTTGACATTGGCCGCCGCCGCCGCCGCTTGTCCATCTGTCAGCCAGTCAGTTAGTCAGTCGATCTGTCCAGCAATCAATTTTTTTTTTTGTTAGCTTGTTTGTGTTTTGCACTGCACTGCGCGCTTTTTTTCCAGCCTTCAAGTGTAAAGTTTGAAATTAGTTTCAAGTTTTCCGTTTTTTTTCTTTTGAATCGCCCGCCACCCCAAAAGTACGCGACACTTTTTGTCAACTCTTAGTAAAGTGCTTTAAAAGAAAAAAACAGCATCACAAACAACAACAATAACAACAACAACAACGTCAAAAAGCAGTTGCCATGCACTTGTCACCATTTGTTGCAATTGACGACATGACCAACGGCCATTTTCTATTGAATTTTTGTGCCTCAACGGATGAATGGAAACGGGAGAGTTTTAAGTATTCCACTGAAGCGATCCCATTGGAATTGTGTGGGAATGAAAAAAAAACGATGATGATTTGAGTTCTTATCATGGCTGCGCACTAAAAAAGAGTTCTTTACGGTCCAAACACAAGTTCAAATCTCTGAAATTAGGTTTTAGCTTGCTTACATTACAACAATAACAACACTTTATTATTAGAAATAAAATATACTCATTACTGCAAGCCCAATAAATAATTGTTGATGGTTCGGTTCCGGGCTCCAACCGGTTTTCTTCAAAACCGGTTTGCATTTGGTTATAAAACCAAACCAAACCTCATATATTCTTCTATTGCACCCCAAATTTTAAAAGCTAAAATAAATTCCAAACCTGTCTATTCAAATCGCATAGAAATTCCGTTATGCGAGTACACGACTTTTGTCGCAATTTGACAGTTGCATCTTTTTGGTCTCCCAAAAATAACTCAACATTTTTGGGCTTACGTCTGAGGTCATTTCTGACATCATTCTATTTTCCTTTGCAAGGAAAAACTGCAAACTGAGAAAAATGCATTTTTATTTTGAACAGTTTTTTTTGTTATTGTTCGTTTTCCATTTGTATTTGTTGAAGGCAACAACAAGAACCAGAAACTAGCAACGACATCTGCAGCGGGGCAATTGCCATTGATAAGGGTTTTCAAATATTGTATCTTTGTACAACGCGTTGTTGTTGCCACACACGATGGATAGCACTCAGTTATACACACACACACACACACACACACACACAGACACACATACGTTAATTCCTTGTAATGCGTGCGTGGATTTCGTGTGTGCGTTCACTGAGAAAAATATCACTTGATAAAATTTAAACAACTATCCAGAAAACACATCTACCTATATAAACACGGGTAGATAATGCCAACATTTAAATAGTGAAGAAAAAGGGAACGTCGGGCATTATCTGCTTATCTTTAAACTGCGCAATTGAGATATTTACATATGGGAAATTCAAAACAAAAATATAAATTATATTTAAAGGTTTTACTATATTATATACTATTTATAGCAATCATACAAATATGTTAACACATTACAAAAATAAATTTGATATATGTATGTACCTTTAAAAATTTATCAAGTTATCATATATTTCTAGATCATTCTTACTTAAGATATTCATAACTTTATTTTTATTTTGAAAGTAGGAAATTGAAAATATGACTTTAATTTATATTAATTTTCACATTTCCATCCCTAGATAAGATATTTCTTCATCTAAGATGTTCTTTCGAGTGGAAATCATTTTAATTTTTAATCAAATAACAAAATAATCTGGTTGTAATATGATCATAAGTTGATTATTTGATTGCAAAATTAAAAAGGAAATTTTATTGAATTTATTTTTACATGATTTTCCACGTTTGTCATGCAGTACTTTTGTTACCAGTGTGTCGCACGTTATCTATAATTAAATGTAATTTAATTAAATGTGAATGTAAAATTAATGAAAAACGAGCAACAGTTTTCTCGGTTAGTTGCAGCTAATTAGCATAAGTAAATGAAAGGGACCCAAATCAAATGTTAAGTAATAGGCAGACATACACTCACACACACACTCACACACACACTCACACATGTAGTATCCATAAGTCATCCGCATATACGACAGGCCCCCAAACGAGTACCCCACAACGGGGGCTCTGACAGGGCCTGTTGAGTGGAAAATTAAGGGTTTGGGGTTCGGGCAAATCGAAAGAGGTTGTCAGAAACAGTTTATAACGCCTAGAATTATGCCGCACATAAATCAAAATTGACGCATAAACAAATATGCATATTAGGAGGTAGGTAGGGGATATCCTTTAACGTCTAGCATTTTATTTTTTTTATTATTGCAAATTTCTTGCGTAAAATGGTAGAAATTTATGCATATTACCAAGTGGTGCGTATTGCCGCTGATCAAAGTCAAAAATGTCGAAGAAGCAGGGGCGAGGGGGTTTGGCAGTTGAAGAAACACGCGGGGACCAGCTTTGAGCTAGACGTTTGTTTTTGGCAGCCCTCGCTGTGGGGTAGATGCAAGGAATTTTAATTTATGGATAGCAATATGCGTTGACGGAAGTCGAGGCAATTTGCGGAAAACGTTGAAGGAACCCGAATTTTCTTTGTTTTGAATAAAAACAGCATAAAAATCCATTTACTTAAAATTCTTAATTCATTTTATAAATGTGTAAATATTTACATACATTATTAGCGTCACTGTCAACAACCGTTAGGTGATTACCATAACTACTAACAAACGGGAGACAAGAATGAAGGAGTAAATAATATTGTTTCTAAAGATTTATGCGGCAAATGAAATCATTTTGCTTATGAAAGTGTTGGTTAATTGACGAATAAAGCTAGCGGGAAAAAGCCTTAATAATTAGATAAACATTTAAGCTAAGCAAAGAAAAGAAAAGTAAAAAAGACGACAACCGTACAGCTAACTGACAAGCAGAAGCAGGAGAAGACGAAGACGATGACGACGGCGAAGGCGCAGAGGTGGAAGCGACAGAAGAGGAGCACGCGACAACAGTAGACGCATAACGGCAATGCTGCGACTGTGAGCTGATGTTTGTTGAGAGCAGGAGCGACGGGAGCAGAGGCCGAAGTGTACGTGACCATAACATGAACTGCCCCCCGCAAACGCACACAGACGCTAACACACACACGATTTGTGGGTTCAAAGTGGAGAGACGTTGGCGACGACATACAAACAGGAAATATTTAACGTGCCTGCAACAACAACAGAAACAACAGCAACAAGAAGCGAAATATAAATAAAAATAATAATAATAATGGGCAAAAACGTAGGGAAGACGAACATCAGGCGAGAGAGTCGTGAGGGTTGCTGGCCCTGCACTCTGAGCGACAGACACAGAGAGTGAGAGCGCGAGTGTGGAATGCATGCAAGTGTGCATGTGTGTGTGTGGGTGCGTGTGCATTGGTCGTGTGCCGAAGTCGTAGCCACAGCCGAAGCTACGAAGCGACATTGTTGTAGTCCTCGCCAGACTTGGGGTTCAGTGGTTCAGTTAACGCTCTCGCGGCCGCTCACCAGCCGAAGTTGCCGTTAGAATATCCCACGAGCCCTTTTTTTGTTATACAGGGAAATTCTCTGATCGCACAAGAGCGGCAAACAGAAAGAGAGAGAGAGAGCGAGTGCGAGAGAACCAGAACAAGAACAAGAGTGAACAAACAAAACAGTCGACGCGACGGCGCGACGACTTCGCTCTGAGTTGAACAACAGCAAAAACAGGGAATTTTATGCTGCCGCTGCTGCTGCTGCTGGCCTTTTACGAATTCTATAAATCAGTCTTTCATTTTCTCTTTCACATCATTCAGCCATTTTCTCTTTGACGCGACGGACGCGTCTGCAGCTTGCAAACGGACGTACGGCAAACGAAACGGGCCCAACGAGCGCAGCGAACAACGCTTGGGAATTTGCTTTTTGTTCGGATTAATTAAAACAATGTTCTGTGTGTGTTTCGTGTAGCATAAAATAATGCAAATGCCACAAAGTGCTCAAAAGTCACAAATGCAATAATAATACAACACGCAACAACAACAAAAAAAAAAATAATAAAATGCACTAAGCGTGTTTAGCAAGAAGAAGAAGAGGCAAACAAACGTGCGTGAGCTGTGATTCTGTGCGCGTGTGTGTATGAGTGAGTGTGTGAAACATTTAAGCTTTAAGTGCTGCCTTGCGAGCGCTGTCGCTGCGCTTTGGATAGCCGCCGTCGTCGTCGCCGTCAACGCCAGCAGTTGT
Source organism: Drosophila paramelanica (assembly GCA_035043915.1). Taxonomy (NCBI): domain Eukaryota; kingdom Metazoa; phylum Arthropoda; class Insecta; order Diptera; family Drosophilidae; genus Drosophila; species Drosophila paramelanica. The sequence goes on along the minus strand of JAWNMO010000674.1, from coordinate 6,363,691 downwards.
AGCTGCTATCTAACATTAAATGTTAGTATACCAACACAAGTATAGTTAAATATATATATACGTTTGTATATGTATATATGTGTAGGTGCATAAACATACATACGAAACGTCTGCAAAGATGCGACGACCGCCAGCCTGCTTGCCTGCCTGCCTACCCGTGGCTGTGTGTGTGTGTGTGTGGTAAAAATAAAAGTAATCAAAAGGGGGCAACGATTACGTCGCCGTCGCGGTCGCAGTCGCGTGCATTGCTCCCTCTCAGCTGCTGCGCATGTGTTTGTAGTTGTAGTAGTGTGTATTACATACAACTATAGATGTATATAAATATGTACATAAATATATACGCATATGTACGTGTGTATATGTCTGTGCATGTTTTGTCAAACTATTACAGCAGCGCTTACATTTGCATCACATGTTAAATAAACTGTTAACATTGACGCTCTGTCCCTCGCCCCTCGCCAAACGTTTGTTTTTGTTTGCCCACGCAAATATGCAATGATTTTTTTCTTCCTCTTCGTCGCGATTCCCCCGCTAGCAAAGCGCGTTTTTCATTCATACCTTGCAAATGAAGCGTGCTCTCAATTGTGAGACGCGAGTGTGAGTGCGGGTGCGAGTGGTGGGTGGTGGGTTGGGGTGGGAATCTGTGTCGTGGTGGTGGATACACTCACACACACACACACTCAGATGCAAATACACAGGCGTCTTACAAGCGGAAGTAGAAGTCCCTTTGTGTTTGAGTGTGTATGTGTCTGTGTATGTGTATCTAATGGGATTTTCTAATAAAATTTAAATTGTTGCCATTGTTACTGGGCGCCTCCTTTGAATTTAATGTGTAAAGTGTTTGTGGAAAGCGAGCACCGACAATAGGATATGAAAAACGAGCGCATAATGAACGAACGAAAAATGTGTTTAGTGTAATAAATTGCTGTTAATTAGAAACAACAATTAAAACAAAAAGAATTTTTAATAAATTACAAAAAAAAAGCAAGCAACATAAAAACTATAAAAAATGAGACAACAAAATTTGTTCACATGTAAAATATTCAAGTACTAAAACGCCGTCGGTAAAACAAGAAGTGAACATTTTTAAAAAGGAAATATTAAACAAAATTAAACGCTGTTTCAAAAGTGATTTAAAAATATGTTAAGATTTATGAGATATATTGGATTATAATTCATAAACAGTTTAGTGCTAAAACTTGAAATATATTTAATAAACACTAATTTGCTGACTAAAATTTTGATAAACATAGAAATTACAAATGAACTGTTTTGAGTTGAGTGAAAAACGTTTATGCTTTAATTCAATTTAAAAGTAAAGTAATTTGTTAACTATAAACTTTGTGGTAAAAATACAATACAAACTACAGAAATGTTCAAAGTATTTAAAATGTTATTGAAAAATAATTTGTGAATTCAGTTTAAAACAGGAACAATTATTATCAACAGATGAAAAATTGTGCAAATAGAACAAATTTTAAAGGATATCATTGGAAAATAGCTGTGTTTATTGGACAAATCTCATAAGACAGGTTTGACAGAATATCTTAGCAAAGCGAAAGAAAGTAAACTTAAACTAATAAGGCTAGGTAAAAAAAATCTTAACATATGTTATCAAAAAAAAAAGGTCGACTGAAATTGCACAAAAAAGCGAAAACCACCACTTAAATGGGTTCTGTAAATAGCCAGGAACCGAATCCTGAGAACAATACGGGATTTAAATCAAATGCAAACAAAAATCGATTTTAATACGAAATGAGAAAAATACACAATTTCGGATAACAATTTTTTGAGATCTTAGACAACCCAAAAATTGTTAAAGAAACTGTTGCAATTTCAATCAGTTTTGATATTTTAGATTTATATTATTTTTTAATGATTCGATTAAGGCTCAACTGCCTTTTGTTTGAAATATTTGTAATTTTATTTAAATCAATAGGACATGATAAACAGGATATTGTGCAATCGACTATACCCGACTGCAATGTTCCCACTTGCTATATATCACAATTCTGCTTGCTTTTATTTATATATAGATAATGTAAACAAATTTCGTTTCCGCTTGAAAAGTATATAAATTTATATGATAACATTGAAGGAAAATCCATCATTTAGGAAATTAAATAATTATTATATTAAACAAGGTCATCGCTTTGATCAAAAACAAATATTTATTCTCTAATGTAAATAAACCCTTTGCTGCAAACTGTTTGAAATGTGAACAAAGTATCGAAACAGTTTAAAATTTCCAAACTTATGTGTGTTTCTGTATATATACACATAAGTGTGCGTTAGTGTGTGTGTGTTGGTATTTTTATACATTTGCATGTTTGCTTGTTATCTGAACGTTAAGGGCGACATAAACAGAAAGCCATCAGCTGAAACCTCATCAACGTTGAGCCCCTGTCCGAGCCCGAGTCCGAGGCTGAGGCTGAGGCCGAGCCCAAAACCCGAACCCAACAAGCAGCGGCTTAACATTAATCTCCACATTTAACGATGCGTTTAACAGGAATGTTGTCGTCACAGACAGCGGCAAAGGCAGGTGAAATGCCAACGCCGTCGACAAACCAAAAAAAAAAACCCCAAACGTAAAATAAAAAGGAAATTCTATCAACACATGAAAAGCAAATAAAATATTTTACATATTTTAAAGCCATCATAAAAATGCCGAAACAAAAAAATGTTACATGAAAATTCAAAATCAAGTGCAACCAGCAACAAAAAAACAAACCTAAGCAGCATACAAAAAAACGATGATAAAAGCGAATAAGCAAAAGAGCTAAGCACAAGTGCATTTATTCGTATACATGTGTGTGTGTGCGTGCGAGTGTGTGAAAAAGACTTACGCTCAACGCTTTTTATTAATTCTGTTAAATATGCACACATAAAAACAAAACAAAAAAAGAATTTCAAACAAACATCAAACGTAGTTAAAGCGGGAGGGGTAAGGGGCATAGCAGCGGCGCTGCTGCTGCTCTGTCCATACGTGCAAGTCGCCGTCGCAGTCGCAGTACGTTTCCCATTTTGTCCCCCCTCCAGCCCGAGAACGGCACTCGGCCTCTGCTTGCCTGCCTGCCTGCCTCTCTCTCTCTGCTACCTGAAACTGAAATTTTCCCGCATTAGAATGCTCGCGTTCCGTCTTCTTGTTGTTGTTGTTTGTTTGGTTGGTTGGTTATGTTGCACGCGGACGACAGACAATCAGCGGGACAGGCGAATAGACAGCAAAACACAGACGGACAGCACAGAAAGCAGAAAACGAAGAAGAAAAAAAATATACAACAACAACCACTGCAAGCAAAAGGGCATGGAATGGAAGTTGATTTTATTTTTTCTTCCTTTACGGCTGCTGCTTCTTGCTGTGTGTAGTATTATTTTTATTTTTTTTGTTTACCTTATGCTTTCGTTTATCGACCCGTTTTTGGTTTTTGTGTGTTTTTGTGTGCTACATATGCGTTTCTTTCGCTCTTTCAGTCTCTTCTTTCGTTCGTACGCTTGCTCGCGTGCGCCGCTCTCCCAGCAGAGGCAGCGGCAGAGGCAGAGGCAGCAGCATAATCGCAGCTTGCATGCTTTTGTATCTTATCTCTCTCTCTCTCTCTCGCTCACTCGCTCGTTTGCTTAGTGTGCGCTTTGTTTTTCTTTCTTTTATTTGTTCTCGTTTTTATTTTTGTGGTGCTGAAAGGACTTGGGCATGAAATGTTGCTGTTTATTTAGTACTTGTTTATGTGTAACATTATAACATAACAAATACATAATAACATGCATAAAATATTTATTTATTATTATAAATATTAAATTAAGAACATACTGTTTCTTCACTGTCTTAAAAACCCCGTATTTTATAAAATGCCTTGCTTTTTCTGTTTTGTTTACATAGTCTTAACATTTTTGAAATGTCAGCGCGTTTTCCTGTGCCTAGTCTAGTCCATAGCAGGCAGCTTTGGTACGCTCCGCTGCGCTGTAAACGTGTGCGGCGCACGTTTTCGATTGTTTGGGAAATTTCACAGCTGTTGTTGCTCAATGTGCACTTTAACAGCGCGCGCATCACTAGCGCTGTTAGCTAACAGCCAAGCAAAAAAAAAAGTTAAAACAAAAATAAAAAACAAACAGCAGCAAACTAATTGTTATTGTGATTATTAAGTGCCTGAAAAAACTGCAGCAAACATGAGTTAAAGTGCACACCACACAAAACCTGCTTTGCTGCACTTTTGCGGGGCAGCAACAACAACACACAACAAATTCGGGGCAGAAGGTGTGGCTGAAGCTGATTTTTTTCTACTTGCCTTTTTTTTTTGTCGTATTTCCTGCATGGAAGTTTGATTATTAATGTGGCGTGTTTTTCTTCTTTTCTTCCTGCTTGCAGCGGCGTTGCCACCTCGCTAAGCTGCGCGGATTCCAGCACAGGGTCCAGTGAGGATGCCTCCGAGCCCGGCTCGCCGTACAGTGCGCACTCGCTATTGAGCGACGAGCAGCAGCTAAATAAAATGCCGCCACAAATACTCAGCGCTGCCGCTGGCAGCAGCAACAACAACAACAACAGCAGCAGCAGCAACACTGCCACAGCATCTGCAGCAGCAGCTGCAGCAACAACAACAACAGCGACTGCAACACGCAGCCACAACAACATCAACAACACTGCCAAAATCACAACAGCAATCACACAACGCAACAACAACAACACGACGCTGCCCACGCTGCAATGGCCTTGGAACACGAGCCTCGGCAGCACCTCGACAGCGGTGCCTGCCACGCCCAGCACGGTGGCCGCCAAGAAGCGGAACGGTGCCGAGCACAGCAGCCTCGCCTGCATTGCTGTCGCGCCGAAGAAGTTGCGCGGCGAACTGCAGAGCAACAACAACAGCAGCAGCAACAGCAGCAACAACAGCAGCAGCATCAGCAGCAGCGAGAAAAGACTGAAGGCAGCCGCCTTGGAGGAGTCACAGACCAAAATCACGGGCTTCTTCAAGTCACAGATGAAGGCGACGCCAGGCAAGCTGGCGGCAACACCCTCGCCGCCGCCAGCAGCAGCAGCAGCAACAACAATAACAACAGCAGCAGCAACAGCCACGCCCAGCACGCTGACAATGAGCACGCCCGCAACAACAGCCTCGCTGAACAAATACTTTAACATACTCTCGCAGTTGAACGAGCAAAAGCAGCAGCAGCAGCAACATCAGCAGCAACAGCAGCAGCCACAGGTGCAGCCCAAGCTCGCAGCAACAGTTGCTGCTGCTGCTACTGTTGCGCCGACGCTGCCCGTGCCCGCTCTGAAAAAGATCGAGCGCAGCAGCAAACAACCCGCCAAAATTGCCCAAGTGGCGCCCAACTTGCGCAAAACGCCCAGCAGCAACAGCAGCCACGCCCACAGCGCCCAAGCGACGGCTGCGGCGCACGCGAACACGGGAAAATCGCCGGCGAAGAAGCACGTGGCGATTGCGCCGCGCACGCCGGAAATGAAGCAGCAGCAGCAACAGATGCAGCTGCAGGCATCGAAAACGCTGATGGCAGCAGCAGCTTATCGCGCGCCCCACAGCAACAGCAGCAACAACAACAGCAGCAACAACAACAACAACAGCACAACAACAACTGTTGCTGCCAAGGCCTGCCAGAAAATGCAGCTGGCCGCTGCCACGCCCACGCCCACGCCGAATCCGACGCTCTTCCAGCTGCCGGTGCAGCTGCCGAATCTGGTGCATCTGCCGCCGCAACTCGCCGCCGCCGCCAACATCATGCAGCTGAACAACGTGGCGAAGGCGGCTGCTGCCGCCGCCGCCAGCAACAATGCAGCAGCAGCCGCCGCCTCGGCACAGGCGGCACAAGCGGCAGCAGCGCAATATTTCCTCAATGGCACCGTTTTCAAGCTGCAACAGGTGACGACGGCAACCACGACGACGGCAACAACAGCGACGGCGGCAGCAGCCAGCGCCGGGGGCGTGAATCCCTTCTCGGGTCTGCTCAGCGCCAACGAGCTGCAGGAGTTGCTGCTGAAGCAACAGCAGCAGCAGCAGCAACAACAGCAGCAACAGTTGCAGCTGCAGCAGGCGGCAGCTGTGAAGGCGGCAACAACAGCGCCCAACGGGGCGGCCAATCTGCAGGAACTATTCCAGCAGCAAATTGCAGCAGCCATCGCTGCACAGCAGCAGCAACAACAACAGCAGCAGCAGCAACAACAACAGCAGCAACATCAACAGCAGCAGTTTCAGCGCTTGGGCGCCGCAGCAGCAGCGCAGCCCGTTTTTATGGCAACGCCAGCGGGACTGTTGCTGAACGCGGCGACGCTGCCGGCGATGTTGGCCCAGGCAGCAGCAGCAGCAATTGCCGCCAACAGTCAGCAGCAGCAAAAGGTTGCTGCAGCCATAACCATGCAACAACAGCAGCAACATCAACAACAACAGCAGCAGCAGCAACAGTCGCTGCCTGCGCTGCAGCCGATACCCGCCCTGAGTTCGATATTTGAGCCTGCCTCAGAGCAGCAGCAGCAGCAACAGTTGCAGCTGCAGCAACAGCAGCTGGCGCAGCTGCTGCTCACACATCAGCAACAGCAGCAGCAGCAACAACTTATCACTGCCACACAACCACCGCCGCTAACTGCTGCCAACAGCAGCAGCAGCGGCAGCAACAACAACAGCAACACTGCCAGCAGCAACAGCAACGCCTCGAATAATATAAGCAACAATAGCAACACTGCCCTGTTGCCGCAACAGCAGCAGCAGCAACAACATCAACTGCAACAGCAGCAACAACAACAGCAACAACGTGCCATTATCAAAGGTCCGCCGCCGCTGGTCACCATTTCTAATCCCTGTCAGCTCGGCAGCGCTGCTGCCAAGCCACGCCCACTGCCCGCCGCCCTCGCCAAGCCGTATCAAAAGCGAGCGCCGCAGCAGCAGCAACAGTTGCAGCAACAGCAATCACTCAACAAAACCAAATATGCAGCAATTGCCACGCCCACAACGCCACCGCCCCTGGTGCCCACCAGCAACAATGCGGCTGCTGCTGCTGCCAAAGAGTTGCAGCAGCTGCGCAAAACTGCCACGCCCACAGCAGCAGCAGCAGCGCCAGGAGGCACGCCCACACCGCCGCTGGTCAGCATAGCGCCGGCGAAGCTGACGCCCACGCTCAGCCTGGCCAAGCAGCAGCAGCAGCAACAGTTGCTGCCCGTGACAGCAGCAACAGTTGCCAAGATCTCAAGCAACGCGGATCTCTTCGATCTGGTGAAGAACTCGAACGGCGCCATCAGCATTGTGGGCAAACCTCTGACAACGCTGCCGTTCAGCTCGCCGAGCAACAACAGCAACAGCAGCAATTGCAACCTCAAGTCGCAGCAATCGCAGCGCTCTTCGCCCGCTCTCTCCGCCCACAGTTCGAGCACGCTGTCCGCCTTTGGCAAGTCGCTGGTCAGCGCCAAACCGGAGCCAATGGAGGAGTCCTCGGCCACGCCGCCGCCGCTCTCCAGCACGCCCAAGCCACAGCAGCAGCAGCTGCAGCAACAGCAACAACCCCAACCGCAGACACATAGTTTTGCTGGTCAACTTCCGAATGCGCGACGGCTCGAGTTGCTCGCCGAGTGCAATTCGAACTGCAGCAGCAGCTACACGGGCAGCTCGGTGAGCAGCGCCGCGGATCTCTCGCTGGAGGCGTCGACGCCCGCATCGCTCAGCTCGGCGCCGTCGCCGGGCAGCAGCAACAGCAGCAACCTTAGCCAGACACAGCAAATGTGCTCGCCGGCGGGCAACGTCAGCCAACAGGATATGCTCAGCGAAATGGTCACCTCCTCGTGCAACTCGAGCGGCACCGAGGATTGCTCCCAAACAGCCACAGCGCCAGCAACAGCAGCATCATCATCAGCATCATCAGTGGCAACAGTTGCAGCCGGCACAGCTGCGGCCACAGCAACAACCATCAGCAGCAGCAGCAGCAGCAGCTGCAACTACGACGAGGAGGACGACAAATCGGTGGCTTCCTCCGAGACGGCCACGCACAAGCGACTCACCCCCGAGTCCGGCATCGGCGGCAGCCTCAGCAACAGCGAAAGCAGCAACTCCATTGCGGACGCCATGTAAGTAACCACAGCACAGCAGCAACATTGCTCATATATATATATATATATATATATATATATATATATATATATATATATATAATATTTGAGCCAATATTAATGCTAGCCACTCTCCACTCTGTCCCACGCAGCTCCTCGAAGTCAGTCTGTCCGCCTTCGGCCAGCAGCAACAGCTGCAATGCCTCCGACAGCAACTCGTTGGCCAGCAATGCGCCCTCGCCCGCCTCGCCGAGCAACAGCAGCAACAACAGCAACAGCGGCAGCAGCAGCAGCAGCAGCAACGACGATTGCTCCGCGCAGATCGCGTCCAGTCCGAGCACCGTGGTGGACACCATCCTCGCGGAGAGCGCCAGCAAGCTGTTGCCCAAGTGCGCCATCTCGCCGATCCTGTCGCAGCCCAAGACGATACGCTTCCCGGCCGGCGCCGGGGCAGGCGGCGGCAAGGGGGCGAAGCGGCACCATGACGGCGTCTGCTATTGGGACAAGTGCAACAAGAAGCACGAGAGCAACTCGAAGCTCTTGGACCACATGCAGACGCACCATGTGAACACGCAGACGGGCCCCTTCGCCTGCCTCTGGGTCGGCTGCAAGGTGTACAACAAGGAGTCCTGTTCGCGACGCTGGCTGGAGCGGCACGTGCTCTCGCACGGCGGCTCCAAGCAGTTCAAGTGCATCGTCGAGGGCTGCGGGTTGCGCTTTGGCTCCCAGGTAAGTACAAAACCAAGTTGAAAGAGCTTATAATTTCGGAACTCGTATCTAACTTGTGTCTCCTGCCCGTCACAGTTGGCCCTGCAGAAGCACGTGAACAACCACTTCAACGCCACGGACAACGCCAAGGAGAGCACCAGCAAACGCACCTCGGATCCGCCCGTGCCCAAACAGCTGCGCAAAAACGGCAAAAAGCTGCGATATCGCCGACAACCCTTCTCAGGTTAGTTTTATGGTGCAAAAAAAAAGGACTTTAAATTCTAAAAAACGAATGGCAGCTCAGCAAATTAATTCAACTTGATCAAGTTTAAGTCAAAATTATCAAAAACTTTTTAATCTTTATCATCAAACTCAATTTCAATTATTCGCTTATTATTAAAGCTAAGTATATGTATTAATTATTGTTAATTCATGTAAATTCGATATCGATTTAACTCGATAATCCTTTTTTCTTACGATATTTCGTTGTTTCCTATTAATTTAGGCATATTTAAGCGCAAGCTGGAGACATCAACTAAAGGTGACGCTCACATTAGTTATGGTAACAATTTAAATGAACAGCTTATAACCAAATAATGCTATATATTTCCATATAAATAAATTGCTTTTCAAGCCCCTCTATGCGATTCTCACGAATTCAAGTATTGCCTGCAGAGTTTTTGGTCTTGCTTCAGTTTTGTTAAATCATGTAATAATCTCGGCCATTTTCACTCTTGCAGCACGCATGTTCGATTTCTTTGACACGGGCATCATGGAGGGACTGCAGCATCGGCTGCGCCAGATCAGCACGCTGACCAACGGCGCCCAGGCGATCACGTTCCAGGGCCAGTGCCTGATGCGGCGGCGCAACAGCCAAGGCAGCCACGAGTGCTTCGTGCGTTGGTCGCCCCGGGAAATGTAAGTGCAGTTTTTATATAATGCAAATAAGTAAATCCTTTTATATATATTTATATTGTTCGCAATTTGTAGCATCTCGGATGAGTGGCTGCCGGAGTGCCCGAATCGAACGCGCCAGCACACGAAGGTGCTGCACATCAAGCACATGCGTCCGGCGGAGAAGACGCGCATCGACAGTCTGCTGAGCACCGCCTACAGATTGCGCTACGATGCGCAGCTCTTTGCCGACGATTACAACGTGAACGAGCAGCAACCGCAGCAGCAGCAGCGGCAACAGCAACAACGACAACAGCAGCAACAGGAAGGAGCGGGCGATGCTGAGCTGAGTGGCAGCGAGTGTGCGGACAGCGAGGAGGATGAGGATGATGACGACGACGACGACGATGATGGAGATGAGGATGAGGATGATGAGGATGACGATGATGATGATGATGATGAGGACGATGGTGTCTCGGGCACCATCAGCACCAGCAGCGGCACCGTCTCCAGCTATCAGCAGGTGCTCAGCATAGCCAAGCTGCAGATGCAACAGCGACGAAAACATCCGCGCAAGCCGCCCAAGGCAACAACAACAACAGCGACAGCAATGAAAGTGGAGCAGCTGGTGCCGACAGATGCGCTGGTGCCTATTTAAATAAAGTATTTGCTAAGTAATTACACACACACACACAGACACACACACACACACATACACCCCCCATACAAGGACAAACGAGTAAACAGTGACAAGTAGTTTTTAGTTGTGTTTTTATAAGGCCACCCAAACAAAACCCAAAACTATCATAAACATAAACACACACATACAATACATACATACTATATTCTAAGATCGTGTAACATATTTAAATGAAACTTGCAGTTTTTAGATAATTATAACACACACCACAAATGACCATTTGAAATGTATATAGAAAATCGCTTCAATATCATCTAAAACAAATAAGCAAAACAAACGCGTGAACAAATTTGTAAGCAATTTTTGATTCAAGTTCAATTTTATGTTGCTGAAAACAAGCTTAGTTACACACATATATATATGCCTATATAGAGAGATATCTTGTAATGTTAGCCATAAACTTAATTAGTTTTAAATATTATTTTTAAATAGTTTTATGTAAATTGTGAACTGCCCGAATGTAGTAGAAGAAGAAGAAAACAGAACGCCGCCGCAGACAAGACTTGTTTCCAATAACAAAATCTACTTTAACTTTTTATGTGCTCTATGCTTAGGTAAAAGGAAAAAAATGTTTGAATTTTTATCGTTTTTTAAAACCCAAATTTGTGTTTTATCGTATTCCAAAAACTTCCAAAACAAAATACAACAACTTACAACAAGCGCACAGCACAAACAACAACAAGAATAAGACTTGAAGCATTTATCGCTAACATTTTTTATAATTTTTTGTTTTATATTATAATTAAATAAATTCATGTACTCAATTCGAACAGCAATGCAAAGCAGTTTTAAGTTTTTAGCAGCAGCCGCGAAAATCCATTTAAGTTTTTATTTACAAAAACAAAAATCAAATAAACAAATTAATGTAGTCCAAATTTTTTTAAATAAATGTCTAGTTCGTTTTTGAGTAAATACTATGTAAATAAATATAAATAATTGATTATTTTGCTCCTAGTGCATAAACATACATTTAAACAGTCTAATTTAGAAAACACAAAACACAGAAAACTTCAACAACAAAAAATGAAGAAAAAATAAAACACAATCTACAAGACGTTTTTTTTTACAATTCATTACAATTCCTATTTTCAACTATTAAAATATTGATTGATTTATTTTTTATTTAACAGTCACATGTCAAAGGTCAGGTTCAAGTCATTTTTAGCAGAGTTCGCCTTAAACAATAAATAGTAATTAAATATAATTTTCAACGCCAATGAATTTGATAATTGTGAATAGCTTAACAACTTTTTAAAAAAAATGCTTATAAACAAATTGAAATGAGTACTCAACACTGCCAAAGCGAAATGAATACAACAACAACAACAAACAGTTTAAGAACGACTGATAAATGTATAAATATTCAATGAAAACGAAAAAGTGAAACATCATTATTTATATATAGGTCAAATGCGAATTTTTCGTAAATCTGATTTCGCACAAAGCTTTTTCAATATGTTGCAATAACAATAACAATATAAGTATATCAAATATATATATATATTTAACTATATATCTGTATGTGTTGTAGCTGCGCCTAAACTCAACACTAACTAAAGCTTAGTTAGTTAACCCCCTTAGCCCCCGCCCAAGTCTAAACCAATTCGATTCATTTCGAGTACTTAAATTAGTTATAAAGCGTTTAGCTGCAAACTGTATACAAAAACTATATATATACAACATATACCATATTATATATAATATATATACATATGTAGATAACGCCTTCAAGTGTGGGCATAACAATTATGGCAATGTATTTCCTTTGTTATCGTTTATATATTTTTGGGTTCCTTTTATATAGACGAGGCAAAAGTTGCATTTTGTAAATGTTGTAGGCTATAGAAAACAAATTGAAAGCAATACCATTTTTAACAATCGCCTGAAAAGGGTTCGGAGTTCGAGCAAACATTTTTAAGATTGCCTAACATGAGATTCTACGATATTTTGTAACGTAATGAGAGAAAATTCAAATTAAAAAACAAAAATATTTAAAAACAAAAGGAAAAAAAAAAGCAACAAAAATATAAAGAAAAAGTAAAACTACCTCAGATTTTTGCAAGCATAGTAAAACAACAAAGTACATAGGAATTTTTCGAGACAAGTTTTCTAAAGAACCTTAAGGATAGACACTATATTTAATATATGGTTAGCTGTCGTCAAATTCAGCCGAACAAGGGAAAGTATACAAAGCAACAACAAAAAAATTAAAAATATATATTAAACAATAAAAAGTACACGTATATACGTAGGTTAAAACTGCATATTTTGCTAATATTATGTAAGTGCAATCTTTAGGAAAACCTAAGCTCCAGTTCCACAACAACAACTTCCCCTCAAATGTTTTGCATTTCAATTTGAACACTGCCTGTATCTCGACTAAAGATTCCAATCTCTACTTCCAATTGAGAACGATTTCCAAAACATTTGCCTTCTTAATGCTATATTCGATTTCGTTTTGTACATAGTTTATGATATACAAGGAATATATAAGTATATATATATAATAAAGTAAATTACTAATAATGCAACCGCTTTAATAAATTAAAGACAACAAAACAAACAAAAACTTAATTAAAATAATATTTAAAAACAAAAAACGAAAAAAAACAAACAAAAACAAAAAGGAAATGAAGCATTACGTAAAACCAATTAAAAATCCATTTAAAATTAACAAAGCATACAAAGTATTTCAGAACTTATGAATAATTTTAGAGCTCGCCAAGCAAACAAATTTGATTTCACATTCAGTTTCGGGCCCAGAGATTGGATCAGATTGGATCCTTAGCAGGCCAGATTGTAACTAATGTAATCAAAAGAACATTCTATACATAAAGAAGATGATATATGATGACGATGATGATGATGATGATATATATACATACATATATATATCTATATATTAACTCTATATATACACAACTTAGTATGTACAAGTGGAACAGACAGTAACAGAAACATGTAAACGCTGAGAAAAGAAAATATATAGAGGCAAGAAATATTGAAAACAAAACTCGATTGATTTCATTTTCAGTTTAAAAAGAATTTTCCATACTGGTAAGTTTACAATTAATAATAGTGGTAAGTTGATGGTCTATAGATAACTATTAAAACAGTCCTGTTAAAATCTGCACATATTAAGACCAGCTTTAGTTATTTTTCCATAGATTGGCATTCAACAATTTTCATCGAAAATTTTTCTAAAATTTTTCATAAAATCAACAAAAATAGAAAATCGACACGAATGAAAAAATTTATCCTTTCGATGAAGAACGGAAATCTTTCAAAGAACCAAAATATGCCTTATTTTTGTTTAAAGAAAATTTACTTCTTCTTGTGCATCCTTTAACGAACGAAAAACTTTTGAATCATTTTCAGAAGTTTTCCCAATTCACATCCTTACAGCACAACACTTCTGAAAAAAATAGTTATAAACCCCATAAAAAACGACAAAATATTTTTTTTTGGAAATTAGAAATTACAATTTATTTCATACAATGTCTGTTGTTGTTTGCTTTTGATGTTGTTTATCGAATACACAGTTACAGTAGTTGTTCTAAACCTTCGATCGTATATATATATATATAAATGAGTGATGGATGTACAGTTATTGGAGTACGCAAATAACAATAAAAATTCGTGACAATTTGCCCGCATTAAATGTAAACAGACGCAACGCACAAAACAATGTTGACCGGCAGCAACGCACCCCGCAGCCCGCAACCACCCCTTGCTGATCGCCGCGCGCACAAAGCGAACGCAACACGGGCGCTGCGACTTTGCGGCTTCGGCTGCGAGGGGCGGTGGGCTGGGAGAGACGTGCTTGGATGGTGCAAATTATTTGTGTGTGTGGCGCGTGTCTTCTGACTCGGTTTGTTGTTGTCTTTTTGTGCGGCAGCGGCGCCAGGGGGGCTGTGGAGTGGACGGGGCGGGGGCGGTGGCACCCCGCACGGGTTGGTCACCTCCGCGTTCTCAGCATCACGAATGCATCGGCGACCAACGGGCGGGGTGGTGTTGCCACGCCCCCTCCCGCACGCTACGCCCAGCTGTTGCTTGTTGTCGTTCTTGTTGTCGTTGTTGTTTTACATATACAAATTAATGTTGTTATTTGCTGGTATACAAATCGAGTTGTTGTTTTAGGTTTTTTGTGTGTTTTTGCATAACTTCTAATTTGTTGGGATTTTACAATTTTTTTTGTTACATTTTTCAACGCAGACTTTACATTTGTTATTGTTGTTGTTGTCTGCGTTTTCATTTTTTTTCGTTTAGTTTTGCTTGCACGACTTTTGTTGTTGTTGTTGTGTTGTATTGTTGATTTGTTTATAATTTTGCTACTACATTTTCATGTTAATATTTTATACATAATATATATTTCATATTTTTCTTCTTTACTATACAATAACAGCGGAAAAATTGTTTGTGTGTGTAGGATGTAGGATTTTCTTTAGGTTTCGATTTTTTACCATTTTTTATCATGCTCTTGATTTGTTTTTCATATTTTGTTTATAACAACTTTCTCATGTTAATATGTATAATTGTTTATCATTCTCATTTTTGTATATATATGTATATATATATATATGTTGTGTATATATATTATGTATATCAATACCGTAATTGTTGTTTTTTGTTTGTATTTGTATTACAATTTTTTATGTATTTTCTTATCACAAAAAAATCATAATTATATATATATATAATTTATTATTATTAATTTTTAATATATTATTCTTAGAATTGAACAATAATTAAAAATAAACATAGGACTTAGTGACATTTTGTATGCATGTGTGTGTGTGTATGTGTAAGTGTGTGTGTGTGTGTGTTTGTTTTTATGATTGTATGTAGTTGTTTTGTTGCAGTTGTTGAAGTATTGCCAAGTATTTATTTTTTGTGTCTTTTTCCCCACCAACAATTTGGCCCGTTCCCAGGCGGTCAGGTCAAACAGCTGCCCTATGCAAGTGCAACTATTTGTTGTTGGTTTTTGTTTTGTTTTTGCTTTTTATTTATTTGTTGTTGTTGTTTGGCCCTTTTCGCTAAATTTGTTTTGTTTGTTGCAGCTGTATGCAAATTTACAATTGTTGTTTTTGTTTTTCTTTACAGATTTCATTAACGAATTTTACATATACACTAAACATTATTTAATAATAATAATGGAAAAAACAAATAACAAAGAGCACACGTTTTGTGGAGCGCAAAAAAATAAAATAAAAATAGAAAGTAAGAGAAAAATTTGATATTTGATTACAACTTTATGAACTTAACTGCAAAAATTGATTGTTTAACGGAAAAAATAAACTAAACTAAACAGTGGACCAGCAATTGCGAATTGGCAAAGTAAAAAAGAACTTGAATTAGAAGAACGTCAAATTATCAATTGTTGTTGTTGTTGTTGAACACACCCGCGAATGTGTGGCAACACTGGTGCCCAACTTATTAATTGCAGTTGTTATTATTTGTTATTGTTTTATTTTTGTTTTGCTATATACAAACGGCTGCCAGAGTTGCCACCAAAACGCGACGCAGAATTATGTTCTTCGTTTTGTTTTCTTGAATGGGTGTTGAAATTTGTTGTTCTATTTGGGATGGTTTATTTTTTGATACACTTTTTACTTGCTGTTGTTGTTGTTGTTCGTTTTGTTGGATGTTTTTGTTGTTGTTGTTGATTGCTGGGCTGTTTTGTCTACTTGTTGTTGTTTTTGTGTGTGTGTTGAATTGATTGATTTATTTCGTGTACAGGTAAATGGCCACAATCAGACCGTAGAGACCCAACACCTCGGCGAAGATGAGAATCAGGATCATGCCGACAAACAGACGAGGCTGCTGCGCCGTGCCGCGGACACCGGCATCGCCCACAATGCCGATCGCAAAGCCGGCTGCCAGGCCCGAGAAGCCGACAGACAAACCGGCGCCCAAGTGAATGAAACCCCTAGGACACAAATGAGATAGATTGGCTTTAGCTAATAGACTCATATGAAATGCAACTGAAGGACTCACTTGTACAGGGAGTAAATTGAGGGCGGATCCAGTTGGCCGGCAATCAGCACAGCGACGACCAGACCATAAATGGCAATGATACCCGCCATGACCACAGGAATGATGGATTTCATGATCAGTTCAGGACGCATCACCGACATGGCAGCAATACCGGTACCAGACTTGGCAGTGCCATAAGCGGCGCCGAGTGCTGTGGAAATTAAAAATAAATATTAACATCATTATTAGATATATTTAATTTCTTTTTAAGCATTAATGTATACTCCATAATTTCGTATATTCAATTTTTTAATGAGTTAACACTGGCTGCAAAAACCTTGAATTGGGATCCCATACACGTTATATAACTAATCCTACATTAAATAACGAATACATAATGGGGTCACACTGGCTGGCCTTAAGTCGGTTTGATAGATTGGACTACAATACACGTTATATAATTGATCATACCTTCAAATATTAAAAGCTTCCCAAAATTCTCTGAAATAACGTAACATTTTGCAGTCACATGACCCGCACTCAACGAAAAAAGAGAGTACGTACATACTCATATAAGGCAGCACATACATGCAAACATAAATAACTGCTCAACAGTCAGAGTCAGAGTTGTTTTTTGAGTGTTTTTTATTTATTTTGGCTTGAGCCTGTTGTACGCTCTCATTACGATATTTTTTGATAAGGTCGAGTAAATGTGAAGAAACCAAAGTGCTAGAGTTGCCAAATAGCCGATCAATGTTGAATAAAGTAAATGTATTGTATATGTGTGTGTGTTTGTTTGCACGCGCATTGAATATTGAAATATAAAACCAGTTTCATATGACGGTCAATGGTATTTGTTTAATACATTTTATAAAAGAGCGCTTGAGTGTGTTTGTGTCTTTAATAAATCGAATTAAAACCGCATACAGTTACGTTCAAAAAATGCTGGTAGAGTAAATAAAAAAAACGGCACATCTGTATGTACAAAAGCTAGCTGCTATATATATATTGTGTGTGACGTTTCAGAGTTAAAGTTAATGCTGACAGCTGCGAGTATGTAAGAGAGAGAGAGAAAGATAGCAGAGCTACAGTCGCTGCCTGCGTTAATTGATATTGTCATGTGATTTTTTTTTTTTAGCAATGCTAATTAACTGTATTTTCCCGACAAATTGATATTCTATCGGTGCAAATTGTATGAAGGGCTTGCTAAAAACATATTTAATTATTAAAAAAACACGCTAATGAATTACTTTAAAAAAAACTGTTTGATTTTCATTTTTTTATTTTTATCTGCTATTAATTAACAAAGCTACAAAACTGCAAATTTTGGTCATGTACATACGTCACACAAACACACAACAAGCGTCACAAAAACCGGAATATACTTGTTATTTTTATTTCGATATGTTCGCTTTGTTTCGCATTGTTGTTCTCTTTCTAGCTAATGAGAAATATATATCCACATTTGCCGATTTATCAATAAGGCGAAACAGAAGCGAAAACGAAAAATATTATTGAAGAACGTGTCGTTGTTTCTCTAATCGAAACAAAATTGAAATTGTCATCGTCTTGGGGACTTCCAAACACTTATAAAATATATATATATATATATATATATATATATATAACACATATATATGCATATTTATAAATATTTGTTTAAATGAAATGCGTTTGTGTTCATAGTCGACGCCCAACAACAAACATTCGCCGACATTTACATTCAATTGCAATTAATCAACGAAAATTCATTGAGAAAATATTTAGGTACTCAAAAATGTTTTGAATTGATTTCATTTGTTTACC
The DNA here is from genome assembly GCA_035043915.1 of Drosophila paramelanica. Classification (NCBI taxonomy): domain Eukaryota; kingdom Metazoa; phylum Arthropoda; class Insecta; order Diptera; family Drosophilidae; genus Drosophila; species Drosophila paramelanica. The sequence goes on along the minus strand of JAWNMO010000674.1, from coordinate 6,345,569 downwards.
ACTGCTAAATTCTAAACAGGTTAAAATGTTTTCCAGGTACATGAAGTCAGCTAAATAACGCTAAAACAGATGCCTTAATAATTAGCGCCATAAACGCGGCAAGTTAATAAATCGTACAAAAATTAACAGCTGAGCGTTGAATGCTACTTTATTTTGGACGCTGAGTGTTAAGGACTGCCAGTGTGTACACACATACAAACAAATTAAAAAGTTAATCTTTATTTTCAACTTGCTCAACGACGGATGCACTGCATTGAAATGAGCAAAATTTGCATTTAATAATAATTAAAATTATAAATGTGGCATTGACTTGCATTTTTATATTTTTTTTATATTAACTGTGCTCAAAGCGACAGACGCATGGCAGACACTGGCGTGGGCGCGCTGTGAACAATACACAAACCGCTAGAAGAAGAAGAGGAAGCGCGGACCGAGCATAGGAACAAAAACAAACAACCAGCACATTTGTAGATAAATATAAATGCGAGGAATATATGAGAAAGTAGCTAGCGAAATGAATAAAAATATATGTATAAACTTGCATGTGTGAGTGTACAGCAACAAATTGAAGCGTCACAGTTGAGTGCGCGCACAAAAGAGCCAAGACAATGTGTGAGCGGGAGAGTTAGAGAGAGAGAAGCAGAAAAAGAATCAGCAGCAGAGCTTATCAAACATTGCTCAATGAGAGATGCTCGATGCCGACGTTGTTCTTGTTGTTGTTGTTGGAATTTGTTGTTTGAGACAAGTGAAAATGTCAAAAGCATTGGAATGCAGAATCGACAGAATACAACAACAATAACGAAGAAAAAAATTAACAAATTGTACATTGTTTGCAAGTATCTTAATTGTTGAGACATTTTTATACTAGCTGCTTGTTTTTCCCATAATCTCACACACACACACACACACATGCAGTTTTCAAATTTGTGATTACAAATTGAGTGAGTGCTTCGTGCGTAATCTTCTTTTGATTAGATAATTTGCCCAGTACAGATTGTACGCGTAAATGCATTTTGATTATAATATATATTTTTAAATTATATTTACATAAAATTAGAAGCTATTGTTTATTAATTATAATGCAGCAGATAAAAGGTATGCACACACATACAGAGAGTCTCTTAGTTGCCACGTTTCCCTCTCTATCGTGCTCTCTCTTTTTGCACTCAGATAAAACAGGGTCGTTACAGCGCTCAAAACTCAAGCAGCTGCTGTTGCTTTGAAGCCTATGGAATTTTTTCTTTTATTTTTTGCAAGTTTTTAAAACAGTGGAAAATAAATGTTAGGCCACAGCACGTGACATTAGCATACAACTTTTACATAATTAACACACACACATATATATCGCGCACATGTGTATGTACACTTTACTATCATTTTCTATATGTAAATGTCTCTACTACTATTTCTATACTGAGTTTGCGCAGGCAAGAAGCAGCTTGTGGGTGTAAAATATCTGTGTGTACATATGTTTTTCAGGCGTCTTCTTGTGTGCTGCGTGTGAAGGATTTCTGAAATCATTAATAACGAGCACAAAGGCAGCGGGTACTGATAAAAGCTCAAAGCAACGCCCATTGTCGGCGATATTGACAGCCAATGAGTCAGAATCAGTCCGTCACTAGCTTTTGAGCGCGGTGTCAGAGTTAACTGCAATGGCAACGAGTTGACATCTTGAGTGTGTGCTGTTAAAACTCGCTCTCACTCACTTTGTCGCTCATTTCGTTAATGTGATCGTGTGAGCGCGGCAATAGCGTTGCCAGATAGCGCATACATGTAAGTCAACATTATTTTTTATTTTTTTTCTTCTAGGTTCTTTACAATAAAAAAATATGTACTTGTCTGCGGCTTTAAATGAATTATGCTGTTGACTTTAATTGCATAAGCAGCGTTGCGATATCATTGTTTCCATGTCAAGCAGTTATCTACAATTTTTGATACAGCACAGCGCTAATAAGCAAGGTAAATATTAAAGCAAAGCAAACTGTGCTTTATATTAAGGAAAGTGGGGAGGGAAGGGGCCACAAATCACAAGACCAGAAATGATGCATGACATAATAATTATGTCATTGATTTCTGTGTTGTTTATTTATCATATTACTATTAACAAATGGGGGCCTATTCAAAAGTAAAAAAAGATTCATTCGTGTTTCGATATTTAGCGATGTGCGCGTGCTACTTTTTAATTCTTGAATGCTTTCCTTGCCTTACGACAATGGCTCTTATCTTATCGGATTCAAGTGATTGGTAAATAAGCCGCTTATCAGTCTAAGGTAAGCAAGTAAAAAATTGTATGGTCTCTGATAAGACACACATAAAAGCAGGCAGCTAGGCATGTGATAGAAACGCTTGATTCGATTGATCATGCAAGGGCTGAGGTAAAAAGAAATAGAGTGGCATGTGATTACGATTATTTTTTGATTTCCATTGTGATATACAAATGAAAATACAATCATGTGTTTACACCCCATTTCTTGTAGCATATTTTGAACACAGATAAGAAGTTATTATACTTTACTATAATTCTATTTCTGTGATTTTCCACAAAAATAACCAACAAAATAAATTCACGTGATAGAAGAAAAAAAAATTGCTCCTGATCTGATATATTAGCTTATCATTTGCCTGCCCGCAGATTTAGTTTAAGTCCCTCACATGCAGTTTATTCTACACTCACGATAAACTAAGAACAGAATCAAATAAAATACTTTAGTATGGCAACACCAAAAGTTGGTCTTGTGACTGTGTGAAAAGGAAAGCACGAGAGCTTCGTGTCATAAACTTCACAAAAAAAAAAAAACCGTAACTCTGCGCTCACACACACATACTATAGCGAGTACAATGACAATGCCTACTGGCACGAGAGCGTGCGCAATTCTCTCTCCCTCGCTCATTTCTTTTATCTGGCGCTCACTTGCTGCTGCTACTGTTGTGTGTGTATGAGTAATGCCGTTTTTAGCATGTTGAAAGAGAAAAAAAAGGCAGCAAATTTCTAATTTCGATGCTGCCATTTTTGTGTTTGCAATAAAAGCAATTAAATGCGCAAAACGTCTATACAAAATTTAAATATAATTAAATATGTTTTTATGTAACAGCTATTAACTATTCTGGCTAAAACATGAAACCTTTTTCGCTAGTCACGCGCATTTCAAATGAACTCAAACTCAAACACAAGCACATGTACGATTACGTTTACGTGTGTGTGTCTGATTGTGTGTGTATTGAATTTTTGTACACTTGCCGCCGCTTGCCACCTACAAACGTTCCTACATACATACAAGCGAGTAATTTTTTTTTTGCTGACTAGAGGTTCTTCTTCTTTCTAGCCTTTACGCCACACAAAATGTTCGATTTTTCTACGCATGCAGTACTGCGTGTCCCTTTTGTAAACGAATTGTGGAGTTGGCAGGAAGACGTTTTTTTTTTTTGGTTATAGAAAAACTCACCTGAGAAGACAATGGCGCACGCAGCGCCCATAACGCCGAAGAAGGGGCCATAGATGGGGTTTGTGGTCTCTACATCTGCCATTTTGCTTTGTTTTTTTGTGTTTTTAGGCTACAAAATGAAAATTGAAATTGTGTTGCACTTTGGTTTTGCTTTTATTTTTCTTATGTTATATCGGCGCGATTTTCTTTGCTTTGCAAGTTGAAACAAAGTATTTTTATTACATATACAATATATATGTGTATATACGTATGTAAAAAATTTTCTTGCGCTGCTTTTCGATCCACAATGCTGCTACGACGACGTACGATTTGTGAGTAATCGCGTTGCGAGAGGCCGAGAGCAAAAACACTCGCCGCTCGCTACACAATTATTGAATTTTATCTTGAGTTTTGAGTGCGTTGCTGAGAGCCCTTATATGTGTGAAGTCATGTGGCTGTGTGTGTGTGTGTACGAGCGCATGACAGAATGAGCACATAAAAAAAGTCCAATTGGCAATGACAACGCGCTGGAAAATTACACACACACACACTTAGTCACATGCACATATATTTAAAACTTCGTTTTCGAACACATTTGACAATAGTTGCGCGTATTTTGGTTTCTAGCTGCATTTATTTTTTACTGACTCAAATTTGGAGCAATTTTTACGTTTACCGCGCACACTCTCTCACCACACACACATTTATGGGTCGTTCATTGCCATCGGTGTGCCTACATGTGTGTGTGTGCGTGTCTGTATGTCGTGGCAGAAAATACTATTGTAAAAATTTTTGCTGGTGGTTTTTAACATTTACTCTGTTTGAAATTCGTTTTTATTTTTTATGAAACTTGTCGTAGCAGCATTGTTATTGTAATTTGACTTCGTTAAATCTTTTGGGATTGCGCTCATATGACGATGTTTTTTTTCACTCACGTGATTAGAAATCTAATTTAAAGCAACTCGCTTCTGTGGCTGGCCTTTCGGGTTTATTGCTGGCTGCTGATGGGCGACTAAAGCACACTCTGCTTTGGGATACGGCACTGAACTCCTACGGTGCGTTTTCGTTTTCTTTTATAAACTTTAGTCACGGGGGCGGTTTTTCTGCAGTGTTGTTATTCGGTTGACTATCGATACGATGGCTTAGTAGCGCTTTCCAGCACTGCTTCGGCAACTTTCAAGGCAAATACGGGCAATTGTTTGGTATTTAATAGGCTTAACTAATAAGGATTTTATTTTGGTATTTGTTGTATTTTAAAGAACTTGGTTGTTCAAAATTTCAGTATAATTGTGATAGGTTAGTATTTCTCTAAAGCTTTCGATAACAGGGTGTTCATGTTGGTGAGCAGCATGCGCGGATCTTCGGCGAGACCAGCACCAACCATCGCATTGGCGAAGAGTTGCTTCGTGATGAGCAGGGCCAGTTCCGGATCGCTCACGCGCAAGGAATGCAGCTTCTTGATAATGGGATGTCTGGAAAAAGAATATACTTTAGATTTTAATAATGTTAATATGCAAAAGTGGGTTTACTTGGGATTGATTTCCAGCTCCGGCTGTAAAAGAGCAAAGCGATTCTGTTCGGGAAGCTGGTGGCTTTGGGTGCGTATAAAGTGTCGGGCAGCGGCCATTTCCTCGACTGTAATGACACAGGGATGCGTGTCCAGGCGTGAGGTGGCCTTCACCTTGGCTACCTGCCCTTTGAGCTGATCCTGCAGCCATGGTATAAGGCTGTCGAGCTCGGAGCTCATTAGACTACCCTCGCCAAAGTCCTGGATAACAGCTGGATCCTGCGACTGGTTGCGCATCTCCTTCTCCACGGACACCAGCTTCTTGTTTTTAAACTGGCCCAGCTGCATCAGCACCAGCTCATCGTAGGGCTCATAGCAGAAGAGCACCAGCTCGTTGCGTTTCTTCAAACTCTCGTAGTAGGGCGAGGATTCGGCGAGCACGCGATTCGGCGCCGCCAGATAATATATATCTTTCTGGTCGGCACTGACTGATGTGTAATAGTCCTCTAGGGAGATGCGTCCCGTTTCCGATTTTGATGATTCGAAGCGCAGCAGCTTGGCAATGTCCTCCTTCTCCGAGCTGTCTGAGGACGTCACTATACCCTCCTTCAGGAACAGCCCATAGTCGCGATACCAAGCATCGTACTCCTCTGGCTGTTTCTTGGCACGCTCCTGCAGAAAACGAATAACACGCGTGGAGATCACGCTGGACAGCTTCCGTATGAGACTGTTGTTCTGCAGCAGCTCACGACTCAAGTTTAATGGGATATCCTCAGAGTCGACGACGCCCTTGATGAAGCGCAGCCACTTGGGCAGCAAATGTTCCGTCTTCGACTGTATGAGTACCTTGCGCGTGTACAGAGCCACGCCCGTGTTGCCATCCCGGGACATCTCGAAGAGACCAGGCTTGCCCTCTGGGAAATAGAGCAGGGCGTGGATGCTCAGCGGCACGTCGGCGTTGTAGTGAAGCGTGAAACGTGGCGCATCGAAGCTGTTGCTGATAAAGCGATAGAAGTCCTGATGCTGTTCCTTGCTAATGCTCTGTGGATCCATCAGCCACAGCGGCTTTATCTCGTTCGCCTGTTTGCCGTTCAGCAGAATGGGCGACCCCACGAAATTGCTGTACTTCTTGATGACGGCCCGAATGCGATCCTCGTCGGCATACTCACGGCAGTCTGTCTTCAGATGCAGCACAATCTTGGTGCCGTATTCCACATCCGGAACCTCCTCAATCGTATAGGTCCCGCTGCCGTCTGTGGCCCAGCGCAGGCCGGGCGCATTGCCCGCCGCAGAACGTGTGTACACCTCCACTCGCTGGGCCACAATAAATGCGGAATAGAATCCCACTCCGAACTGTCCAATTATGTTCGAACTGGCTTGTGCCGTTGCCTGGCCCTGCTTGAGCTGCTCAAGAAACTGTTTGGAACCGCTGCGAGCAATGGTGCCCAGATTGCTGACCAGCTCTTCACGCGTCATGCCTATGCCCGTGTCCTGGATGGTCAGCTGCATCAGCGGCTTGTCTGTTGTGATGCGTATTTCCAGCGGACGATCCTTGGCGGCCAGCTCCGCTTCCGCTGTTGTGCTCAGCGCCGTGTAGCGAAACTTTTCCAGCGCATCACTGGCATTCGAGATCAACTCACGCACAAACACCTCGTGATCCGAGTACAAGGAGCGGGCGACAATGTCCAGCAGTTGTCGTGTCTCCGCCTGGAACTCGTGCTTATCAACGGCCGGCGATTGTTCGGCGGCTGTTGCAAATCGCCGCTGTGACGACGCTGCAAATATATTTACCTTTGAGCGATAGACCAAATTTAAGATTGTGGATATTATCACCTGCCGGTAGCTGCTGAAATTGTGGGGTATTCAGAGCCCAAGTTGCGGCGCGACTCCCTTGCCGGCACAGGCGGCTTAGCTGACGGGCCTTATACATAACACCCAACACGCGTAAGGACATCTTCTTAATGTAATTGTAATAACTTTTTAATGTTTAAATAATAATATTATAAATCCTATGTCAGTTTAAACAAAAATTGAAGTGTAAGTGTTATTTAACTCTCTGAGCGCACATGTGTTACGACAATCGATAGCACTGAGCACTGTTATCGATGACTGTGTTTGCTTATTTTGCTGCCATAAGCTTTTGCTTTATTAAAAAAAAGTGTCATGAAATTAAAAAAAAAAAAATTAAATAATTATAATGGTTATAAGAATTATTTTATTTAAACCCAATTTTCGCTCGCCTTTTTAAAGTTTCTTTTACTTTTTATTTTGGATAAACACATTTAACGAAAGTAAAGATGCATTTTTTTCGAAGTTGGGGAAACCCAGAATTTTTTACAACTAAACAACTGATGAAAGATGATCCCTAATCGAATAATAGTAAAAATAAGAAAATAATAAATCTAATAATAGTTATAATAAAATTAATTAATAATAATAATTAAAACACTAATAATACATTTTTACAAGCTGTCATCGCTATCATCCTATTACCCCTATGCTAAATACTATCAATTAATTATATACGGATAACATTTGACCCAAAAAAAAACAAAACTGAAAGCCCGGACGAAAACTCTTATCAGTGTTTTAGATTTTTGCTTATACTCAATATTATTTACAATTATGCAATTTAGTTTGCTCAGTTGCTCAAAACTGGTCGGTCGACAATATAAGGCACTCTATAAAATTGATAGGCCTTCATTCCCCTTTAATATGCATCGTTTTTTCAGCTTAAATTCACTTGTGGTTTTCTTAAATATCTCAAGGTTTTTTCTAGGCGCATTTTCCGAAGATGTGACGAATAGCCAGGTGAGTTAGGAGCATTACCCTATATTATAAGTATAAAGCGAACATCTGTAATCCAGACCGTCATGGAAAGCGTCTGTGCACCGTACTGTTTGAAGGTCTTTTTGTGGAGCACAGTAAATTTAAACAACAAAATCGAAGCGTGCGATAAAATAAATATGCAGATGAGTGCTCTGCAAAGCCAATTGGCTGTTTTGAAACTGAAGGAAACAATGTATGAAAAGACAATTCAAGAAAAAGAAAATCAGTGTAAAAACAATGAACAACTTTACACCGAATTATCCTCAATAAAATCTAATACAGAAAGTATTGCAACTCAAACGCGAAGTGAAAGCGAGCAAGTCACGAAAATTCTAAAACAACTTGAAGATTACAAAGCCACAATTGAACAGCAGAATGAACAAATAAGATTGTTAGAGAATAAATTGCAAATCCAAAGCAACCTGACATCAAGTCCAGCAGCTCTTATTTTATTAGACAACAAGCAAGAAATAAAACCTGAAGTTTTCGAGACAAGCTGTCTAAAAATTGGCAACTCAACGGATATTTGGCAAATCCAAGTGCCAGGAATAGAGCCTTTTCCCGTGCCCTGTGACGGCACCATCGCTGGTCCGGGCTGGACCGTTATTCAGCGACGTGTGGATAAATCCGTGGACTTCAATCGCAGCTGGGCAGATTATCGTGCTGGTTTTGGCGATCTTAAAGGAAACTGGTTTATTGGTTTAGAAAAAATGCATCGCATGACAAATTCACAGCCGCACGAACTGTTCATATATTTGGAAAACTTCAACAATGAAATTCGACATGCCCACTATAGGAATTTCAGTATAGGCAGCGAAGATGAGGGTTATCAACTAAAAGTTTTGGGTGAATACTCTGGAAATGCTGGCGATGCTTTAAAGTTCAATAAAAATATGAAATTTAGTACATTTGATCGAGATAACGACAATCGCGATTATGATAACTGCTCAAAGGAGCGCCAAAGTGGTTGGTGGTACAATCAGTGCGCACGAGCGTAAGTAGTGAGAAAACCTGAAAAATTCCATCAAAAATGCATGTGTTTTTTCTTTACATTTTCATTTATTTAGTAATCTGAATGGACAACATTTCGAAAGAGAGTTGGACAAATGGGAAGGCATCTGGTGGTGGAATTGGCAAGAAACCCGTACTCTCAAGTCAGTGCAAATGCTAATAAGACCGAATAATGATAATCTAATTGGTACCATTTTTAAAACATAAAATGCATGTTACTTATACAATTTTGTTATTTTAAATGATAAATATAGCCTATAAACTAGATTTACTTGATATGTTATATATATTACAAAATATTAAATATTTTTGCAAATTTAACTGCTATCGCCAAAAAGTAAAATTGTACGATATATCGATTAAATACCAGCAATGTTATATCGATTACTTTTTTTAAACAGCTCTGGTTCATTTCTAATTGCAGCCCTGCTTATGGAAGCGCGTCGTCTTCGCGTTGTAGTTGTATTTATTGTTGAGTTTTATTTTTTTTAACTACTATTAGTGAGTGTACGCGCAGTATTTAGTTTGTAGAATGTTTGATTCGTATTGCCTTTGGATTTAAGTACGTACAGAATGACGTCCATCGATAGCGTGCGTGTGCTGCTGCAGTCTCTGCCAGCAGCATCGCCTGCCGTCGGCAGCAACAACAACAACAGTGCACAGCAAAATGAGTCGACGCCGGCAAAACTTGGCGCTGCTGCGACACCTTTGCGCGCGAGAAACTCACAGCAGCAACAGCAACAGCACAGCAGCCAACAGCAATTGTTGTATGGCACACCCGAGAAGTCAACGACCGGGTTGGGAGTTGGAGGAAAACAGCTCAGGGCGCCGGAGGAATTTTGGCGTGATTTGCACCAGTTTCATGAGCGGCGCGGGTGAGTTGGCCCAGTAATTACACAGGCATGCTTATCAGAGTTATGTTTTTTCCTTTTCCTTCACAGCACCCCGCTGACGCAGGCGGCCAAGATAAGTGGTCAGCATGTGGACTTGTTCCGGCTGTACCAGGAGGTCACGGAACGCGGTGGCTTCAACAAGGTCAACATGCGCGATGAGTGGGACGAGGTGTACAGCGCGCTGGACACGCTGCGAGATCGTTGTGTCAATGGAACCGCTGGCATTAAGCACATCTATCGACGCTATCTGGACAAGTACGAGCGCCTAAACTTTCTCGGCGAGGATCCGGACAAGCTGGAGGCCTTGGAGGCGGCCATCGAGTGTGTCGACTTGGGCGCCAGCGCCAGTCGTGCACGCTCACGTGCCTTGGCCGGCGGCAGCATCGGCGGTGGTGGCGGTAGCTTGACCAGCAGCGGCTTAGGCAGCATTTTCGGTACGGCGCACTCGACGCTGACGGCCGTGCCGATGGCGTACAATCAGCGCCAGCATATGGTAAACGCAGATCGCCGGCGTCAGTACAAAATGTCCACACAGCTGCACAAGCACAGCAGCTATGAGAAGCTGTTGCTCTCGTTAATCTCGCCGCTGCCCAACGAGCAGGACTTCGCGATCAATGTGTGCACGTTGATGGCCAACGAGCCGCGTCCGACGCTGCAGCTGGGCGAGTGCCCCAAGCTGCTGGATGTGCTGCTGGCGCATCTGGGCGTCTATGCGGACTACAGCATGCGCCAGCTGTTCCAGCATGGACACAACAATGCGGGCATGCAGGTGCGACGCCACTCAAAGCTCAACTTCTGGCGGGACTTGCTCTACGACAAGCCACAAATCCTAGACCTTTATACCGACGAACAAGCCTGGTTGGACAATGGTCTGATCAGCAAGGAGACAGACGCCAGCGACGACTGTTTGTTCCACTCCGATGAGCTCGACTTCGAGCTGGACTTTTTAAATCTGCGCCGCAGCCACGGCACGGACGAACGTATTGGCCAGCGCGTCCTGCAGATTGTTCAGCTTTTGCGCAGCTTGAGCTTTCACCAGGAGAACGTCGCGCTGCTCGCCTCGAATCGCACGCTCTGGCGGTATCTGGTCATGGGCGCCAATGTGCGTTGGAGTAAGTATGAGGCAAACATGCCAAAAACTGTAAATTACGTTATAGTAATTTAAGTAATACAGCATTATATATGTTCGGTTGTGCTAGACCTTACTATAGTTGTATTAGTATCAGATTACGATTTGGATTTGGATTAACAAAAATTAGCTATTTAAACATATCTCGCTAAGATCTTTCTCTTACACAGCCTAACCACATATTTTATGATTCCAGGCAACATCCACATTCAGGCCTTGGAAACAGCTGGCAATCTGGCGCCGCAGTTTGAGCTGATGGATCCCGCCACGGACGAGTTGTCGCGCAATCTGCTGGCCACTCTGTGCGAGGGCGTCGAGTCGAACGATCGCGCCGTGATCATCAGCTGCCTGGAGATACTCTACAAGCTGTGCGGACGCGAGGGCAATGCCCAGCATATCAATCGCTGTCTCGGCTTGGATTTTTATCAGCGGGTGATGCTGCTGCTCTCGCTGACCGACGTAATGCTGCTCATCTTTACGCTGGAGGCGATCTATGCGTTGAGCACACTCGGCGCACGTCCCTGCTCCATGCTGATGCAGGTGCGCGGATTGCTCGATCAGCTGGTGGCGCTGCTCACCGTCGAAGCGCAATCGTATGGCACCGCTGGCTGCATACTGATGCGCGTCGTGGAGGTGGTGCCCGGCAACATGTTGTCCACCCTGGCGCAGACGATGCCCAGCAATCAGATGACGCCACTGATGACGGTTAAGCAGCCGCAGCATCAGGCAGCGCCAATTCCTGCACTGCCGCCGCCGGCACCAACACAGGTGCAGGTGCTGCCGCCACAACCGGAGCCCGTTTCAGTGCCGGCAACAGTTCCTGTTCCTGCTCCTGCTCCCGCAACCGTGCCCGTTTCTGTGCAGCTGCCTGTGCCCAGCTTGCCGCAAGTGCAGCTGCCCGTACCCAGTTTGCCGCAGGTGCAGTTGCCACCACCACCAGCTCCAGCACCAGCAGCACCACAACAGGCTCCAGCGCCATCACCGGCTGCTGTTGTGCATCCCGTGTCGCTGCCGGCAGCGCCCTCGGCGCCGCAGAGCTTCACCCACGACGATGAGACGTATGCGCTGGCCTGGCTGGGCGCCACATACGAGCGCGCCGGCAGCGGGCACGAACATCGCGTCGAGCAGCAGGAGTTGTACACCATTTACCTATCGCACTGCCAGAAGGCGGGCAAGCACTCGGTGGTGAATCGCCTGCAATTTCCGCGGCTGGTGCGGCTCATCTTCAACGCCAGCGTGGGTCCCGCCATTGTGCGCCAGGTGGATGGCACCGATCTGCCCGGCACACACTACATAGGGATCCGGATGCGGGCCCAGCCGCTGCCCATGCAGCAGCAGAAAGCGGCAGCTAGCAAAAAGGAGGCAACGCTGGCGGCCAAACCGGAGTCAGTTGCCATGGAGACAGCCGACGAGACTTCGGCTGCGCCCACGCCCAGCTCCTCGCTGATCAAGAGCCTGCTGGCCAACAAGGTGAACGAGCGCCAGTTGAAACAGAAGGCACAGGCACAGCCACCGGCACTGGTGGCCACCACGTGCTCGGCGACAAGTTCGCCCGCCGGGCAGCCCATCAAGGTGACATCGACGGCAATTAGCGCGTTTGTCAACAATCCGCTGATGCAGCACACGCCCGTCAAGGTGGGTCAAACCACCATCAAGCCGCTGCATCCGCAGCTGGCGCTGGAGAAGAAGCCGATGACAGACTCGGCGCCACCGCCGTTGGCTCCACTCAGCGGCTCCAATGTGCTCACCAAGGATGCCCAAGGACGCACCGTCATAATACAGTCCAAGCGAAAGCTCACCATCGATGAGGAGCAAAACAAGCGACTGGCATTGGACGGCAACGTGGTCAGCGCTGGCAAAGATGAGCCCCATGTGACGCCCTCAAAGAACGCCGCCAATCTCTATGCGGACTTGGCGGCGTCCATACTCGAAGATGAGGATTTGGATGATGTGCCGCCGCTGGCCGCGTCCAGTCAAGAGCAGCAGCAGACGCCCCAGCAGCAGCAACAACAACAACAACACCAGCAGCAACAACAACAACACTTGCAGCAGCAGCAACAGTTGCAGCTAATTCCCGCCAAGGTGCAGCCCGCACAGCGTCAGCTCATCTTTCCCGGTGGCAGTGCACCGAAATTGGCCACCACGGCGACGATCAAAACGGATCAGGGCCTGCAAACGGTGCCGGTCATATTGCAGCAGAAAACGGAGCAGCAGCAACAGCAGCAGCCGACGCAAACCCAATATGTGCTGGCCACCAATCAGCAGGGTCAAACGTATCTGGTGGCACAGCAAACGGCGCCAGTCGCTGCACCGGTCAGTTCGACGGCGCCGCCCACGCTGCTGGTCACCCAAGCGCCGCAGCAGCAAACGAAAACGATCATCATATTGCAGCAGCCGCCGGGCGTGAGCGCCAGCAATGTGCCCGGCACACAGAAGGTGATCATGACCACGGCGCAGGGACAGCAGGTGCTGGTGACCACCACCACGGGGCCGGCGACGGCACAGCCACGTCCCGCACCGGGCCAACAGCAGCAGCAGCAGCAGCAACATCAGCAGCAACAGCAGCAGCAAATCTTTATTAATCCGCAGCGTGCGGTGCCCGCAGCTCTGGGCGCGGGCCAGATGTCGCCGTCGCTGCTCTCGCAGCTGAATCAAATTCCGGCCACGATCAAGCTGCACCAGCCGCAGCCGGCGCAGTCGCCACAGCTGCATCGCGGTGGCGGCGGCATTGTGGCCACCAAAACGGCGCCGATACCACAGCTGCAGCAGCATCAGTCCATCATACAGCAGCACATTATATCGGGTCCGACGGCCGGCGCGGACAAGCGCCAGCTGCTCCTGGGCGGCATCAAGGAGACAACGCTCATCACCCAAACGCCCGCCACAGCTGCTCCACTGCAGCAGAGCCAGCTCAACTCGCAGACAATTATCACCACACAGCCCCAGGCGGCGGCCACTGCGGTCGTCGGCGCCACACTGCAGCAACAGCAGCAGCACATACGCAGCGTCCTCGAGCAGCAGCAGCAGCATCATCCATCCATCATACAGCAGAAGATAACCATGCCCACAGCGGTGAGTACGACAGACAGGTTGAAGTCCATCCAAAAATAATTCCTATTTAGAAAACTATATTATCAGAAAAAGGTAGTATTAGAGGATAAATCTCAGATTGAGTATGTGAAGCAGTGATTTCGTTGGCTAACTCATTAGAATTCGCAACAAGTTTAAGCTTAAATTTAGTGACAAGGCCTGCACAAGCCAAGCTAAGTCTGAGATGATAGATGATAATCTACTGATAATCTCCACATTTAAAGTGCTTTAGTCAGTGTTGTTGTTGGTACAATGATCCAACGTTTGTCCAGTAATATATCAGTATACATCAACAGGCTAGTTATCTAATATGTCAGTTCTTTTGATTTGATTTCTAGTTTTTAAATCATTTGATTTTTATAAATTTTTAATTAATTTAATTTCTACTAAAACATATATCTTCTTTGCAGCTATCGGAGGCTGGCAAAGCTAAACCTGCGCCGTCAACGCCAATTGCCAAGAAACCAATGCCGCCGCCATCGCCTGCGCAGCAACAACAGCAGCAGCAGCAGCAGCCTGTGCAAATGCCTGTGCTGAAGCCAACTCAGCAGGTGCAGTTGGTCAGCGGCGAGGCGAAGCCCACAGTTATGGCCGAGACGAAACCAGCGGAGCAGGCAGCAAACACAGCGGCAACCACAATGTCCACAGCAGCAGCGGCAACAGTTGCCACAACAACAGCAACGAGCGTAGCGGCAACCGCGTCCAATTCTGCAGCAGTTGCCCCAGTGGCCGCTGTGCCTGTGGACGTCAATTGGCTGTTCATTTGCGACTGGCGCAATTGTCCGCGTCGCAAGTTCAGGTCGCTCAACGAGTTGCAGCATCACGTGTGCAACGTGCACTGTCCGGATCACCTAGATCCCGGCGCCGAGATCTACTGCCAGTGGGGCAGCGGGCCCAGCTTGTGCGACAATATTGCGCGGAAGCGTTACTCGCTGATGACGCATCTGGTGGATCGCCATCTGGCGCTGGATGATCTGCGGGCCAGCGTGCAGCGTCGCCTAGCGACGGGCATCCACAACGTGGCGCCAACCCAGCCGACGGTCACAATTGTGCGCAACGTGGCCAATGCGGCCGCAACAGCAGCAACAGCGCCGGCAACAACGGCCACTGCAGTGGGCACATCGGCACTGCAGGCAATCAAGCGCCATTCGGCGGACTTTCTCAACTCCAAGGAGCTAATGGACGAGAACGAGGGACCCGTCACGAAAAGCATTCGCCTAACGGCGGCATTAATTTTACGCAATCTGGTCAACTACACGTCGACGGCCAAACGTGGCCTCAAGCGCTACGAGCCGCATCTGGCCAATGTGGCCTTTAGCAATGTGGAGGCCAGCGGTGTCCTGTCCCACATCCTGCACGAGCTGAGCCAGTAGCTAACTGTCTCTCTTTCTCTCTATATATATATATTTATATATATATAAAGTATATGCATATACGCATGAATGTATTTTTGTACACCTCTCGCTGAGCTGCTATTGAAAACACTTAAACAATTACTTCTATTAATTAACGACACTATTAAATGTGAACAAATTAAATGAATTGAAGAGCTCTATTATAATTCGACTTGCGAAATGTGAAATAACTCTTGATTAGTTGGTTGGTAAGCTTCTAAAAGTACAATTTCGAATATTTGTTAACTCTAAGAAAAGGTTATTCGCTTTGCTGAAAAAACATATATATGTATAAATATAATTAATTAATGGAAATACTGTAGTCGGACCATTTTAAAGTTTGTTTAAAAACAGTGTGTTCTGATATTGATCATCATTGATTCAAAGTAAGATTATTTCCTACAAATTTAATTCAGAAAATCGACACAAACCGAAATGGTATTTAAAGTAAAAATCAGGTTTGTTTTGTACTTTAGGAGAGTTAAAAAATGGAATCTTACTTTTTTTGTAAGCATTTTAGGTTCGTTTTGTGAAATTTATTTTGTTCATCAATTACCTTTGATTTGGATTTTGATTTTCGAAGGGGTTCGATTCAGGCTTAGGTTTTGCTGGTCTTTTTTTACGATTTGGGAATTGAAATATATTGGAATCCAGGTTTATCAGCCATGAAAGCATAATTTTCACAGTATGCAATCAATTTTATTACTTTATAAGAATTTCTTTTATATCAATTAAAAAGTAAATATACTAGGAACTTAAGAGCTTGTCAAAATTTTAACCCTTCAAAAATTGAAATCGATACTTTTTATAGTTAACTTAAAAAAAAAATGTTTCATTCTCAAGAGTTAACTGAAAAACCTTGGCTAAATATTCACATTGGTTTTTCTTTTAGACTAAAGTTTAATGGCCATATTAATCTGCAATAGAGATCAACAAGGCATAAATCAAAATTCAGAGTGGAGTTGTGTGTATTGTTTTATGATTAAAAAATAGCTAATTTACAGGGCTAATTCAGAAAGATGTGTCTGAAAAGTCAGTCGCTGCCAGTGCAGCTGCTGGCGTAAGAAAAAAAGAGCGAATATTTCCAACTGTAACACTTAAAGTTAAAAAAAACACAATTGTGTGTTAGAGGACGCTTGGGTAACTTTTAGTTGTATAAATCCCAGAGCGAGATCTGTGAGTCCATGCCTGCCGCGGCCATAATGGGCGCACGCCACAGGGACACCGGTTGTGTGGAGTAGGCGAGATCCATGACGCCGCCTTGCTTGTGTTGCGTGAGCACCGCCAGCGGTCGCAGGCTCTTCCACGAAAAGATGCGTATACGTCCGTCCCAGCCGGCGCTGGCGAATACCTTTTGATCGGAACGTATTCTTACACAGTTGACGCCGGGATTCTTGATGCACAGCTCCGAGCCGCGCTGCAGCTGCATGGATTGTCGCTGATAGCTGAATGTTGTCAGTTTATCCGCTGGCAGATGGAAAAAAATCGCAATTATTTGGAATTCCTTAAAACGCAATTAAAATGCCTTCTTACAAGCACCGCCAACGATGCCGCGATTCGTAATGGGATCGTAGTCTACGGTCAGTGCTTCCGGCGCCAATTCCATAACGTCGATCATAACGCCTGTACTCAGATCCCAGGTGAGAAAATGCCCGGATTCGTAGCCGGCGAGCAGGAATAGCTGTGAGGCGCACTCGAACGGCTTGAAGCAGGTGACGCTGCCCAGTTTGGGCAATTGTGGATCATCGGGCACAAGCATTTGTGTAGGCGCCGCCGGATCCGTAACGTGCAGCACACCAATTGCCGTGTCCTCGCACGGATAGAACAGCAGCTGCTCGTTGGTGTTGTTCGGATTCGTGTGCAGCGCCGTGCGGCAATAGCCCAGATGATTGCCCGTTATGCTGCGCTCCTTCACATAGCTGTTGTTGCCGATCGAGAACATAGTGATGGTGCCACCCTTCTCCTGTGTGACCAGGTGCTCTTTCGTGTGATGCAGGCTTGTTATTGGCTCGCTGCCCACCTCAAAGTGTAGCGCCGAGCGGTTTGTCTGCCAGACAAACAATACGGCGTATATTTTGTTGCTGTTGTTTTGTTGTTTTGTTTCTCACCTGTAGATCCCAAAGGAAAACTTTGCCTTTTAAGGTGCCTGCCAGCAGGCGTTCACTCTCATGAAAGCACAGCGAATTGACGGCGCCCATGTCCGGGCTGCGTAAGCTGAATACGGGATCTGGTGGTAGCACAGCCATTTCAAAAATCGAGTTAAGTTAATTAAATTCAACTACAGCGTGTTGCGTTGCAAAGTCGATAAGATAAATAAGCGGTTGTGCAATTAGTGGTGGCAAATCGATGACAATTTGTGTTCTATAAATTCCACAAATTCAAATAAATATGGCATACATCTGTTGGAAGTCGAGCGTATTATATATTAAACTTTAAATAAATTGAAATGTACTTGTCTAAATTCGACTTTTTAAATGTTGCTTGAAGTTGGAGAGCGTGCCAATCGATTTGCATATTATTCGTTAACTTCTTGTATAAGATCTATAGCCGCACAACATATGATCCACATGCGCAGTCAGCCGTTACTGTTAGTGAATTGCCAAGCCGCTAGGAGGCGCCAGGGATTTGGCGCGTCACGCACATGTTTGAAAAAAGCTTTCAATAGCGATAAAACGTACAAAACAATATTTTATGCCCTCTGGCAAATTTTATCAAAATGCCGCACAGCCTTTAAGTGAAATTAAGCTTCAAGATCTTACAACGGAATATCATAAAATCACGAAATGCGCACAAAGCGCCAGTTTGCTATTAAAAAACATAACGTGCAGCAAAGCTGGGCGGCTTTAATGGACTTTACCAGCGTCCAGTGAACGCGGCCTAGACACTAAGGCAACGATCATAAAAGACTTGTCAGTTGTACTTGGGCTGACTGTAACAACCTAATGCAAAAAGCCAAAAAACAAAAAAAAATTGAAAACAGAAAAAATACACGTTGAGAATTATGTGGCCAAAAAAGATTCCAAAATAAACATGCTATAAGCTCGTTAATCAACGCTAAGTTGACAGTTTTAAGTGGCTTTACCGATTTTTTGCTTTCCTTCCCTTTTTTTGTTTTGTTTTATATATAAAACCGAAATCGGTTGAGACTCCTGTTGTGTCCAAATGATTTAGTAGACACTGGCATAAAAATAAAACGAGCTATTTTCAATAAGAAGAAATTACTTTTGAAATATGATTTTTGTTATTTTAGAAATCCTATCTAAAACTTTGGTTTATTTAGTTAACTTCAACATTTCTACCAAACTCAACAAAAATTGAAGAGAGAGCAATTAAGGATAATTTATAATTTATATTTTTTTTTTTATGGGTATATCACGAATTTAACTTGAATTGCTAACATTTAAATTTGATTTGACATTCATGTCAATTGCTTGTAACCAAATTGGCAAATTGGCTTAAGCTGCTGGATGATTGGTCCAGGATCCGCCTAGACTCAAATATCCTATGGGTAATTGTTGTTTTATTGGGCCGCAACAAGTTAAGGGCTTTCACAGTTAGTTCGTCGCACATTGGACGGAATTCGCCTTTGGTTAAACGTGGCTGAAAGCGGCCTTTAACGGCCATGCGAATCGTTAAAAGAAATATGTTAAAGCCGCGCTTACCAGACGAGAGCTCATTTGCTTTGGTTTCGGTTTTTATTGGAACGGACGGGCGCACAGTGGAGTGGAATGGAGTCGAGTGCCATAAATCTTTTTGCCACAGTCGTCGAGGTGAGGCGTTTAGTGGCCTAAACTATTTATGCATGTGGCCATGTGGGTAATCCATTTGAAATGGGTCAACAACTGGCAACTGGCGACTCCTTAAACGATTCGCATGACCCAAAGCCAGTAAAGCAATACCCAATACCAAATACCAAATACCCAACCCAGCCCAGTTTCTGTTTCAGTTCCAGTTGAGAGATGTTTAAAACATATTTAGCTTGTTACCTTAATGAAGTCATAAATTTTCGCTATCGCATTCGACGCATCGGCGTCGTCGGCGGCTCCTCGAGCAGGTTTCTAAGGAATTTCAATTCCTCTAACCAAGTGTTTTGGCACACATTGCACCAGAGCAGCACCATATTCATCCAGATCGCCATTCAAAATCTATAGATGACCAATGCTCGATAGTTAATCAGGCTTAGTTTGATATATGCTGACAGAGTCGGCCTCTGGTGTAGGCCGCCACCTCAGCCCAAAAAAAATAAATATATATGAGAAAGCTGGCTCCAGGACCTGTGCGGCAACCCGCTGTGTCCGTTCCGCGTATCCGTCCAGCAGAATCGAGCGCTATGAAAATGAAGTTATCACGCGACAAACAATGGGTCCGTTCCAGAGCAGTGCTACCTATAACTTTATATGGTTGTCATTATTAGCCTGAAATTAAATGGGAGCCCAGCGCATGCTGCCAACTTATTTATGCGCTACCTTAATGGACCTCATCTACGGCCCAGTTCGCATTTCGCAGCGACTCCGTGTGCCCATAACCCATCCGCACCCTCTCCCCTTCCTTTGCCCAGTTGCGCTGGGTTTTTATTTTTATGTTACTGGCGTTTTTATTGCATTATTTTCGCAATGCCCATGAATCATATCGAGCGTAAGGAATAATACAATACGTTCCCGGGAACAGCGTTCCGAACTGGGCATTCAGCTGGAGGTGTTGGAATTTTGATTTGCCTGCAACAATGCAGCTCGGCTGATGTTAAAAAGTCATAAAATAAATATACGAAAATTATTGAAATATTCGGTGAAATGAACTCAGTTTGTGGAAATAAGATCAAAACTGTTAATTAACAAAATTTACTCGCTAATAGAAAAAAACAATAAATAAAATAAGGTAAAGTAGAACAGAATTTATTTTATATTCGACAAAATATAAAAAATGGTTGATATTAATATATTAGTATAAACTATATTTAAGTACTAACATAAAATAAAAAGAAGTTTAATAATTTTAGTTCTAAAATATCAAATTTTAGAAAATAACTAAAAAATATTTATTTATATTGGTAGCAAAAATTTGCCTAAATATTCGTTTAAAGGTTATTTTTAAATAATGAGGTTTTTCTCAGTGTACTCATACTATTCAGTGGTCCAAAATATTTTTAACTTTCAAAGCACATACAACATTTAGGAATTTTAATATTTAATTCAATAATTAATTTAAGCTCTAGTTTTTTAATAAAAAGTGCGGCGAATTCCATCGACAATCAAATTTTTGTGGCAACCACTTAAAAAACGCGACCAAGCGCAACAAATAAATGAAAATAGAGAGAAAAAGGAAAAAAAAAAAAACAAAGCCGGCAGGCAATTTGAGCTTTTTTCAAGCGCAATCAATTAAAACATCGACGTCTATCAGCATTATTATAAATCAAACGATAACATAAAATTGACACTAAAGGCGTTTCGCCCATTTTTCATGCGACGACGAGATTAAGCCTCCAAATTGTAGATTGTAGCTCCAAGAAAAAAAACTATATATATATATAAATATATAGCTGAAAAGTGTGCCTAAAAATGTGTAAAAAAAAATAACTGGAGCTGAGCTTTGTTTTTATATATGTATGTATAAATATGCAAATTGAACGTTGGCCAAAACTAGACGGGAAAAACTGGTCGGCACGCCAAAGAGATCAGTAATTGATCAATTTCCGCAGCTACACGGACCGGAATACTAAAAACAAAATGACATAAAAAAACAAAACAAAACCGAATCGAAAACGAAACGAATCCAAAACAAAAGACCCGCAGCTGGCAGTTGATAATATGATGGCCACTTGATTTTTAAACTGATTTATGCAGCAAATGATTTGAGGAGTAGGAGGTGGAGGAGGAGGAGGTGGCAGATGCAGGTGGGAACTATGGACTAATGAAATGGCGCTTCAAATCGGACTACCATTTTAGGGCAGAGTGTGCGTCAGTTGTGGGTGTGCTGGGAATGTTGTGTGTGTGTGTTTGTGTTGCACATCTTCGCACCTACGCGACGGCGCATTCCACTCGAATGGAGCGCTGTGGAGCCAATCAGACGCACTCAGCCAAAGTGCCAATCAAGTGTATCGATGAACAAAAGGGACAATGGGACAAAAGGACCACAACACCGCTGACCTGAGCCTGAGCCTGAGCCTGAAATCGAAACCTTGTCGCTGTGGTGTCAATAACATTGTATACACTGATTGCACACGGCCTAGAGATGGACGCGTGCCCGATTTATGCCACATGACACGACATGACTTCAACACGAATCACAAATATTTTAAACACGCACGCTTAATGCGCTGTCGCAAATATGATTAATTCGACACGCACGAAATGCAATAGCATAAAATATAAAAATCGTTTAGGAATTTATGAGAATTATTATGAAGTCTTTATTATATATATAAATTTTTTTTAAATTTTTCAGTAAAAATAATAGCTAAAGAGCAATTAGAACGCCATTAATCCCACTCTCTCTTTTTCATTAGATAAATACTATATATATTTATTTATTGGTTTATGTAGTATATTAATATTTTTTTCTGTTGATTGCGAATTAAAAAATCGTACTAAAAATATTATGTTATAGTAAGTTTATTAATTTCTCATTTGACCTGTGCTTATGTGATTAAATTAATTAATTGTAGTCTTAACCTTTAAAAAACGAAGGAAATGTAAAATTTTATTTACTTATTCAAAAAAATTAATGTTTAATTTATCGTGTTTTATCCTGAAACTATAGACACGACACGCTGCCATCGCTACTTCTTACTTTTCCGCTTGACATGATTGCCGTTGGGCCAACGCCATTGGTTGATTGCTTCTTCTTCGTCTTCTTCTTTTTTAGCATGAAGCTGCATTCAAGGCTCGAAAAAAATTCCAATTTAATTGCGTGAATTAAAGCTGTAAATCATTATGCTAAGTGCCCTTTAATGTCTCAAAATGCAGCTCATTTGCAAGTGCGCACAGAGCACGGCCCATGTTGCAGCAGCAACAACTGCAGAGCGTAACATGAGGCATGCCCCCGGGCGATGTAATCATCTCCGACCGGCGACTGTCTCCAGTCCGGCAACATTGGCCCGTCTCCTTGTGGGCAGCCTCTCGGCTAATTGCCCGCCTTGGTTGCCTACGCACTGCTTTCAATTATCAATTATTAAGTTAATATCTTCTTCAGGCACTCTGCCCCCAGGTGTCACTAGACACTAACTGCAACTCCCTCTCTCTGCCCCGCCGCCTCTCTCATATGTCCGAAAGTGTTAATGTTTTAATTTTGTATGCGCTGTGCGGCTAAATTGCTCGGAGTCAGTTTTTTACAAGATTTCATTTATAGAGCAGATGCAGCTCATCGGTTTATGCAATAGATTTACAATTATGTTAAATTATGTTAATGAATATATTTATAAATCAAGTATGCAAAAATCAGAAAATGTTGTTAAGATTTAAACAAAAAAAAACTGCTTTAAAAACTATTTTCAGTAATTTCAATTGATTTCCATTAAATTTTTTACTTTTCAAAAATATTTAATAATTTATTGAAAAAATTGTCAAATTTACAGTCACTTAAAATTCTTCATTTAAAATAAGAAAATAAAAAACTTAATTAATAATTTGAACAAGTTTTTATCAAGCACACTCCATTACAGTCTCGATTAAAAATACGATAAAAAGAAACCCAAATAAATAATAAATACAAATGGGCTGGTTAAATATTTTGACAAGAGGTTAAATATTTGCAAGCAGTTATTTGACTTGTGTCTATCCTGTGCGTCCATTAAATGTTTTCCGTGCACTTATCACAGTCAACAAGTGGCAAAAATGAGTGCAGGCCGGTCATTTAATGAATGGCGCTAACTCGACAGCCAGTTTGCGGGAATGGATTCGAGTGCGAGTGTGAGTACTCGAACTCGTATTCATATAATTAAAATGCCACTTAGCTGACAGCCGCCTGGTTTGGCAGCGATCGCGATCGCGATCGCAAAAGCGAAATCAATTTCAAGTTGCCTGCAACCAAATTGTCATGCCGAAAGCCCCTAATCAGGGCGTGGCATGGGCTGGTTGCCGAGGCCATCTCATTGGCCATCATATTAGCCGGCTGCATATACCATGCGTATAATTTCAAAATGTGCCGACGGCGAGAGCGAGGGGTGAGCTAACTGAAACACCTGATAAACACCTGAAAAACGCTGCGACAGTTAATTACTGTAATTTGTTGTTGCTACCCCTGTTCAAGTGGGCCACTAAATGTGGCGACAATCGCAGCAGGATTAGCTGACCCAGTTGCCAGTTGGCAGTTGCCACATGCCGCACGCTGCATGCAACCTTAATAATTCAGGGCCATCAACTTTAGTTTAGCCAACTCTACAAACAAACAAACAAACAAAAAGTTCAACTCACAAATGTCGCACTCATAAAATATTGATAGAGTTTCGCCCAAAAACACAGCGAAAGTTGTACTTCGCACGAACTAGTTCATTATACACTAACCTCGTAAGGTTAATTAGCTGTCTAAGATTAAAGGAACTAAGAGCTACAATTGACAATGTTTGAATATAGTAATATAGTTCTCGGATCCATATTTCAAAGTCTCATACCTTTACCGAAAACTCGCGAATTTTTGTTTTTAATCGATTGCGGATATCATAATTAGTATAAAAAAATCATGCTAAAATTGAAAAACATTTGATGTAAAGCTCTTGGAAGCATAGCACCCATACTTCAAACTCCCATAACTTTCACAAAAGTCATCCGATTTTCATGTTTGATGGCATTATTGTGTTGATTTGTCCCATAGATTGATTTTGCATTTAAAATATATGGATTTTTGAAAAATTCTTTTTGCATTTTTTGGTACATAATCACAAGGGTCCCCCCTTAGTTATTTTCGAAAAATTTTTTTTTTCAAAATTTAGAATTGCGAATTCTTAATTTTAAACGATTGTGTTTGTCATAATTAGTATAAAAAACAACATTAAAAGTGATTTTGAGGGGGTCAAATTTTTAGTCAAAAATCATGCTAAAATTGACAAAAATTTTGACATGTAGAGCTCTCGGATCCATAGCTCCCATACTTCAAACTCCCATAACTTTGACAAAAATCAACCGATTTTCATGTTTGATGGCATTTTTATCATGATTTATCCTATAGATTGATTCTGCATTTAAAATATATGCATTATTGAAAATTAAATTTTTTGCAATTTTTTGGTACATAATCACAAGGGTCCCCCCTTATTAATTTACAAAAAAAATTTTTTTCAAAAATTTAGAATTGCGAATTTTTAATTTTAATCGATTGTGGTTGTCATAATTAGTATAAAAAACAACATTAAAAGTGATTTTGAGGGGGTTAAATTTTTGGTCAAAAATCATGCCAAAATTGACAAAAATTTTGACATGTAGAGCTCTCGGATCCATAGCTCCCATACTTCAAACTCCCATAACTTTGACAAAAATCAACCGATTTTCATGTTTGATGGCATTTTTATCATGATTTATCCTATAGATTGATTCTGCATTTAAAATATATGCATTATTGAAAATTAAATTTTTTGCAATTTTTTGGTACATAATCACAAGGGTCCCCCCTTATTAATTTACAAAAAAAATTTTTTTCAAAAATTTAGAATTGCGAATTTTTAATTTTAATCGATTGTGGTTGTCATAATTAGTATAAAAAACAACATTAAAAGTGATTTTGAGGGGGTCAAATTTTTGGTCAAAAATCATGCTAAAATTGACAAAAATTTTGACATGTAGAGCTCTCGGATCCATAGCTCCCATACTTCAAACTCCCATAACTTTGACAAAAATCAACCGATTTTCATGTTTGATGGCATTTTTATCATGATTTATCCTATAGATTGATTCTGCATTTAAAATATATGCATTATTGAAAATTAAATTTTTTGCAATTTTTTGGTACATAATCACAAGGGTCCCCCCTTATTAATTTACAAAAAAAATTTTTTTCAAAAATTTAGAATTGCGAATTTTTAATTTTAATCGATTGTGGTTGTCATAATTAGTATAAAAAACAACATTAAAAGTGATTTTGAGGGGGTTAAATTTTTGGTCAAAAATCATGCCAAAATTGACAAAAATTTTGACGTGTAAAGTTCGCGGATTCATAACTCCTATATTTCAAACTCTCATAAATATGCCAAAATTGAACCGATTTTGATGTTTGAAGGCATTTTACTCTTGTTTTGTCTTTTAGATTAAAACTACATTTAAAATATATGCATTATTGTAAATAAAATTTTTCTCAATATTTTTGGAAAAACATCATATATATAAGAGTAATTTTTTCGAAATGTACAGTTATTTAAAAGTTAATAGAAATTCTTTAAATTTATTGAAATTTTTCTTAGTTTGATTTAAGTTTATGTAAATTGTTCACAAAATTGTTTGATATCTAGTATTTGATCTTTTAAGTTGGTTAATTTAAAACGAACACTTTAACTATGTTGATTCAAACGTTATTTTATTTTTTTAAACTACACGCAACTCAACTTTTGTCAGTTTCTTTAATTAAGTTAGCAATTTGATAAGTTTAACATTGCATAAATACATTTAAGACACATGTTTAATTGAACAATTTTTGCCAAAGGGCATTCAAGTTTCGTTGTGAATTTGTGGCGCCAGTTCTCGATGATGTTTTGTCCCTCGAGGGGGCGTCGGTTGAACAGCTGCTGCTGCTGTCGTATTGCTGCTATTGTATTTTATGAAATGTGTTGAGGCTTTGAAGTGCGTATAATTCATTTTGGCTGCATTTTGCTTGTCAGTTGTTCGCCTGGCTGACTGACTGACTGACTGATCAAGCAGGCCTGACTAACACTGGCTGCCTGAGTGACGAGTAGCTGGGGCAGGCTGGGGCCAACTGCAGCTGTCAGTCAAGGCTCAAACAGGCCGCCAAGTAGCCAACAAGCCAACGAGCCAAACAGTTCAACCAGCCTAGCAGACAGCCAACTATTGCTGCCCAACAATTTTCCATTGGCACTTTGATAAATGGCGTTAAAATATTTCACATGCCCGGCGTCAGTTTAATTTTCGAACGTATTGTTCAATGGACCAGGCCCAAATGGCCCCGGCCGAAAGTGAAACTTGGCCATTTAAATGGTTTTGCCAAAGCAGTCATTTAACTTATCGTCGTTGGCTTAAAGCACGCGTTACGCATACGCCATGTAAGCCGATCAAAAAACAGGCATAAAAGAACGATGCATTTTGAACTGATGACGATTTAATACTCTTTTCGATTATATCCCATATTTGATTAGTTATATGCAGTGTAATTATATTATGTAGAAAAGAAAACATAAAAAATATATATATTTGAAAGGTTTTTTAAAATAATTTAACGTCTAATGCAGTTCATGTCTAATTTTGAATACCCTTTTCTAGTGTATCGAAAACAGCAACAAAAAAAAAGGAAAATCAAATTTATTGTAAAACATATTAAATACGCTGTTTGGCTCATTAAACGCACAAATACTTCAAACCGGTAATGAAATGGACTGCGCAGAGTTTGAAGGCATGCAAAGCATGCCAAACCAGTGATCAATAAACAAGGAGCTGGAGCAAGGAGGGGGCTGCGCAGGGGTAGAGAGGGGAATAGGTTTATTTTTTCTTTTCATATTTTGAACTAGGAGTAACTCGGCTAGCAACTATTTATGAGATAAAAGCACTTACGATTTCATTAGCCAACTGCAGCAAAACAAAATCACCGCCAAGCTAGCTGTCTGTGCGTGTGTGTGTGTGTGTGTGCGCATGGTAAATTAATATTTGACTGCCAGCATTTGACAGACGGTAGTTAAAACTGGTAACAGGACTAGATGGTTGTGGACCAGGCGCCAGGCCAACGCTGCGGCTCATCTGCGTTTTCAATTAACCGGCGACGCGACGCGACGCGACTGCGTCTTTTGACTATGCAACATTTTGGCTTGCATTGATTTGTCAAATTGACAGCAATAAATCGATCAGCGCCAGTTATAGCTGACAGTTAATCATAAGCCGCAGCGTTGACAGGTGCCACTAAAGCCCACTAAAGCAGCAATCGAACTATGCGAAATACCCTTGCTAAAAGTATTAGAGGTGTGCCCTGAAATGTGCAACGCTTATGAGAACTATACTATATATGATATACTATATTCAACGGCTATAGAAAATCTGTGAAGTAAACTTTAACTAAAAAAAAAACACTACGCACTCTTTGCAAATATTTGGTACAATGTTCTTTAATTCAAATTTAAATCATGCCTAATGAAATTTTAGTTTTAATTATTAATTTTGTTACATTTTTGCTAATGTTAAGTTTGCTTTTAGAGTTTCAGCAATTTTTTTTTTTTAAATTTTGTGCTTGTGTTGCGTTCAAATACATGGAAAATGTATACATATAGTTTATCCATATTAAAAGTGTTCTAAGGAATAATAATAATGATAATATTAATAATAAATTATTTCTTTCAAACTTATTTAACTGTTAGCTATCAGATACAAACAAATTATAGAAATTATTATGTAAGGTATTCAAATTTAATGCATATTTCTTTTATCTGCAAGTGAGGGTATTACCGTTTCGGCGTCCCCGCAGTTCTTTGTTTTCTCTCGCTTTTGCGTAATTTCATGCAAGCTGCCAATCCGTCAATTGTCTTGATAAATGCGCACATTGACCAAGTTGCATTTGTGAGATTGTATGCACCCCGAGGCGCACTGGGCACGGCTCCGGCAACGGCAACGACAGCGGCAGCGGCAGCGGCTCCGGCTGGTTACCAGTTTGGTTAGCCGTGCAAAAAGTTGCACCAAATTAATTATAAGCCACCCACCCGACGGCGACGTGGGACGCCTCTAATGCCTAAACAAAAACCAAAAAAAAAACAAAAAAAAAAAAACAAATGCTTAACCTTGTTCGCAGACACTTTGCTAAATGCCTTTGGCGCCGCCGGCGGTGGGTTTGGAGCATGGGGCGTTGGGGATATTTTTGCATATTGCTCTGATCTGGCATTGATATCGCGGCGGTGCTTTAACTCCCAAGCTCACTGATTATTGCAAATTTATTTAAATGCATTTTTTTTCTCCTTCTGATTTGTAACTCCTATTTATGTAACAGAGCGCTCGTAGATTTTTCGGGGTGTTTTGCAACTTAAAACCCTGGGAAAACGCGCCGGCTATGTCTAATGACAGTTATTTATCAATGAACAATTTTGTTGCTGGCCATGTTCAGATCGGAGGAGCGGGTTGGGGGGGCAGCTGAATTTATATCGCATGAGTGAACATTTATGTAACGATCTGGCTGAAAACCTTAAGTTAATTACCAGAGACATAAACAGTATTAGCCAAATTTGCATTGCGGCATTTTTCTAGGATTATGTGATAAATATAAATCAGATTTGCAGATTAGGCACAGCAAAGATAACGAAAGTTGTTAGGTAAATTATGGCTTACAATGTTTAAAATATTATTTTTAAACTGATTCGAAGGCCTAGTCGTCAGTCTCTATTAATTTAAAACCTTGAATATATAAATATAATTTTTAATTATATAATTCATAATTATTTGTTTTTTGTAGATTATATAGTATATTTACCTACTATTTACCTCATATTCTTTTTTTCAAGTTTTTATCAATTTAATTTTAACTTAAGACCTATTTCGAAATAAGCATTTTCGCCTCACCTTAAATTTAATCTGGAAATTGTAAGTAATTATATAATTATATTTTAAAAACTTCTACTTAATTGTCTACTTTATTATTTAGCTAACATCTAAAGCCAATTTATGCCCAATCAATAACAAAATATTATTGTGAGCACAATTTATTTATCTTCCATTTTAAATATATTGTTTAGATCTTGCATATAAATATAATCGTTGCATGCTGTTAACTACAAGCTATAAATATGGAAATGGAAAATTATTGGCCATTATAAAAGTACATAAAGTTGTTTCCATGTATTATAACAGTGCATTTGCCATTTATGGCCATCAATTTGTTTGGTTGTTAAAAATTGTTCAAAAAATGATTAAAAAATCATAAATATGAGTACAGGAGAATGCACTGTTTATACCCTGGCAACATGAGACCACGGCAAAAATAGGGTATATCGATTCGTTAAGAAAGAGGGTACTTATAAGGTATATATATACAATAATCATTAAGTTTTATTGTGGGTGGATTGACTGCTCTAATTGCCAAAAGGACTAAAAAAAGAAAGAACACAAAAGGAAAAAAGAAATAAAGTGCTGACAGGAAATAAATACAGAATATTTTTTACGATTTCTATATATTTATCTTAAAAATATTAAAAGCTATGGGCGCCATAAATTTTAAATAAAATCCTTAACTATATATTTATTTAGTTTTGATATTTATGAATATTGTGCTATATTTCTATTTAGTGTTAATTTATTTTATTGAATATTTAAATATTTTAGATACTTTCTTTGATATCTTTTATTAGAAACTGAAAAGTATTGGAATAGATTTCAGCACAGGGTGTTTGCCAGCTGATTACGCCCTACCGAGAGCATTCTTCACTGCTTACAGCTGTGTATTTTGTGTTATTTTTCGAACTGGCAGTTAAGCCATTTGACAAGTTGACTAAGACAAAACTCACGCCGCCGCACTTATTCAAAACCTTATGCGCAATTTAATAAAATCATTATGCAGCTGTCAGAGCCAATGACATTTGAGGCAACTGCGACAGCGACTGCAACTGCGACTGCGACTGCCACAAAAACTTGCACAAGCGCAAAAAAAAATATTTTATTGATTTCTGGCGGCGGTTTGCGCAACCGCTGGCAACCAACGCCGATTCCAAATACGAGTATGCGTCGACGAATCTATAACTGAATATAAATATGATTATGAATATGAATACGTGCATGAAAATGAATACGAATGCTAAACTGAATTCGAATCAACTGGGTAACTGGGCAAACATCTTCACCTGCTGCGTCTCTGGCAGGCTGCATATTTGAAAAACAAAAACAACAACAAAAACTGGGGAAAAAACGTTTTTCAATATTGTGGCTAATATTTAAAGCCAAAAGTCAGTTGGCGCCAGTTCGCATTTGTTTATGGCCGCCACATTTTTTTGATAAATCGTCGAATGCCGTTGCTAATTACAGACCAGCCAGAGTCGCCACGAGGCGACCACCACTGACTAAATCTGGCTAAAATCAACTAAATCAGCAACTGCTGCATTTGTCTAACGATCAACGTTTCACTTGGCTAACAACAAAAAAAAAAAAGAAAAAAACGGAAACATGCATTTGGCCGCATTTATGTGCGCCTCAAATTGCGGGCACCTGTTGCGTCTGCTTAATTCAAATTAAATTACTTAATATTAGACGCATGACATGTGAATTAAATGCCAATAAATACAAATATTTCATGTCACTTTTAATACCCTGTAATTACTTAATATTTGACGCGTGACATGAATTAAATTAATAAATATTTGATTTTCTCTTTGAATAATCGGAAACATAAAAACACTTGCATAAAGGCAATGACATTGCAATACCCTATTAAAAAAGTATATAAAAAAAAAAATATCTCTTCAGAATTATTATCAAATTCTCAAATGGAGAAAAATTTGGACATGTATAGCTCTCGGACCCATAGGTCTCATATTTGAAACATTCATAAATTTCTTAAAAATTGACCGATTTTCATGTTTGATGGCATTCTGGTCATGATTTATCATTTAGATCCATTCCACATTTAAAATCTATGCAATTTTGAAAAAAAATTTTGTTGATTTTTTTGAAAAAAGCATGTACTCCCCCCTTGTTAATTTTCCGAAAAAAATTTTTTTTCAAATTTTAAAATTGCGAGTTTGCAGTTTTAATCGATTTTTCTGGCTACAAATTAATTACTAATTAATTATAATATATATAAATCAATTATATAAATCAATCACATCAATAAAAGCCAATTAAATCTGTTGTGAAAAGACAACCTTTTTATAGATGTAAAACACCAAGTCTTTAAGTCTTTATGTATATAGACATGTGACAGTTACTTACATACGAAAATATGTTTATATGATATATATAAGTATTTATCTGCACTTGACAAGCCATGTTTGAGTTTTGTTATTTTATTTTCGCTTTTGGTATTGTATATCATGTGTTCGATGTATTTGTGTTAGCCACATTTGTATGCCAATTTTAGCCCCATTTGCCGGTTACGGGTTTCGTTTTAACGTTCCACCGTTCCCTGTTCCCTCTCCCTTTGCCCTCGCTCCAGCTGCAGCCCCTTTGGCGGGGCCAACGACGTGGGCATAAATCTTGCACGCATATTTAAGTTGATGATGTTAAATGGCTGTACTAAAAATACGAAATATGCATGCCGTATGCAGGCAACAGTTTCATCCTGTCGCCGTCGAGTGGAATGTGCCACAACACCACCAGCAACAACTACAACACCAGCAACAAGAACAACAACAACAACAACGACAACAACTACAACACCAGCAACATGGCGACATTCATAAACTAAAACTGAGCAAATGTACCGAACCTGCAGGCCAAGGGGTACGGAGGCGTGGGGTGAGGCAACGGGACTCTCGTGGGTTTGGGTTGGACAACAGACCCGACCAATGCAACGGGGCCAACAAAACGTTCTGCCCAAAAAGGAAACAAAGCGACAAACCACAACAGCAACAGCAATCAAAACGAATTTGATATACTCTAACTTATTTGCATCTTACCTGTAATAAATAAATATTGGTCTTATACAAATTTAAAAATTCGAAAATTATCACAGTCGAAAGTTATCAAAGATTATTGGTAAAATGTTATGAAATAGTCACAAATTTTAAAATAGATTTGAGCGATAAATCTATCGATAAGGATCGACAGCAACAAGACGATATAATTTAATAATATATCTAACGACAGTTTTTAATTATTAATACTGTTTTAAAAAAAACTTCTTCATGCAAATCGTTTCAAGTTGTTTGGAGAAACTTACCATACCCTTCACAGAGTTGTAACTGCGATTGGTTTTTCTCAGTCAGTGAAGAGTTTTTTCTTTCCTTTTCTCTCCTTTTTTTTTTGTTTTTTTTTTATTATTATTATTTCTTGGCATGTTTTCTTTTTGCTTAACGGCGGCAGATTTGAAAAGAATTTTTGCTCGCAAATGAAATTGTTTCCTGTTAAAAGCTAAAAAAAAGAACTACTAAAAAATATGCGGGATTCGATGGCCAGACACGAGACACGTACGAACGTTACCTGGGACCTGGCACCTGCCGTCGCAACGATTGATGAAATTAAAAGGTATAAATAAAAATCTTTTTAATGGTCTGGGGATTTGGAACTTAATTTTTTAATTAAACAACCAGCACACACGGGGACAACGTTGATAACTGAATGGCTAAAGGGAGCAGGCATACTGGCTCAGGGGGCGGGGTGGCGGAGAGGGGGAGGGTTACGAGTGCTGCATGAGATACGAGCAGCAGCCAGAGGCGAATGCTGACTGGGACATTTATGCAAAACAGCCACCGGAGTTTGCCTTTCGACCACTTCGTGGACGGCAGAGCCACTTGTGTGGTCCCAGCAACGTCTGCACTCCACTCGCTCTATCCACGGTCCGTTGGCAACAGCAGCAGCAACATCAACAGCAGCAGCAGCAGCAGAGCCACAACCAGAGCTGTGCCTGTTGGTTTGCCATAAATGTATTTGCTCTTGTGCCCTGGCGCAGGCAGCAAATAAGAGGCATATTTTGCTTAACACTTTTAGCCCGGCTTTATATATAGCTCCCACGATAACATATTAATACCAACCGAGTCCGGCAACAATGTCAAATGTCAGCACATGTCATTTGTCATGGAAGCAGCTCTGGTGGTGGTCACCAGGCTACAAATTCAACTTGATCCTCAACTGCAACACCAGCTACAACTTCTTTGGCAAACATTTGTCACTTGCACTCGGACCACCTGGCAACTCTATAGGGCCATAGAATTGTCTGGTTTACATGCTCAGGCGGCTGTTAAAAAGTGTCTCCTTTGGTATGTGCCGGACTTTGGTATGTGATAGGCCATGTTGGCAGCGGAAATGATGATGATAATTGGCATTGATATGTCCACTCTAACGACTTGTACCAGCAGGAAAATGTGGTGATTACTTCATAGAACAGTGGGTTGAAGTTGATTAGAAATTGAAGAAAAAAAGAGACGCCTTTTTATTTTGAGAAATGTTTGAAAAGCGTCAAACTAAATAAATTGTTAAAAAATGTTGTGAATATTGAATTTGAAAATTACCAAAACGTATTTAATAGAACAAAGGTTTGAGTAATACACACCAAATTTTTAAGCCTCCTTTATTTAGTTACATTTCATTTTATAAGCATAAAATTCCAAAATCCCAGCTAGTAAAACTCATGGAATTTAATTTATATATACTTTTTATTTATACGATTTCTCTGCACACGTTTGAAAAACAATTTATGTGTTTTAAATAAAAAAATAAATTTTATTGATGCATAGCTACAACTGAAATTTAAATTAAAAAAAATAAAAAGAAAAATGTGATTAACTTCGATTTTTGACGCTTTTTATTTATTTATTTTTTTGCGTTACTCGTTTAAATACAAAGAAATGCAATTAAATAGGCGTTTATATAAGAGAATAGAGATAGATTAAGTAAGTAGTTCTTTAAAGAGAGATAGTATAGATGTCAGTGTGTGTGTAAGTGTGTGTGTAGATGTGTGTTATACATGTGTGTGTGTGTGTGTGTGTGTGTGTTTTATACATAAATAATTACAATTATGCTGCGGCTTAGAAATAAACAAATTACAATTTACAATGCAAAATGCAAAATGGCGGCAAACGGGGCAACTAAATTACATGTATTAAAATTAAATGTTAAAATTAATTCATTAATTAGTAGTAGTTTGAAAAAAATAATAATCGTAGTGGTGCAAATGAATTTACAAATGACGAATGAACAGAACCCGCCTGGCCGTTGTCTCGACTGGGCTGGCCTGGGTTTAAATAAATATAGCCGTAAGAATAGTAAGAATGATATATAATAAAGATTGGTTTTTCCTTTTTTCCATTTGTTTTTTGTTCTGATTTTTTGATTTTTTTTGTTGTAGCATTTTATAATATTCGTTTTCGTTTAACATAAAATGTTATATTACAGCAACGCGCATATAAGTACAGTAGTTCAATTTGAGTTTTCTTTATTTAATTGAGTTTTTTCTTTTTAGTTTTTTTTTTAATTTTTTTGTTATTTTACTGTGTTGCTTGTAGTTGTTGTTTCCTGTTGTTGTTGTTGTTAATTGAATTGTTAATGCTGCTGTCAATATCTAGTTAAGTAATCATAAATGTTTCAATTGTTAAATGTTTTGCTTGTTCTTCGTCTTAAGTACACACTAATTAAATTTTTCACCTAAGCATTTTTTGCATTAACTTTTTCTTTTGTTATTATTGTTTAATTTACATTCATACATATTGCTACATATAAACTTGACGCGTTTTTTTTGTTTTCAGTATTTATCAATTGCCTTTTGTTTTTGTATTTTTTTCGTTTCGTTTTTAAATTTTGTTTATGTATTTGGTTTGCTAATTTGTTTGAACTATTTACGTTTTGTATTTCATTATGTTAATAATATATTAATATAAATATACGAGAAACAATTGTTGTTTATATTTATATATATATATATATATATGTATATATATATTCATTTATTTGTATGTAGAAAAGCAGCAGTTGGTTTCGTTTTTTATTTATTTATTATTTTTTTTTTGATTTCACATTTTTTTAGTTACATATTTAATTAATAAATATAACGTTTATTCAGTGTGAATTTTGGTGTTTGTCGTCGTATATATTATACGATTTATATACGTTTCATATGCTTATTGTTTTGTAGCATTTTCGTAGTTTTTTAATTTTTTTTTTTTGCATTTGTTTATAACTAGTTCTTGACTTTGCTAAGTTGTTTTTCTGCAGTTATTTTGCTTTGAGTTTACATTTATCGAAAATAATTAATTTTCATACAATTGCTTGCTATGCTTCAAATTTTGTATTTAGTATTTAAATTTATCCTTGCTCTTTGCCAGCTGTGTTCGCTGTGCAACACTGTTTTAATTTTTATTTATCAGTGTTGAGCAATATAAAACGTTTTTCGATTTGTTTTAAAAAATTCGGTTTATTTTTGCTTTAGTTTCTGAATTTCCCCAATTTCTTTAACTTGTGCCTATTAAAATTTACTTTTTAAGCCTTCAAACTTTAATTTTTTTATTTTTTGTTTTTTTTTGTTTTTTTTTTTGGAAGTGTTTTGCTGTGCGAATTTGTTGTCAATTTGTTTTTGTTTTAATTTTTTTTGTTTTTGCTTGCGTATGAATTTAAAAAACATTTGTTTAAATTTGTTTACTAATTTGCAATTTGTTTTTGGTTCATTATAAAATTTTGAAAATATATATGCGTATGTATATACTTAGTTAGGTTTTTAGTTTTAGTTTTTTTTTTTTGCATTCTTTTTAATATATATTTTGTAATCTCATTGCTAATAAATTTAATTGATTTAGTAAACCAAAGTTGCTAATTGCCTTACATTCAGTGCGTCTAAACATTTATTTATTAAGTTTTATGTTTTTTCTTTGCTGACACCATTTTTGTTTTGTTTTCATTAATTCATTAAAGTTCTTATATTTAAGCAACTTGCCTTTAACAATTTCAGTTTTTGTTTTCATGCATTTACTTCTGTTAGTTAATAGCACATACTCGTAAATAGAAATCTTATTGTCTTTCATTTATAACTATGTAGCAGTTCTGCGAGTTCTTCCATGGAACTGATTTGCTTGACTTTTGTTTTAAAAGCTGTGACTGTGTTCGACTTTTTACAGGCCAATCGAGTGAGTGATGCTTGAGAGTGCGTTCAGTGATAAGCAGCGATATAATTACCACCATAATTACCATTATAATTACTTTAGTAATTAAAAAATGTATATGAACAATTGAAGTAAAGTGAAATAAATTCCAAAGTTTAGTTATAATTGTTTGTTTTTTACTTGTAAAACAATTATATATTGAATATGCATCACTTCAGTAAGCAATATTTTTTGTTTAATTACTAAAGTAACTGAAATTGTAAATATCGTTAATTAAACCAAACTCAACTTTATGTTTTGATGAAATATGGCCTGAGTCTTAATATTTTTTTAGCTGGTGTGCTTTTAGGCGCGTGTAAAAGGTGTGAGTGTGTGTGTGAGTGTAGCCCAAGTTATATATGTATATATATGTGTACTATATATGCATGTATGTATATGTATCAGTTCATTATATAGAGTATATCTATAAATTTTTTAATATACACATATATATATATACATATACATATATATATATATATATATATATTTATAAGTATTTTTTTTTAATTTCGCTTCACTTGTTTAAATTAAAAAGCTTCAAAAAACGTGCTGAGTATAGGTATGTTTGTCTGCATATGTATATATATATTTGTATATATAACTTGACTAATTTTGTCTAAGCCAACTTGTTGCGCACACAAACCGTTTAACTATTAACCGATTGTCGAATCCCTTCCCCGTCCCCTTTGTTTACTACGCGAAATTGCGCAATCGCCGCTGGCTGAGTTCCTGCAGACGCCGGCGCTCGTTGTTGATCTTGATCTTGGCTATGCGTATCGACTCGGGCAGCACGGATGTGGGCGAGGTGGCCAGAAAGCCACTGACAAAGGTCAGCCGACTGTTGTTGCTGTTGCTGCTGCTGCTGTTGCTGCTTCTGTCGTTATCGTTCAAGACATCCTCGAAGACATCGGGATATACGCTGATATTGTCCAGGTTATCAATGTCTATGTCACCCGCATGGTTGCGCACATACGTCAGCTGATGATAGGGCGTGGCCAGCAGCCTTTGCGTTGATTTGCGCAGCGATTTCTTTGTCGTTGTTGCTGTTGTTGCAGCTATTGTTGTTGCTGCTGTTGGTGTTGCTGTTCCTGTGGGTGCCGTCTCGGTTAGCGTGTTATTCAGATTGCTGTTGATGTTCTTGTAAACACTGAATAGCTTGTTGGCAATATGTTGCTGTGGTGTTGTAACAACAGCAATAGCTGCTGCTGAGGCCGCTGCTGCTGTTGCTGTTGTTGTTGTTGTGCTTGTTTCCACAGGCGTTAGTAATCGCGTGTTGGCCGTGGGCATAGCTGTTCCCGTGCGCAGCGGCTTGTGTAGTTGCTGCTGCTTACTGTCCCGCAGCAACTGTTGCTGTTGCTCATTGGGACTGTTGTTGCTGCGTTGCCTGCTGAGCTTATGCGTGCTCTGCACCAAATCAGTCGCTGTTGTCGCTGCTGTTGCTGTTGTTGCCGCTGCTGTAGCTGTTGCTGCCGTGTTGCTCGGCACATGTTGCTGCGTTGTGTGCCATTTGTTGTACATAAGTGTGGCCAGTGTTGCTGCCAGCGGCGTCTGCACCAATTGTGTACCTGTTGCTGCTTTTGCTGCTGTTGCTGCTGTCGCTGCTGTTGTTGTTGTTGTTGTCGTTGTTGTTGCCGAGGTAGTTTTAGCCGCTGCTTTTGCTGTTGCTGTTGCTTTGGTTTCATAGCTGGCCGTCGTCTGCAGTTCATTTTCCTCATCTTCAACCAGCTCCGCCTCGTACTGCAGCAATTCAGTGTCGTTGCCGCTGCTTGATGTTGCTGCCGCTGCTGTTGTTGTTGCTGCTGATGCTTCAGTTTCCAGCTCGGTGATAAATGTGGACCAGGCATCGTAGTTGCTGCTGCTGCTGTACGGTTTAATACTGTCTTCTGCTGTTGTTGTTAGCAACATGTCGCTGGCGCTTGTGCTGCTGCTGCTGCTGCCCACATCTGCCGTAAAGCTATCAATTGTGGCTGTGGGTGTGGCAAACCAAGTGGACCAGGGCTCACTACTGCTGCTGCTACTGCTGCTGCTGCTGCTACTGTAGGCATCATCGTAGCCTGTGGAAAAACTACTGCTGCTGCTGCTGGCGTCCGTGCTGCCATCGAGTGTTGCTGCTGTGGATAGCAGCTGCAGTTGCTGTTGCTGCTGTTGTTGTTGCTTCTTCTTGCGCTCCTTTCTTCGTCTGCCTTTGCGCTTGCTGGCGAACGTTGTTGTTGTTGACGTTTTGGTTGCTGCTGCTGTTGTTGTTGTTGTTGTTATTGTTCTTGTTGTTGCTGTTGCTGTGGCTGCTGCTGTTGTCGTTGTTGCACTTTTGGCAGTCGTTTGTTTCGTTGGACTAGCTGTGTCTCGTTGTTGTTGCTGCTGTCGCTGTTGCTGCTGTTTGCGTCGCCGCTCTCGCCGCTCCAGCTTTTTGGGATCATCGTGATGATGTCGCACCTGATGTTCCTGCCCTTCTTCCTGCTGCTGCTGTTGTTTTGGTACTAATGCTAATTGTTGTTTTTGTTTGTTAGTGCTACTTAGACTACTACT
This sequence comes from Drosophila paramelanica, assembly GCA_035043915.1. Classification (NCBI taxonomy): domain Eukaryota; kingdom Metazoa; phylum Arthropoda; class Insecta; order Diptera; family Drosophilidae; genus Drosophila; species Drosophila paramelanica. The sequence goes on along the minus strand of JAWNMO010000674.1, from coordinate 6,306,866 downwards.
ACTATTATGGCCATGATGCGCATGTTGCATTTGCAACTTTTGATTTTGGTTATTCGATTTGTGGCGATTGTTTTTGTTGCCCGAGACTTTGCGATAGTTGCTGCTGCTGCTGCCGCTGTTGTTGTTGTTGCTGTTGCTGTTAACCATTTTTGCAGCCGTCTCGTGCCATTTTGGTAACGTGTGCTTATGGAAAAACTTCTCGGCATCGAGCTTATTGAACATGTAGCAGTCATTGGTGACTTTCTTCTTCGGCCCCACGGGCTTACCTCTCCGCGTGAATCCGACACGTCGCTGCAGATCGACTACGGAACGGAACACGAAATAACCGTGCACGATGGTCTCGTTGAAATAGCAGGTATCGCGCAGTTCCTTCTGCAATTAGATTGGGGAAAGGGGTATTTTTTATTGTTAAATACATTATTGGGCATCGTTTATGTTAAAACCTTTAGTTAACTAACCCACACTTGACAATGCAATTTATGAGCGGCATTTCCGCTGTGTGAAAACTTGTCGACAATATTTTGACAGCAGCAACATTGACAGCAACAGCAGCAACTGTGAAGCTGGAGTGTGTTTATTTATAAAACACTTGAAATACCAAAACGACAAGCCAAATTGAAACGCGGCTTGATTGTTGCTGCTGTTGTTGCTGCTGTTGCTGCTGCTGTCGCTGGCAACACCTATCTGACTGCCCAATCTGCTATTTCGTTTATATTTTGATGTTAAGTGTTGCAGATGACGCAGATAAGTATTTGTACATGCTGGCAAAGGGTATCTTATCTCCTACACATAAAAAATATATATTCTTGATCAAGCCGATCAAGCCCATCTATTTGTATTTCAATTTTAATGAAAATATATCGGAAAAATCATATCATCATCGCCAAGCTTTATTATATAACTGCTATAGAAACTATTAGTAAAAAAATAATATTTTTTTGAATTTTTTTTGTTTTCTAAGATATTCTGACCTATTTTGTAAAAAAACCCACGCTTCAACTTAACAGTAGAAACTTATTCATATCTATCTTCTATAGCTTCTATAGTGAGAAAAGTGAGAAAAACATTTCAAAATATTCGGACCGTAATTTTGGCAACTATGTCATATATATATTTATTTTAATAGGAAGAGTGGGTTATTTTCTATATGTCTGCAAGGGTATTTAATTTTCGACATTCCAATGACAAATTTGCGCTCTTGATTTTCTTCGATTCGTTTCAGCAATTATGCCATATTTAGTCAAGCCACTTTAATTTTGGCGAGCATCTATCTGTATCTGAATTTTAAATATTTATAGCATTTAATTGCTATTTTCGAACAGCTTCTCAGGAGCCACTCCAACATGGAAGAACTGGCTCGTGTGAAGCGGCTGCCAAGCACAAATTATTTTTTATGTCAATTGGCGCTACTCGCTTCTCGTTTTGTTCACTTTTATCTTGATTCTGACACAAGTGTGATCGAAGTAGTTCTTAATTATTTTTAGAGCTGTTTATTATTCTAGACATAAACAGAAAGCTTGACAAAAATAAAAAATATCATACAATTAAATTTCAATTTTATATCTATTTAAAATTCATAACCATCTATGTATGTTAAAACCAGTTTCAAAAAATTTGTTGTTCTATTATAAACAAAATTTGTATCTGTATCTGCATTTTCTAAAACAAAATTTCTTATTCTTTTTATTTATAATCTTATTACTTTTCTAATTATTTCCCTTTTTGGTATTTAGTTCATTCAATAAATACAGCTTTTCAATAAGAGTCTCAAACATTCCAACCATGATTTAAGTGGTCCACTCAAAACTGAATTGATTCAAACTAACTTTATAAAGCGATTCGCAACCTCAACCCAATCATATGCCACAAACATTAACCTTCAACAAAACTGTAAATAAATGTTTTATAATTCTACGTATAAAGGGGAAAAAATCACAGTACGAGTATTTATTTGCACATAAAATCATGAGTTGGGATTTGCGGCCATAATCGAAAGCAATAAAACGACAAGTGCAAGTTTTGACCTTAGCGATATTCAGTATACTCGAGTTCTATTGTTTGCACAGCGCGATTGCGGCTGGGGCTAACTAACTGTACAATCGTTTGAGAGCTATGAAAGGACATTGAAATATTTTTGCAATTATGGCATATGAAATGCCACGTCATTTGATTGATTGATTAGATATATCTAACAACTGTCATATACTCATATATTTATTTGTGAATTGTTTGTCTGTCGACAATAGTCAATGATTTTTTATGATGACAAATCTATGCGATCCACTCGACTCTTTGGAGTGTTTGCCTATTCGATTGGCATTGAAATTATCTAGCTGGCCAGAAACTGTTACAATGTCTCGAAATTCCCAGCCCAGTTTGATGCTCGAGAACAGTTGCAATTGGGAGCTACGCACGAAAACAGTTCAACATTATTTGTGCATTTTTTCTTATGCAAATATCACGCATACGCCGCGTAAGCAAACAACGAACAAACAAAAAATACAATAATATTTTGTGCCAGTTTTCTTTTTGTGTTAGCAATTTGTTGTCTCGCCCCAGAGTTATAAGCAGTTATTATGTTCATGTTTATGTGCCTGTAATTGCATATGAAATTTCAATATTGTAATAAATATTTTTGTTTTCTGTTGTCGCGCGTTTTTCATGACAGAATTGGTGCAACTGCAACAGGTTTTCATTAATATGACAACAAAAAAACATTCATATAAAAAATGCAAAAAACATTCCAATTGGGTGCTAAACAAATTGTGCTCGGCTGACAGATACTCTATAGTAAAGAGTAATAACTTTTAACTGTGGCTTGACTCTGTTTTAAATGAAAGTAATTTCTCGGAAATGGGTTATACAGATATTAACATATAAGATATACTAAAATATTTAATTTGTTTATTTTTAATTGTTTTTTTTTTTTTCTAGTAATTAGATTCTACATAAATTTGAACAGCACAATGCCACCCTTTATAGGTCTCAGTTTGCAGGGTATGCGAAAAAAATTGGAAAATTTATTTACTCTGGGTAGTGTCTGAGCCGGCGCTTAGCGCCCTGTTGCCGCGCTGGCAATTTATGCAATTTGGCCAAATCGTTCAAGTATCGCCATTGTCGTTATAATCGCTCGTTTGCATAAAACCATTATGTGCTACATGCCATAAATTATAGTGTTTGTACAGTTAGTTTGCATAAAGCGGCAGCGTTTCAAGTACAATGCAATCCAATCCAATGAAATGCATTGCAATGTAATCAAATTTGTTACAAGGCGCCCGCTTGGGGCCTTGGCTTTAAGTACATATCATAACATAGTGTGCGTGTGCGTGTGTATGTGCGTGTGTGTGTGTGTGTGCTGCCATAAAGATGCAAGTACTAGGAAATGGGAATACAGCCCACATATTGCGTATTCTTTCGTCGTTTTTTATACCCTGAACCCATTGAAAATGGGTAAAAAAGGGTATAATGGTTTTGTGCAAATGTATGTAACAGGCAGAAGGAAGCATCTCCGACCCCATAAAGTATATATATTCTTGATCAGCATCACTAGCCGAGTCGATTAAGCCATGTCCGTCTGTCTGTCCGTCTGTCCGTCTGACCGTCTGTCCGTCTGTCCGTCTGTCCGTCCGTCTGTATGAACGCGTCGATTTCAGAGACTACAAAAGCTAGAAAGCTGATCTTGGTCTCATTCGGTTCGTATATTCCATACGCAGATCAAGTTTATTTCAAAACATCGATAACTCTTTCCGTTTTCTTATTATCGATATTTATCGCTTTTTTGACTCGGTTTTTTAAGCATAACTCCCAAACTATAAAAGCTAGAGCCACCAAATATATTTTTTTATGTTCGCGTAAAACATACGAAGAATTTAAATATTTCAGGTTTTGGATACCTCCCCCAATCGCCCCCAATATTGAAAAAACCATAAAAACAAAGCAAATCAAATACTACACACGTGCAAATTGGTTTGTAGATACATTTCGATGATTTGAATAAGTCCTGAAAATTTCATAACGATCGTACATTTAGTTTACGAACAAATCAAGAATCTATTTTCAGTAGTGGGGGCAAAGCGCAGCTGCTTGGCAATTTCTGTGTACATGTGCACGCATACATATGCATATGCAAAATTTGTCTTGCGTTCTTCTAGGAATTTTGTTTGCAACGGTTAAATTGAGTTTTAACACAACAACTCATAGTAAGAGCGTGGTCCAGTTGGTAAGAGTTAGGCCTCGTAACGTGAAGGCCCGGGTTCGAATTCAGCGTTGGTATGGTAGTAAATGTTGAATTGATTTATTTTTTTTTTTTTATTTATAATTATTATTTTTATTAATTTGTATCGTTTTAATAACAACTGCAAAATTTTCGTTTTCCTCGACTTTTTGCGATGGTTAACTAATCTTATATCGTTCGCGAAAAATGTGGTAGTGTGGTGCAGTTGGTAAGAGTCGTGCATTTAAGACGGAGAGAGCGAGTTCGAGCCCCGGTTGTGAAACATTTGTTTTTCCGTTGGTAATTGTTTTTTTTTTTTTTTTTTTAATTTTAAAAAGGCTCAATACTCCTCAACTGCCGAGAGTTTGTGTGTATGTGTTAATTTCTGGGTTCAGGGTATCTACTAGTCGGGCGGTCCCGACTAGAGCAATCTCACTTGTTTATTGCTGAGGAAGCCATAAAGCCTATCAAATAATGTCATTCGAATTTATTTATTTATGGGCATTATCTAAAGCGGGAATCCCGCGAGTCTATGTAGATTTAGTTATCAAAATTTATACGTTATATGTTGAACTGTTTGAGTGCACTTTTCTAAAAACGTGCTATAACGCCATAATTACTAACATTTTACAACTTCATGTCTAGGTTCACTTTTCTTATTACATTCAAAAGTGATCAATTATGCAAAAAAAAAAAGTTTTCTGAAGTTCTTTGCATCAAAAAAATTAACTTGACAAAATTTTCGAATGATTGCTAAATATATGTGGATAAATTAACAATTTGTTCTATTAAAAAAAAACTAAACCCATTTTAGAGAAGCTGGCTTCTAAATTAAATTATGTGTGTTACTACAAATAATTGTATCTTATAAATTCCATTTTAGGAAATCATTTTTAAAATGGTTTCAATAACTTAATATAGTTTTTAGTTTTAACTTAATCTGTAAATGCCAAATCTTTACCATCTGTTTATAGGCTTTTAAAACATTATCATTGAACTATTGATTTATATACCCTAGTTTTATTTGCTTAACTTGGTCAAAACTAGAGGCGAGCTCAAGGTAACTTACCATGCCAACTAATCTCCAGTTGTCGTTGAAACACAAATATCTTTGCGTTTCTTTTGCGTACAGTGCTATTTTGAATTCGTCGTTCACATAGTCCGGGAGGCCGACTATCGTTATATTTTCTGTAAGAAAAAAAAAATACGAGAAAAAACAGCTTTAGAGAGCGTGTGCGGATATTTTAATTAGTGTAAATATTTGGCTGGGGAAAACATTTTTAATTAAATGCAAACACAGACGCGCTGTGATTAAGCGTGTCAAAGCAAGCCGATCTTTCGATTTAGAGGGTATTAGAGGCCGGGGCTGCGGGGAAGTCTGATTTTAATAAGTACTTTAAACACTGAATATTGTTTTTTACACACCCTTCACTTGGCACGTGTTCCAAATTAATTACACACTGTGGAAAGGTGTTGAGGGTTTAAATGTTTGAGATTGGATTTGATGAAATATATATTATTAACAATTTATAAAATATGAATTAGTAGGAAATACTAGAAATTGCATAGATCTATGTGATATCCCTAAAAAGAAAACAAAAAAACTAGGAATTTATAAAAGTGTTATAATCTTTTCAATTTAGCATTCAGTAAAATTTTTGACGTTTCTACTGACTGTGAATAAAACTGGAATCACTGTAGCAATGTTGCCATTGGAGATTTTCAATGGAGCCGGAGATATTTGAAGGTATTCGACTTCTGTTTGCCATCTGCGCCATGTTTGATATTTGCCTAACAGTTAGCATGCCGAAGGTGCTTCAAGGTGTGCTGCGTTCTAATTTTAAAAGACTGCCCGCTGCAGCTGCAGTTTATGATTACATCAGACCAAAAAGTAAAATGGGGGAAATGCATTAAACCCAAACTCAAGTAGTACATATGGAGATAGGTGCGCTCTCTCTTCCTCTCTTTCCCACTCACTATCTATCCACTAATTATAAACTAACAATGTATCTTTGGCCACGCCCCGATGTCGATGTCGACGTCAGCCTTAGGGCTATTGAACTTGCGAGCAGGCACAAAAGTCACTAATAAGTAAAGCACTTGAGCGCAGCCAAAGAAAAGCAACACAGAGCAGAGCGGAGCGGAGTGGAGTGGAGTAGAGGGGTGGTGAGGGAGGGAGAAAAGCCACTCGAGTTGGATTGATAGGTGACTGGGTTCAGCTTCAGCTTCAGCAGAAACGTTGACTGCAACGGCGACGTCGACGTCGACGTCGTCTGCCAGTAATTAAATTTATGCACAGAAATTCTTGGCAAAAGACGCCCGCTGCAGCGGCGGCAGGAGAGTGGGCGAGAGAGGGCTACAGTGGGGATTGGATGCCGCTGCTGCTGTGGGCTCTCATATTTCATAAGCCCGGCAGGGCCCAGGGCCAGCGCGCTTGAATGACTTTGTGCTTCACACCTTTTGGCCAGGCCACTGGCAACAGGCAGCGGCAGCGGCAGCAGGCACTTGGCTTTGCCTTTGGGGCCAACCAGTTGGTAACTCCTGCAACACTCAGAGAAAAGTCGACTAACAAGGGTTAGTTTAATTGTAAAAAAATATTATGAACATTTTTTTATTTGAAGTTTTAAACTCAAAAACGATATGCATAAAAAATCAAATAGTTTTGTTTCTTACATATAAAATTTTGGTTTATGTTTCTCGTTTTATTTTCTTTCAGTGTATACGCCACGTTCTGTGGTCTTTTGTTGTTATTGTTGTGATTCATAGCGCGTTCGCATAACTTATTGATTTCATTAGTTTAGTGACACATACGAGAGAGTATTCTGAAGTTTGCACTTGTGAGTGCTTGCCACCACCTGCTCCCCACCCCACAACACCACTCGATTCCCCACTGCACTCCACTGGCAACCTGTGCCTGCCTAGCGACTAGCACCTCTCCTTCAGCTGTTTGTTTTGCTTGGAGCTGGAGTTGGAGTTGGTTCCTCTACTAACTCAAAGCAAGCCATTTTGCATTGTTTACCTTGTGCATTTCCAGTGGTTTCTCAGTGGGTTCGTTCGACGGTGTCGCTCCTGATGAGCAATTGTGCTAGTTATCATGAGAAGTGTCAGCAACAGGAAGGGGAAAATAAAGAAGTGCATCTGCATATTCTGAACGGTAAGGTTATTGTGCAACCGTAGATAACACAATCTAAGATAGATTTTTGCCGAGCAAATTGTATTGAATATTTTTGAATAGTAAAGCTTTCCAATTGCCCAACCAGAGTTTCCACTTGCATTTACAAAACGATGTTTATTTTTAATACCTCACGATGTTACAGAAATAAAGCGAAGTCCATTTGGGTCTCAAAGTTTTTCACGACAAAATCACATAAAATGCATTTATGCTTGGAATTTTTATGGCTATTGATCGAAGCTATTTTAAAGATTTTTCGGCTCGTTTTGTTTTTCACTCAATAAAAAGCTAAGTTTGGGTCGCATTTTTGCCGCAACTTATAAAGTTTTTCAAGTTGTTTTTTTTGTGTTTTTTTTTTGTGTTCATCTTCTGTTGAGTTTCTAATTAAGTTATTAGTCACAGTGTGGAATCTTTTTTTTTTTGTTTGGTCTGAGTCTTCAATTTATGTTTTTCTCCAACATTTTTGGAATTTTAGAATGGGCGTCGCCTGTTATCGATATCGAGATCTGTGCACTTAAAATGCATCATCATAAATATGGCAAACTAAAACAGGCCTGAGAAGGCCTTCTAATTGTTAGATGCTATCATTCTTTAGACTGATTTCAGACTCGTTATGCTTATGGTTATAAGCATTGAAGGCGGTTTATCATGGTGTGGGTGTGTGTTTTCGTTTTTGGGCATTTTGTTTTAAATTTGGTAGAGTTCTTAAGAGTCAGAGTTAGTGAGAGTTTTTGGCTTTTATTTTATGTAGTCAAGTGAAGAAGTGAAACATTGTTTTTATTTGAAAAGCTAAAACATTCAATACAAGAGGTATTTTTATCGATTTAATTTATATGATAATTCTAATAAATATTAAATTAAAATTATAACAAACAGCCTTTAATTTAAGAACATTCTCGAAACTCCCATTCTGCACTTAAAAAGAAAACCATAACATTTCTTAAAGTTTGAAATGATTCCATTTATTGGTGGCTCTCCAGCTGCGCAGAGGCCGCCAAAAATCTTGATATATAATGTCGAAACTTAAAAAATGTAACGTTCAAAACATTAGGAAAAAAAATCAAAACACATTTAATCGATTAAGATAAAGATAAAAAGAATATTAAGTTCAAAAAAACAAAAGGCGACACAGAACAAAACCAAAACAACACAAAACAAAACAAATAATAAAAAATATATAAAATGAAACAACAAAAGTTTTAATCAAATATGCAAGCAATGAGGCTCATCAACATAAAATTAAAAAATCATAAAATGCTAAACTGCACAGCGTGATCAAAATTCCCCCTCAAAAAAATATATATATACATAAAAATCTGATAATACGTACAACCAATCGCAATATTTGGGCTCCACAAATCTGACAACAAGCTGGGGCGTCAAAATGCCGCCTAATTGCGGCACATGTTGCTGGGAAACAAGCCGGGAGGGGGCAGAGGGGGGGGCAGCAGAGCAACAATAGTGGAATGCCAAGAGATTTTTTTGGCTGTGTTTTATTTTTTATGACCTTACGATGTGCACGTCACACAGCTGGTCACTTTGTCATTCCATCAGCGTGATAAGCATCAAGCGTCGCCCCCATGCCGCGCCCCCCTCTCCACCTCTCCCCACTCCACGCTTGAGTTATGGATCGCACGTAGCCGCCAGCATTTGAATTTGGATTTAACTCAGATTTAACCGGTGGGCGTTGAGCGGGTTGATAAGCATAAATTGCGGCTTATCGATCGCTGGCTGCAGAGTCGCTTGGAAGCGATCTCTATGATAATGACATTTCATGGGGCATATTTACAAGACCTTTACGATTATTGACTGCGCTCGCACTTTCACTCTTCATGCGTTATGATCAAGAGGAAAGCTGCCTGGAGCTATTACTAGAATAAAATGCAGCTCAGATATCGTATTTAAGTGATTTACTGATTAGTAGCTCAAGATTTATTTTATTGGCTATAAAATCGGACTAAATTTATGAATAGAAAATGTTCCACGCATGAAATATTGTTTCATTTATTTCAATTTTTTTTATAAATATTTTTTATGTATATATTCGTAGCAAAATTGATATATATATATATATTCTATATTTGTATTTCAAGAAATTTTTCGATAAATTTCTATTTTTTTGATAACATCATTTTTTAACGCATTTTCTTTCAAAAGCTATTTAAATAATTATTTAATTGTTGATTTATTTTTATGATCTTCTTAAATGTAAGTGTTAAATATCTAAAAAATATTTAAACCATTTTTATAAATATTTTAGCACATGCCAGGATTCCAGAAATCGATAACATTTGTTTTTCAGTGGAATTTTCTAGGACTAAGTACCGTTTTATGAGTTTGCTTTTGCGATAACAAAGATTTCTCATAAAATGTTTTTGCCTTGCACACTGACGATCAGAAGTTGCGCACATTCCTGCCGGTGCAGATCGGTTCTAGTTGGACTCGGAACTATTCCGATTAGCTGTGGTCAGTTGTGGTCAGAGGGCTGGCACTGTATCCTTGGCTAGCGCAGTGCATTGGCCCTTTCCAGGAATGTTGTCTGTGGCAGCGGCAACTGCATTCCGGGAACTTTCTCGCTTTGATGCGGACAGTGACTGCAGCAGCAGCAGCAGCCGCAACAGCAGCTACGTCTTAGATTACGTACGTATTTTGACTGCGTGGTCTAAGTAATTGCTTTTGCAGCAGCGACAACAACAGCGGCGACGATTTGTCACATGTTGCAGCAACTAGTCGCCATTGGGCAGCGTCTCGTAGCTGAATGTGGCACCAACTACTCCGCATTGCCAGTTATTGACGTTTTGTCACGTTTCCTGGAAGAAAACCGTTTTATTTGCTCGTCGCTGGCTTTGGGTTTGTTTGTAAGCCGATGCCACGAAAGCAAAACAAACTGCAACACCAACAAGAAGACGCAGCAGCAGCAAAAATAAAAAAAAAAAAATAGAAATAAAAAAAAAAGAAAACAAACTTCAACTTGAAGCCGTTGCACTTGCCATGCAGCCCATTTATCAGTGGGCGCTGGAGACGCAGTCGTAGTCGTAGGTTTGGGGGCCCTCAGTCTCATATCTCACTGAGACTCCAAACAGCGCTAATTGCATTGGCACGCCCGGCAGTTGAGGGTGGAGAGAGAGAGAGGGCGCACGGAGCGGGGCAAGGGAACACAGCTCGAATGCCACAATTAGCGCCATTTAATGTGGAGCGTACTCGACTTTTACGCACGATTCCTGCACAGACGCCACTCAAATTGGGTGCTCCAAGCGGAGGGCACAGTGTCAATGAGTTAATTAGCGCACGATTTGGCATCTCCCCCCGCCTCTAAAAAAACAGACCCGCCCCCCACTCTACAAGAGCACACTCAAAGGGCCTAGGTTGTGGCATCTGTGTGTCTGTGTGTGGGTGTATTAAAAATGGAAACAAAAAAATCAGTTTTTATTGAAGTCATCGTCTTCTCGCTTTTCTGGGTCAAATGTGTCTCCTCTAATTTATGTAGCGCTGATTGAATTTTGTAGTCCACCAAAGAGGGCAATTAAAATTATTGAAAATCCCACAAAAAGCACCAAAAAATTTAGATAAAAATTTTATAAATTTTGTATCTTTTTTTCTTTCTGACTAGATAAAATTGATTGAAAATGTGCAAAGCTCATAAAATGAAAATGCTAAAAGGCATTCGCTGTTGAAGTTCACATTAAACACATTAATGAATTTGATGTTCATATAAATAACCAAATTAGCTCGCATTTTAGCATACATAAATGGAGTATTTATAGTTTCTCAGTATGTAAATAATTATACCAGTTTTGGTGCGAAGGTTCAAGTTGAAGCATTCTTATGGTTTTATGAATACCATATTTGCCAGTATTAACAATTAAATTTTTTTCTTTCTACAAAAGATTTTTAATATTTAAAGTCTAACATTTCATGTTAATGAGATTTAATCCTATTTTTGAACTTATATGGTAAGAGCATTCAGTAAGTGCACTTGTATTTTATAATTCTTCTTCTAACTTCCAAATAAAAATTTCAATAGTTTTTTTTTTTATTAAATATACATTTCCAGATTTTTGTATTTATTTATTTTTTATAAATTAATGATCATATAAAAACATTTGCAACATAGATCTCTACAAAATATCACTTTTTAAATTTCAATTCGTTAAAAATTCCCAAATAGTTTATGCGAGAACGGTTTCAAGTAAATGGCTGATTTAGAAATATGTGTGAAGATTGCATAAGCGACTTGGTAACTTAAGCTGGCTTAAACGTTTTAATCAAAGTATCTGAGCCCAGTTAACGCAACATGATTGTTGCTGCTGTTGTTGTTATCGATATATGCAAAAGATAAACGTGCAATTAAAAGCTGCTCGCACCATTTATCAATGCAATGGTCAGCAGCGGGTGAGCAGTATCGATGACAACAGCAGCAGCAGCAGCAACAGCAACTAGAGCAAAAGAAACAGCAGCCACAGCAACAGCAACAGGAATAATAAAACTTAATAACTGCGGCCTTCTTTTTTGTGCTGATATTGAAAAAGAAACGGCGACCACACAGGCAGGCGGCATGTTATTTACAGTTAATTGCAGCTGACTGCAGCGAAATGTAAAAATTACATTGATAGTTGCAGCAGACGACAACAGCAGCAGCAGCAACAACAACAAATTGCTGCGGGGAAGTTTCCTTTTTTTTTGTGAGTTTTGTTTTGTTTATTTATTTAGCGGCGTTGCGGTTTCGCTTTCATTGTTGTGGTCGCAAATGAAAAATAAATTGAAACTGGCATTTAATTAAGTTAACTGAGTGCAGTGACGAGAAAGAGAGAGAGGGAGAGGGGTACGCAAAAGGGGGGTGGCTGTGCGGTCAGCAGTCGCTGGCAATTTATAAAAAATAAATACAAATAAATCAGATGTGTGCGAGAGTCGGACTAATTGCAGTTTTATCAGCGCAAGGACGTCTCTGGCCAAGAGTCAGCTCGAGTCGCAGTCCCGGGTTGCAACATGCAACATGCAGCAACCCAAGCGCAACTATTTGCTTTGCAACAAAGTCAACGGGCCGTGCATTTTATTAATTAAGTGCAAACGCAGTCACTTACAAGCCGTTTAAACTGCGTGTTAGCCAACTTGAAATGGCCCTGCTAATGCGCCTAAAACGAACAACTCGAAATTGTTGTTTTGTTATTTATTTATTTTGTTTTTTTTTTTTTGGCTACGTAAAGTGTCAACCGGGCACATAAAATACCAGATGGAAGCTGCAACCTGTGTGCTATTACTGGCCCGGGTGGGCCACTTGTTTACACTTAACTGGCCAAAATCAAATACAAATCATTTAAAAAACGCTGCACGCAAAACTCTGCTCCAACTTGTGCTCAATTGCAACAGCCCAACAACAGCAACAACAACAACAACATTTGCATAAACAAATTTTTTCCTCTAGTAATACCCTGGAAAATTACTTTTAATTAAAAAGGAGTAAATTGTGTTTTACATTCCTGATCAGCATGAAATGCTGGGAGTAGAGAAGTTAGGGTATAATTTTTTTCTGATCTGATAAATTTGTAAGTATAAAGCATTGATTACCTAATTATATATACGAAATATGCAATTTATTTAAGCAATATATATACAATATATATAATGAATGAGATAATTGTTCAATTCAAAGCTATACACAGGGTATCTACCGGACACGCACATTTAAAATTTACTTGATTTTCTCTTTTTTTTTTTTTCTTTTAATTTTCTGCCGCTTTTTATTGGCTTGTGTTTTTATTTTTACTTCCATAAAGCGCTGAGTTATTGTGACAATTTTAATTGTTTGCCGAATTGTTGGTGCATTATATGCGGTCTGAATTATTGTCGAGATACGCGCAGAGGCATTGATTACGTCAGCATAAATTAAGATATACCTGGCGCTGATTTATGCGGACAGGTGTTAATTGTCATCGATTGGCCAATGAATAAGTATCCATAAGTATTCCCATATACACATTATACGCACGAGTATCCACCCAGCAGGAAGCCGTTGGCGTGGGTGACAATTTGTTTTAATTTTCTTTTTTTTTTTGATTTTTATATTTTTGTAGCGGAAAAAACAAGCGCTAATTGAATGCACTTAAAAGCACGAACAACTCATGTTTGGACAACTGATAAACTGCACTTTATGGTCCGTGTAATACCAGGCAATCCATATTTATATGTATTTACATAAATGTTGTCGAAATATGCCTCCAAATTTATGGGAGTTTCTTTTCTGTTTGCGGCACCCCATAGGGTTTCATGAGCTTGTAATTGCGCAAGTAGGGTAATGGCTATCGCAGATATGTTGGTTTTAATGTGGCTGGGTAAATGGGCCGTAAAGAGTTACGATTCTGAGGTAGTTAAATTTACAGCAAAATAACCATCAAAAACAAATTTATGGTGCATCCATTAGTTTAAGGAAGACAAAATATCACTTGATTTCAGAAGTCATTTGAAGTTGAGCAGGGAAACAAAAAATTTGTATCCATCAATTGGATAAAACAATTTTTATATGCTCTTTTACGGTGTGAAAAAAAGTATAAAATGTTCCCGGATTTTGAATTTAGAAACTCTCTTATGTTTGCCGAAACTAATCAAACAATTTTCAAATAAATAAAGTTTTTACTTGATTTATTTGTTATTAAAAAATTTCGAACTGATATATTTCTGATGGCATTTTTAATTTTTGGATGGCAGAGTTACACTCAACTGAAACGTTTTTATTGTTTTTCGTATAAAAAACTCTAGATATTTATTTTTATACTACATTCTAGCAATTATTTTTAAAAAATTCCACTCCCTATTGTTTCTTCTGAACTACTCACTTGATCACTTTAAAACTAATCCAAATGTAGTTATCATGCTTTTTTTTTTAGAACTCGTGTTTTTAGAGAGCAGCACTTGAAACTATTTAGAAGACCACCCAAAGAAATTCAACTTAGCCAAAAACAGAAAAAAATCAGATTTTCATAGTTTTGCCCTGAGGTTCAAATTGCTAAGGGGGCGTGTCCGAAGCACTTACAACATAATTATTATAGAGGCCAACAAGCAAGGACTAGGCCAACACTACGAACAGTTCTGGGCCGAGAAAGAGAGATGAGAGCGGTTTAATGATGCCATTAATTAGCAAAAATGACCAACAATAAGAAAACGCTCTATACAAATTTAACACCCTTGAGGGACAGTAGAATAGGGCATAGGGAGCAGGAGCAGCAGCAGCAGGAGCAGCAGGGGCAACGGCAGTTGGCCCAGTCCTTTTGGCCTGTTGTAACACCTTTTGATTTACGTGCAGAGCTCGTGGGCCATAAAACAGAGTTAGAGCCTTTTTAGGCCTAAGTCGAAGCCTGAAACTGAACTATGTTTAGCCGGCTCATGTAACGCGGCAGGGCGCCGTTTGTCTTAACAATTTTTATTTGGCCCAGAGCGCCTGCCGGCTACGTGAACAGAGCTCACGAGCTGGAGAGAAAGGGAGAGAGGAGGAGAGGAGAAAAGGAGAGGGTAAGGCAGCACCCACCGCACGTGCAAAAAAATGAAGAAGACAAAAAAAAAGTTGTAGGCATAATAAAAACGTCATGTCCTTGTCTGCTTTTGCCTAGCGGTGTGTGTGTGTGGCCAGCCCGGACCAAACAGGATTTGACCAGGTCCAAGGTGCTAAGTGCGGCCGGCTGAAACATATTTTGTTTTTGTATTTGTTTTTTTTTGCTTTACTTTTGTTCTGTGTGTCTTTTATTATCAGTAATTTTTGCCAGCCAACATATTTCACTATTTTGTTTCTATACCCTGTACTATTTGAATGCGAGTAGGAACGGGTATATTGTAAATTGTAAACAAAAATATATGTATTTAAATAATATAAAATTCAGCTGTTTACAGGGTAGCTGTGACACTTATGCATCTTTTTATTCATATCCATAGTAGATGATTTAGATACAGGGTATTTTATAACCCGTCACGCCGATACGTCTTTGTTTCTTGTTTTGTTTTATTGTTTTTAGCGCGTCATTATTTCTACTTTAACGTTTGTTTGTTTTTCTGCGGGCCAGGACAGCAGCAGCAGCAGCAGCAGCGGCTGCTAGGCTCAATATGCTTCCCGCCCCTTTCGCCCCTGCCTTGGTGTCCCCTGGTCGGTCGGGGCGCATATCATACGCAGGCACTGTTTATTCTGACATTGAGTGACATCGCTGTGCAACTGTCAATGTTGCATTTCAGTTCAGTTCAGCTCAGCTTCAGCATTTCAGTTCTTTTAGTAGGGTTTTTTTTTAAGCCTGGTTCCCTCAGCTTCACCTTAATTAAGGCTTCAGGTGTAAAATGCTCGTAAAATGTTCGGCGAGCGCCGCTGCCCGAAAGCAAATTATGCGAACACACACATCGGGTGTGGCACAGTGAAACCCTCTCCTATATCCTAACTCGATCTCTCTGTCTTTTACGTGCTGTCTTTTTTTTAGCCCGGGAATATTGCAAATCGATTCGTTGGAAAAATAAACTTGAATTGTTGCACTGACAGCGTCGTCAGCGATGATGATGTTGATGTTGTATGATGAAAAAGTTAAACACGTAACGATTTAGTAATGCTGATGGGTTGGAGACAAAATGCCTCTAGAAACTTGTATTTTATGAATGAAATACATACTCAACTCAATAATCAAAAACTGAAATCCTTTATATAACTCACTTAAAGATTTTCAATCTTCGATTAAAAATGTTTGCTGTTGCGAAATCTGCATTGTTGAAACTTAAGGTTATTCTCGCTTTTTCTATCTGAACGTATTTTTTTTTGGTTTGGACATTAAATTTCTTCCTATCTCTATAAGTTGTATTGCTTACCACTTTCTTTAGCAATCTTAAAATTTTTGTTGGATTAATTTCTAATTTTAGATGTTTTCTGAATATAACTTATCTTTTATTCTCTTTCCAGTTTGTGTTTAATCTATTTTTAATATACACTAAAATTTCATTTTAATTTCTTTTCCTGACTTTTGCTTCTCACTCAATCAGATTTTTTTTCACTCTTTTCCTCCCTCTCTCACATTTCGCACTGTTCCTGGCGCTATAGCTCATTTAATAATTTGCGCTAATCTATCGTATTTCTCGACACTCTGGTCTTTTTGACTTTCGGCTCCTCGTGCCAGACTTCTCGGTCAATGTCCTATCCTTATTTTATTTTTAGTTATAATTTTTTTTTTGACTGAATTTTGTTTTATGTGGCCCAAAAGCTGACCTGTTACCTGCAAATCTTTTCGGTCGGCGGCTGCCGCGTCCCTTTAATAATGAGATAAGAAAAAATTTTACGTTCGTTGTATTTTTTTTTAAATTTTATTTTGGTGTTTTAGTTTTTGTTATTTCTGGCAAACTGTGGCAGCGACAACAGGAGCAGCTCCACGCGGATAACTCTATTAAAAATTATTGAAAGCATTATTTTATGGCAGTCGATGGCCATGGATTGGTTTTGCCAGCGGAAATCGCTTAATGGTTTTCCAAGGAAACCATTTCGATGGCCCTTAGCACCCCGCCACTGGGGTGGTCTCTGCCCGCAACCCTCCCACAAACGCGCTTGGTTACGTCAGTTAGCCCGGTTATCGCTGTTATTCGGCCCGCAATTACCTGCTACAAATGATGTGCCAATTGTATGCCATCAGAAGACTACGCCACCCCATCCCCATTCTCCCATTCCCCAATCCCCATTTCCCATTCGCAGCACTCCCCAAATGCCCAGCCAAATGGGCAATTACCTGTGCTACAAATATTGCCAGCAAGGTGTCGGCAGGCACGCATTGTCATTTAGTCCAGACACAAGTACGAGCTGCAGCACGAATGTGAACTCGCGCCTGAATAGTAATGCGAATGTATTCACAGTGAATGAAAAGTGAAGTCTTAAATAAAAAATGATTCTACAGCAATTAACTTCTTGAAAATATTATGTCTAGGGCTAAAACTAGTTGGAAGTCTTAAGCAAAATTGTTGCGAAATGTTTAATTTCTGTTGGGTTGGCTTTTAATTATACTTGGATCGAAATATTACAACATTTGGATGTATTTAAAAAATTGCCCAAGATTTATATTTGAACAATGTTTGACGTGCTTCAGAATTATGAGTTCAAATTTGTTGGCTAATAATTGTTGTCACTGTGATAAATGTAATTGAAATGAAATTGCTCAACTGCCTGGAAATCCTCTTTGGATAAATAAATGTAAGCCGTGATCAGTTTCGAAACCGTGATCGAAAAGTAACAGCACTGCACAACACTGGCACACCGGGAGCCGTGCCAGCAGCTTGGGGCAGACATCTAACAGATACAACGAAGGCGTCGCGTGCAGCGCCGAAACAAAATGTGCCCCATACAAGCGACAGACACGCAATTTTTGTTCACCGAAACAAGTAAAAAGCGCCAGAAAAATCGAAAAGCCGAAAAACCCGGACGCCCTACTGCCGCTACTCAGCACATTAACAACTGCTTAAATACACAAGTTTTTCGCTTTTTATTATTTCATTCGTATGATTAAAAGCTTCATTTGCATGAAGGTGGAGGATGGCTGGAGAAGGGGGAACGAGGGAAAGTGTTTGAAGTGCACGAAAAAGTCTCGGCCAAGACCGAGACCCGGGCCAAGTTCGAGTCATGCAAGGAAGAGAGTAGGAATCAACGCGAACGAAAACTCCGAAACTCAAACTCAGAATTCAGAACTCAAATTTGCATAGCTGCACGCGATGCGGACGACTTTACGTAATTGGAAAGTGCCTGTTCAACGAATAAAAAGAGAAAATACCAGAATGGAACGTGTCTCCCCTCAAAAAGAGAGTGGGAAAAATGTGAGGAAGAATGGGGGGAGGGGTTGGGGGACTCAGAACTCGCCGTTGCTATTTAGTTGCTGCCACCTTGTAAATGAATTGATTTATTCGTGCGGCGCAAGCCAACTGACAAATTAATGCATTTCCGTTCTGCGGCATTATCAGCGCTGCCAACTCGAGCTGACAGCTGTCGAGATATTGGCCAATCTCAGCCACATAAATACTAGATATAAAACTTTTTCGTACATGTGTATAACATACATAGTTTTTATTTTATGTTTTTAGCTGGCGCCTTCAGTTGCGACATTTCCTGCGCTTATCGACAAATTTCTCTGTCATTCTTGGCCAATTCTTGGAAATTGTTTGGATTTAGTGAAAAATATTTTCAAAATTTTAAATCGTGAGAGACTAAGGAAAATATGTATATGTATCTAGAGGAATATGGTATGCGGAGGATTTGCAATAGAAGCATTTTACATTTAAATATGATGAGGGAATAAAAGAAGAAAACAATAATTAAATGAAATATTTTGGTATTAAAGTCAAGAAGTAAAATAAAATTTTTGAAATAAAAAATTAAGAATTTTCAGTTTTTGTATGAACAACAAAAATTTCAACAATTTTTAAAACCTTTTAACAACTTTCAGTCAATGTAATACATAATCTTAGAAAATTAATTTTTCCATTTCAAATGTTTCAAAGAAATTGTAATATGTAATCATAATCATATTCCATAAACTTTGTAATTTTAACAATTTTCAATTTGAACAAACAAAAAATTCAAATCCCAAAAATCAATACTCATAGTATCCTAGCCCAACAAACTGGCAGCTGCTGCTTTATGATCGATCAATAAAAATCAGGCACATCGATAATCGGTTAGATGATCTCTAGCCTGGTCGTAGTAGCACACTTCAAGCCATTAAATAGTGCATTTTACGAGTCGCAAACAGACCAGAACCAAAGCCAGAAAGATATCTCCGGTATGATGTTTAAAAAGAAATGCCGCTTTCATGGCTAACAGATAAAAAACAAAACGCCGCCGATCGGCGCTGATCAACGGCGCAATAAATTCATCAAACAAATAACGTTGGCCAGCGGATCAGCGAGGGGCTTTAGCTGTTGTTAAGTCCCGGCTCTGTGCGTTATAATCGACAAGGAATATTAAAAACCACAAAACTATAATCAGTGCGATATGATCGTCGGCGCTGCCCCGGAAAACATATCAATCTCATGTGGAACAGACGCAACGCAACGCAGCGCAACGGATCGCATCAGCCACCGTTGTGGACCCTTTTTTTTTGTATTTTGTTTAAGCCATTAACTGGCTGCAGACGACCTAATGGACATGATCTTTCGTCACTCCCAGCAACAACAAAAGGGAATGCACCTTTTTTTTGTTTTTTTTTTTTTGTATATTTCTAAACATGCCACTTCTCTTTCTATCACTCTCATTCGCTCTCGCCATCCCAACGAGCTCTAAAGTGGCATAAAAATCGAACCCGGCAACCGGCTACAGCGAGGATCGGCCTGATCTTGATCTTGTGGCTCTGTGAACACGGCGTCTGCCGCCTGTTGTTGATCCCTAAATACCCTTTAAATTGTACGTAATTCCCTGCACGGCATTTATCATCATTATTATCGAGCACACAGCGTCGATTCGGTGGACACTTCAAGTCCTATGAATAATTTGCTTTGCGATGAGATTCGATTTTTTCGTTGCTGTGTCATAGCTGGGAAATGAAATATATCGCTTGAAATTCAAGTGGAAATTTGTAGAATATTTTAATTGTTTTTCTTTTGTCAGCAGAGGCAACTTTAATAGTTGGTCTTTTGTTTGTTTTTGAATAAAGGTTTGCAGAAGAAATTACAGATATTATTGCACGATTTATAGGGATAAGCGATAGAAATATTTGTGATTTTGTAATACATTTGCAAAATCTTTCTTGTTGATATATTTATCCCTTTTTATAATTACAATTTTTAATTTGTAATATTTAAAAAAAATTTTATTTAATAATTTTTCTATGTTAATGCCAATAGATAAAATTATCTCAAAGAAGAGACCTTCTTCGCTCAAAAAATCAAATTCAAAGTAAGCTTATAATTCCCAATTGGTTCTAGACCAGTTTTAACTTTGTCATTTATGCTAACAATATGCATGAATATGAATATGTCATTTTGGTTGGTCCATGAAAAGAATTCGTTCCCACGCCCAAAAAAAAAAACCGTATGCTATAAATTCTTAGAACTTTTGATTTCAATGCATTGACTAGCTGAGAGTTTCAACTCCTTTGTCAGTTGCGTTCGAGAGTGAAGTGCGTAATTGCTGACAAGGCAGCTCCTGTCATTTGGAACCATTTGGAGATCAAAAACGCAAACGTTCTCATTACCAATAGGAAAACGAATTGAAGAACAGCGCTTTGAAGCCAAGCCGAAGATCAGAAACAAGGCATTGTTATTTAAATTCAAGTAGAATGAGAGAGCAAGCGCGATTGTGTGTAAAAGAGACAGCAACACCTGAACGGGGCTAGACTTGGACACGGCAATAGGGAATAGTTTTTTCGTTTTTTTGAGAATGGGAAAAACTACATGAAATTGGCGCTTAAATATTTTCATAGCAGTGTGGGAAACAATAATATTGAAATAGAGAGAAACAGAGAAACAGTGAAAAGTAGAAACGCAACGAAAGAAGAGCTCACAAGGAATGAGCTAAGAAAGCGCATTTGCCTTAACCTCCCCTCCTCCTCCATTCTCCGCCTGCTTACTTAAACTGTAAACTTGAAATGGCCACTTGAGTTTTGAAGCGTTAAGTGGAAATCAATGGCGGTATGCGCTAGGGACCCAGGTCCGAGGTTTGAGACCCAGCAGAAAGATCGAGTGAAGCAATTGACCAAAAACTGTCGAACCTGCCTCTGAGTTTTATTTTGTTGTTGTTATTGTTGTTTTCGGACGACTGACGATCGGCAAGCGGTACACTTGTTCAGCTTTGTTGTTGACCATGTTTTTTAACCGTTCTCTACCTCGTTTTTCTCATTTTGGTTTTCTTGTCCTAGACATTGGAGCGCGCGCGCGGTAGGTAAAAAATGCAGTTGAGAATCATTTTCTGTTGTTGTTGCTGTTGTTGTTGTTTTCTGCTGTCGTCGGCGTCTCTTGGAAATTTGTTTGTGCGCAACGGAAATGCATTTATTTGTCCACAACTTGGACGGCGTTTAATGAAGTGACCGCCTCTCAACACTCCACTGGGCCGCACCAGAGTCAAACTCTTTGCCACCGCGCGGGGCGTTAATTGATGAATCTGCGCAGCGCTGCTCGAACAGGTTCAATGACTACCCCGTACCCCTGACTAGCCGACATGTGCTATTTCTTGGAATTTTCACGGCATGATTTCCTTTACCAAAACTTTCATACATGTTGTGTTTTTTTTTGTTTTTTTTTTTTTTGGGTTTTTTCATGTTAAACACATCTATTTAAATTTTAATGATGTTTGTAATGATGGTGCTAAATATTTCCCACATTATTATCACCTATTCGTATAGTCCACAGTCGAAGTCATTGAGAAAATCTTTTAGTTTGCAGCTTGCTTGATGCTGTAAAGGCCGTCTTTGATTTTTATAAATTTACAATATTTATTCGTTTATCAAACTCAGCGTTGACATTGAGTTTAGCCTCCACATAAATTCTGAATCAATTTCTTGTTTGGGTTTTGTTTTAGTTTAGCGAAACGTTGGAAAAATTATAAAATGCATTTAATGTATGTAAACAAAGCTTTGTATTTCAATAGCTTTACTTTGGAGCGTTGGCTTAAAAAAATCAAATTACAAATTATAATTTGTTTTTAAATAAGAGCCTATAAGAGAACTCTAATATAATATTTTTACTTTTAGTGGCAAAAAAAAACGAATTTAGTGTAAGTCTTCAATTCAAAAAAAAAAATGTTCACAAATTACAATTTCCTTAATTGAAATACACAAATTTTTGCTTAATAAGAAAATATTGCTGAAAATAGTTGTTAAGAAATGCTGGTCTATAGGATAAAATATATGTAAGCTATCTAATCATAAAAAGTCTTGCCATAACATACGAAGGTTGTATGATGATATAGTTTTGATATGAACCAATAGCCAATCAAAAACATAGATATCATATATTTGGCTAACAAACTTAAGTTTGGGGCTGGTTGGGGTCTCTGGCGCTGGACAACCTTCAACGAAGCCCAACAATACTAAACAATTTTAATGAACTACAAGGCAAACACACACACACAAAAACAAAAAACCTCCATTGAAATGAACTTCTGACTGAAAATAACTGAGCATATAAAACAATGATCAACTGGGACTTGGACCAAACCCTTGTCTATTTGATCAAGAAATTAACAGCTTCGGACTTGTTAGACGAGCGCCGAGCTGCGTACTCGATACTCTCTGGAGGTTGAGGTGTTGATTGGGCAACGCCCTGGACACCACACCGATGTTGCCACTAGATGCTTCTCCGGGGTGGGAGAGAGAGAGAGAGACAGCTAGAAATGATTGCGTTCTTAAATTTATGAGCGCACATGATGGGCTATAAAATGTTTTATAGCCCAGGGGCTACTAGTAGGGCAAGTCCCTAGATTTTCTACCCTTTCGATAGACGTGGCGCATACCACGACCTCAACAATTTTCGCCTTTGAGCAGGGCAGACTTTAGTCTCCAAATTAAATCATGTGATTTATTGCCATGTTGGCTGCTGGATTTAATTCCCGGTGAAAATTTGTGGAAAGCGCGGCGGTTTTTGTTGCGGTCTGTTCTTATATTTTGGGGTGGGTGAAAGTGCCATTGATTGAAATGTCAAGATTCATTAGGCACGAGGCGCTCAATTGCGCCCGAGCACAGGAGCGGTTTAGCGGCAGATGCGGGTGCAGACTGAATGGTATTTTTAATGTTATTGCTAGAAATTTCTGCCTTGGCTTTATTTTGTTGTTTTTCATTATAGTTATGTTGGGAAATATTTGAAAATTTTGTATCTAATTCTGCGAGAACCTTGAGCCTGTTTTTGGGTGGAAAACCCCGCAAATAATTTGTGCACAAGTGCGCATTGGGTTAAACCCAAAACAGCTTAGTCCGCCGGCCGCTCGTAAAACCCAAAACCAAGCCATAATTTTTATTCATAAAAACCAAGCATAATCCACGACTACCTGAGCTTCCTGCCCAAAAATATTTCCCGCTCATGCAAATGAATGAAACGGTATCTAAGGCCCGCCGCAGTGGGCGTGTAAATTGACAAAGGAACTTTTCGCACATTAGTTATAAGTGCTCCGGCCCTTTTTTCTTCATCTGTGTTTCTGTTTTCCTTTTCTATATTGTTTTATTATTTTTTGTTTTAAATACCAGCTGGAATTTTTCACGCGCATTTTGCACCTGTTGTTTGGCATTTGTCGTGCTGCTTGAAAATGTGCAAAAACACGGCGGGTAAAAACAATGGACGAAACGTTAGGATATTTAAGGTCCTGCTGGTCCGTAGCTCGTGCTGCGACCCTTCGGCCCTTGTGAGGTACCTCAGTTCGCCCCGAGCCGAGCAGCTGCAGGCTGGCAGGCAGGCCGCAGGCAGCTATATCTAATTAGCCATGGCCATCGTTGTGCGGGCTGCTGCGAAAAATGGTCTGCATTTGTGGCCTGCCGACAAAGTCCAGTGAAAGTTGACGCAGTTCGTTGCGAAGTTTTTATTATTATTTTTTTTGACTCAACAGTCTCAGCCATAAATTTGCCACTTTATGCGGCCTATCGGCAAAGAGATGCAGAAATCTGGCCGCGTGCTTCAAAAACAAAATGTGTAAATTGCGTTTCCTTTTCAATTTAGAGTTGGACGTGGAAAATTTAAAATTTGGTAGTATGAAGAGCTAGAAAAACTGTGTCTACTTATGTGTAAGCTGGGCTTACAAATTATTTTTATTAAAATTGTTCCTGAACCGGTTCGATATTTGATTGCAAAAATAAGGTTCAGGCTTGAATTTTGTAAAAATGAATTATAGCTTGAATGTGAGTGACATTATATACATATATATTTTTTGATGTCATATTCAAAATACGAATCAAAATTTTTTAATTATATAAATTAACACTTTCTTTTTACTAATAATTATTTCTGCAAACTGGTTCGAAATTGTTTATCGCATATGCAAATGTGGTTCGATTTTATATTAGGCTTATCATGTAAGTTGTAATTATGGATATGTTATATAGACCAGAGGAATTAAAATTATATAGCCGTATTTAAGATTTAAATCACTTAACCCGTTTTCAAAGTGGTTTGAAAATGTTTCCAAGTTAAATTATTTAAAATTTAAACATTTACTGTATAAACATATCGAATGACAGCTTCTGTTTTAACTATTTAGAAATTCAACAGTCATTTATTTTCCCCTTTTCAAAATAGATAAATGCACATCAAAGCTTCTATTGATACTTAAATGGTACATGGAATACCTAAGTTTTTCAAGCACAAAAAAAAATTTGGGTGAGATAAATGTGAATGAGTGGCATTCCAATACGTTTGCAACATTCGAAATAAATGAGAAAAATATTGAATAGTTGCACTTGTAAATGTAGAGTCAGGTTTTTGGTCAAGTCAAGTGGATGTGCCAGAGGTTGAGGTTGTGTTCGTTCGGAGTATGGGATGAGACACTTCATATGCATGATCACATTGTCATTGTCATGGAAATGAAAGCAATAACAATAACAAAAACAACAACCGAACATTGTTGCTGAATGTGTGTTGTTTTTTGTTTGTGAAAGGCTGCCATAGAAAATGTTAAATTAGATGGCAACAAATACGAAATGTGAAGGCATTTCCTGCAGACGTGTCAATAAACAAATAATACTCAAGAATATCAGCAGAGAGCAAGAGAGAGAAAGAGAGACAGAAAGATGGAGCGCTTGAGTGAGAGAGGAAGGTAATAAAATGTTAGAAATGTAACAAGCGCACTTGAGCCGTGTTTTGTTTGGGTTTTTTCCTCACCTCTCATTTTTTTTTTTAAGAGTTAGGACTTTTGGGGAAGTTGTAAATTAATTTTGTTACACTTACGTATCTGTGAAATGTCTGTCAGTGAGACTGTTCCTTCCGCAGCAAGGTGTATGGCTTTGTTGTGTGCACACTGTGACATTATTACGTAATCTTCTACTGTACATAATGCACCTGAAATCACCACCTGAAATAAAAAGCGAGCATAAGTGGCAGTTACAATTACAGAGAAAGAGAGTATACATATATATATAAATATATCTATTTTTGTTTTAATTTTATCACTGGTCGTACTATCACACTATCGCACTATCGCGCGTATCTAAAACAGCCAATCAATATTGTATCTAAGAGATACAATACACAACAACCTAAATTGCATACCAGTGTTTACACCTTGTCAAACGCGGCACACACGCACACTTGCAACTATTCCCCGCGCCTTTTTATGACTTCCTCGGCGCCACCCCCTCACCATCAACCTCACCCTCACCTCACCCTCACCTCAGTCGCGTAGCTCGGTAGTCTTCCAACAGTAATTTATCATGTTTGATTTGTTGTCTCTTTTGATATTTTATAACATTCATTCATAATCGCGCTTTTGATTTAATGAAATTATTGTTTTTGTTGCTTTCTAACCACTGTGGCGGCTTGTTTCGCTTGTTTCTATTATTTTTATTGGGCCAGGTCAGGTTGTAAATCAGAAAGGCAACTGGATTGAGTTTTATTCGGCCCCCAATTGTCAATTTACGACCTTTTCCATAGCACCTGTTCTGTTGCACAAATAGTTGCTTAATTTGGACTACAATATTCAATGTTTTTTGATTGAAATGCAGTTTTTTGCGAACAAATTTATGGAATTAAGGTAATTATTCAGATGTAAATAAAAAAACTGATGAAAATTATGGTGATCACTTTGCCGTTCTCTGCGCTTCTCATATTACTTTAAATATCTAAAAAAAACTCTACTTAATTTCTCCTTCTATTACCTTCATTATGCTCTTACTCTTTATGATTACATTTAATGCTGTCGCCTCTCTATGCGCTTCTCAAATTAGTTTAGTTATCTTTTAAAACTGATTACATCCCGATTTCTATGTGAAGTTGTTAGTGGTTTATCAGCCTGCGTCCCCACGCCAACGAACCCTTCAGTTGAATTAATTGTTTGGCGCCACAACAAAACCCTCAACTTTGAAGACCACCCAATTGAGGCCCCCACACGCACACATGTTAGCCACTCAAGAGAGCACTTGACTGCAGTCCAAGGCCTCTCGAGATTGGAACCGCAGCCTCAGTCACAAATTAGCCAAGTTACTTCCTCAACTACTTTGATACTCGACTGGTTCTGGCTCTGGTTCTTGTGCTGGTTCCGAAAACAGAAACTAAAACTGAAATCCATCGAAATCTTATCTCACAATTTGTGTGGCTGGGGGAGGGCACCATATCGCCTACACCCAGCACATTGGAAATTTATGCTCCTCATAACCTCGTTTCATTCTTTGCCACAAAGTTTTCCCAAGCGTAGTTAACGCTACTTCAACTTAGTTCAAGATACAGAAACGTTAGGGCGAGTCGCGGAGAGGGGCGGGCTGGTTGGTAAAACGCATTATTTTGTAATTATCGACAGAGTTCTAATAAATAAAACGTATGTGCGACGTTGACAAAGCAAAAGAAGAAGTAAAAACACGTCGCAAGGCCTCAAACAACACTTTTTGACTGGGCTATATTTTTTCTTCATTTTTTTTTTGTGGGTTGATGAAATTATGAATGAAGATAAGGTATGCCACAAAACTTGAATGGGGATGTGTGTTTGTGTGTGTGTGCATGTTTGTTGGCAAGTGCTATGCGTTGTTGTTGCTGAAGTTGTTTGGGGAATTGCTACCAATATTAAGTTCCATTGACAACAACAACACAGTCAAAAGAAAAGCTTAAATACACTTATCTAATATACAATTTTTATAGCATTATATCTAGCTATTTTGCAACCCATATAAAATGAATTAAATATAGTGTTTAAAATACCCAAAATATAACTATTGTTGAATACAATTTAAGATTTTTTTTTATATGAATCAAAAGCAGGTAAATTCGAATCAAATATTTCAAGGTAGCTTACAGGTAACTCGTCTGTCAACTGGGCCTAGTTTTAGTTAGTCTTATTAGTTATACTGGATATATTCAAGTCGAGCATTATTTTCAGTATTTCACTTAAAACTCGACTTTTTTCTAGGCATTGCGAAATGTGTTTAACACAAATTTTCATGCAAAATTCTTGAAATGTTTTAATAAATGTCAAAGTAATTCACCCAGTTTTTTTTCATTATATATTATAATAAACCAGATAATGCTATTAAATGCGTGAAATCGTAGATGTATTCGCATAAAAGCAAACAAATTTAAGATATGCAATCGTCATTATAATTATTTATATTAAAATGTGGCTTTTGAGCTTAAGTCCCCTGCATAATGCGAGAATACTGATTGGATTGGGGTTACTTGGACTGTATTGAAAGCTTAGAAAAACTAATAAAAAACAAAAATATTTTCGTACGCTTAGAAAATAGTTTAAATATTTTTAACTTAAGCAAACTCAAAGTATTCGTAATGTTTAAAATATTTAATAGGTCAGTTTTCACTCAGTTTCATTAATGATTTACTTACAATAAAAAAGAGCAGTCTTTTTAACTGATTCGACATTCATTCGGCGATTAATGTACATAATTTTAACCCATTTACTGCCAGCTGAGCAGTAAACTAAAATTGCGTCCTGATCGTCCTGATCGTATCCGCGTCAACGTCTAACAATCTGGCAACGCTGTTTGATTTCGCTGACATTGAGGTTAGAATGCAATTTGTGGGCGTGGCAAAGTGATCGTCATTAATATCAATTGCATTTGCTTATCAAATTTATTTTTGTCTCACTTTTCGCATTACTTCACCATTTTTGTTTTGCGCCAATTTTTTTGCATTTTTTTTGCAATAACTTTTTGATAACGATTTTTTTTTGTAAAATTGTAAATTTGCCGCGTTTATTGGCTTGTTTTTTTTGCTGTGTTAATTAACAATACAAATTCCAGGCGGCTCAGCGCACACACGCACACACACACACACACTTGCACTGAGGTTGGGGGCGGCGGCGTTGGCACTTCCGTTTCCGTTTGGCAAAAAAGCTTGAAAACAACAACAACAATTTGTAGCACCTGTCACGTATTTGCACTGATTAGCAGTGACTTTTGTTTATGTTTTTATTTTGTTTTATTTTTTTTGCATATTATTTAACATTCTTTTTTGCGTTGCCAAATAAATTGCAAGTGTTGCCCGCGTAACGGTAAGCGCGAAAAACGGATTTGAATTCGCGCACACACACACATAGAGTGAGAGTGAGCGAGAGGGCGGGAGGGAGAGAGAGAGATAGATAGCGAGAGAGACGCTGTTGGTCCGCAATTGAGTTGGCAGCGACGTTGAACGTCTTTGCAGGGCGATTGAATTATCGAGACTAACCGAAACGAAACGTGCGACATTTTCTTGTTGCTGCTGTTGTTGCTGTTGTTGTTGGTTACGGATACGGCCAACATAGCAGGCGACGTCAGCGACTGCGCCCGCAGCAGCAGCAGAAGCAGCAGCAGCAACAGCAACAGCAAAAGCAGCAACAGCAATCAGCAGGCGGCAAACGAGCTGCATAACAGACATGTTGCATGTCGAACCAGGCGAGTCGGCCAATTGCAGGCCAACTGTTATAGTTGTTGGATCTTAACCAAAATCGGTGCTTAAAATAGTATATATATAAAAAGCGAATAATAATAATAATAATAAAAATAAAAATATATAAATAATAATGGTAATAATACTAATAATAAATAATTAAGCCATAAAAACACTTTTAAAGATAAAATAAATATATGTTTAAAAGGTCTAAGAAAGACAATATATATAAATAAAATTATAAAATATACAACGGAAATGTATTTATTAAATAAATCAGGCGGTGCAGATTCTATATAAGACGAATACCAAAAATAAAAAAGTGGCTATTATTATATTATTTTAAGAAAATATTATAAATTGAAAGCAAAGTTTTTAAGTTTGCATATTATTTATTGTTTCTTATTATTTTATTATTTTTTCACATTTATTTATTTATTTATTATAAAAAAAAGATTTATCAGTCTTTGTAAATCTGACCAAACTAGTGGTTGTTGGTCACCAAATCGCAGCTATACTCTCGTATATAATCACTCATATATATTTGAGAGCAGATTTAGTGGCATAAAATAAATAATAAGTGACAATACTTCACAAGAAGCTGCATAATTTATTATATATCAATAACACCCTAAATTTAAGTGCATTGCTTTTGTTGTTTTTGTGTGCATTTTCATCTTTTGCACCCGCAGCTGTTTTTGTTTCTGCTGCTAACATTTTCTTGTAGCATGCGAGAAATGCTGTTAACAGGGCAGTGTATGCCAAACGAACTGTTGCAAACAGCGCACAACACATCGAACCTGTTGTATGGACTGTACAAAACAGTAGTTGTTGCAGCTGCTGTTGTAGTTCGATTAAATCTATGCTGCTGGTTGAAATGTTAATGTACTGTTAATCAGTTTTTGAAGAGTTCTAACAAAATGTATTTTTGAACATTTTTGACATACATTTTACAATATATACTTAAATATTTTATACTTTAATATAACTACTAATTTATAATTTATAGTTCGATAATTATTAATTTATTAATATAAGATTTATTATCTGAAATTTGTTCGATAATTTCTATAAGCAATATGAAATTTAACAATAAATAAAGTGTTTCAAAAATAATTAGGAAAAACATAGCCTTAAGGTTTAAGAAAGATTTGCATTTATTAATAATCAGAAATGATATACATATACATATATATATGTATGTATATATTTTATTGAAATGGACGTAAAATGGAACTCTCATAATCTGTTTTAGCTCAGTTCGAAAATGGGAACACAATAAACATTTGGCTTAACGTGCTGGACACGCGCAGCTCATTAATGGACTCAATAATGGAAATTGCAATAGTTCCGGGTGTCCATAAAACTGGTTAACGCCCACGCAATAAAAACGGGAGCGTTAGTCTGGTTTTTGTGTCATGTCATGTGGGTGGCTCCGTTCGGAAGTTGCCAAAAATGCAAGCATTTGATTGAACACTGATTGACAATGGCTCGGCACAGGAAGCCCACGGCATGAGGATGGAGGAAGGGGAGCGGGTGGGCGGTGTGCGGCCAGTCAAGCCAACTGCCAATCGATTTGAGAATTCATCGATATGGACATGCGTCCATCGTCATTGTTCAGCGCACAATGAGCCAACTGCTGCTCCTGCCCCGCCTCCACTTCCCTTGCCCGGTGTCCTTGTAATCCTCGATAATGGGCTATTGTCAGCGCGACTGATGCTTGACGCCCGGCGACACTGACAAACGCCAGCGACGACAGCTACTTGGCTCAATGGTTCGTTGGTTCGTTGGTTCCCTGCCCTGCCCCGCCCCACCAGCTTGGTTGATTGGTGACGCACTTTGGCACACACTCGGTATTGGATTACCCATTGCTGCAGCAATTAGGCAAAGCGTCTCTTGTAAGCGCATTAAAGTCGGCTGATTTTAGATTGAGTTGCCAAAGGAAACTACAAAGAGCGAACGATGAGATATGGCAGCGTGCAAAATAGTATAAAGAAACAATTGAAATATTTATGATTATTAAAATAAAATAAAAATAATAATAATAATTATTATTGTAATAATAATACCTATACAATTCACATATTTATTATTATCACTAAAAGTAATAAATTAAAAAATCAATAACAATTTTTCATAAACATTGATTGAAAACAATTTGTGTACATTAGATAC
This sequence comes from Drosophila paramelanica, assembly GCA_035043915.1. Taxonomy (NCBI): domain Eukaryota; kingdom Metazoa; phylum Arthropoda; class Insecta; order Diptera; family Drosophilidae; genus Drosophila; species Drosophila paramelanica. Next base: position 6,275,814 of record JAWNMO010000674.1, on the reverse strand, counting down.
AAACCTAAATGGAATTGTTTTCTTTCAAAACAAAGAATTAACAGCTTCAACAACATAGAGAAAATATTGTTGCTTATTTTTTTTAACGTTTATATTGTGTGCATTTAAATGATGGACTCTAATGGGTAAACAAATCTTGTTTATTTATACATCAAAATTAAATAAACACTCATAGGACTATAACAAATATTTACTCTATAACTTTATTCCAATTATGTGAAAAAGCGAACATAAATGATCAGTATTATATAATAATTTAATATTATTTTTGTTTAATTAAATATTTATAATTAATTATTATTTATATATATTCGTTTACATATGCAAATCTACAAGCATCAGTTGTATGTTGTTGTCGATCAGCTATGATACTTGACTTGTCACGCAATTAATCAATCAATTACTAAACAAGAAACGTCCAGATTACTTTTATTCGCGTACCCCCCGCGAATGTTTTTATTATATTGTCACTGTCAGGCGACTCATAATGCCAAGCGACAAGGAATAATCATGAGTAATGCGATATCTAGATAGCATAGCATAATTAATTTGCCAACTTCAAGCTCGATTTCATATATCTTTGTCAGAAAGGGGCGTTCCTTACAAAACAACAAGTGTGACTCATTCAGGTAATAGCTGTCGCCCACCTATGGGCTTCTTTTGCTATTGTCACTAACAGCTATTTGCAACTCATTAAAATTGTTGCCAAGAGCCGCAAATTAGCTCAATTACCAAGTTGTTTCTTCTTTTTTCTGTCCAAAATTGCAAAAGTCACGGCCTGACGCCCCCGCTTATCGCCGTGACGACACAAGAATGTACGTTACGACTGACCAGCCGATTAGATTGTTGCAATATACCTCGAACTATGTTGAGTTTGCGTTTTTACTACGTTGCCAGGTGATAGTCGAGTGCCTTTTATTGGTGAAATACTAACTGAAAGCAAATAAAAATCCCTTCGGTATGTCCGCTTCAAGTGATGATCGAATTCTATTGATTTCCAAAACAAAATTAATCATGTGGATCTTATCTAGTCTATTGCCTGAACAAAACACGCCCTCAAATCGCAAAAATGCGATACAAGGTGCTTCAGATCGGACTGTGCGGGGGGCTTTCAATAGAGGAGCTCGTGACGGGAAATAACTGTAAAATGTCTCAAATCTTGTTTTTCGCTGTTATTGGCTCAAAATTGCGGTAGTCTAAAGTTCGAACACTTTAAATGGGATCTTGTCTAGTCTTGGCCCTTTTCAAAACCAAAAAAAAAAAATATTATCAAACAACGTTCAGACGCTGTCAAGTTTTAGGTAAGAATAATATATAAAAAGCTTTTAATTTTAGATTTTTTTATATGAGGACTGACAAGTGTTAATAATCCAGAGAACGACTTCTGCTCACAGAACTTAGTGAAAGAGATGTGCGCGTGTCCCAAATTTTCCACTACCATACAAATTTGACAAAACTTATTAATACATAGGAGTTTAGGATTTTATTTTATTTAACAAAAATAACTATTTAAGATAAATAACTATTGGAAAACTATAGCTTGCACCTTATTTTACTGTTGCCATTGTTTAAAATCACATATTTTGTATATAAACTAGTCTTTATATTTATACTTTAAATATGAAATATTAGGTTTCAATAAAACACAAAACATATATATGCTGCTTTCAATACGATATACTTATAATTACTCGAGTTAATTTACAAACATGCCTCAAATTTTATTTTGCAACACGAACTCGTCGTGTCACGCAAGAAAAGCACGTAACGCGGGCAGCACTCTAAATGGAATACAATGACTGGGCAAACATTTTTGAGTGTAACAGTCACATAAGCAACTCAACTGAAGTGTCGCTTGTGTTCCAGGAATGCTAAATCCAAGAGCTCCCTGACTAGTGGCCCAGACAAGTGTTTCAACAATGGTTTAAAGTTTATTGAAAATGTGGTTTAGGTTGCATATAAGTGCATTAAAAGTAAATAAATATATTTTGATTTAATTTATAAAATTAATAAGTATAATAAACAAGTGAATAAATATATTTTAATTTAATAGAATAATTTCATTGAAATTAACAAGAAAAACATTAGTTGGCAACGCGCGTTTTTTACGTGATTGGCAACTTGAGTTGCATCCATAAATAAAAAAAAGTTCGAATGAACTGATCAGCTAATGAAACTAATGAACAAAGGAACTAGGTATTATTATTTGTAAATAATTCCTTGTTCTTTTAGTTCCTTTTATTGTTTAATACGCGTAAATTAAAACTAAATATGTAGCATATTTATTTATTTTTTAAATTATACGCGCACGCAAAATCGAAGCTTTTAATTAACTGAAATAAATTATAAGAGTTCCATTTAAGTTGGTCACTCTGTTTATGTTGTTGTGTTGAAATTTGATTAATTTGTTGGGCTTGAAAAATATATAAAATAATGCAACACACGTCTGCAACTGCGCAAATGCATTCATCAAACTAATTGGCCATGTGGGTGGTCGGTTTAACGTACCGTTCGCTTCGCTACGTTATGGTTAATTGCCTGGCCAAAAAAGCCAAAAAACAAAAATTTAAGATAAGGCACTAAAAAGCGCAGCTTATTGTCTGGCTAATTGCCTGCTCCCCCCGTGCAAATAAACTGAACAACAACAACATTTGCGACTGCCGTTTTGTGGCCAAGCCCATTTTTATTGGTAGTTGGCCTTTTGACTTGGCGCTATCGAAGCCGTTTAATAAACTTAACAATTTAATTTTCCTTTTTCGGCAAATTGTTTTATTTCTTTTAATTTTTTGCATTTTGTTGACAGTTGTGATTTCAGCGAGTTGGCAGCTGGCCCACTTGAACTTCGTGTTCAGCGACTGCGATTAGTTCTTTCTGGAATTCCAGCAGTTAATCTCCGGAACTGAAACCGTTGCGACTTGTGGCGCCGCAAATAAATATCAGTGACTGATTACTACTCGTTACGTATGGTTTGGAGTTCGGATCATCTGGTCTGATATTTGCGATTCATTGTGAAATTGATAAGTCGCATTAACCCAGCTCCCAGTGCGATTGACAGGCGGACATGTCCAAATTCTTTTTTAAATACATAAAAAAAATCGAGATTAAAAAGTCAAAAAATGTAGTTAAAAAAATTTGTAGCTAGAAAATGCCAACTATCAATCCAAGAAAGCCTTGACAATATTAAATTGCTATCAATTAAACATAAAATTAGAATTTATGCTTTAGCAAAAAAAATAACAATAATTCTTTGGTCTTTTTATTTAAAGAATTTTCTTTCAAATATAATCTGTTCGGTGTTGTTGTACTGACAAATTGACAGGCTTCACTGTTTTTTTATTTTGTTTTTTAGTTTTAGGCCTGTTTTTTATGTATTCGTTAAATTAAAAATCTTAATAATCATGCTGTCAAGTTCAATTTAAGTTTCGCTTTATTTCATAAGTTAATCTGCGTGTCAAAATGTGGCAGGCAGCCCATCTAATTTGAGAATATTTGACAAAATAAAAACTTTATAGTCTGCATTAAGTTAAATTTAAAATTAAAATTTAGACAGATATTTAACTTTTATAAAATTGTCAAAACTGAACCGATTTTCAAGATATTTACGTTTATATCTTTTAACAAATTTATTTTTTTTCCGAGTAGTTTTAATAAAATAACGGATGTTACATGATAATAGCTCTATCTTCAATTTTTTTGAATAAGCCCTTTTTTTCATATTTATGCTATGCAAAAATAAATGTTTTAAGGGAGCGAGAACTTTTGAACATTCCAACAGCCAACTGGGCAAATGCGCATCCTTATCAGTCTTAATGGCCAAATGCTTATTTATAACAGTACGCTGTTAGCTGATGCCGTGACATGCCCATCTAATGCACAACTGCAGATTTATGGCCCGAGAGGCGGCCTAATTGAAGTCGTAAAGATTGTGGCGAACAAATCAAAACAAATCGTAAATAAATTTAAAATATTTTTATAAAAATTTTGTTGTATATATTATTATATATATTTATTGTAAACTGGGTGAAAATTCCATTTGTCCGTTTGCACTTGACAATTTGGACGGGGGCTATCGGCCACGTTTGATGTGGCATCCGTGCTCGCATTGAACTTTGGTAACGGATCGTATATAACCCAACCAGACGGACAGCTCACTTATCGTTGTGCTGGCCGGCATTGTTGTGGCCCACTTGAAATATTGGCTATTTCGGGCACCGGTCCGGCTAATGAGCATTAATTGATTTCAACATTTGAAATCCGCCACTTGACGAGCGCTGATTTATGTGGAACGGATCGGAATATGATATATTCTGTACAGGATCCTGCGGTTTCCTGGGCACGTGTTCGTTTCCCCCTTTTTTTTATTATTTTTTTTTGTTTTTTTTTTGGCTCAAACCACAGCTAAGCTAACGAATTTTGGCAGCACAATATTTGCGACTGGCCGCAGAGCGTCAGCAAAAAACCGCAAGGTAAACAGAGTACCCGCCACACGATGCCTATCAGTAACTTTGTATCAATAACTACACACACACACACAAGTATCTGTATCTATGTATCTTTTGTGTGCATTTCGGCGTGTCGCCGGCGGGCGATTCATGTTTAACAAGTAATAAAAGTGATTAAAGCAAATCTAAACGCTTGTTTCACGTCGATTTTGTTAATTACAGTGGGGGGGGCGGGGATCACAGAGGCAAAGTGCTGTATCCATTTGTTAATCAAAATTCGTGGAGCCATGCAATATGCAAATGTGGCGAACAGTTCGACGGACAAAGTAATCAATAGAACGGAAGCTTAAAACATGCGAAGGGCTTTGATTTGGTTGTTTAAGTAATTACATAATGGCCAGAAATTGAAGAGGGCGGCTCTGAAACTCAATTCCACAGTGGAATCAGTGTTGTAGCCTGCCAACAAAACCTTGAATTCTTTTCCCAATTCATAAAAAGTACTCATAGAATATTTAAAATCGCTTTGAAACAAACGTTTTAGCTTTTAGAAAGAGTATTAATTTTATTTTTTAAGTTTTTTTTATCTTATCGTAACGTATTTATTACATTTATTATACGTATATTTTCTTAGTAATATTTCCAATCTGACCCACTGTACATGTTACCTTTTCATAAAATATTCGCTGTGGCTACTCGTAATGGCATCAGCCAAAACACAACCCCTACCTTGATTTCGATACTATGTATGTTCATTTGAGCACCCCACCCACCCTTGGCCCTCACGTTCCTCTAGTTGCATGTTGTTAACTGGCATGTTTCTCACTCCAAAGCCAATCGCTTTTTGGCCTTTTGGCATTTTCAGTTGCCATTTTCCAGCGGAAATGTGCGCCAAAATGTTTGCGTGCCTTCGAAATGTGAGTGTGTGTGTGTTAGAGGGTGTGTGCTGTGTGCTGCATGTAGCTTCAAATATTTGAAATTTAAGAGTAAGAAAAAAATAAAATACGTCATAGGAGGGGTGGGGAGGGTTGTGGATCTGGTTCGGGTTGTGAGCGCCGCCCGCGTGCAAATGGCGCCGGCAAATGCGTTCATTGAACTGGCGAGAAGTGCAATAAAATCAACAAAAACGAGAAAGAATAAGAATGAGTATAGCTCTGAAAAGAAAAATAAATATGGAGAATGTGCTGCTGGCGACGACGAGGACGCGCCATAGGCGGGACAAGGCGAGGCGACACGATCCAAGACAAACAGCCAGAGCTGGATATATGGAGCCCGCCAGGCGGGGAACTTGCGGCTTCGTCTACTATTTAGTCGACGTCTCCATTCGCATGTAAGCGGAAGCGGAAAGACGCGCAACTTGCGACTTGTGACATATATAAAAAACACGACACAGGACATGCTGAAGACCGCAGCAAAGGAAGCTGTCAAAAGGCTGGCAACCCTGCGGGAGCAGCTCCTTTTCATACAAAAAAAATAACCAAAATAAAACGGAAGCGAATTATGTTGCCTTATGCGCCAAACGGCCCGCTGGGCTGAAATCGATATGCAGATTGCACACAAGCTGAGATACAGATACATCTACATCCCATCCCCTAATGCTTAATGTGGCGAAAATTTAATATTTTAACAAGCACCGATATCGGATTGGTGTGTGTGTGGTTATTTTTTATTGCTGCACATTATTTACAAGTCGATGGACAGAAGAAGTTATTGCTCGTTACATAAACGGGCACAACATGGCGTATTATTAATATTTCCTTATGCTCGCCAAAACGCTTGAAGGCCCAATAACTCACAGTGAGCCGATAAAATGGATCAACTAAACGATTATAATAACCATTATGATCAAATAAAAACGTGGTCAGGCAAAGCAAAATCACTTGAATTTGTCTGCGATTGAGATGCTGATGATAAAATTGAGACATCCGTTTGACTGCTACGTAAAAATATTTTAGACGAATGAATTTATTTTAAATTTAAGTTAAGTTGAAATTATTAAATATCTATTGATTTATGTTTATGTTTTTCTTGTGTAAAAAATTGCGATTACATGTTTTATTTTCTATATTTTCAGATTGGCTCGCAAAGAGCGAGCAACAACATTGAAGTGCCGACGAAAAATATTAGTAAGTATGCTTTTATTTAAGCAATACCTAAAAACAATTGGTAAATATAAAAAATTAATACAAAAAAAAATAATAAATGGTGTAAGAGCAGAATACGCATACAAAATAAATATAAGAAAATTAAAATGATGTAAAGAGAAATGTAAAAAATATATTTAAAAAAAAAACACAAATTTTCTTTTATTGCTGTTAGTACAATCTTTTTGGGCAATTTTTGTGTAGTTGGTTGGCAAGTTCTCTTATAAATCGAGCTAAAACAGCAGGCGAAAATAATCATCAGAAGGTGGACAGAAAAAATTAAAAATGTCAAAAATTCCATTGCATACTTCTAAGGTAACATTTTTGGGCCGCCGCTTTAAATGCCTGTAATTTGGTCAATTGTGGTCCGATTTGAGAAAGACATATATCGTTCTACTCTTAAAAGCTATAAAATCGATATCCATTTAAAATTTTGAATTTTAAAATTTTCGAGATTTTGACAAAAATCGTGATGTTACCCATTGTCTTTTTTGTCAAATATGGTCAAAATTTGGAGTCCGAATTTTTTAATGTCATTTGATGGACCATATCCGTACGAGTCTAAAAAGGTATAATATAAATTTTCCCTAGCTGTTATTCTACTGTAAACGAGTATTGTGCAGTTGGTTACATCCGACTGCAACATTCGCACTTGTTTATTTTTGTGGATCATTATTACTATTTATTATCATAAAATCTTAAGTAATATATCACATTGGTTTATGCCAATTCTGATTGCTACTGAATATTATAAAATTCTTCAAACATTGTCATTGACATATTTTTGTCAGTTCAAAGTCCAAATACCTTCACCTTAATTATAGTTTTGATAATTATTATTTGAATGTTTTGGCTATCAAAAGATGTGACTTGAAATAAACTCTTCGTATCACATATTTGTCGCTAATTTATTGCCAAATATAAATTATGATTATTTTTGTGCGATTATGGAACAATTTGATCAGCTGCCAACAAAATTTTTACCAAGTCACGACAACGTCACGTTTGAAAGGGGTTATCGCGCAAATTCCTTTTGAATGTTTTCCACTCGTTTGAATGTCCATAAATTATTGGGAACGGCCTCAAGAAAGTCACTGCTGAAAGCTGTCATTTAACCATTTTTGATGTGAAAAGTGAGAGTAAGTGATTTTCCTGTCACTCGGTCGAAAGCAAGACGGAAATGTGAAGCTTCTTTAAGCAGCCGAAAATGTGTTTGATTGTTTAACCAATTATCGATCTAACTGTGGCAGCTCAAGGTGAAACGCTATCTACTAGGTTAAGGAACTGACATTTTCGAGCTACAGCTGATTGTCGTCAGACATTGAAAAGTTCAGGTAAAAGAAATTGTTTCATCAGAAATTGTTTGAAATACGTATTCCTCAAATTAAGACTAAAAAAAAAATTATAAGTTCGTTTGATAAACATATTTTTACATTTTATTTTTAGCATACTTTATTTTCGCTGAGTATTTCTTATCTAGATATATTTTAAAATAAATATTTCAAATACTTTTTAACCTAATCAAAAATAAAGAGATAACTAAAAGCTTGAATTTTAAAGCCAAAATTAAAAAACTCGAAAATTCTTTATTGATGTTTTTCTTTTAGCATTTTTTAAAGAAAAATTTTTTGTATTTAACTAATCAACATTATTATAGCTTAATGGCTGAACTAAGATTTATTGATAATCCAAGTTTATTTTTTAGATTTTCTTTCATTTTAAATATCTTACAAAATAAGCTATTAAAGCAATTAAATCGTAGCTTTTAATCTGAAAAGCTCGCTTTAACTGTGAATCCTTAAAATACCAGGTGGAAACAGTATTCCGATTTTATATAAAAGCCTGAAGCTCAAAGTATATTTTGAACAATCGTTAGCCAACTTGCAACTGCAACTGCAGCTAGGTGTAAGTTCCGCTTACTGGCCAATCGTTGGGTGTGTGTGACTAGCGGCAACTGATGATGAAAAAAAAGGTAAGAAAAAAACACCAAAATAAAAAACAGTTTGACCGAACTGTGGCATGAGGCACGCCCCTGGTTGGCAATTCGGTGCGCTTCGTTGCGCGTGAAAATTATGATTTTTGCTTTTGGGAAAATCTCATTAAGTTAAAGGCTGGAAAAGGATGCCGATGGGCGATGCCTGTGCAGCATGGATTCGCCTAGGCCATAAATATGGGTTATATGCAAGTAATTTGCACGCAGCTGCGACGGCGGCAAACTTGGCGGCATTTGAGCCAAATTGAAAAGCTCACTGACCGTCGACCGCCCGCAATAACAACAGCCAACACAACAACAACAACAACAATAAAAACAGCATGAGCTGAGCAAGAAATATTTAACCGCATGTTACGTAGTATTTTAATTAAGCTCACATTTTTATAGACATTTCTTAATGGCGCACCATAAATTTTCGGTCTACCTAGAAGTGGCATCGGCTGGCGTCCGAGCAGGGATCATCGCAGTCCAAACAGGGACTCCGCCGTCAAAAGGGAATCCCGCAATCTTTCTCAAATTGCCAGTTGCCAGAAGGCATAAAAAAACCAAAAAAAAAAAAATGCGCGACAGGTCGGCTCATAAATGGAAAGTGAATTTAATGCCGTGCATTAAACAAAGTTGTGAAACTGAAACGTTTTGTATTAATACTTGAGGCAGCACGTCGAACGCTTGATAACTCCATTGCGGCTCGGCTTTTGGTGTCTGCTGTTTTCAGCGCACCCCCTCCGCCGCCTTACACACGCATAGGTGGTGCATGAGGCAACATTGTAGCCGCCTTATCGATGCACCGCACTGATAAATGTTTGACACAGTGTGTGGCTTATTTGAGTTACAGTACGTCCTCGCCTTTGCCTTCCCTCCCCTCCCCTCACCGCCTCTCCGCCACCTGCACCACGTACTCTCTTATGAACACTCAGCGTGTCATTCACCCGGCATTCAAAGGCAATTGCAATTGAGCAGCAGTTGCAGCGAGTGGCAGTGTGAATGCGAGTATCGGTATTAGTATATAGTATCTGTAAGTGATAAATACGTTTTATGGCCGGCAACGGTACAAACCTTTTAAGCTTGAAAAAACACTCACAACCGTTTGCCATCGGAGATGTAAATATTCATATTATAGATTTATTTACAAACTGAATATAACCTTGTCGAACTGATAGAAAAAAACGACCATGCTTTATAACGCAAACAATTTTTTTAGTCTAAATTTTATTTAAAAAAAAAGACATTTTTATATTTTATTTATTATTATATTTTTCATCTTTTACACTCGCGTGTTTATTAATTTAGGCATTAAATATATTCCAATTGCTGAATAAAATCATTTTCAGTAAACTCATTCAACATTTTATAATTATTTCATTATTTTCTGCAGCCATTGACATTAATGCATAGTAATAATGTGTAAATAAAAAATATACATATTCACACACACATTCAGTTTGGCCAGTGCGAAACGTTGGTTCAAAGTTGAGTTGCGCATGTTGCATGCCGCATGTGGTAAGGCGATTCGGCTTCAGTTTGTTTCAATTCGAATCGCAGTGGAATGATTTATTTGCATATGCAACATCGAAATGCACTCACCAGGCCCCGAAAATGAGGCGACTTTTAAGTGGCCGGCATCGAGTGTTGTCAGAGACCAAATTTTTTTTTTACTCATTTATTTATTTATTTGGTGTCTGTCTCCATCTCAGTGTCTCCCCAAGAGTTCCCCGGAGTGTTTGCCCCCAAACTGTCGCCAAGTGCTCCATTTCTCATGCGGAGCACTTTGGTGTAAAGCTTATTGTGTTTGCGTTTTGTTCCGCTCATTTCGGTTCGTTTTTTGTTTTTGTTTTCGTTTTGTTTTTATCGCTTTTAATGGATTTTTAATGAGCTTTAAGCACAGCTTTTGACGGCATTTTAAAAGTTTAAAAGTGCAGTTTCATTATCGCCCTATCCTGTTTATAAGGGCGCTGCCGTGAACATTGCGTTTTTTTTTGAGAAATTGTGAAATCTCTTCCTCTTTGTCAGCTTCTCTCCCCTTTCACTTCTGCGTGGATAATTGTCATTCTTGTGTGTTGGCCTCAGCCAGTTCATCATAGTAGGAGTTAACCACCAACATGGCATACACAAGTATAACTGCGATATGGATTTATGCATTTGCTTTGATCAACTGAATATTAGAGTGTTGCATAGCTATCAATTGCATATATCGATAGGTTTCAGAGTCGATAACATCGATATTGATCATTTTATTGTTATATAGATAATATTTCTTTATCTTCAATTTTAATAATCTTAATCAATAATGAAGAGAAGTATTAAAAAACGGTATTAAATAAATATATGGATATATACTGTAACTGTTAATGTAAGCTAACGATAGCTTTGCAACACAACACAACTGATCGATTGCTTTGCTTACCGATTCTTATAATAGCAAGTGCACTAAGCATAGCAGTGGCCAAAGTACACATAAGCACTAAAAAATTGACTATAAGCCAGGGTCCCATGCATGCCTTGTTTTGCTGTTGTTCACGTGTATTGTTAATTCGGCACCAGTTGCGACAGGTTGATCAACTTACCGACAGTGCTCCAGAGATCAGCAATAGATCACTAAAAGACATTAAGTAAAAGGCAACCGAAAACCCGATTAAGCAGTTACGTGCGTCCATCTTGTCGAAAAATACGATTATCGGTTGTGGTATATGCTTGCCTAATACATAATACAGGCACAAACTCCCAAAACATAAGTCCATCAGTCCGAAAAAGCAGCCGAAGACCATAGTTCCGTATCTTAATGGAATGCAGCAAAAGCATTTTAACAAACGCATCGTGTTTGTTTACAATTTTGTTGTTTCGTAAAATTTTTTAAAATATATATGTGTTTTTTTTGCCTTCTATAAGTTTGGTCTGTGGGATAACTCTTGTATATGTCCCTTAAGTTCTTACCAATGTGGTAGATGGATGGTTGAATAACCATTTTTATAGCCCTAAATTTTACTATTGGTTACCCATAAAGATATTAGAGGTATATTTTTTTTTATATTTTGTGATGTGGCTTGATTTTAATGTTTGACTAGTGTTATTTTTTAAGTTAAACTTTGACAGAAATTACTCGGAAAATATTGTTATTACGGTTTAAACTAATAATGCTAACATGACAATATTTATTGAGAGCCGTTCAAATTCCAAAATATTCTCAAAAAAATTACTTTCTTTTTTTATGAAGCACCTTTCTGACTATTAGCAAAAACATTTCCTCAATTATGGTACAAAGTTCAATCGTTGTTTACTCAAACAAGAGTCGTCGAAGCTTAATTGCGCAGAAATAATTGGAAAAATGTAGTAAAAATAGCAAATCGCATTATAAGACTAACACAAATAATTCAATTTTTATACCACAAAAGACTTTTATTTTTTTTTCTATCAGCTCTCCTAATCAATTGGAGGGCTACGACCCACCGCAAAAGTACTTTTCTCAAGTGTTAGCTCGAATTCGGAGCCTTGTGACAGTTGAGGACGCTCAACATTTTTTTCGTTCACATTCTTTGATTGATTATGGCCACATTGGGCCTCGTCAAGCCAGAAATATTTATTCAAAGTCCGATCCAGTTCGGTTCTTGCATAAGACCTTTCGGTACCGCTGCAGGCCGTCGAGTGAACCCCGGACAAGGTCGTTGCCATTGTGGTTGGCGGTACTAGTTAACTATTGATAAGAATTTTGGCACTGCAAATTGTGCGCGTGAGTGGCGGTTAGTATCTTTGGAGTGCTTTTACAAGACCGCACACAATGGGTGTTTTTTATTTTTGTTTTTCTTTTGTTTTTGTTTCGGTTTTTGTTTTTTTTTTTGGTGTGGTACTGGGAATGTACCTACAAGCAGCCACTTCATTTATCGCCAATGGAATTTTAATTGAGTTAACATGTCGTGTAAATGACAGCAGCGGCAACGTCTGGGCGTGCAATTGTGATTCAGATGTTGGCGCAACGCATGGCGTACTTGGGAACTTGGGGGCGGAACTTCTTGCGCTGAACTGGTTTGCGGTTCACTGTCACATACTGTGAGGAGCATATTATATTTCTTTGTCAAACACCTTGACCCTTCTTTGTACTTGTTCAGTTTATTTTAAGACCAAAGTGCAATTCATCGATTTTGTGTGGTGAGATCAAGACAGCTTTATAGGAACTGATTTAACTTATCGTCTAGTAAAATGTGGGGGCTCTTTTTTTTGAAGTAAATAAAAGTAAACAAAGATCAATTGGAGATTTATTTTGTTCGTAAAGACAAGTAAATAATATTTTTTGAAAACATTTTAAAAGTGTTCGACTCATGAATCTTCGTCAGGCTTAGTAAAATATAGAGCAGAGTCAACATTCTGCAAATCACATTTGGTAAACGATTCAGTTCGGATCGCATGGAATGATATATTAGCATATGCAACATTCCACAGGTTAAGCTTCAATGTCTCGTACATCTTCGTTAGGCTTTGGTTCTGTCGCAAGCGAAAGCTCCATCAGATCGCAAAAGAAATCCCAAAAAATGTAGTCTCTAACTGACCTAAGCCACAGTACGCAGCTGATAAGGAGTGGACAGCTTGAACTCCATACTGTGCTGGGGCCATCTGAATTAGTTAAGCTGACAATTTGGCTCTAGGTGATATATTCTAGTAAGCTTAAGGCTGACAAATCGGTTTTTAATGCCAGACAACCAGAAATAGAAACGATTGCTCAATATGCTAAAATAGAAATGGTCAAATTTTGCTTGGACTTGCCATTGTCTGGTGAATGTGGCGCTGCCTGGCGGTAGCTTTGCGTAGCATTTGTATCTGTATCTGCTAAAGGCCCATCAGCCGGGAAGATACTTGTTTTGACAAGCCCCTGACAGGAAATTAACAGTTTCAATTACATTTAACTAAACGAGATAATTGAAATGCTACCGCACGACTGGCGCGTGGCATTGCAGAGCTCTTTGGGGCAACATTTTTTCTTTTTTGTTATTGTTTCCCTTTTTTGTTGTTATTTTGCTTTTTTTTTTGAATCGCAATGTGCGCGCTTTTTATCGCCGAACAACAGTGATACGATTGTTAATCCAAAATAAAATAAATTATTTGACAAGCGCGTTAATTGATTTGGTTTTTGGCAACAGCAGGTGCAAAATAAATATGTTATTGAAAGGTATTTCCCGTGTGACGAAACTCTGATACCTTAGAAGTACGATTAAATTAAACGGAATGGTTGTTTTTGGGCATCTTTTAGTAAAAGATTCGTAAAAATGAATAGTTCAAAAAATAATAAAATAAAATTATATATATGGATATCGTTACTGCTATGGATATTATATCAGTCACTTGATATGGAACAAAAGTATTATATTTAAAAGCCATAAACTATATAAACTATAATTGCGTAAACATTGATATATGATTACTATAGCTCAAAGCCTATCATTAGTTTCAGCATGCTTTTGTGATAAATATATTAAGAATAAAACTTTTATACTCTTGACTTTTTATATGGTATATACTTTTTAATTCAATATGCCCAAAGCTGGAATTTCTAATATTTGTTATATAATATTTATTAAAATGTGCAACCTGGAGAACACCTGTTTCTTATTTTAACAAATCAAGTTTAGATTAATGCTTAAATCAGTATGCTTACAAAGCCTTGGAAAGGGCATCGAAAAAGATACATGCAAATTTGCAAAATATTTTGTTTGATAATTTAAGTCACGGTTATTTTGTTGATTTCCGATAAATGATATAGTAAACATATAATTGCAGGTCACACTTTACTTGTCTTGTTTTGGGGGGATTTACATTCAACATTTATTTATTATCAGAAATTTGTTTACCATTTAAATGAAATAGATTAACAGTAGCTGATCCACCGAAAAATAGAATTGCAGTCGAATCGACTAACAAGCCTTGAAGTTAATCTGTTTATACTTAGAATAAAATGCCAGGTGGCAGTGTTCTATTATTTGGTTCTTTCGTAATGCTAAGCAAGCATATAAAAAATACTTCGTAATAGCTTTTGTGAGCCTTTAGGGTATTTGAGCGGATGTTACCACACATATCAGGTCGATCTACCTCGCCACGAGCCGCCTGCTAGAAGATAACACAAAATGCGTTTTGCAATGTTGTGTTTCTGTGTGTGTGTGTGCGTGTGTGGGGGGTATTTTTTATAGACATGAGCGTAGACCTATTTTCTGTTTGTTTAAGACCAGTTAACGTCGCCGTCGGCATTCGCGTTGCATGTTACAGGAAATAAACAATAAGTAATTATGCACTCGCATTGTTGCCAGCTCAAATAATCCGCCCACTAGCAAGGTGATGTTTATAACGGTTCCTCTCCCTATCTCCCTCTCTCTTTAAATGGATATATATATATATATATATACATGTAGGTATATCCACTCCCAAGGCAGTCAAAACATTCCCAGTCCATGTCACAAATATATGTATCTTATGGATACACATGCGTATATCTTATGGCATGGCTGAAACAGAAATCATCATCATAAACAGCCGGTTCTGACTTGTCAACAAACTGTCTACAACAAAAACAAAACACGTACACGCAGCAGGTTCAGCTGGAGCCTCCACCCGAGGGGCTGCGGCTGGGGATGAGTTGTAGGGAAGAAGAAGTCCGTCGCATACACTGAGCGGAAGTTTGATTTGTGGTGTTTCACAAAAAAATAAAATGAAAGGGAGAGTGCCCTGCAACATTCAAAAACTTCTTCCTGTTATGCTTTTGTCAGTTGCGACCGGCTCACCTAAAGTGGGTCAACTGCAGCTGACATAAGTCGGTTGCGTGCTGTGTGGTGGGTGTGTTTCTTTGGTTAATGCAACTCAAGTGAAAGTGGAAGAATTCTCTTCTTACTGTTTACTTATTTATTTATTTTTTTTTGGGTTTACGTTCAATATGTCATTATTTGATTTATTGCGTAAAAAATTGTTAAGCAAGATTGATTTTTGAAAACCTGACCGGATTTTAAAAATTATTTATTTTAACTGATTGCGTATAATATTTGTATATAACCTCTTCTTAAGTTTCTTGCACTTTATCTTGCATAATTTATGTTTAAATATAAAATAAATATATAAATCAAATAAATAGTTCATAAGCATATTGTATTTAGTAATATTGAGCGAGAATTGGAAAATATTAAAATAAATATTAAAAAGTGTGATATATTTGATTTTTTATATATACAATTAATGTAAAAATGATTTACATTTATAAATCCGTTAATAACACAATATAGCCTACTCGAATAGTGTATGCATTATATATTTGTTGTGTATAAACTTTATGGAGCACATGGCTAAGCACATTTTGTAAAGCGTTTCGATAGCCAACCTGAGTCGGTTTCTATTATCATTTGATTTGAATGGCATACCGAAAAAAAAAGAGCACGCTTATCTAAGTGCGCAAAAGAGCGAAGACCAGAAAGTGGCCAAAGTGTGCGATGGAAATAGTTCTCTCGCCGGTTTCCCAGAATTTCGGGCCGTGTAAGGGGAAACAGCGGTTGGACCTGTCGTTGTCATTCAATGCCACCCACTTTATCAACATCGGCGACGACAATGCGCCGGCGGCGGCGTCAGATAGTCAGATAGCTGGAAAAAGGAGTGCGCCACAATCATGGCTACATATTATTATAACAATAACAATAAAAGTAACAATAATAATAAATAATAATATAATTGTGTCTTGCTGTTTATTGTTTGTTCCAAGCGCCGGGCATTCAAACAGACTTCAACTGCGCACCTGACCAGGCCTGACATGGGCTCGACTTTTGCCCATTTTAGATACACAATTGGGTGTCAGTATTTTTTTTCTATTTTTTTTTTATTTTGTATTAATCAATAAGAGCAGCGAGTGCTGCTCACCGATAAGATTACGAGACAACACACAACGCAGTTTAAAGCACTTGGCAAATGGTGGAGGGGTGGGAGAGGGGGAGCAGAGGGGCCGGTGGCTACTGAAGATCTGCGGCCAGCTGGTATAAAGCCATTTGGGCAGCTTTCGGCAATCGTTTGGCATACTTGACAATAAAGACAGACACAAGCAGAAGCAAAACAGTTAACACGCCAAATACCAAAGTGACAGGGCCAACCGCATTGCCAATAATTGATAAATTTAATGTTTGCCTATCATTTATTATTGTATAAATTGTAAATTATAATTACTACTTTGCGCTTTGCATTTGCCATTAAATGTACTTGTACCGCTATCGCGTTAAAAATATACCTAGCTTTATTTTTATTTCGTTTTTTTCCACCAATTTCCACCGTTCATAAAAATTTACATAAACCAGAACTTTGGCCCAGACACATTTGTTAAATCAATTTGTTACTTTAACTAGTAGAAACGCTTGAGATAGGTTTCTTAAACTAAAATATACCTAAGAAGTGTGTTGGAATTGAAACAAATAGATCAGATGTATATTTTTTTATTGCAGTGAAAATAATTAATATATAAGCAGTTTGCTTAAAAACGTAAGGAAGAGAATATTAGATATCATATATATTAAATTATGAAATAAAATTTGCGTTCAATATTAGATAATTCCAATTCGCGATTTACTGTCTTCAATTTTTATAGACTTTCAGTTCCTAGCAAGAACTCAATCTCGAAAAGGTAAACTATGAATAATTTGATTAGTCTCAAAATTATAAATCACATTTTCATTTCCAAAAATATGAATTTTTCTCGAGAATTTCTTATCAATAATGATTCGAGATTTCGTCTCAATATCCTACAATATCTCGGATAATTAAGTTATCTTCATGCTTGAGAATATTTCCATCGATGATCGAAGATCGGTGATTGATTCTCTCTTATATACACCTGTTATATCAATTTTCAGCAACTTTACAGGGTATCTAAAATTTAGCGTAGTATGTACTCACATAAATAAAATAATAAAACATATTTACTAAGGCAAATCGTAATTGGTCTGCGCTCTGAATGTCTTTCTGGGAACACATGCGCAATTTGTTTTAATTAACGCTTTGTGGGCAAAAAAAAAACAAAAAAAAAACGTTAAGGGCACACACAGACTTCAATTTAGTATTACGTTATCCATTACATTTAACATTCACAGGGCCAGACGAGTACCCTTTACTTAACCGTTATCTTAATGATCCGAGACAGACAACATTCCCAACATTCCATTTGCATGCGAAATGCCTGTTTTTGTTTCTTGACCCAGATAGAAAAAGCATTTTATTGGATTTAACTATATCTATATATTTGTGATTGTATTTTTGTTTTGTTTTTGTATATTAATAGACATCAACTCGATAAGACAGCACGCAAATAGCTTATGTCTACACGTTCGCAATAAATATATAAAAAAAAAGAGTTGAGAATTTATTTTATTTTTACAAGTTTGATGATTGGCAAATTATAAGCTTCCCGATATGATAGCAACGGGATGGGTTGAGTGCTTTTGCTTTGTTTTTCCTATTTTCTACCTAAGCGAGGGCCATAAATGAAACGATAACTGTTTTGATAACCAACACAGATTTGATGTAATTAAATATGTATTCCTATGTTTTAAAGCTTCGAAGTGTGCAAGGCCCAAAAAAGGTTAAATTTAGAGGTACTATTCGAATTTTCAGACAATATAATATTATTTTTGCTGGTAATGCTGAAAATGCTTTATTTGAACCATTTCCGTCACTTTCTAAACAATGTGAAATTATAAATTTGGATATTTTTGCCTTAATTTTTAAAGAGTGACCAACAACAACAACAACTTTTTTGCCTAGATTTAAGATTCTAATTTGGGTTAAAAGGAAAATATATAAATTATGTAAAAATTTCCAAATACTAAAAATGATTTAAAAAAATCCTTAGAAAAACTCGATTAAAAGCGTTAAAATTTTGAATTGGTTAAAGTTTAACTTCTTAGACCGGCTTTGTATGAATATTAATTGATAAAATCTGAGGAGGACGCACTAAACTGGGTTGGCAGGTCCAACAACAAACTGATATGCGACAACGACAACAATTAAAGTGGCTTCAGGCGGCACTTGCATTATCAGCAGCGACTACTGACAAGCCATCAACCTTAGACAAGGGATACACAGCCCGTTATGCCCTGCAACGCATATGTCTTGCGCCCAATCAAACGACGTTGGCGTTTGCGGCTTCCCTGACAGCAAAAAAAGAAAATGTAAAAAAATTGCAGTGTTTGCGCAGACATTAGCAGAGTCAACAGCGGCACATTCGAAATGGCACAGAGCGGGCCGTTGGCAGAGGGGAACGAGAGGTGGGCTGTGCAGTGGCTAGTTGTATATTGAAACGGAAACCGTCCCTGTGATAGCCGGAAAAGTTTTTCAAACAGCAAAAGCCTTTTAAGGCGCAGAACTGATTCTACAATCGAATGTGCCGACGCATAAATCAAGCACTTGGACATTAGCTGGGGTCTTAAGTTTTCCAAAGTTTGTGTTTTCGTCGATTTCAATTTCAAATTCTGACGAATACCCAGAAACAAGCCTGGCAATTGTGACAACGCTGCGGATCATATCATATCTCACAACGATAAGAGAGAGAGGGAGGGAGAGAGCGCTGTAACTGTATCTGTATAAAGTTATTGTTGTTTGTTTGTTGTTCTTGTTGTCGTTTGTTGTGTGGGTCAGTTGATAAGTCATGTTGGCGCCAGTAAATCTCTGACAAAGACCCAGCCCAAATCAGGACCCAACATCGCCTCGATTCCCACCCAAGTTTTCTGCCCAGTGTAATTATTGACCATAGCAAATGCTTCGATGCGACACATTTATCAATGCCCGTCATGAGCATCGTAAAAAACACGTTTTATATACTTCTTCTTTTGCGGTATTATCGATGTGCACGTTTTTTAAAAGCGCGACGCATACGTTGAATAACAATAACTTTCCGCTTGTTAAATTGGGCTCATAAACAGGAGCAACAACAACGGAATTGTTATGAAAACTGACTAAAACACTGGCAAGTTGCATTGATTTTGCGGAAATATTTAATGATATTATATATAAATATATATATCATGATTTTTATACTCGTTCACGAAGTGAAACTAGTATATTGGGTTTGTGCATTTTCCGTCATGCTTGTGACAAAAAAAATCGACTAAAACTAAAATTGTAATTCTAAATTTTGAAAAATTTGTTTTCCAAAATTCACAAGGGGGGACCCTTGCTTTTGACAAAAAAAATTCAAAAAATTTATTTCGAAAATGATATCTTTTGAATGTAGAGTCAATATATAGGACAAATCATGATCAAAATGCCATCAAACGTGAAAATCGGTTCACTTTTGACAAAGTTATGGGGGTTTGATGTATGGGAGCTATGGAATCTGACAACTTTACATGTCAAAATTTTTGTCGATTTTGGCATGATTTTTGACCAAAAATTTGACCCCCTCAGAATCACCTCAAATGTTGTTTTTTATGCTAATTATGACAAATAAAATCGATTAAAACTATAAGTTCACAATTCTAAATTTTGAAAAAATTTTTTCATTCACAAGGGGGGACCTTGCTTTTTTGACAAAAAAATTCAAAAAAAAATTTTATTTTCGAAAATGAATATATTTTGAATGTAGAGTCAATATATAGGACAAATCATGATCAAAATGCCATCAAACGTGAAAATCGGTTCACTTTTGACAAAGCTATGGGGGTTTGATGTATGGGAGCTATGGAATCTGACAACTTTACATGTCAAAATTTTTGTCGATTTTGGCATGATTTTTGACCAAAAAATTTGACCCCCTCAGAATCACCTCAAATGTTGTTTTTTATGCTAATTATGACAAATAAAATCGATTAAAACTATAAATTCGCAATTCTAAATTTTGAAAAAATTTTTCCAAAATTCACAAGGGGGGACCCTTGCTTTTTGACAAAAAAAAACCAAAAAAATTTTATTTTTGAAAATGAATATATTTTGAATGTAGAATCAATATATAGGACAAATCATGATTAAAATGCCATCAAACGTGAAAATCGGTTCACTTTTGACAAAGTTATGGGGGTTTGATATATGGGAGCATGGAATCTTCTATTTAAGAACGTGAACCAGTATAACGCAGTCGGTATCGCCCGACTGCAATGTTCTTGTTTTAATCAGCAATTAATCAATCTTTTTGCGATATAAAAATGATACGAAATCTTAGCAAGTTTCTTAAAGACAATAAAGCAATTATGGTAAACTTAATTGAAAAACTGTTAATAACAAAATCAATAGCTATATTCACTTCCCAAAATCAAAGCTCATCTGTATGTCAACTGTCGAATAAGGGTCTTATCTGGCGAATGCAATAAGATTCAAATAGACGACGACACACTAACATACATATATCGACAGGAATTTATAGGGGCAATACCGAGAAGTAATATCTTAAGTTATCGTTGTTGTTGTTGTTGTTGTTGTTATTGTTGCTATCATTTGACTTGTTGCCAATGGCAACATGGCCAGACACCAAAACGGTTCACCATCTATTGACAATTCAATTAACGTTTTGAAATAATTTTCTTGATAAGCGCCATTGTGTGGGGCACGTTTTCGGGTGTATTTTGAGGGCGCAAGTACAATCACCTAATAACAAACTGTAAAAATTAATAAAGCCACAAAAACCCCACTGGCGATGCAAAAGATAGAAGTTGCCGCACTCTGCATGCCCTGGCTAAAACTTTGTATAAAAACGATAAGGTTTTCTGATATTTAATCTTAATTGTAAAAAAGAGTATATATATATGTTATTCTATTTTTCTTAAACGTTTTATAAAACGTGAACAAGCGATATTTATTTTTCAAGTACGGCAACTCCAAAAATATAAATTAAACTTAAGTTGTATAATCAAAAAACGATAAGGTACTTTAAGCAATTCTGATATTTAATCTTGATTGTAAAAAAATAGTATATATATTTCTATATTTGATTAAAATGTTTGATAAAACTTGATCAGCGATATAAACATTTTTTCACTTAAACTATTTTATTAAATAAATTTTGATTTTCCTGATAATAGACATTAACTTTATATATTTATCAGCCACACTAAGCGACCCTTTATACATATGAGCAGTTCTTATTTGAGGTGGCCACTAATTAAAGTGGGCTTTGGTAATTAAACGCAATTAGTATTGGGCTATAAAAGCGTTTGGTCAATCAAAGTGAGTGTCAGTAAAAGTTCTGAATGTCAAACGTCATCATAAATTCAATTGCAGTGCTTCTCATAGTGACATGTCTAAGCACAAATGCTATGAAGTTCGATTCCGTGAGTCGGATGTCTGGCAACGCTTTAACAGAGGCAGCAAATCGTAACGGCCCAAAATACTCTAGAATTGGTCTGGTCTACACGCGAGTGGAATGGCGCAGGAGTTGCCTGGGAAAAGTGTGGGTGCCAAATGCTATGCAATCGGGAGATCTGATCTGGGGTGCGCAGACTGCAATTTTGGGTTACACCCTGGCGCTGTTGGCCTTCGTTCTGGAGTCGCTTGTAAGGCGGGCTCAATTTGCATAATTTCAGCTGCTTTCTCACCCATGCAATTTCGCTATGTAAATCACTTCTTATCAAACCATTACAATCATGCGCTATAAAAACTTCAGTTTCGCCGTGAGAAAGTGCAGTTCCTTTCAGAATGTGCGATAAGTTGGCAGCCTGAATTCCAACAGGCACTTAACTAGAAGGTATTTTTGCATGTGTGTGAAGAAAATAAAGAAATATCAGCTAAAATGGTTTCATTATTATGCAATATTATTTTTGTGTGAATTTATTGAAATCATTAATGGGAAGCAGTTTTTAGGTATATTTAACATTAATGTTGCATTTAATGTGATGCTGCGTGTAATTAAAAAAAAGATTCCTGCTGTAAATGCAAGTTCATAAAAAAAAAATATACAAATATTATAATTGTATATACATTAATATTACTAACAATCGTTAATGCTCTCCTAGATTATCAAAATATACCAAATAAATGTTATTTAATTTACAAATATTATCTGCTTAATTTTTACTCAATTTCTATAACCCGCCCAACATTTTCAAATTTTGCCTTTTGTCTTTGTTTATGACAAAGAAATTCTCCGCAATGCTTGTAACTAAATACAAAAAGAAAAAATAATTGTTAGTTATTTGTTTAAGACAATATATAAACACAACATGAAATACTGTTTGTAATGCTCCGATTTCAATGGGTGATGAAATATAGACCAAGCTGTAAGCTGCCAGAATGGAATCATGTATTTGTTTTTGTGATGGTGAAATAAATGAAATCATAATTAATTTACGATCACCAAGATACGACATTAATTAGATAAAGTGGCGCCGCATAAACGGTCTGTTTTGCCTATGAATCATTTGTATAGTATGCAGATTTTAGATAGGAATTTTACCAATTTAAAACACACGAAACTTTCCAAGAATTTCCATATTGTTTTGGCCCGTATTATCTATAACAGAGCGTTTGCCAGGCATTCGAGGGTAAAGTTTTGTTGGTGTCTGCTGACTCATTGGCAAGGTCTCGAGTTGAGTGCTTCGCCTGGCGCTATCAAAGCTCTGCTAAGCTCTACAAAAAAAGTACCGCTAATTTGGCCCCTAATTGCCCATTAATTTGCATCAATTGTGTGCGTAGAGCACACATAATATTAACCCCTTGGTATTAATATTTAACCCCTTGCATTAGCTTTATTAAAAACAGTACGACGGCATAGATAATAGAGGAGTTAGTTATTGTTTTTGTTCTCGAATCAATTCATTTCAATTTCTGAAAGACACTCGACCCGACATAGATCCTGATTTATTGGAGCTACATTTTAGTGACTTGAATTTGGCCACGTTTTGCGTGTAATAAATAATTGTGCTATTTATGTTATTTATGAAATAATTTATCTGTGGCGTGGAGCAAAACTGATTTTGTATTTTATAGCTGTGCGCGATCTCTAAAATGTGCATTAGGTAAGTCATAAAATAGCCTTAAATTACATATAAATTTCGAAAAGACAGCCGGACGCCATAAACTAAAATTGATCGTGTAAAACTTGTTTTATACCATATTATAAATTAAGTAATATATATTTTGCTTAACTAACGCTTATATGGTTTATGAGGCATTACATGAGTTAATTAAACTGTTCTGAGAAACATACGACTCTGAATAAACTATTATAGTATATAATAATATATTAATAATATTTAATTGCTAAACTTATTTTATTATGTCATGTTTTAGCTATAAATTTTACATCTGGGTTAACCAAAAATTATATTTTTTTATTCTGCCTTCTTTAATGATTTATTTAAGGCTGAATTTAAGTTTAGCAACAAGACGTAGTAAAACTATTTGCCTATTCAGCCGCACTGTCAAGAATTGCTTTATGCCTAATTAAATTTGCAAATTTTTCAATATATAGCCGCATTCTAAGTTAACCCCTCGAAAAAAAACCGGTGAAAGGCATTTTCATAATTAACCAATTTGATCTGAAGAGGTTGAAGTTGAAGAGCGGCACAAACATTTCTCACACATTCGGATGCCGCAGCAATGTGCCCAAAGGCGCAGTAAATACTTCAAAAATACTCAAAACACTCAAAGTGTTGAATAATTCAGGCAGCTTGAAGAAGAACTCAGTTCCCGGACTCAGATTCGCGGCCTTTGGCCAGCGCATGCCAAAAAAAAAAACAGTAAATAAAAAATAATCATAATAAATAATATAAATAATAAAATGAAAAAAATCGCAAAAAGTTCATTTAGAACAAATAAATACCAGTTAAGAGGTGGACAGACTTCTCGCTTGGTTTACTCGTAAATATTGTAAATTTATCAAGCCGAGCCAGATGGAAATATTCGCGGAACGGAACTTGTAAAGACGTCGCCAGGTTGTTTCATGCCAACGGAATTTCAGACATTTCAGTTATTTATTTCGGCACATTAACAACGGAGATATCCAGACACAAGCCCGAACACATCAACTCACATACAACTGCAGTGTGTACACACCCGGGGGCACACTTAAAATTGATTGTAAAATAAATTAAAATGAAAAAAAAAACAATACAAAAAAAAAACAGGCAAATAATTGCGAATGTGAAATGAACATGTAAAGAGCTTTGGCACAAACAGTATAATTTAATTAGCGAACAGTTGTTGGCATTTTATAATTATTTACTCGAAATTTCCGCTGTACTCGCACATATTTTTATTATTGTTTTTTTTTTTTTGATACCCTACGCCCTTTTCAATTGGTTAAAAACTGGATATGAAAAGTTTCAACAAATTAATTACAAATTTGGACATGAGTTGTGTTTTGATATTTAAATGCAAAATAAATTTACGGGTCAAAGCATGTAGCAAAAGTCATTCCCCATAAAACAATAATTGATAATAATAATATAGCTAATAATAATAAAGATCCATCTGACAACTTTTAGAAGAGCTCATTAGTTTATAGGCCTTGAATACAACGTTTTTGAATAAATTAAATGTAAAACCACACGCAAATATAAAAAGCCAGAATATGATTTCATTTCAAGTATTGTATCATGTCTGTGTATATAGGGTATTTTTTAGTGGCTCTGTCCGTATTTTTTATGATTTTTTTTATCTTTGATAAATTTGGCAAATATTTGCTGATGGCCAGTGCAAGTGTCAATTTATATCGATAGACAATTGTATTGTCGTTTTTATTTTCATGGATGTTTTTTAGGGCAATGTCAAATGAATCCGATAAAATACTTGGCATAGCTTTGATGGGCTATTACACATTATCATTAATTGTGGGTGTGGGGTTGATTGCTCCCAACTAAATTGTTTACATTGACATAACTTGTATTTATACACGTTGGAATGTTAAGTTGATCAGTATCAAATGTTACGTTCTTCAAATATTATGCGATAGTATCAATAAACAAAAAAAGTAAAAATAAAACAAATATCAATGTAATGTAGATCGTGCAGCCACTTAATTTATATATATATTAAAAACAGCTGTGTTTCTTTTCCAAACATTCTTTTTACTTAGAAGATATATTTGGGGGAACATTTTGGTATTGTTTGTGAATTGTTTTAGTCAGTAAACTACTCACCATCAGGAGGTAAATAATCTTGGCATAGACCGTAAACTGTGGTAACCTGCAAATAAATAAATATTGTTTTATTAATGACCGGTTAATTATATGCATTGAATATGGTTAACAAAAACACTCGATGTACTTCCCCCAAAATAAAATATTATTGAAACCGATTTACTTATATAAGTGAATCGGGAAATTGCATTTGCCACCTTATCTAATGCAAAAAGTTGCCAAGCCCAGCCCATAATAAAATTTAATTTATATCCCATATACAATTTTTTTTTGTGTTTTTTTCAGGTAAAGTTTTTGGCGGTACTTCCCCCAATGCATATTGCTGAACAGCTGAGTAAGTCAAGCTCATAACTTAAAAGTCAAGCTCCAACACCCACTGCGAAATAATAATTATGACAAGATATTAGACCACAAATCGCGCGAGCATTCAGTTATTCACGCCCATTTTAACTGTAAGTCAGCTTATTTTGACAGACTGTTTGACATTTATTAAGCGCCCCGAAAGGAGTGCAATTCGGCTGAGTAAATTCTTAACAATAAATTCACTGGAATTTATTATGCAATTAGTTAAAGGCTGCCCCGGTAAAATAACATAAATTTCACACTGACCGACAGAAAGCAGCGCACACTCCTTGTGTTGCGCCCTGTGCCAGCTGCTGTTCCTGTCAGCGGAAACAAAAGCCAAGTGAAAGACGGCCAAAGAATTTCCAAAAGTTGTTTGTTCGCCAAGAACTTGACAGACACCATTTTGGAATGGTTTGCGGCAAGACCTTGGGCTGGTTATGCAATCAAATAACCGAAAGTGTTGAAAAGTGTTGGTAAAGAGGTCAGCCAGAAGTAAAAATTACTGATATACAATTATATTTTTCACTGTTAAGCTAACAACTTAAATGAAATTCAAAAGTTTTATATGTATTTTTTTTATTTATTTCGTTCATCTCAAGCTCACATGCTGAAGAACCTTGAGAAACAGGAAAACATTCTGGCCAAACACTGTGAACTTGGCCAGTGAAAACTTGTTGGCCCTACCCACGTTATTACCACTGACATACTTGGCCAACAGGCCGAAAGTTCAATTATATAAAATGAGCTGCAGGCTTTGGTTTATTGTGAAAAACTTTAATATAACTTGCATTGCACAGAAATAGACTCCACGAGAAGTCGTTTCTTGGCATTGGCTTTGGCATTGGGTTTTCTATAATATATCAGTATTCCAAGACGATAGTTGCCCGGCCGCACATACACTGGAATGCTATTGTCCTCCAGATAGAAATTGCGCAAATCATAGTATCCCTAGAAAATGGTCATATAATAAAATTCTCGTTATGCTGTCGATTTTCCAATGTACACTGTGTTACGTACAGATTTTATGGGACAGGGACTCAAAAGATTGCCGAATTTGTGCACGTTGCCAAACCAGATGCTGGTCAAACTGGACTGCATCATGTTCCGTGTTACAAGTGTCCACATCATAGTTCAGTAGCGTCTGATATTTCTCAGAGTTTTGTATTTGGTGCTGCACAGTTATGGTCGTTCGCATGCCCGGCGATAAAGTTCGATTTATTTGTAGATCAACATTGATTTTGTTCTCGGGCGAGAGCCAGCACGTCAAATTCGCAATGAACTCGGAATTTTGCATACAGGTAACATTTGTGATTTTAGTACGTGGCCCAATAGCTTAAAGGGGAGTACTTTATTAAGGGTATTCCTTTACAAAAGACTTGTGGTAAATCTTACCCAGCGCTGGGCGTGCCTGAAATGCTATCAGAAGCACAATGTGGGCCAGCAAATACATGACTTTGTTACTGCAATGCCAAAGAATGACTAAAAATAGAGTCTACTAACAATCTCATTAGTCGAGCACAATTAGGCCGTTAACGAGCTATATTTTCTGAATCAGATCTGTCATTAATATATCCGATTGAAAATACATTTGATGAAAGATATCAATAAAATATCTCTAAAATATATGTATATAAATATTTCATGCTATTTTATTTTTTATTTCATATACACAGTACATTCTGCTTATATGCAGCAATGCACACGCATGGATTTAACAGACAAGAAAAACTGTAATTAATAAATTCTATCCATTAACAAAATCATACAAAATTACCTGTTTATAAATAGAACAAATTCCATTTTCAAAATTTGTGAGAAAAATAGTTATCTACGAAATATCTTTGTATAAATAATATATATATTTGATATATACATATAGTTGAATGTTATTGCACACACAAGTATTATTTTGAATCCAACACATTATTTAATATCTATCGATATTTATGCTATTTTACGAATGGATTCCAACTAGATAAGAATTATGTACCGAACTTTTAAAAGGCGTAATTAACTGTATATCTTTATTTCACGACTTTATTGCTCGGCGGCTGTCGCAAGACTCAGTCCCTTCAATTTATTATCTATTTTGAACTAATGTAATCAATGTGTGTTTTACATTACACCTTTCATACTTTTCTTTTGTTGTTTTCGTTAATGCTTGTTATATTGTACTTTAGTTTTGTGATTCCTTTTAATTTATCGCGGCTTCTTTTTTTCTAATCTAATCTAATCTTTGTTAAACTTTGTCACTGCCGTTACACTTAACTCTTCCAGTTGTTCCAAAACTCATTTTACTTCAAAACACATTTCTAAAAAAAAATAATAATACAAAATTTCAAATACAAAATCAAACCTGTAAACAATTTATGCAAATGTTCGCATTGAACTAGCACAATTCCGCGCGGTTGTCAACTAAATTTAGACGAGCAATTGATCAAGCGCTTAAACTAGCAATCAATCAAATGCCTTTCAATCGGCCAATCAACAGCTTCAAAATGATTGACAGCATGTTGACAGTTGCATACGAATTGAGCTGCTGCCAATTCGGGTTTTTTGTTGTATTTTCGGGGTATATGCTGCCAGGTGTGGTGGTGTGTTTGTGTGTGTGTGTGTGTGTGTGTGTGGACCCCCCATTTAGATTTAAAGCACCTGCCACATAAACATTCAGGTTCAATTTCTTTGGCTCTTTGGCTGAGTCAACTGTGCAGCTGAAAAGCTAACCGTAAAGTAAACTGAAAGTTGTTGCATCTAACAGATACAAATGACATTGATATACTTGTTGTTGTTGGTGTTGTTGCTGTTGCTGTTGCTGTCATTGTCGTTGTTTGCCAAAGCGGCGTTTAATTGGAAACACAGTTGGGTGTTGGTTTTGACCGGTCTCTGGACCCGGCTGCTGTCTTCATCAGCATCAGCTACGAACTTGCAACAGCAACAGCAACAGCAGCTGTGAAGCGCGGACAGCTGATGGATGCGGACATTTCGATTCATTCTCGACTCGGCCGGCCGACAGTTGAAACCCGTTTCTGCAAAATAATCAAATCTGCAATATTACGCATACGCCACGGACAGCAGCAGCGGCTCCAAAAGAAATGCTCGACAGTTTTTGTCTCTTGATTGCTCCAGCTGAATTCAGACTTCAGACTTTTGCAGTTTAATTGCAAATTATTCAAATGCACAGACGGCGACTTGAGCTTTGCAGCTGCTGCTCATAACCAGTCGCTCCACCCACACCCCCTCACAGCCGCACCACCCTGCCTCCTATTTGCCCCGCTTTTGTCGCTTTGCAATTATGTCGGAAATTAACAACAGCGCCCGCTGCCGCCGCCGCCGCCGCCGCCGCCACACAAACAAAAAATATGTGAAATGTGTAAAAAATTTCCAACGTATTTTTCTCGTTTGTTGTCAAATGAAATTAGGCGTGAAATGTAATTTGAACTTTGGCAAAAATATTTTTACAGCCACAACAATTTTATTTTATTTATATATTTTTTTTTGTTCTTTTTTTTTATATGCAAGTGTTTTGCTTTGGCGCCACGTGCGATTTTTTTATCGCTCAAAAATGTAAATTCATTAGCTGTGGGTTTTTTTGTTTTTACTTTTTGCTTTCCATAATACTCTCTTTCTGTAATTTATAATTGTTAGGATCATAAATGAGACATGAGCCCGACGCGTGGGCTGCGATATCAATATTGACACGCTTAAGTTGATAAAACGTCAGTCCCTTTAGCATTATTTCAATTAGCGGCAGTAGTCTTTGCCATACAAGAAGCCCAAAAAGCGGCTAGAGATTTGATTTTATATTAATGAATTAATTTATATAATAATATGAAATACTTATAACAACCGATACCATAAATAAAACTATTTATTTTAAATTTTATAACTCAAAGCCAAATTGTAGTTTAATTTAAGTAATAAATTACAAAGAAAAAAATCAATAATATATACAGAGAATTTATGAAAAAATTAAAATAAAATTAATTTTAAATCTAATATAATTATTAATTTTGAAATTGCATTTTGTATTATTGCATTTGTTTCATACTATTTGAAAACAGCACACAGGGTATCTTCAAGTCAGGCACACTCAAGTCAGCGCATTCTTGCACATTTTATGTGTTAAATAAACTGAGCACAGACCAGAAGCAACAATGCGGGCCCAACACGTTAACATGGTCAATAGGCAGCAGTTGCTGCGATGTTGCTGCTGCAGCGGTTGCTGTTGTTGCTGCTGCTTCTGTTGCTGCTGCTACTGCTGCTATTGGCTGCGTCTTAAGTTGCATTTATATGCAAATAACTTAAATGGTTTTCAATTTGCCTTGGCCGCCACATTCCTTGAGCCAAGTTGCGGCTAATTTTATGGCTAATTGTCTGTTGCTGCTGCCGTTGATCGCAGTGATTGCTGATGAAGTTGTGATATTTGCGATAAAAGATGTAT
This sequence comes from Drosophila paramelanica, assembly GCA_035043915.1. Taxonomy (NCBI): domain Eukaryota; kingdom Metazoa; phylum Arthropoda; class Insecta; order Diptera; family Drosophilidae; genus Drosophila; species Drosophila paramelanica. The sequence goes on along the minus strand of JAWNMO010000674.1, from coordinate 6,245,386 downwards.
GTGATAAAACTTATAAAGCGTCGATAGTTATAGCCAGGAATTTCTTAATTGCCAATGGCAAACAGGCAGACAGGCAGGCAATCGATTGGCTAAAAGCTCAACCAAACAGGACAACAAAATGTCAAAGCTTTTAATTAATTTTTAAAGGTGCGCCTGTCTAATAGAAAATTCTTAGCTATATTTTAACCCAGTTATTTTGTTGACCTGATTCACTTTTGTCCTTAAAATAAAAACGCAACTCAATTCGACAGTTGAGTTTTAAAGCGCGTTTAAATAGTCATTTAGACCGTGACGAAATCCACAGAGTGTCCTTTGGCCGTGTGCAGTCGATAAATATCCATTTTCAATTTCCTTGGCAGACAAAATAACTGGCTCGGAAATTAATCAAGCTCGTGGCGATGCGGAAATACATTTGTGCTTCATTCTGCTTCAATTTGCAATTTATGCGACTGGCGCAATGCGACAGAAAAATAAATATTACGAAAATTATTCGAGTGTGCATTGAACAAGAAAGTCAAATAAAAGAGAAAAATAGATGTAAATGCTGAAATTATTGGCATAAATAAATCAGATTTTAAGAAGCAATAAAGAAAAAAACTATAAAAAAAACATACAAAAGTATTTTTATAAATTTTTTAATTGCAGAAAAGCAGATTAAATAATTATTATAATATTTAATATCATCAAAAAAATCAGTATATAATTTAAAATAAAAATTTTAAAGTAATTAGATAATATAATTAACTACGTTAAAACTAGCACTTTCTACAAATTATCGTCAATAAATCTGTTTAGCTAAGTGCACATATAGGTAATTCCCTGAACTTTAAACGGTCGTATAATCGCTCTAACAAAATGTAAAGCTGCATTTAGTTGCGATAATTTCTTGACTATAGCTATCCATGTTATCCATTCGCAATATTACATAATATTTAAAAAAGCTTTCAAGTTAAAAGTAATTGGTAGAAAGTAAAACATATTAGTTGAAAAATGCAAATTACTTCACTTTCAATGTGAGTGGGGGCAACTTGAACTTGGAATTCCTCGCTATTTACCGAGGGATTTTCCCCATTTAAAGTTCGGTTGTGTAGCACACTCGCAATCAGTATAGTTCCCAAAAGTACTCCCATGTAAGTGCTCAGATGGGGACGGTTGATTGATTGCGACACTTTTCAGGTGTCACCAAAAACACTTGACAGCAGACCAATGTATATATCTATATTTACCCATCTAATATCATCAATTAATTGCGTTTTATCCATATAACACGAGGCCCGCACGTTTATCCGATAGCCTCAGCTCTGACAATATAATAAATATCTGCTCGATGGCCGCCGACTCAGCGATGGGTCCGAGGGCAGAACACACCCTGGGTTCAGTTTGGAGGGCATTACGAATTGGAAGTGCGCAGTATAAATTGGATGTACCATTTCAATTTGCATTGACTGTGACTAGATGTGATAATGCGAATGGGAATCGAAATGGAAGATGGAAGTGGGAAGGAAGGGGGAATGAGAATTAAAATCATGTAATGCAAATGTGATTGCAATTTTTATGAGACAACAGTAATTGTAATTGCTATTACACTGTGGCATTTGTTGTAATTGTGCTCGGCTATCTGATTATAACATTATTTTAGTTTAGTGGATTGCTCAACACCGTTGACATAATGACAAGTCTGCGGACGTGTTTGCATATCAATCGTAGAAGCTATACGGTAAATCAAGAAGACAGATTGATGGGGGTCCCAAGGAAATGCTAATGCGAACCGGTTCCCCACTTCATTTGTATGCAATCGAGATAACGCTGTGCTGAGACACAGGATTACAGCTGATGGGTCTTTCAATGTGCGCTTAACTGATATTATATTAAAGGGTTATTATGGGCTTAAATTATAATGCGGAAAGTAGATATAAGTGTTGTTTTTTTTATTCAAAAGCGATAGATTATTATATCACAATTTCAATTAAAGACGCTTACTGAAATGTGTAGGTATTTTGTAGAATACGAAAAATTATTATAACTATTTTTTAGGCTTTTTATATTTATATAGCCCGATTGTTGCTTGTATCACAAAATTTAATTATTATCAAAATTTATTTTTAATTATTATCTTTATTTTTTTGCAAATAAACTATTAATTTACTTCATTAAATTTTTTAAATAAATTTCCTGTCCACGGGTAAACTTTTTCTAATATGTAAAACCTCCCCTTTTAGAATATATTCGATTGTCAAATAAATAGTCGTTTAATTGCTTCATTTAATTGTGTAAAACAGCAAAAATAACAACTGTTAACAGAGTGTACTGAAGGGCGCTCAGCTCGCACATGTTGCACGTAATTGCGGCAAACATTTAGACGCCAGTAATTATACGATATTTATATGCAATCGCAGTGCGCTGTGCGATGCCAGTTTGCCATTTTTTAGCACTTGCAAGTCATGAACTCGGACTGAGACTAGGAAATGCCATTGGGTACACAGACACACTCCGTCTGTGGCCCGCCCCCGCCCCTTCCCCACTCCTGCACAGTTGTCACCCTGACATTGAAATGCATCCATATTAACGCGCATCTAACTGTGAAACTAGCTAACTGAGCTGCCACCCAGTTACAAAGCCAGCCCCAGTTACAGTCCACAAATAGTGTTTCAGCATCTAACCCGCCCCCCCTCTATCCATTCCAGTCATCGTGCTGGCATTGTTTATCGAGCTTGTTTACTGGGTTTTGTATGCCCGATAATTGTGGGCTTGGCTTAGAATTCACAATCCGAAGTGGGAAAGAGATGTGCAATAACTTTGCTTTTGAATCTTAATTAGGGGTAGTATCTTAGTTGCCTTAATTGAGATTGTAATGGCATTTTTGTGTCAGACTTAAAATTCTTGGAATAAATATAATGGAATTAAAAACCATTTTCAATGGGTTCAGGGTATAAAAAAAGAAGAAAATTGTCCGTCAACTTAATATTATTTAAATTTTTGCTAATAATTGCCATTGGTTTAATTAAAATTAAAAATTAATAATATTATTATAATATTATTATTTAAAGATATTTAATGCATTTTTTAAGTAGTATTCCCATAGTTTAAATAATAATACCTCGTTGTTTTACTTTGCTTAAACTTAAATTTTTTGTAAGGCATTCTTTTAATAACTAACTCATTCATTATATACTTAAAAATTAAATGGAACACTTTCCCTGTCTCTATTTAAAATTCACAAATGTTAGAGCTAAAACAGAGTATTAAAGGACTTGAATAATTTCCTATTCAAATTAACATATATTAAATGATAATTCTGATGTAAGCCATTTGTTTACTCCTATCATAGAGCAACCTAATTTATATTAAATTTAGATTGAATTGATATTCTGTATGCACTAAATCAACAGATACATTTTCATTAGCTTTTGAATATTACAGTGGCTAAGAACAGTAATACCTTTCATTATTTTGATTATGCGTAAATCAACAGGTTGTGTTGATATTAAAAGCACATTTGCCCACAATCACATTTGGGTGGTTGTCAGCGACTGTTGTTGGTTTTGCATTTGAATTTGCAGACGAAATATTTTCCCATGCACTTCAAAGAAAAACAACAAAAAATCAAGTGGAACTGTTAGACAGAGGCACGCCTACGTTGATGCTCATCCTTTCACCCAGGCGAGCTGCAACTTTCCCACAGTGCTGCCACTTGGCGGCCCACAGGCGACTGTGTGTTTGTGTGTGTGTGTGTCGAGTGCAAAGTGTAAAGTGGCGAACACGCAGTTGCCACATTTCCACATTTTCAGCGATTCCGCAATTCCACAATTCCACAATTCATGATCAAGTGCAATCTTTTGACATTAATATGACAACAAAAGGAGCTGGCCAAGGAGCCCGGCGGCAAGTTGAGTCCGCAGACAATGCCCCAGCAGAAAATCAATTATGCGCACGAGGCCGCAGCCAGCGGCGGTCACAACAATGAACGACAACTGCCTCCGGCTCCGACTTGGACTCGGGAGTTGGCCTGCAGCAATGATTGAGCATGCGACAGGCGCGCAGTGACAGGCGGCAACTGTGGCACGGGGCATGAGCGGGGGGAGTGGTGGCATTCCGTCGCCGTTGCGCAGAAGCATTCGCACAAACGCCTGATGAATGTCTGTCAAATTGCTGACACGCACGCAGCCGTCGTCGCTGACATTGACACAATGTGTGGCTGTGTGGGTTGGAGGCATTGGGGCTTGCAACTTGGAGGCAACTTGCCTCGGCTGCGGCATGAAAATATTTCATGCCATTTAATTTCAGCTCGATGCGGCCTGTCATCTAATTGAGTTGTTCGCCGGAGTCGCACAAAAAGTTTATCGACATATTAAAGCAGCATATTTCAAATGCCTGCCAGTCGGCCGACTTACTTCCTCAGTGAGGTACCTCCCCACCCCCCCTCCTCGATCCCCTCGATCCGCTCAAGCCATGCAGTTCCTCCGCCGCTTGAAACATGTTTATGCAATTTGCTGAACAACCGAACAACCGAACAACTGGGCAACTGAATAACTGGAAGATTGGACTACTGGCCGCTGGTTGTTGGGTGCTTGTCTTATCAAATGATTTTATTTATGCTATGGGCGCGCATGTGTGTGCGATAATTGGATTATTTACTTTCGCGGCTTAGCAGCCAACAAAGTTGTGAAAATTGTCGGGTTTTCGCTTTCTATAAAGTTGGTCGATCATCGCCGGCGGTAACCAGCCTAAGTTTGTTGTTGTTGTTGTTGTTGTTGTTGTTGTTTTTGTTGTTGTGTTGTGGTTGGCTAATGGAGTCGTCTATTGGTTTATGTTAGTGGCAGTTCGACTTTGGACCAAGCACTTCAAGTATGGCTAAATGCAAGTCCCTGCTCGGGCGCCATGGAAAATTATCGCTAGTTTTATGATTGTTGGTTTTTATACAATTTCGTGATGTCTGAGGCTAATGGCATATTAACTGGAGGTTAATTGTAACCAGTGTACCCTAAGTAAAGTTACCTAACATGAAGTCCCTGCTTGGGCGCCATGTTAAATTACTTGCTAACTGACTGACTGTTTTTAGTAATTACTATAATTTTTGACATTTATCTTAAAACTTTTTCCAAACATATTATTGAAATAGTCATTTATTAACATTATATATATTTTTGTTGATATATAGTAAGCGCTTAGCCTAGTACAATTAATTTAAAGCTTTTAACATTTAGAAACCAGTTCATAATTACATGCTTAAGATAAAGACCCTGCTCGGGCGCCATTATTTACTGTTAATATATGCATATGCATTTGATTTGTATTAATATAATAAATCGTATAGTTTTTTCAATTTATTTAATCAGCTTGAATACTTGAATACCCTACTGGGCGCCATCTCAAATTACTTTCTTTATAATTTATGTGGCAATTATATTAAAATAATTACTGTTAGTTAACTATAAATTAAGTGAGTTAGCTTTCAAAGGTTAATTGAAGACAATGTGCGGCTGCACTTGAACAAATTACCAAAAGTTAACTAAATAAAGTCCCTGATTAAAGTCCCTGTTCGGGCGCCATCTGAACACTGCTAGTTTTGTATACAACAATTGAGTTGGCAATTCATAGCTAAAAATTTTAAGTAAATGCCTTTTATGACATGTTTAAGCACCCGGAAAACCTGTGCGTGTCTTGCCAATCAGCACCCTTTATTAACATCTAACCCTGCGCAAAACATAAACTGTAATTAAATTCAAATCAAAGTCTTTGGCCTGTGGGCTGACTGTCAATGTCCGCCAGCTGCTGTTGGTAACCCAAAACCCAACCCACTAAGACACTTCGTCACAGCACAGTGCAACACCCAATTGACTACCAGGTTGTGGCAGCCCCAGCCCCAGTGGCATTAATATGTATGAGCCATGTCAGAAGGCAATGCCACAACGCGTTTATCAAACATTTGAAGCATGCGTCGCCCTCCGTCTTCGTCCCGTTCCCGTCCCCATCCCTGTCACCGACTTCAGTTTGTGTTGGCTGACCCAATTAACGAGGCATTATAAAGTCGTAAAGCATAAGAGACGTGTGATGCCAGAAAATTAGCAAATAGACAAACCTCAAGCAGGCGACAGAGACAAAGATTGCAAAGTGGGTTTCAATACCCGGTTCCCGTTCCCGTACCCAATCCCATTCACGTTCCCATTGCCATTCCCATTCCCATTCCCTTGCGCCACATCGCATTAAATGTGCATGCAAATTCGAGTGAATTCATAAATCACAAATCACTTAGGCAAACTGTTTGGGAACGCGCCACGGAACGTGGTTATGGATGTAAATGTCTCTGGCTATTGGCTTTTCAGCTGCCGGTTCCCGTTCGCGTTTGTGTGTTGGCTCTTGGGCCTTGGTTTGGGGGCATGGGCTTACAAATGTTCATGTTTGTGCGATAATATTGACAAATTGTGCAAACATTCGCACACAATTAATAAAGCCAGACCCACACGACCTGCTCGAGAACGGCCCGCTCACCGCTCCATCCACTTCCCGCTCCCGGCAGTCGACAACCCACGTGCGGCAGCGCGTGTTCGCCAAAGACAAAGCTACTGAGACAAGACTGAGACACGACCGAGACAAGAGACAACATAATTTCAATTCCAGGCGGGGCCCTCTGGCTACCTAAAAACAAAATCCAAGAAGCTGAAATGTCACTGTGCATAAACTGTCAAACAGCGGCGGCACAGTGGAACAAGGTGTAACAATTATTTATATATACATATAATATAAGATAAACTAGCCTTTAAAAGTATACATACTAAAATGTTAGTTGATCGATACATTTACTAAGTAAGTGAATGTTTTGGTGGAATTATTTTGCTAACATTTAACATCTAATTTTTGGAGATCGATATCAACTTAACGATAGTTTTTAAATTGATTTTCAATAATTATTTGAGACAATTTTTACAAATTTGATCACATTTGAATTTTTTGCAAACACATATTTAGCTAAATTCACTACTCAAATTGCAGGCCTCTAACCACTGTGCGAGTAGCTTCTGCAAATGCACAATGCCTAACGCGTTGCTCAACAATCAATGCACGTACACAAGTAGGCGCCCACACACACGCACACACACACACAGAGCGATGGTTAGCCTGGATTGGAGTTGTAGTTGGAGCTGGAGCTGGACGTAAGCCAAGGCCTGGACTTGTGCCCGGATCGGATGATCGCCCACGGCAGGGCACAGAGAATCGCAATGAGCTTGCAACTTTTGCGGCTGGTTGTGGTGCTGATTGAGTTGGCTGTGAATGTGTTGAGGTGGCGGACGCCTTCAAATGTAGCTGCTGGTATCTGGTGGCATGCCACTTCAGCGCGGCGGGGACAACAGCAGGCGCTTTGATTGATGATTGTGGCACTCGCAGTTGTCAGCTGGCAGTTGGCTTTGATGTGGCACCAGCTCTTCCTTTGGCACCGCGCTCCATGCGACGGTCCACTTTCGATTTCCGACTAAAGTCGACAATTTATGCAGCATAACTTGTGTGTTTAGCCAAAGTCGCGTTCGCGACCAAAGATTGGGCCAGCAACTTTAAGCCGCTTGCCAAAGAGCTGGGCGTCCTGAGCGGGTAAGCGGCTTAGAGCCAGGAAACCGCGACAGACAGACATTTGTGTTGACAAATCAATTAAATGCTAAATTTAAAGGCGCACACACAGTAGCGCCAGCAAATGTGAGCTTGGCTCAGAATGGAATTGGCTCCGTCCGCTCCCAGATAAACGAGGGCCAACACGCAAGGCTTACTTACGTCTGGTTCTGGCCAGGGCCCAGCTAGACCTGTGCCGCTGTGTGGCGCTTATCGAATAACATTGATTGCCCCCAGCTCCGGGCCATGCAAATCGTAAAGTGTGAAAACAAATTGCAATCTGTAGACGGACAGCGGCGGGGCCAAAGCGGGCCAGGAAACTCATTGCAGCCGCCAGATAATTGCACTCGATTTGTAATTCAAGATTAAGGGCAACCAGGCAACCAACCAACTAACCAGAGGCGGCTTCGTCGCATTTTGGGACCACTTCACATTGCTTGTGGCCTGGCACTTTTCGATCTTTGTTTTAATTTATGTGCACTTGACGGCTTTTTGCATTTTTGCCTCAGATAATCACTTAAAATGTGGGCCATGAGTTAAGTGATTATGTAAATTTGCAACTCTCTCTCTTCTTTTCCCTCTCTCTCGCTCTCAGTGCGGCCCTGTCGGGGTTGTGCCCCCTAGATACGTTTAATACGTATAACCTTCAGTTGAACCGAGTGAAAGATTGGCAAAAAACAACTTGAAAGTCAGGCAATTTATGGGCAATTCAAAGAACGTTAAGAGATTGATTGAGCTGAAAGCAAATTAAACTAAATACAAGTTTTTTTAAAATTTATTTTTGAGGCAGCAAACAGGCGGCAGGATACCCTATTTTCATACAAGAAAATATTGATAGAGAACGTTATCTGAGAGTTTTTCTTATAGATAAACATTTTCTTCGTTTTAATTTTCCATTTATGAGGTCATTCCCCATTTATTGTTGTGAATTACATTTTCTTAGGAGCAATAGCCTGAACAGATTTTTATGGCTTTGCAAACTTTGGGTCCATCAAAAACTTTGTTTAATTTTAATCTCTTTTTTTCTGTTTAATTATATGCCTAGCAATTTAAAGATATGAATCTCTTAAATTTATATTACCAATGACGGCAAATCCCAAATCAAAGAAATCGAATTAAAACTTAAATGAAAGCCGCTTATTAATTATTAAAAACATGTGAGCAGTGTGTTTGTTCATGAATATAAAATTTATTTGATATTTAATATGTATGTATTTGTTGGATTCTTGAATACTTACATCGTATTTACTTGACCTCATTTTACCCATTTATTTTGCATCTAATTTGCATTCGTATTTCGGTTACGCTTTTTTGTTATATTCAATCCAATCGACCATTTGATAAACGTAACAGAAATTCGTAGCTTTAATTTTTTTTAATTTTATTAATTCGCTTTTATTAAATAGATTCGGCTTTCGTTATATTATTTTTCGCTTGATTATTGTTCATTTCATAATTGAATTGAAATTATGGATTCGATATGATTGCTTATAAATTATTCGATTTAATTAAATAAATTAAGTTTATTTAGGCATTTACATTATTTTAGAATTTTGAACACCTTTGATTAGCACTTTATTTAATTATTTATTTATTAATATATTCATTTATATTATTTGTATTTTAATTTTAAGCACTTTTCGAAATAATTATGCATTTATTTGTAAGTACATATATATATATTTTAATTGATTTATTGTTAGCGATTCGCTTTGTATGTGTTTTCTATTTATGTTTTTCTTTTTTGATATTGTTGACACAGTCTTTAATAATTGTTAAAAAAGTAAAAGGCTTCAATTGTTGCAACTGCAAAAAATTATTGAGAAAATAAGTTGCGTTTTTTTAAATATTACGCATACGCCACGTGGCACCAGCCGCAGTCTGACTCCGACTGAATGTTGGGGCTCATCGAAATGTTGGCCGAAAATTCAGCGCAACGAACATCAAATAGTGGGCCAAAGGCCGGAAATCAAACGGTGATTTCGATAAACTGTTCGCTAAATGTTCTTCCAACAGTTACTTTTAGCCATTTTCAACGATTCGACGAATTTGTTGGGGAAAAATCGTTAGGCTGAGCCACAACGGAAAACAAAAATAACAACAACAAATGCCAAAAGTGCACGAACATAAAGACACAGCGCGGGGTGCTGACGGGGGGAATGGGGTAACTAAACAGACGGACGTACGGCACAGCGCACGGCAAAAGAGGGGGCAGCAACCACGTGAAAAATGCCGGAAACAGAAATCGATTTGCACCAAGCGTTGAAATGAGCATATGTACAAATGTGTGTGTGTGTGTGTGTTTGTGTGTGTGTGTGAGTTTGTATGTAGCGGTGGAAAAGTGACATAGACAGAGGCCAGGCAAGGGCTCGTCTGCTTGCAAAGAAAACTCATTTGTTATAAACATTTTTGTCGGGTTTTGGCCAAGCTAAGAACTGTTTAAAGTATGAGAGAAATTTATACACACACACACACGCACACACCAAAATTATGTCACACACGCAGCGCACGAAAGTAGGCAACGATTAAGTTTTGTGGGCCCCGAAAAATAAGGCTCAACTTCTTCACAGCAGCATTAAAATTTTAATACAAAATTTTTAAATAAATTTATTTAAAAACATTTGTTTAAATTGCTGAACTTTTTTTTGTATTTTGTTCCGCGTTTTACCCGTCGCTGTTGCTGCTGCTGTTACTGCTGCTGCTGTTGCTGCTGCACGACGCGCTGAAAATTCACGTAACAATTGATTTGTGTGTCAAAAATGTCACAAGTGTCAAAAATTGTATGAAAACGCTGCGCTGCGCTCGAGAGAGCCAAAGAGAGGCGAAGAGAGAGAGAGCGAGAGCGCTACACGAGAAGAGAAACTGAGAGAGAGCCAGAGAGAGAGAGTTGTATAGAAAGCTCTGCTGCTGCGCGTCAGTTGCGTCTCAGCTGTGAGCTCTAAAGAGAGTTTTGCGTCCTTTCGAAAGAGAACATCTAGAGAGCTTTAAGCTCTTCTATGTTAGTGTTCAGAATTCAAATTAGTCGCTAGTTTTAAGTTGAAACTAAGCTGATCTTAACTAGTAGCTGGCGAGCTTTTATTAAAACATCAGATGAGATGATAGTTTTAGCTATAAAAAAGCTAATTGGTTTCAAAACTTAATTTTTTGATTTAAAAAAATGTATGAATACAAACTGAAATCGTTTCAATAATTTGGTGTGTAAATTTTAAAAATCCATTTGAACTAAATGAAAATTAAATAGCATTATCTTTTTATGAGAAACCAGAAATTACATAAGAGATACATTTTTAAATCTTTTAATATGTCTTATATAAATTATATAGATATATATATATATATATATAATATAATGTGCTATATGGATTGAAAGCTTTTTTCTTTGAATTCAATATACAAATGTATCTGAAGCATACTTTTATAAGAACTGAAATTGAGCTCGTGAGAATGTTTAGCATTGGGTATATGAATATATGAATAAATGAATGTACAACAGATGGGTGTGTTCCACTTCTACAATTGTAAAATATCTATTTGGAATTTGTACTGTGTTTTTTTTGTTTTCAACTTTTATATACTTAAGGAAATCTTTCAAAAATACCCTCTACAAAAATTCTTTATTAGTCTCTTTATTATTAAAACCTAATTTTGTGCTGGAAAAAGTTTAGTTTCTTAATAATGACTTAAATGAATAATTCTTCAAGAGAATGTATGAATGAGGATTTTTATTTTTATGCATGAGTATTTTTATTTATAAAAAAACCACAATTTATTTTATTATTATTAAATATAGTCTTTCCTTGTTAGTCAGTCTTGACAGTACTCATAAACTTTGCATGATTCATTTGGTTGGCTTAAGGAAGCGGTCAAATCACAGGTAAAAACGCTAAAAAGGGTTCGCTTTCAACTATTCCTTTGAGTGTGTCCGCCTAAACGGCTTAAAAGGCTCAGGTGTTCCCAAGTAGGATTCGAATACGAACGTTTTTCTTCAACATTGCACAAGAAAGGGGCCCCAACTGGCTAGTCTAGTCATTACCAAGAAGTCTGGCTAGCAAGGTGTTAAGCCTACACACACACACACACACGCACACACACACACACAATTCTAAAGATTGTTGTTTGTGTTGCTCTTCGTTTAATTGTTTAATAACTGAATTTGCATTTGACTCCGATGAGCTGTTTAATCTAATTGGCATTGAGTGAGGCTCTTGTTAGACACATAAATGTTATTAATTAATTAAACTCGGGCGCTGTTGTTGTTGTTGTTGTTGGTCAGATTGTTAAACGATACGAATGGAAACGCGACGTCGACGCATTCATATTCGCATTCGATTCTCGATTCTCGATACCCGACTTTTCTCGACTTTGACTCGCGGCTGCGGTTTTTGTTGTGAACCCAACTAAATGCGATGCGAAACTGGCCGACCAGGCAGAGCCGGGCACTGACGATGGTTTCTTATTGGAACAGACCCACACCAAGCAAGAGAGTGCGAGAGAGAGAGCGCACAGGCACGCTGTCGGCCAGCGGCAGGAGGTAGGAGAAGAGAAGACGACAGCGACAGCAACGCGAACGGAGACGGAGACGGAGACCGGCCAGCGTCAGCTGCGTTGCGCGTGTTGCGGCTAGCGGGTTGCGGAAGAGGGTGGGGAGCAGCTACTGGAGCAGCGATGTTGCATGTGTGCGTGTGTGTGCACGCCACTTGAGGCTAATAACAACAAAAACAACAACAACAACAACAGGAACAAACAAGAGCAACGAGCAAGCGAGTTGATTGCAACCGAACTTGTGGCCAGGAGCTCAATGCGAGAAAGCTTCGCAATTGCCGCTATCAACTAAGCAGCGTTGCAACCAGAGAGTGCAGAGAAAGAGCGAGAGAGCAAGAGAGAGAGCGAAAGAGAGAGAGAGAGACGGGCCAGTCGAATTAGGTCTCTTCAACATTATGCGGAAGTTAGCAAGCAGAGCGAATGAGCGGGTGGGTGAGCGTTGCAGTGGGAGGGGAAGAGCGAAAGGGGGAAAACAGTGCGCCCGCATAACGGTCACTTTGAAATCGCATGCAATAATAATATTGTTATGACATTCTCTTAAAGGCCAGCCTGAAGAGCGAGAGGGGGTTAGCCCAATAATATGCTAGGGGTTGGTTTATGTTTTTTTCTTTTAACCGTCTTCCATCATATGATGGAACAGCACGCAATGTCGCAATGCCCACGGGGTGACCATGCACGCTGAGCATGAGAAATCAGGTACAGTGAATACTCAAGAAGTGGAGTAACAAAAAATAAAAGATAATGCTTACTATTAACTAATGTGTGCAAAGCATTGAAAGTTTTAAATTATTAAAAGAGATATCCATAAAAACTTAAATGGAAATCATAGTATGTTCTTTAATTTTTGTAATCAGTTTGTATTTTAAATTTCTAACTGGAGCTGTTTACTGTTTTTATATTTGTTGTTTCTTTTTTTTAACTAAACTAAGTTTTATATTATTGAAAATGTACTTTTAAAAATTATAAAATATAAATATAAAAGGAGCTACGCTATTAGAATATCTTAACCTAAAGTATCAGTATCTTTCCCTTATAGGTAATTTGTAATGTATTATTCAAAAGCTTGTTTCCGTTAGGAATTCAAAGCGTCAGCTGGTCACCCTAATTCTAGGAATAGTCTCTCCCGTTCTCGCTCTGCCTGGCTCTTTCTCGTGCCGGGGGTTGTAGTTGTACCTCTTGAGTCCATTGTTTCACAGTCGCGCTGTCGCATGCGATTTGTTTGGTTGCATGCAACAACAGGTTTGAGTTTGAGTGGCTTGTTGCAGCTGGCCAGCAGCGACAACATGTTGCAGCTTATTGACACAGAGCTGCCCCGCGCTGGCGACAGTTGGCATTGGCATTGGACTGGGACAGGATCATCAAGAGCCAATCCGCTGCGCTGATTACTCACGCGATATGTCCACCCGACTCCCGACTGGACTAATCGCCTCCGAAGGTGTTTTCTGATATATTGACAGCATTAAGGCAGCGATAGTTGGGATTCATTAATCATAGATGCTGCTTGGGGCAGCACACACCCGGGAACATTGGCTATTCATTTGCAGCAGCGCAAACAAAAGTCGGCCGCTTAATGGTGTGAACACGCACAGAGAGTAACAAATTGGCAAAACAACAACAACCACAACAACAATAACAACAGTTGGCGGTGCTGCCACCACCCGCGACAAACAAAAGAAACGAACGCGCCGAAGGACAACAGACTCTTCCCTGGTTGCATCGTTAAAAAAAGAAGAAGAAAAGTTACACGCATGCGCAGCGGGTGGTGCTGCCTTGTAATAAAACGCAGGCAACAACAGCAACCGCAACAACAAGAACAACAGCGAGGGCAGCTCACATATCGAAGCTTTCGATCAAATTGCCTATCAGATTAGCCGAGAGGCAGCTGGCTTTGGCTCGTGTGTTGAAAAATTCATTTTAATAAGCGCCCGTAAAATCAAGAACGCAATATCTGAGCAATAAATAAATGACAATTATGAATTGTTCGCCGGCACCACCGAACCCGAGTCCCCGCCAGCCCCCAACTGCCAGGGCCCTTCGGCACCGCTCAACAAGACGGCGCCCGCCGGTGCGCTGGTGCTCTATGAGCCACCAGCTCAGCGCAAATTTCAACCACAGCCAGCGTCAGCGGTTATCGCAGCTGTGTGGTGCTGTCGTCGTGCCAGATCATTAATTTGTTGTTTATCGCACCTTGTTAAAATCACATTGCCTACGAGATCTGCATCTCTCTCTCTCTATCTCTCTATCTCTCTTTCTAGTTGTGTGAGTGTGTTGAAAAATGTGACGAGATTGGAATTCCTTAAGCCTAACTCAATGTACAATAACAGAAATCATAGATCGTGATACGATATGATTCTTTTTGTATTAAATATTACAATTAACTCGTCCATCAAAAATGTTTTTCTTCAATGTTAATGCTTAATGTCAACGCAAAGATCTTTATACATATGATCAAAAAACAAAAGCTGTAAATCTCATTTATGGGTAACAGCAAAATAAACTTGCTTAATATTTAACTTGGTAATAAATAGGCAAGTTCTGGTACATTATATTTCCATTTTAATGTTAAATGATTTAATTCAATTATATTTAATATACTCTAAAAATATTTTTGCTATAATTTACAGAGTTTTATATTCTAGCCATTTTTTTCCATACTACGCATAGTTCGATTTATCAATTCTAGGAAGAGTTTTTGATTAATTTTATTTTATTTTTGAGTGTACTTATAATATTATAGATAATAAAAAAATATTTCTATGCTATGCGAACCAAGTAAATTTAAGATTAGCTTTAGATAGCATAATAATATTATTGTATGTAAAGGAAAATTTTATGAAAATAAGCAAAGCCACTTCACAAGTAAAATCGTTTTTTACAAATAAATTTTTATGTACTTATTTTAAGTTTATAAGCTTTGCATTTAGTAAATGCAAAAATTAAGTAAAAGCAAGTGCGAATGTTGCACTCGGATGTAACCAACAGCACAATACTCGTTCACAGTAGAATAATAGCTAAAGAAATACAGTCGAAATTAATCTTGATCTTATTTGACAAAAATGACAAGGGGTAACATCACGATTTTTGTCAAAATCTCGAAATTTTAAAATTCAAAATGTACAAATGTATATATGTATATATATTCAAACTTTCAAGTCTCTAGACAGACGGACGGGCGGACAGCAAGGCGGATATTGCACAAAACCAATATACTCTTTTCACTTCGTTAACGAGTATAATAACGTGTATTAGGTAATAATTCCAAATATTTGCTAAAGCGACAAAACGGATTTGATTTTTTTTTGTTGTATTTCCACAAGAAATTCCCAAAACGTTGCCAAAAATAAAATAATATAAGATTTGCCCATAATTTGTTTTTGCAATTGCGCGTATCAAAAATGTAAAAGACAACAACACATTGTTTTTTTTTCTTAATACCCTTACACAGGGTACTGTGAATTTAACAGCTTAAAATACCTTGATAGTCTGCTGTAGATAATGAAAGTAAAATAGGAAAAACAGTTAAATATTAGTTCATTTAACATTCAAATATTTAGTAAAATTATTTCATCGAAATAGATTTTCAGTTTGTGATCTGTTTTATGAGGACATTCATTGCTCGATGTTCCAAAGAGATATCTTTTAATTTGCTGTGTTTTGCTAACCTGCGCTGGCTATCAACACCAACAAATACTGAACTGAGAGTCAGTTATTTTTTTTTTTAATTTTATTATTTGTTTTCTAGTATTATTTTTATTTTTGTCAAATTCCGCGCATATTTTGTGCCTCGTTCATTTTCATGTGCTGTGCACAAGTTTACAGCATTGGCTGTTGATTTATGCAAATTATTAAACGTTTTCTAATAACTCATTATGGCGCGTAAACAACGCGCCGCATGACTGTCACTTTGAGACGAGATCCGAGATTCGAGACCCGAGACTGGAGACTCGAGACTCGAGTCTCGAACCCGGCACCTGAGCACGAGGTCTTCAGACGTCAGTTTCAGAGTCGCCATGTGCCTCATTTTCATTACATGTTCAATTTACAGCAGCCCCTATTTAGGGACACGGGGGGTTGGGTGTGGTGGAATATCTGCTGTTCATCCAACTACTGTTACCGCTTTCTGGCTAAAAGTCAGTTTCTTGTTTTCTAACACTTGGTTTTTGTTTTTGTATTTCCAATGTTGTCTGTCAATTTTCGCATCTGTCTACTGATGCGGAGTTTCATAGCGCTTAGCTATCTGCCAACTTTGAGCATGTCAATATTTTCACATTGGTAATTGATCAAATATTTTGCTCCGACCATGATTTGCATATTACTAACATTGTTTTTTCACGGTTTTCTTGACCTGCGTCGAATGTTTTTTATAGTGGTCCAACGGTTGTTGTGTAAGCTTTTACTTTCAATGCACTTAATTACTTAGAACAGGGATTTTCGGAGTAAATAATGAGCAGCAGATGATCTCAGCATTTCAATTAAGCCTATTGTTTAACTTAAATACATAACAATTAGATGTTGACCCATTGACCAAATGAGCTAAGCATGCTGACAACTCAATCTGAATTTTGCACTGGGGGAAAATTGAATTTTTTTTAAAGTAGCAAAATAGTTGAATAAATTTTAATTTGAAAAGCACAAATTATTTAATATATATTTTTTTTTTAATATTTAAAAATATCAAGAAAACCTTTGCAAACAATTATTATAAATGAATAATGCTAAAAGTTTTGCTTGAAATGTGCTCAAATTTTCTTAACGTTGACCAGAAAATTCTGAAAATCTAAGAATCGAGAATATTATTGTTAAAATAAGAATATTTAACACAGAAAAGAATTTATTATTTTCTATCTTATCTTTACTTATATTTTTATTTTTTTGTCTTTTTTGCTGCAGTGCATCTAAAGTCAACTGTTTTGACCAACTAACAAAAACGGCGATTGCCACAGTTGCTGATGCTGCTGCAGTTGCAGTTGCAGTTGCAGTTGTAGTTGCATTTGCAGATTGTGGCCAATGCTGGAGTTCAACTATTTGCATTTGCATTTTAGCACCTCAACAACTGTGCGAATGGGCGGGTGCGGTGTTGCAGCGCGGGGTGTGGCAACATCAACTTGCATTGTGCTGATTGCGCATGCAAAGTCACAGATGCAGGCACAGATGCAGACGCAGACGCAGACGCAGACGGAGTCGCAGTTGGCGACCAAATGAAAGTGGGCACCGCGTCGCTGGCATTCTTTCCGTTTTGTGTATAACTTAATTCTGTGCGCCTCCGACAGCCACGCCCACAAAACAAAAAGAGGCAGAAAACAGAACAAGATTGCCTGG
Source organism: Drosophila paramelanica (assembly GCA_035043915.1). Taxonomy (NCBI): domain Eukaryota; kingdom Metazoa; phylum Arthropoda; class Insecta; order Diptera; family Drosophilidae; genus Drosophila; species Drosophila paramelanica. The sequence continues at coordinate 6,227,926 of JAWNMO010000674.1, read as the reverse complement.
CTCGGTTGCGTTTCACCTGCCGTCGCCACTCAGGTTGTTCATACCCTGTACTTATTGAACATGATCAAAATAGGCTATTATGGATTTTGCAATACGATTTATCGATCACCATCTTGTTTTGACTATATATATATGTATAGATATATATATAAAAAAAACTACTGAGACCAAAAGATTTGAAGATTAGGAATATTTCAAATTTAAAATAGCTTTTTCCGTTTTAGCATTGTTTATTTTTTTCGAACAGGGTATTTGGTAATTGTGCACTCTCGATTAGAGCAGCTCCACTTGTTGGGGGCTGTGTGGGTTGCCGCTGCGAAGCGCGTATCTAATTACAAAAAAACGAGACAGACGCTGATTTCAAAGATAAATTGCCGACGACGCGGTCAACCAAAGCTGAAGCTGAAGCTGAAGCTGAAGCTTGACGCAGTGCAGCATTTGGCCCGTGAGTGTGGACACACTGGCTGATGGATGTATTTATGCGCTGCTGCTGCCGCGACGCTCACGAAAATAAACAAAAGTTTATTGGCTTTTGCCTGAGGAGTGCGTCTAGCTGGGATTCGCCTCCAACTGGCTGCAATTTCCACTCTGGGGGGTGGGCGGCGCTGCTTATTGTTAGCTGTTACCTGCGCCGGGGCGGGAGGTGCGTGTTGGGTTTCCGCCACGCCAGCTCGCATGCACATATGCATATTTCTTTTAAAGGCATTTTAATTATTTAACAACATTTACGCGAGTCTCGATGTGTGGAAGGTGTCGTTTTTAGGTCTAGAACCTTTGGCCGGCTCCACAATATTTCAGCCATAGCTAGTTTTTCATTTTTTATGCGAAAGCCATTTTTATGGGTCTCCGACTGAGCTGTTGACCAATCCGTCTGCCTTTTGACTGACAGCGGCGCTTTTCCTCGCATTTGATTTATGCTTCAGTGTGAGTTACGAATTCGCCATAGAAAACATTTCTATGAGTTCCTTTTGCTGCGACCTATGAGAACTAAAAAATCGGAGACAGAAAAATTGTATGCAAGAGTTTCTTAATAAAAATAGAGAAATTCGATGGTATCCTTAAAAATTCTCTTTTGCCTTTGATTCGCTTCATGTAATAGTTGATCGTAAAATAATATTTAAACTTTACCAGACTGAAAATTGATTTATGATTTATATATTTTTCATATAAAAAAAACTTCTAACTAAGCACAAATTTTATATTAAAATTGGCGTTTATTTTAATATTTTTTGCAATTTCCAAAATCAATATTCATATTTCTGCAAGTATTTAGAAAAAATTTGTAAATAGGAAAATAATAAAATAGCAATAAATTCAGTTTACTTTATAGCTTGAATATATCTTATAGTTTTCTTAGATAGATCTGCTGCGAACAGTTGTAATTAGTTTATCTGTGAGAACTTTGCTTTACACAATGCTTAATCCTGAGCAAATCCAGTGTTATAAATAGCCTGGTTGTTTTTTTAGGATTTCAAGTGTTAAGCGCATCCTTCAACTTGCAGCAGCAGTTAACTGAGTGCTCTCTCAATGCTGGACTTTGGTTTCTCCCCCTCCCCCGCAGTGATGACAGCAACTTCCTCACATAATTCAATATGTGGACACAACAATCTTCTAGATTGAAACAAAAAAGGGGAAAAAACACACACACAAATAAAAGAAAAAAAACTGAAAATTTTAAAAACCTACACTTGACCTCAGACGTTGGCAACCGCATCCACTGGTCAGTTCCGTGGCCAATGTTCAAGTGGCTTTTATGTGGGTCTCCATGTGCGGGAGAGGGGCCATTTAGGGAGGGGGAGTGTGGCGCGGGGCTTTGGGCGCGCATTCGTTAAGTAAACATGCTACGGTACGACGCCTTCCTAAAAACCTGCCAACCAATTCTCAGTTGCAGTTGCAGTTCGCATTCTCATTCCTCGGCGTCAGTGAGCCCACAACAACAACAACAACAACAAGAACAACAACATCGTCATCATCATCAACATCGACAGGCAAAGTACACAAACAGAAAACCCACACACTTGTGCGCATACCTATATATGCCTATATATATATATATATATATCGAAAAGTCTGAGATTGTGTCGGCTTCGCTTTGCATCTTTTGTTCATTTTAGTTTAAATATTGCCTACATCTGTCCTTCTGCCCCACAGTCCCTGCCTGCGTTTCCCTCTCTTTCTCTCCCTCGCACTCTCTCGCTCTCTCCAGCTGCCAATAGCGCATGGCATTTCATGCGCTTTTCATCTTTTCAATCAACTGTACGTTGCAGGTTCACTTGGAAGCTGCAAGGGGGAAAAAATAAAAAAATTAGTCCAAATTGATCGACTTGAACTTACCCTGTAAACAGTTCTAAAGCCACCTATCTATCCAATTTATTTATCAAGTGAAAATTTTAAAGTTTACTAAAATCCCATTCGAATTGAAAGGTTATGGAGATCGTACGTAAGCGCCAAAAATATATTTTGGAAAGAGTGATTATTTATACATCAAATATATAGCATTGACTTCACAGCTTCTATAGAAACTTGAATACTTCTTATGCTAACACTCCTACAGGGTATTCAAACTTTTTCGCTTTCGCTCTCTGAGGGCGCTAGTTTAGGATCTGCCTTGGGCACCCGGTTGACCATCTTTTGCCATTTATTTGTGTTTCTTAATATTTTTGTTAAATGTTTCAAGCGCGCGTAAATTAATCTCGAGCTTAATTGCTTTTTGTCTTCTTTTTTTCGCTTTCTGCCGTTTTGTTGCTTGCCGCTTCTTCATTTTGAGTAAAGTGCTGCTACTTGGCCTCGAGTCCCTACCTTGAGCGCCATCCTTTCGGCCAAGTGGCCGTAAATATGTTTCGTCTATTTTTAGTGCTACCTCTCTTGGCGCTAGTTGGACTGTCATCATTGTTCGCTTCGGCTGCTCGGTTAGTTATGGCTTAAGGTTTGACCATTTAGATTATGGAACTGGCTATTCATTTAGCTCCAACATTTGCGCTTTTATTATTGCTCTGGTTTAATACGCAAATTAAGAGTAAGCTATTAATGTTTCTTTGTTATAAAATTTTAAAATTCCCAGAAAAAAATTAAAACATTAACCTCAATGATTAATAATTTTGGAAATTCTGAAAACAAATTTTGTCATCAATAAAGCATTTCTAGGAACAGATAAAGCCAAAAAGTCTGACCTAGGTGGCATAGAAATATTTAAATGAATTGTCAAGTAAATGAAAAAAATAATAAAATGTGATAATAAAATAAATATTTCATTTGAAATTTCGTTCGATTTTAAAAAGTAATTAAGACAACTTTATTTTTAGCCTTTGCGAAAGTTCTTTTAAATTGAATATAAGATATAAATTGAGTTGCTTTATTTAAGTTCCTATTTGTGAGCTGATCTTCCACTGAAATTATGTTGATGAAAGTTGCAATGAAACTTTCTTTGACCGTGAGCTATTTATTTGAAAAGATTCTTATCGTTATATTTTAAACGATCGCCTTAAAATGGGTTTAGTCTATAAACAACTTGCTTGTCTGTGTATTTAATCCTCGCTCGATAAGCCGAGCAGTTTCGACTAGTTCCAGCACATTCTCACCCACCCGTAGACAGCTCTCAGGCAACTGTTCCATTAGGCATAACCAAAATCCGGCTATAAAAGTTTCCATCTCAGCTGTCCACTTATGCCAATTTATGCAACAGTTTTTTATTATTTTTTTTTTTGTATTTTCTTATACTTTATCTGGCGGGGAGCTGTAGGAAAATGTGCTCCAACTCGAACTCGAACTCCAACAGCAACTCCAACTCCAGCTGGGCAGCCGCGTTGGCGCTGGTCTTTTGCCCAAAAGCGAAGCGGACAAGTTAAGTACAAGTGCGAGATACAAAGGCCGCCACGAGCCTCCAACTGGGGCCGCGACTGGCAATTTGTGTTGGACGGGGCGCATGCGCACGATAACAAGATTAGAAAATAAGATTTATCTCATAGATTGATAGATTCGATTACACGCAACGTTCAGCGGGGCCAGCGGCGGCTGCGACTGGGGCGGGCGTACGGCGGCGTGTAATTACAACAAAAGCAACAACATTGAACAAGAACAAAACGAGCTGAGCAGCGAATGGGAGATTGAGGAATTCGCGGGTGCGACTAGGGTATGACTGGACTGGAATTTTACAAGACCTTGAAATACCCTGCAGTTATAAAATATATATTAACAACTGTAAAATGTATAAGAATAAATGCATTTTTAGCTCTATGAAGTAAATAAATATAGTTCTTAACCGATCCAACCTCAGATTATATCTCTTCTATGCTGAATGGGAAAAATTTTATAAAAATTTATTTTATTCTTACCCATACAAAAAACTCAAATTTTTTAAAAATAAAATATTTTATAAATAGATTAAAGGGTATCCTATAGTTTCGCACACTTTAGACTAGATCATTCTAGCCTGCTCTCTCTGGCGTTTTAATGGACTTTTAACTGGTTTTGTTTTTTTTTTTTTTTCGTGGCTGCGTCTGCGCAGCTGCTGCACCTGCAACAACTGCATTGATCCCAGTGAGCAGCGAGTCCCGGATTGGAGTCGGATCTGGCCGGGCGTTGCATATTTACTAATTTAATAATTCAAAAGCATTTAAATTCCTAATCATATCTGTGCAAAGCGGCCGACCGGCCGTTTGGCTGGATAAGCTGGACTCGCCGCAATTTGTGAAAATTTCTCACCATTTCAGGCCGCTAGCCGATGCCTCCCCGCCCCCGCCCCGCCCGCCCAACATGCCCCCTATGGCGGTCGGCTGTGTGTTAGATTTCCACTTTACTGTCTATGCAATTTGTTGGCTAACTAGATGGCTATCTGCAGCCAGTTGTAGCTGCTGCTGCTGCTGCTGCTGCCGCTTGTTCCATGGGGCTTCTACACGTTCTTTGTGGCCCGCTGCGCATTCATGTTCTTTTCATCTTTTCGAGCTGGCTTCGCGTTGTCTTCGTCGGATTCTCTTTTTGGTCTATTACTACTGCATTTTATGCATCGCCTGGCGTTAGTGTTTTGCGTCTTATTAGACTCTAATTGCATTGCCAGCTATGGCCGCCTGGTCAACTGGTCGACTGGGCATGCACCAATTGGAATTAACGTGCAGCCAACATTTTTGGTTCTTTTGCGTCTTAGTCTGCTCAAAAGGGTCCGCAAATGGATGTTCAATTAGTTTTGGCTGAAGTTCAAAGGCGTTAATTTAACCGCTATTTGGCCCAGTTGCATAGCTTATGAGCTAGAAAAAAACTTGGCTTCAAATGTGCTTAAATTGTAGCTGAAAGTTAATTGAAATTTCAGATAAGTTTAAGGCTAGGTTCAAATTAGAGTTTATACCCTGATTCTTATAAATATTGTGATTCAATTTAATTTAAACAATATTTTGTATAAAAAAAATATTAAAAATAAATAACTATAAATAAATAATAAATATAAATGATTAATTATAAGACAGATATTTATAGTTTTTATGCATGTTTTTCTGTTTTCTGTTCTGTTTTCTCTTCAAATATGCTCTGCAATAGAAGGCGCCTGGGAGTCTGCAAACAGGCCGTATATGAAATTCCGCAGCCAATCCATATAATTTTGTAGGTGTAGTTTTGTGTAGGCTTTTTGCGCTTAGTTTGGGGGCAACATTTTACGATTGGCGTCATCGAAGCGACTTACGTAATGCATTTCCAATAAGAAGTCCAATGAGAATCCAAGCAGACGTCACAATTCCAGGCACGGGTCTCCTGACAGTCGTCAATTGAAGGTCGCCTCAGACACGCAAGCTCTGGCGTCATTTCTCATCCTGAGCCGCGTTTGCATTTTTCGAGTGTTTGGGGCTCGACTTAACGGTGCCTGGTCGCCATTTTGTCGGGGAGCCATTTTGCTTATGCAGAGCACGGCCTAAATTCAATTTGTTCAGCGTTTTTATTAGCTTCAGTTGGGGAATTTTAGTTGTTGCTACTATTTTTAGTTGCATGAGCACAAAAATAACTGACGGCGGAGGAGGTGGAGGGGTGAAGATAGGAGTTTGCCACAAAAAAACAGTTTTATGAGCAGCCATCAAAAAACGTGGTGTGGGATATATGAGGAATTAATTTATTTTTAGCGTGGGCGACAAAAAACTGACCCCATTAATGGCATAGTTGGGAAAGGTTGGAATTAATCAATATAAAATAGTTGAGAAAGGTTCAAACTTAATTTCATAAATATGGGAGTTAAGTTAGAAGGATTTAAAATAAACTTCTGTCTATTTCAATATCTGTAAGCATTCCCCGCCTCATTTTCGTATTAGCCCTCTGCTCATTAAGCTCTTAGCCAAGCGATTAAGCTTCAATTGTTTTGAATGAATAAAACAATACAAATTTCAATCTGTCAATTAGCATCAAAGGTCGAAAAAATATTAAGAAAGAGCATAGAAAAGTTGCAAACAAAGTTTTGCTTTATGTGCAAAAGTTTTTGTGCCAAATTGCTGCGGGTAGCCGTCATAATCCGAGCAGAAGCTGCAGTAATTGAAGACAAATCCTGGCTGGTCGCCTGCTCCTCACAGAGCAGGCAGCCCATAAATAATGCCAAGGATAAGCGACAAATTGAAATGGTCGATGTCAGCAGCCAGATAATTGCCGGCAATCAAAGTTTATTGAGACATTGCGAAAAGGTCGCCCCAAATGTGGGTATCCACTTTCGGCAGCTGCCTTCTTTGAAAGAGTTGGGTCTGCAGTTTAGCTAATTCTTTGGTGGCAAGAAGCAGCACAACAGCAGCCACTTGGCAACAAGGCTGTCGCCCAGGACGACCGAATTTTGTGTCTGCGTCTGGCAGACGCCGCGTCGCCTACGTCGCAGGCGGCCCAGCACACAACAAAAGTTGGCACACACACACACACACAACATGTTTTTGGTTGAATGAATGTAACGTAACAAAGTTGTCCAACATTTTGGCAATTGGGTGGGGCATTTTCTCTTTTGTAGATTGCTTTAAGAACTTATTGTTATCCGTCGCAAAGTATTTTTATCAACGAATTATTCCTTGTATTTGAGCTCACTGGGTAAGTTTATCGATTAGCGGTGAATTATTTAATCTATTTTTGGTATTTTCAAAATGCGAACTCTTAAAGTCCCTTAATAAAGCTCGATTATGTAAAAAAATGGAATTTCCCCAATTAATTAATTTTTATTCTGTCAAGTATTGATTGACAGTAACAAAAAGCAGCATCTATTTGAAAAAACAATGAGACATGTTTATCAATTCAAAGTTTATTCATACTTTTTTAAATTTATTTATAAAACAGACTTACAAAAATCGAATATTCATAATAAGTCATATAAAATCCTCACACCTTACTAAACTGACAAAAGTGGAGTTAATCAAAGTCAAGTTTAAGGACCCTCCACTTTAAGCATGTGTCAAATGCAGCAACAAAAACAACAACAGCAATTTCCATAACTCGAGAGTGGGAATACCCACAAGAAAAGCCAGTGAATTCAATTGTTAAAAATAAGAGCTTTAAATATATTCGAAAATGAGTTTGGGTTTTGCACCCCTGCGAGGCTGAGTGAAATTTATGCAGCCTTGTTAAATTTTCGCACTTGGCTGCAAATGGAGAAGCGAAAAGCGGGCGAATTTTCCATTTGCACTTTAAGCCCGAATTCCCCTTTAAACCATTGCGCGCAGCAGCAGCTGCTGATAAATTCCTATGTGAAAATGGAAAATGGCTTTTGGCGGCAACGGTGGCAATGAATTGCAATTTCCCTTTCTTTCAGTGCGGTGGCTCCTTAAGCTTTTTGTTATACCCTGTACACATGGCAAATGTGATATGGTAGTCTTGTTGCCAACCACCCATTTATAATATTTATTTACAAATATAAAAGCAATTAGAAAGATAAATATTTAAAATTCAATATAATAATAAATAAATAAGAAATAAATTACCAAAAGCGACTTGCAATTTCTTACAGGATATCCGTTCGTCAAACACTCCCGCTTCAACTTGTTGTTCTTGTCATTCTAGCTGTTGTTGCTGCTGGTCCTGCAGGATAATGGTGTGAAAATTACACAAGCGCCTCGCTCTGTGTACAACTCCTGCGAGACAGCAGCAAAATTTAATGTAGTTTCAACAACTTTGCCCCAACTTACCACACTACAACTTGCAACACATGCAGTTGCTGCACAAAATGTTGCTGCATATTTATGGTACAGAAAATTGTAAATTTTCTTATTTTTTTGTTTTTTTTTTATGCTAAATGCGTCGCCATGAAATTTTAATCAAGTTTGTGCTTCCGTTGTTGTTGTTGTTGTTGTATTCAAATGGCAGACATGTCTGCCGCCTGGCATTTCCGCTACGCCAACATTTTTGGCGCCTTGGGACATGGTCAGGAGTTAAAAGTCTGGCTGGGTTTTGCCTTTGGCCATGCAACGTTTGTGGCTCCTCATCTTGCGTGAAGGTGCCTCGAGTTCAACGAACTTTGTAACTTTGTGCCACGCATGTGGCAGATATTTTTAAATACCAAACAGAAATAAAAACATTTTGCACAGGATAATAATTTGATTAGATGGCAAAACTTTGGTTTGCTTCATAAATTGTGTTAATAAATAAATATTTATAAATTAACTTTGTTTATATATTATTAAATATTATCATTCATAATCTCCAAAGACTTTGTCACTTATGTCTCTGACACATTGTCCTTATTCAGTTTTGACAAAGTTGCCATGGACCACCTTTCTTTTTGTGCCACATGCGACACCTTTTCATTTCGGATTGACACAAATTTCATATGAATTATGACACTTATGAATACACAAATCGCATTCAACTATAATCCATTTGTGCCACACACACATTGGTTGCCAGGGGGCAAAATATTTAGAAAATATCCTTTGTGCGTCTCCTTTCTGTGGCACATGTCATTGACAAACGAAATCCAAATGCAGCACGTGATGCTGCCACATATTTAACTGTGAGTCGTCATATCAATGCTGCCTCCTTCTTATGACAGCTCTATAAATATTGCAAGTATTATCCGATGCGATACTCCCTGTGGGCTTCGTGTGTGGGTCCAGCAGTAACTTCTGGCACTCTCTCTCTTTCTCTTACTGGCAGTTCGCAAAACTGCGCCAAAGTCACGTGCGTCTGACAGTCGAAATTGACAGTGTCATTAGGTTCAGCATTGGAGCAACTGCCGGGAATTGTCCTCTAATTGCCAGTCATTTCTTTTGGCAAATGAGACGCGCACTTGTCAACGGCCAAAACGTGTCCATTAACAAGTTCTCAACTGAAGCATGGACACCATGGAAAGGTCTGTTCCAAAAAGTGAAAAAGTTTAGTTGATTAAAATTAATACAATAAATAAATCCAAGCTGAACTATTCTTTTGAAATAAATAAACAAATGATTGGTTTAAAAAATTATTTGGGAATAATCAGGATGCGGGTTTGAACCTAGGATTGAAAAGTTGTGTTGATAGTTTCTGCAATAACAATAAAACAGTAAAATTATTAATAATATTTATAATAATAAAATAAAATTGACAAAAAAACTACAATAAAAATACTAAATTTATTATTTGTTTATTTTAATAATAAGATAAAAATGTTCTTTTTCATCTTTAATTTTTACGGAAATTTTAGAAATCCAAATAACAATGTATTTATATATACAAATATAACAAAAAGTTATAATATATATTGATATAATATTCACATATTTTATTCAGAAACTTTCCATTTCCAGCCATTATATTAACGAAAATTCTAAGGTCAAATTAGACCCGTGCCAGAAATAAATAAATAAATGCCTGTACAAAAAAAAAAAAAACTTAAACCCCTCGAAAGAGTCCCCCGTGCTCGTCTCGTCTTCGCTCGTCTCAATTCGTTTGCTGCGTGCGTTTCGTCTCAAGTGGTTTACACAATTCTCTTGATAAGGCTGCGACTTGCCGCTAAATGTTTTTGGCGTCCGTTAGTGCAACAGCAGCAGCAACAACAAGACAGCGAGCAAAGCAAAGGGGCAGGGGAAGAGCACATCAAATGCTCATGATGTTCACATTTTCAATTTCTCAGCCGATTGCCAGGTAATGCGTCCAAAATGAACTTCAAATGGCGCCCCAGATAAGACCTTTGCCTGCTCGACATCATATATATATATATAGATATATATACATATATAAATGTATTTAGTATAGACAGCAGACTCAATTTGATATGTAAATGTTGTTCATTGATGATTTTCGTTTCGTTGGAAATTCGTTGCATTCCAAATTGACCCGCAGACAGAGAGTCGAGTGAGTCATGCAACGATCTGTGGCTGATTCACTCGAATTGCTGTTGCAATTAAAAGCCTTAGGACCCGCCCCCGCCCACCTTTCCCGCCCGCTTCCGCTCCATAAAATCAGTTGGAAAATGGCATGTGGACCCTGGCCAAGGCCACGTGAAAGCCTCAGCTGCTGTTGCAATAGTACAAAGGAGTCGCACAATGGGCCAAAATTGCAACTGCAACGCGGCTGCTGCAGGGGAAAGGTGAAAGTGTGGCAGCAAACAAGGCTCAGAGCCGCCGGCAGCCAGCCAAGCGCAACGAAACCTTTCACAACGCCTACAAGAATAATTGTGTGGCCCGGGCTCAGGTAGGCGCCTCGGCAAGGACATGATTCTGGCCGGAGCTGGGACACACCTTTACCTTTCTCTTTGCCCCTCTGGTTGGGTTGGCTTGGGTTGACAATAAATTATGAGCAAAAATGAAATTTTATGCATTTTACATGCTGAATTACGAGCTATTTGGCCATGCAGCATGCGCGCGGCATGTGGCATGCGGCATATGGGCCATGTGGGCATTCGGCACGCCCCATTTTGCAGCTAGTTTAAATTGATTTAAAGTTGCATTAGGCGCTACATTTTGCGGTCAGGCCATAAATCTCCCAAGTGGATGTGTGTGAGTGTGTGTGTTTGTGTGTGTATTTATACGCTAAAATATGCAATTATTTTCACTTTTCGCAAGCATTTTCCATTTGACAGTGAAAGCGCTTGCAGTTGCATACTTTCCGGCGGTGAAGCCATGCATAAACAATTTGATTTAGTAGCCCACAAGGAATTGACCTTGTGCCCAGAGACAGATGTTATATATGTGTATATATATCAAATAAATGCACGATTTATCGTGCGAAATTGCCATTCATTATTCGGTTGCCAAGATATTAAATCTAATTTGTGGCTTACCGCATTTAAATGAAATTGTTTTCGTTTTGTTTTGTTTACTATAAAACTTTTTAATACCTAGATATTTTTGCATGTTTATAAAAATTGGTTGAATAATTATGCTTGAGCTAATTAGTATATATCATAAACTCATTATATGGCTGAAATAGTAATTACTAGTATTTAGCTAAAAATTAAATTCTCGTATTTGGTACTACAACAAAACATTTTTATCATAATATTTCTATTGTTGCACTCAGCGTTAAACTATTTACCTGAGCGACCCTTGTGTTTGAGTGTTTTATCTCACGTCGAGAAAACCGACAACCTTTTTACCGCGCATTTTCCACTTGAGACACTTTCACTAGCCAGGGGCACCTGACACACACACACATGGCCTCATTAGTGTAGCCAAAAATATATATATATATATAAAAAAAAACAATTTGGTATAATAGCTGAAATATGGTTTTTCCTAATTTGACCCACGCCGAAACAATTGAAATTATGATTTAGGTGAATGTTTTGATATCGAGCGAATTCAATAAGAAATAAATAATAAAACATTGACCAATTTATGAGCTAATGCTTGATTAATGTCTGTTTATTTGTGTGCGTGCCTAGAAATGTCCTTAACAAAGGCGGCAATCGAAAAGGACAAATACCAAATAAAAAAACTTCGAGCGAAGGGAATTTCATTGATTAGACGCGGGACCTCACACAATGTTTGGACGCACTTTGATTTATCGCTGCGGCCTAGCAGAGAAATTAGCTTAGGAATTTGGGGAATATCGAAATTGGAATTTTTATTGATATTAGAGCTGGCCACACACAGCAAGTGAAGCCGCCCATCGCTGGCTACTAATTGAAACAGAAACCCTCACACAGCTGCCAAATTAAGTGCTCAAAAGGATCTGCGCCTTGGACAGCTACTTAATGTATGCGCTCAGGTATTCCCTGCTTGTTCTTCTTCTCATATATACATTTTTTTTCTTTATTTTTAATTAAGTACAACAACGCAGCAAAATTGATTTCACATGACTCGAACGTGGCCCGAACCGGGCCTGCTGCATGTGGCATGTTATCGCGGGCGAAGATCTCTGAGAGATGCGCTCCGCCAGATAAGGTGAATCGCTAGAAGTTAGCCCCTGCCGTTCGGATCATATTTTAATATAGTTTGTAAAATATTTATAAGCGCTTATCGCTGGTAAAATATCAGCCGCAGGATCCAAGTCGAGCTGCCAAGTCATTAGGCCACATCGGAAATTTGTTGGCCAACATTTCTAACATTTTTTTGTTTTCTGCGCGCGTTTTGCTAGCGTTTTGCGCGCGTTTCTTCTTTTGAGCTCGTAAAGCATGTTGAGTGGACTTTTTTCCAATATTGTAAAATTTTTATTTCGAACTAAAAGCTCATTTAAGACGTTATGCATAAATTATGTTAAAATTTATGCAGTGCCCAAACTGAACCCAAGTTTTGTCAGCCAGAGTCCCAGATTCATATCGGGCTAAGACCAAAATGAAAAGCTATAACTTGAGTTTGGAGAACACGAAGAAGACATTGATCAACGCAATGATAATATAAATTCCAATTAAGCTATCGGTCGTAGTTCGAGTGAGACATTCAACGGTAAACGGCACTGGCAATTACAAAAGAATAAATTTCCTATTTCTCGGTTAGTTGCACCATCCCCTCCCTCCCCTCCTCTAGTTTATCGGTGAGAAACTATCTAGTCCGGCGCTGTCCAAGTCCACGTCTACGTCTCAATGTCTCTATAAAGTGCTGACCGTGCACATTCAAATTATGGCATATCGGTTGACCAGGCAACTTGACATCTTTAGCCACATCAAGTCGGCCACAGTCACGGCCCCAACCAACGTCTTGGCCATTGCCCAGAGGCTGCTGCTGCCGCTGCTGCTGCTTCGCTGTGGCCTAATGAAATTATTAAAAATGCATTTTAGCTGGGTTCACAAAGAAAACGAAGAGTTTATAAATATATAAAATGCATATTATGCATAAAAAGCCGGCCCCAACAAACATAAATAACCAGAACTTGGCCGCAGTCTCTGGCCAAGGCCCAATCTCCAGTCTGGAGCTATTGAGCCTGGCTGTCTTGACAAAAAACTAATTATGCATTCATTTTGTTTGCCAACAATTAAGTGGCCCTTGGGCGTGGCGCATTTTTCATTTTGCTTATTAGTAGTCGGTTTCCAAGGATCGCATGCGGATCCTGCCTTTTGATTTATGATACTCAACCACTTGATTTAGCATCCAATAAGAACTTAATGGCAACATTTGTGCCTATTGCAATGGCACAAAAAAACAAAAAAAACAGCCTGCTACTTTGACTTTTGACCTGGTTTTAAAATAAGCTTAAATGGGAATAAATAAAAGTAAATATCTGTAAAAGTATAATAAATTTCAGTTTAACTATATGCGTTGTTCTTAGCTGTATTCATGTAATTTATATAACTAAAAATCATTCAACTTATTTTAAATAATTTAAAACTTATCAAATAATTTAGTTTAATTTAGCCTAGATTTACAGGCAGAATAAATTTATTGAGCAATTATAAAAATCGATTTAGTTTAGATTCGAATTTTCAAATTATGCATAAAAAGTAATTTCCTTTCAAGATCGTTTTAGTTTTATCAAAGTAAATGTTAATAAATTCATAAGTATAAATTATTATTTTGATTAGCTAAAACAAATTGGCACGTATAATTTTTTTATTTTGCTATTACATATATTACATATATATATTTTTAAAATTTGTTTCTGTATTAAAAAAAAGAAAAGAAATTCTTAACCAAGTTGTTGGGCATTCGCAACCAATTGCAATGAATAAATTAAAGAAAGCTGTAACAATCGAGTGAGCGGTTGCAATGCGACCGCTGACCGCTACTTTGAGAAATATCCAAATAACTCATCGCAGTGGCAAGTGGCCGGTGGCAGGTGGCAGGTGGCAGAAGGGGCAAGAACTGGTTCGACAATCAAATGACCATTTATAACAGCAACGACAGCGACAACAACTGGCAACTGGCAACGGCGACAGATGGAGAGCCACCCACACGTTGCCCGGCTCATTCATGCCACAGATGCCACAATTACTTTCTAAAGGGGAACCAGACACAAAATCAGTCGGCGAACATTTAAGTTTTTGCACCAAATTAGGCGCCAATCGCGAGAGATCTGCGAGGCCAGCCGAAGAATTTTCATGGGCGTTTTTCCAATTTCTAGAAGGCGAGGAATGAGAACAACAACAGCTGAAATGCGAGGCAGCCAAGTAATGTGAAAAACGCCTTATCCGGTGGTGCAGCCGATGGACGCGGGAACTGTCAACGCTGGTGGATCGCGTGGATCGCGTGGATCCAATGGCCGATGGCCGATGGCCACCCAGGTGGCATCAGTTGACAAACGCTGACAGCGGCGACAATGTGGCCAACTGTAGCAGACCCTGTTGCAACTGGCAAGTGGCAAGTGGACAACGAACTTGATTTCTTATTTGAATATGTATTCATTTTAGCGGCAGCGCGTCGCCAGCGCCATCGATCGTGACAATCGCCAACGCAAGTGAAAAACTCTTCACTTCATGTGTCGCAACCAGCCGGCGATCTGTGTGTGGTGCCACCGATCTGCCCGCCACTTGCCACTTGCCACATCGACTGCCGCTGCCTATCAGAGGTGATTAAAATTGACGTTTGCCGATGCGATGACGCTTACACGATGCTGTTCGAGCCTCCGTGTTCCCCTCCTCCCCACCACCTCAACACTTTCTTTGGCTAAACGTTTTCATCATTTTATGAATTGATCAATTTGTTGTTGCTGCCCTGCAACAGCATCAGCATCAGCATCAGCGTTTGCTTTGTTTGTTGTGGCCATTAGCGTCACTTGATGGAACCACTAGCCAAGTGGCCAAGCAGCCAGCAACTATCCAACAATCTATTGAGTCGTGCCGGGTCTGACTTAATTTATTTCAAATTGTTGCAACTGCAAATGAAGGCAGCCACACACACACAAACACACACACACGCACGGACACTGCAAATTATTTACACAAGTAATTTATGCAGTTTCAAATTAGTTCAAGTTTCCACCGAGGTAGCAGGGCAGGCGTTAAAGATCGTTTGCGCAGCTCAAGCTGCTAAATTGACAATTAAATCAAAATTGTGTAACCAAAAATTCACGCATCAGAGCGCCCGAAGTAAACAACTAAATTATTGTTACAGTATGTCAGGAGCGGAAGATCATTCATGAAGATCCTGTGGGAGAAACAGAAAAAAAGAGAGATATAGAGAAATTATAATACAAATAAATTGTAATAAAATTGAATTTTAAAGTTTATTGCAAGTACTACTTGAAACCATGAAAATCGCAGAGAAGGGCGAAAATTCGATACAAATTAAATGGGTTATATGTACATAATATATAAAAGGTATATATTAGGTCACGCTTACTGAAAAACGCTCAAGTTTGTCAGTATTCACAGAAAAAAAAACATAGACGTATTACCATTGACACACATTTGTCATCCAACACGCGGTGCAATGGGGCGACCATTAATCAGAAGCGCTGAAAACGTATTTGTAGAGGAGCGAGGAGCAGTGGCCAAGTGATAGCCATGGATTCAAGAGCACAGACCAGACAGAGCAGAGACCAAGGCAGCGGAACTGAGTTGACCAACTTGACCAACTGGCCCAACTGTTTGGGCTGACCCGACGCGACTCGATGTTGTTGTTGCTAATAAACCGTTCAAACAATTTGAACGGCAATTAGTGCACAGCTGCTAATTTGGGCCAGAACTTGACGCGCATCAACTATCTGTGCCGTCGGCTGGAATGTGGAATGTGACGACCACACGGGGTTGTTGCAGGCTGAATCTGCCAGAAATGTATATATTTATATATATGTAGATATATATTTTTATACATACGCATTTGTATACATTGCAGGGGTTTAGAACCAAAGTCAAGGCGCGGACTTAACGCATTTTTGCGGGCCAGGAAGACGACGAGACTTCCTCTTGGTCAGTGCAAAGTCACTGAAAAAGTCACGGGCCTTAAATACACTTGCAAAAGGTACCTTCTTTTTGTGACTATGTGTGTAACAAATATAAATAATTAAAAGACTTTTAAGAGCCCTTTAACTATATGTATGTTGAAATTTATTTAGCTATAGAGCTAAAAAACCTACGTCAAAATCTGCTACGCTCCCAATATATGTATATACTTTTATATAAGAACAACTCGTAAGTTGAATTTTGAAATATTTTGCAATTTATATGTCTGCAAGGGTATCCAGTATTCGAAAAGTCAAAGTTACTTTTCCGTGTTGTATTAATTTTCAACCACGTTGACCGCAAACAGAGCCCTGCGTCTGGGTCGGTTGTCGGTGTGGCTGAGCCGCCCAGTTTTCAATTGAAAAACCGCAAGGCTGCAGGCGACTTTGCCGTCTTTGTCCTGGCTGCACCGGAAGCTACGGTCGTGTCCATGTCCTGTGCCGTGGCTTTTATTTAACATGACGCAACAGAAATGCGAACAACACACAAATGTCCTGTCAACAATCTTTTGATCGTCTGCCACCGCGGGCACCTAGTATTTTTTCTTTTTTTTTGCTTTTTTATTTACATTTTGTTTTTTTTTTTTTTTTTTTTGCTGCACTGCGCCGCTTTCACCTCGGCCCTATGAATGCCTTTTTAGCCGCCGGCCATCCGACAACTGTGACGGGATTTACGATGAGTTGCCACTTTTTATTGTCGGCATTTTGCATGTCCAACTCAGCCTCATTTCATTTAGCTTCTGGCCCTCTGACATTGGGCGCGCCACCCGTGACGTCACAGACAAATTGTTTGGCCAAACGTAATGGAAGGTGAGAAAGAAAATTCCCGAACAAGCTGCAAAATTGTGTAGACAATTTTGTTTTGCACTTTTTCCTAAAAAAAATAATAAAAAAAAGTTTGTATTTGTATTGAATAATAAATTTTAAAAAAATATATATCTGTAAAAATGTTATGACAAATAATTAACTCACCAACCCAAAATTATTTATATGGATTATAAGACGCATTTCCTATGGTATTTATTACTTTTACAATCGCCTAACGGGAAATGTGCAATTCTTAAATATATGGCTTCTTCCGGCCTTTTCTCAATTTTTGTCCGTAAATGAAGCACATCCGTTTATGCAAGCCTAAAAAGTGCGAATTGTTATCTCGCATTCCATTGCACGGCCTGTACTGGTATGATCAATAAATACGTCGTATATAGTCTCTGTCAATAGCTTTCACGGAACAATCAATGAAATCATGCTGAGTTTTTATTGTGTGCATATCAGTCAAATATCGCCGAGATATAAAGGTGGCATTTCCTTAATTGAAAGGTCCAACATTGGGGCGAGTAGAAACAAAAGTCGAACACAAATATTTAGGTATTCGCATAATCTCCTGTCACCTTCGCATTCCAACGGTTGCCACAGCACTTATCAGGCCTTCGTAATGGGCTATTTCGGGCATTCGTTTACACGGAATCGCTGCTATCGGGATCTGTTCGATCTATTCGAGAGGTTCTTCACAAAGTTAACTCAACTGAAATATTGGCAAAAAACCCAAAAAGTGTAAGAAAACGTTCTGTCCGATTGTTCGTATTGGGCAAAAGCAATCAAAATCGCGTATTTCCAAATAAATACTTAACGCCTCCTAATTTGGCAAGATAAACAAGCCGAACCGTGACCTACTACAAAAGCCCCATATTATATGTATATGTGCCGCACATTTGGCATATGGCGCAATTGGCCGAATGCGGCGCGTTTGTTACGGATTATAAATGAATGCCACGGGGCTTTACCGTAGGCCTGATCTAAGCCCCGCGGCAGACACAAACAATATCCGAAGTGGTCTCCACTGCGTTCTCAACTAATTACAGTTACGTGCCTCCCAAATGCACCTTATAAGATTTTTGATCGAAATAAAATATAATACAACTTTTCGAAATGTGTGGTATTAAAAATGCGTTCAGAATATTATCCTTATACTAATCTTATTTGAATATATATAAATGAGCTTTGAGAAACCAATTTTGCAAGTTCTCAAATATGAAATATCAAAAGGAGTTCGAAATTACAAATTGTTTTCTTCTGACAAAAATAGTTGATAGTAAAACATTTTTAATTAAGTACTATTGTGTTAAAAACTTATCCAACTTCCTACCCCACTCAACTATTTCATTTTGCTATCAGTTCCTAGTCGGAGGCTTTTGTTACCAGGCAATGCAGTTTATTGCATAATTAATTCAGCACGTTTTGCACGCCTGACTCTTGGCCATATTTTTTGTTTTGGCCATAAATGATCTACTGATATCGTGGTCGATATTACAAGCTGTTAAACTCAGCCCACACAGCGTTTGTGTTTATGATTTATAATGCTCTCGATAGATTAGAGTAACCATGATATCATATTTCAAGCTAGATTACTTTCTAGTTACATTTGTTTAAAAATGGCGTGATGATTTTTATATGATTTGAGTGCAATATTTACCGTTAACTAAGTACACCAATGCACTGCCAAGGTCCCCAATTTTTCCACTGTTTACTTTCGAATTCTTTGGCCATGGCTCATCGAGCTGTCGGACTGACCATGGCTAAAATGTGAGTTTCTTATCAACGGCATTATTGTGGCTGGTGCCTGCGCTGGTCTGTGACATCACTTTCTATGACCCACGATATCGGCTATCGATAAGACGCAATTTGCCTATCGTAAATACCAAAGGCGGACACACACATCTGTATGTATTATATGACCCGCCATAACCAGTTGGGGGCTTGCTGGATTGATTAGCTGATCGTCTGCACTGCGCATTTCACCGCTGCGAATTAGTTAATCAACATCTTGGGGTCTAACTTTAAAAAATCATCATAATTTTTGATAAACACATTGTAAATACTACAAAAAAAAAAATACCGCAAAACTTTATCGCCTCAAAATTCACCAATTACCTTGATGTGTTTTTGTAGTGCTAGGTCAAGGTTATATCGTGATATTTTTTGTTTTTCTGCTTTTTATCGATAATATTTAGCAAAGCACTTGTCAACAGTATTCAACACTTTGTGTTTCCTAATTGTTAAGATCTAGTTTTTCTGAAAAGTTAAAAAATTATCTGCAGATAAAGGAAATGGATAATAATCGGTTTTTTGTTCGTCTCGAAAATTTGCCATTTCCTTATCGCAGGACTTGCACAAATTTTATAATCTGGTGATTGTGATATTTAAAGAGGCTTTCCTAATCCAATCGAAGTGTCGACGCTTCCGCAATTGCGTATTGGAATCTGTTTAATCGAACATTCCGATTGGCCATGACCATAACAATTCAATTCCGAGAATTTCAATATTATTGGCCAAGTTATCGCCACATACGCGCTTACGAATTTAGCAGATTGCTGAACGTGTTCGACTTAAGGGCGGCGGGGGAGCTCCTATTTTTAAAGCGGTTATAAAAATAATTGCATTATTAGATCATTCGCAAAAAATGTATTATACTATTTAGCTTCCACGAAATCGTAGCACAATTGAAATCATAAAGCTCAAGTGGAAACCAGTTTCAACTAGTTATTGGTTGCATTCTTATCAATTATGTAATAATAGCGAAAGTTGATAGGAAAATAAGGTATATATGGATTCGAAAATGTTGGAAATAGATTAAAATGGCATGATGCAGAAAATATCTAGTACAGAGTGATATATAAAGAAAAAGAGATTCAAATTCAGGTGAACAACTCTAGCAGAAAATGGATTAAAAGAAAATTATAAAATATAATTAACTAGAGTTAATTTAAGTAAAAGGAATATAATAGAAAATTTAAATATAAATATATATATTATATAGAGATTTATTTTATTTAACTTCCATGTTACTGAATGCAGAGTATCGCACAGTCGTTCCCACGCCTACACTTGTTATCTCAGTGATCACACGCAGTAGTAAGAACACTTAGAAAAACATTAGACAACATTATTGCGGATTTCCTTTAATCCAGGCCATATTCTAAAAGAGGCGTGTGTCGACCGATTCGTTTCCTCTTACATCAGACAGTGTTATCAATAATGCGGCCATTATCAGCGCATGGGAGTGGGCATTAATCAGGCAATAGCTTTAACACACCCATCAAATCAATCAGGCTCCAATTTTTGGCTATTTAGCAGCGACCTTGGCTCGGTTCTCGGCGCACGGCGCTCGTTAAGTAATTGCCCATAATTGGAGCAATTACAATGCGGCTGAGCTATCCGGTAATCGGCCAGAGATACGCGTATATCATGCTGTCAACGGCGCTGTCAGAGGCGGGTTCCGAGAGGGGGAGAGCGCTCGCACTGATTGACATGCCAAAACGGAAGTGACAGGCAGCTGTTAATTGGCCGAGTCTATAAAAGATCGGAGTCAATGAATTGCGTTTTTGGTACTGAAACCAAATAAATCACTCGAGAGCCAAATGACAATGGGCTTTGATATTGACCGCAACAGGCCGGACAGGAAGGCAGAGGACAGCACAACACACGGGATTGGGCAAAAAGTATCTATGCGCTTTGTATCTCACAGATTGCGTATCTGCTGCTGCTCAGAAAAAGGGAATTCGCTGTGGCACACGACGCCGCATCGCAAGGACATCAATGAAATTAAGATTCGGAGCATTATATTTGTAGCAAGAAAAATTACATAGCTATTAGGCGGGCCTGAAACCGATTGCACGCCCCTACCCCTTGCCGCAGCAGCAGCAGCAGTTGCCTCATATTTACCTGGAAAATTATTATGTTGCAGCATCGACTGTTGCAATTGCAGCCTCAATTATGCATGGACCGGGCACATAAATTGTCAATTCGTTGAACGTAGCTCGCCTTCTACTTCTTCTTCTACTTCTTTGTGTGTCCTGCTCCGCTCGTACCTGGCA
Source organism: Drosophila paramelanica (assembly GCA_035043915.1). Lineage (NCBI taxonomy): Eukaryota > Metazoa > Arthropoda > Insecta > Diptera > Drosophilidae > Drosophila > Drosophila paramelanica. Next base: position 6,206,822 of record JAWNMO010000674.1, on the reverse strand, counting down.
ACTGTTGCAAGTTGCTATCTGTGCCGCATCGGGTGCCGCAGCATGCGCTTCGGCTTGCCACACGCTGCGCCTGCACTCGTTTTTCGCAACAGTTTTTTATCGCCAGCCCGCTGCACGTTCATTTGGGGCACGGCAATGTTGCACTGACTGACTACTGCCTCATTTTGTGAGCGATAAGCGTCTCCCTTCATCTGTTGCCCTTCTTTTTGAACTGAAGTGTTTTATCTGGCACTTGGTTACTTTCATGTAATTGGCCACGCTGATAAGCGTTTACGGGTTAGTCTTAGCCCGGTTCGCACTGGTTGGGTGGGCGTTCGCCGATAGACTTCCAGGTATTGCTTGAATGGACGATCAGTAAAACGTTTGCTTCCAATTATCCCAGCTTCTATGCAATAACCTAAACAAATTTTTACGAGCGAAAAGAATTTGTAATCTATTCGATTTTAAAATTTAACATATTGTTTTTTAAGTAATTGTACCTAGGTAAAATGGCTTATCTATTATTGTGGAAATTGTTATCAAATACAAATTTAATTTAATTTGATACTTTAACTTTTATCCCAAGATATCTGCCAACTAAAAAATTATACAAATTACTGCCGTAAAAAAATTTAATAAATGTGTTTTTGTTAGGTTTTAGTTCATACAATTTTTATATATATTTTCGCCTATAAAACAAATGAAATAAATCTTAGGTCTTTAACTCTTTTGAATGCTCTTTTAATTTTAACTGTTTCCAGTACATGATGAACTTCCGGCTGAAGGCCTAGAACAGTCCATTCCAATGGCCATGCAACACAGTAATTTTAATTACTTTTAGTCCATTATTTTAACGCCAATAAACGCTCATTAGAAAAGTTTTTTAAATCCGTGTAAGGCCCGTATCATTAAAACCATGTCAAAACACGAAAGCCCACGAGCACGACACGCCATCAAAAACAAAAACAAACTACAACTGCAACTAGTTGCAGCAACATGCAACAACAACAGAAATGCATTTGGTAAATCTACATATTTAAGTAGCAGACGAGGCGAATTCCCTCTTTACGATGGTTGTCAACTTTAACTTTAACTACTTTCTAACTGGACCGAATAAACGAACTTGGGAACTCGAACCCAGAACGCAGCAGTGGGTCGTGGGTGAGTCCAGCCGACTGACAAACTGACTGACTGACTGACCGACTGTTCAAAGATCATAATGAAAATTCAGTTATGTTAATTTTCTTTTAAGGTTTTCCGGAGGCTTGTTCAGTATAATTTATGGCCACATATCTTAGACAGTTTATGGCAGAAAATATTCACATGACGCTGACTGAGTGACTGCTAACTGGACTCACTACCAAAAAAATCCCTGTTTTCCGGCTTGCTGACTGACTGACTGACTGAATGACTGACTGACTGACTGACTGACTGACTGACTGACTGACAGACTGACTGGCTGACTGACTGACTGATAGGCGAAACCAAATTTTTTGACATTTTGACCGCAGTTCCGAAGCCACTCGTTGGGACTAGGACAACGCCATTTTAACCAATTCAATTGTCACATTTAATACTCGTTCACGAAGAGAAAAAGAGTATATACGGTTCGTTCGAATTCTGTCTTGCGGTGTGAACAAAACAACAACATTTGACAAATTGACAAATTTTTTGACGTAGCTCGCAATGTTCGAACTACCATATGATGTTTGATGGTATTTTTTTGTCTTCATTCAATGTTACGCTGTAAAAGAGTATTCGTTTTTCGGATACGCCGACTGCAGCGTTCTTGTCATTTATAAATAAATGAAAATAAAATATAAAATATTGTTGCAAGCACCAGGGCAGCTTCTACGTGTTTCTATTGTTCCAATGCAAAGCTGTTTCGACTCACATGGAATTATTTCGATTCTTAAAATATTCTTTGCTTATTCAAATGCGTCGTCCCTGACATTCTATGTGCGAGTTGACGTCGATTGACTGCCATGAAGTCATCAGCGTCAACGACGGCGTCATCCACATCAATTTGATATGCCCACCGATAGGCCCCCATCTCAATCATTCGAACTCGAGCCGGCGACACGTTGCTCTCGCAGTCGCTTCGAGGGGGGTGTTGGGGACTTGGAATTGTCGCCTATTCAGCGAGCCGGCTTACAAAAAACGTGCCAACGATCGAATCTGAGAACTGACAGACGAATGGAGTTCGGTGTACAAATCTTCTTGGCGGCTATTGTCCAGAGGCGTCAATAGAATAGAAGCTTGACACCTGTGGCGCCTCAAGTGTGGAAGCTTTTTCTTTTCCTTTTTGTCGGTGCCGGCTCTCGAGCTATGCGAACCAATAATGGGACATCGGTTTAAGGTCGCGATCAAAAATCAATGTTATTATAATATGAAAAAGAACTAGACTTCAAATTTGATAAGGATCAATTTATATGAAAATTAGACATATGAATATTTATATGTATATGCTTCTGAAGGCAGAAATAAAAATGAAATAAATTATATATAAAGAAGAAAAAAACTGTAATTATTATAAAATAGTAACAAAAGCAACTTTACTTCAAATTCATAAACCTATTTTGACTGTCGTATTATAAGAAATAATTTACAAAAGAATATATTTTTTTTTATAATATACAATTTTATTTTTAACTAAAGTTTTTAAGCTAAATTTAAATGAGAAATAATAAAGAAAAACACAAAAAATATTCCATTGACTGTTTGTTATTTATTTATTATTTGAACATGATCAACATGTTTTGCAGGGGAGAGTCTACTGAGGCAATGTTCATTTTTTGGCAGAAATTGAAGACCCTAGAAAAGACAAAAAAATATAGCAACAACTTAAGCAATAACAGCAAAAAATCTCGATAATTATCAACCAAAATATTAGTTGAAAAATATGTTTTCAATTTTATTAGTTTATTTTGGTAAATATCTTTACAAGTGTTTATTTTCATGTCTACAAAATATTTATTCTTTTGTAAAATATAATTTGCATTAATTTCTTATCAATCCGATCAGTTTTAATTTGTAAAATATCATGTTTTCAAGTTCCCATGACGATCTCGAATCCATTTTATTGGCACATGCTAAACAAACTGGATTTTCGATTTGTTTTTGGCCAGACAGACGCACATAATTCAAATGGTTTTTATTTCTATTTGTTTCTCGTTGTGAATTTTGGAACATTTTGTGTGGTCTGAACTTGTATGTTAATGCCCCAGCAAGTTGGCGCGTCTGAGAAAGGAGACAAAGAGCGTGCGAGAGGGGGAGAGAGGTGTATGTCTAACGGTTAACCATGTAGCGGAAAGCTTTTTACTTTATCGTATTAGGGAAATAAATCAAAATGCCTTCGAGCCAACCAAATCGGAATCGAACCCAACCCAAAGCGAACCCAATCAAAAACGCATCAAAATCAAAATGCCGCCAAATAAACAACAACAATTTGTCAATGTGGCAACAACAATCAACGCCATTTAATTAGATGCCATTGATTAGGAAGAGGCAGCCTCCATCGTTGGTTTTTCTCCCCTTCCTTCTATCTTTTTTTTTCAAGAAACCACTTGAAAACTTGTCGAGCTTGACAAATTTGACAGGCTTGATTGAAAATGAAAAGCGCCCAGCGGTGAATAATGTCCGACTATAGAAAGGCCAAACCGTACCCAAAAAAAGAAGAAGAAGAAGAAGAAGCATCTCCCCAGCTCTCTCAGCTCTGAGCTCCGAGCTCAGTTCGGGTCTTAAAAAGAGCAAAGCTCTTCAGTTCAAAGGTTTCTTTCGATTTGAAAGTCCCAAAAAGACGACAAAGGCAACTGTCAAGTGCTTTGGCACTTTCCAAAAAAAAAAGAAAAAAACTCACATAAAAAAGAAGAAAACTCCAAAATATTTGTAGTTTTTCTCAGAGAGCGCTCGCCTGCAATAGGTGAGAATTTATGTAGATTTTTGTCTATAGCCCGCGCCCCCTCCCCTCCCCGCAGCTATTTGTCAAAATTGTTTAGTCTTTAGCTGCTGAGCGATTGACAGGCGGACTAACTAGCCAACTAGCCGGCTAGCTGCTGTTTTTGGCCTACAACATCCAACTTGGCTTTTTGCTGTTTTACACAACTCCAAACAGGGCAAGGGGGCGGGCGGGGCTGCTGACACCGATACAAACAGCGGCGGCTACTGCAGCGGCCGAACTCTGGAGCGCCTAATGATATTGTGCGCATATTTGCTGCCTGCATTTTCGACTGTGACTTGTTGGCCATTGCAGCACAGTTTTTTTTCTTTCCATTTTGTTTTTCGCCAGGTGTTGGCAGTTATTTCAAATATTTTCAGCTTATGGCCAAAGCATTAGGTGTTGGCGGCAGCAACAGCAAATGTTGTTCAGCTGCTTGAATTACATATTTGTGCCCAAGTGCTCTTGCCTCGGCTATAAGGATTTTCGGGGAACGGATTGTTGATCTTAATTTAAATACTATTTTAAATAATTAAAAACATTTTTTTGACTTAGCTTAAGCATTTTTGAAATATATCTTATACTCAAAATCAGTTTACTTATTTTAATAACTTAAATAAGATTTTAATATTTTTATAAATTATCTATTCTCACAATAAATATATTTTTATTTTAATACTGTTCAAACTTCTGTAATAGCTTATCTTAATAAATTAGTTTGTTTTATTAACTAATTCAAGATATTTGCTAAACGTTTTTCATTAAAATCTTTTGTACTCGAATATAATTTGAATTCCACTTAAATTTTGCTTAGCTGTTAACTGCTTTGACCCATTTGGAAAAGGTGTTAAAACCTTTACACGAAAAAAGAAGCAAAATACAAATGACGGAAAATCCGAAAACTGCATTTTGAGTGCCGTTTGCAACGTTTGCGAGAAAGTGCGTGAATTAAGCCGCTGACGAGGCAAACACCGTTAGGATTGTTTGAACAGGGCAGTTAGTAGGTCGCTGGGTTCTTGGGCTGGGCTTAGGTACGCGGGAGTTGGGTGCGAAGGAAATAAGCGGACAGCAGAAAGGTCAGCCTGTGGTTAATTATTGATGAGTCGCACGAAAGACGAGTTGTGTCTGATGGCTGTGTAGCAGGGCAGGGCGAGGGTATACTTGACCCTCGCAAACACCCGCACAACAGGTTGTTGTTGTTGTTGCTGACTTTTTTTGTTGTTGTTTTTTAATGTCATTAACAGCCGGCGAGCTGGCCTGGCAGCTGGCATTCCATCATTTTTAATGTGCATGGTCATAAAAAATCAAGTGCAACAAGTTGCCGAAGTTGCAGATAGAAAACAACAAAGATCGCGTACTTACAGATACATTCTAACTGTTTGCGTTTTACGGCTGTTGCCGCATCGAGCGTTTTGGGGCGTGCCGCATTGACAAATCATCTTGACACCTTGCAACACACACACACACACACACATGCACACACAATTTTGGCATTGGATGTCATAAAAATGGACTGTGGACATGATTTGCAATGCAATAAACTTAATTGAGTGCGCGTCAGTTTTTAATTTTAAACCGTCAACCGGGAACTGTGAACCGGTTTAAAAAAACATTTAAAAACAAACTAAATAGATGATGTATAAATAACTTGGTAGAATGTTTCGATTCAAAGGCGCGAAGTCGTAAAGTATCTTTGATATCGTCATGGTTTAAGATACGCTCTTTTCGGTCATTTTTAATGATGCCATTAAAATCGCTGGTATTTTATATAATATATACTATATACATATATACTTTTGTTGTGGCTGTTCAGATTTAAGTTGCGTTTTAATTGCTGCCTTAAAAAATCTCAATTTTATATTCATGGCGCCGTTTAAACGGCGCCAAAACGCTTCACAATCAACTCGCTCGGTCATCATTAATTTTGAATTTGTGGGCCGCTATAAATATTCGTATAGCGGCTATAAATCGACGTGCCACACACACGCACACACACACACATATACATTTTAAGGAATTGATGTGACGCACTTCTTTGGCAAATTGTCAACTAATTTGGTGGTTGGCGTTTGGCACTTGGTGGTTCGCAGGTGGTGCAAATTGCTGTAAACTCAACACCTGCGTTGACTTTAAATAAAGTTGAAATTATTTGCATTCTAAATTTAATATTTTTATTTATGTAATATTTTTGTAAATATTGATTTATGTGTATTACTTAAATTCTCAATTTATGTTCTTTTTTGTAATTTTTGTGATACATTCAATTTTTATAAAATTTAAAAATAAATGTATTTTTATTTATTATATTTACATATAATTTCTTCTTAAATACTCTTAAATATTTTTTAAATATTAAATATATTATTGCTATTATTATTATTTATTTGATTTCATTATTCAAATTTAATTTCTCTCGATTATTTTTATTTATATTATTTTTATGGAATGCACAAGCCTCAATTTAATACACTACACTTTTCCGCACAAATTGATGACTACCTCTGCTGACCGCAAACAACAGCAAAGAACAACAACAGCGAACAGCACATTTTTATGCAAATTTATTTAATTTACAACAATTAAAATAAGCCGCATCTAATACGCCGTAATGTCTGCTGTCGACATACAAACTGCAAATCCCGAGGTAAGCTGCACTTGAAAAATGGCTAAAAAGTCAACACGAAGCGATCTGAGATACAGGCTTAACTATAGATACATAGAAACAGATACAGATACAGGTGCATAGCTACAGATACACAGTTGGAGAGTTCGTGTGTGCGAATGGAACTGTGGTATTTCCGTCATTTAAGCAGCGGCTTAAAATGTTTCTTCATTAGAATAACTGTCATAAAAATAAACGCATAAAATTTCAAAATACTCAGCGTAAGCGGATCTAATCATTTTCCCATAAAGAGACGCAGCTGCTCAGGCAAAATCTGCTTAAATTTCACCTGACACGCTAATTTGGCTAATAAACATGCCAACAAAATACAACAACAACAAACAACAACAAAATACTAATAATAATAATAACGCTTATAAGCGTCAACAAAAAAGAAAAAAAAAGCCACAAAATTCGGAGGAACCCATCAAAAGTGCGAAGCGGAGGCGCCGTTCAGCCCCTGGATTGGATTAATGCGAACAGAGCTTTATTAGAAGTCAACAAACATGAAAAAAAGAAATAAAATAAAATTATATATAATAAAAAACATAAATAAAATGTATATTTATACAGGAAAATAATAAAAGAATACTTATTGATTGCTAGCTAAAAAAAGAAAGAAATAATACCACATTTGTTTCAAAAAGAATACCCTGTATTTATATAAAAGGGTGTAATAACGGCTTAAGTAAATGTGCCTTTTGTAGAATTAGAACAATTCAGAAAATCTTAAGATTATTCCTCCTTATGAGTATATCGAATTATCTTAAAATATATATGTATATGTTTGTACTTTGTATTTATTTGTGTTTTTTTTTATAAAAGTGCTTGTCAATTAATTTTCAGAGTATTTGCAGGTCGGGTAGATAGCTTCAAATTGTTTCTTTTCATAAATTTAATACAAAATCCAGACAGCTTATTTTCTGTTGATATATGTGTATGACGCCAAACGGAGCAGCAATCTTATGCAAATCCCAACTTTTGGGTTATTCTGAAAAAGGTGGGTATATATTTGATAGATAATGTGATAATAGACTTAAGGCTATAAAAATCATATTAGCAAGATCGGAAGCATAGAGCATATAAATACTAACGAAAGCGAAAAGCAGATGTTTCAATAGAAATATAAATCTTCTGAAATGTTAATTGCAAGTTACGCAAATACCCTCGATTGGCTGTGAATATCGCATCTACGCTGGAACGTCTCGAGTTTTAATCGCAAAGATGACAACTGATTTGGTGTATTTCAATTTATTGCTTAACATATTTATTTATATTTTGTTAAACAAATTTATAAATTATTACTTTTTGCGCATAATAAAATTTCATTAGCGAACGTCGCCGACGGCGTTGGCGTTTTTTCAAGTGTTGTTGTTGTTGTTTTTTCTTTTAAGCGCGTTCGCGCAGACGGCGCCAGGTTTTTGGGACGTCGGCGACGCCTGGTTTTGTTGGCCTTTGTTTTGGCCAGATCTGTCAGATCTGCGCTGCGCGGGGCCGGGCAGAGCAGAGCGGAGCGGAGCTGGATCTGAAATCTCAATAGCAACGGCATCTATTTTGATGGCTGGCGCTGGCCACTCGTCGCACTTGCGCTCAATTTGCATACGCCGACTCCAAAAATGCTTTAACATTCACACATTTTTTACACATTTATTATTATTATTAATATTTTTTTTTTCGTTGGGTAATTAATTTTGGACAAGCCATAAATCTTGTATACTTTGCATATATTATTATATTATTACACATTTATTTATGACTTATGCGGTGTCAACATTCCAGCACATCTACGCATCAAGAGTTTTCCCCCGATAGCCTCACTTGGGTCTCGAGCCCCTGGGCACCCACGCATTTCGATAATCCGAACTTGTGGCCTTTTTTTGCTTCTTTTTTGTTTCGGAATTGTGACAATCTGTTCAGATTGAGGTCATAGACTGAGATTTACACATTGTCACATTTTTGTAGATTCTTATCAAGTGTTACACGATTTTCGTATTATGCCTTTTCGAATTGGAATTTCGTTGAGACACTCGCCGTCGATTTTCATATATCCGGTTAGCAAGATGGCCTTACGATCGGTTGAAATCTGTGTAGATTTACATTTTTATAACATTTTTTAGCAAATCATAACTATAGGGTAGATACAGGGTATGTTGATGTTTTCTAGATAAATCTATGATCTTTAAATTCTAATCTGTGTCTGCTTTATTTTTTATTTAATTTTTTTCTTAAAGTTTTGTCATATTATTAGGCTTAAGAATACTTACCAGATACGCATTTTTGAGCTTGCAGTTAGAAGAAACATTTCTGGGATTCGCGCACAAATGCAAGTCACATAATTCAAAGAATTTTGACATTGAAAATAATAAATAAAGTTAATTTGGCAAACATTCATTAAATAGCAAAGAAAACTAACTTTTTATTTGAGAAAAATTGCTGAAAACTTGTATCACAGCGAATCAAAGGATCATGATTATAAGCTTATCCAATTCCATTAAAATTCTTTTCACAGTTTCTGTATTAATACGTTTGAGATTTTAAGATAGTTTACATTGGCAATCGGAGTGAAATTTTAAATATTTAATTTTTCTGTGGCGGCAAAATCATTGAATAGATTAATTTAATGCAATGCCAACTTTTAAAAATTCTTTAGGATATTATGGTGATTTTTTTTCCGTTGCCCCAGTTTTGCCACCCAATTTCCGATTTGAAATGAATACGTCAGGTTTGTATTGTACTATATGTGTTTCATATTTATTTTGAATTCGTATCGTTTCATCGTCATTCGCAAATTGCTCATTATAATTACTATTATGGTTATGATTGGGCTGCAGCGCCGCATTATTATCATTGCGACTATCGTTAACAACATTAATATTTGCATTATTATTATTAATATTAGGTTGTTGCTGCTGCTGCTGTTGCTGTTGTTGCTGTTGCAATTCCAGACCTGGAAGGTAGTTGACAGCTTGCGGACTGTCCTCATTGTTGTTGTTATTATTGTTGCTGTTGTTGTTGCTATGGCTATCGTCGCTTATATTATGCTCAACAATATGATTGCGATTGGGCGCAACAACAACAGTTGCTGTTGCAGTGGCAGTTGCAGTTGCAACAGTGGCAACAGCTGCGCTGTCGATGTCGCTGCTGCTGCTGCTGCTGCTGCTCCTGCTGCTGCGGCTATCAATTCGATCATTTATCAATTGCTTAAGATTATTGTCAATGCTGTCATTGAGTTGAAAATTGAAATTGAACAACTGGCGCGCTAGGCTCCCCTGGCTATGGCTATGGCTATGGCTATGGCTATGGCTATGGCTATTTGGACTATCGTACTTAGTGCTAGTGTCTAAACTACTAGAATCAGTCGTGCTACTTTTAGTATTCAGATTATAATGCTCGTTACTGTACAAGTAGTTGTAGTTTTTTGGCAAGGCAGGTATTGCATTATTAACATTATGGCTATTACTATTTAAGTTTAAGTTTAAATGTACATTTAGTTTTTGTTTTAGTTGTATGTTTAAATTACTATTAACATAGGCTTTTGAGTATTCATTTTGTTGCTGCTGCTTCTGCTGCTGCAGTTGCTGCTGCTGCTGCGACGCCGTCTCCACCAGCTGCATATCCATATTAGCAGCAGCAGCGCCCCCGCCCACGGCCACGCCCCCGCCAGCTGTTGTCGCGGACGCTGAGCGTTTTCGTCGGCCGCGCTTGCGTCGACTCGCCGCCAACATGGCAAACAGGTTGAGCGCCGACGGCGCCAGCGAAGCGGTTGCTGTCAGCGCCGTCGACGCTGCTGTCGCCGTGTACGAGGAGGAAGAGGAGGACGAGGAGGAGGAGGCTGCCGGCGGCAGCTGTTCAGCGGAATGCTGTTCGCGCTGCTCGCGCTCCCGTTTCGCACGCTGCTCCTCGCGCTGCAGCTTCTGCCGGTGCCGCTCCCTGCGCAGCTCCATCAGCGTCGCATTGTTGTGATGATGACGCACCATCAAATTCTTCGGCTGCGGCTGCTGCATGGCGCCAACGGCGTTGTGCTGCTGCCGCCAATGCCGCCGCTGGTGCGCCCGCTGCTGCTGCTGGCGATGTTGCAGGCGGCGCTGTCGGTTCTGATTCCGCTTGATGATCTTCTGCTCGCGCAGCGCATCCTCGAGCGCATTGTTGTTGGCTTGGTTTTGGGGCTTATGGCTATTGCTATTGTTGTTGTTGTTGTTGTTGTTGCTGTTGCTATTGTTGTTGTGGGTAGAACTATCGCTATTAATACTTGTTTTTGTTGTTGGGCGACCTGCCACTGGGCTCGGCGTTGTTGTGGTTGTTGTCGTTGTTGTTGTTGTAGATGTTGTAGTTGTTGTTGTGGTTGTTGTTGTTCTCGTGGTGGTTGATTTTTTTGTTGGCGCTGCCTTTGTCGCTGTTGCTTCGCCTTTCCAATTGGCCAATTGGAAATGTTCGGCCTTGCCGCGATAAAAGTCAAAACAGGCATTGCGATGCATCTTCTGCATATCCTTAGGCCCGATCGGGCGACCGTTGCGCTTTATGCCCAGACGCAGCGCCGGATTGTAGGCGTTCGTATACTGATAATAGCCCCGGTGCAATGTCTCCCTGAAGTGGCAATCGTTTGTGACGTTTCTCTAAATATGACAAGAATCGGAAGAGAGCAATAGAGAGGGGAAAAACAGTTAAAGATTTGATTGCCAAACTTCAAGTAGTTTTTTTAATCGAACATTTTGAGATTAAGTATAATTTTTAAAACATTTCTAAAGAGTTCTATTTATGCTGGTAAATAGTTCAAGTATCTGTATAAGAATTTTAGGGCAATGTAATTTATTTAAAAAGCTTTTTTTGTTTTCTAATATTTATCTATATTAAAGCTATCGATAAATTGAATAAACAAATAGAACCCATTTGCTCACCTTTCCAACCAGTCTGCCGTGGGCAAAGCACAAATAGTAGTCCACATCCTTGGCATAGATGGTGATTTTGAAATCCTCGCTGAGCACATCGCCAACACTGTCTATTGTGAAGGATTCTGCAATTGGAATTATCGAAAGAAACAAATCAATTTTAATTAATTATAAGCAAACAAACGTTTTTTTTTTTCTTCTGTTAGTTAAATAAATATTTAATGCTAGTTGAAGCGCGGTGGGGGCAGGGGGCGAACTAAAGGGAGGTGCTGCCATACACACACACACACACACACACACACACGCACACTTCAGCGCCCAGATAACCCAATTAATTGAAAGGTTTTCGATAAAGTTATGAAAGGTTTGATTAGCTGGCAGCGGCGTTGGTGGGGGGACGGGGCAGGCACCGCTGGAAACAAGAATCTAGAATCAAACATTTAATGAAATTAACTGTGCGTAGAGTCCGCGTCTGAGCCGAGGGAGTAGTCGGGGTGCCGAGTTCTCGTTTCTCATTTCCCAGTGCTCCTCAGTGTTTAGTTCCATAATCAGTTAGTCAATTACTGACTGAGTTCTTATCAAGCTGCGCCAATCAATCGGCATAAGAAAACATATGAGTTATGGGCTCTACCTGTTGCACAGTCGTTGAACTTCGTTTCTCGGGCTACAGCTAATTGGCCATGTTTTGGCAGATGTTGCTTAACCCTGAAGGCATCTGCTCTCTCTTTCTAACTGTGCCTCTCTCTCATCACGTGCTCATTGCATGCTGAATGCTGAAGAAGACCTTCGGTGCGACAAACAAATCGATCAAATTAGCTAAGTCTGGCAAGTTTTTATTATTATTATTATTTTGTTTTTTTCTGTTCAAAGAAGCTTAAGCTCAAGTATTCCCTTTGAACGAACCAAAAGGCAAGAACACTAGACTCCAGCTACTGTGAGATAAGATAAAATACCAAACTGACAAAGTGTTTCCTTTTATTTATAACAAAACTGGCGCCTCCACCCACACCCCACTGCCACCCTTCCACTACCCCAGCTACCGATACCCTATCGAATTTCACGTGTGTTTTTTGTGCACTTCACATTTTACATTTCACATTTAGCATTTAAATATTTCTTAAATTTTGCGACTTTATCGTTATTTAAATATTTATGCAAAAGTACCTTTTTTCAGTATTTATTTCAATTTGTATCTCAAGATCTTAACATATCTAAGTATACAATATTCTAATGTTCTGTTTTAGATATTTTCTTTTCTTTTCATTTCTTAAATCTTAAATCTGCTGCGTAAGCTTTGTGCACCGTTAGCTTCTCACGCTTATTGCTTGTGACTGCTGTCGCTTTTGCGTAGAGATCAACCCATTTGTGGATACGCGGCGCTGCTGCTCCTGAACTTCACCCACTGAGCCGGCAAATGGAGCGGGTGGGGGAAGGGGACAGAGAGAGAAACCGCATGAATTCAAATAAATTGAAAGAAGGCTGGCACAAAACCGCAACCGTGGCGCCCATGTCGGGCCACATAACATCAATCAAATATTAAATTACCAATCATTTAATTAAGCCCACAATATGCACAGACAGCACCAAAGTTCAAAATAAATGCCAATTCAATTTAAATGCCATTCGAAACAATGGCAATTGATGGCCAGTCGAGCGCCGAAACAAATGATAAATCATAGACAAATACACATATGTATATATAGGTATATATATAGGTATAGGTATAGTAGTACTTACGTGCCAGTGAGATATCCTCGGCTCGTACTCGGCCGTGCGCATTGATGTGCAGCGCCCGATTGTTGTGGGACCTTAGTGTTAAAATGTATTCGTTCGTCTTTGCACATGTTAAGGTTACAAGAGCAAGCATTACCTGGAATCAAAAAAAGAAGAAGAAGAAGCAGATGAGAAAGAGAGTAGAGAATGGTGCGTACTGAATATGGCAGATTGAATTTATAACAACATAAGCCCGCACTTTACAAACTGCAGCCAGCCTGGCTTAATCCTGACCATAAATTTCCATTAATACGCCCAGCTTGTTTTTTTTGTATTTTTATTATGAGAACTGGCAACTGAACCCGCAACCTCAGACAAAACGCACATGTGACACAAAATGCCGCCAGGTTTGGCTTTTTATGGTCAAAGTTGAGCAGCCGTGTGGCTCGCCCCACAACACCACCGCACCACAGCACCACACTGTGGCCATTAAAGCGGCTCCGGCAGCCGGTTCGTGTTATGGCAGCTCTCGGCAAATGGGATTTTGAATGGAGCCTCAGCTAATCCTGCACATTGTAGCCACAACGCCGCTGAGGGTCGGCCACAGCTGCTTCATTGGATTGCTATCAACGTACGAGTACGAAATATATATAAATATATATATTTATAGGAAATTGAAAAAAGTTTCAGCTAATTTCAATAACAATGAAAATTTAACAAAGTACTTGCACTGAATTTATAGAAAAGCCAGTCAGAGACATTAAAGTTTAATGTTTAACAATTTTTATAATTATTCTTATGGAAGTCTCAATCTCTCCTAACTTGTTCATAATTCAACCTGAATTGATTTTGCATCAAAGTTTTTATATATTTATTATCAAAATTATTTTGAATTTTTTTGAAAGTAAAAATCATTTAAGACCCCCTTTTCTCTGTCGATTGTAAAGTTCTTCGTTGTTCAATTCAATTAAATGTTCAATATATGCGTTCTATTTATTTATATAAAATATCTTAAAGTTTGCTTAGGTCTGACAACAGTTCAAATAGCCTTTGGCATTAATCTATCAGTAAAAGCATCAATCAAATCACAATCAGAATCGAGTAACTGTTGCCAAGTCTGTTAACTGCCACGTGTCTGGGCCGTGACTGTCTATCGATGGCACGTTTTTTGTTAGCCAACTTGGCCAGCATTTGCATTAACATATATATTTTCCGTGGGGGAGTCTTGCATTAAGTTTGCTGATATCACAAATTGATATATAGCCGAAAATATGCGCAGTCAGCAAAACAAAAAACATATTTACACATATATCCAATTTAATGATAACTGTAACTATTCGGTTTCAGCTCGCCACACGGCACTACAGCTACAGTTAAAGCTACAGCTACCGTTGCAATTGATGGCGGCCACAGTTATTTTGGTCGAGTATCTAAAAATACAATATAGGTATATCTAAGTCGGGTGCTTACCGACGACTTAGGCCTCATGAATGATGGCCACGAAATAGCTGTGCGAATGCGCAAGCCAAAACAAATTGACCTAAGTCTGGCGTGTGTCTCCTCCTCCTCCTCCCCGTCCCCGTCCCCTCCCCACCCCACCCCACATACCAGCAGCAACCCCTCAGTTGCCACTCGGCGACACTTGACGAAATTCCCTAACTTTAGTTTTTAGCTGCTTGTCAGACATTTCATCATATTTCGAGTTGAAACAAAATCAAACAGCAATAACCAAAACAAATGTCAGTTTGGATCTCTTTGCACCCCGATGCCCTCCCCTGCCGTCAACCCTTGGCGGGGGCCTTCTGTTTGTGCTGCTCATAAAAAATTGTTCAGTTTTTGAGTTTAAAATGTTTCTCATTTTTTTTTGATGGGTTGCCCAAATGACGTGCGACCTTTTTCATAGTTCAATGACGTTTTAGCGCGCGCGTGTGTGTGTGTGTGTGTGTGTAATAATAATAATAATTATTATTATTTTTATTTTTATTACTATGTTGCTCGACTCAAGTGGCTATGCAACAGAGCAGACCCGACCAGACCCTGAGCCCAAGCAGATCCGCAGACGAAGCCACTCCAATGTACACAAAACTCGCTGATCGCCTCAGATATCAGACACCCATCGCCCCCCCTTCCCACTTCACCGCTACCCCACTTCCCGCACACTTCAGTTGTGATTACACACTCGATCTTGTTATAATAATCAAACGGAAAGAAATACTACACACATTGATATATAAATATGGGGTTTTTATGATAATTATTTGGAGTGCTGAAAACAATGACAACAACAACAAAAAACGAAGAAAAAAAATCAATACAATTGCCATAATGAAATTTTTTTTTTGTTGCCTCAAAATTGAAATCTGGTATAAAAGCTATAACAGTTTATTAACGGACCGTTAATTGACTGCAAAAACTAAATATTCATATTTTGATTTTGCAATTGATGTCAATGGAAAAGATGCAAAGGAGTTCTTTACACCTGATCGTATCGTAAATCAATCAATGCAATCTGATCTTTAAGAACACGCCCATTATCAAGTCGCATCCGAGAGTGCATTTGTGCCAAGTCATGTTCGGGTACTTGGCATTTAACTAAAGTACAAGTACAAAGCAAAATAAAATAGATAATGGCACGAATAGGAGTTACCCTATAAACACTAATGTTCAATGTAAATTCAGTTATAATAATTGCAATAAATAACTGTTTTTTTATTCAAACTTACCATCGGTATAAAAATATTCCTGACATTGAGCAGCATGAACTGTAGTAACCTGCAATATAGGAAAACGCGAGATGATTACCATATGCATATAGAAAAGGAGAGACTTACGATATTTACTATTAATAAAAATGTTATACGCCAAAGCAAATTAGCATAAGTCATACAGATTATTAATGATTATTATTTATTTTATTGATTTGTTTTGTTTTGTTTTGTTTTTCGAACTCAACTTCCGTCTCGGGGCTGGGAATGGGAAGCTGAATACAGCAATTAAGTCATCTCAATTGATTGCCCGATCGTGAGCTCTTTAAACAAAAGCGTCAATATTATTTAAAAAAAGATGAACTGCTACCTTTGACGAGTAGTATTCATGAGTAGTATTCATAAGTACAAGTATTGCTCTGGCTCAATGTCAATGGTTATGGAAAAAGCCAAGAAAATTGTGGTTTATTTATTTTTTTTTGTTTTGTTTTGTTTTTGTCGTGCCTATCGATTGGATCGCATACATAATATATACAATATATATGCATATATATAAATACTTATATTTTTAGTGCATATATTTTGTTTCAGGCAACGCTGACTAATCCCCTTTGGCAGCGGCTGCGGCAGCGGCACAGGCAAAAGGTCATTGATTTCAGCTTAGAGAACTGCCCAGAACTGAAGAACCAACGCTTGAAGGGTAGTTTCTTTAGACGAAGGTCTCTTGTGCCCAGTTCTCGGTTCTCGCTTCTCGGTTCTCGTGCTTGTTCTTGTTCTTATTCTTGTGCTTTTTTCTTCTTCTTCTTCTTTAGCTGCTGCTTTTGAAAAGTGAAAATCGCGCACAAGCCGCAATGGCAACAAAAGCGACTCGAAAGTGCCCGAGAAATCAATACAAGAGACCATCGAAATAAAATAAACCTGAGTGCGGCACAGCCCAGGCCCAGGCCCAGGCCCAGGCCCAAGTCCCGGCCAACAGAGGCCACTGCCATGTGCGAAATTACTGAGCCCAATTCCTAAAGCGTTTTGCGCTCACAGTAGGCAGTCCCACAAAATAAAAAAATGTTATATATATATATATTAAAATCATGTATATATATTGCAAGGGCATCGAAAAGTCGAATCAAATGCCTTTTGGCTTTTTACGTGTGCGATTTTTATCATCATTTTTCAATTTCACAGCAGACAATAAAAACGTTCATTTCAAATAAGCCAAACAAATGGCATCGATTCGAGTCTCAAACCTTATTCATTGATAGTTCTGATTCTGGTTCCAACTCTCGTTTTGCTTAGCCAAGCAATTAAATGTGCTCTGTTTTTTTTTCTTGTATTTTTTGTTAGCTGAATTTATGTTTAGCTGGCATTCAAAATAATTTTGATTTGGGCAACTTCAGTTTCAATGAACGACAAATTCAGCAAAAATATGCACGAGTTTCCTTTACTACGCAGAAAAACGATTTAGAGTGATTTATTGTATGAGCTTTAATCAGTTTGAAAGCGCATGCACGGCCCTTTAAAGCTTCTTAAAGTTGGAGTGAGTTAAACTTATAGTTATTGCTAATTGATCTCAGATTTTCTATGATTAATCTTAAAGCTGTGGGCTTGTAAAAATGAGCTTTAAGCTTGTTTATTCGGCTCGTTTGCTATTTATAGCTCATTTGAACAAATATTTACTTCACCATATTTACCTTATCATCAACCCTGGCGGCGCAATTCTTTGCGAATTGAGACCGAAATTGAAACCCAGAGGCCAGTTTCTAATACACAAAAGCTCAGTTAATGCCGGCATGTGACCCGTAGCTAAACCGCACTTTTCAAATCGTTGTTATTTGTTGTTGTTGTTCTTTTCTACGCGTATTCTATTCTTGCTCATTGTTGACTGTCTCTATGCCACATTTCTCATGTATGTAATTTGATATTACTGCCTCTTGCCATGGCCTGTGTGTCTGTGCTTTACTTTTGTTTCCCCTTACAATGCGGCTCATAATTACCTTTTTGGTATGCAGACAGAAGCACAGCACCGGCAAACGGGGCAGACGCCCAAATGAACTTGAGTTGAGTTTTTCGTACGTTTCGTCTTCTTCCCGGTCTGAAACTCTCTGATTGCCTGTCTGACGCAATAGACAAAGTTCCCTGCGCCATGCGCTTTGCATATTGAACAGTTTTTACAGCAGTAAATTCTGTTTGCTTTTTTTCGTTTTTTCTCCTCTTCTTTTTTTTTGGGCATTTCAATTACTTGGCTAGTTGAGGAATTTCGTTTTGGGCCAGGAACGTGCCTGCATGCAAAGGACCACCTGAGCACAGCCAGATAAATATATATCTAATATATGCAGTTGACAAATGCAAGGCAAAGAATTTTAGTTGAGCTGAGCTTTCACATAAACCCACCCATACAGATGCAGGCCACATTCGAAAGGCTGCTCAAGTTGAACTGAGATTAAAATCTGTTTTCCGTTTGTTGGACATGAGAGCACTTCAGAGTTCTACGTCACATTGGCAATCTAATCGCAGACACGCTTTATGCTGACCGTAATTAGTTCGCATTTATACCTAATGCAAATCAAAATGACAGCACAAAAAAATCAAACAGACAAAGCAAAAAAAGGCCAGATTAAAATATGCTAAACGCAACTTGTCAATTTTTTTGGCCACTCAATCTAATTTAAATACTTAAACTGATTTCATTTTTTTTTTGCAAACTGGTTTTGACGAATTTGTGTTGTTTACTTTTTTGCTTTTTGGCCAACGCAAACGCACGTGTCACACGTTTTCCGGCTGGATGCGAACTTGTTGATTCGCAACTAATCGCGGAGGCACTTAAAGCCACAATGCGTAGTGCAGGGTATTTAGGCATGCGAGGAATGCGCGGCTAGATTAGATTAAGCCGCAAGCAGACAGCCAACTGAATGGGGCCTGAAAGTGGCGGGTCAAGATTCGCGATAAGCGCGCCCAAAAAGGAAAGTGATAAACTGCGAACAATAACAATCTTTGCACTCGCTCTGCGTACATTTGGCCAAAAAAAATACCAATCCTGTTCGGGTTGAGTGCCTGTCTGATTGCTGCCACGTGCGTTGCCAAAAAGTTCTGATTCGCTCTCTTTCTCTCTCACTTTCAGCTGTCTCATCAATCATGTAATCGCTTAATAACAATTACAGCTGCAATTCCCCCCTCTTTGCCTCCTGCCACGTGTTTTGTGGCCAAGTGTGAAATTTCCTGCTGTCAATTGTGCGTATAACGATGACGAGCATGGTCACCCTAATGCACTGATACCCCTGCTTTGCTACATTTGCGTTTTTCAACGCATTTGCCATGCTGCACTTAATGCAATTTTCGTTTGCTTTTGTTTTAGGGGTTGCTATGTAACTTCCCGTTATTTAATACCCTTGCATCATCCACCTTGCGCTTTTTTTATTTGGTTTTTTTCCTCTGTTTTTTGTGTCCTTAACCAACCCCCAACCCACTGTTATGCGCCCAGTTCCCTTTGCCGGCTGCAATTGCAACTTTCCCCTTGTTGTTGCTGCTGGTTGTTGCTTGTTTTGTGTTGTTGTTGTTGTTGTTGTTGTTGGTTCTCCGTTAGGGGCGTGCGCTTTAATGAAGTTCCAAAGGGAAACATTTCGCTGGGTTTACTGACTTTGACAGTTGCCAGTTTTGTTCGTTCGCTTTGTTCTTTGTTCCGCTTTGGGACAGGCGTGTGCGGCATATGAAAATATTTATATCACTGACAAGACTATTAAAAATGCACATTAAACAGTAATAATTACAAAATTATTAGCAATAAAAAAAAGAACATAAATCAAAGGCTGACTTATAACTTAAATAACATTTTAAGAAATTCTTTGAATTAACTATGTTCTTTTTTTTACATATCATTTTATATTTTTATACTTTTATTTTTCATACTTTCGACTTTATGGATTATTCAAATAATATTTGACAATTATTTTAAATTTCCAACATGATTTTCATTTATTTTTTTTTGCACACGAATATCTGCCATAAAGCTTAGCATACTTTTTGCATGCTCTGTAAAACAAAATTGCACTTGAATTCCTCCAGTTTGCCCGATTATGAAAACACGTTGGATAACCTTATAGAATGCTACTTGAACTTGTAGGAACAGCAGCAACGCCCCAAATATGAAACACATTTCAAGTTAACACGACAATAAAAACAACAACAACAATAACAGCCCCAAGTTCAGTGTACTCCAGCGATAAGCTAATGTATCTGCGAGTACGTATCTATGTATCTATCCAACTGAGGGCTTAGGGTAGCTCGGGGAGATGGAGCTGCGAGACGGGAGATGTCAGCGACTAAGCCGGCATCGTGCCGTAACAAAAATCTGAGCTCATTAGCGATACCCCTTCTGGAATGTAGCTGCATAATTCTCAAATAGGCGTGAAAATAACACGGCGACAATTGTTGCGAGAGGAAGGCAGACAGACAGAGAGAGAGCGAGCGAGAGAGAGAAAGAGAGAGTGGCAGGGGGGTTGTAGGGCTTGTATCTAATGCGATTTTCGTATGGGTAGCGAACAGAGGTGCGGAGTGTGGGACAGCTGCTTGGCCTGATAAGCCGCTTTTTACTGTTTTTTGTTTCGATTTGACGAAACGGGGTGCGGGATCTGCGACCGGGCTGATAAGCCAAACAGCCGAAGGCTACCTAAGTGGCAGCGTCCAAAACCAAATACATTTTGTTGTGCTAGGCAACTTTCCCAATGTGTCAATATTGGCCAGCCAGAGCAGCTGCGGGGTGGGCGAGGAGGCCGGGCGGAGAGTTTAGTTAAGACACAGTCGAAGACAAGTCCAAGGTAAACACACACACATGGCGAGTGCATTGAATGAGCGACAACCTGTCGATTGAAAATCAAGAATTGAAAATCAAGTGCGCCCAATTCGAATACCCTGCAGGAAATTACCCACTGCCAAACAGCTGAATATGGGAGTGTTAATCGCAGATGTTTAATTATTAACGATTTTCTATTGCATAAATCAATTGATTTTGATTGGGCTTTATTCAATGAAGTTAAAGATTAATCAAAGTATTTTTTTATTTTTTGGTATTTAATGCTTTTGTTCACATTTTATAAAGAAGCTTGTAACTTTCTAATTTTCACCCAAAAATTTAACCATTGATTTGGTCAACGTTGATTTTGCAATGCGACGCGATCTTGTGATCAGTGTGTGTGCGTGTGTGTGTATTAAGTGGGTGTGTTTGTTGTTTTACACAAGAGAAGAGACAACAAGACAGCAACAACAACAACAACAACATCGTCTCGCTGCACATTGTAGGTCAGGTGCAACGGCGATCAACGCTTGGCCCTAAGCAGCTGTCTCGGCTGTCTTGGCTGTCGCTTAACGGTGGAGAGAGCGGTAGAGAGGGAGGGGTGAGCCCTCGACTCTTGGTAATTTGTAATGCAAATATTTGCATAAATTGAAAATTTTGTACAGCCACGTATTCGACTATGTCGTGATTTATCTGCCTCTAAGTGCCTCTCTCTCTCTCCCTCTCTCACATACTTAATTAGCTATCTCTGTCGCACAGCTAAAATATTTCAATTGTTTTATAATAGCAGCGCATAAAAGAAAGCGACCACCCACAGCGCAGTAGTAATAGTATAAAAAAGCGTAGTAAATTTTAAGCCCTAGATAAGTTTGAATAATAGCGGGTACGACAATAGGCATACATTATACATTATATATATATATCTATATATATATATAAATATATAGCTATATAACAGTCTATAGTTTCAATTGGCAGTCGCCAAAATAAACAATAAACACTTGAAGGCCGTGACTTTATTTTTGTACAAAAAAACAAAAGATTTAATAATACA
This sequence comes from Drosophila paramelanica, assembly GCA_035043915.1. Taxonomy (NCBI): domain Eukaryota; kingdom Metazoa; phylum Arthropoda; class Insecta; order Diptera; family Drosophilidae; genus Drosophila; species Drosophila paramelanica. Next base: position 6,185,106 of record JAWNMO010000674.1, on the reverse strand, counting down.
AATTTTCGCTCAAGCGTTATTTTGGCGCTTTTTTTATTATTATTATTATTATTTATATTATTATTATTGTATTTATATATATTGTTAGCCTTTGCTAACAACACATCTTTATGTGTGCGAGCTTATAGTAAGCGTAGCCAGTCGTATAACTGTTATAGTGTATGGAACGTGTTGTTGATAAGATAAAAAAACTGCGCGTAGTACTTGTCGTAGTCCCCCCCTTTCGTTCCCTCCATTCTCCTCACTTGTTGTTGTCTGCGTTTTGGGCAAGGCGTAGAAATACTTTGTTTTAGCCACAAAATTCATGTTGTAAAACGTTTAGCAATCTTTAATCCATAAAGCGGTTTACATTTAGCTTAGTAAGCAATAAACACATAAAACCATAATATACAAGCTTAAATGAGGTTTTCCATAATCTTCATTTCGAATTTGATCACAATCACCACAAACAAAATTTGATATTGTTATTGATAGCAAACCCCCCTCTATATCGATCTGAGCAGCGGGCAACTGTGCGAAATAAATAATTATTAGAATAACAGCAAAGTTATTTATAAACATTAGAAAACAATAACAAATGCAAAGTCATGTTGAGAGGCTGCGTTTTGGGCGCGTTTTAAAACGCGTGCGGATTGCCCAAGCGTTTATTTATAAAATGCTGAGCTCAAAAATGCCAAACTGAGTCACAGCTGCAAATCGAGTCATCCATGCATATATATGCTATGCTCATATGCTATATGCTCTATATGCGAAGTATCAGCGATCTCAAATCATCGTGAAACGTGACTTTTCAGTTCGCTGAGACGACTGCGTCACCGTTTTTAACCACCCCCTTCGGTGCCCACGCCACTGCCCACTCCTGACTACCTTTAACACGCGTACATATATCAAAATATATATGCATATATATAACATAGACGTTACAACAACAGAATATCAGTTTTCTCTCTCTCTCGCAAATCATCCCACAAGCAAGTCCCAACTTAAGCCAGAGCACTGCCACGCCCCCAGTCCTCTTCTCTGCCGCCCCTCTAAGTTTTTTGCAGCTTTTTTGCTACCCGCGCGTAACCTAATTATAAAACTTGAAGTGACATTATTATTTTTTCGTATTTCTTATTTGTTATATTTTTTTTTCAAGCAGCGCCGCCAACGATTTTTGTCGCTTTTTTTGCTCAGTTTTTGCTTATTAAAGCCGCCCGCTATATATTTATGTGAGTTGTATGTGTGTGTGTTTTTTTTTTAAGTGGATCGCTGGATCGTGTGTTTGGAAAGTTGGCGACAGGTAGTTTTACTTTGCATTTGCATTTACATTTACCCAGGGCGCTTAAATTGCGTTTGAACTTGTGAACATTTGATACATGACACGTTTAACTGCTAACTGTAAACTAACGAAACAAACCAAGTCTATTAACGGCTAATTGAAATAGCTCTGAAAACATATAGAACACAATCCACATTCTGAAAAGCTTATATGTTGTTGCGCGAATGCTATAAATGAAATATAAGTATATTTTATTAACTTATTATATTATATTAACTTCAAATTAAAATATATTATAAATTCCGTTTTATCCTGTATATTATCTATAATTTAGATAAGGTTGTGACAAAATGTTCTCGTTTTTAATTCTATTATTGATATAAACCCAATTACTTTTTCAGTTTTTACTAAATTGTAAATGTTACACTGCCTTTTTTAATTATTTAAAATCATTATTTTCTCTATTTATAATATGCAAGAAAATTAATATATTGTTGGTATATTTTTTTCATTTATAAAATCATTTTTAGTTTTTATTTAATTACTATTATTCATATTTCCTTTCATAATTTTTATTTGGTTGCATATTTTACTCTGTTCACACGAATGGACTGCACTAACCGATTTATGAGTATAGCCCCCTTTCCCCCCCGTTGCCACTTTAAATAATTATCACATTAGCATTTGTCATTGGCATTATGAGATGCAATGCGCTACAATGTTGTGGCAGTTGTTGTTGTTGTTGTTTAACAAACCCTCGACTTAATTGTTGATGCGTAAAACCCAAACACTAAATGCCGCACCCTTAAAGCTTTTAGCTAATCGGCACATCATTAACTGACAAATTGACAAACGGACCAACTGGCAAAGTGACAAGTCATGAAGTGCAGCCGGCAGTTGGCCCAGGTCTCGAAAGGAATCAAACGAACCGAGCCACACTCTACTCTAATAGTAACAGTTATAGTAACTAAGATTAGAGTGAATGTTGTATCTGTGTGTGTGTGTGTGTGTGTGTGTTTATTGATTGCATTAATCAAAGCTGCACAAATATGTGCCAAGTCATAAAAGTATTTACGCTGTTCTGTTGCCTTTTTACTTGTGATTTGCCAATCGCGTATCTATCGGATCATAAATTTCAATAAACCAAAGTACGGCTGTTAAGAATCCCATGTGACTGGTCTGGCCAAAGAGATGAAGAAACTTGGTGTGAAAATTCTTAAGTACATTTAATGAACCAAAAACAAGTTCATAAATAATTGTAAGAATTAAATAAAAATGATATGTAATAATTTTTAAATTCCATATATACATTGTTTTTTTGACTTGTATACAAAGTCCAAATAGATTAGAATTTATTATTTCGTATTAATGCTACTAAAGAAACTAGAAGATGTTTTATGACTTGTTGTGTGATATAAATAATAAATAAAAAAATTAGAATTTTACAAAATAGCAGATAATACAAATATTGAAAAATCTGATAAAATCTGGTCAAAAGAATTTGCAATCGCAGTAAAACGTTGATTTACATTAGACTGTCAGATTAAATGCTCTAAAATATTATTTAAAAAAAAGATTAAAACTTTTGGGCAGTTTTCTCACATTTTACAACAGTTTTCTATGTCAGCGTGTGTGTGTGTGTGTCTGGAAATTCCCGACAAATTCCAGACAGACCAAATAGATAAATGTCTATGTGAATTTCCGCTTAATTAATAAAAAGAAATAAACTCTCAACTCAAATCAAATATTGTCTGTTTACGCGCTTATCAAATCCAGCCACCCCCTCCCCTAAAAAATTATAAAACGAGGCGTGGCAGAATTTGACTTTTGAAATTTTTTCGGTGTTGCATTTGTCGCCTGCTTTGAGGTGATTGTGTGTGTGCGGGCGGGCAGGGTTAAGAGGTTGTTCTATGGTGTGTACAAAATTCTTTATAAGTCGCATTTGGTTGGCACGTCTTTAAGCTGATTAATCGGCGCGTTTTTGTGGCGTTTTTTGTCGCCAGGGGTTGGCGGCGGCTGCCGCTGCTGCAATTGATTTATAACTCAGGTAAATGTCCTGAGATCAGGACACGCCACAAGCACAAGCACAGGCACGAAGCTGACGACCCTTTGCAGCAAAGTTTTTACTTAATATTTTGTATTTTTTAAAAGGGGTTGTGCACACACACACACACACACACACACACACTCGAATACGCACAGTGCGAGCAAGCGAGAGAGCGAGGGCAAGAGTTGGCATGTCAGGGATTTATCCTGACATTTTGCATGTGTTGGTGCCATAACAAGTTATAAACAGCAATTATTGCCACGTTTGCTGGTTCAGTTCGGTTCACGTTTTCACATTTCTCGTTTGAAACATATAATTGTGCTTTTTATGTATGTTTGAAAATTGTTTTTTAAGTGAAATTACTTGCTGCATGATAAATGTGTGCTCGCATGTGTTTGTCTGTGTGTGTGTATTTGTGAAACGGATATATTTACTTATAAATATAGCCAAAAGGGACTCCACACACAGGTCATGCTTTCTGAGGCTTTTGTATTTCGTTTTAAAATGCGAAACGCGAATTGGCCTCTGAGTTCTGGGCTCCGGTTAGGAGAATGGCGTGTTTTTTACTCTGTGTGCTTATGCACGTGGTTTGACCCTGGAAAAATTTGTTGTGCTTGGAGAGCAAATATATCAGAAAAATATTACTTTCAAAATTTGACTTTATATTTAAATCTTAAGACTTACATAATTAAGTCAGATTGTGTTTAATAAAACCAAACTATTTTCGAAGTAATCAAAATTTTAAGATACACTTTTTGTTCTTTGAAAACTATAAATTTTTAAACTTAGTCAGCTTTCGTGTAATAAACCAAACTGTCTTTGAATTAATTAAAATTTAAAAACACAAATTTTTATCGGCTTTTTCATTATCAATATTATTTCTCCAAAATCGTAAAAAATAATGCCAAAAGACTATTTCCATGGAATTAAATGTGAGACACTTTCAAATGTTTTGTAGAAATAATAAAATCACTTATTCGAAGCATTACTATTTTTAGTTATCAATTTGTATAATTAGTGTTTATATATATATGACTTAATTCTGTTTAAGTGCGATCGTAATCGTGTCAATTGTGCAATTCAAATAAAAAAAAGGGAAGCAGAGGGTGGTGGTGTACTTACATTGTATATTTCTGGCCGCATTGTAGCCCCCAAATTTAAGGGTATAAATTATAATCCAACATGGGTTTGTGCGTGATGCCGTCTGGAAACGAACATTAGAGGTGAGGTGACGAAAGTTGCGACGTATCAAAAAATCCAAATGGAAATCAAAAGTTATACATGTGTGTATATATATTTAACTGATGTAGGTGTATATATAATTATGTATGTATGTAAAATTATAAATACATATGTGTTTGTGTATTAATTATTTTGCATGCAAATTGTGCCGCGTTAACAAAAAAAATTACACAGCTACAAAAATGCAACAAAAGCCGAGTTACAATTTGTATTTTGTTTTGTTTTGTTTTTTGATTAAATTTGTTTTTGTTTTGTTTTGTTGTTTTCAGCTTTTTACAGCACTTTTTATGTTATGTACAATAATTGATATGTGTATTATTAATCAAAATATATGTAATTTTTATTGTAATAAATATATATAAATTTTGATATACATATGTGTATGTGTATTTTTTTTATTAATTTTTTTATATTGCACTTTTTGATTTATATTCGATTTGTATTTTGCAGAAAATTATTAAATTTCCTTAACTTTTAATTGTGTTATTTACTTTTGGCACTGGTGCATAATATTTATTTGTATGTTTTGTTGAACTGGTTGAATATTTAATTTTGTGTTAGTCGATTTCTAAAACAAAATCAATTGTTGAACATAATTTGTAAATGCGTATTTTTCATGCAGTTTTCACTTTCATTCCATTTCATTTAATTTCGTTGAATTTCATGGAACTTTACTTGCATTTTCTTTGTGGCATTTCAAATATTTGTCACTTGTTTGTTTTCGTCTGCTTGTATTTCGAATTCAATTCAATTTCAATATTTTTTTTAACGTATTTGTTGTGGTTGCCGTCGGCTGGCTTCGGATTTTCTTTTTAATATTTTTAATTATTTTTGTTTCTTGTTATCCGCTCTGTTTGCGGCAGCGATCTCGAGCCGACGAATGGTGCACACAAACTCAAATACAGATACGAACGTACGGCGGCTCTATCCAAATGCTGTTAAGCCGACAGCGCGCTCGTATGTTAACTCAAAATGGCAGCATTAACAGATCGAACTTTGTTCGACACTGTTATCGGCACTGTTAACTGATAACAGCTGGCAGCTACTGCTGTCGGTAGCTAGTGAGGTACTTGCATTGAAGAGAAATACGGATCAGTTTATTTTGATTTTAATTCGCGAAATAAAACTAGCCTAAAATATGACGAAAATACGGATGTTGCATATTTTTTCAATTTTATACATTTTCAGAAAAGTTAAAATTTTTAATAGGCCATTAGAACGTCGGGAATAGCTTTGAACTAATCAAATAAGATGGTCATAAACCTTAACAAACTTTAAAGGTACAATAGCCCAATTTTCGAATTGCGGCAAACTTGACCAATTTATTGTGCAAGGTCCAGTTTTATTTTTTTCGCTTTGATCGATTACCCAGTGACTTTTGTTGGACACATTTATTGATCATACGCTGTAAAATAAAAAGGTGTTGCCAACGACCTAAAATAATAAATGATTACATTAAACAATATGCTGTGCTATGGAATAGCTTATCGTGAGACGATGTTGATGTGGAATCTAATCGAATGGCGCCAGACAATGACTTTAAGAAACCCAACCAACTCTATTTCAGCTCTAGATATGGCATCTGGCCGTTGGGGTTAGCTGATCGTGGGCTCACCTTAGAGCAGACCTCCAAAGTTCATCGCAATTAGTCGAAATAGTCGCTGATAAGCGATGCGAGGCTCGTTCAACTGTCATCAGCTATCAGCAGCACAGCAATCTGTCAAATAGTAAACTATTCAACATCAAAGAGGTAAAGTACCCCGTAAAATACCTGAAAAAATTCGATGTGGACTTTGCTCATGTCTCAATTTCCAATTAACTGCCAGCCAGATTCTGGATATTCCGACGTATGTTTCCGTTAAATGACGCCTTGATAAACAGTCAAGCAAATCACTTCAATTAAATTCAAGACCATTTGACATGAATGAAATGTTTTCGATAGTAGCAGAGGAAATTCGGTAGCTGTGCTTATCAAAGAATACAAAAACATTTTTCAGTTATTTTGTTTTTTGTTTTTTTTTTTTTTGGTCCCGAAAACTATGTCAAATGCTGCTGACTCACGTCACATGCAAATTCATGATATGTGTCAAAAAATATTGCGTACATACGAAAGTTCCATTCGCTGATTTGATAACGAGTTTAACAGTGAGTTTGAATTTGAAAACCAGAAGTATTGGCCTTCACAGCGCACTGTAATGTTGTGCGCTGCCAACATGTTGCGTCTGTAACAGCGGTAACCAAAGGCGTTCAAACATCACTGTTAGACGACCCACAAAACCAAGCAGTGCACGGCAAAAGGCGGCAATTCAAAAAATATTTCAAAATAAATTTTTAAAAACTAAAAGTATTAAAAGTAAATAAAAAAATAAATGGTATTATTTTATATTTATGGTCGACTGCTACTGGTTTTAAATTTTTTTAGGAAATAATGTTTATTAAATTTAAACTTTGTTAAAATCAGCTCAATTTGGGGTGACTTGTAGCATTGCGACTTGTGGCGTTCGCGTAATGCATCAAATCATATCAGCGGTGGGTGTCCGATTTCTTATTTGGCAGTAAGTGGCACAAAGATAAATTTGGCGCTTGCTAATTGTGATTTATGCGCAGCTATCGCGCCCAAAGCCCAAAAGTGTCCGAAACTCTTGACCGGGATAAACGCTTCCACTAAAGGAAATGACGAAAAAATTAGCAACTGATAATGACAATGATAAATTAAATAACACTCAAAAAAGCAACAAAAAAAACAATTGATGTGCCTGACAAAATTAATTAGTCAAATAAAAGTTTGGCAGGCCAAAAATGATAAAGGAAATGTGACAAAATAAAATTAATATGTCGAAAACACTTTTTAACTAATTAACGGGAGCTTAAAGTTCTAATTGCTGTGGTGTATTTAGAAGTAATTAATACTTTATTAGTATATAATATAGTAACAAGCAACAACCTTATTGTTTAAAGCAAATTTTACTATGGTCTTTTACGATATATTTTTTATGTAAATATTTAAATTAGTTTTACGAATAAATTTGAATTTTTATTTTTTCATTGCATTTTAAATATTTATTGTAAAACTTGCTATTATAGTTACTACAAAAATTATTTATTTTTTTGTTTTAAATGCGAAAAAGAGAAATTCAAGCTACAACATATATATATATTTACATTTATATAAATTATCTAAACCATTCTTATTAATGACATTATTTTGTTGTTATTTTAGGCAACTCTGCGAAATTGTATGGTAAGTTATTTTTGGCTAAAATTCAAATTGTTACATAACACGTCCACCTACACACCCAATTCGCAATCCACCCAAACGATTGTCCTGAAAAAAATACACCGAATTTTCCAACCGCAAATTTGGCCTCACGCCTCGAATTCCCTACCCTTACCTATAATCGGAAAATGGCTATATACTACTTATATATTGGACAATCTATCTGGCTGTGTGTGTGTGTGTGTCTATTGTCCTTTTGGCAAACGCAGCAGGACACGCAATGAGCTGCTGGCGCCATGTCGTGTCCTCAGATGAAAAATTTAGATGTTTCAAAACTAGCCGAAAAGACAAAAACGTGTCAAATACGAATTGCAATTGAATGCAGTGTGAAATATGCACGGAATAACAATGGAAAACAACAAGCATAACAAATAAAAAAAAAGTTAAATGCAACAACAAGTTAAACTATTTATGAGTTTATGCCACCTCGTTGCCGTCTCTCAGGTGCGACAAGTTAATTTTCTGTTGCTGTTGCCGTATTTCCTTGTACCACTCGGTGGGTCTCTTCACGTGATTTACGAGCTGCCTTCGCAAGTGTGTGTGCGTGTATGTGTGCGAGTGTGTGTGCGTGTGTGTGTCGGTGCTGTTGTCCTTTGACTCTAGCGCGTCATATCTGATGCAAATGTGTCACACTCACGACAAACTGAGCGTCTCAGCGCAACGCTTTAGCCCCAAAAACTCGCAAAAATCCTAAAAACTGAAGGGAACAAAAAAAAAACCCTGAGAAATATTTTAATTAAAATTCAGTGCCCAAAAAAAAAAAAAATTACCAAAACTGCTGCCTGGCAGCCTGGCTGGAAGGCAGGCAACCAGGCAGGATAAGCCCCAGTCGCAGTCGCAGACGTATCCGTGGCTGATCTTAACTGATAAACGCGAAAACCAACAAAAGCAGCACAAATATAATAACAAGAGACCCAAACTACAAATTTGGATTCGGCTTCCAGATGCTCTTTCTAAAAAGCACTTCTTAAACGCATGTGACTATTCAAGATTTTAAAACTTTTCTTTGCAGCGATAACCAAAGCGTGTTCGAAAATCGATTACTTTATTTTAAATATATTTTAAAATTTATTTTATTTCACTTTTTTTATAAATTCACGAAAAAGTTCAAATTTCAATATAAATTATTGATTTTTTTAATCGCAAATCTCAATTAAAAAATAATAAATTATTAATGTTATTTATTTTATGAAAAATTCGATTATATTTGTATTTTTATATTTTAATAAGTTATTTAAAATTTAGGAAAAAATTAAAAAAGTTAAATAAATACAAAGTACAAGGAAATAAAATAGAATCTTGGATATAAATTATCAGGCGTTACAAGCCAGCTGAAAAAGTCAATATGCTCTTAGTTAAAGTACAGCAAAAAAAGCAGCTAAAGGCAAGCCGCAACAACGGTGGGCGTTGGCTAAAGACGAAGATCGAAACACATAATGTGGAGGAGAGAAGTTGATCGCGTTCCGAGGAACTCATGAACTGCTCGCTGGCGAGCAGTGGAGCATTGGAGCAATGGCTTTTCAACGCCGATGGTGTCGCTGATCTTGCAGAGGCCGGTGCAGACCGGCCAATTGCTCGGGTCCCGGCCACATGATCAATCGATGGGCTCTGCTGTGACCAAAATTTACCGCTGCGCCTATCGCACGCATCTTTTTCCACTTGGGATTCATTTCTTTTTTATTTGTTTACCTCTTCTTCTTATGTTTTTTTTTGTCGTGAGCTGCAAATTCAATTAAACAAACAATGCGCAATGAACGCTCGTTTTTTGGTAACCCCTTTGCCAGTGATGGGACTCGAGTTGCCCCGCCAGTTGCCGGTTGCACGTTGCCAGTTGTAAGTTGCAAGTTGATTTAATTACGAGCCGCCCCTATGCAAGCGGAACTCGCATTTATTGGAAAGTTGTTGCCAACTGTTTTCCCTTTGCGCTTGTTAATGAAAACGTTCGAGCAGTTAACGCGCGACAACTCTACCCCTAGCCCCACCCCTCCATCGAAAGTTCACTAATTTATGCGTTGTGGCCCATTGGGCATTTGTTATGCTTTTTTTTCTGACAATAATGCGCAAGCGATCTTGATCATGATCATCAGAATAATGAGTAGCAACTGCTGTTAACATAAATATTAGAACGAGGATCAAAAACAGAAAGTGATAAAGGGAAACAAGGGTTGTCAGGGTTAAATAAATAAATATGTCCACATATTTAACGAAGGAGAGTTAAGAGGGTCCTTGTCAGGCTTGACAACTTGAAACCGCATTTGATTTAAATTGTACAAATTGCAAGAATTAAGTTAAGAATTAGAGAGAAATAAACTGTATTATTTTTGATATGCCATCCGCCCTTTTTAAATACAATTTTAATAGATATTCTATTGCATACTTTTAGAGTCTTTAAAATAAATGCTAGAAACAACAAAGAACAACTAAATAACTTTCTATGTCTTTATCAAATAAAAGTGATTAAGCATATTTTCTGATATCAGAAACAAGCTTGAAATTAAATAAGGAAATAAAGTTATATTATTTTGAAAATAATTATCATTTATATTTTTTTATACTAATAATATCATTAGCAAATTCTAGCTGGATTAACTTATTTATTCGTCGTTGCTATATAGTCCGCTTACAGTTATGTTCAAAACATTTATTTATTTATCCTTGCTATTACTTCGCCTTCGATGACTCCTCCAGAGTGTGGAGCCAACCCTTGGAGCGCCGCTCATCAATTAGCAGGGCATTTAAAAACTCATTAACCCCATTAGCCTTGGCCTTAACCCCTTGGGCTGGCGCGCTAATTTGAAGCTCAAATAAGGCAGTTGCCAGTTGCCAGCTGAAATTCGCATTCGTTATTCAATAATGATTCACGGTCCGCATAAATTGTCATAAATGAGCAGAAACGAATTTTATTGAATGCAGTTCGAACTCAACGCGGAACTCTGTGCCACATACTCTGGACTCGGCCATGTTTGGAATTTTTGTTTTGCTGGGGCTTTCCAAATATTTGTATTTGCAAATTTGCGTTATTCGCCTGCCGTTTTTTTCACTTTTATTTGTTTCCCATTCAATTAGCAAAATTGTCAAATTTAGCCAATGGTTTCTATTTCTGTTCTCCACACGATGTTTTTGTTTTTACTAGCCAAGGCAGCAGACCGAGCTGGCTAAATACACACGCACATTCCACATATTGATTGCGTTGTTTTTGAACATTTTTATGTTAATTAAACTTCTTTTTTAATTTCATTGGGCTGCTGTTAATTTTTGTGCAAACATAGTACTTATATGTGCTTTTGACTTAAAAATAACAATTATAATTATAATAAAAGCATTGTGATAATTTTTTCAGTTAGAGCCTATTAATTATATATATATTATCATATTCAAATCTTATAAGCCTACTTATAGACGGCATCTTCTTGGACTATCGAAGCAAATTAGAGTATTAAAATAAATAAATAAGCTACTTGAAAATTTAACGAAATCAGTTAAAGAAAAAACGTCCCATTTAAGCACAAAAAACGTTTTCACTCGTAGAAATTTATTTTGCTTAACTCGATACTCGGCTTGTTTAAAATATGCATATATACAGAATATCTTAAAATATATATATTAAGGTAATTAATTTGCATTTCAAATTTGCAATTAGAAATTCCATCATTGCAGCTACATCATTCAAGTAAACCCTGTTCCGCAAATGGGCTATGCCGTCACTTTTATCGGCTTTCTAAAGGGAAAAGCTAATACAAAACGATATACTGAATGCATAGCGGACAACGCTTATTATGCAATTAGCTGTTCCAAGTCTTTTGGAACGCCCCCGAGAGTGGTTCCATCAGTTGTGTTAGCTGCTTCATTACCAGCCATTAGATGCCTGCCAAGAGACCAAATCGCACATAAAAATCGAGAAAAACACTCGAAATGTGTTTTATTTTCTAATTTTTGTTTTGTCTCTTGTAATTTGATGCGCAATAAATTTGCGTTTCCCACCAACTCGCGAGGCGCACACGAAAAAAAAAAACCAAAATATAAAAATAAAAATAAAAAATCGGCCAACAGGCGGGCGAAGGTAAACATTTTCATTAGGCCAAGACGCATGACACCCACAATCGAGCTGGGGCAAGCGTAAAGCGCCTGAGTGTGTGTGTTTGCACGCTTATAAGAAGCGGGCTCATAATTTATTAAGCCAACAAGCTCAGCCTCGACATCTACAACATCTGCAGCAGCTGCTGCCCCCACAAAGAAAACCAAACCAAACCGAACCGAACCCAAGTCGAAACTCGAAATTGTTGAATGAATCTTTTTTTTCGGATTTGCGCTACAAATTTGCGGGCCCATGTGAAGTGCTGCAGCAACAACAACAAGTTAAGAAATCCCAGCAGCAAGAGCAGCAGCAGAGTTATAGCAATAGCAACAAGTTATAATTATAAAACATATAAATAAACATAATGCGTTGTACATCACTCGCAGAGCCGACGAATTTCGCGCTGCCCTCCGTTAATTTTCTGGCCAACGCGTTCAAGATTTATCCAAAGCTTTATACGCTAACAATGCACAGTGGGACAAGGCGTGGAAATACAAAAATTTGACATCAATTCTGACTTGCGGAATATTTTATATTTGTTATCAATAATTTTGACTTCGAAATAAATTCGATAGCATATCTTACACTTTTTTTATGATTTGTAAATAGGCAAATATCATTCAATTGCTCGACTGACTTTTATAATACATTTAACGATAGCCAAATTTTTGTTTCTGATTACTTTTTACAACTAGCCCGTTAGAAGAAGAATATGACCAGGAAATTTGTTGCTAGTTTTTTCATTGCTAAATTGTGATGCTGATTACCTTTTATCACTTTCCTAACTACAACTAGGCCATAAGCATACGAATAGGGTCATAAAATTTGTTGCTTTGGTTTTTTTTTTCATATCATAGAATAGCTCCACTGTGCAGCATTTAACTATAGGCGAATTTTTGCATTTTTGCTAACAATTTGCTTCAATATTTGCGTGTTCACATTGTTCGTTTAATATGCAATAAGTACCTCTGATGGGGGCGTACCCATATATCAATCCAATCTTTAAACGGCACAGATCACACAGTTTCACCGATTTTGCATTCTCAACTTAATTAGGTAAATTTGCCGATTTGCACGCGAAATTCACATCAGTATTTGGATAACTTTTTAAACTCGTTAACAAAGTAATATAAGTGTATTGGGTTTATGCAGTCCATCCGTCCGCCCAAATGAACGCTGTTGAACATAGACAAAGCGTTCAGATGTTTGTCTCACGCCGACTTTGAGGCGTGAGCGATTCGATACACCTCAAATCGCTAATCGATAAAAGGTGAATATTTTCCACAAATTTAAATTTGGTTTGCAGATAGCCGGTAACCCTCAAATATTGCACCCGAGATATCCCGCCCACGCCCATTAACGTGCCACCAAATTTGGGATATATATTGGTGGGAAGCACTTGGAAGCGGCTACTAAATGTAATGTAAAGCTCTGGGATCCATAGTTCTCATACTTGAAACACTCATAACTTGGTCAAAACCGAACCGATTTTCATGTTTGAAGGCTTTTTGGTCATGATTTTTCATAAACATTGATTCTACATTCAAAATTAATGAATTTTTTAAAAAAAATTTTTTTTGATATTTTTGGAGAAAAAGCATGTACTCCCCCCTTGTTAATTTTCGAAAAAAAAAATTTTTCAAATTTTAAAATTGCGAGTTAGCATTTTTAATCGTTTTTGCTGGCCATAAATAGTATAAAAAACAACACTTAACCTGATTCTGAGGGGGTCGAATTTTTTGTCAAAAATCATGGCAAAATTAAGAAAATTTTGGACATGTAAAGCTCTGGGATCCATAGTTCTCATACTTGAAACACTCATAATTTGGTCAAAACCGAACCGATTTTCATGTTTGAAGGCTTTTTGGTCATGATTTTTCATAAACATTGATTCTACATTCAAAATTAATGAATTTTTGAAAAAAATTTTTTTTTGATATTTTTGGAGAAAAAGCATGTACTCCCCCCTTGTTAATTTTCGAAAAAAAAATTTTTTCAAATTTTAAAATTGCGAGTTAGCATTTTTAATCGATTTTGCTGGCCATAAATAGTATAAAAAACAACACTTAACCTGATTCTGAGGGGGTCGAATTTTTTGTCAAAAATCATGGCAAAATTAAGAAAATTTTGGACATGTAAAGCTCTGGGATCCATAGTTCTCATACTTGAAACACTCATAATTTGGTCAAAACCGAACCGATTTTCATGTTTGAAGGCTTTTTGGTCATGATTTTTCATAAACATTGATTCTACATTCAAAATTAATGAATTTTTGAAAAAAAAAATTTTTTGATATTTTTGGAGAAAAAGCATCTACTCCCCCTTGTTAATTTTCGAAAAAAAATTTTTTCAAATTTTAAAATTGCGAGTTTAACGCAGTCCGACTGTAGCGATTTTACTTGTTTTACGATGATATTTGCAAATTGGTTGCTGTTTTTGTAATTAGCACCAGTTATGAAAGAAAGAGAGAGAACTATTAGCATTAGAACTTTTTAAGTAAAAGTTGTATTATAATGAGGGAAATAATGGAACCTGTGAGAAACTAAAACAGTGATGGAAAATCTTTGACTCTTAACATATTTGAACTCCGTTTATTCTAGAAATTCTATTTGACAGATAATCAGTTTCTACATGTGTGATCTTTTAACAAGCACTCTTAACTTGTACCCTTGGCAATTTCTGCCCGTCAAGGGCTAATCAACTCAACGGCATCGAAACCAATAACGACGAACCTGAATGACCAAAACGAGATCCACATGAATCGTATGAATGGCTTCAAAATGCCGCCCCCACAACTGCTGTCCCCTCTCGCCGCAGTCATATGAATGAGTGCAGACTCGAGCTACGGGGCAATCAAGTGAGAAAATTAAAATTACATGCCGTAGCTCGGAATGCCCGGGATGCTGTTGCTGCTGATGCTGATGCGGCGAATGCTGCTGCAGTGGCCACATTTAAAGGTTCATAACTTCCAAGTCAATTACGCGGAGCATACGCAAAATCTCAGCCACGTTTGGCCTCTTGGACTGTTGGCTGCTGACTGAGTGAATTAGAAGCAAGTTTAAATGTTGACATTGCGATAAGTCTACCATAATATACCCTATAAAAATGGCAAACAAACGAGACAAGCCACCAAGTCAGCTTATATATTTTCACTCTAGTCTGCATTACTTTCAAGTTAAGTTAAGTTAAGTGCCCTTTTACATACCCTGTAAAATCGCAACAAAACTATTGTTACAGAAAATATTTTTGCTAATCATGCTAATCATCTTAATACCCTATAACTTATTATTCCATCTGATTTGGTCTATAATCATAGTAAAAAAATTTTTCGACTGTGATATACGCTAAAAATACTTCGTTAGCGAATCCTACTAAATTTACACTATTTCAATCTACCTCCAGCTTAATGTACCCTGTAAAAACTATTAAAATTGTATATAAATAGTTGGTTAATAGTTTGTAAAGGGTTAAACAAACAAAAAAATACCCTGTAAAACCGAAAAAATATTGATTTTTGACAGATCCCTCCGTTTTATTCAACTGTCTAATTCTGCTTTTAAAATGCGTACCAAGTTAACTTTTACTTTGCAAAGTCCGCTAGTCTTGATGAGTATATATATACCCTGTATTAATGTAGCTACAAAACTATGTATTTACTTGTATTACTCTGTGTGTCATATACCCGATATGCCTACGTTCGGGTACAGGGCATCAAAATTGCACGCTCAAGCATAAGAGGTTCTCGCTATCTGCAAATTGTGAGTCCTGATTCAGCCTCCACACAGCTGGGCTGTCTGTCATAACTCACGAGTGCAGCCTCCGCAGCGCGAAGAACCGCTGCTCCAGCGCAGGTGAACTAGACAAGGAGAAAACGCAAACGCAAAAGCAGGAGCCCAAGTGGAGGTGCCCCCCAACCTTCCCCAACCCCAGCCCACCCCACACAAACACACACACACGAGCAACTACTGTGGGAACCTTACCGATCTGCAACTCCAGCGAATTAATTTGTGACGCGCGCTGCATTGCTGCAGTCCGATTCTGAGTGCTCGTTCCACACTGTGGCAGCCGCAAGGCAATTTACTCGCACGCAGTGGCCGGGACCGAGCCGAACGACCCCAGGAGACAAGAGCCCCAGTATCCAGAACGAACCTCTGTCTGTGGCCCAGCTCGTGACTGCAACGTCGTGTGGCAAGTGGCTGCTTCTTCAGCTGCTTCTTCAGCTGCTGCTGCTGCTGCTGCTGCTTCTTCAGCTGCTGCCTCTTGGCGGCTTTGGCGCTGGTGTCAAACGCTTTGTAATCTGTCACGTCGCATCGTTTTAATATTTTCTGCGCTCTTGGCTCCGGCTATACGAGGAAATGCAGACGCTTGCGTGTAAAAATAGGCGTTACCCTTTGGTATTTATGATCGTTTGCCAGGCACGGCCCCCTTCCCTTCCCTTTAACCTCCCCCTTCCCCCCACTAACCCTTTTAACCGCTTTTTGTTTGGTTTGTCAGCAGCCGCGGGCCAACTGCCCGATCTGGCTTGGTAGCAGGTTAAACTGTCTGGCGCTGCATTGCACTGCGCCATTTGGCAGGCCCTCGTTTGATTATCTAAATCATTATTAGTTTGACCTTCAGCCCGAGGTGTTTCGGGGCGGCTTGTAAGCTTGTCCCGACTGCTTTTCTTATCTTATTAATTATGCGCTGCCTGCTGCAAAAGTTTCGACTACTGTGCGTGTGTGAGTCACATCGGGAGAATCAGGAGAATCAGAGAATGCTTTACTGGATAAAATAGAAACTAAAGGTTTGATCGATTTTCATAGGCAGCCCCATAAGAGCCGCAAAAATTACTTCGAATTTAATTCCAAGTTATATATATATTTTTTTTTGAGAGTCCTTCAAGTTGATATCCTACAAGTAACCTGTCAGTAGTCAATCTCTTTAGCATGCTATAAAATTCTACCTGTCAGATGAGTTCTTATTTCAGATACATATTAAAGTTTCAGTGAATGTCAAGTTTATACGCTGAAGAACTGACTATGTTTACCGTTGCAGCACTTAATGCTAATTGCTATGGCTAACATGCTGTTAACCCATGTCAATGCTCCAATTATTGCAGCTTAATCCCTACACATTTTCAAGATCTGAGCTGCACTGACCCACTAACTGACTGCCAATAAGACGTGCCTGGACGCTGACTCATCACAGAAATTACCACGTTGAGCTGCCCAACAGAAATACAAAATAAGGAAAACAAATTATTCCCACAAGTCCGCCTATTAGCGTGCAATTCGTTAACCCTACTCAAAGGCCCAATAAGCGGGCAGTCAGCGGGCATTTAACATGCTCGGTAACATAACATAACAGCAACAGCATCAACAACAGCAACAACAACAACCGGAATTTGTACAGTAGTTTTAGGTTTTACAGTGCCTGACAACCGATAATCAGGCGCCACAAATCAGACATGTGCAACGGTTAATTGTTAAGCAGCGGCCCCCCGGAGGCGCCCTCTTCTTAACAAATGGCACTCTGATTAATCACAAAGAAAAAAAGAGAGAGAGATATAGAAATCATTATTCGCAACTATTTTTAATAGCGCCCCTGTGCGAAGACCATCGCTTTGGTATTTTCCATGGATCTATCGAAATCTGCCGCCTTGGCTGGCAGCTCTTTTTAGGTGGCGCGACGAAATGCGAAACGCGAAAATATTGACACGATCGAAACGCCGCAGACCTTTAAGTCAACAAAGATGGTTATCAGGTATTATTGTTGGCATTGTGCTTTTGCATAGGCATGAAAATTGTTAAGCTAAATATAAAAATACGTGTCTGATCAGTCTGATCACTTAGATCAGCTGGGCCCTCATACTAAAATTGAATAGGATGTAATGTGTAGGTGGGCGAGTGTTAATTGCCACAGCTTAAGTTGAATATTGATGAGCTGAGCAAAAATTGTATACATTATATTAATTCAAATATCAATACGAAATGCGCAAATATAGACAACTATGCGAATGCTAATTGTCGCATTTCAGTTTGCCGACAATTTGTGAATCAATTAACAACAATTCATTTTCAATTAGTTTGCAAGCGATTTTTTACAACGGAAAAAAAACGTAAATATTTTTAATTTGTCAAAATTATGTGAGCACAAAATATATATAATATATATTTATATTATATAGGATAAAAATGATATGTTTTGAAATTTCATATTGAAGTCAAGCGACTTCTAATTAAAATGTTTGTATCTTTTAAAGGAAAGTTATGAAATCATAATATAATTTAATAATTAAAATATTATTTATTTTTCTACATGACTTTAAAACCAAATCGATTTTTTTAAAATTTTCCTTTTGATCAGTGTTTGGCTTTTAGATCACCTATATAAATCAAAAACTACATGACAAACTTTCCACTCAGCCGATTTTCATTTACAATAAAACCTTGGTAGCTACAGTCTTGATCAGTACACCGAAATAGAACCTGCCCCTAGTTAACCAATATAACCTAAATAAAATCTCTTGCAGATGGCATTTTTAGTGCGTTTCTTTCTAGTTGTGCTCCTGTTTCCCCAAAGGAACAACTGCGCAGCAAAAGAGCAGCTCCTGCCCGATATACTTGATGCGCTCAACACGCGACTCGGAGTTAGCACCAATATCATATACAATCCCGAGCTGATCGAACTGGACTCTCTGCACGGCACAATACCCATTGGTCAGCTGATCGTCAGCAGCCTCAAGGAGTCCTCCTTCAATGCCACACAACTGCTTTGGTTATTTGGGGATAATGTGCTTTTCGTGCTGCTCGTGCAGACGCCGCCCATTGAGCTACTGCAGCAATTGGATTGTCACTTTCAGAATGCGGACTTTTTGCTGGTTGTGGAGCTACCACCGCTGGCTGATGTCTGGTTGGAGTTTGTAAGCCAGGCCTGGGCAATGGGCTACACCAAGCTGCTGTTTCTGCATGCGGACCCGTACGGAATGCTCTACGAGATTAGCCTGCTGCCGGAATTGACGCTGCTGCCGGGCAATGTGAGCAACTATGTTGCAACACGTGCGAGCTTCACCAATCTGCATGGACTCGAGATACGCGTGGCGGTCTACTCCGATCCGCCGCGATCGATTCTCTATGTAAATAAGTCGGGTAAACAGGTCTATGGCGGCTATTATCTGCGCTTCATTCGGCATTTTGTGGGCGCGCACAATGCCCGATTCGTGCCCGTTTATATGACCAGCAATTCGCCGGCACAGTGCATCTACGCCTTGCTCAGCGGCCGGGTGGATGTGTGCGCCGATGCCCTGGCTCAGACCATGGATCGTAGCTTTGCTTTGACCAGTGCCATACGCTTGGCCTACGCCAATGTTATGGTGCCCAATGCGAAGCCATTGAGTTCCTATAGATACCTGGTTGCCCCATTCCATTCGACTGTCTGGATCTGCCTGGTGGTGTACATAGGGTTCATCGTCTGCTTCATGAGCATCATTCACTGGCAGCAGCAGCGCCGTTGGATCTTCAGCACATTTCTGCTGGAGGCGATCAGCTCACTGCTGTTCACGGGCTTTGCGCTGAGGGATCTGCACGGACGGGAGCGTTATATACTGTTTGCTGTGCTCTTTGTGGCTGGGTTCATCTATTCGACATTCTATCTGGGCTATCTGAAGAGCATTCTCACCACGGAGGTGTTCGAGGAGCAGATCAACAGCTTTGAGCAGCTGCTGAGCGCGAACATCAGCATCCTCATAGATGAATACGATCGCAATCTTTCGAGGAGATACAATCTGCCGGACATGCTGTGGCCCATTATACAGGTGGTGCCCGATGAGACGCTCAAGCAGCATCGCAATGGATGGGACCAGCAATACGCCTACATACTCTTCAGCGATCGGATGGACCTGTTCGACTATGCACAAAAGTATCTGAAGCATCCGCGCATGCGCCGCATACCCATCAACATGTTCTTTCTGTACGCCGGCTATCCGATGCGCGACAGCTGGTTCTTGAAGCATCACCTCAGCCGGGCCTGGGCCCATGCGTTCGAGAGCGGACTCGTTCAGAAGCTGGCACTGGAGGCCGATCACGAGACGATGACGTCTGGCGTGGGCTTTCTGCAATTCCTTGTCACCGAGTACTACGAGGCCAAGCCCCTGGGACTCGATTATTTCGTCATGCCGGCCATGTCGCTGGCCATCGGCTACGGTTTGGCTCTGCTCGCCTTTCTCATCGAGCTGACAACCTGGCGCATGCGCAGGGAACCTTAATCGAGTTCCCGAGTTGCACCGACTTTGCCCTCAGCTGGGCGTTGATTGAGTGATGTATGCTTGCATTGATAAAGTGTACATCTGGCATGTTCCTTCTGTATGTGTATGTGTGTGCGTGTATGTTTGTAGTTCTCGCAAATAAAGCAATCTGGCAGCTTGTAGAAAGTTCTAATTTGCTTCTCTATTATTCTAATATGATAAACATTTCTTTGCTTGTCTTTAGTCTAAAAGTTAAAGTATTAGCTATTAGTATATCCTCTCCAGTCCTTTATAAATCACCCTATCCTTGCTCAACTGCACAACTTCTACTTAAATTTAGAGTTAAGACGTAAGTTTTTCAGTCTCCCTATTTATCCGACCCCATTCTATAATATTTAAAGATTTCTTTCTCCACATTTTTCCTATCCCTTATCACTTTAGCTTCATGCAAGTTACAACACAAATTTATAATTTTTTCATCCAAAACTACAAAATCACACTTTTAAAACCTTATCCTTACTTTTTCTATCCTATCAATCTCACCTTTTCCCAGCACTTTGCTTAATGCATAACACACTTAAATCTAAAACACAGTTTTTAATGCTTTGCTTCTTCTGCAGCTTATCTAATTGCTCCACAGCTACAACAACACTATTTTAGATAGGTCCTTTAGG
Source organism: Drosophila paramelanica (assembly GCA_035043915.1). Lineage (NCBI taxonomy): Eukaryota > Metazoa > Arthropoda > Insecta > Diptera > Drosophilidae > Drosophila > Drosophila paramelanica. Next base: position 6,164,309 of record JAWNMO010000674.1, on the reverse strand, counting down.
GACCCCACCATAGTCAAGCATGCCTAAGCTTATTTTGCTACTCTGCCTAACCACTTTCGTAGACTCAAGCACCTATGAACTAAGCTCAAGTATAGCCGCACTTAATCGGGGTCTGGAGAGTAAAACCAATATCGTTTATATGAACATATCCGAATCCTTGGATATCTATGCTCACATTTCCCCTGTCCTAAGGGAGACTCCTAGCATTTTATTGAGCGGTGACAATGACAGATTGTTAGGCAGTAGTCTTAATGTGCCCAAGCCCCTTTTGACGATACTCAACCGGCCAAGTCGCGATCAAGGCGAACAGATCTTTGGCCAGTTACCGACCCAAATGCAAACCTCGGATTTTCTCCTTGTGGGCAGCGACAGTGCTGCCAACTGGCTGCGTTTGCTCGCCGCGCTGTGGCAACTGGGCTATCCGAATGTGCTGATCTTCAACAGCAGCGACAGTTTGGGGATTGTGGGTCAGTTTTACACCAGCGATCCATTTCCACAGCAGCAGCTGCGCCGCAGCAGCATCGATCATTATCTGTGGGCGCGTCGGCATTGGTTCGACAATCTCGGTGGTTTTAAGGTGCGCGTCGCACTCTATAATAACCCGCCACGCGCCTTGGTCTATCCGGAGCAGCAGCTCTACGATGGCTATGCGCTGATGTTGTTGCGTCTCTTTCTGGCCCATCGCGGCGCTGAATTTGTGGCCGTGCTGACGCCAAACTTTAGAGTTTTCTCGCCCAACGATTGCCTCAAGTTTCTGCGGGAAAATCGATCGGACATATGCGGCGATATGCTGGCCTACAGCAACGATTTTAGCTATACGTCCAGCCATATGTATCTGTATGCCAACGTATTGATACCCTCCTCGAAGCCCAGATCTAAGAACTATTATATTATAGCGCCGATGCAGCTGAGAACCTGGCTGCTGATTTCACTCTATATCGCTGTGATCTGCGGCTTTGCCAGCTTCATCTGCTGGCTGCAGCTGGGACGATTCGAGTGGAGCAAGCTCCTGCTCGAGATTCTGTCCAGTTTGCTCTGTGCGGGATTTCGACTGCGCGATATTACCGGCAGGCAGCACTACATCCTGTTTGCCACTATTTTCGTGGGGGGTTTTATATGCTCCAACTATTATTTGGCTTTCCTGAAAACCATTCTCTCTACGGGTCTTTACGAGCCGCAAATAGACAGCTTCGAATCGCTGGTCAGGCAGAACATCAGCATTGTCGTTGGGGACTACGACAAGGCGGTGTTCAAGATCTACGACTATCCGGACATTCTGTGGAACATAACCCGTGTGGTGCCCTATGACTTTATAATGGCCCATCGTCGCATCTTCGATACCAACTACGCTTACATGGCACACAGCGATCGTCTCGTCCTGTTCAAGTTCCAGCAACAGTACATGGTGAAGCCGCGCATGCGTCCCCTGCCCATCGATCTGATGCACTCGCTGCCCGGTTTTCCCATGCGTCAGCAGTGGCCACTCAAATACAAGCTCAGCGAGACGCTGCTCAACTGCTTCAACAGCGGCCTCCTGCAAAAACTGGCGGATGACACGAATCGCCAGACTATACACATTGGCTACCTGAATCTGATACCATCGGAGCCATACGAGGCGCGGCCCCTGACAATGGACTACTTCAATGTGCCTCTATTAATGCTGGGGTTGGGTGAAATTCTTGGCTTAATTTGCCTGCTGGGCGAGTTACTCTGGCATCTCGTCCAAAAGGCCAGGAAGAGGAAGACACAGCAGAGAGGAGATCTTGGAAATAATAGGTAAGTCTATTCAATTCAACTATATATATAGTATAGTGATATATATTTCTATCTCCTTTATATTTTTACTTTACTTTTTCTTAAAAAGAATTATAGCTTAAATTAACCATAACTCTCGTAGTTAAATTAAAAATCAGTATCTTTATTTTTACGTTTTCTGTTGTGTAAACAAACCCAAAAGAGCATTTGAGAGGAGCATTTAAATATTAATATAATTTTATAATATAATTTTAATAACAATTTCATTGAATATTTTTTAAAAATGTATATAAATAAATACATTTTCAAATATTCTGATCTATTTAGATCTGCTAACCAAGTATCCGCATTAACAATTCCAATAGTTACCCAGCTTTTTTCTAATGTGTTCATTTCGCATAAAAGTAAATTGACTGCAACCCGTTAAAATTCTTTCTCCTCTTCAATCTAACGTTTTTGTTGAGCGGACTTTAGAATGCTATCCAAAATGTTACCATAAATCCATAAACACCGCATAAAATATACCCGAAACATCCTCTTAATGATGTACAACAGCTCCGGGCACTTTGACAGCCGACCAAAATAAATAGCACTTGAGATATTTCCAAAACATTTGCCAGCTAAGACCGTAACAATTTCGTACCAAGAAACGAAACCCCTCTGTCCGCTAAGCGCCTGCAAGTATGCAACGCAAATGATAACACAAAAACATGCCAAAGGGGGTGGTGCAACCCCCAACCCCCCACTCCACACGCAGCTGCTGACTTGCACAAATATTTGTAGAAAAGAGAAAAAGTGGAGTATAGAACGACATCAAAAATTACTTTCGACAGTGGATAGAAGTTGGGGGAGGGGATGGGTGGGGGAATGTAGAATTGCCAGGGGTTGTGTGGGTGTTGCTCGCAACGAATTTTTGGCAGTGGGCGTATCCTCAGCCTTTGGTCTAGCGACACATTTTAAAGTTCGTTGACTTTTGCCACAACTTGTATTCTCTTCTTTTTTCTAGCTAGTCGCTTGACGCCGTGGCGCCTCGAAGTATGCAACAGAAATGTGGCGACAATAAAGTTTATGCGCGGCGCCAGCCGCAAAAAAAGGCTCTCAACTAGCTGATAGATATGCATCTGTGTGGGTGTGTCTGTGTGTGTGTATGTGGGTGGGTGGAGATAATCACCTATCGCCTGTTGGCTGTCACAAATAAAAAACCCACAAACAGCTCTCAACAGGAACATTAACTTTTTGGCTCAACTGTCAGGGCGACACAGATTTCATGCATGCTGCATGCATGTCGGGGTAACGCCCACCCAAAATATATAAATAATCCCACTATGCAGTTATCCAGCGAAGGTCCGAGGTTCGAGTCACGTGCGTGCCTGGATTCAATATCGTTGCTGTCGACGCGGCGAGAGATAAATGAAAATTGCAACAACAACAACAAAAAATAAGTGTATATATGTTCGTATATATAGTCGCTTAATTGCTGATTTCGTGTTTTCATCGCGACTTTAATCGATTTCGTGTGCAATTTAACTGCCCACGATTGTCACATGTGGCATGCCCCCTGCCGTTCATACGCAATCGAAAAGCCAACTGATTACAATCGACTTTAAAGTAAACATTTGTTTTTATTTTAGCAGTCGGCCAGGCCGGCTTTTAATTAAGATTGTGTACAGCGATAAGTGGCAAGTGTTGCGCGAATCGATTCCAAAGAAGGGGCGGATCAAAACTCAATAAAAATTCCCGATTTTGTGCGTGGTTGAATGATAGTTGTGTGAGTGTGTGTGTCTGTGTGTGTGTCGTATAATCAAAGCAGATGCTCGAGTACGTGGCTTTCACTTGTGCAGGGTTGTTCAATAGGGTTGCTGAAAATGTTTAGATCTTTATGTCAATCATTAAATTCAGCTTAATTTCATAGTTCAGCTTTTAGATAAAATATCCGTTTAAATGCAGATTGAAAATTTTCACATCCGTCGCATTCTTATTCAAAAATCTTTGCAAATCCCAAGTGTAATTCTCAGTTACAAATTAAAACTTTCACTGTACAATTTTTGGCATTCATTATTTTCTAATCTGCGGCTACTTTTCGCTACTTAATTTGCCAGTTATCCCACGAAAGCTAACCCTCATTTCGAATATCGTCAATTATTGAGCGTTAGCCCTTTAAGTCAACCGACTGTGAGGCAAATGACAAATTTAATCGTACATCCCGCAACCGTCCTACCCTCAGTGTGCAATAACAATAGGGGGATTATCTGGTGCGCTCAGCTGTGGCACGTTGAATGCAACGTCTGACCCTTTTATCAGGCAGACATGTGAGCCGTATACAACACATATCGCATGCCCCAGGCTGGACACACACTCACACACACACACGGACAATGGCCAGTGGACAACAATTGAAAGGCATGCCCCAAAGGCAATTCTCTGATTCCATTGCCACATGATTGACTGCACGCTTTGATGGGCTCCGTTCAATGGATTGTTTGGCTTGGCTCCCTTTCGTGGTCTAATCGAAACTCCCAGCTAATTGCAGTACGGCTGTGGTTCTCCTTTGTTGACTTGGCTTTCCATAGCGCGTTTTTGGGCGCTAGCATGGAACCTGTTTAATTTTTTTATATTTTTTTGTGGACTTGTGAGTGCTCTTTAAATGCTATTATTTAAATCAATGCTGTGGCATCGCCTTAAAAGCCTGCTCATATGAGGTGGAAATTTATGTGGCATGCCTAATTGTCGGCAGCGCACCTCAAAGTGGTCTCCTCCACCATCCACCATTCCACCACCATTCTCCTCCGCCACTCGCCCGCTCCATGGAATGCAATTATCGCGCTCCAACTTATGCTAAGATAAATGACCATCGCACAGCCAGTGAAAATTGGCCACACTTTCCAGACGCTCAGCGCTCGGGTCATAAAGAAATAAAATATAATAAAAAGCCAGGCAAAGCTGACAATTGGCAATTTTTGGTTGATTTTGCAATTTACGACGGCAACGAGCAGCGGGAGACGACACTGGGGAACGGGGTCTGCCAAAGGCGGCATGACCAAAAGACCCATATATCGAGATCTCATGCTCGTTACCATTATTATGTGCTTGGGCATTCTGGTACAGTTTTAAACTGGAAGTTTCACACATACTTGAAAACACTTTCAGCTACCTCTAAAGATAATTAATAAAAGTGTTTGATTTTTATTTGATAAAAATAATACACTTTTAAAAATCTGAGCTTAAATAACTTTATTAGAAAATAAATATATAAAAACAGATAGAACAAATTATTATATTGCTCTATAACATAAAGATAAAGTAAGGGTTTTTTTGTAATTTTTCAATACTCAAATGTTCAAATAAAGTTTTACCTCTCAAACAATCTAAACGCATAAAAATCACGATATTAAAAGTATGTATTTATATATGATACCATTAATTGCACAATAAACTTGCTTATATTTGATTTTTTTATTGCGCCATGCCATAATTCTAGCCATATATTAAAAATAGATCTTATCTTTTTTTAATAATGATATAAAAAAGAAAAAAATTGATTAAAATTCTTTATAAAAAACCTAAGTATCAATGTTTTGCCTTATATTTTCAGCTGCTAAATTATCAGTCATGAACGGAACCTCATTTTGAAAAGCAACTGTCTGGAAACATACTATATATGTTGAAGAAAATTTATGCATTTATATTGTTCAAGCACTTTAGATGATTAAGGAAAAAAATTTACAGTTTGCTTACGCACATATGCATATACCATATATTCCTCTAATCAAGAAATAATAAATCACGATTTCCGAAATTTCAGAATGAATTCAATTTTATTTTCGCTTGGGTTTATTAAACTTGGATTTCAAAAATTAATGAAGGTTAAAAATTTAAAGATAGATAAATCAATAGATAGGTATATCGAATCGCTGATTCTCTTTTTACAAAAGTAGGAGAATAATAATTTGTAATCACAGCTCTAAGATAAACGGACTCAGCTTAGACCTTTTCAAATGCTTTGCCAACTGGCAACTGGCAACTGGCAACATACTTTTGCCAGCCAGTTTAACTTATGGGTCAGTCCGTTCGCTAAATATAGCCCAAACGAAATGCTACCCAATTAAGCGCAACAAACAACTTCACGCCGCATGCCACATGCCACACGAGGCGTTTATCGGGGCAGTCCGATCGGATCCAACATCAACATCAACTCGATTGCATCGCCGTCGGTGCCCGTTCCTGCCCCTGCCCCTTCCTCTGCCCCTGTCGCATTGGGCCCATTGTAATGGCCAACGATTTGTCGCTGTCGCAGGACCTGTGGCCATAACAACAATTGGTGATCGTCCGCCGATAAGATCGCATCGATCCGATAAACGCCGCAAACCGGCGAGAAACGGCGACAGCAGCCACATTTATGCTAATAAGTTGACATTTGACCACCATGACGAAATAATGAAACGATCAGATGCCGTCAATATGACAGGCCACACAATGTACAATGGGCTCAATTCACATAAAAACCAAAAGTCAGACAAGTGGTTTTCATGTATTTTATATAATCAACATCAACTTAATTCATATTTCGAAAGAATCGATTTCGCTTGATTTTAGGACACGAATCTTAGACACATTTTAATGCATTTTTTAATTAATTTCATAATGGAAAAACATACATTTATTTATTTATATATTTTACCTCATTTGGTTCTTTCGCTTAAAGTTCATTCGCTATCAATCAGTTCTTATATGCAAGAAATAAAAATTTTACTTAAATAATAAAATAATATACTTTTGATTTAAGTAATTATTCGCCAATCTTATCTAAGTGAAGGCCAATTTACCGATTTTGCCAAAATTGATAAGAATCTATGTAGAAATGCCCTCAGTGGATATAGCTTAGGTGCTAAGACCGGTGATAAAGTAAAACCCAATAAACATCAACAAAAATTGACTGTTTGATATACAAATTCAAGATTATCGAAAACCATTTTAAATCCAACGGATACTGCTCGACTAGCAGTTACCCTGTATCCGTTTTAGGATCAGAACAAATGAAATTGAAATTTAAAAAAAAATAAAAAAAATACAAATAATAATTATTTTATAGTTTTTTGATAATGTATCCAAAACTTGAAGATTCTGTCTGAATAAGGTTAAAAACTCTTCGAGAAGAATCAGAGGTATTACATTTATTTATAATTTAAAATAAATTTTTGAATAAAAATTTTCACAAGATTTTGATACCCCCTTTTTGTGAGCACAGGGTATACAAATTTGGATAGCTACCAAAATTCAAGCACGATTACGATCACCTATGAAGGCAATAACCAAATAGAAGTAATAAACGTATGTATTTCAAATTTGTTATTTGTTAAAGCACCGACTTTATGATCCCCGTTCCAGACCTCTATAAAAAGCCCAAACGTTTCCCCCAGATATGTAGTTTAATTTGTGGACTCGTGGAACTCACTTCTGTGGAAAAGTTAAGCTATTCAGCATGAGCGATAAGGATAAACTTGTAAATGCTTTGACCAGAGCTAAATTGAACTGTTTCTCAAGATGTCTCCTTTAACAAAACTCGCAGATTTTGGGAGAGGAAGGCGACGGCTTATCGAGGAGTTTGCCCAAAAAGGATATTAATTTCAAGGCGCCGTGGTACTTTAGTACTGGTTTTCTGCTCTTCTGGGCGCTTCTGTTTTTCGCCGTGGTTATCCCGCTCTTCTATCGGCTGCCAACGGCTCTGACCATCGATGACGCCCAACAGGGCCAATTCATTGGGGATCGAGCTTATGACGTCCTCAACAATCTGGTGAACATTGGCACCAAGGTAGCTGGTAGCGATGCCAACGAGGTGGACACAGTGATGTTTCTGCTCAATCACATAGCCAATATCAAGAAGGAGCTGCTCACGGATTACTTCACCTTGGATGTGGACGTACAGAAAACGACGGGTGCCCACATCTATTCGTCTATGCTGGAGATGTACATAGACGTTCAGAATATTGTTGTCCGGTTGAGTCCGAAGAACTCCACCAGCGAAGCTTACCTTCTGGTCAACAGTCATTTCGATTCTGTGGCTACTTCGCCGGCTGCGGGTGACGATGGCTTCATGGTGTCCACCATGTTGGAGGTGCTGCGTGTGATGGCCACAACGCCTCAATCCTTCGAGCATCCCATCATCTTTTTGTTCAATGGCGACGAGGAAATGGGCATGCAAGCCTCGCACGGTTTCATCACGCAACACAAATGGGCGCCAAACTGCCAGTATGCATTAGAATTTAATTTTGAAGAAAACTCCCATTTAAGAAATTCGCTTGCAGAGCTGTCGTCAACTTGGATGCTGCCGGCAGTGGTGGACGTGAGATTCTATTCCAATCTGGCCCCAATCATCCCTGGCTGATGAATGTAAGATCCTTCTAAGCTCGCACCAAAGAGAGTCGCTCGTATAGCTTCGCAATCTATTCACAGTATTATAGACAGGGTGTGAAACACCCTTTCGCCACAACCTTGGCTGAGGAGATCTTTCAAATGGGCCTTATACCATCAGATACAGACTTTCGTATTTTCACACAATATGGCAACATTCCAGGTAAATCACAAACTGATCATCGAAATGGTTCTCTGATCAAAATGCATTTTACTGAACAGGTGTCGACATTGGTCAGGCCATCAATGGTTACATTTATCACACCAAGTACGATCGCATCGATGTTATTCCACGCGACGCTATTCAAAATACTGGCGATAATCTACTCGGTCTTGTGAGGGCTTTGTCGAATGCAACTGAACTGTACGATATACAGGTGCGATTATTCAATACAAAATATTTTCGAAATTGCATCACAACTAATCCTATAACAGGCATACGAAGAGGGACATGCTGTCTACTTTGATTTTTTGGGTCTCACTTTCATTTACTACTCGGAGGCAACTGGCAACATTTTGAATTATGGCGCCGCTGGAGCTTTGCTCATCCTGGTTTTCATCTCTGTGTGGCGCATTTCCGCCGTTTCTCGCCTGCCCCTCTGCCAGCTGCTGCAGCGCCTCATCATCCTAGTAATACTCCAGATCACAGCCTTTGCATTGGCCCTGGCACTGCCCCAGGTAGTTTCCTATCTGATTGACAGTTTCGGATACTCGCTAAGCTACTTCAGCTCCCTTTGGCTTGTGATCGGTTTGTATGTTTGTCCGGCGCTCATTGGTCTGAGTCTCCCAATCATAATCTACTGTCAGGCGCAAGAAAATGTGAGTCTATAAATATACAGTTCTTTTGATTTGCCAGCCCACTTAACACTATCTTAAAACAGCACAAATTGCCTTTCACCTACCACCTTCAACTGGCATTGCATGGCTGGGCCGTTCTGCTCAGTCTTCTGGTTATTGGACTCTCCGTTTATGGCTTGCGCTCCGCCTACATTATCACAATTTCGATAGTGTTCTATGTTGTCCCCTTGTCCGTAAATCTGCTGACAACGTTACACGATCGAGGATACAGTTGGACGGGTCTGACGATCGTTGCCCAGATAATACCCTTCCTGTATAGCAGCTACCTCTTCTACCTGTTCATTGTGGTGCTGACACCAATGAGGGGTCGCTCCGGAAGTGCTTCCAATCCAGATACACTGGTTGCCGCCCTGGCAGCACTGGGCGCACTGCTTGCCCTTGGATTTTTGGTTAGTTCAATTGCAATATTTTCTTTATTTCTAGTTGAAATTTCATTCTCTCTCTCTCTCTCTCTTATTTTAGTTACCGTTGACCAACATGTTCCGACGACGCTGGTCGGCATTGGTCACACTCTTGCTGATAACGGGCGTTACGATTTTCTTGGCTTGCGGCACTCAAATAGGCTTTCCCTATCGCCAAAAAACGAACAGTGCACGCGTGGTTTATGAGGTACTTACGAAATCTATTGAAAACAAATTGTATTCTAATTTACACGATATATATATATATATATATACCAGCACGTGCGTAAAATCTTCTACGAATATGATGGCAAAGTCAGTTCGGATGAATCCGGTTATTTGTTCAACATACAAGATAGACGCGAAGTGAAGGCATTTCCCGATGTAAATCTATCCGGGGCCGTGAGTCAGCTTTTCAATTGCGAAACTCACATGATGTGCGCGGCGCCCCTGTTCGATGAGCGTTGGGTGGGCAATCGAATGGAGGGCCTGTGGTTGCCACGTGAGCAGCCCATCGTGCCACCGACTCAAACCGATCTTAAACTGCTTAACAAAACACTGTTGGATAACGGCGCAATGCGCTTTCAGTTCACATTAACGGGACCGCAGTATATGAGCCTGTTTATAGAGGCCTATGAAGATGATTTTGCCACGATAAGCGACTGGTCTTTCTCCCGAGAGTACCTAGAACAAAAGCCAGCGTATCCGTTAACCTATCACATCTACATAACCTTTGGAAGAAATGCGCCACTGGACTTTTCCATTGATATAACGGTAAGTGAATGACATTAAATCTTGTGAACTTCATACATAAATTTTCTTATTGTAGAAACCGAATAAGGACTATAATGTGCCACTGTTCCAACTGGGCGTCTCGTCGCATGATATTGGCAACAAAGGCGATGAACTAGCCCAGCAATTTGCCTCAACATTCCCAAGCTATGCAGTTTTAGTCGACTGGCCTTCCCAATATCAAAGATATATATTCTAAATACACTAAAGTTAAACAAATCGCGAACATAATAAAATGCAGCTGTTTGGCTAATTCGAAGCTACTCGCGGGTTAAGTGAAGTAAGCGATTAGATTAGTCTCACTAATTAAGAGGGTACTTGAGTATTCGTTGGGTGACTAAGCGTAAATTAACCTATCAAAAATGCGTCACAGTGGGGAATCATTTCCGAAAGTTCCCTAAGAGCTTGTTATTCTGCGAAAATAATAAACAATAGAATAATAAATATAATAAACTAACCACGAGATAAGCACAATAATTTATAAATACTACGCACAGCCAATGCAGACTTTCTTGAGAATTTTAATTTCTTTTGCACTTTCGATTATTAGAAGCCCCCGATGGATGTCTGATTAGGCCACAAGAGACAGACTGATATTATATATACTTTATGACAGGAGATTATCGCTTATCTACATGATCTTAAGGCGTGCGTAATTTATATCAACATGACTGAGGCCCAATAAGTATGCTTCTCTTAATCTTGGCTGTAAATTTGGGACTAACGAGGGCAGTCTAAAAGCTTTTTGTTTATTTAAAACGCAGCCAGAAATTAATATATTATTTATGATAAAAATAATAGGAATGAAAAGCATAAACATAGTATAGTAAATTATACCTTATTTTTTACGGTATTATCTTTACTATTTTTATCTAAAAATATATTTCGCTTTACATCTGAAATTTATGTACTAAACTACCCACGCATTTGTTATCTTACTGAAACAATTGAAAAATGATTGCTATAAAAATATATATTTTGAACAATTTTGACAGAAGCGCCGACTTTATGACTCTTCTTTAGCCACCTATAAAAGAGTGTTCAATTTGGTTTATATGGCTTAGTTTAGTTAAGAAATTGGCCAAAAAAACACGTTGAAATGAGCGATGAAGAGCAACTGGTAGGTTTTTTTTTTAAATAATATAATATGTAATTATATTTTATTATCTAAGTTGCAGATTTCGGAAGAAAGAAACGAAAATGTAAAAAAATCCAAAGAGGAATTCAATGCAAAACCAGCCTGGTTCTTTGGCAGTGGTTTTTTGCTCTTCTGGGTGCTACTGTTTTTCGCAGTGGTGATTCCTCTATTCTATCGCCTGCCCACAGCTCTGACTGTCGATGATGATAACCACGGGGAATTCATCGCCGATCGTGCCTATAATACCCTAAACAATCTGGTCAACATAGGGCCCAAAGTGGTGGGAAGCAATGCCAACGAGGTGGAGACTGTGGTATTTCTGCTCGGTGAACTGGCCAAGATCAGGAAAGTGCTACTGAAAGACTATTTCACCATGGATATCGACATACAGCAACCCTCGGGCGCACTCAGATACAGCAATATGCTCAACATGTACCAAGGAGTGCAGAACATCATTGTGAAATTGAGCTCGAAGAATGCGACAAGCGATTCTTATCTGCTGGTGAACAGCCATTTTGATTCGCAGCCAACTTCCCCGGCGGCGGGCGACGATGGTTTCATGGTTGTCACCATGCTGGAGGTGTTACGTGTGCTGGCCACAACGCCTCAATCCTTTGAGCACCCTGTCGTCTTTCTCTTCAACGGAGCTGAGGAAACTGCTCTGCAAGCTTCACATGGTTTCGTCACGCAACACAAATGGGCGCCAAATTGCAAGTATGTATTTGAAAAGCTTACATTTTTTAGGAAACTTCTATCAAGGAAGTTAATTTGCAGAGCTGTCGTCAATTTGGATGCTGCTGGCAGTGGTGGACGTGATATTCTGTTTCAATCCGGTCCCTCCCATCCTTGGCTTGTCGATGTAAGATCCTAAAAGGATATCCTGAGTTTAAGTTTTTACCTTAAAACCTTCTATGATCTTGCAGTACTACAGAAAGAGCGCCAAACATCCGTTTGCCACAACTTTGGGCGAGGAAGCGTTTCAATCGGGTGTGATACCCTCGGATACAGATTTCGCGGCTTTTGTGCAATATGGCAATATACCAGGTATGCATCGGTGAAATGCTTTTAATGAATATTTAGCCATATATTGCGTTCTTAGGCCTCGATATTGCCCAGGTTATCAATGGCTATGTATATCACACCAAGTACGATCGCATCGATGTGATTCCCCGCGGTGCTCTGCAGAATACCGGCGATAATATTCTTAGTCTTGTGCGGGCCTTGTCAAATGCCACTGAACTCCACGATACGCAGGTAGCACGATAATCTTGAATATTATAGATGGATCTTACTTTATGTTAACCGATTCGCAGGCACACGAAAAAGGTCATGCGATTTTCTTTGATTTCCTGGGCCTGTTTTTCATCAGCTACTCGGAGAGCACCGGACAAATTTTAAACTACTGCGTAGCGGCAACTGCTCTCATTCTGGTCTTCGTATCTGTGTGGCGCATGTCCGCTGTTTCCAGCTTGTCCCTGTGCCAGGTGCTGCAGCGGCTTCTAATACTAGTGATACTCCAGATTGTAGCCTTTGTATTGGCCCTGGCACTGCCTCTACTAGTCGCTTATGTCTTCGACAGCTTCAGTTTATCCTTGACCTACTTCAGTTCCTTATCGCTGCTGATCGGTCTTTATGTGTGCCCCTCGCTTATTGGACTAGGTCTTCCAATCACCATCTACTATCTGCTGCAAAAGAATGTGAGTATTTACTAAATAATTGCTTGTATCCGTTAGCTGATTTAAATTTCACTCAGGTTAAATTGCCCTTCAACTACCACATTCAATTGGCTCTGCATGGCTGGGTCGTAATGTTGGCTTTTCTGGCAATGGGAATTACCGCTTATGGCTTGCGCTCCGTTTATATTATCACAATTTTGAATGCGTTCTATGCGCTCCCCTTGGCCTTCAATCTATTGACAACACTTCACGATCGAGGATACAACTGGACGGGACTGTTCATAATTGGCCAGGTGATACCCTTCCTGTACAGCACGTATCGCATTTACCTATTCCTCGTGGTGGTAATCCCAATGAGTGGTCGCAACGGCAGCTCTTTGAATCCGGATCTTGTCATTTCTGTCCTGGCTGCTCTTGGCACTATTCTTTCATTTGGCTTTTTGGTAAATAAAATCCGTTTCTATATCTTTTTCCATGCATTAAAAAACAAAAACTTTCATGCTTAGATGCCGCTGATCAATATGTTCCGTCGACCCTATTTGATACTGCTAAGCATACTAACAGTGACTGCACTGACTGTGATCCTCGCCAGTAGCACTCAAATTGGTTTCCCCTATCGTTCTAGGGTGAGCAGTGAGCGGGTTTCCTATCAGGTAATTTGGGAATCAATCGACTTTTAGAATATCATAATATATATTTTGTCTTTCACAGCATGTCCGCAAGATCTTCTACGAATACGATGGCACCGTTAGCTTAGATGAGTCCGGGTATCTGTTCAGTTTCCAGGATCGACGCGAGGCGGAGCCAATGCAGATGCGCCTGACAAATGCGAAACTCTTGAGAACCGACTGCGAAACTCACATGATGTGCGGAGTGCCTTTGTACGATGAACGCTGGGTGGACAATCGAATGGAGGGCATTTGGCTGCCACGCACAAAACGTATTGATCCACCATTTAAAACCCAGCTGACGCTTTTAAGCAAAACGATATTGGAGAACAATTCGACGGCGCGCTTTGAATTCGAACTGAAGGGACCCGATCATATGAGTCTGTTCATTCAGCCCTATGAGGATGATTTTGTAAGCGTGAGCAACTGGTCATTCGATCGGAATTACCTAGACGATCCTCCGGCCCATCCACTGGCGTATCACATCTATTTCACATACGGCATAGATAGCAGCCCACTGAAATTCTTCCTGGATATTTCGGTAAGCTTTGTAAACTATATCTCTTGACCTTAAACTCTTTATTATTTATATTTGTTTTAGAAACCCAATGGAGACTTTAATGTTCCCCTATTCCAATTGGGCGTATCGGGTCATTATATCGGAAGCAAGGGAGATGCGATCAGTGAGGAGTTTGCCAAATCATTTCCATCATATGCGGTGCTTGTCGAGTGGCCCTCTTCATATGATAGATACATATTTTAGTACTGTAAATGAAGAACTAAAATCTAAATGAAGCAGCAATTAAACACATTTGGTGCTGCGGGCGAAAAGCTATATCTGAGCTATTTAATAGCTACCGATTTAGGCCCAGCACAACGGCATTAAGAATATGGCCATATTGGGGCCTTCGTTTGTTTTGAAATTAGTGCAAGAAACGGGTTAGCTCGGGCGCAATAATAAACTAGATCTGCAAAACAATTTTGAATTTCAATTTAAGCAATGAATATTGGTCGAAAACGAACGTAATGATTATAGAACTTCAAACTGTAACCTTATAAAAATTCGATTTGTTTTTAGAAATTAAATTTCCTTGAATTTAATAAATTCCGTCTCAACTGAAATTCTTCTAAAAACCAGCTGATAATTCCCATAATTTAGCAGTTGTAATAAAAAAAATGGCTGATAAGAAAAGCAACTTCTTGTCAGCTTTAACAAGAACATTAATTTGAGCACTCAAATCACCTGTATCATCCACTGTGCCCAGGTTTCAATACATATACACTGCCTCATATATGTATGTGGATGTCTACTCACGCATCTGCATAACTTTTGACATTCGTTTGACACAGGAGCCGCTTGCCGCCGGCGTCGCACTAATTTCCAAGAATTTCACGCCGCTCTTCGCTTTGCGCTTATCTCACAAGTCGCCTTGGACTCCCTGTTTTTTGTTGTTGTTGCTATTGTTATTGTTGTTGTTTTTGATGCTGGTCATCGACGGCATATGCAAATTTTGAGTGTATCTTCACACGATCTGCTGCGATCTCTGCTGCTTGTTAACTGCTCACAGATTGAACGGCACCCGCGGCTTTTGGCCATGTTGAAAATGAATTTTAATTGTTGTTACTGCGGCACCAGCGCACAAAACTGCCTAATGGACAATAATTTACAACAAATTGACCAACAGACACTCACAGGAATTTTATTACGAAACGAAACTTTTGCATCGAGTACAGGGTATCAACTAAACCTCATTATGGCAGTTGGCAATCAAGGCGACTGAAAGCGATTCCATTTTGTTCTAGTTTCCTGGCGATCGATGTATCTGTTGCCGCTGCCGTAGTTATTGCCTCTGCCATACGTGTTGTTGCTGTAGTTGTTCCCTCTACTGTTGCTGTTGCTATTGTAATTGTTGCCTCTGTTGCTGTAGATGTTGCTGTAGCTGTTGCTGTAGTAGCTGCTGCGGCCGAAACTTCGCCCGCTATAGCTTTGATCCTCGTCCTGTCGGTAGCGATTATATTGCCTCGGTTGCCGAGATCGTTGATCGCGATAGCAGATTTCATCGCCCCCCGCACTGCGCGGCTCCTGCCGCCAGCTATATGGCTGTGCCCGTTGCCAGCCATCTTCTTCGCTTCGATATCTGCCTGAGTCCCGCCACTGTAATCGGCGCTGCTGCTGCCAATCATTGTGATAAGATTTCTGGTCTCGCCAATTCTCGGAGCTGTTGTCGCGCTCCCTTTCCCTTTGATTTGCTCTGCTTTCACTGCTCTCGCTGGGGATATCCTCTGCGCAAGTAAGATGCTCCAAGGACTCCGTATAGTTCTCGCGCTCAATTTTGTGGCCACGCGCGTCCGCAAAAGCTGCAAGTCGAAATTAATTAATAGCAGCTAGTTGATTAGTGTCCATTTCAATGTGTTCGATGGATTTTTACGCACTCTGTATGGCCAGCTTGGGCGACATATTCATCTTGGTGATCATAAAGTAACAGATGAGGTAGCCGGTACGATTCACGCCGTGTGTGCAGTGTACGCCAATTAGCTTGTCTGTGGAGTGAATTGGAGTTACGAGTTTCTTTTTTGTTATTTTTTGTTTTTTTTTTTAAATGACATTTAAACAATCCATCAGTGTTCATATGCAGTATGAACTACATGCTTTGTCTGTGCTCAGGTTTGGTTACTCTTTCGAGCTGGGAAAGCATTTAGCCGCATGTCGCCGCAAATTGCTGCAAATTTCATTTGAAAGACGGCCACAGGAATGCGCGCCTCGCATCGCCCACGCCAACTGTGCAAACCGGCTTTGACTGCGACTGTGTTTGGGGGGCAATTGGCATAAAAGCAGAAGCGGCGACCTGGGCTAAATCTAGAAAACAGCGCGCACTGCCAATATGCACAACATTGGCTATAAATTTCGTTAAGCGAAACAAAAAAAAAAAAAACATGTCAGCAGTCGGGCCAGGCTCGTACAAGTCCAATGGGAGGGGGTAACGGGGGGCAACGAACAAAAAGTCGTTTTGCGTTGGTGCGCTATGCGGGTGCTGTGGCTTTGCGGCCAGTCGAAACTGCCAGTTGTACGTCATGTTTTTGGTTGCGTTTAAGCCAATTTACAACAAGCGCAAAGCAACAACAATCCTTGTCCCAATGTGGGCCACAATGGGCCATGTGATTACCCCTACAACAAATTGAATATATCAGGAACCCAGACACCCTCAACAATTACGAATAAAGCTGTCTGGTTTAAGCATAATAAAAATAAGCAGGCAAAGCTGATCTTAGATAATGCAAGCAAGGCTACATTTTTTATACAATGGCATTAAATGGAGAAGGTGTACGCATACTAGTACTTATTTATTTATATTATTGTGTACTTAATATCCCTATTTATTTTGTGCGAATACATCCCATTTTTATTCATATCCTAGTATTTATTAAGTCATATTACTGCTAATTTCAATATGACAATAAATAGTTTTTGCCCACTGTACAAATGTACCCCGCATTGCTTACTGGACTCCTTGACAAGTGCCGACCACCTGGAATTTGACTTATATATTTCTTGATTTCTGTTGCCTTGCAAACATGCTCGCAGACAACTTACATTTTATTTGTTTGGCATTCAAGTCAGTGGGATATTTATTGTAGGGATATTTAAGCGGAGAACCAGCTGGGGTTATCTGTTCACAAAACAGCCCTGACTTTGAACATTACCGTTGGTTGGCAACGCTACGCCGACTGAATTGAAAGAAACTAATTTTTTGGCTTAGTTTATGATTTTACAAGTTATTTTTCTTTCACTTTCACTGTAGGTCCAACATAATTAGAAATGTCTTTTCGTTATTTTCTTGTATTTTTGTTTCCTAAGCTCGTGACTTGTTTGTCTGGCACTAGGAACTAAGACTGGAAACAGTTTTGAGTGTGCGCACCCGCCCACATCCATGCACCAGTTAAAGGTTAAATATTCGTGTTTGCTACCCTTGCAGAGAGAAGTATAACTTTGGCGGGAAATATGTAACACCTGAAAGAAACGCCCTCGATGCTATGTCTGATTTATTCAATGATCTAGCGTAAGAAAATCTTTTTGTTTTGCAAGATATCCTGACTAAACACTCGTATACAACAATCAATAATTTCTTGTATAAGATCTGTTTCAATGTTATTCCAAAAAAATTTGAAAATTAAAGAATATCACTATGCTTCAAACGAAGACTAACATCGAAAACAATATATAATATAGATTTCAAATTAGAAGTTTGAATGCAACAACGATTTTAACTTATTCATATGTCTGCAAGGGTATTTGAAATTCGATAACACGAAGATAAGTGTTCCTGTTTTTGGTCACTTTTGGCACATTTCTATTTGTGGTTGCAAGGTATGTTTAATGTGCGCTTGCTTGTTGATAGGCATCTGGCGGCTGCACTGCCTCCACATGTTAATTGCATGACGGCAACTGGCTTTTGATATAATTTCTTTGCATATTTTGTGCACAAATTGTGTTGACAGATATGCATCTGCATAGTTGTTGTTTTTGTTGTTGTTGTTGTAGTTGACGTTGGCGAGGGAAAGCGTTCCCACGGCACCGTTAGGCGCGACATATGAAGTGGGTTAATAAATTCATGCACTTACCATTATCCGCATTTGCCTCCAGAAAGTTTGACACGTACTCGCAAAATCTAAAATTCAGAAATAACAATTACTAAGCAATTACAGAGGAGGATTTACAATCTACCTTTGTGCCAATTTCTTGGGAGGCGTATGATGGCCAGGTATCATGAGCTTTTGATGCTCCACATTTTGATCCGTAAAGGCCTGCGAAAGTTGCATTATATAAGTTGCATGTGAAACTGGGGCAATGAATTGTACTTGCCTGTGGATCGTAGTAGCGATTGGTGTTGGTCAAGTCAACGATCAGCCCCAAATTTGGCACCGACTTCAGCAGCGACTGTGGCGCCAGACGCAGATTCTCATCTGCGACACTCTTATTGATATTCTGCAAAGAGAACGAGAGAAGAGATGCCAAGGCAAATATGAAACATATATAAAAACATTCTGAAATTGCTCAATTTATGCGCTGGCCGGCGGCGGTACAATTAATAAGCTGCCAAGGAGCAGGCTCCTCAGCGCATGGCAAGAGCGGCGTTATTTAATTAAGCAAAAACAATTTAATTTAATATTGATGCAGATGCGTGGGGTCCATGTAGCTGGGAACAGCATGTAGCACTTGCCACTTTTATGCATAATTGCAGTGCCCACAAAATTCGTTCACTTTTGTTATTTATTTTTAGAGGGTCGCCTTAACCGGGTGGTCCGCATTTCAGCATCCATCAAACTGTAGGCTCCTGGCTCCTGGCAACCGGTTCTTGGGTCAAAAGGGGGGAACACTCACCTCAAGCAGCGGCACCTTAAATGCAATAAAACGTGTACCCGCAATGCGTTTACCAATCGGCCGATAATCAAGCCACCTGTAAACAAAAGAAACCAAAAAAAACTAAATTAACAAAGACCAAAATAATACACAAAATTTCACTGAAACGCCCAATTTACCGATCTGGAATTGGTTTGCCCATGCTTGAAAACGTTAATAACACAGTGAAACAATTACAATTATTTAATATTACTATATAAAACCGAAAAAAAACACGAACAATTTTTCTACGAATTTTTTGCCGCGTGCTATATGTATATAAACTAAATTATATACACGTACATATAGATGTCAAACATATGCTTTTGGTGTTGCCACCCTGCTACACAGATGTGACGGCTACGCTGTTAACTAACAGCGCAGCAAAATGTACTATAAATAACCAAACGCGAACAGCTGTGAAAACGACTTTTGGACTTTCTGTGATTTGAGACTCAAACAGGTACTTCTTTCAAGTCAATTTGCTTTAATTATTTATAATTATAACCAATTTTGTTTTATTTAACAGTTTAAAGCATAACAAAATGTTTGCCAACAATACCCGCAACCTGGTGCGCAGCAGCTTTGTAAGTATTGAAAGACTAATCTACTTAAGAAAATGGCGCACGATCAAATGAATTTTAATTGCACATTAAATAATCTACTTTACATATAAAGTTACAGCGCTGCAAGAGCACTTTGGTTGTGGCGGAGCACAACAATGAGGCACTCAATCCCCTCACACTGAACACCATAACGGCGGCCAAGAAGATCGGTGGTGACGTCACAGTTCTCGTTGCAGGCACGAAATGTGGACCCGTAAGTTGTTGTTGGTTTCATTGTTTACATAATCATTTTTGATTAAATTTGACTTCAGGCCTCGGAAGCTGTCGCCAAGGTTGAGGGCGTCACAAAAGTTTTGGTCGCTGAAAATGCCGCCTTCAAGGGCTTCACCCCTGAGTCGCTGACCCCCTTGGTCCTGGCCGCCCAGGCGCAGTTCAAGTTCACGCACATTTTGGCCGGCGCCTCGGCGTTTGGCAAGAACGTACTGCCACGTATCGCCGCCAAGCTGGACGTTTCGCCCATATCTGAGATCATCGATGTCAAGTCGGAGGACACGTTTGTGCGCACCATTTATGCCGGCAATGCCATCCTCACGCTCAAGTCCAAGGACGCCGTCAAGGTTATAACTGTGCGTGGCACGAATTTCCCACCGGCTGCCACCAGCGGCGGCAGCGGTGCCGTCGAGCAGGCTCCGGCTGGCGATTACGCCAGCAGCCTTACCGAATACGTCTCGCAGGAGCTGACCAAGTCCGATCGTCCCGAGCTGACGGGCGCCAAGGTGATCATCTCCGGTGGACGCGGTCTCAAGTCCGGCGACAACTTCAAGCTGCTGTACGATCTGGCCGATAAGTTCGGCGCCGCTGTGGGCGCCTCGCGTGCCGCTGTCGACGCCGGTTTTGTGCCCAACGATCTGCAAATCGGCCAGACAGGCAAAATCGTGGCGCCCGATCTATACATAGCCGTCGGCATCTCCGGTGCCATCCAGCATTTGGCCGGCATGAAGGACTCCAAAACGATTGTGGCCATCAACAAGGACCCCGAGGCGCCCATTTTCCAGGTGGCCGACATTGGTCTCGTCGCGGATCTTTTCAAGGCGGTGCCCGAGCTAACTGGCAAATTGTAAAACATGTGCCCTGCATTATAGTCGTATAAAGCTCTTTGATTACATCAAAGTTAAGAATTCAGTTGTTGCATTTATTTGAAATTAGTGTCTTGAGCAGTTGGCGCGCCCGTCGATTGCCGCCTTTCGCCTCTCCTTTTTATAATAAAAACTAAGCCGAACGTCTGACTATTTTTTTGTTATTGTTTGCTGTGTCTGTCTTATCATAATCGCAGCTTGTGCAAATATTTGCGCCCACCTGGCAAAAATGTCGCGTTTTATTTTGCAGATCAATTCCGCGTGTTATCAGCAAAGTTGTTTATACCTTTAGCCATGTTAATTAACATGCGCATGCGCTGGCCTTTAAACAGCCTAACAGTGTGCAAATACTGTTAAAAAATGTTAGCGTTATCATTAATTAAAAAAGTGG
This sequence comes from Drosophila paramelanica, assembly GCA_035043915.1. NCBI lineage: Eukaryota > Metazoa > Arthropoda > Insecta > Diptera > Drosophilidae > Drosophila > Drosophila paramelanica. The sequence continues at coordinate 6,143,122 of JAWNMO010000674.1, read as the reverse complement.
GAATTTATAGAACCCTATAAATAATCAAACTTGTTATTTACTTTGCCAAATGAAAGTTTAAGTTTTTTATTTAGGATTTTTATTTTTTTCATAATAAAGTTCTTACTACGATTCAACACTTCAGCCCTTATCTTCTAGAGTGTTGTGAGTGCGCACCGTAAACTATCCCACCATATCTAAACTATAGTTAGCACTAACACAAATCTAATTCATTATTGTTATCATAGTGATTATTGCGCCAAGATTAAGTGTACTTGAGGTCTGAGGAGTATATTCGAACGGATTCAGACTTTCTACTGAAGCACCTAAAGCGTGTGGAAAAATATAAATGTTCGTTTTAAGACACAGACATAAAGAAATATTTATATTCGTTTTTTGTTTTCTTTTATTTACGCATTCGTAATTTTCAGCTGATAATTGCATTAAGTATGCTAATAAACTGAAATGACACAATGACTTTGTGCATTCGATTCTGTAACATATCATTGCTATATGCATATTAAAATAAAGAAAACAAGTGAGATCGTTGCAGTCGGGTGTAGCCGACAGCGCAATGCTCGTCCAGAGTGCAATTAAATTTATATCACACAGTTTATCGCGAGTATACATCCAACATCCTACGGACAGATGAATGGATGGACGGACATTGCATAAACACAATATACTCTTTTCACTTTTTAAACGAGCATAATTAAAAGCAGCGATCACGACTGACAGGGAGAGAGAGAGAGAAAGAGAAAGAGAAAGAGAGCTTGCTTGTAGCTGTTAGCCTCCTTATCAAAGGGCACGTCAATATGCAACTGATTAACTGAAACTGAGTTGAGCAGCGGCGATCCCTCCTACGTACTTTGTTGTGAAGCAGCCACTTTCATTCACGCCAACGCCGAGACGTCGACGACAACATCGACGTCGACGTCGACGTAGACGTTTCTGTTATGTGATTGAGCGTCAAGTGTTTACAGCAAATATTATTAGTTCGAGTCGACTTTGTACTGCGCTACAAATTATAAATGCAAAATTGAAATTAATATTTACAATTTATTAATGATATTTATTTATTCTTGATATAATGGAATTAACAATGGAAAACTTTAGCAAATAATGCAAATAAAATATGACGTAAGATAGATTGCCACTGACAAGTGATGCTCAATAATTTAAAAATCTTTGTTAGGGTAACTCACGTAGCTGCATCGAACCTTATCTGTAAACTAAACATCCCCGCCAAACACAGACTTGTTTTGCTGTGGTCTGCGGACGTGGGAACACATGTAAGCGCCAGCCGCCTGAGCTAGTCACTTATCACTCAGCCAGCTGAAGAGACGCGTCGCGGAAATCTCTGGAAAATACGTGCCACAAGTTGAAGCGAAGTGCGGAGAAATTAAGACGTGAAAATGTACAAGAAGCCAATGCACGAGCTGCGTCGCGTGTGCGTTATTGGAGGTAAATCGAAAAAGATTAATAAGAAAATAAATAAAATGAGGAGTGGAAATCTGTTAAATCTGTCGACATTTTAGCCGGCACCGCGGGCTTAAGCGCCTTGAGGCACTCACTACAGGAGGGCCTGGAGGCGGTGGCCTATGAGCAGGGCACCGAAATTGGCGGCACTTGGGTATTCTCAGAGGAGATGCCCAAGGATAAATACGATGAGGTGCACAGCAGCATGTACGAGGGTTTGCGGTAGGTTAATCTGTGTACTTAAAGCTGATATATAATATATATAAATAAAATTTATATTTGGTGCAGCACAAATTTGCCCAAAGAAGTCATGGGCTATCCGGACTTCCCTTACCCCGCGGACATCAAGGAGTCGTTCATCACAGCGCAGCAGGTTCTGGAATTTCTGCGCTCATATGCCGATCACTTCAACCTGCGGCCGCACATCAAGCTGCAGCACGAGGTCATCAGGGTGCGTCCCCGTTTGAACGATTGGGAGGTGAGTGCTGACGTTCCAGTCTAATTGATGCAATGCGTATTCAATCATTATTATTTCATTAATTATATTTATTTATTTTCATTTTATTGTTGACGTTGCACGATCTTTGCCTGCGATTAAACACACGGTCAGGTCTACGTTTGGGATCACGTCACCAACACTTGCAATCCGGTCTACTTTGATTTTATATATGTTTGCAATGGCCACTACACGGAACCGGATATACCCAAAATTGAGGGCACTGAATTGTTTAAGGGCCAGCAAATGCACAGCCATTTGTATCGCAAGGCTGACAAATTTAAAGGTGAGCGTGAGAGAAATTTATATATGGCCCAAAAACTTAAGTCGGGCATAACCGACTGCATAATACGAAAACGATGTTAAATTTTTGTTTGTTAGAGGAGATAAACAGCTTTAAATTGGGGAAAATATGAATATAAATAGATTTTTTTGCGCTTTTTATGGAAATGAATTTTCGGTGTTTACCCGCCTCGAAGATACATACATTTTTAATATATATATTTATTTTTTATCATTAAAATGAAAAAAAATATTTAGATTACATTGAATTCGAAATCAAAAAATCATAGCGTGGAAATACATGGGAATATATACAGGTTCATACTTATATCATTAGTATATACTCTATTCGTTAAAGTTATTTTTATTTCTTTGTTACTAACTTCCCGGTTGCCATATTCAAGAAGTAATCTCTGCATTAGCCCAATTTATTTTTTGTTTTTTATAACATCAGTCGCGAGTATTTTCGGCCCAACTACAGTCTCGCCTTTTGTTTTCATATTATAAATAATAGCGCCTTATCAAGTACCCAAGCAGGTGGAAATTTAGTTTCTGACATAATCACAAAAGTGTTTCAGTAATTCACGTGTTTATATAGCGACTACCACTGATATAAAATGATTACTTCAGAAAATTTCTTCAAGTTTTCTGCGAACTCTCTGCAATCAGTTTTTTATGGGTGAACAAGTTATATTTAATGAAGTAATTTGTTTTGTATTTGTGGGTGGCGTAAATCCACAGAAGCCTTTAAGGGTAAAATAAATATAAAAAAAAATGTTTTGTTTAGAAAGGTTTTGTCGAATATTTTTTCAATTACATTTTTATCGCTGCAGATCAGAATGTTTTGATTATTGGCGCCGGTCCGAGTGGCATGGATATTACGAATCACATTCGTCTGGCTGCCCGGCAAGTCTATCTGAGCCACCATCTGACGACCACGCCCAATACCGCGTTTATGGGCAATGTGACGCAAAAGCCGGACGTGGAGAGGTTCACCGAAAACGGTGCCATCTTTAAGGATGGCAGCGAGGAGAGCTTTGATCATGTTCTCTATTGCACCGGCTATCATTACAGTTTTCCGTGCCTGAGCACCGATGTGGGTGTGCAGGTGATCGATAACTTTGTACAGCCACTGTGGAAGCACTGCCTCAATATTAACCATCCAACGATGTCGTTTATTGGCCTGCCCTTCAATGTGATACCCACGCACATCTTCGACATGCAGGTGCGCTTCACGCTCAAGTTCTACACGGGTCAGCGGGAGCTGCCCACGAGGGAGCAGATGCTCGCCGATTTGGAGAAGGAGCAGGGCGAGCCCTGGGATTGCGGTTACGCCAATCGCAAGAAGGCCCATCAAATGGGCGAGCGACAGGTGGGAATCACTTAGTTCACAAATATCCTATATTTTATATCGTTTCTTATTTCAATTGCAGTTCGATTATTACAATGAGCTGGCGAATATGACGGGCATTGAAAATATCAAGCCCGTCATTTTGAAGTTGATGAAGGATTGCGGCAAGAAATATATATTTAATTTGGACACCTATCGCAATCATCGCTATACGGTTGTGGACGATGACAATTTTATCAAATACGCGCTGTAATGGCATTCGAATTTGACGTATTTTATGTGTATAATGTATTTTGTTTTTTGCATTTATTTAAAAAATGAGAAAATAAAAGAGAAAATGTTTAAATTTGAAAAAAAAGCGCTTGCAGTGCTGTAGCATGCAGCTTTGTGTAGCTTTGTTGTGATCATGGCAAATGGCAGCACCCGCTGCTGTTATGCTCAAAATGTACTTTTAACATAAGTGCATTAGTTTAACAGCACTATTTTTGCTGTGCTTTTCAATTTAATATTCAAACCATTTCAATGAATTTAGTTTGCTTAGCAAGAATTTAAACACACTTTTGTTATTGTATGTACATAATTTAATAATTTATTCATTCAATTAAATTCTGTTTTCGCCCGCACTATGTGCAACTGCACTTTATTAAGATTATAATTATGTTTTAGTTAAGTCAGCACGCACACATTCATATAATATAAGCTACTATTTGATAAGGGCTACTACTAAATCTACTACGCTTTTAAGTTTTACGGCTATTTTCTACTTTTTTGTTACTTTAGCACTGTTGTTGCTGTTCATATTGCACACTTCCTCTTCGTCCTTGTTGCTGTTGCTGCTGTTGCTGTTGCTGTTGTTTGTGTTGCTATTGTGTGCCTCGCATGTTTCCAGCTCGCGAAGGGCAATCTTCTGGAAATCACAATCAATAATTCTTTTACGCTTGCGCAACGGTCGACTGCATTCCGCTGCCGCAGTGCTGTTGTTGTTGCTGTTGCTGCTGTTGTTGTTGCTGCTGCTGCTGGCTGTCGGCGATGTGGGCGTGGTCGTCTCTTTGGTTTGGATGAGCGTGCGTTTGGTTTGCAGGCGCGTTATCTTCAGCTTAGGCAGCTTCTGCGTCTCCAGCTCGGCCGCTGCGTCGGCATCCGCCTCCACGTTGTGCACCACGACGCAGTGCGTCGGCGAGTCCGTGGCGGGCGATGTGGCCGGCGACGGCGACCTTCCGGCTGGCATTGTCTTTGGTATGGTTTTCTTCTCCTCCTCGTTCTCCTCCATGTCGAGCTCTAGATCCGATTCGCGCTGCTCCTCCGATTCGCGCTGCTCCTCCGATTCCCGCTGCTCCTCCGGTTTGGCCTTGCTGCAATCCAACGGCTGCGGCTGCTCCTCGCCGGTGCTCCTTGTCGCCCGCTCCTCATCGAAACGCTTGCGCTGCTCGGGCGTCAGATGCGCCTTGTAAAAATCAACGATGGGCAACGGCACCGGTATCGGTATCGGCAGCGGTATGATGATCGGATACGGCACCATGACGGTGACGGGCGGAGCCGCGCCTAACAGTGTGCCCAACGCGCCCTGCAGCTCCGGCAGCTGCGGCTGCAGCGACGGCGGCAGCGGTGGCGGCCCGAAGTGGGCGCCAAAGCCGCGCGGCAACAAGCCCGGCGGTGGCGGCAGGAACGGATGCGGATGCGGCGGTGGCGGCGGTGGCCCTGGCCGAGCACCAAACGGATGGCCGAGCACCCCATTGGGAGGCGTGGCAAAGTAGCTGGCCGGTATGCTGGTGGACGGGCGGCCCAAAGGCGGCGGTTGCGGCAGCTGCTGTTGCTGCAGATGTTGATGCTGCTTCTGTTGATGCTGCTGCTGTTGTTGATGCTGCTGCTCCTGCATGGGCGACAGCGGCGGCAGCGGTACACTGGAGCCGGCAAAGTCCGCGCTAAGCGTCGCCGGCTGCTGTTGTTGTTGGTGCTGCTGCTGCTGCTTTTGCAGCAAGCTGGCAACTGTTTCGGAACCGGCGACAGCTGCGCGATGCGAACGCTTGCGGCGACCTGGCTTGGGGCCGGAGTGGGCGGTATGGTGGCGCTGCAGCGGCGGCGCTGCGGCGGGACTCTTCTGCGCCAGCAGCTTGGAGACGGGCGCCACTGAGATCAGAGGTTTGCTGGGATGACTGGGCGGCGTGAGGCAGGGCGAACTGCGCTTGGAGACGCTCGCGTTCGCTGGCGGCGGGCCCGGCGACACCGAAATGGTGGAGGCGGGCGAGGCGGAGCGACTCCGGCAGTTGCGCAGCCACAGATCGGGCGTTATGAGGCCAGCTCCGTCGCCGGCGGCGGCCGCCTCCAGGCCCTGATCGCGCAGATGGGGATTCATGTCGAGATGGGCCTGCGTCTCGTTGCAGAAAATCTGCATCTTGTACTGATTGAGACACTTCTCCGAGCAAAACTGCAGCTGGGAGGCGCCGTCCTGGAAGTCCACGTAGCTGACCGCGTGCCGCACGTGCTTGCACCAATCGCAGGTCTTCGCCTTCTTGAACGACGCCCGACGACTCTGCGTGAAGCAGGACTCGGAACAGTAGCGCGGCCCGTCCGTGCTGGTCAGATAGTCCGGCGCATTTTCGGCGATCGGGCGATGACACCAGCAGCAGTTGTTGTAGTCTGCAACCAAAGGATGGATAATGAGTCAAGGTAATGCTTAGGTAATGTGGTTGAGAAGCGCATAGAGAGGCAGCAGTAAGGAAAATTTTTTTTAGTTTAAATGCAAATTAAATCATTTTGATTTTTTTTATGATTCTTCTTTTCTTTAACAAAGTTATCCATACATAAATCATGCTTAAAGTATAAAAATAATAAAATAAAATAATTCGTTTTTATCTGAGCCTTAAAAGAGCCTTTGCCTAATTAAACACACAGTGTCCCACAAACTTAGGCTAGTCAGCTAAGGTGCTAGGCCAGCAAAGCACAAAAATATCTTATTATGATTCTACTATATATAATTCTCAATCTCGCATTACCATGCAATTAATGATTAAAATTGCATGGTAATTCGAGTTAATTTCCCAATTCACCCAACTTGGAATTAACTTCTATTAATTGGTACACGGGTTCGATAGCAGTCCTGCGCTCTTCGTTCAGCCAGCTGCAATAATTTTCCAGGACTGTCACCCAATAGGCTGCCCTTGCACTGGACGAGACCGAGACCCAGACCCAGGCCCAATCTATTTGCAGGCAACAGCGTCATCCCATTTGCCGAATACTGTGTTTTCAAAATTTGTAAGCCATGTTTGGGTCTTAATGAATCTGATATTTGATAATGCAGCATCAGCAGCAGCCAAAACTCTGCCAGTTGATGCAAAAGTTAGCAAAGTTTTAAACCTGTCTGTGTGTAAAATTCCCATAATGACTGACTTTTCTGCTTAGAGAAGGAGAGAAATACAGCGAAAGAGTGAGAGTGAGTGGGATGCCGGGCACAAGTCGAACTTCTCAAATTACAGCAAATATCGGTAACAACAAACTGCAGCTCCTGCAACCGCAGCAGCAGCTTTCAAGAAACTGAATTTATGATTTTTAGCTTTGGCTGCCCAAACAGACAAGTTACAGAAATGTTTCAAATATTTAAGAAATTAGAGCAAACAATCTATGAACTTCTTAAACTTAATTTTAAATTTCTGAAAATATTAATATTAAAATTTCACAAATGCATCGATTTTAAATATAGAATCGATATTAATGGAAAATCATGACCAAAATGCCATCAAACATGAAAATCGGTTCGGATTTGACAAATTTATGGGTGTTTCAAATATGAGGCCTATGGATCCAAGAGCTTTACATGTCCAAATTTTTCTCAATTTTGCCATGATTTTTGACAAAAAATTTGACCCCCTCAGAATCAGGTTAAATGTTGTTTTTTTTACTATTTATGACCAGCAAAATCGATTAAAAATGCAAACTCGCGATTTTAAAATTTGAAAAAAAATTTTTTTCGAAAATTAACAAGGGGGAGTACATGCTTTTTACCCAAAAATATCAAAAAAAAATTTTTTCAAATATTCATCGATTTTGAATGTAGAATCGATATTAATGGAAAATCATGACCAGAAAGCCATCAAACATGAAAATCGGTTCGGTTTTGACAAATTTATGGGTGTTTCAAATATGAGACCAATGGGTCGGAGAGCTGATTTTTGACAAAAAATTTTATCCTCTCAGTATCAGGTTTAATGTAGTTTTTGCTACTATTTGTAGCCAGCAAAATCGATTAAAAATGCAAACTCGCGATAAAAAAAAAATTTCAAAAAATTATGGTATTTCCTAAGGAATATTAAAACAGATAGCTACAGCTGTGTATACCCTTAGGGTATAGGGTATTTGCATACGTATTTATGGCTTATACGCACCTATTTTCTCCTCACTATGTGGCGTTGCGAGTGCTGCGGCAGCCGGCTTCCCAATTGAGTTTGGACTCTTGGAGTCGTCCTCGCGCGAGCTGCGGGTGTCGTGATCCGAGGGTGTTGTTGTATTGCTGTGACAGTGCAAATTGCTCGGCTTGCTGTTTTTGTTATTGTTGTTATGGCTGTTGTTGTTGTTATTGTTGTGATTGTGATAAGCGGCTGCCAATGAGCTGCTGCGACTGCTGCGCATGTGACTCCGTTGCTGCTGCTGCTGCTGTTGCTGTTGTTGCTGCTGCTGTTGTTGCTGCGTTGCCACCGCAGCAGCAGCGGCGCTTTGCAGCAAACGCGACGTCTTCGCCGTCAGATCCAGGCGATCCACATCGACGCCATCGAAGCCATACCAGCCAAGCAGCTCGTTCATCGTGTGCTGCGCGAATTCCTGGAACGAAACAGAAGCACAGCCCAGAGATTAGCTCACTTCATCGTAGGCATGCCAATGGTATAGGGTAGCGCCCAGTTCGGCCGAATGCTGACACAGATTCGCTCAGAAAATATCTCCTCAAAATACCAATAGCTTTAATTCCTGCCTACACAACGCTCCGGCAGGTGCAAACATAATTGTGGCAGCAACCACAATATGTTGCAGATGCGGTGGCAACTGAATTTCAGGGATATTCCTTGGCTTTGCGTGCAGTTAAAACTACAACAGGTTGCTACAATTGGCAACAAAAATTAGGTCAATTTGCTGTGTGCAGCGAAACTTGAGCGAATTGCGCAAAATCATCGATAAAAATAAAGAGATAAAAAATAACACGATTTAAGTCATATGGGTTCCAAGCTAGCATACCATTTCGGTTCGAGAAAACATTTGTTTAATTGTCTTTAAGTTTATCCTCACCCAAAACGATTATATATATTACGATATATATACGATTTATATATATTAATTTCAAATCAAAAATGAAACAAAAATTAGTTTTAACCGCAGATTAATTTTTGTCTACTCAAAGTATATACTTTGTATTTTTGTAAGATTTATATATATATATATTTTAGTTTATTTAAGAGAACAACTTAGTATTCAATTTGCCGTCCTTTATTTATAAGTTGATTTTAAAGACGTTAAAGTAAGTTTTAAATGCGTTTTAATGTAACTTAAAAAGTTGACTTGATGCTTAAACTAAGCTCAATTTGTAATTAATAACTTTGATGAAATTCGCAGCACACACACACACACACACACACACGCACACATACATACATACATAAAGATATCAACTAACACACACACGCATCCGCACAACAAAACTTTATGATAGGGCAGATGGTTGCCGGGTAACAGGGTATGTGAGGGGTTGCAGGTTAGTTTTGGAGGGGGCTCGCATGCATAATCCTTTTGTTGTAGTTGTTGTTGGTGTTGTCGTTGTGCTTGTTGCATGCTCTTCTTTTTGCAATGGGATCTGCCTTTCGGCAGCTGCAGTTCCCTTCCACATCCCTTCGATGCTGGGTATGACATTGATATGCAATACTTGGGCCAGCCAAGGCACGTGTGTGTGCGAGTGTGTGAGAGTTGCCTTTTTGCATTTAATACTGTTTTAAAATTAAACAACATTGTGTGCCTCAAAAACCCCGATCGGAGTCAGCGGGTCCGTCCAGGGACCAGTCGAAGTCGCAAAATCGCAAAGAGCTCTTGCGGCTTTTGAAGTTTGTTTCGGGTTTTCGTTTCTTGTTTCTTGAAATTAAACAAACCAAAATGATATATGTATGAGCACATAAATATATATGTATATATATGTATATATGGACTGTGTGGATACAACAATTTCACACAAGGCTACGCAACTGCATTAAGAGGTATCAAATTACATTGAAATTCTCATATTCAAAGTCGTCGACGTAGACGTCGATGTTGTTGCTGTTGCAGTCACAGCTGGGGCAGGGGTGTAGTCCAAAGGGGGCGCTCGCTATATTAGCATTTTTTTTATCATTCTTGTTTTCTTATTATCTATATTTAAAAGTAAATATTTACATGTACCTTAAGTAAAATAACAATCTAAGGTGGTTTAAAAAATTATTTAATTTACAATTTTTATTATTATTATATAATATTATATTATAGTTTTTGCCCTAAATATTGAAACCTTATAAATGTTTATACAAAACTTATATTAATCAAAATTTGTAGTAACTATCATGAAAGCCCTTTCCAACTACGCCACTGCTTTCCCTCGAAGCTCACATTTACGGCCAAAGAAAGAATGAGAGAGAGAGAGACACGGAGAGCGAACATTTTTGGTGCTTCTGAGGAATGCTAAATTACTCATACAACATGTGGGCAATGTTGACACGACCGTTGACAGTTTGAATGCGCCATGCGCTTGCAATTTAAGGGCGTGGCAGGCGACAAGATTTTTATTTGATTTTCGTTTTTTGTCAGATCTTGTGCAAAATCTCGCATTGAGCAAAAAATTAAAGACAGCGAATATCGTATGAATCACTTCGACTGTGAAATCTATGCCAATGTCTCAAAGGCGACCAGCTAACTAACTGCTGATTAGCTGGTCATTTGTTATGCGATATCGCCGACTGGACACACGACACTGACCACTGTACACGAGTCGGGCACAGTGGGCATTTGCAAAACTGAAATGGCGCTGCCAACTTGATGACAAAGACGCAAAGACATCTAATCAGCTATGTTTGCCAAGTCTTTAAGCGCTCACACGCTTGCTTAGCTCAGGCAGCTGCCCTCCCAACACCCCTCTTCCTCCCTGCGTGGTGTTGACTGGTTTTTGTTGTTGTGCTCTGCGGCTGGTAGGGTATTAACAATTCGCACGATAAAAATCTTGTGACTGGCTGCAAGGCATATCGATTACACGCCTCAGGTGCGACCTCGTCGATGAGCGAGCTGCATGAGGGGAACGAGTGGAGGGGGAGGGGGACAGGGTAGGGGTGCCTCAACATAGGCAGGAGACGCACGCCCGGCTCAAGTTCAGCTGGCAATCGCAGCCACTCGCCCGAGCCAAGTCCAACTGTGCGGTAATCGGAGGCGCATTTTTGTTGGCTCTTCGCATATCATTTCTACCTTTTGATAGCAGCTCTGTCGCACTCTCTCTCTCTCTCTCTCTCGCACTCTATTGCTCTCTCACTCTCTCATTTTAATCTATCTCGCTTGTGTTTTGTGTTTGTCTCTGTCTGTTGGTTTTTAATATCATTTGACTGTTAATTTATGTTTGGTTTTTAATTTCTGATTTGTGCGTTCGTTTCAACACAGCTGGGCGAAGGGGGTCAGGCTGACAAGCTGATGGAATAGGGGGAGGGGACGTGGGGTCCACAGGCAGCCTCCAGCACTGTTGTTGTTGACGACGACGACGACGACGACTTTAAACTTGCGCTCATTGCAAGCGCTGAAATTCTAAACCGAAATGCGAATAAAAATCAATTAATTAAAAAATGTAATTGTATGCGCCTTTGTTGTTCTTGTTGCTGTTGTTGTTTTTTGTTATGGAGTTCTGGCTTGTCTGGTTTGCTTGCCTGCCTTTTCTGCTATTTTGCTCGTTATCCATTGCCGCAGCACTTCCTCATCGTATTTACACAAATACTCTTTTTCCTTTTCATTTTCGAATTTCCATAATTATTGCTCAAAGTATCTGACAGATACAGTTGGCAATTGCACTGCTCGTCTTATTTCACATGCTCATTGCCAAAAGTTTCTCTTTAAATCATTCCATCTCACTGTATCTCTCTCTCTCCCTTTCTCTCTCTCTTTTTCTCTGTCTCGCTGTCTGCTGAATTTCGCAAAATCTCAACTTACAAAAACATATCAAATTTTCGTTTTTATTATGAATCGCAAATAAACTGGAGCTGACTTGACGAGTGTGTTCATTTTTTTTCTGTGTTTTGTTTTTGTGTGTGTCCAGATCCAAGTGGCAGTTCCCGTTGCGAGAGCCACTTCAACTGTTGTCAGTGTTACTGCATACACTGAGCGAAAAGCCAGAACATGTTATGTTGAACTTTGAAATAGTGCTTTTTGATGGAATTCTATTTCAAACTGAACATGAAATGTTATTTAATTTTTTCGAATTAATAACACCTCGATAAAAAAAAATTAGGGTATAATTACATCTAGTGATTTACCAAAAATTATAGCCAAAAAAGCACACTCTATTTGCAACAACAAATAAGAGGAAATAATATCATAAAAAGTGCCTTAAATAATTTCGCAATTTATGCGGCGTGGTCTTTGGTATCTAAGTTATCAACTCAAAGCATGCCACGTTTCTATAGAAATCGTTTTTTATTATGTTGTATTTTATTTGACATAACTTTAACATCTTTAGCACCTATTGGTACTAGTCAACTCCTGGGCCAATTCCGGTCATAGTTATGGCCAATGGGTTGGCTTGGGAGCTGTGTGTTATGCGAGTCGGCCACATTAATACATGTCTACGGTTACTCAAAAAGAAACCTAATAGAATAATGTAAAGTATACGCTGGCAATGGCTAACGACGGAGACGATGGGCAACCCAATACGCTTATAATAACTCACCCTGAACCCAGTAAACTGAACTCGGCTCAACCGAGCTGTGGCGCTGCTGCTGCTGCTGCTGCTGCTAAAACTAAAACGAACTAAGCCAAGCTGCAGCAGCGCAGCCGGAGGCGGTGGCGAAGACGTAGTCACTGTTCGGGCCGAACCCAATCCCGCTCAGTCACCACCAGCACCACCACCACCACCACCCCAAAAATAAAAAAACAACTAAGATTCTTGCAAACTGGTGTATCCGACTGCGAGATACTCGTTCATAGTATTAGAACAGCTTAAAACAGTTTAAAAAAAACCGTCTTAATTATTATTGTTAGTTTCAAAAATATTGAAATTTATAATTTGTAATTTGAAATATGCAAAAAATAATACGAGGTTTTCAGGTTTCCTGATGTAGCTTTAATAGTAGTGAAAAATGGAAGAGTAGAAAAAAAAATATCTACTTGTTGCCGAAGTTAAAATACCGTAAACTTATAAATTTAACAAAAACTTATTTTTTAACTGAATGTTTCTATAGAAAACTTTTTTATATGTTGGTGATGTGTTATGTTTTATGTTGGAATACCTTTGATAATACTGATTAAGAATATCTATATCTTAAGAATATATATCTATGTCCTTAGATGCGTTACACATTACATTACAATATTAACATGCCCTCTGCAAGGGTATATGGAATGAAAATATCAGCAACAACAAATTCTAGAATTACGCTAGTTTTCTCAACGGTAAGGCACATGCATGTGTGTATGTGTTTGTGTGTGTGTTTCTGTTTCTGTCGTGCACAAAGTCAGTCGGTTTTTAGTTTGTTGTAATCGAATATCGATAGCTCGGGATTGAATGACGCGCGTCCTTCTTTTGAATTCTTACATGACATACTTGGGAGCACTGTCTCTGTCTCTATCTCTATCTCTGTCTCTGTCTCTGTTTCTGTGTGAATTTTCAGTTTTCCTCATGTGTTGCTTTTGTTGTTGTTGTCGTCGCTGTTTTGCAACTTAATATTTTATTTCATTTTAATGTGTGTACATCAGATATGGGTTGGCTTTATATATATATATACATATATATGTGTATGTTCAATCCCATTGGATTGTGAGCGTATAGAATTGTTTTTAGCGCATGTGTGTATGTATGTGTATTGTATTACAATGACCTTTTTGCTTTCGAGAATTAAGGGTTATGCAGCATAATACTATATATAAGAATTGTTTTACTCCCAGAATAACAGGAATATTTGTGCTGTAATCATCCATTTAGCAGTTAATTTAAATAAAATTTTCACGATTTTTCTTTAAATAAATTGTTAGGGGTATTTTTCAAACTCATTTAGTCTTTAAATAAGTTACACAAATTTTAAAATCATAATTTTTTAAAAAGTTAATTTTATATTCCTTTATCTTACGCAAACACACATTTATACTTTTACTGTGGTTTTTTTTTTGTATTAAAAATCTTATTTATTTCTGTTTTTATCCAATACCTTACATGAGATCATATAAGCTATATAACAGTCTCTGTTAATTTGCTCCTCTATTTGTTCTTCTTCTCACATGCTGCACCCTTCACCTATTTCTTTGTGCATTTCTATACTCATTCAGCACAAAAGAGGCTCTCGTTGCACTTGATGCCATTGGTAACATCAATGCAGCAGCAGCAGCAGCACTCGAGCGGCATCTGATGCATGTTGGAGTCAACGGGAGCTGGCACAGCAGCGGGTCACAGCGGGATGATGGAGATGCCATGCCCACATAATGACGCCCACTCAGTGGCTCAAATTAATTTAACGTTATTTTAATTTGAGCTGTTGCCATCTCGCTCTAACTTCAGCGCCACCTGTTCGCTAACAGAGTCTGTCTGAATGATGCTGCCCCCCACTGCCTCATGTTACGCCCGCTCTCTGTGCGTGTGTGTGTGAAAGTGTGTGTGTGGCAACTGCATTTGCTGGTATTTTTCGTATAGAATTTATCATATTCTATTTTGTTTGTAATTCAATCTGCGACGCTGTTATTAAAGTTCTGCCACTGCCGCGTCATTTGAGCTATGCTTGTGCCTAGCCCCCTTCCTGCCCCCACTCCCCTCCCCCTCTCCTCTATTCCTCACCTTGCCCATACCCTCCTGCTTCCTGAGTGGGGTGGCCCTGAGTGGCTGCTAGGCAAGCGTTGTCATTGTGTTTGTAACATAATCTGCCAGCTCTGCAAAGGCAAATGCAGAAGGTTATAACTTTGGATATAACTGTGCGTGAACAGCAAAAAAAAAATCGGAATAAAATTTGAAAGAAATTAGTAATATGAATAATTACGTTGACTTTGTATTCGAATTTAAGAAGAGATTATTATTATTATTATTTAAAATAATAATTTAAATATCAAATATCATTTTGAGAAATTCGCAGAATTTTAATGCATTACTTACAGCAAATCTCAACTATAAATTTTTTGCTTTGCATTTATTACAATAGCATTTTTTAAAGGATATTTATTTTTTTATATTATACTTGTATACTTGACCCAAGCTGTCCCGTGGCTAGCATAACAACTTTTGTATTTGTCAATATCATTTGTAACGCCCACCAGCAGTTAGTAATTTCATATACGCAATCTATCCAAGTGTGTATGTGTGCCTCAACTTTAGCCTTTGGCTGTGCCTCAAAAGCGCCAAATTTGGCATTCAAGTAATTTGCGAGGGCAGTAAGGCAAGTTCATGGGTTCGTGCATAAACATATATAAATAAAATAAGCAACTCTTGACTTGAACAAATATTAAATAGTTA
Source organism: Drosophila paramelanica (assembly GCA_035043915.1). Taxonomy (NCBI): domain Eukaryota; kingdom Metazoa; phylum Arthropoda; class Insecta; order Diptera; family Drosophilidae; genus Drosophila; species Drosophila paramelanica. Next base: position 6,127,849 of record JAWNMO010000674.1, on the reverse strand, counting down.
ATCAAGCAAATATTGTTCAAAAATAAAATAAAAAAATTCATTTAGGAATTCTCAAATTGGGCTTAATGCAATTTTTATCGGGTTAACAAATTTGTTCGCATTTAAATATTTAAATAACATAAGTATGAATTAGATGATATTTTTTGATCAGTGTGAAACCCTTTTTCAATTTATGCATTGGTTATTTTATCTTAGGATCTCAATTGAAAAATTGCCAACTCCTTAAAACACCCCATGTGTGTGTGAGTGTGTTTCCTTTTCGCTCGTGCACATCCTTTTAAGACAGTGGGCTCGGCTTAGGAGCGTTTGGCTCGGCTCGGTTCGGTTCGGTTTGGTTTTGGATCGACGACGCGTCGCTGTCATAAAGCGGAAACCTTGAAGCGTATCGTCTTACCGCAGACCTATCGAATTGCACCCATGAGGCGCGTTAATGTTGTACTTGTTGTTGTTTGTTGTTTGTTATTATTGTTGGGTTGTAATTACGTTGTCTGTTTTTTTTGTTGTTTTTGTTGTCTTTTTTCTTTCCATTAAATTTTTGCCGCCGTCTTTGCAGCCAATGCAGCTTGTAATTATGGCACGGCCATTGAGCCAGGTTAAAAACAGGTAAATTTCCATATTTTTAATTGATATCAATTTTATATGCAAAAAATGTTGCATACTTTGTGGGGTTGAGAAAGGCTGTCACTAAAAGAGCATATACTATAAGGAATAATGGGTAATAATAGTGGGTAGCGCATGAGATATAAGTTCATAAATAAATTCATTGCACATATATCTGTCTGAGAATAATTAAATTTATGTATCATATATATTAAATATATTATACATTTTAAATATAATGCCCACTGCCATATTTTGACTTTTATTACCTGATAATAAATCTGTGGTTTTAATTGCATTCTACAGTTTGTTGTGATATATTTATTTATATGAAAATTATGCATTTTTAGGGGTATTAGATTAGTTTGTACTTAGATTTATTTAAAAAAATCTTAAAAAAAAAAAAATGCGAAGCAATAAAATAATTTAAAAAAAATAATAAACACATACATATATAAAATATTGTATTGTATCAAAATTTTTAAATTATTATATAAGCTTAAAATCGTTACTAAATTATAGACTTACAATTTTTTTATTCAATCTTTCAAATATGCTTGACCCAAAGACAAATTTAAATATTGTATAGGAGGGTTTAGAAGTAAATATAATATATAATATAAATAATCTAGAAATAAAAAATTTAAAATTTTCTATTTACACAAATTTAAGCTTAAATGCTAATTCTTTACAACGCCCACTTCAATTCGCCAATTGGAAGTTGCCGACTCAGTTGGGGCCATAACCCAAGCTTGAAAGCCAAATCCATACCCAACGAACAGAGCCATACCAACAAAAAAAAACCCGAACTCAATCCCAACGCAGCTCATTCATTATAATAATTTTTCTGTTTAATAATATCATTGCGCTCAACTGCAAGCCAGCGGCTACAATTTCAATTTACCGATCCGATTACACGTGCAACAACAACAACAACAACAGCAGCAGCAGCAGCTACAAAAATGTTGTGAGACCGCCGTCATCGTTGTTGTTGCTGTTGTTGTTGTTGTCATTCTCGCGGGTCTCTGGCATTAAATTAATTTTGCTCATTTGGCGAAAAACTCACACACAGAGAAACGGCGAGCCAACAGTTCGCTGCGCTAAGGGGAACGGGGTAACGGGCAACGAGGTAAGAAGAGACACTGAGACTGAATGCGAGGCAGAGGCAAGCAGTCTGCGTCTATTTGCAACCCACTCACAGCTCACACACACACTTACACACACACACACACTCTTCCCCTCTCTCGCTCTCTCTCACTTGCACACAAAGTTGGCAGTCGTTCACTCACTCGTTAAAATGATTATAAAAATTTATCAATATAAAATTACCAACGGTGCTTCGGTTTACAGTTAACTCGCACAATGTTGGCGTAATCGTAATTGCTAGACGCCGACGCCAACGCCGACGCTGACGTCGCTGCTGCTGTCGGACATCCCAACTCTATTTACAAATGCCAACTGCAGGATCTAAAAGCGCCGCAATTTTATTCTGCATATTTTTTGTATGATAATGCTGCTGGTCTGGGCGGAGGAATAGTGGGGGTGGAGGGGGTGTGTGGACTGTTGCATGGCAGAGAACTTATCACTGCTGTTGCATATTTCAAATTTCAAAATAGTTTGTCCGTTCTGCTCGCATCATGCAAATTGTAATTGAGACCGAGCATTTGGTTTTGTTTCTAGCATTCAACGGATTCAGATTATGTACCTTTTTTTTTGTTTTGTTTTTTAATTTGTTGGAAATTTTTGTGGCATTTTGCTTTTGTTTGGTTTTTTTTTGTGGTAATTGGAAACTAATGATGAATGTTTTTGCCCATTTTTTTGTGGATTGTAGTTCGAAATTAAATGGGATAAACTAAGTGGAAACTAAAAACTAATGGTGAACAAAATTTTGTTACTGTTCGTTAGAAGTTTTGTGTTGAATTACATTAAAATAAACTATTTGCCGAAACTACGCAACTTGGTAAGGAAAATACATAAATTAAAATAATGACCATTAAAATGTTAAATCTAATTTTTTGACTTTTAGTGCATAAACGAAAAATCATAAAACACCTTCAAAAAAATTTCTTTTATGCCAACTGTTTAAAATATGTTTATTTCAATATAATTTTACAAACGTTCCCAAAAAGTGGAAATTTTGCAAATGAAATCAAACAATTCACTTAAAATACATTTTACATAATTATTCGATCAATTGGAAATAATACGAAAACGTCTGCTTTTGATTAGCAATTAACTCAAACAATTACAAAGTCTGCGAGTTATTCACCTCTAAAAAAAAAACACGCCTATAAAAAATTCGAAAATAAACCATAAATAACCAATAATAAAATACACACAATAACAAAATATTCAAACTGCAGCCAAGAAAATCTAATGAAATAAAATAAATATATATAGTAGTATATTTGTCTCTATGAAATGTTTTGCAAATTGTTTTCCTCTTTTTTTTTGCGTATTCTCTAAGAACGCACATTTTGCTTTATTTTATTTTAGCTAATGTGTTCTTTGTGTGTGTTTCTTTTTGGTATGGGTTTGTTTTGTTTTTGCATCCTTGTTATTGAATACTATTTAAAAACGATGTGCAGACAGAAGTGATTAATTATAAATGCGTGTTTCTTCTATGTATATGCCACAAATTAAGGTGAGAATTACGCGAGCTTATTTTGTATCTGCAAATACTATATGTATCTGTATATCTTTGTGTGTGTTTATTATGTTGGTTTTCATTCATAAAACGCACCTTTATTTCATCGCTGGGCAGCTCCTTTTTGATTTGAACAACGCCGCCTGCCACATTTGGTGGCACAACGCTGCCCGCAGCTGTAACATTGGCATCACGCGAATTGGACGGTGACGTTTTGGCGGACATCCTTCGAAGTTAACTGTATTTAACAGGCTGGATACTGAAACGCGACAAAATGACGGATTAGACTTCACAATTAGATTACTCGCTTGCCGATTTGTTTAAGTGTACAAAAATTCCGATTAATAGTCTATAAATTATCAGATTAATTATCATTTTTATATTGCTCTAAAAGGAATGGTTATAATATAATTATAATATAATCTATATCAATCTGCTGAAGCCAACTTACATATTAATTAATAATTGTTTATATTTAATTAAAATTGTTTCAAAATTACTTCCGCATCATATTACAAAAACTGCAAACTCTTGCTGCTGATATGTAATACATGATCTGGTAAAGTATAGTATTCAAAAATAGCTACAGAACCAAACAAAAATTTTTTAATAATTTCAAAAAAATAAAAAAATACATTCAACGCAAAAGAATTCATACTTGAAGCAGCTAGCAAAAAAATAAGCTATTAAATACAGCTATTTTAATTGAAATTCTAGTATTTCGTAGAAATTTGTATTTTGCTTGAGATCAGTGATCTTCAGATCTTCAAGCTGGCGATCAATCATCGCATAGGCTGCATCAGCTAATATTATAGGTCTTTTAATGCCGCCCTGTTTTTGGGGTCCATAATTAATTACAGCGTCTACTTAATTTTCACAGAGCGCCTCGAATGCCGCACTTCTTCTTCTTCTTCGGCTGATGTATGTTTGTATCTATGCTTTGCATATTGTTTCGCATCCATTGGATACGCACGCAAGCAGACGGCGGTGTATTTATATACCCAAACTGTATCTGTGTCTGTCCACACACACATATACCTAAACGTATCTGTATCCGTATGCGTGTGTGTGTGTGTGTGTGAACGTGTTCGGTTCGCGCGCACTTTGGTGTCTTGTAATTTAATACCCCATATGAAACGTTACCACCTATCGCATAACACGGGAATACAAATACAAATACAAATACAAAAATACAAATTACAAATTACAATAACAAATCCACAACAAGAGCCAAGTGGATTTTGTGGTATATATCAACGTTTTGTTCAATGCGCACGAGAAAGAACAAAATCAATTTTTAGCGCGCACTTCAACATTTATTTATTTATTTATTTTTTTGGATTTCGAAAAAGAAAACTTGTATTTAAAATGAATTCAATACTAAGGAACTAATAAGAAGTATCCAATTTAACATTGAAGTAAAATTTGGGAATCTAATATTATATTAAATTTTAAGTGTTTCTTAAACAAAAAATCTATAAATTATTAACAATACGAAAATAAACAAAAAAAATTTAATTTAACACTATATGTTGTATGTTCAGTATACTATATAGACTATATTGATTATATTGATCTCTGACACTAAGCCATTCCTTTACAGCAAAATAAAATTAAGAAAGATTTTATAAGATATAATATTGCATTTGATTTAACTTTAAAATGTTCACACCAGTTTTGTTTTATTCTTTTACACATTTGTTAATTAATTCTTTAAGAGGCTGCTATATTTTATATACCACATCGTTCTTAAAGTGTTTTCTTTTGTTGATCTTTATTAAATTTCGGGTTTCTTTATTTGCCTTTTTGGCTCACTGAAAACATTTCAATTTTGCGTCGCATCGTTTTTATTATTGCTTTGTTTGCTTTTTGAAAACTTTTCAGGGGTTCGTTTGCTTCTTTTTTTTTTAAAGATTTCGAAAAGTATTTTAATTTCAAGTATATGCGACATGGAAATGCAGCTCAAGGAGTTTCAATTTATTAAAATTTATTGCATTTTTGAAATTAAATTTCTTTTAATATATATTTTGGTTATTCACTTGTAGATGAAAAACAATTTCCAATGCAACGGTTGTCCAATATATATTCCAAAAATAGCTTTATATTTTCGACATTATGTATATTTGTATACGGCCGTTTCTCACTCACAATTGCCTTTCTTTTTCGTATATATTTTTTTCTTCTTATTTTTTGATTTGATTTTCCGCTTTACAGCAAACACCGAAGCCGAACGTCAAGGAAAACCATGCCCAATGCTTATTTTCATTTTCACTTTTCACATGCACATCGAATACGAACTCAATTCTGAGTGTGTTTTGCTTTGGGTTTTTGAAACGATTTTGAGATTCTTCTTCTCTCGTTCTCGTTCTCGTTCTTGTTCTTGTTCGTCGCTGCCTTTTATTTATGCGCTCGATCCGACCGACGTCCGCACGCGGCCGCGTTTCATGAACGTTTGACGCTGGCGGCCACTGCCATGTGATTTTTACTTTGCCGCCGTTGGCTCTGTCGCACAGTGGAGCCAATTCCATTTGTTGTTTATATGTCCTAAATGTAATCAATTAGATCTTAGAAAGCGGTGTTGAAGTTTTATTAAGACTAGCAAAAATACGACTTATTTTTTACCGTAGTTAATATTGAAAATAAATATTTATGTATATATATTTATTCAATTTATATTTTTATGAATTGTTGTTTTATATGTTCTATTAAGATGTGATACTAAAATATTTTACACACTCTTCAGGCCCTTTCTCTAACTTAAGAAATACATGCATATATAAATAAAAAATAAAAAATAAAAAATTAAAATATGCATTTATTTTACTTTATTCTCATTTGCTGAATATATATTTTTGTGAAATTCATGTGAATTCAAGCTACTGGTTCCACTGTGCAATGCAGAAGTCTGCTTCGTGTAGCTGTTCTGCTGGCCTCTGCTGCGTATGCGCAGCTGTGGGTCCCCAAACGACGACGACTCCCCCCAGTTCGAGTGGCTGCTGCTGTTGATGACGTATTGAATGTGAAGCCACCGTTCCCCTCCTCCCCGTCACCTTACCTTGCTGCTCTATTTGATGAGTCAAAGTTGGTGCGCTGAGGCGGCTAAGAAGATTTTTCCGTCTCATGGAAACGAAAACGAAACTGTCTCAGTGTATTAGCCGCTCTCTTTCTCTCGCTCTCGCTCTCTCGCTCTGGGAATATGTCTCTCATTCAGCTCTTTTGCATATTTTCATATTGTGGTGGATGCAACTTGTAGCTATAAATAAATTGCATCGTGTGGCTGCTGCCTGTTTACCTGCTCGATTCATATATATCTGTTGGCTTTGTTGTTATTTTCGAAAATTTATTATTATGTTATGTCTAATTTCCTTTAATTTATTCACAAATTTTCGAATTGCACTGAGACAAACGCACTTGAACGAACAGCGCAGTATTGAATTGGAAAAATAATGCGTGAAAATTCACGTAATTTTCAAAAGTGCTTTTCGGCGCTGCAAAGGCCATCTGATATCAAAACAATTGCATATAAGTTATTTAAGCATACACATTTTAAGATTTGAAAATTATAAGTATTGTACTTAAATTTGTGTAAGAATCTAATTAATTTATTCAATATTCTTCATAAGAGACACAAATGTAAATTCGGTTTGTTCATTTTATTTTAATTTAAATTAAAATATTATTTTTGAGAATTTTAAGAATATATATAATATAGAGAAAGAGAGAGAATGCCAAATATATTTTATTAAAATAATAATACTAACATAATTATTTTGAAAACTAATTAGTAACTTCTTATAAGGCAGTATAACAGTTAAAATGTCAGCAATAATATAAATGGGTTAAAAATGATTAATAACAGAGGAAAGGGAGGAGGAAGAGGAGATAAAAAACGAGTGCCCGCAAATTACAACAAAGTAAATACAAAACGAAGATAATGGGAGATATACTTAGCCAACAAAAGCTGTGTTTTAAGTTTATAAAAGTAAAGTAATTTCCTATTAAGAATACAAATTTTGATAACTTGCAATCACTTGAGGTGCCTCATAGATGGGCACTTTGCTATAGGGCTGCCAATATTGGTAACACGGGATGTGTTTATGGAATTCAAAAATAAAAATAAAAAAAGAAACAGCTGGCAATTGTGCCCTGTGGCGATAGGCAATAATAATGCAAGAAGTAAGGCAAATAGTGAATTTACCACCCAGTAACGAGCACTAAGTGCATAATATTCTTTGAATATCCAACGGGGCTGCAGACGGTGCCAGTCGCGTCGCCCTTTAAAGCCATCGTGCCTGGAACAGCGGCGTAAAAACAGCACATAAATTGGCCGAGACAGGGCCGTAACTTGGTTGCTGTCTGTTCTTGCAAATGCATCATCTGCTATATAGAATCTAAATTGAATGTTCGAATAAGACATCATTATAATCAACGCAAGCAAAAAAGATCATAAGCATAAAAATAATTCAAAGCAGCTGCGCGATGTCAATCACAATGGCCGCAAGGAAACAACAATGCAACCGAAGATAAATGAAACATTTAAACAATTCATTTGATTAAATATATATATTTGACTTTCTCAATTCAAGTGCCAAATTAAATACTCACCCAAAATATAGTATGCAATTTGTAGGTGACTAACGCATTTAGTGACAGCCGTTGAAAAATGCATTTAAAATTCTGATTGTTCTCAGTCTATGTCAAACTAAATTATATAGCTAAATGATTTTTTGTTATTTTCTTATATATTGTTGATTTTATTTTTTCAATCTATTTAGGTTTAGTTAAGTACTTAAACATAGAACATGCCGTCGTTGCTTAGTGTTAACAGCTCATGTCGACATTTAGTCAAGATCATTTCATATGACTCCGTGGCGCAACGGTAGCGCGTCTGACTCCAGATCAGAAGGTTGCGTGTTCAAATCACGTCGGGGTCAGAACACAATTGAGTGTGATTAATATTTTTTTATTTTTTTATATTGCTGTGCAATTATTGTGCATATTTCTATTATATTTTAACAGAAAAAGTTAAATTTTATAAATAATAATAATAAAAATAATAAATACATTTAAAACCAAAAATAAATTTTAAAAAAAGAATAGTTTACATTTATATAACATTTATTATTATAATATCTCTGCGACTTTTACATTTAATCTCATTCGCTATTTACTTTGAAAAATCATTGGTTTTTGTTGTTTTTTTCTTTGTGCAGCAAACGTCGCTCTTAAATGTTGCGAGAGTGCATCAAAATTGAGAGAGCTTATAAATCTCTCAATCGTCGGGTGGCGCGTGCTGTTTATCGAAAGAGAGCGTCAGCTGTGCGCACAACAATAAATCAGCTGCTGGCAATCAGCTGTTTTTCAGAGCAAGCATAAAAATACGAAATAAATATCAAAAAAATTGCAGTAGCTGTAAATAATTGTTAATTAAACTAACTGAAATGCCATTATGTCGAAATTACCCAAAGCGGCGCTAAGTTTAAAACAGGTAAGCGAGGCACAACAACAACTGCAACGATACTCGACGAAAAATCTTCTTTTCTGTAGTTCATGCTGCGCCAGGAGGTGCTCAAGCTGTACCGGGAAATCTGGCGGACCACGCGCCTGGTGCCCGATCAGCACAGCCGGCGCGAGCTGCGCGATTGGGCGCGGCACGACTTTCAAGCGAATCGCAACCAGAACGACGAGGTGGCCATCAAAATGCTGCTCCAAAGCGGCCGACGTAGTCTGACCGAGTTGCAGACGAGCCTGGAATTGAGTGGGACGCGGAGCGCCAAATGAGAAAAAAAAACCAGGCTTTTTTTTGTTAAATTTCATTTGAGCTTCACAAACGGGGGACGCCTTCGAATGGCAGTCAACCAAATATGCATATATTAAAGCTTAAAAAGAACGTGACAAGAGCCAAAAATGAAAACCTTTGAGGTCCTCCATTTTAGTGTGTGTGTGAGAGTTTGTGTGTGTGTGTGTGAAAAGCAGTCTAGCGTATTGGTACTTGAAATATTGTTGCCCTAGAACAGCGGCCGCAGCAGACTCAGCCAGGCGACCTTCAGCAGCGCCAGGCCAAAGAGCAGGGAGCCGACGCTGGTGATGATCAGCGAGATGAGATCCCGTTTGGCGTGCTGCTCGACGCGGCCCACCAGAAAGCTGTGTATCACGGTGCTGGTGATGTGGGCGCCATCGAACCCGAAGCAGGGTATCGCATTGATCAGCGCCAGGCCAACGCTGAAGACCACATTGTAGCGCAGCAGCAGCGACAGGGCGTCCGGCCAGCCGGAGCTGATGTGCTTGAAGCGCGGCACAAAGCCGGAGACGCGCACCGTGCGTAGCACATCGTGCGCCTGGCCCACATACATGACCGGCGCCAGCGGTTCTGCCGCGAGATTCTGTCGCTTGAACACCATAATGTTCGTCCGGTTGGGCAGCATCGGGCGCAGGCAAAAGCCCTGGGCACAGGAGCCCGCCGCCCGGCAATAGCCGCTCGAATCCTCCAGGGTGCGCCGCATGTTGAGGCAGACGTGCTGGGGTATCTCCGCGGGCGCATCCACGGTCACATCCTCCACATACTCGAAGCAGCTGACATTCGGATTGCGCTCGTCGCAGCACTGCAGGCGGCCGTCGGCGTTGTGATGGGCGATGTCGCTGCTCTCCTCGCTGAGCCGTATAAAGTCCGAGCTGATGCAGTAGCCCGGGCACGGCTGCTGCTGCTGCTTTTGCAGGCAGCCCAGCCAGCTGTCCTCGCTGCTGACGGGACAATCGTTCACATGGGTGATCACGTTCTGCACTTGGAGACCGCGTTCGCCGCGCAGCGCCGACTTCGCCGTCAGCTCGGTGACAATCACATGCTCGTCGACGATGTACAGCGGCGACATGGTCGCGCCCAGCGTCGAGACGAGCAGATAGCAGACGCAGGCGAACACGAAATTGTTCCAGATGCCAGCGCAGAGGATGCGCAGCTTGCGGAACCAGCGCAGCCCATTGAGATGATCGTGCGAGAGCTCCGTGTAGGCCAACGGCAGGCAGAAGTAGATCTGAGATCGAGAAGCAAATCCGAATAGGATATGTTATTTAATTTGAGTCGGGACGGTGTGGGATGGGCTCACCTTGAAACCGAAGCCGGTCACCGGCACATCCTCCAGCACGGCGGCCAGCGCATGGCCCAGTTCATGCAGCAGCGTGCACATCACCAGGGTGGCTATATAATAGCCGATCTCCTGCAGCGGCAAGTTGACGCCCGGCAGCAATATCTCCAGCTGGACGGGTGCCGACATCGATGCCCCCGCAGGTTCGCTGCCATTAAAGATGGTCACAATGAGCAGTATGATGCCAACGGGCAGCAGCAGGAACGAGAGCAGCACACCCATGTTGAAGCTCTTGACCAGGAAACTGCGCGTGCAACTGTTCCCAGCCGTGGAGCCCCAGCGGATGAGCATGCGATTGAAGGCGCTGGCACTCGAGTGCCAGTGGAGGCTCATGAAGTTAACGCTCAGTCCGGTGTTGCGTAGAAAGGCATCGTATGGATAGTGCATGCAGCTCTGCATCAAAATAATAATAATATATTAAATATTGATAACATGCAGGCGACAAACACAAACACACACACCTTAAAAAAATTATCGAAAAAGTAGAGCACGCCATATAAAGTAGTCAGCACTATGAAGAATACTACGGGATCCATTGTGTGCGAATTTGTTTATTTTTTTCGTTTGTGCTTTGTTTTAAGTAACGCACATTATTGTTATTGTCACTTTTGTTTTTATTCGAAATGTTCTGGCTGGGAACAGTTTGCCGAACAGCTGTTATGCCGGCGTAGCTGCCAACTTGCTTATGAAGTTAAATCAAAACGTTTTGAGTTAGTTCGAATGAGCTACTCACATAACAGAGCGAACGAACTAAATAAGGTTCGTTTGAGCTTCAGTTTATTTCAGAAGTACGTGCAAAAATGTATGAATAAAAAGTCTTTAAATATTTATATGTTCTGCGACTATAAAAAATTAATTTATTAAAATGAGTAGCAAAACATTTATTTATTTGGAAAATTTTTAAGTGTGAAATTTTTCATGCACTTCTTAGAAAATAAAATTGGATTTTTATACATACCAGTCATCCATTTTAAAATAGGCTCATTATAGGAGCGCTTACGGTGAGGCTACGTAATTACAGTTTTAATCAAATGACTTTACAGAGAAAATCGTATATTTTGCAGCCCTGGTTAATTGGTTTGCCGTTGGACATTGATGTTCATTGTTCAATCCTTACCCATCTGTTGGAGCCCATCTGAAGTGTTAAATTCGTATTTGGTGTATATGTTTGTACAAAAACATGCCGAACTTACAACTGTTTAATCTCAGCTGTGACTAACAGCAGCGAGCACGGTGGGGGATTTTTGGTCACACAGTCGAGCAGTTCGCTGCTAAAGCGAAAGTCCAACAAGCGGTTAAAAATGGCGAGCAAAACAAAAGGAAAAGTTTGCGCTCGCTCTCTCTCTCTCTGTCTCAGTCGGCTAACATCATCTCACTTTGTTGCGCTCTCTCCACCACACTTGCCCACATTCAAATTCACCACAGCGTTTGGTGACTTCAAAAGGAAGTCAAAGGACATTTTTTGAACAGTACAGAGCCGAACTTTGTGACAGGCGCTGCACAGAACTGCACAAGAGAAAGCCAACAAAGCAAAGTGAAACCGAAGAAAAAAACATTGAAATTCGCCTTTAATTGTGCCCAATAGTAAAAGTTGCGAATTACTGTAAATGCCCGTTTTTGAGTTCAGCACGGAAAGTTTGCGTATTTTTATAGCTGACCATATATAAGGGAAATGTTTTTGAGTGCATTTCATCAGGAATATGCAACAAAATAAATGTTTTTATCGATTTGTAGCAGAAATTTTTGTATAGCGCAAATTTGTTGAAACACACAAAAGGAGACGCTTGGCGCAGCTGTGCAAGTGTGTGTGCGAGCGAGTGTGTGTGTGCAGCAGCGGAAAAGGAAACGGAAGCGTCAACGGCAACTGAACAAAAAAAAAAACAGCTGCATTTACAATTAACACAAAATGACGCCAATGAAGCCATAAAGGAATATAACGGAAATGTTAATAGAAATATAAAAAAAAACAAAAATCGCGTCACACAAGTTCCTGCAAAGCCTTAGCAACAATAATAATAACAATAGAACAAATAATTACATACACATTTAATATATAAATACTTATAATTGAATTTCGTGCCAAAGCGTAAAATTAGAGCGCATTACGCATACGCCGTGTGTGCGCTTTTCGCTTACCGATTAGCGTCTTCGTTTACCAATTGGGCCAACTTGGTGGGGTGGCCCGTGCTGCTGTGGTCCTTTCTGCTGTTTGTGGGTGGCCCAATCGAGCTAAACCAATGCATTTGGGTGCACAACAACAACGCCCCAAGCAACAACAACAACAACGCGAGCAACAAGAGATACATCAGAGGAGGCGCCTAACGTACCGCAAAGGACGACAATGTCATCCCTGCAGCGCGAATGGCATTTACAGGTGAGCGGCAGCAAATCAACCGATCAGCGGACTGCGAGAGGGCGTGGAGTGGGGTGGGGTGTGAGAGGGTTTTCGGTTTTTCCCCTGTTGCAGCTGTTTACGTTTACGTTTATTGTGCCTAATTCGCCATTCTGGCTGACAGCTAAGGTCAAGAAACGCGTCCGATTTGCGGCCGAGTGTGAGTTTGGGCCAAGCGCAAACATATTGAGGTAGTTTGAGGCCGCTTGGCAGGCAATCAGTCTTATTTTTTACTCTCTCTCTCTCTCTCTCTCTCTCTGTTTTGGTGAGCATGCGCTCCGAACCAAACAAAGCAAATGCGTAAACAATGGCGAAAGAATGGGATTGGGTCAACCAACAAAAAACACATGTTTCTCAATTGCCCACAGGCCAAGCATTAAATAATGCCTAAATTGTAATCTATCAATATGCTGAATGAAAATATATATATAAATGAGATTTAAAAGTAAGCTAAGAAGATTAAATAGTGACAGCTGTCAATATAAATTGACTGAAGAACAAAAAAATTTGTGAAACTGAGACAACCTTTTGGCCATAAAAAAGTTTGAACAGTTTCAGAGACACCTAAAAAAAATATTGGTCACCAGAATTGAAGTTAATTAAATAAGTAAAAACGCTGCAATCGGGCGTTACCGACTGCGTTATACACGTTCACAGTCTTAATTATTATTGTTATTTTCTAAAAATTTTGGTATTTTATATTTTGTTGTGGCCGAAACATATTTTCTGTGACGTAGGAAGGAGCTGCTTAGTAATATAAGTTCCAAATTTGGTAAATTTAGCTTACAAGCTTTGGGAGATATAGGAATTTTCCGAATTTGGATGTCAATGTGGAAATAAAAAAATTAAAATTTTTGATTTGCAATTTGTGGTGCTTCGATAAGTTATCGAATTGCCAGCCTCCCAGTAGGCGTGGCACAAAAATTTGGGGATAACTATAAGCTTATATGCAAAGTTTTAAGTTTCTACCTTCAATACGGAAGATGAACAGACGGACACCAAGACGGACATTGCACACACCCAATATACTAATTTCACCTCGTGAACGAGTATAAAAGCTGTCTTCACGATTAAATTCACTCTAATCTATAAACCCATAGCCATATCCATTTCAGGTCCTTAAGGACCAACCGCAGCCCAGGCTGTTGTAACTTGCAGCAGCTGCAAAATGCTCGCCGAGCATCATCAACAAGTTGAGCCCCTGCAAATCTCTGGGCACGAGTGTGCAGTTTCAATGTCATTCGGGAGTTGCCCGAGCAACCACTCAAGCAAACACCCAAGCAACCACCCAAGCGACCACCCAACCACCCACTTAAGCAGTGGCAAAGTTTTTTCATTTCATTAGATTGCGTCAGGGCCTTGAGATGTTGCAAAATTGAAAATGTAACACAACATTGGCACTTGGACAGCGCACGTGCCCCGCGTCACGCCCTCCGTCCCCCGGCAACGTCCACGCCCACGTACACAGCGTACTTTGTATACATCCTGGCAACTTAAGCCGAAATTCCTGCTGACAGGCGACAAAACAATACGGCTTACGCTGTGGCAAGGTCAAAGGGCGTGGATGCTGCCAGCCCAGCAGCGATGAGCTCTCGGCTCATTAGTGCAGCTCGCTGTTGGTCGCTTGCAATTTGCCTAGGGGATTATCTGACGCCATCAATATACATATATATATATGTATATACACATGTGGCAGGCGACCATTAGCAGCACAGTTGACATGACGGAGCACTCGATAGCTCCAAACAAAGAGCTGCAGGATGAGTCACCTGAGACGGGACACGCGCGACTTGTGGGCGACGTCAATTAAAAGCGGAAAAAAACCCGACCGTTAAACAGCTTTCTTATTGACGTATAAGCAATACGTTATACGATTAAATGGGTCACTTTAAGCCAACTGCATTCGCCGAACAATTCAAATATATCCTTATAAACGTTCCTAAATGGTTTGCAAATGGATTTTTAAGTGCCAAAGTTTTATTTGAGTGCATATTTTTATTATCTATTAAACTAGCAGCTATAAAATTAAATACTCGAATCGTAAAAACCTAAACCAAGTTCTTAAATTGAGTTTATGACATGCGTTTAGTTGCATTAAATCAAATTTAAGTTAAATAAACGCTATATTTTTTATCAGATATAAAAATAAATATAAATTGAAAAATAAACGTAAAAATACAAATGCAGCCTGGAAAAAAGTTAATGATCGTTGCATTTCAAGCGACATTAAGAAAGCATTACATTATATTAAAAAAAAAATAATATATATATTATAGCGTGAAAAACAAATGCTGCATTGCCATTAACTTTTGAAACTCTTTTAAAACCCATAGAATTTAATTTAAAAATAAAAAAAAATTGACTTTCCAAATTGACCCCGACGTGATTTGAACACGCAACCTTCTGATCTGGAGTCAGACGCGCTACCGTTGCGCCACGGAGTCACATGTTATGATCCGGCTTTAAATGTGAATTTCAAGTGTGCGTGCTAACTAGTGCTAACTAGCTAGCGCTAGAAATCTAATATTGATTTATTGGCAAAAATGTTTCGTTGCTCGCCACGCAACAACAACAACAACAATGCATATATTATCAAAAAATATAAACGCAACAGTTGTGAGTTCCAAATAATGTGTTATCTGGCATCATAATTTCAAGTCTTATCTTTGCTCAGCTATATGAACGAAAATATATATGTACATAAATGCAACAACAATTTGCTGTCAACAAAAAGCACAATTATATTTTTAATGTGCCAGTCTAAAAGCTTTTTAAGCTTTTGTTCAAATAATTGCTGCGAGTACATTTAAAACCAGTTTATTTGCATGCAAAAAACGAAGAAAAAAAGAGCAAAAAGAATGCAAGCAACAACAAAGTGTTAATCATATAGAAAATTCACTGATAAACACATATGAGAATTTTTTATAGAACTAATGTTTTTGCACATTGATCTTATAAATAAATGAAAAAAATTAAAACGAGTAATTGCATAAATACACCCTAACAATTGTAGCTAATTTTAACCCATATTACTCATAATTTATTATGCCTTCAATTTTTCTATTTCTGTTTAAGAAACTTTTTCAAGTACTCAGCCAATATAGATAACCATTTTCAAGGCTGTTTTATAGTTGTTGTAGCTTAATAGTTGTGTAGATTTGTTGAATATCCGCCGCAATTTGTTCGGTTTGGTTGTTATCAAAAATCTACCTGGGACTCCCACGACTTCGCCCTGCCCTGCACTTGACCCTGAAAAGCTGGCGACTGCCAATTGCATGGAAAAAGCCAAAAGGAAAATGGAAAATAACCAAACCATGCAGTTGTTGATGTCGGCGGGGCGGTGTGCGGGCTAATAGCCAGCAGCAACAGTAACAACAACAACAACGACACGAAACTTATTGCATCGATTTAACAAAACGAACTTTTAAACCACAACAATAAAACATTTGCAAATAGTTGTAGTTGCAGATAATTACAACAAAATATGTGGCAAAGACGTTGGCAAAGGCTATGAATCAGCCCCCGGGGTGGAGGGGGAGGGGGTTGTTTATATGAAATATGTGTGGGTAGCTTGTTGATGGTGGTTGCTCGGCCTGTTTGCCAAAGGATTAACCCAATTAAAAGCTTATGTTTGGCCTAAAATTAAATGCTGAGTCACGCTATATTCGAATTGTTGATTTACAATTAAATACCTGAGTAAATAGACAAATTTAATAAACTTACTAAAATTGTAGCAAAGTCATTTTTTGCAGTCGGTAAAAAGAATATTCAAATACAATAAGGATTGTACTGTCAACATAATATTAATTAATAAGTTCATGTATTAAATTGTTAGAATGAAATTGCTTATAGACAATTGAGAGCTTCAAGATTCAATTAAATATTAAATTTTATATATAATAAAACTCGACATAAAAAATGCGACAGAAAAAAATTCGAAAATATAAAATTTTTTATTATAGCAAATTTTAGGCTATAGCCTGAAAAATTCAACCAAAGTGCAGACAGTGAAAAAAGTTAGGAAACATCTATTAATCTTGAAAAATGTATATTTTTACTGCTGTCATTCTGACAGTTAAGAAAAATATTATTTAATTACTAAAATATTAAGAGCACAAATAAAATCTGTTAAATTGGACTTTTGTTTGCCGAAAGGGTTAACTCAATTAAAGCCAAATATATGGAATACATTAGGGGCCTGTCGGCGATATCGCATTCCCAGCGGCTGGGGTTAGGTTCGCGTGCCAATGGGGCATTTGTTGGGGCTACGCAAATCAGGGCTAAGTTGTTGCTTCCTTAATTTGTCGACAGATTTGCGCTGTGATTTATGCGGTTTTAATGGTTTTGCGTTGTGTGCATTTGCAGGGTTCACGGGGATCGGTTTACTGCGCGAGTGAACCGGACCCAGCTGGTGGAGTCCAGTACGAGTCGGGAGGGCTCATTCTCAACGGCACCGCCGGCGCAGGCAGCAATGCCGTCGTCGGCGGCGGCGGCGGCGTTGCCGGTCAGCCCACCAGCGGTTCGCTGTTCTCAGTGGTATCCGCACCGCCCGCACCGCTGCCCAGTGTGCCCGCCGCGGCAACGGTGGCCCTGGCCCAACTGGATGTCAAGCAAATGGAGGCGCTATGCGTGCCAACGCCGTCGCCGTGCGCCTCGCCAGCGCTGCGACCCGCCACGCTCAGCCTGGATGCGCCCTGCTGCCCGCGAACGCTGCACGCCAGCCTGCTGGAGCATCAGATCTCCGAGCTGGAGGAGGACGACAATGAGAACCTGTTGACCGTGTCGAGCATAACGGCCCGCCCGTTGATAGCCAAATCACATGAGCTGCGCACCAGTCGCAAGCAGCAGTCTTCGGGCACCGCGCGCGCCAAGTGCCTGAAGCGGGCCAAGGAGCTGGAACGACCGCCGGCACGGCGCAGCAAGCACCTGGCCAAGGATCGCGACTCATCCAGCAGCACGACGGAAAGCGGTGGTGGCGGCGTCGGCGGCGGCAGCGGCACCGGCAGCGGCGGCGCAGTTCCCGAACCGCCCGACGGCGGCTACGGTTGGTTCATTGTCTTTGGCGCCTTCTCCGTGCAATTCTGGGTCGCCGGACTGGTCAAATCGTACGGCGTACTGTATGTGGAGATCATGGAGACATTTCCCAGTTCCACGGCCACGGTCGCCTCCTGGATACCAGCCATACTGTCGGCACTGTGCCTGGTCCTAGCACCACTCTCGAGCGCTCTCTGCCAGCGTTTCTCCTGTCGCTCTGTCGTCTTTGTGGGCGGCATCTTCTGTGCCCTGGGCATGATACTCAGCTACTTTGCCACTAGTCTGCTGCACTTGCTCTTCACATTTGGCATTCTTACAGGTGAGTTTTTATAACAAATTTACATTTGTTTGTATGGCTTTATTACTCTCAAAGTCTCATATAATTCTTTATAAAAATTTAATTACCAATGTAATTACTTTTGTCTTCTTAATTTATTAATGAATGTAATCATAATATTAAAATGCAGTAACTAAAATACTCAGTTACCTTAATAATTAAAATATACAAATAATAATTAAAGGTGTAATTTTTGAGTAATTTAGATATTGGTATTTAATTACCAATAATCATAACGTATAATAATAAAAACTTTGTAATTACTAAAGTAATTATTAACATATATAACGTAATTCTATCAATCCGTCTAGGAATCGGAGGTGGCCTGTCGACCACGCCCGGCATCGTGATTGTCTCGCAGTATTTTGACAAGCATCGAGCGCTGGCGAATGGGATCTGTGTGTCCGGGACGGCAGCCGGCAGCTTTGTGCTGCCCATACTGATCAAACATCTGGCGGAGAATTGCGGTTTCCACGGCACCCTGCTCATCCTCGGCGGCTGCATGCTGCACGTGTGCGTCTCGGCCACGCTTTACCGACCACTCAGCGCCTATGCGGAGCAGGCGCAGGCACAGGATGCGACCGTTAGCAAGCCCGTGAGTGATGACATCAATCCCAGCACGACGGGCATGCTGACCACGTCGACGTACTTGGACACCTGCGAGGTGGGTGCCAAGGAGCTCAACGACAAGTTCATTGAGCATCTGTTTCTGGAGGAGTGCAAAAATAACTTGAACTACTACGCCAGCAAGCAGACAGGTGAGTTTTAGTCAAAGATTCGATTGATTGACTGATTGATTGATTGATTGACAGCGCAAGATAAGTCGGCGCAGGAGAGCGATGATGAGGTGAAGGACATCATTGGCGAAACCACCTTCATAAAACCGATGAAGAAGGTGCGCAGTTCCGGTCTGCTGCACTCCGTGGAGGACCTGAGCACCGACTCCACTTGGGTCTATCGGAAGCACTCCGGCACAGATTCGAATCGCGGCAGTCGACGGCGTCGCAATGTGTTTGCCAACGACGAGACGATCAGCAAAATACAGGCACACCTCGAGAAGCCCCTGTCCCCGCCCAGCGTGGTCAGCCGCGGCCTCAGCAAAAGCATGGAGATTCCGACACCCGTCAGCAATCTCGGCGACCTGAAGCAGCTGCAGCCACAGCAATCGGATGGCAGCATACTCGACTCCCAGCTGCTGGATTCAACGGCCGTCTACGATGACTACGATGACGACGACGACAACGATGCCGCCGATGTGGATGACGATGGGCGCCAGCTGAAGCGCAGCTGCTGTGCCCGCATCGAGATGTATCTCGACATTAGCCTGCTGCAGGAGCCCAGCTTCATTCTGATGTGCCTCTCCGTAACGCTCATGTCCGTCGGCTGTCCCTACATGCTCTACTATCTGCCCGCGCATGTCATATCCATTGGTGCGTACAGCTACTGCTCAAATACATACATATCTATCGAGTCAATTGCCAACAAGTTAATTTAGAAAATAAATATGTATCGATTTTAAATATAGAATCGATATTAATGGAAAATCATGACCAGAAAGCCATCAAAAATTAAAATCGGTTCGGTTTTCACAAATTTATGGGTGTTTTAAATATGAGACCTATGGGTCCGAGAGCTTTACATGTCCAAATATTTCTCAATTTTGCCAAGTTTTTTGACAAAAAATTTGACCCCCTCAGAATCAGGTTAAATGTTGTTTTTTATACTATTTGTGACCAGAAAAATCGACTAAAAATGCAAACTCACAATTTTAAAATTTGAAAAAATTTTTTGTCAAAATTAACAAGGGGGAGTACATGCTTTTTTCCAAAAATGTAAAAAAAAAATTTTTTTTTAAATCATATAAACCTTTTTTGATTTCAGGCTACAATAAGAGTGAGGCGGGGTATTTGGTCGCCATTAGCGCAGTTCTGGACCTTTGCGGTCGCCTGGGCCTTGGTTGGCTATCGGATCTGCAGCTGTTCGATCGCAAAAAGACATATACACTATGGTAAGTAAATAGTTAAAATACACATGTCTCAGGTAGACTAGAAAATCAGAAAGAAATAAATGTTGCTTATCAGATATACATATCGAGAACTATAGTGTTAGTCAATCAAACTTACTACATAAATTTTAAATTTCTCGAATAACTTAAATCCTTGATATGAAAATTAATCTTATGAATTTCAAATTAGATAGACAAGTTTTTTAAACGAATAGTTCAAGAACATATAAATGACTTACAATTATGCTTAAATTATTTTCAAATATCTAAGACATGTAATCCTGCGATCATTGATTTAATTTGAACACTTATGACTTTTTTCATTTATATTCGTAGCATTTTGGGTGCTGGATTGGCCGTGCTGACAATACCCTTTGCAAAGACCTTAATACTGGTGGGGCTCTCCGCGGCCGTATACGGACTCTGCCTGGGCAGTTGGTATGTGCTGATGCCCGTGCTGCTGGCGGATGTGTTTGGGACGGATCGGATTAGTTCGAGCTATGGATTGGTGCGGATGTTCCAGAGCATTGGGGCGATATCGGTGCCACCGCTGGCGGGTCTGCTGCGTGATCTATCCGGTGACTATGAGATCTGTTTCTACTGCATGGGCTCCTGCATGGTGCTCGGCTGCACGCCAATGGTGGTGTGGACCATTTTGGAGGCACGGAATCATCGGCTGTTCGTGCAGCGCGATGAGGATGAGTGCGATGACGAGGAGGAGGAGGCCTAGAGGCCAAGTTCTTGGTTCTGTTTGTTGCTTAGCCGTTTATCAAATATATGTTGTTCGTGTTTTTCGTAGCGTTTACAGTTAGAAACATGTTTTCCATAGCAGTACAAAAAACAAATTGAAAAAAGAAAACAAATACAGCCTGAGTTCGAATGCCTCACCGATAACGTTGATACTCTTACTGATACTCTATAAAAACACACACACACACGCACACACAGAAACCGATGCAACATTTACTTTACTCAGAACACGCTCTTTTCATCTAAACAAGGCAACACTTGAGTACGATCCTAAGTTGCTCGCGTATATATATACACATATATCATCTGCCTGCTTATCCTATGCAATATTTGCAATAATTGTGTATTTAATAATGTTATCCCAAAAACATGAAAAGCACCGAAAGTTGCGCAAAGAACTGAGTTAAAAAGACATGAACACCAAAATAAAAATAAAAAAAAATAACAAAAGAAATTCCAAATAATATCCATATATAACTTTATAATACAAATAAATTGTATTCGATAATAATGTACGAATACATACTTACATATATGTTTGTGTGTATGTATTTTTATGCCTAAAATACAAAATATATGTGACTATACTTAGCTGTAGGTTTACACGATGATCATCATCAAAATACACACACAAAAACCAATCAAACACTTTCCAGTTCGTATTTCCTTCGTATTGAGAAGCGCGTAGAGAGGCTATCAGCAAAACTACTTATTATTGAAAATGTTTAACAACTGTATCAAACAATTTAAAGATCAATTTCTTATGGTCATCCTACAGCATTACATTAATCTAGTTGTATAATAGTTGTTGTGAGACATTTACCCAAACACGAGAGAATTAACAAAAATAAACAACTATAAAATTGAATACTTGAAATCGTTATTTGATTGAGTAGAATTGCAATCCTACACAAAATATTATTTTTAAAAATGATTATATGATTTTGTGGAATAATTGTTACATTTTTTAGTTATGATCAACGCGTATAGTATGAAAGGGTGTGAAAAAAGGCTGTGATCTATTTCACTCTGTGGGTGTTTAAAAAAATTAATATAGATCAAATTTATAATTTAAATTTAATCCTACAAAAATTATAAGTATGCAACCTATTTTATATATTATTAAATATTTTCTATTTATTAATTTAATATTTAATAATCATTTCCTCAAAAGTACAAATGTGATCAATCATGCTTTAAAATTTTTGTTTTATTTATTAACTTTATCTTACGTTCGCAGTTTACATTTTATCTAACTTTTCGTATTACAAAAAGTTCTTTGACTTCGAGCAACCTTATCTTTTATTGGATTTCGTCACTTTTCTTACTAACACTTTACTATTATTTTCTAATCAGCGCACGTTGGTTGATAAGAAAATAATCGCCAAACTAACTGATATAAAAATAAACAATAAATGTTTATATATTTATTGTAAACTACATTTCGTACAGTGAATAATTATATATTCAACTGTTAATTATTGTTGAGAAAATATATAAAAATATTTAACAACATTAGAAGAAAGCTTTTCGATCAAATTGAAAGCTTTGGTTTAAATGGAAAAATGTTGAAAATGGTATGCTACGAACAATAATATTACATATAGAAGAAAATTTCATAACAATAAACAACAAAATTTTTCTAGTCCCGAATTTCGTAAAATTCACAAAAAATAAATAATTGAATTAAATATTCAAAAGCCAAAATTTGAACATGAGACGTGAGTGGAATATAAAATCAGATCAAACACAATGCCCATAATTATTTATAGCCACAATGTAAGCCAGGGTTAATGATGGGCAGTTGCAGATACAATTACAGTTAAACGTGATGTACACATAACAGTTGTTTAGTTATAGCTAATGGATAGATACTGTGAGATCTCATGTCGACACTCAGTATTTTGGGTGTGTTGAAATATCAAACTCTCAGGCATTTAAAAAGCAAAAACAAAAAATTTTTTCAAAAACATGATTTATACCGATAATTGTTGCTGTTGCATTGAGCTTAAATGTGGCTGCATTATTATAGCCATTGTCGATGTGATAATGCGCGGCGTGGATCGTTTTTTTCTGGATCGTAAGTAAAGTTCAGATTGTAAGCCCTATTATAGAGATATGCGAGTTAATATTCTCAGGCGACTCTATGCTGGGATATGCGGCGCTTATCATAAGCGGCATTTATCTCCTATGCTCCATAGTTCTGTTGATCGGATCACTGCTGGTGTGTATTTAGAAAATAACGATAACAATGTGAATATATTAACACTCATTTCCATTCAGGGCTTACGCCTGCTGCTATTGCCATACATATTTGTTGCCCTCGCACATGTCCTAATTTTGGCTTGGGAATGCGCCTATGTCGTCATTGTGGACGAATTCTATGATTTCGTAATATTTGATATTATTGAAGCGGGTAAACAAATATGATATATATACTTTATATAAATGCAGGTTTACTCAAAATATTTTCAACAGTTCTCAGCTTATACTTTTGCCTGGTTGTTTATTCGTACTACGATATATTGCAAATTTCAACTGACCACCATTAAATGGATCTGGCTATGTTTATATATATTTTATATATAATTGATTCAAAATTTGTTTATAAAAATACCTATTCTTTCTCATTTTAGAGCATTATTTTTGGTTTTTTCCTAGCAAATTTTACTAGATAAAACAAAAAGAAAAAAAATCTGAACACAAAATCTGATATATATTTTCCAGAGTTTTGCCTTTTATATTTTCTAGCCCTTAAACTGAAGGAATTATATGCATATGATCCATATTGATATTTGCATTTATTTTTATAATCTTATCTCTTTTTTTTCAATTTTTAGTATAATTACTGAGCAGATGTATTCAGATATTCAAATTTACATATATGTATATATATATATGAACTATCACCCGTATAAAAACGACAGATTTATTTTTGAAGATTTCTTCGTTTAATTGTGACTATAAATAATATTTACACATGTTTAGTTAGAGTCTTAGGGATGGGCGCTTTGGGGCCTGGTCACTAGAACTGCTCCAGGGTGCGTGGTGCGGGCGGTGCGCCGTACTCATCGGCGGGCGCGGCGGGCGGGCCGTATTGGGGGGCGGGTTGTTGTTGCTGCTGTTGCTTGTACTTGATGAAGTACACCTCGGGCTTGCTGGGCTCTGTGGGCGCCGGCGTTGGCAGAATGACCGGCAGCTGCTCCTCCGGCTTCTTGACCAGCACGTAGACCAGGGTCTTGTGCTCATCCTGCACGGGCGGTGGCAGCACCTGGCGCACTGGCGTTGGCGGATTCGGCGCCTTGATGAAGATGATCTTGTAGTGCTTTTTGGGCACGGCCGTTTGTATGGGCGCCGCGGCGGGATACAGTTCCGGCTCCTCGGGCGGCACATGCACGTACACGTTCTTGGTGACAATCGCCTCGGCCGCGGGCGCCGCCGGCGGGCCGTAGAACGCGGCGGGCGGTCCATAGGCGGGCAACGGCTGTGCCGGCGGCGGTGGACCGTATTCCTTTTGCGGTGCCGGTGCACTATACCGTGGCCTTGGCGGCTCCGGACGTGCCACAGCGGCGGCCACATAGGCTGCCAGGACGAAAATCAACGCAACTTGTGTCTTCATTGTTCGGATCAGCTCGATGGCACAAACTGAAATGATTCGATTGTGGCAGGTCATCGGCGCATTTATATCTATACCAGAGTATACGCTTTTTTCGATTTTGATTGCAATTGTGATCAGCGCTCGTGTTTGTATAACCCCCTTCCGACTCTTTGCATAATATTTCTGATGGCTTCCCAATCGTTACGAAGGCGTCTTCGTCGTCGTCGTCGTCGTCGTCATCATCGTTGCCCACTTCGCATACAAATGAGGTTCGCATTTTGTGCCCAATTTCGTTTTCGATATTTCGAATACTGAAAATGAAATTGCAAACACAAACGGTTGACACCCCCCTCCGCCACCCCGCCCCGCCCCTACTAAACCACACCCCCCGCTGCAATATGACATCAGGCGGGCACGTTCTGTGCCTTTCCTGGACTTCCCGGCCTTTATTTTTTTGTTTTTTCGTTGAGCCTCTGTTTGCCAAAAACAATTAAAAGCCGATTGCGTTGTGCACCGGTTGTTATTTATGACATAACACCTGTAATGCTCGAAAATACCGTTGCTAGGCCATGGACGGTCAATGCAACCGATTTTCAGTCGGCAATACGTTATGTTGATCATTTCATATGTCGTTTTAAGCCTACGCTGAAATATGCTTAATATAATACAGGGTGTTCTTGATTTTTTTATACTCGTTCGCAGAATGAAAATTGTATATGCGTATTGCTATCTGTTCGAATGAAGCTAAAGGCATGCAACTTGGGATTTATACTCGTTTATACCCACGTCAGATAATGTGTTAATATTTTTTGGATACGCCCACTGGGGGCGTGGCAGAACTGTAAAATTTATAAATCGCCCACAGCTAAAAATTGTGCTGACAAAAATAATAATTAAGAATGCATTTGTATTTTATTATATGTAATCTATATTAATTATATATTTTACAAACAAGGCAGTCGCCCTCAAACATACTTCAACTCAACTTTGCTCAAAACATAGTATTCCAAGTCAATATTTAATAACGTTTTTCTAAAATTGTATACACACAATTGATACAATTGCCATCAAATACAACACAACAGTCAAAATTAGTATTGGACCTAACTGTAATTGCATCAATCGTTAAGCCAGGAAGAATACCTCTGCATCCAACAAGATGATTTATTTGCAGTATTGTTGTTTCTGGATCGATTTGCGTATCGGGACTATAATCATCGCGATCAGTGATATTATAATGGATTTAGTATTTGGCATTTTCATAGCGATATTTGGCGAATCGGGTAAGTTGTACTTTTCTACATAAACATAATATATAGATATATATAAATATGTATTTAATTTACAGGTTCTCCCGATCTTTGCCATAAGTTGTTTTGTGTCTTTATGCTGATTCACTTGGTGTCAGCCGCATTACTATTGTATGGAGCTATAAAGGTATGTATGTACATATATATAAATTGTCTGCGATTGTTAATGTTAATATCATTTCAGCTACGTCCTGGCTTTATGCTTTTCTATATAATACTCACATTAATCAAGATATTTGCTATGATCATTTTGTTCATAGCTGACCTAATACTGCTCATCTGGGTGGTAGTTATCATACTCTATGTGATCATGTTCGGTAGGTACCTGAATATATTTACATACATATTACCAATATTTTTATATATATATTTTTTTTTATATAGTTCTTGGCATATATTACTGGCTAGTCGTCTATTCGTTTTATGCAGCGCTCGGCGGCGATCTCTTCATCTGAGTTGTGTGGATTCGTCGCTGTCATCAAATTCTAATCTGTATGTCAACTATTTTTCTTTGCCTTACAAATCATGACAATTACGAAATATACGAACTATACCAAAAAAAATAAATCAATAAAAATATATAAAAAAAAAACACACACACAAAATTATTTAAATTCCAGTATTTAGAATGCGAAATTTGCGATTAAAACGTTTTTGCTTTATTCTTAGTCTGCGCATTGGCTGTTTCATTATAGCCTCCGTCGATATTCCACTTAATGTTTACTACATATTTGTACTAGATGGTAAATCGTTTTCATTTTAATCAAAATTGATAAAACATAATTTTCTTATCTTTATCTACTTCTTCTTTAATGCAGATAAATACATAACACGAGCTGAACGCGCAATGTCAATTTGCCACTGCATCGCATGTTTCATGTTGCTGGTCGGAGCTTTAGCAGTAAGTTAAATTTAACAGCTGCTTTAATCGATGGATGGTATAAAATATCCTAATGTCAGTGAAAATGGGTACAAAGAGTAGAATCTTTGTGTGCAAAAGTATGTAAAGGGCAGGAGAAGGCATCTCCGAACCCATAAAGTGTATATATATATATATATATATTCTTGATCAGGACGACGATTTAGCTGATAAGCTGATTTAGCCATGTCCGTCTGTAAGAACGTATATATCATACGCATTCGATATCTATATACAATCGATATATATATAACGTATCGATATATATCTAATCGATATCAACCTTTTGTTTTAAACTGCAACGTTCTTATTTATTTATTTTTTTTGTGCTCCTGCAGCAATCGACGGTTTTGTTGGTATTCTATTTGATCACCAGCGTGATCAATGCCGGCATGAGTGTCTGTATGATTGTAGTGTCCATTATCGATTTCGAACCGAATCGCCTGTACGTGATAATATTGAGCTCCTTTGTCGTATGTATGTGCCGCAAATTTGGACTATTCGGATTATCAAAAGTAATTCTATTTCATTACAGGCTTCAACTTATATAGTTGGATCGTTGTGTACTCATATTTTTGCCACATAAATTATTTGTATGAGGATGAAGAGTGAACGCTTATAAAATCGGCAATCTTTTTACTACAGGATCATGCGTAAAAATAGCGAAAAGATTGACGATTTTATAGTTAGTAACAAATTAAATAAAACACAGATGTGTACGAATATTATAAAAAATTTCTTATGAATATTTTATTCAAACTAATATTTAAACAGCCGGTAATTCGTTTTCAGTGTAAAATTTACTGTCTGGCAGCACTTCCAAATGTATGCAAAATTCAAAAATAAGGTGGCAACGCTGCAATACTCTTATCAGTAAGTTAAGCTGCTGACTAAATTTACATTTCGCTCAGAAAGGAACAGAAACAACACTCAAAATGCAATTAAATTGCTAATGTTAATGTTTAATGTGAAATTTAACGACTAATATGATTATATAAATTAGCAGACAACTTTAAAAACTATTTGCAGTCTCTTTCGCTTACGGCGCTTTTTTTTTGTTGTTACCCACAAGGCAATGGAAGTGGCATCTTAAGCATAATCTCCAAAAACATATTTGGTAGTCATTGTACTGGTCATCGACGGTACTTGCCCATCCCTATAATAAAAACAATAAATATTATCAAATATCGGAGGAATCAAGTTGAATCACAAACTAGACTCACTGGGTATAGCTCTTAACCAAACCTATCACATCTTTCATAATGGTTTCAATGTCCACATTGGGCTTCTTGATCAGGGTATCGCACAGTGTTTGGATGAAGGGTGTGCCAGTCGTCAGGCGATAGGAGACGTAACCCTCATAGGTGCTGTAGCACTTAAGAATCTCGCTTGGATTACCGTGAGGCTGTTGGGTGAGAATAATGTGTTTAATACGCACATCGATGAAGAAACAGAAATATAACTGTTACCTGAATCGCATCAGTCTTGAACCCTCCAATCTCTCTGGCCCCTTTGCAGGCCTGCACGAACATAATCTTCGGCTTGTCGATCAGCGAGCGATTTCGCAATATGGGAAAGAGGATATCGTCGTCCAGTTTGTATCCACCATCCTTGGCGGCAATGGTGTCATTACGCTGGCCATGGCTCAATACGACCACAACCAATGCAGAGCGATCGTCAAAATTTGTATTTTCCACTACGTATTGCAAAACGGGTTAATATATTATAATTTTTATACAAATACTACAGTAATATTCTCTTTTCTTCCTTTGTTAAGAACTTTGTTGGGTTTTTATTCTATTTACTGAGTACTTAGCTTTAAAAGCCAAATAATCATTGCTTAACATTCAACCTTTTGTTGAACAGCTGTTAATAGAAGTTATTTAAGAAAATATTGTCTGCAGACTGCTACTTAACATTATTTGTTCAGCAAAGCAATAACAGCCCTCCTCTGCGATTCTCATGAATTCAAGTAGCGCCTGCAGACTTCAGGTGGCATTTAAGTGAAGTGTGTGTGTTTTTTAAAAGTATATTTGTAACGTGTGTGAAAAGTGTAAGTCTCTCAGTCTCTTTTTATATTTCTCACTAATTCTATCATTACCGCTCTTTTACTGTCATACTCTCCCCCCCCCCCTAACTCCTTCTCTTTTTATATTTATTCCCCTCTCTCTTACTGTACGTACCCTCTCTCTCTCTTTACTCTGTCTGCCTCTCCTACTCTCTCTTACCGTCTCTCTCCCACTCTCTCTTACTCTTTCTTACTCTCTATCTCTCTGTCTCTATCCCTCTTTGTATTACTCCCTCTCTCTCTACCTTTCTCTCTTCCCTCCCTCTCTCTCTCTCTCTCTCTCACACTCCCTCTCTCTCATACTGTCTCTCTTTCTCTTCGTCTATCTCTATCTCTCTTACTCTCTCCCACTTTCTGTCTTTTACTCCGTCTCTTTCTCTCTCTCTCCACTCTATCTTTACTCTCACTTTTTTTGATGACTCTCTTTCTCCCTCCTCTCTCTTTTACTCTCTCTCTCCCCTCCCTCTCTCTTTTACTCTCTCTCTCTCCCTCCCTCTCTCTGTCTCCCTCTCTCTCTCTCCCTCCCTCTCTCTGTCTCCCTCTCTCTCTCTCTCTCTCTCTCTCTCTCTCTCTCTCTCTCTCTCTCTCTCTCTCTCTCTCTCTCTCTCTCTCTCTCTCTCTCTCTCTCTCTCTCTCTCTCTCTCTCTCTCTCTCTCTCTCTCCCTCTCTCCCTCTCTCCCTCTCTCCCTCTCTCCCTCTCTCCCTCTCTGTCTCCCTCTCTCTCTTTACTCTCTCTCTCCCTCCCTCTCTCTTTCCCTCTCTCTATTTCTCTCTCTCTCTCTCTTTCTCCCTCTCTCTCTCTCTTCCTCTTACTCTCTCTCTCTCTCTCTCTCTTCCTCTTACTCTCTCTCTGTCTGTTTCTGTACATCTAAAGCAATCTTTTACTTACAGTCACGCACAGTGCTCTTGATCGTGTTAACAGTTGCATTTTCGACGACTTTCACCACACACTTGAACTCCTTGAAGGTTTTCTTCAACGATTTGACATCCTCGGCGCTGCCCTCCCGCTTCTCGTTGCCATTATCGAATTTGTCGTGATTGAAGATGACCACATGGGCTGCTTTAAGTTTTTTCTTTATCGGCTTGGGCTTGGGTATGACGACCAACGGTTCAACGGGCTTCAACTCGCAGCGTGCATCTCTGACTGACGCAGCCATTGGATAACGTTTGGGCACTGCACCATTGGAATTTATATTGGAATTGAGGCTTACGAATGGCTTCGGACTCAAGGAGGAGGTCGTGCTGGTTACTTGTTTGGACAGGCCAGAGCTGCTTACTATGGGTTTGGACAGCACGGAGCTGGTGGCAGTGCCCGATTTAGCATATGGCGACACGTAGCTGGAGTCGAACGGTTTTAGGGCAAACGGCGTCACAGTTGGCTTAGAAATGGACGAGGAGCTTGAGCTTGTTGAGGAAGATGTAGTGCTCGGCTTGGGCGGCGGCCATGCGCTGGTGCTGGGCTTAAGCACCACCCGATTGGTCTCCACATGCTGGGTGACAGTGCGTCCCTGCTTCTGTGACATGGTCGTGTGCTCCACCTTGGCCAGTGTGCTGGAGCGCCTGGGCTCCGATGTGCTGGACTTGAACGAGGGATTCGAACGCAGCGCGACGCCATTTAAACTGGATGAACTGTTACGTTTGTTGGCCCCAGTTGAGGAGGCATTTTTCATGTTCAGCTGCCCCATTAACTGCTCCAGTTCGGCTGTGCTTGGCGTTCGACGCGTTATTATTTCCGTCACACGCGCCTGCTGCGTATGCGTCACCGTTTGACGTGTGGAGACATACGTTACGGTGTTTCTGTTATTATCAAAAATTGTTGAATTCTGCACGGCCGTATTTGTCGTTTCGGTGGCCGCGCTCGTTGTTTTCACCCGGGTGCGCGGATCCTGCGACGCCAGCGCTTGATTGCTCGTTGAATTGGAGCCGGCGGCATTATCGGTGGACTTTTTTTTATTCCACCAAACCATTGTCTTCTACACGATTCGCTGTCTCTGTCACACTTTCTCGGCCGCTCCAACTTGACTGCAAAACGCGCACTGCGCTGTGCTCTGTTCAACGTTCCAGAAGACACTGAATGACCGCAAAGCTTTTACGCCGATGAGGCGAATATGAGCAAAGTAAAGTTTTCGCCCTCGCTCTCTTTTCTGTTGGATCGCTGTGGCGAGAATTCTATGCATTGAAAAGAGTGAATTTTAACTACATCTCGTCTTAATATTACTCATAGCTCAATCGTTATCTATTGCAGAGAGGTAAAAAGCACCTTAGCCGTGAGTAAGCCCCCAATTGGGGTATGTTAATGCATATGCATTTAATATGGGAACTTTCTTTAAAAATCACAATATTACTTCCTGTAACAATTAAATAAATAAATAAATGAAAAGGCTATAAAATAAATAATAGCAATACTTTTTACAAATCTCAACTATAATTGAAATACTCTCGTTAATCATTTTCATAATTTTATACATACATATATAAGCAAATGCATGAAGCGAAATTAACACTTCCAGCTTGCTTATCAACCGATTTCCGAGTTCTATATTGTTTATATATACATATATGTATGTACATACATATATTTTGAGTTTGTATCAAAAGTAAATTTAACAATGAGCTAATCATGCACATGTACAATATTTCTACAGTGAATGCCCAATAATTTTTGACTCTCAAAAATATAACTTTTTCAGAAACTAAATAATTAATTATGTTATTTTTATTAATATTTAACAATATATATACATATAGTTTTTAATTTAATTTATAGAGTTGTTAATTTTTTTTGTAATATAAAAAAATAAATAATTTTAATTTTAATTTTAGAAAATAATTAAATTTTAAATTACCAGAATTATCTCAGCAGCCAAAAAGTTATTTTTTGCGAGCGTCCATTATACTCTTTTTTAACTCATTAAACAAAAATTCCAGCAAAACAAAAAAAAAGTGAAGGTCGTTGCCATAATATGCAACTAATACATATACACAAGTAATGCATTCATACATTAACTATAAATGGTTATAACCCATGATAAATCCATACATAAATCTACATTAAAATCACAATCACTACTACAACATACATGGATAAAGTAATTTGCAAAAAAAAACTTTAAAAAATATGTATGTACATATATTCTAATGTGCAGCAACAACAATTTAACGCGTGAACAAAAAAAAGTAAATTTGGAAGCTTCGGTAAGTTTTCTTTGTTTATTGTTTTGTTGTCTCTTTCATACTAACTGCTGATTTATTATCAATTTTTTTCTTATTTTTTTAACAAAGCTCAATTTCCAAGAACTGTCGCGCGCATAAAAAGATCAAAAGCACCATAAACAAACAAGAGCGCCTCGCATCAGCTTTGCGCTCTTAAACGCCGCCGCTCTTCGCAGTGAGAGCTACGCTCGCCGCTGCGCTGCGCTCTTAGCCATTTCTTTTTATTGATTTTCAGTAGCAGCGTTTCGACGCAGTCGACGTCACGAAATAAAACAAATACGATTGCAAAAGAAAGCTCTCCATTGTACTCTGATGTTTAAAGACGTTTTAAAAATTTCAGTGCTTCGAGAAACGTAGCATCGAGCGGTGAGTTTGAAACATTTGTCCCGTGCACGGCGCGAAAATTAAACCCATAACAGCTGACAAGTGTTGAAAGGAAAATTGTGTTAAAAATTTAAAGATGTCTGCAAGTTTTCAATTATTACTTTTGTGGTTTTGATTATGTCAAATAAGAAAATTGCACAAATGATTGTTGAATGCAGTTGCCGATAAGATAATGACAATTGGTTTGCATTGTCAGCCGGCTTATCACCGGCTAATAATTCCAGACATGCAGATAACCTTTAAAATTATCCAAGGCCAATAACATTTTAACAAGCTGCCAAAGTTCCCATATATGCACCTTATGCATTACAAATGTGCTGATTTAACAATTATAAGGCTGTCGAAATTGGAGACCCTACTTATTTTTGCATTGACTGCATTGATTGATTGATTGAGTGTTGGCGTTCAAGTTGCAAGTTTCATTTGCCAGCAACTATTCAAGTTTACGTCAATAAACATTCATAATTGATGGTGTGAAACGTTCAACTGTCGCATACTTTAATAAGGCACTCTGGCAACATGCAACAATTTGTATCAATTGGCAACACGATTGCATGCGCCTTAACAGACATGCAATTTCCCGGATCTTCGATCAACTGTATTCCAGTTAAATTCGCTTGTACCAAGTGTAAAGGCAAATATTTTAATTAATATTGTCAGTTTTATATCTTTATCAGTATATAAACAAATGATATTATAATTGTTCGTTTATGTTCGTTTCAACCTTAAAAATTTAAATAGATTTTTAAAAATAGGAGACTTTTGAAAAGATTAAAATAATGTTCAATATATCAAAAAATATATTCTTTGTATTAAATATACATAAATTAAAATTCTTTTATTTCAAAATAGAAAATTTTTAAATTCTTACATTGTGTTTAAAAACAGTTAACAATCGAAAGTAAAAAAAAACTGTTTTCTTCGGTTAATCAACGATCTTACAAACATACAAAACATATGCGCTAATTAACTTCGTTTTCATTCAAGACTTTGAGCCGATTGTTTGCTGTTGTTACTGATATATGAATTTATTAAGGCCAAAGACATCTCATTCTAAGCATTATACACAAGTATAATACCCATTACAATAGAAAATATATAAACAAATACTTAGAAAGTTCAAAAAAAAAATATTCAGAATTTTTTTATAATAAATACGCGCATTTTTCTCCAACTAATTATTTTAAAACTGAGTATGATTTAAGCTCCTTAGAATATAACAACCGTTAATGCACGTTGTTTCTGCGGCGACGTCACACGCTCATTTGGGGATATCCCACTGACACACACACACACAAACAAACTTTTTCGCTCCATTTTTGTTGCGCTCTTTTGCTCAGCCGCTCTCAGCTGTTTTACCTCGTGCTATGAAAAACATAAAGAACTTTACCAGTTTTAGGTTAGCGCCGTATTTCACCTTAAAGTTCACCACACCGTAAAGGCTCAATTTATTATTACGATTCTTTTACTAAATGTGGGGTACCGCATACACAGCAACTTATTATTTAACCGCGCTCTGAAGCTACATTTATGTGCATTGCATTCGCATTTGTTTGTTTATTTAACAGAGCAAATAAACAGACACGTGCTCGGCCGATCAAAACAATATTGGCTAGAATTTTTTCACTGGTGGCAACGCCGCGAAACTTTGCAAGCCTGCCAGAAAATGGCAGCCCCCGTCGCCGCCATGGACTTTGACGATATACTCAAGCAAATCGGCGAATTCGGTCGCTATCAGAGAGTTAACTATATGCTCATCTGCCTGCCCGTGCTCTTCGCGGCCGCGAACAGTCTGTCTTATGTGTTTACCGCCGGCACACCAAAATATCGCTGCCGCATCGACGAATGCGACGCGGACGAGCTGCCGCTTTACCAGACAGATTGGCTGGACGTTGCCATACCAGGCACGCGGGACAAGCACGGCTACTTTACGCCAAGCGACACCTGTCTGCGCTATGCGGCAAACGACAGTCACGTGCAACAATGGCCGTCGACCGCTTGCAACGCCTCGATGTTCCTGCCGCAGCAGCCGCAGCGCTGTCGGGAATTTGTGTACGACAACGGGGAGCACACCATAGTCCAGGATTGGCACCTGACGTGCAGGGAGAACGCTTGGAAGCTGGCATTTGTGGGCACCACACACTTTGCCGGCCTGGTGGTGGGCACCGCTCTATTCGGCTATCTGGCCGATCGGTGAGTGATAAATTTACAAAAATATTTTCAATAATTTAGTTTACGGTTTAATTTCGTTTGTGAACGTGGTTTTCGTTGATTACCTAATTTAAAAAAAATAATAATATTCAATAAATGTTTTAATAGTTGTATACTAATACATTAAAACTTATTCAAAAATCACGGCAATCTCAAATTAATAGCTACCACACTTCAAACTCTCAGAACTTTGTCAAAACTAAAACTGTTTCATGTTTGATCGCATTTTTGTCATGATTTGTCATTTAGATTGATTCGACATTGAAAATTCATGCATTTGAAAAAATTAAATTTTTGAATTTTTTTATATGAAAAATCATGTACCCCCCCCCCCCTTACCTTTAAAAAAAAAATTTTTTTCAAAATTTAAATTTACAAATTTTTATTTTTCATCGATTGTTTTTGTCATAAGTATCATAAAAACAATATTAAAAGTGAAATTGGGAGCGTGAAATTTTTGGTCAAAAATCAAAATTTACAAATATTTTCACATGTAAAACTCTCTAATTCATACTTCTAACTCACATAGCTTTGCCAAAACTTAACCGATTTTTAAGATTCATGGCATTTTTGTCATGATTTTGCCTATAGATAAAACCTATATTTAAAATTTGTGGACATTTTTTTGTATCTCAATTCTCGGTCTTACTCTTCGCAGCTTTGGGCGCAAGCTCATCTTTCTCTTCTGCACCATATTTATGGGGCTGACGGGCATTGGCCAGGCCCTGGCCTGGGACTATTCCAGCTTTCTGGCCTTTGCACTGCTCAATGCCGTGGGCACGTCCGGCGTCTATCCGCTGGCGTTTATCATCGGCGTGGAAATGGTGGGACCGCGCAAACGTGAAATGACCTCCATTGTGCTCAACTATTTCTATGCGGTGGGCGAGGCACTGCTCGGCCTGGCCGCCTGGCTGCTGTCCAGCTGGCAGATACTGCAGTTAGCCCTCTCCATACCCCCGCTCTTCTTCGTGGCGTACTTCTGGCTGGTGCCCGAATCGGTGCGCTGGCTGCTGGCGCGGAACGAGCACGAGAAGGCGGGGAACATTATCAGGCGAGCGGCGCACGTCAATCAGCGGGAACTGTCGTTGGAGCTGATGGCCAGCTTCAAGCAGCAGCAACTGGAAGCCACGGACGGCAGTCCGGACAAGCAGCAACAGCGCCCGCTGCAGCAACAGCAACGCGAGATTTGGTCATCCGTGAAGCAAGTGTTTGCCTCCAAGACGCTCATCTGGCGCTATGCCATCCTGCTGTTTATATGGCAAGTATCTGACTATAATTTCCAACTTTCTAATCTTAATACGCCTCTTTTTGCAGGGCCGTCAATGCCACTGTGTTCTATGGTCTCTCACTGAACTCGACCAATCTCAGTGGGAATAAGTATTTAAATTTTACACTAGTCTGCCTCATCGAGATACCCGGCTACAGTTTGGCCTGGGTATGTTTTAAATGTCATATATATATACACATATATATTTGCATAAAAATAATACTTTTCTTCTTCTCACTTTAATTGGCAATCCAAAAATAGTTGTGTCTACGAAAACTGGGACGTCGTCTGGCTTTGTCCGGCCCGCTGCTGCTCTGCGCAATCACGTGCGCAGCCAGCGGCTACATAACAACGGGTATGCTACACAAATCGGTTATATATCCGGCACCAATATATCTGTACTATTCTCAAATTATAATCCTCTTATGCATGCCTGCAAAGTTTATACCAATAAGGGAAAACGTAAAGTGCCTCAAGTAATTGTGGAAAGATAATAATCGGCGAGCTATAGACATAACGAAAATATTGCTAAAAAATGATATACGGTTCGGTTCGTTTAGTTTATCGGTTTTCATTTGAAGGGTTTTTTATTTATAACTTTTGGTAAAGTTGTTCGTCATATTTTTAATTTTGTCTGACAGAATATCTTCTAGCAAATTCTATTGCAACCTTTGAGTATTTGTAATATATTATAAATACAAATATATTTCTTAAAAAAGAAAATTGTTTAGTTTGGGCAGCTGCTTGGGTTAAACGTTTTCTTTATTGTTTCAAACACATTTTACAATAAATAGAACAGCAAACACTTATTTAGGCTCATTTAAATTTGATGTCCAATGGCTCAATGCTTATTTATTTTTCCATTTAACAATTGAACCCCATTAAAATAGTTGTAGTAACAAATATATTCCATATTTTCAACAGGTGCCAATTGGTTGATCGTAACGCTCTTTTTAATTGGCAAGCTGGGGATTACCTCATCGTTTGCGGTGATTTATACATACACAGCGGAGATGATGCCAACGGTAGGTGCAACTATGAAAAACTTGATCAACTACATATATTAGTATATACCTGAACATTTCAGGTAATACGCAGCGGCGGCGTTGGCGTTATGTCCACCTTTGCACGCTGTGGTGCAATGCTGGCGCCCTTTGTGCCCCTACTGGTTGGTGCTCATTTTATTTACTAATATTATTTTTAAAACAATTAATTAATATTGTTACTTTCAGGGCAACTACTATGAGCCCTTGCCCTTGCTTTTATTCGGCGCTGCATCAATGCTGGCGGGCCTTTTGTCGCTGCTATTGCCGGAAACATTTCACAAGAAGCTGCCAGATACGGTAAAATAATCAGAACAAAAATAAAATAAATATATATATATAGATATATAACACATAACAACATTAAACTGTGAACTGATGCACTTTTACAGGTTGCTGAGGCAATTGCACTGGGCAATAAATCGCACAAAGTTGCAGCTAATTCTGACAACTCGACTTATTCAACTGCGAACAGTCAACAAAATGAGTCCGTTATTTGAATGCCAATTTAGTGCAATATTATCTCATTTAGTACAAATCATTATTAGTAACTTAGAGACTTGGTTTCTTTTTTTTTTGTATATTTATATATATAATTTGTACTTTTATAGATTGTGTATGAATCTTAACCAAAAAACAGACCATTTATAATTTTATGTTAACAGTACTCGATATTTGTATTTTTTATATCAAAGATATATATTAATTGTGGACATTTTCAATTTAAGAAAGAAAGCCTTTAGCCATTGTAAACTTAATTTAATATATGTATTTTTATATACGAAAAACCTATGACAATTTACAATTTGAAATACAAGTGAAAATTATATAGAAAATGATGGATATCTGTACTAATTGGTTAGTCATGATAATTACTTTAATAATAAAGAAATTAAAATTTTTTTGGCTATTGGTTTTATATAGCTAAATTTGCTAAATTTGGTGCCTCTAGCCCTTTTTAATCTCCGAAATAATAAAATATAGAATATATAAACTTTATAAAGTAGGACACGCCATTTCTTCAATAATAACAAATATATCATCGTCCGAAAAGACCTTCAAATAGCAGAGGATCAGTTACGACACCGAAACGATGGAGCAGCTTGTACCGCTGCTTGTCATCGTTGCGCAGGCATATGGGCTGATAGAAACCGAAACGTCGTTTGCCCTTCGGTTCCCAGTCGGGCAGCAAATCCTCAATATCTACGAGGGATTCTTTGCGTCTGCCCCAGTAGTCCACATAGGCCAATTTCAATTGATCCTGCTGCTCGTTTATGTAGATGAAACCAACAATGTTGGCGGATGCAAAACTGCACAGCGTGAGCGTCAACAGGCCACTTATGCCAATGGCTCCATAAATCCCCAGCACATCGCCCGTCACTTCACTGGTCTTTTCCAGAGCAAAGGCCAAAGGAAAACCGGCCGCTGTGACAACGGCCTGATAGATTTTCAGTCGATTGAAGGCAGCAACCAGCCGGATCAATGGCAATCGATAGATGGGACGCCATTCGGTAAATGCGGCATTCAGAGCAGATGGAATTTCTGTTTTGGTTGTTGTTGCTTTCGATGATATTGTTGTTGTTGTTCTTGACGTTGCAGTTTCTGTGGTGGGCTGTGTTGTTCCATAGCGCCGGCTGCTGCCTACGCAGTATGACAACGGCAATCTGTAAATTTGCGACCTGCACAATCGTTGCAGCACTGCCAAATTTATAATTCTATGTTATAAAAATACATAATTTTAATATTTGTTTATGTAAACCCAAGAACTCACTTGTTGTTGTGTGCTGCTGCTGCTGCTGTTAACGCTCTCTGTTGCGTGCCAATGTCACTGTTAAGCTCAGAATGGCGCTGTTAAACTTAAAATGTTATCGATATGGTTCACATGTTGTTTTTGGTCACACTGTCACAAATAGTTTGTAACGCTTTACTCTTTTCAAAAAACGAAAAATACGCTTATTTGTTTGATAAATCTTGTTATTAAAGAGACACTGCTTTAGTTTGAAACCGACTGATAGAAATATCTTAACAGACTGCAGTTGACATCAAACAATAATAATCGTGCAGTACGCTCGCACACAATTTTTTACCTAAGCTTTTGAGAACCCGCTGGCACCTGCCCACATATATGCCAGCTATCTGTATGTGGTCATAGCATTAGCATGCTGAACATTGAGCGCCAGACATTTGTTTAATAATAGACTCACCGACGATGAGCCCAGAGCAATCAATTCAATAAAGCTTCTCGTTCAGTCGGAGTCGACAACGACGAGAGCTCGCAATTGTATTTATCTTGTGCCGGTCGCTTTTGGCCAGTTACAAAACGAATTTACATAGTATGTATTTCGTTGATATTAAGTATAACATTGTTTATAAGATAATTCAAGGCATGCGGATATTATAAAGTAAAAAAATAAAAGCTTATCGAAAGAATTTACAAACTCATTTAATAATTTAATAATAATAATGCGCAAAAACAAAATATTAAGAAAAATTTATAATTTTATTAAAATTTTTAGTTAAATTTCAAAACAAAAAGTTAAGTAACAATTAAGCTAATCAACGATCAAATACAGATACAAAAATAAAAAACAAAGATTGTTTTGTGACAATTTGATGTTATTTTGTGTTGTTTAACAAGCTGTAAATATTTTTAGCACATTATTGGCGTGCTGCGAATTTGAAAATAGTTTTCAATGCTTGTGTGTGCGTAATGCCTTTACCCGAAATGATCTCAAGTGCAGCGGGTAAATAAAATAAATATTCAAAAACCAAAAAAAAATACAGTGGACCCTCGGGTATTAGAAAATTAAGAAATTATAAATTACGTTCATAACATTAGTGTTTGTTTCTTAAATTCTTAATAACAAATATTCAGTTTTAAAGAAATACTCAAAATCGCAATTAACGAATTTTAAGTTTTCCATTAATGTATAAAATATATTCCTTTCTTATTTAAATTAATGCAAACGGCACCATAATTGCTCTCGAACCTAAAGGTACGGCAGGATGTCGATGACAGCCCTGGGCATAAGCGCCGGCTTCATGGTCGGCTGCTGCATTGCGGCACAGATTGGACGCCGGCTGAGTCGTCGCCTGCTCAGCAACGATGGCCTCGTTCCCGTGCTGATGAACGAGGCGATTGCCGCCGCCGAGCTGTGTGCCTGCTGCTTTGAGCTGATCATCGGTAAGTCTGAATTGAAGTTAAAATCAAGGAAATTAGATATATATCCCAATTGTCGTGCAGTGGCGGATAACTTTGGCGTCGCCACCTATGCGATATTCCTGTTCCTGCTGACCATCTGGTGGGGCAAGGTGTGGGGCGACGCCTCCGCCTGCCCGTACACGCACATGGAGGATGTCCTGGAGGGGCGCACCAGCTTCAAGGAGATGGCACTGCTCACCTGGGCGGAACTGATGGGCGGCTGTTGTGTCTATCGGATTGTCCAGGTCTTCTGGTGGCTGGAATTCGCCGAGACGCACAAGGGACGAGCGTTCGAGGAGTGCAATGCCGATCTGCAGGTTAGTCCCTATGTGGGCGCTGCCATTGAGGGCGTGGCCACGCTGCTCTGTCGACTGGCCTCGAAGACGATAAGCGAACAGGAACCAAAGTTCAGCAGCTACATCGACTCGTTTATCGGCACCAGCCTGGTGGTGGCAGGTAAGTACGCGCCCGTCCGCGACGTGGCTACCAATGCCAATCATGTCCTCTCAAAAAGTTTACGCTTTTAATTATGCACTGCTTACAGCGTTCAATTTCTCCGGCGGCTACTTCAATCCGGTCCTGGCCACGGCCCTCAAATGGGGCTGTCGCGGCCACAGCAACTTGGAGCACATCATCGTCTATTGGATCGGCGCCTGTCTGGGCGCCCTGCTATCGGTGCCCATCTTCAAGCTAGCCGTCGTGCGGCGCTTCCTGCTGGGCGAGGAGAAGCCCAAACAGGCCTAGACTGGATCATAGTGGCCACAAAATGCAATGCATAGGTTTTTATATATTTATTTATGCTTATAAAATTAAATTAAAAAACAAAATTCGAGATTTTTGGCGTAGAAAATTACGTAAAAATCGTATAAATTTAATTATATATGTTTTGCCTCACCAAAATCTCGTCCCCCATATTTTTGTTGTTGTCAACTTCAATTTTAAATCAAAAATAAAAAAATAAAAAATTAATTAAGAGACAGTTTCGAATTTTAATAATATTTTTTTCAAAAGCAATTTTAACTAGTTTTAAAGGAAAACAATTTTAAAAAATTATTACAAAATGAAATTCAAAATTTCCTTTTAAATTTTTAATAAATAAAAAATTAAATAGTTTTGCAGTTTAAATAAATTTAATTACATCATATTAAATTTTTTGTAAATAGGCAGCATTCAATTTAAATTTTTTTAAAAATTATAAAGGTTTTCAATTGAAATAAATTAATAATACATTTTATTCATGTAAATAAGCAGCAAGAACTCCACCGAAAATTAATATATTTATGATATTTATTATCTAAAATCACAATTTGTATATTCTAGTCAAGACAAGTAGATCGTATAGGTATTCTTATGTTATGTAAGGATAAATTTCCTCTGTAGCTACATAAAATATTTTATGTATTTAAGTTTCCCATAGCGTAAGTAAGCATATAGCCAGATATCTTACTGGTGAATTGTATATACAATTATATCTCCTG
Organism: Drosophila paramelanica; assembly: GCA_035043915.1. Lineage (NCBI taxonomy): Eukaryota > Metazoa > Arthropoda > Insecta > Diptera > Drosophilidae > Drosophila > Drosophila paramelanica. The sequence continues at coordinate 6,086,252 of JAWNMO010000674.1, read as the reverse complement.
AATGGCAGCTGGCAGCGCTGCTGGACGTCGTCGACGTCGTGTGACGCGCAGGACGACCTCGTCGTTGATCCGCTCGAACTGATAGTCGCTGTTGCCCAGCGAGCAGCGTTTGGTCACCAGGGAAGTGTCGCTGATGTTCAAGCTGTGTCCCTGCTCCTGGGCGCTCTCATTGAAGGTTTCATCGATGGTCACGTGCAGCTGCGATGGCTCGGTTGTCGCCGCATCCTCAGCTGTTGGCGTCTGCGGCACAACGGAATCGACGGCATCGGATGCCTCTCCATCCACATTGATTTTGCGTTTCTTGAGCGGCGTCTTTTCACGTCTTTCCGGCGTAATGCTACACGCTTTATCACTGGTGGGCGTTAGCCGCTCGCTGGCTGTGCGTGCACCGCTTTTCTTGACCTTAACCTTAACCTTTGCGGGACTAGCGGCTGCCTGCTGCAGTGGAGATTGCATTAGGATTTGTATGAGATCCTTTTTGGGCGTTTGCGGTCCCTTCATGGATGTGGATGTGACCACCGTCTCGTCCGGGTGCTCATCGCTGTGCGACTGCTGATGCAGCTGCTCCAGTGCCAGCTCTATGGTATCCGTTTCCAGACTTAAATTTGGATAGCTCTCTTCCAATACGATTGCCTGCGGCTTCTCCGGCATTAGTTCGTTCATGACCGCCTCGAGTGCGGCGTCGTCGTCGTTGTGATCGATCTTGGTTGAATCCGGTTGAGCGTACATAACTGTAGCGGCCACAACCGTTAGCTTCGGCGTTATTGTCGTATTAACAGCCACAACTTTTGAATTTACCGCATTTTGATTAACTGTTATAAACTTCAGTTGACTTTCGCCAATCTCGGACTCAACCTGCTCAATTCTATTCTGCTCCATGCTCTCTTTAACTTCGGGCACATCTGCTGGTATTTGCTCTTCGCTTGGTTCATCGACCTTGACTGCAATATGCTCGATGTCCATCATGACCGGCAAACGTATATCCTCAATTATTTGTACGCTCTTCAAGGCCGGTTCGGGCGTCACCAAACTCTCCTCTATGGATGAGGTTTTTGTTTCGCTTAATGTTGACTTTGCTGCTGTGAGATTCTCATCATTTTTATCCACATTTTGACTACTTTCATTCATCTGATTCTCTTCATTTGTTTGTTGTTGACTTGTTGCCTTGTTTCTTGTGGCGTTTTTGTTTTTCTTTACTTTTTTCATTTTAGTTTCTTTTGCAGACGTTGCCAAATTTTTGCTATTTTTCATTGTCTTTTTTGGCGTGCATTCTGCTTCTTTTGTTGCCACGTCCAGCTGATCTGTGATATTTTCTTCATGTTTCTTGGCTTGGTCAGCTAACTGAATTTCAGACGTTGTTTCATAATTTTCCGTAACTTCTGGCAGATCTTTAATAGCCGTTTCATTTGCCACTTCCTCTGCAGCAGCTATTGAAATCAAATCTGAAATAGGTTTGTTTATTTTTGCTAGCTTCTTTTCAGCTGCATAATTTGGGCTTTTTATGTTTTTATCTATTTCTTTCGTTGTTTCCCCTTCAGATGTCACATCCAGACCTGGTATATGTTCATGTGATTCTATCTCTACATTTTTTTCGTTCAATTCCGAAATATGTTCATTTGTTTTCACATTAATTACATCTTTAGTTGGAACCTGTTCAGCTTTCATTTCCAGTCCTGGCTTATACTCATCTTTTTCTGTCTCCACATGCTTTGCAGCTTCCTCTGCATTTCTTATATTTAATTCCGAAATATGTTCATTTGCTTTTACATTTATTACATCGTTAGTTAGATCCTCTTTAGCTTCCATTTCCAGTCCTGGTATATATTCAATTTTTTCTGTCTCCACATGCTTTGCAACTTCTTCTGAAGCTTTTACATTTAATTCCGATACAGGTTCATTTGTTTTTATATTAACCATATCTTTGGTTAGCTCATTTTCAGCTGTTACCTCCACACCTGTCATATGTTCACCTGTTTCTGTTTCCACAGTCGTTGCAGCTTCCTCTGCATTCAATTCCGAAGTATGTTCATCTGTTGTTATATTAACCATATCTTTTGTTAATTCTTCTTCAAGTGTTTCTACATTTACTTTCCCTTGTGCATCCTCTTCAGTTATATAATCCAGACCTGGTATATAATCTTGTGTTTTTGTAAGCACTTCCTGTTCCTTCAAATCTAGTCCAGGTATGTGTTCACGTGTTTTTGTATCATCTTCAGCAATTAAATTGTTATTTCCAATTAAATCCAGACCTGGAATTTGTATGTTGTTGTCCAACTCCTTCAATTCTTTTGTTAACTTATCTTCGACCATATTATCCAGTCCCGCAATGTGTTGATTAGTGTTGGTTTCATTTAGTTTAGTTTGTTTTTCATCTTTATCAATTACTTTGCTTGCCACATCAGGCATCGCTATTGTTGGCTGCTCCTCAGTTTTGGATTTTGTTTCATCCACTTCATTTTCTGCCTGATTTTCTTCAAGTGATTTCAGTAGCGCCTTTCTTTGTTTAAGCAATTCATTTACTGCATCTGCTTCAGTTTTATAATGCCGTTCATTCAATTTGGCGTGCTCGGAGAATTTAGGAGCTTGGCTTTGAGCCAGCCCCACAACATCCAACTGTTGCTTTTCAGCATTGCTTACAAAATAATTGTTAACTTCTTCAGCCAATTGTTGCTTATTTTCTGGTGTTTCTGTCTGGTTTCCTCTAGTCTCCATTGGAGTTCCAGCTTGCGGCGTGTAGAGCTCTTGCGGCGTAAAGGGTTCAACATTGCTAATTAGCTTCTGGAGCACCTCTTCATCGTTTTCGTTTGAGCGCTCTGATGGGCTGTTGTGCTTCGGTGTGCTGCCAAAGAGAGTCTCCATGGTTTTCTGTTTATGTAAAGCTAATTTTATATCTGCTTTACGTTCAGTTTCTCGTGAATTGTGGTGTTTACTGAAAACGGTATTTGTGGCTTTATACGGGACAATTTATTGGCATTAAATGCTCTATTATAAATATACGAGCTTACCTGTTCCTGCTGCCGCTGCTTTTGTGACTTGCAGGCGAACGGGAACGAGAACGTGAGCGTCTTCTTTTTAACTCCTTGCTGGCTTGTTGCCTATGGCTGGCACTTTTCTCCCGCTCCCGACTGCGACTGCGACGTCGACCTCGATCGCGATCTCTTTCCCGGTCGCGATCCCGATCTCGTTCTCGCTCGCGTTCCTTTTCCCGATCGCGGTCTCTGTCCTGTGTGCTTTTGACATCAGCTGAGCGCTGACGCGTTCTTGTTACATCCGCTGTGTTGTCTCGTTTGTGATGCATCTTTTGTTCCCCGCCAACTTCCTGCCTGGATCGTTGTTGTTTATCCTGTTGCATTTTCACAGTGCAATCAACGTTATTGTTGTTGTGCGAGATTTCAGTTTGCCGAGCATTGATCTCATCATATTTAAAGCGTTTGTGCTGTGGAGGTGGTGCGTCAGCCAAAGGCTGGGTCTGCGCCTTCATCTGAACAGGATTGGGCGGAAGTTTGCGTCTAAAGCAGATATCATCTTTCCTATAAACATAAACCAAAAATCATATATATGCATTTTACTGCAACTTCTTTCTTGTTCCTTTGCTACTTACTCCTTGCGTAGCTGCGTTATTTGCGCATCCTTGCGTTTGATTTCTGCCCTGGCGGTGTCGAGCAAATTTTGGAAATTCACCTCCATTGTCTTAATTTTCTTCGCGAGCGCTTTGTTTTCCGCCTGCAAATTTGTTACTTCAAGCTGGGCGGCCGCGTATTTCGCTTCACAGGCCTCCAATTCTTTGGATTTCTAGTGATTTAAACAAATAAATATTGCTCTTTTTTATTAGTGCAATTGAACTTACTTTATTTTCGATCTCTTGGAAATCATCCAGATCATCATAGATATCGAGTTCGTCGTCCATTTTTATATAAATCTGCAACTATATGTTTTGTAAATGCAGCAGACTAAATGCGCGAAATTCGGTCAGTGTTGGTTAGTGCATAATGTTATCAAAGACATATGTTCAAAGCAGCTCTGTGTTTATGGGCAGCACTTTGGCGTCCAACAAAGAAATTTCAAAAATCAGGAATTCAATGGTTTAGTTGTCATATTTAAAATAATATACACTTAACACATACACGGACAGGTACATTTTAAGGAAAACAAAAAAGAAACGGAAATGGCCGACTACAGAGACGCATATCCATATGGCTACAGACAAAAACGTCGAAAGTTTGCTCTTATTACATATATACTAACAGGAGTATTCCTACTGCTGGCGCTAGCGCAATGGTTGATATTCTATTTTATGTAAGTATTTGCCTGATTTTTTATAAAAAATTACCAATATTTAATAATAATTTACCATTTTTTTTTATTTGTAGCCACGATATAAATATTTTTTTCATTCGTAATTATTGGATTAGCATTCTTTGCTTTTCTCTGAGCTTACTGCTCATCCTTATATTTATATTCTTTGAGAATCTGCGCTTCTTTGTACCGATAAACTGGCTGATTGCGATATTAATTGTACGTTAAATAATATTCAATTTGTTCTTTGCTCATGTTTTGACCATTTAAATCGTATACAGTACGAAACTGTTGTCATCGGAGTTACAACGCTTGTTGTGCGTCATTATCAGTTCCAGTTTATAATGACCTACTTTATATGGGTCATTGTCCTAGTAATATTCATTCTTATAGGATCCTTTATACCAGTAAGCTATATTATATTATTAAGATCAATCTATATTTTTTATTTATATTCTTGTTTTTTGTTTTTAGCATGATATGACGCTGGATATAGTAGTGCTTGTGATTCTTGGAATTATTTCCATCATTGGAGCCATGTATTTCCTCATGCTCTATTTAGTCGCGAATGTGCCATTCTCGTTTTTTGTGTACCGCGGCTTTATTCTGTTCAGCATTCTGATTGTAAGCAGCTAGTCGCCTTTTTTTTATTGCACCTAATTATGCTAATTTTATAATATTTTTTCAGTTCATCATGTATCACGCACAGATCATCAACGGTGGGCGTTTTGTTGAAATTCGTGAAAATGATTATCTCTTGGCGGCGTTGATATTATTTTTCGATTTTTTGCTTATGTATCTATTCTCATTTCATCTGGCACCAAAGTGGTCGGATTTGTGCGATATATACCGAGGAATTAGCAATAAGTTGGTTGTGGATAGTTATATAATGTCAACAACAACGACAAGGAATATCAATAATGTTCTACATAATTTGGAAGCTTTAACTTAATTTTAAATTTACGCGGTCGTTTAAATGTCGATGGGTAACACTTTTACTGGAGGCAGCCAACTTCACGCGATTCGAAATTTTTGGCGCGATGCAGCTGTTTTCATTTATTTGTGAATGCATTTTGTTGTTGCTAACTAATATTGCTGCGAATAAACTTTAATTGGCACAAAGCTGACATAAACAATTTTTCTGCACATAGCAATTATAGCTGAAACAGTACTTGTGGTTAGTTAAGCAACGGCCATGGATCCGACCATATCCGTGTCAAAGGTATGCGGAACACTTTTATGTACCTTCAATTATATTAAATTACTTTAAATTGTGCTTAGGGCTGTTTTGTGTACAAGAATGGAGCCACACGCGCCAATAAGCGAACGCCAACGAAGCGCAAAAGCGCCGAATCGAGCCTGCTTGGCAAGGAGCTGACCACGCAGCCCTTCTATGCCGCCTACACGGAATCCTGGACGCAGCTGCACAGTCATATTGTCCGGCTGCAGACGGCGAGCAACGCACGCACGCTGCAACAGCTGGTGGAGTTTGTCACCGGCGAGGGCATTGACAACAGCGATGGCACCCCAGTGCTGCCCACTGCGGCGCTGCTGACGGGCATCAATCAACCGGATCACCTGGAGCAATTTGAGACTCTGACGCAGCGTTTGCATGCGAAGCAAGCGGCGCGAGTTTGTGTGCTGCAATCGCGGGATTGCGCCACACTTAAAGCGGCCGTGGAGTCCATGGTGTACAGCCTGATGGACGAACAGGCGGCGATGCCAGCGGACGATTTGGACGAGGAGGATGAGCGCGAGCGGGATCGCAAGCGTTTGCGCCGCACGCAGTGCACCCTTAAGCAGCTCCACGCGTGGTATGCCAACAATTTTGGCGGAGCGGACATGCAACGCGCCCTGGTCATCATATTGCCCGACTTTGAGTGCTTCAATCCCAGCGTGCTGCAGGATTTCATTTTGATACTCAGCGCCCAGTGCGGACGGCTGCCGTTTGTACTGGTGCTGGGCGTGGCCACGGCCCTGACAGCGGTGCACAGCACGCTGCCCTACCATGTCAGCAGCAAGATCAAGCTGCGCGTCTTCCAGACGCAGGCGGCGCCCACGGGCCTGAATGAGGTGGGTTAAAGTCTATAAAATCTATAAAATATATTTTATATTTTTAAAATTGACTTCATAATTGAAAGCAGAAGAATTGAAATATATGTAACGACAGCTCACAGCTGGGTTTAGGGTATCTGCTAGTCGGGCACACCCGACTGGGATCACTATTCTTGTTGTTATAACGAACACCAATATTTTCAGCTGCTCGACAAGGTGCTGCTCTCGCCCAAGTACGCGTTCCATTTGTCCGGCAAGGCTTTCAAGTTTTTGACGCACATTTTCCTGTACTACGATTTCTCGATTCAGGGCTTTATACAGGGCTTCAAGTACTGCCTGATGGAGCACTACTTTGCGGGCAATGCGTTTGCCCTGTGCACCGGCTACAGCCAGGCGCTGGGTCGCATCAAGCAGCTGACGCATGAGGACATGGAGACCATTCGTCGGTTGCCCTCGTTCCGTCCGTATGTGGAGCAGATCAACGATTGCAGGCGCATCATCGCTGTGCTCACCGACGACGCTTACTTGAAGAAGAAGCTGCCGCAGCTGCTGCGCGACTGTCTGCTGCACTTTATGCTCTTCCGCTGCTGCTTGGAATTCTTTACAGAACTGGTCGGCGATCTGCCGCGCTGTCCGCTGGGCAAGCTCCGCCGTGAACTGTACGTCAACTGCCTGAACAAACCGATCACCGAGCAACCCGAATACAAGGAGTGCTGGCAAATGCTCGGCTTTATGTCCAGGGAGGAGTTTGTCGCCAAGATCACCAAATGCATTGCCGCCACCGAACAGTTTGTAAGCGAGCAGATCGCAGATCTCGAACTGGGCGAGGCCTGTGTGGATGTGCTGCGTCCGGAGCTGCACTCGCTCAAGCAGCTGCTCAACGATGTCGAAATGGCCACTATGGAGACGCCCGCCCAGTCAAACGCAGCCACTGAATCCGATCTCACCCAGGTCGCGTCGCGACAAGAGCTGAAGGCACAGCTGCTGCAGCGCAGCAAACAGGACAAGGAGCAGTCTACGTCGGAGTTTGCCCGCGCTGTACACAAGGTGTTGGCGCACATTGAGACGAAACTGGTGCTGGCGCACCTGCGTCCGCTGCAGCAAGCGCCGCCGCTCCACGAGCTCTACGTTTTCAGTGACATTTCAACGGTGCGCCGGCACATCATTGGTGCACCACGCGCCGCGCTGCACACGGCCCTCAACAATCCGCACTTCTACATGCAATGCAAGTGCTGTGAACTGCAGGAGCAGTCCCAGCTGGTGAGCACCATGCCCGATCTGTCGGTGGTCTACAAACTGCACTTGGAATGCGGCCGCATGATCAACTTGTTCGACTGGCTGCAGGCTTTCCGTTCCGTGCTGCGCGCCGGTGACGAACAGGAGGACTCCGAACTGACCCAGGAACAGATAGATCCACAGGTTCAGTGAGTATACTTCATATATATGTATTAATATATATTCCTGTCTGAGTTTGCCGTTTCTATATTCACAGGGCACGCTTCACTCGAGCTGTGGCTGAGCTGCAATTTTTGGGATACATTAAAATGTCCAAACGCAAAACGGATCATGCCACACGGCTCACCTGGTAAAGAATCCTCCTAATGTTTAAGTCAAAACAATTGTAATTTACCGATTCGGATTTTTATTATTTATTAAAAATCAATAAAAGTATAAAAATTATACGATAATTGTATTTTAAGGCAATATGTCTTTTTGTAAACTAATTTGAAAAAGCAATTTAAAGAGTCTCGATCACATTTTTCTCGTGCAGATAAGAACGCTGCAGTTGGGCGTTACCGAATGCGTTTCTTAATTAATAATTGTTATTTTGAAAATTTTCAGTATTTTGTATTTTGTGCAAAACTGTGCCAGATTTCTTCTTTTTTTTTAAATTTGCAGAGGCGAGAGTCTTACGCAGTCGAAAATTTAAATGAGTAAGGAAGGAATATATGCTTTTTCCCCAAAAACATAAAAAAAATTTTTTTTCAAAAATTCATGATTTTGAATGTAGAATCGATGTTTATGAAAAATCATGACCAGAAAGCCATCAAACATTAAAATCGGTTAAGTTTTGACAAATTTATGGGTGTTTCAAATCTGAGACCCATAGGTCCAAGAGTTTTACATGTCCAAATTTATCTCAATTTTAGCATGAATTTTGACAAAAAATTTGACCCCTCAAAATCAGGTTAAATGTTGTTTTTTATAGTATTTATGACCAGCAAAATCGATTAAAAATGCAAACTCGCAATTTTAAATTTTGAAAAAAATTTTTTTTCGAAAATTAACAAGGGGGGAGTACATGCTTTTTTCCCCAAAAATATCAAAAAAAATTTTTTTCAAAAGTTCATCGATTTTATACATTCAAAATCGATGAATCGATGTTTATGAAAAATCATGACCAGAAAGCCATCAAACATGAAAATCGGTTAAGTTTTGACAAATTTATGGGTGTTTCAAACCTGAGACCCATGGTTCCAAGAGCTTTACATGTCAAAATTTATCTCAATTTAAGCATGAATTTTGACAAAAAATTTGACACCCTCAAAATCAGGTTAAATATTGTTTTTTATACTATTTATGACCAGCAAAATCAATTAAAACTGCAAACTCACAATTTTAAATTTTGAAAAAATTTTTTAAAATTAACCCAATATGCCAGCTTAACTTTGTGAAGGAGTATAAGTGTTCAATTACTACATAATTAAATTAAAGTTTTAACAAATAGAACTCATTTTATATTAAAACATTGTTGGTAAAAATATTGAAAGATTGACTTCTCAACAACAATTTATTCAAATTATGTAAATTTGGTATATAACGATATGAAATACGTCAGCAACTGAAACTACTTAACTGATAGCTGACTATTTAAATAAGGATTAGATCTTTGGGTAATCTGAAGCGACATAGCCTCAAGCCAGGTCTATTAATAGCCCGGAAAAACAGTAGCCCCCTAACCAAGGAGAGGTCGCCGTCCACGTAATCAAATTGAACATATGCCTCTAATGCGCTTATGTTTGTTTAAATCCGAGCAGACGTACTTCGCTCACTGTTTGTTGGCGTATTTACCACAAATGATTTGAAATATGGCGCAAGTGCGGCATAAAGGAAAACGCTGCCCACTTTATCATATGGGGTGCTGCCCCACTGTGGTTACTGCCTGTTGGCCACAGTTCTTGGCCATATTGCCCAGATGCGAACACCCTGTTTCTGTTAAGCCAAAATGGTATAAAATGCGCGATGTTTGGAGGAAGTGCCACAGTTCTTCTCTACGTCTCGTAGTGGACTGTCTGAAACGTTCTGGAAATTGTGCTGAACTATCGTCTATATATATATATATAGGAAGAAATCGTGCATATATACAAGCATGTATATATTGGCTCCATTTGGGAAAATGGATGTGGTCCTTGTTCTGTTGCTGCTCTCCAGCATTATGGCCGGCATTGGTGGAGCACCCCTTGAGGTGGGTACTAATTTATTTAAATTCAAACAATATTTAACATGCATGTTAAACAGGCGTCTGAGATTTGTCTGCTTGATTCGGGTACTATGGATTGCGCTCCTGGTAAGTTTTTACTTCACTCTAAATTCTTCAGCCTAGCTATAAACTTTAGCTTAGATTTAAACTTGATTTTAACTCGGAATATGTCTTTATAAATTTGGGTTTGCAAAAAAGAAAGTTTTCCGCTTAAATGTCCGCGATTTCGTCCGAAAAAAAGTTATCAAATTTGGTAATTAAACTCTCCTCCTAAGTAAAAGCAAAATTTGCATAAAATTTTTTTAAATTTTGAATATTTCTTCACTGTTATCAACCCAGCTAGTTCAGTTTTTAAGCTACTTTTAAGCATTTTATAGGGTATCTTGTAGTCGCTTACGCTCAGCTGCTATATTTGTGTTCTATATTGTACGCAAATATTGCCGTTTTTCTGTATGCGACCCTGATATACCCTGTAATCTAAGTTAAGTTAATTAAGTTAATTTTTTTAAAAACTTAAATTTTTGCCTAAAAAATATTATTGTTTAATGTTCTTTTATTTATATAAACAAATGCAAATGCTTTTGTTAGAACGGCAATATGATTACCCGAATATCCCGGTCTTTATTTTATAAACCTCTCCTGCGTTCTTTAAGCTTAGGGACACACGTTTTGGGCTTAGGAGCTGAAATTATTTATGATTTGTGTTTTATTTGGGCCAATTGGGTTGGCCGGCAAAAATCCTCAGACCGAACCCTCCACGCGGGTGCCGGCCGGGCAATGGACGCTGTGGTGCCTGCGGTTGAAAGGTGATCTCCAATACCTTGGACACCACATGGCACACACGATCTAGCTAAGGACTCGGTGCAGCTTTCTTAGGACGCCACGGCGTTTTGGGTTAGCTGCGACTGAGCCATGGTCTTGAGGTGTTTGATTAAGATTCATTGGAATTTAAATTTGAATTTTATAAAAAAAGATCATAAATTAATTTAATGACTAAAAGAGTGACCTCAAATGCCTTTAAAATGTTTATAAAAATACTTTAAATATATTCCTATTTCAAAAATAATACTTTTAATTCATTTCATTTCAACTCCAAAAACAAAATCTTTTAACTGAAAACAATATTTTTTTTGTTTGTGAAGATGATATTCTTTTTTTAATTTATAAAGCAAACGGATTTTGAAAAGGTTTAAAAGCTTGCTTATGAGTAGCTCAAGGATAACATATTGTATTTTTTCAACGATTTTACTTAAGAATAACAGCAATAAACTGTGATTAATATTTTTAAATTCCCTTCGTAGATAATCTGCTCATAAATTACATTTATAATACAAGAAAAACAGACGTTGAAAAGCTCAGCGAAGTCTTGGCGAAAAAACTGGAACAACCATCATATCAAGGACATTCGTTTATATGCTCCTAACCTATCAGCAAAAACCTATAAAAATTGGGCAATATCTTTTATAGAAACTATCGTTAAGAAATGTAATAATTTGAGGGAAATGCCATTGTACAAAATATCAAAATATACATATAGAAGAAAAAATAAAAATTGAAAACAATTTAAAATGTAAAATAAATTAAAATTTTTAAATTAAAGCAGCTACACATAAATTACATATAAACGATATGTGTGAATTTGTTCAATATATCTTTAAAGACTTTTGAAATTTTAAGATATATTTCCATATAAAAATTCGTGTTGCATTTAATAAATTAGCACATATTTTATAAATTGTAGCTATTAACGTTTAAAGCACAAAATGCATTGAAGCTTATTTTGACCAAATGGTTTACAGCGAGTATAGTGAAGCTTCTTGGAGAATATCAACATAAAATGCAGCTCATCCTGATCTAGCTGAGGATTACACGGATTTACATGAGTTTCAGCGTCTCGATGGCCGCCGCAATGCGTTCGATTTCAGTGCGGGATTCGGTTAGCTTTGTCTCGTTGGCTGTTTGCACCTCGGCGGGCACCTTGGTCGCATAGTCAGATGCTTGGATAGCTTGGGTTAGCTTGCTAACGGTCTGCACCAGCTGATCGCGTTTCTTGTGCAGCTTGGCTATCTCCTTGTCCGCCTCGATCAGACCCTTGAGCAGCAGATGCACCTCACACTGCCCGGAAATGGTGAGTATGGCGCAGCCAGCAGGCGGCGAACTGTCGAACGTCACCGTGGAACAGTAGGCAATGGTCGACAGATCGCTGGCATAACGCTTGAGTATGTCATTGGGCACGGCATCTGTACACACGATATATGCCTCCGTCTTGGTCTTGTTGGGCAAATTGTAATCGGAGCGAGCCGAGCGTATAACGCGTGCTGCCTTCTGCACGAACTCCACGTCCGCCTCCACTTGAGCACTGCGCCAGGATGTGTTGGCTGTGTAAAGAAAAAGCATTTAAAAACTTTATACAGAAACATACTCGACTGTCTACTCACTTGGATAGCTGGCGACACAGATGCTGGGCGTACGTTCGGCGCGTGGCAGACGCTGGAACAGCTCCTCGGTGATGAAGGGCATAAAAGGCGACAGTAGACGCAGGCCATAGTCCAGGCACACGTATAGAGTGCGTCGCGCTGCCGTCTGCTGCTCAGCGCTGCCGCTCTGGAAGATGGGCTTCAGGCACTCCAAATACACATCGCAGACATCGTAAAGCCAGAACGCATAACAGGCGCTGGTGACGGCCGCAAAGTCGTACGATTCAAAGCCCGCATTGCAGGCCTCAATGGTGGCCGCCAAGCGGGACAGAATCCAGGCGTCCATTTGATTTGATTGCGCGCTGGGCGTTAGCTGTGTATCGTAGAGTTCCTCGCCGGTGAAATAGAGCAGTGCAAATTTCGTAGCATTCCAGAGTTTGTTGCAGAAGAAACGATAGCCCTGGACGCGATTAATGTCCAGATTAATATCACGCGCTTGGGTTATGTAGGCGCAGAGCGCGAAGCGCAACGCATCCGAGCCGCACTCGGGTATGCCTTGTGGATAGTCCTGTTTCTGGCCGAGTTTGGCCTTCTCAATCTCACGGGGATCGAGATTGGAGCCGACGAGCTGCTCGTGCAGACCCTCCAGCGAAATGCCGTTGATCACGTCCATGGGATCGATGACATTGCCCAGCGATTTGGACATTTTGCGTCCGTGCGCATCGCGCACCATTGGATGCAGATAAACCTCCTTGAAGGGCAGCTTACCCAGCAGCTTCTGGCCAAAGAACACCATACGTGCAACCCAGAAGAAGAGGATATCGTGGCCAGTTTCCAGCAGAGAGGTTGGATAGAAGGCCTGCAGGTCGGCTGTGTTGTCCGGCCAGCCGAACACGGAGAAGGGAAACAGTCCAGAGCTGAACCACGTGTCCAGCACATCCTCATCCTGATGCAGCACAATCTGGCTGGCGTCCACGCCAAAGCGTGCAGCGGCCTTGCTCAAAGCCTCCTCTTCGCTGCGTGCCACAATCCAATACTGTTCATCATCGGGCTAACATACAAATTGCAATGCATGTTAAATTTAACATCAAGTGTACAATTTTATTGCGTTCACTCACCGTGCTGGCCTTCAGGCTGGCATCCTTGAAGCTCACGTGGTAGGCGGGTATGCGATGACCCCACCACAGCTGCCTGGAGACACACCAATCCCGTATGCCGTCCATCCAATGGTACCAGGTCTTTGTGTGATGCTCCGGCAAAATCTTTAGCTCACCAGAGCGCACGGCTTCCGTTGCGGCGGCAGCCATGTCCGAGCAGCTGACATACCATTGCGGCTTAATCAGCGGCTCCACCACATCCTTGGAGCGACTGCAAATGGGCACCACCATCGCATTGTTCAGCGTCTCACGGTAGAGGCCCAACTCCTTTAGACGCTCCAGCAGTTGTCTGCGGCAATCGAAACGCTTGAGGCCGGTGAACTCGCCATAGTCGCCAATGATGAAGCCATCGTCATTGAAGATCGTGATAAATGGCAGATTGCAGCGTTTTCCCACCTCGTAATCGTTGGCATCGTGGGCGGGCGTTATCTTGACGGCGCCGGTGCCAAAGCTCATGTCCACAAACTCATCGCAAACTATGGGCAGGCGGCGTGAGCAGAATGGATGCACCACACGCTTACCGTGCAGATGCTTGTAGCGGTCATCCTGCGGATGCACTGCGACCGCCGTGTCACCGAGCATCGTTTCAATGCGCGTTGTGGCTACAATGATCTCCTCATCGCTGTCCTCCACCTTGTACGCAAACTTGATGAGCACACCGAACTCCACTTTGTCGTTGTAGCCGGGTATGGCCAGGAAGGTGCGTCCTGGCAGCTCCACCTTGTCCACCTCAATGTCCGATATGGCCGAGCGCAGCGTGCACGACCAGTTGACCAAACGCGAACTGCGATAGATGGCGCCTTGTTCGTGCAGGCGCACAAAGGCCTCGGTCACGGCACGGCACAGTTTTGGATCCATGGTGAAGTTGACACGCGTCCAATCATAGGAGGAGCCCAGAGCCTTCAGCTGATCATAGATGCGACCGCCCTTCTCGCGTCGCCAATTCCAGATGCGCTCGATGAACTTCTCGCGGCCCAAATCGTGACGCGACAAACCCTCCTCACGCCACAGCAGTTTCTCCACCACCACCTGGGTGGCAATGCCGGCATGATCACATCCAGGCACCCAGAGCGTAGTGCGTCCCTTCATGCGCTGATAGCGCGTGATGGCATCCTCAATAGCATTGGTCAGCGCGTGACCCAAGTGCAGCGAACCGGTCACATTTGGCGGCGGAATGACCATAATGAAGTTACCATTCGGATTGGGTGTGGAAATGGAATCACGCTAAGGATGAGCTTGTTAAAAATTGCATCACAGAATTATTTCCACATTTTACTTACACCATATTCGGGCGTGAAGAAGCCCTGCTTCTCCCACCAGCTGTACCACTGGGCCTCCACATAACGGGGACTGTACGCGTCAGGCAACGCTCCGCTGATGTCCTTTTTCTCGCCGGGCGCAGTGTTCGCCGTATAAACCGCGGCCTCTTTCGACTCTTTGGTGCGTTTCTGCAAAAGGCAAAGCGTAACGATAACTTATAGCAAATAATACCAGATTGTGTCGATTTTTGTGTTGGCTAGCAAATACCCTGTTAAGCTAAAGGGGGGAAATTTGCCTATTTAGGGTCGCTTACAACATTTTGAAACTTTCTACGGAATAATTCAGGATAAAGTTTTCTATTTGTTATCAAAAATATCAAGTTTAATCTAGTCGTATTAGTTCTTTCAAATTAATTCTGATTTGAAATATTATTTTCAATTGTGCTGTGCTTGTAAGTTAATTATACCCTACACGATATAACAATAGCAGCGCAAACACTTTAAAAACTTTCACCAAAATAAGTAAATCATTAAATAGACTGCACTTTTGGGTAGTTGCCTTAGAGGTATCCTACAAAATGCAGGCGACGGACATATTTTTACTTCTATTAATTCTTACTCCTTATAATATAGAAGACAAACGCACGCGATACTAAACATACCCAGTATATTTATTGCTAATTGCAGACACCCTGTAAGCCCAAGCATACTCCATTTGCGTATTTTGGTTACAGGGTATAACAATAGCAGCATAATTATTCACAGACATTCACTTTTACTGGTTGTTGGCTCGTAACGAAAGTAAATAGGTCGAAATTGGTAAAAGCGAACGTTTGCGTGAGTCATAAACACTCTACAAAAACAAATATTGTCTGTTGCAACAGCAACAACAATTAACCTAACCTATCACAAAGGCACTTACTTCCGGCTTTTCCTTCTTTTCGCCCGCCGCTGGTGCTGCAGCTGCCTTTTTGTCCAGCTTCGCCTGTAATTTGGCCAGTTTCTCTGCTTTTTTAGCCTCCTTTTCCAATTGTTTGGCTGTCTTCGGTATGCCGTCGTCACCGGTTGGCGTCTCGGCGCTGCTTGGCTGCTCCTGTTCTGGCATGCTGCTTGTCAGTATCAACAATTAAACTGTTTAAATACGCAATAATATTTAAATAACTGTTTTTGTGATGATGCAATGTACATATGAATTAACGTAAACTTACTTTAAAGTTGTTTTATGCAGATTGCATCCACAGATGAAAACGTGTGCAAATGGTGTGACCAGCGCAGTTTCTTATATTTTGCTCGACACTATCGATATATGCCGTTCACTAGTTGTACTCACTCGCATATCGATGCTTGTGTCGTTTTATCGTCTGTGTTACAGCTCTAAGTCTTTCAATGTGTTTTGTTAAATTTAGCAAAAATATAAAATGTGCAATTTCTGTGTATCAAGTATTATGTTCAGTGTAGAAAAGTGATGGATTGCAACATTTGGCAGTGCTTGAAACGAGATACCAATAGATAATGACAACAGGACGGAGAGGGAACGCGTTCTTCCAGATTTTGTGTAGTGTAGTTGTATATGGATACTGATTAGACGCCAATTGCGAATTGGGAAAACAAAAAATAGTTTGGGTATTTTAATGAAGACAACAACAATACATAAAAACGTACACACACACACAGGCATGTGGATGGGCAGAGCTAATCTATTGTAAATAAACCGCATACTGCTCTATTGTGAACGCGCACTGTTCTCGGTCACGTACGCCGTTTGTTGTTGCATCTGTGCTCTGAGCCCAAAACGTATTGCGAATTTCGTTGAAAATTATTATCGATATCAAGAGACGAGCGGCATGTAAAAAGCGCCACCAACTGTTTCCATAAAGGTGAGTTCTATTTACGTATTTTTTTTGTAGTTTAATGTGTAACATTTGCAGTTGCAAATAGTGCAAGGAATTTCGCAAAATCGATTTTTCAATTTATGTTTTTGCCATGCAACGAGCCAGAGCCGTCATCTGCTCTCACGAGCCTATTTGCTGCCTCTCTCTTTGTGGCACATTCTTATTGCTTTTATTTCATTTAGCCGGGTAATGCGTCACTTAAGCTTTGTCTGCAGAAGCCCCTTCCGTGTGTAAGAGGGAGGGGAGGTATTACAAAAATAATTTTCTCATTAATTTAGGGCTTATACAAGACATATGTTTAGTGTCAATTTAAAGTTGTGTAAATTCGTTTAGTTTGCACTTAAGACTATGTACAGTCTGTTAGTGTTTTGTAAAACCCAATTGCACATTTTTATTAAACTTAACACTTGCCAAGAATTATATTTAATTAGCTTTCTATAAATCCATAAATTGGAATTTATACATTTTATTGAAATTGCAAAACTTCTGCAAAACTGATCTTACTTTTGGTCTTTTGGTTCGACCTTGAAATTTATTATGCACTTAATTTGATTTAATTCGAAAAACCAATTAATTCAGCATTGTAAGCATTCAGTTTTATGAGATGATTTTAAAAAATTTTAATTATTATAATTTTTTTTGAAGATAGATTATATTCAAAAAAAAGTATGCCAACAATCTACAAGCATTTGGACTAATAAAATTCTTAAATCTCTAAAATGGTTTCAATAATATTTGTACCTTATCTAATGAAGAGTATACAAACTACTATAAAGTCAAAAAAAAAACATATTATATTTGGTGCATCAGTCAGTCAATAATTTCTAACATTGCCACGCCCCCAAGTTGAAGCCGACAGCTGCTAAAGTCGTATCGCGGTGTTAATGACTTCTTCTAATCAAACAAACGCACCTTGGCTCGCCAGTGTAAACAAAGCGTCGAACAAATGTTTGAAAGGCAAAGAGCATTAAAACTATATAAAAAATGAAAATGTTATTGACATGCGTAGACAACCCTTAACCAGAGTCAGCAGTGACAGGATAAAGAAACAAAGGGCCAAATCATCCAGGCTATCCCAGACGACAACTGACCTGCGACAAAGACAGCGCCAGGCCCAATCTGAGAGACTGTGAGAAACATCTGCTGCGAGTCCTTTAGTCGTCTGCGTTTGCGTCTGCGGCCTACCTGCAGGGCAGAACAGGAGACAGTACGGGGAAACGGGCAACAGGACACCCAGACAAAGTTCAATGTACGCCTGCGCAAACATTTCTGACAGGATGCACGCGCAGCTGCGACAGGCAGGATTGGTGTCTCGGATGTGCGTGATTTTGTGTGTGCTCTGCTTGGTTATACCCTGTAACCATTGATGGGTAAAATGATAGGTATATTGTATTTGTGCCAATGTAGCCAAACTTTATTCCATGACAAATATTTTTCAAAATAAAATAAGACTTTTTTAAATTATTGGTTCTGAAACCCGTTTTGAGATGTATCCTTAAATATTTGGTGTAATATTTAAGCTCTTCAATAACAAGGGTATTTCCGTATCGGACACACTCGATTTTTTCGGTTTCAGTTTTTTCTTTCCTCTGTTTTTCTTCCTTTTCCTCTTTGGCATTTTTGCACTTCCTACCCTACTTAAGCCCAAAAAGCGGAAATCTCAAATGTTGTAACAGTTTTTTGCCAGACAACTTGTATGTAATCTCTGTTCAACGATCGCTCGCTCGCTCACCTCGCATACTTTGTCCTGGCCACGCCCGGTTCTGTATCTCTGTTAGCTACCGGTTTATCCAAAACAAGTTGCTTCGAACGCAATTTGAAACGCTTTTTTTTTGTTTGTAATTTTTTGTTGGGGTCCTGTTCCCTGTTTAGGGGGGCGATCGTGCCCCTGTCTTCTACGGGTCGACGTATTGAGTTACAGTTGCCTGAAAAGCTGCGTCTGGAACATATCTGGTTTATTTTCTTGGTTTATGGGCTATGAGCGACAAATGCGTTGCTGTACTTTGTTATCTCGATATCCATATGCTGGCTGGACTGAAAAGCGAGCTCCTTTTTACTGGGGGGCACATGCAGGTGATTCGGCTCGGGCAGCTGCCAATTGGTTGCTTATAACCAGCATATAATTTCCTTATAGGAAACGTTGCGGTTAAAATCAATTTGGGTATTATTTGAAAATCAGAAAAACAGCTGCATATTTAAGTAAAATAACCTTAATAAGGAATTCGTAGAAAACGTTCCTGTTTAGAAAATGCGCATTAAACAACGTAAACAACAAATTTATGATTTTTTTTATTGATTGTCGTTTGTATAATTAGCATAAAAACAACATCAGAACAGATAATGAAGGACTAAAATTGTTTGGCAAAAACCATGCTAAAATTTATAGAAAGCTCACATAATTAAATTCAATTCAATCATTGAAAATAAAAATTGTTTGAACTTTTTGGTCGAAAAATCAGATACTCCCCCTTATGCTTTTTCAAAAAAATATGTTTTCAAAATTTTAAATTGTGAATTTATATTTTTTATCAATTGTAAATGCTACAATTAGTATAAAAAACAACATTATGGGATTACATTTTTGGTTAAAAATAAACAAATATTTTCACATGTAAGACTCTCGAATTTCAAACTCCCATGTTAAATAAATTTGAATTACTCAATAGTTAGATATGAAAATATGTTTTTTGATAATCACTTTTTATTTTCACAACAAGGATAAAACTAAATTAAGACAACAACTTCTAGCCAAACCTGCAAATTGCGAGCTTCACATGCTTTATCCTTGCATGGGTATTTAATAGCTATAACTATTCTTTTCTCTTCTTTGAAAAATCTGTTTTTGTTAACATTTTGCGCTTTTTTCCTTAATTAAAACTGACTGTGTCTTCCAAGAAATCGAGTTCTAATAAAATCCAATAAATATGCTAGCCTAAAACATGTATTAGTTTTCTGGTTAATCCATCAATCAATCAGTTGATCCTAAGTTTAGACAGCTCATACAAATCACACAACTGTTCTAAAACACACACACACACACACATACACATATATACACACACACATACAGTTGTGGCAGCAACCGCAGCCAATCAATCGACAACCATCAGCTGCCAAGTTGAAATAGCAACTGGATAGGAAAACGAAACTGGAACTGCAACTGCTGCAGATGCTGAATTGTGCTGCAGTCCCTATTGCTGGCGCATGCCAAAAACTGCATTTGCTGTATCTAGTTTTTAGGGGAACTCCCCGGCGAAAACAGATGTGCTTGCCACAGTGCCACAATCAATGCAACAGCAGGGCAGCTGCCACGCCGGGCACGAAGGCAGCCGGCATTAAGGCGTTTATTATCATTACCTTTAACTGGCGACAGATGGCAGGCCGGTCAGCCGAGCAGGCAGGCAGGCAGGCAGGCAGCCAGTCAGCCTGGCCAGGCTAGGCTCTCTGCTCGGCTCCTTTTGGTTGAGTTCAGTTTGGCTTGTGAGGTTCAGAGGCAGCTGCCTCAGGACTCTGGCTAAGCACTTGAAGTGCAGGTGTTGCTGCCAGAGTTGGCAATAGCATTTTGTCAGCTGGTCGCTGGCCGGACTGTGCTCCGGGTTGGTTTCCTGACCCTACGCACACACACATACACACACACACACACACATCATTTTATGGGGGATGTTGCCAAAAATCAGCTGTTTTTGCGCAATGTTTATAAACAAAATGTAACCCTTAGACAAGTCTGACTCTATATATATGTATATATATGCTCACCATCTATATATAATTTTTGGAACCACCACTGTGCTGAGCAACCACCGGCATACGACCAAGTCCACGACCTACTTTGGCGCACTGGCTCTGGGCCACATGGCGCATGGGGTGGTTCCGCTCACAACAACAACTCTGGCACAAGGCGACGGCCTTTGTAGGTGCAAGGACGTTTGACTGACGCCGTCGCCGCCACAACACCGGGGCAACCTCCCCACCGCGCTCAGACAAAACAAAAAAAGGGCGGGCGGCAGCAACCACCAAGTTAAACGCACACGGAACCGACCGACCACCACGGCTAAGAACCATGTGCTCAGCTCTGCTCCGCTCTTGGTCATGTGCTTAACCGAACCACCACCACCACCACCAACAACAACAACAGCAGCAACCAGGCATATTATCCACCTTGCAGTTCATTGGCATGTGCCGGCATGTGTCATCAGCCTCATCCACATAACGTCTTCGTCACTTTTAGGGGTTTTCCCAAAAAAAAAAATGCTGAAAGAAAGAAAACAACAGAAACCAAAACAAAGTGCGACTTTCGGTGGTAGTTAGAGTCGCGCTCCCATTCATAAAGCATAACATAAACATACCCCCGGATCTCAATATATATATATATATATAGACATAGTGCATTGTTTGTTTTGACTGTCTCTCGACTTCTATTTTCTAGGTGGTGTTTGTTGGCATAGATTTCCCGACCTAATCGCAGGTGTACCCGCATAATATATATATATATTATTTATAGACAACCCCCTAAACTTGCGGGATGCTCAACAGGTCGCCCTGGTTAGTGGTTGTTGGTGTGTGTGCGAATGTGTCTGTGTGGTGTGTGTCCCGGCCCGATTGAGGGTAATTAGTATTTTTGGGGTTATGTGCCATTGGCACTGACCCAAGTACTGATATTGTATGAATATATATGTATGTACTGCCTATAACCAAGGGGTTGAAGGTCATACAGGTTGGTACTTAAGTGGGTTGTTGGGTGTTCAAAGAACATTGACCTATGTCAAGAGTTTTGGAATTTTATTGGTAATAATTGTATAAAAATTAAAAATGTAGCATACTTTTATGGAAATATATATATATTTTTTTTAAACAACAGAACATTCATTATGGGACAACTTTCAAATTCTTAACTTTCGATTTGTAAAGCACAAAGTACAAGAAAAGTGTAATTTTTTTTGTATTTTTAACATTTTTTTCAGTATTTCGCAATATAATGCAAAACTTTTGGCCTAATTTCTTTAAAAAAAGATATGCCAAAAATGTTTTTAATGTGTGAGTTTTCTAATAAAATTTGATTTCGTTTTTAGTTTTT
This sequence comes from Drosophila paramelanica, assembly GCA_035043915.1. Classification (NCBI taxonomy): domain Eukaryota; kingdom Metazoa; phylum Arthropoda; class Insecta; order Diptera; family Drosophilidae; genus Drosophila; species Drosophila paramelanica. The sequence goes on along the minus strand of JAWNMO010000674.1, from coordinate 6,064,621 downwards.
TTTTTTTTTTTTTTATTTATTTTACCATATTGATGTTGCGAATAAGTCGCATTTCATAAAAACAAAAAATATAATCACACTTTCAGAATAACGATACAAATATTTGAATGTTTTAAATCAAAGAAAATGTTTTCTTCAATTTATATTCTTCACAATGCCGACTTTCAACATTTTGAAATAAAAATATTATTACAACTAATAATTTTCTACTTAAAAGTCTTCAGTTGACTCCAGGAATAAGTTCCTATTAAAATTATAGTTTTTTTATATGCGTAATTTATATATCCCTATTTTGCTGCAAAAACACAAATGTTCAAATGAATAAATTGATTGCTTTGTAATTTTCAAATTACTCTTAAAGTAAACTGAATTTGAGCTGCCCCAAAGCCCTTGATATCCGTTGGCCTTGTTTCCCAAACCATTTGCCAAAATGGTGTAATTGGAGCAGCATTTTCTGGAAAACAAAAATAAAATCAGTGGAGCCTATGTTGTCCCGAAAGCGCCTGTTTTCCGGTTGAGTTGCCACTTGAACACGCGCGCTGTTAACTTGAAAACAGTTTTTCTTTTCGCTTTTGTTTTGTCTGGTCGACAACGTTTTTGCTTAGCGCTTTCAAAATGGCGACGCCCATTGACCAAAAACAACAAAATCAATGCAAGAAGGCGGCGACGTCGACGTGCGTAGACAGCATTAAAGAACAAGAGCAGCAACAACAACAACGGGAGCAAACATTTGAAACAGCAACAGCAAAAACGCTGACAGCGACGCAGACAGTAAACATTTTTGCAGCAGCGCAAATCAAACGACACAAACGTCACAAACAATGGCGGACACGGCAGAAAACGGAACAGCAAACGCAAAAGAGAATTAATTAGATTGCGGCGGCAGCTGGGCGCAAAGGCGGCAGCTGAGAGAGTGTGAGAGATTGTGCTCTTGCATACGTATATGTACGAAGAGAGCGTGCATTTGTGTGCGTGAATGAGAGCAATGGCAATTGCGAGTGCGCGAAAACGAAGCAGCATCGAAAGCTTCAAATTCTATGCGCACAACAACAGCTACAATGGCGGCCAGCGATCCAAGTACAACAAAAACTAGCACCACAAAAAAAAAACTGTTAAAGCGGGCGCCTCCTCGCGGCCCTTTCTTTAACCAAAAGGATAAACGAAATGTAACGAACAGCGGCAACGTCGGCAAATGCCAACCAAAACAAAGCAATGAAACGAGCCAAAAACAACAACAACAATGAAAGAAGAAAAAAACAACACAGTTGTGCAATTGAGATAACAAAAGGGAAACTTGAAAAAAGGGGACGCGCGCTTTGCTTTTTGTATGTATGACGCGTGTGCTGTTAAGCCTCACAAAAGGATATAAAACGGGCACACAGGCAGCGCTATAATAATAAATAATGTTTCTTGCTGCTGTTGTTGTTGCTGTTGGCGCAGCAGCAGCAGCAGCAGCTGAGGCTGTTGGCGAATTGAAATTTTATGAGAAAATGAAATTGTATTAGAAAAATATGCTGCGTGAATCACACACGAGACAAACACACACACACACACATGCATATTTCTAAATACATAGAGCGTACACATACACAGAAACGTTGTCGTAAAAAGGGGACGCGCATTATGGCGGTCTCTACGCGCTTTCGGTTCTGTCGACGTCAACAGCGGTGGCAGGACGACGTCATCGTCATTTTAGTTTATGCTGTTGTTGTTGTTGCTGCTGCTGTTCGGTTCCTGTTTTCGCTTTTTACCGTTCAGTCAATGACCACATTGTGTACACAGCGTTTGTGTGTGTGTGTGTGTGCGCGCTTGTCCTGCCGGAAGTTGACGCCGCCTGGTCATTCTCGTCGCTTTTGCCCAAGCTCACTGCGACGCTTGCTCTCTTTCTCTCTCTGCCTTTCTCTCTCTTGTTGTCTCTTTCTTTTACTCGATGCTACGCTTGAGCTACTTTTGTATAAAACAAGTTTCTGCGTTAGCTGCGCGCAGGATCCGGCTCCACACACACACACACACAAAACACAGAACAATACAACAACAACAACTGCACTGTGGCTCCTTTTTGCCTACTACGTTTTGTTCAGTACTTGCGCGCACGGCCTCTCGCGTCACGCTTTGATCCTGCCGTTGACGTTGACGTTGTGTCTCGCTGCTGTTTCTGCTCCTGCTCCTGCTCCTGCTCCTTTTGGCCCAACACCCATGCCACACATACCATAGGCGTTGCCCAGCTAATGACATGTTGTAAATTATATTCCCCGTGCCATGTTTCGTTTCTCTTTCTTCTTTGTAATTAGTTTGGTTTCGCTTTTTGCGCTGCGGCTGCTTAAATTCTGTATTTACAGGCTTTTTCTTGTTTATTTTGTTTTTCATTTTTAACATACAAACTTGGGGGACATCTTGTTAGGGCAGTTGGACATGTTGTTCACGATTACATATCCTGAAAATTGCAGTTGCCTTCAGCTGTTCGCAGAGATCAGTGGAAAAAACATGCTGTACTCAAAAGATAAAATAATTATAATAAACAAAATAATAAAATTAAAAAACGATAAGTATCGGTAGTAAAAATTAAAGAAGATGATCATTCAGTTTTTATAAACTTACCTTGCGTATGGTATAAAATCGAAGCGACAAAGATAAAGCGACTCAGATGGTGATCCAGATCAAGAATATGCAAACTGTATGAGATCGGAGATAGTTGCTTCTGCCTGTTACATACATTTGCACAAAACCATTATACCCTTTTTTACACATTTTCAATGAGTTCAGGGTATACAAATTTTTTGGGTTTTTAAGTGAAGCCAAATATGAGCATATCAGGATCAGCTGGAATACTAAAAAGGGCAGGGAGCAGTTGAAAATATTGCTGAAAGAAAATAATTTTAATAATAATTATAAATTTTTTTAAAGAAATATCAACTTAAATTTTAAGGCAACATAAAATCACCTCTAAAACGAATTATAAAAAAAAAACTCAAAACCAAAAACACTTCAAATTAAAAAGTTTTTCAAATTTGATTAAAACCTGTCATTGATCTCATCAACGTACCCAGCTACTTAACGGCTGCAATTTGACATTTAAAATGTAAACTATTTTTAGTTTTTCTGGGAAATTTTTGAAGCTATGAAAATATCTTTAAAGTGCCACAGGAAACCACTCAAGTACCGGTCGAAAAATGTGTACATGTGTGCCTAAATATATATATAGCGTACAGCTTGAAGTGATCGATATCAAATCCCATACCCAGATTCAAGTGATCGATATCAAATCCCGTACCCAGATTAAAGTAAATACCTTTGTAAATCTCACGCTCACTACGCGAACTAATACAAAGCGTAATTATATGTAAGCCAGGCGCGGTTCAACTCCTACTCAGTTTCGTGCTCTCTCTCTCTCTATTTTTGCCTGTTTAATTCTCTCTCTCTTTGCTGGCAGGCTGCGAAGCATTGCGAATTTGTCTGTTTTTGTACAGCATTCGTTGCAGCTCGTTTTTGCTATTTTTCACAAAACCATTTGTTTCACAAAAACCTATTGTTTGCCACGAACCAACTGCCGCTTTTCCTCTAACTGCATTTTCCACACGCACACATATACACATATGTATATGTATATATTATATTTTTATATCATTCATTGTCCTGTCAAACTTGTTTTTGCTCTCGTTCGCATACGCTCGCTTTTGGTTTTCCTTGCACATTACGCTTTAGTACCGTCATTCGCATTAAAAGGACAACGCTCTGTGCGTCTGTGTCTATGTCTGTCTGCTTGCTAGTGTGCGTGTCCGTGTATGTGTGTGCTGCTGTCAGCGTCGCCGTCGCAGTCGTCGTCGCCGTCGCTGTCGCTTGCGCTGCGCTGCTTCGTCCTCGCCAGGCACGTCGTGGTTTCAGTTTACGCTCGCAGCTCCGACAGCTCAGAACATGTTGCTGATCCGCGCCCGTTGCCGTGTGTGTGTTTATAGCAGCAGTTCATGATACATATATAAATATATTCAAACATAATAACAACAGCAACAACATCTTAATATTTATTGAGTGCTCTGCCCCCATTCTCGTACCCAAGCTCAGCTCCACATAAACGTGCATTAAACTCGGCAAATGTTGCAGGACGACATTTTTTCATCATTCATCTAATTCAAGTGTCCAATATAAACAACAACAAATTGTGCAATTGTGCAAAATACAGCAAAAGCGCCAGCCAAAAAAAAAAAAGAGAGTGTGTGTTACGCGGAGAGCGCAATTCCCCAGAGAGCGTAAGCAACAAAAAAGAAAAGCTAAAGCAAAAGCAAAGCAAAAGGAAAAAAGTGTAGCACACAAAAAAGTGACAAATGAAAAAGTTTTCGCCAGCCAAAGCAGAATACAACAAAACGCAAAAAATGTGCAATAAACTGCAAAAACAAACACAAGCAAATAAAACAAAGAAATATATGTAACACTGGGAATTACAAAAGCAAACGCCAAACCGAAAGAGCAGCTTTAAGCCCACAAGAAATAAATATTAAATAAATCCAACGAATCGCACACAAGTGAGTTTTTTTAATTTTCCACTTTTTTTTCCATATATACATGTACACAATGCATATTACTTATATACCCAAATGGCACACACACACACACACACACACATGCAAATATATATATGGCAGTTCTCTCTCTCTCTCTTTCCCATTCCCAACTACAATTGACTCGTTACTTTGCGTCTCGTCCATTTGCGCTCTCGCTTGCGCATACATCGCGCACTCGTCGCTTCTCTTCGTCCTCATCGTTGTTGTCCTCGTCGGCCTCGTCTCTCTTCGGGTGGTGGTACAGTTTTCTGCGTAGACCCAAAATTGCGTAAATTTTCTTCCATGTAGTTTACTCGCATGTCTTGCACGGCGTTGTCCTCATCGTCGCCGTTGTCGCTATCGTCCTTGTTCCCGTTCATCCTGTTGTCGTCGAGCTTTTCAATTTGTTTATTCATCCAGTTTTTGTTTCGTTGTCAATAAACATTGCAAATAACTATCGCAAAGAGGTTTGTACTTTGGTTTTTTCTATGCACATTTAATATTCTTATTGGGCGTGTATCCTGTTATATTTTTGCAGCTCGCAGTTTTGCTCTGCGCCATTTTAATTGGTATCCTTTATGTGTATTTTTCGTATGTATGCAGCTGTGGGATTAACTTGATTTTTTGCTACCTTTCCAATAGCCAAAATTGGCTTTCATTTAATATATTTCACATTTATTTAGCATTAAATTCTCTGTATAACAGTTTTTTAACGAAATTAATCTTTATTTTCTCTTACACAATAGTTGGTGGGTACATATAATATGTATGTGTATGTATTGCATTAACCCAGAAATGTGAAGCGACTCAATAAAAAGAAAAGAATACGATTTTGTCTATGTGCGGGAGGGGGACAACATATTAAAAGAGACACATTTATAAAATATGCAGTTAATAAGAGAGGGAAGCTATTAGGAGAAAAATGTATGCAATATACATACATAGATAAATTACAAATTAAATGTTTTCCAACATGAAATTATGTTCGCTATGATGAAATAAATATAGAGACAATAGAATAAATTCATAAATAAGAATATGCATATTAATTTTATGCATTTCATTTGTAATTTAACAGGAAACTAAAGAATAGCGATTTAAAGAAGAAGCTCAGGAATACTACTTTTTCATATAAGGCTAAAAGAAAGAATGTCTTTCAAGCGAATATTCTAAGCAAATTTTTCTGTTAATATGTTTGTGATAAAAAAAACTCAAATAGATTCAAATTTTCATTGATTTATAATTGATAATGAACAAAATATAACTTTTTAAAAGGTTCACAATAAATTTGACTTAAATACGAAATTTTTATTATCAATATTTTATCAATAAAAATCATTCATAGAATCTGTCCAACTATTGTTATTATCTATAAAAATATGCTTAAAGTATATTTATATACTGTAAACTAATACATTATTGGTGTTATTGTATAGGTATTTTAGGACAAAACATACTAATTAGGTGTTTTACATACTTAAAAGTTATTATTATTATTAAAACTATAGCTGGGGATAAATATAATTTATATACTATAGTCCAAAGTGAAAAGGCATTAACTATTTATTTGTTAATTAAAGAGCTCTATTAAACTGAGTAATCATTTTCAGGTTTTCTTTGTTGTTGTTGTAAATTGTGCCAATATGAAAGGCATTTACCTTTTCTGTCTAACTAGCATATTATTTAATTATTTTTATATTTTGTTAACAAATTGTTAGCCAAACAACTTTTCAGCCAAAAAATTTGACATATTTTTAAAAGCCTTCAACTTTCAGCAATAAAATTAAATAATAATATTTATTGTAAAGCATTCTTTTGAACGATCTGAAAATACAGCATATATGCACATATTTCTCTACAAAAAATATATATATACATATAGATATAAATTGTTGTAAGCTAATCAAAATATAAGATCAATGCACCTTTTGACGCAGCTCATAAAAACTGTTAGCGGCAGCAACAACAACGACAACAACAATAGCAAGAACAGCAGCGGCAGCCGCATAAACTGCCTGAGTGCATATCCTGCCAGCCTTTAAAGCCTGTCCAACTGCCTGCCTGCCTCTCTCTGCCTGGTGTGCCCTGTGCCTTGTCTGCCTGCTGTTGTTGCTGTCCCATTGAAAAAGGGCGCTCGAAAATAAAGTTGCAGCTGTTCCTGTTTCACTGCTATTTGCTTAGCAACAACAAAAACAGCAGCAGCAGCGGCAGCAGCAACAACAACAAGCAGCAGGAGGAGGATACGAAGAAGGGCATCGGGGGCAGGGCACATTAAGTCTTAGGCATCTGCGCTGTGGATTAATGCGCTGATCGCTGCTGAGAAACGGGCAGCAGAGGCAGCAAATGTAAAATTTAATGCCTCTCTGTCGCTCTCTCTGCTGTTGCACTCCATCTATCTATTTCTCCCTCTCTCTAACAGTTACAGATCGTGTTTGAATATATGCACAATTATGGCCGATATACCGCGCATTATGGTATTCCGTCCCACATGGGAGGAGTTCAAGGACTTCCCCAAATACATTGCCTACATGGAATCACAGGGCGCCCACAAGGCCGGCCTGGCCAAGGTGGTGCCACCGCCCGAATGGGTGCCCCGTCGCAGCGGCTATTCAAATTTGGATGCACTCAATGTGACAATACCGGCGCCCATCTGCCAGGTGGTCACTGGCAAACAGGGCTACTATCAACAGATCAATATACAAAAGAAACCGCTGACGGTTAAACAATTCAGCGAATTGGCCAGCACCGAACGTTATGCCACGCCCAAGCACTTCGATTTCGAGGATCTGGAGCGTAAATACTGGAAGAACATCACCTATGTGGCGCCCATCTACGGCGCCGATGTTAGCGGCAGCATCACAGACACCGATCAGGATGTAAGTGTCCAATATTCCCCAATTTACAAGTGCGGTTTTCTGTGCTCAATGTCCGTCTGTTCGTAGAAAACTCAAAGTTACAAACTTGAATCGTTGAAAAAATTAATCAAATATATTCGATATATTCGATATTCCTTCATAATTAACAAGATTAATTAAGATCGTCATCGCCTGCTCTGAATGAGTATTGTGCAGTCGGTTACAGCCGAATGCAATGTTATGACTGGTATTTTTTTTTGATGGCTTATTCCCGCTGTTCGCAGAGCTGGAACATTAATCGCTTGGGCAGCATCCTGGACTTTGTCAACAAGGATTATAATATACAAATCGATGGTGTCAATACGGCATATCTGTACTTTGGCATGTGGAAGACCACATTTGCCTGGCACACAGAGGACATGGACTTGTATTCAATTAACTATCTGCACTTCGGTGCGCCCAAGACGTGGTATGTGGTGCCGCCCGAGTACGGACGACGGCTGGAGAAGGTCGCCAATCAGTATTTTCCGGCCAGCTATAAGAACTGCAATGCGTATTTGCGCCATAAAATGACGCTCATATCACCCCAGATACTCAAGCAGCACAATGTGCCCGTCAGCAAGGTAAAAAATACATTTGAGAAATGCTGAAATTGTCGGGATTCAAACTTGGTTACAAGTTTTTTTTAATGTTGAAAGTTTTATTGAGGTTCGAATGTTTGCCATATACATTGAAGTTCAAACCCCTTAAGTTAAACCTCAGAAACTAGCGTTAATTTTGTATCAAGTAAATTTCTTTTCAATATACGTGATATCCTTATCTATATTTAATAAGCGCAGTACTTTAAAAATATTTCCTATGGGATTTATATTCCGTCGCCATATTAATTGCGTGAATCGAACCCGCTTTTAATTTTTAGTCGCTTTCCAACACTGTTTATTTTTGAAATTAATTTTAAATACGTGAATTTACTATTTACTATTTAATGACAGCCTATTAGTTCACTACATAAAAAATATTTCCTGTGGGAATCTGCCGGCATATAAATTACTTAAATTGAAGCAGACAATAATAATATTAAAGGGTTTTCCAACACTGTTTATTTTTTAAAAAGAAATAAGGTGTTCATTTTGGCAAATTGAACTGCTGTAATTTGAATATATTTTTATTTTTGGAAATCTTGGAATCGAATCCCGGCTCACTTTCAGCATAAGCATTCAGCAGTTAGCCCACCGCCAAATACTTAACACATTTACATTCCCCCCAATAACTGCACAGATCACACAGGAATCGGGCGAAATAATGATAACATTTCCATTTGGTTACCATGCGGGCTTTAATCATGGCTTCAACTGCGCCGAATCGACAAACTTTGCCATGGAGCGCTGGATCGAGTACGGCAAGCGTGCAACGCAATGTACCTGCAGCAACGACATGGTGAAGATCTCGATGGACACGTTCGTGAAGCGCTTCCAGAGCGATCGGTACGATGCGTGGCTGGAGGGGCGCGATATTGGACGTCATCCGGAAGACGCGCACAACGCGGTGCCAACAGCGGCCCCGCTGCCGCCGCATCTCGATGTGCTGCTGTGTGATAAAAAGTGCGTTGCAAACAAAACCAAATCGGATTTAAGTTATTCTGAATTGTATTTTGCCCATTCGCAGAATGAAAAAGCAATGTAATCCCACCAAGGCGAAAAGTTTCAAGGAGCGCAATCCCGATTTGGATCTGGATGAAATCCAGCAGAATCCCAATGTGCCCGACGATGTCAAGGCCATGCTAAAGGAGAGCGTGCTCACATTGCATGAGGACGAGTCCGAGGGGTTTGCGCCCGAGGACACGATGAGCCTGCAAAGTCCCGCCGATTTCAAGACCAAACAGGAGCTGCTGGAGTACATAGACGATGGCACCGGTGAGCCATTTTATAGACGGCGCATAGTTGCCTCAAATTGCAGCCAACTTACTTTGCATTTTTTATTTCTGTTCTATTGTTGACGCTTTGCAGAGGACGATGATGAGGAGGAGGATTTCAAGCGGCGCAAGCAAAAGCGCAAATATGATGCGGACTACGATGACGACTGGCTGGCGAGCAAGCGGCGCACGACCTCGCGCAACAGCAGTCGCGGTCGCAGTCCGCGCGCCAACAAAGATCTCGATCGATCCACATCGCCGGCGTCCTCCACATCCACATCGTCCACGTCGCGAGGGGCGCGCGGCGGCGGTGCGCGCGTCAAAGCGAATGCGACGCCGCGTAAGGCGCCAACACGTCGAAAAAAGGAGCCAGCAACAACAACAGCAACAACAACAACAACCACAACAGACAACACATCACCAGCAACAGCTGCAACAGTTCCAACCGCATTGGCAGCAGCTGAAAGCAGTAGCAGCAGCAGTGTTGGCGCAGGTGAGCGCAACAGCAGCAGCAATTTGAACAACAACAGCAGCAACTGCAGCAACAACATTAGCAACAGCAGCGCCACAGTCACAACAACAACAACAACAAGCATAGTCACATAAGAATCATAGTCACCAGCCATGATCATGATCATCACCAGCTTAACCCAAACTGTTGACTAACATTATCAAAAAAAAACAAACAAATAATTAAGCCATTTAAAGCATTTAAACCACCCGACTTCCTCCCCAATTCCACAGCCGCTTTTCGTCAGCGTCGTCATCGTCGTCGTCTTTTAGTTCTTGTCTCTTCTTTTTGTAATGTATTTGATTTCATTTTCTTGCTACAAAATAAGTCGTCAAGTTGTGTCCTAATTTGTAAAAAAAATATAATATATATATACATATATGAGAGCACGCTATATAAAAAGAAACTTTATGCTAAAAACTAACCAAAAACCAAAACTGTTTTACTAAAAAATTAAAAAAAAATAACGCATATAACTCTGTTATATATAACAAAATTTCTGGTTGGGCTTCAGTTTCAGTTTCGCTATGTTTTTCTTGATCTGCTGCAGCTTCGTTCGTTTGTTCCTTCAGCTTTGCTATATATACATGTATATATATATATATTACATGTAAGTGTGTGTGTGTGTGTCGCTTCACAATCCCAACGCTTACCTGCCACCATATATAACAACCACATCAACAACATCTAATCACAACAACATCAACAACATTTACACTATTTTAGCATAAATAATAAAAGACATCTCGAACGCATTTTTACAGATGCCAAACGCAGGCTCAACGAACAACAACAGCAAATACAACAACAGCAGTTGCTGCAATTCATGCAACATTCGCGCAAATTTGAGGGCAAAATACCAAAACTAAGTCAACAACAACAACAACAGCAAGCGACAGCAGCAACAACAAACACAACAACAACAACAACATCTAGTCAGCAACAGCAAACACAAAAAATTGCTTGCATCAAAATGTTGCCCGCCGCCAATACGCTAAATGGCATTCCACAGCAACAGCAGCAACAACAACAATACAGCAGCACCGATGGCAATGTTTATCAGCTGCAAAATGAAATACTCTGTGATGCAAATGGACAGGCAACAACAACAACAACCGCCACATATCACACAACAGCCGCTGCCGTTGCCAGCAGCAACAGCAGTCCGCAACAGCAGCAGCAGCAACATGTTGCCGGTAAGTTTGCAACTTCGTTTTGTCAAAACTCTAACTTTAAGTAAAAATTTAAAAAAAAAATTAAAATAAAAAACTTTATCGGTTTTGTTTGTCGTTTTGTGTAGTTTTTCTTTTTGTTTGCTTACATTTTGCTCGTTTTTGGTTTTTGTCATTTATTAGCTACACTTACTAACTAATTAATTTTCTGTTTTGTTTTCATATCATGTTTTTGTCTAAAACGATTCCAATTGGCAACCTATATATAACATATATTTTGTATGTACCAAGCGCTCAACTCAACTCATTATCATTACGCAACGCATTAACCATTTTTTGTTTTTCATTAATCTATTTGAATATCTAACAAATTTTGTGCCAAATCAAACGCAGCTAACAAGATGAAGAAAATGTATTTAAATTAAAACAACAACAACAAAAATATATGAAATTTACCCTTTTTATTTACTATATGTTTATTCAATTAAATGTGCTGGTCTTCCATTTGCGGTGTTTTTGTACTATTTTTTGGGCAACAAATGCTCAAAAACAAATTTTTGAAAAATATATATAATTTTGGAAACATCTCAGTTTTAAGCTGATTTTATACACACAAAACATATTTAAAAAAAAAAAACAATTCAAAAAAAATAAAAAAAAGCATCCCCAACTGATCGAATAACAAATCGCTTTTCAGTTCTTTTACACTTCACATGCCTCGTACAAATCCATGAAAATAATTTCTCCCTTCTTTGCTGAGCATATATTTCTTGCTGTCTCATTTCTATTTTACATATATATACATATGTATATATATACATGTATATATCGAATAAAACAATTTATTAGAGAAACATATAAATAAATGCACAAATTAGGCCCCAACTTAATATGGAATATTTTTATTATGATGAGGAATATATATGTATGTATATGACAGATGGTATAATGCAAAGCGCATTTGAAAAAAGGCTCAAAACTTATTTACGTAATTATTGATTTTTATTTTATTTATTTAGCGTATGTATTTATTTAGTTTATTTAATGTTGGTCTAGTTTATTTTGTAAGTTTTTATTTTACGATGTTCACAATGTTAATTGAGGTTTTAATTCTTTCCTTCTTGCACTGAAATCAATTACAAACATTTTAGCAACACAAACAGTGCTGCCCATTCGTTGAAAATTTTTAAAAAGTTGCCTTTTTGGTACAAGCAGCAGTACTGCCCATTTATTGTCATATATTTAAAGCAGTTGGTCAGCTTTTCAACATTAAAAGTGCTGCCCATCAGCAAAAATTGACGCTCTTTACCATTGTGAACATTGTGCGTTGCATATTTTACTTCAATTTGAGCATTTTGCACACTTTATTTTTAGGTATTTCTTAGTATTATTTTTTTTATATGATTTACCACAGCAAAGTGTGGCCATTCTTTGTATTGGAATCTATTATGAAAACAAACGTAAACATTTTTATTTTTTTTTAAATTTTTTTTTGTAATTGTAATTACTAGAGATTTTTTGGACTTAATTTTAATTTTAGTTAACGTTTGCTACCGTATGAATATAAATACTTACATAATTCGTAGTGACTAAGTAAAAAGCAATTCAAGCGACAAATCAAATAGTTTTAAAAAACCAATTCACTCATCGTCTCTTTAACTTGTTCTGTAGTGTTATGCAGCTTTAAATATATGGATGCTATATGCGCCGATATGAAGACTGTTTAGTTTGATGATTTGTAGCTATAATTTGTTGCACAGCATTTATTATTTGATTTTGGTATTTTGATTTTGAGTGAATTGTTAATTGATTACGATTACAATTTCGATTTCAATTTCGATTTCGATTTATTGATTATTTATGCAAATATTACATTCAAACACATCTCTTATATGAACCAAACCGAATATGTACTTTCAATCAATATAAACAAAAGACAATGTGGTCACAACTATTAGTTCGTCCTCCATCCTGCACACGAACCAAGCAACCACAAACGGATCAACGGACGCCCAACAACAGCAGCAGCAGCAACAGCAGCAGCAGCAACCCCAATATCACTATATAACCACAACCGGGGAGGATGGTCAGACACCAACGACAATTGTCTTTGAGAATTATAACGGTGGATTGCCAGCGACGGCGGTTAGCGCCGCTGCAGCAACACCGGTGGACAATGGCGCCGTTGGTGCTGGTGCAGCGACAACAACAGCAGCAACAACAACAACAACAACAGCGCTGGTTAACACAGACGGCACCATCATCGAATTCGATGGCAGCACCTACGAGGAATACCATGTGCTGAAGAGCGAGAATTGCAGCAGCGATTGCTTGAGCAACGGCAGCAGCGCTGTTGCCGCTGACATCATCAAATACGAGCCGCAGCATGTTGGCGAGGATGAGGAGATGCTCGAGGAGGATGAGGAGAGCGGTCTCCAGGTCAAATACGAGGAGCAGAGTCTCGAGCATGAGCACGAGTTTGAGGAATATCAGGTGATCAAGTCTGAGGTGGAGGCCGAGGCGGCCGAAATGGCTGTGGGCACCACCAGCTACACCATCGCCAGCCACGACGACCAACAGCAGCAGCAGCAACTACAACAACAACAGCAGCAGCAGCCGCAGCAGACCATAAATGATGCGATGCCCGCAATGATGTCGAAGGCGGCAGCTGCCAAACAGAAACGGAAACGCAAAACGCGCGTCATCGCCGACGATGAGCAGGGCGAATATCTGGAGAAGATGAGCGTGCGCGGATTGGATATAGCGCGCTACGAGCACATCATCGATGGCGTCGCCTATTGCCTGGTCTGTGCCAAGAACGACATATTCAAGACCTTCAAGAACAAGTACAGCTTTCAGCGGCACGCGTATCTCTTTCACGAGGGCCAGAATCGCAAGATATTCGCGTGTCCCATTTGCAACAAGGAGTTCTCGCGGCCGGACAAAATGAAAATGCACAAGAAGGATAAGCACGGCGATGTGCCGATGCCGCCAACGTCAGCGGCGAGTACGCCGCAAAAGGCGGCGGAAGCGGGCGGTACGCCGGCGGCAAAGCGGGCGCGCACTTCGCGTACGCCGCGCGTGCGCAAGCTGAAGGCGGGCGAGGCGACCACGCCCACCAAAAAACGTTTGGCACAAATCGACAGCGTGCTGGATGAGGTGCAAAATGCCGACGCAGATCAGCAGCAGCAGCAACAACAACAACAACAGCAGCAGCAGCAGCAGCAACAACAACAACAACAGCAGCAACAGCAACAATTGCAAACGACAGCTGCTGCACCGCAGCAACAGCAACAACTGCAGACGTTGCCGTCGCTGGACTTTAGCGGCATGATCCTGCCGGGCGGTGCGCAGCTGGCGCTGGCCAATCCCGGCGCCAGCAGCTCAATGACGCTGCAGCGCGGCCAGGCGACGCCGACGCCGACCGCTCAGCCAACAACAACAACGCTCATCTACTCGAATCAGCTGGAGCTGCAGCAGGCGCTTCTGCAGCAGCAGCTGCACGGCCAGAGCATCATGATACAGGATCAGGCCGGCAATCTGGTGCCGCTGCAGCTGGATGGCACGCAAACAATATACACAACAGCGCCAGCGCCGCAGCGAACGCAGCCAGCCACATACCAGCACCAACAGCAGCAGCAGCAACAGCAACAGCAGCAGCAGCAACAACAGCAGCAGCAGCAGCAGCAGCAACAAGCGCCAACGCAATCGCAGCCCACGCACTATGAGCTGGATAATGTGACCTACCTCAGCTCGACGGCAGCGGCGACGCCGACGCTGCCAAACGAGCAACATCAGCAGCAACACCAACAGCAACAGCAGCAACATGTCATCGGCACCGTTCAGAGCTATCAGATACTAACGCCGGATGGCCTGCAGAGCTTTCAGCCGAAACTGGAGTCCACCGAGCTGGGTGATCTGTGTCCCTACACAATGAGCGCAACGGCGGCACCTCAATACACGTTCACAACGCACGCGAGCGCACAGCCGACGTTAAATGCGAACGCGTTGGACGCGCAACAGCATCACCAACAGCAGCAACAGCAACAGCAGCAGCAGCAGCAACAACAGCAGCAGCAGCAAACACAACAGCTACTGCAGCAGCATCAGTTTGGCCACAATCCGCATCATCAGTTTATGGAGCTGAAAAATGAGCTGCTGATCAAAAGCAGCGATGCGTATACGCTGGACGCCACCTCCATGTACCACCTGCCCTTCTCGCCCACATCGATGATCAATGCGGTGAACGATGTGAACACCTCGTCCCTGCTGGAGACCAAAGAAATTAGGTAAAAACACCAGAACAACTCTTACATATTTACCTATCTATTCTATATAACTCTATCTATTCAATCTATCTTGAAAAAAGAGAAATTCTTTGCTACTCGCTACTTTAAGTAACTTTTTAGTGTAACGCGCTCTCGTTTGTTTTTAGACTCGCTCTCTCTCTCTCTCTCTCTGTCTCTGACTCTCCTATTGTACTCGCTATTACTGTGTCTCTCTCTCTCTCTATTTCTCTTAATCTCTCTTGTTTATCAGTTTTGTTGCGTAGTCAACGGCGGCGCTGCGAAATTGCTGTCAGCATGTTGCAGTCGCTGTACCGTTAGCGTTCAATTCCATTCCGTTTCGTTGCGTTTTTATTTTCTTACACATAGTGTTGAACAACGTCGCGGCAGCTACTAAAAAAAATCAAATTAAAAAAAAACACCAAAAACACTTTTCAAACACAAAAACAATTAAAACTTCAATGAAAATATATATATATTAACAAAGTTTAGTTTTAAATATTTTATTTAGTATTTTCGAGTAGTATTTTTCTTTAAGCATATGTATTTAAGTATTTTGAATTATTATTTATTAAAATATGTAGCTCTATTTTGCTTAACTTATTTAGTTTCTTAATTGAGTATCATTTAGCTTAGTTTTAATTTTGATTTGTGCATTTATTTATATTTTTACACAATTACTTTCACCGATTTCCACACAAATATATATTTCTGTTCAGCTTTACTGTTGCTTTCGGTTGTGTACAGTTTTCAGTGCTCACCAGAACACCCTAATTATTAACATTTTACCATATTACAAAACAATCAAAAAAAATTAAATACTGTACATCATTTGAATTTGTTTTACTTATGCACATAATTTTTAATTACAATGTGTTCAATGCGATTTTGTTCTTTTTTTCTTTCTTTTCTCTTGTTTTATTTTATGTACACAAAACCAACCCACCAAACCAACCAATCAATCAAACAAACACAAATTAAATATTAATAATAATAAATAACAACTATAGCTACGATATATCAGAAGCCGTGCTTCTAGCGCTCTGAAAAAGCAACGACAGCAAAATGATATAAATTATAAAAAAAAAAACAACAACTGCAGCCAAAGTACCAAAAAACATAAAACAACTATATATTGTTTAAACTAATCTAATGAAAAAAACATAAAACAATATATTGAGAATGATAAAAAAAATCCCCCAAGCAAAGCAACGCAAATGGAAACCATTTACAATGCAAAAGAGCGGCAAAATAAAGAAAGAAAAACAAATACTTAATGCATATATTAAATTGTTTTTTTCATCATAACGCTTCAATACTCATAATACTCATTAACATTAACAAACACACATATTTTACAACACTACTCAACACTAACACATGAGGATAAACTCGCATACATTCAAGTGCCACAACACAGCTGTGTGTGCGTATGTGTGTTTGTGTGTGTGTGTGTGTGTACACATCACATAAAACATCAATAATAACAACAACAATGATCAACAATGCACATTTTATTGAAATATTTTACGCACCTCATAAACATTTCATTTGCATTTGTTTCAATATGGACGCCATTTACATACAATAAAATTTGAACAAAAAAACAATAAAAATTAAACATAAATTATAAAAATAAAATTGGACTTTTTAAGTGCAAGGTATGTGTACTTTTTTTATTCGCTTTTTATTTAATTACTTGTTTTTATTTTATAAAGAAATTTTTAATTTTTTGTTTTGGTTTTGTAAAATCATTTTAACTCATGCTCCATTACTAACACACTTAATTTGTTTTTAAGAAAATTGACAGCACCTAAACCAAATTAACAGAGTTTAGTTTTATTTATGATATTTCTTAGAAAATTTGTAATAAATATTATTTAGCTTTAACTAAGGAAGACCATCGAGTATTCAAATTTCATACAAAAAAAATGAATTTTAGGGGGTATTTGAGTGAACTTAAACTTAAAAATGTATTTTTTCAAAATCAAAGCTAAAATTTTTTGAGATGCTATTTACACAGAGTTTAAGAATTTGAAAAGTTAAATAGGTTATGAGTTAAATAGGTAATTAAAGGGGGTTTTTGTCACTTTCGTCATATTTATTTTTCTTATATTTTTTCGACTCCAAATTCATAGTAATTTATACTCATTTAAAAAAAATTAAGTATTTTGAGTTTCTTATTCTTATTCATTTTGACAATTTTCATTTAAATGTTTATGGTAATTTTATCGATCTTAAAAAGATTTTTAATAAGATGATTAAAATTTGGTGTATTTTTTTTTAAGAACTTTAAAATGGTTTTATTTTTTGATTGGGATTTAGCAACAGAAAGAAGCATTATTATTGTTGGAAAGTTTGCGGAATAATATTTCTGGCAATGGATTCTGCCGTTATAAACAATTTTCAAGAAATTCAATTTACAAAAACCGTTTAGAAAGAGCCGCTATTAATTCCACGAATTGCACGAATTACAATTATAATTTCCTTAAAATTTCCCTTGTTTTTTGCACATTTTTAAGTTTACATTAATTGGCCTAACAATTGGTTACTAAAACGAACAACAATCCATCCATAAAATGTACATAACACACACCCATACCATAAGCATACATCTACTTTTTAATTTACTAACCCAAAACTAAAACTCTAATTTTAATAAAGTCAATAAGAAAATCCTTAAACATGAAAATAAAAGCAAAAAAAAGCTTATAAAAAAACAATTGTTTTTAAATCAAAAATTTTTTCTTTTTCATTTTTCTCAACTTTTTGTTCGCCCGTTGTGTTCATGTTTTGTGTTGTTTTCTTGTCATACTTATGATTTGCACACAACAAAATTTCATATACAACAAAAACAACAACAACAACATGCATCACCACAACAACAACAACAAAAACGAACAACAGGTTCTTCTAAACAACAACAACAACAACAAGCATACAACAACAAGAACAACCAGTTCAAGCGGCCAAACACACCACGCAACAACAATCACAACAACAACAACAACAACACTCAGAACAACATGCACAAGAACAACAACAACAACAATGATTGGCAGCGTCGCCAACGCGAAGCGAATCGCATCTACTACGAGGAGATTGTCGTGAAACAGGCCAAATCACGCGCTCTCCTCGCCGCCGATGGTAACAGTTGCGCTCGCAACAACAACAACAACAACAACACCAACAACAATAACAACTCGAGCAGCAGCATCAGCAACATTTGCCATGGCAGCAGCAACAGCAATCGTAGCGCCGCGGTCAGTTTCGTCGACAAATTCGCTGACTTTGTAACACATAATTGTAGCATTTTGAAAAGCAAACGCGTCTCGCATGTGCACAACAAACACACTAATAATAACAATGCTGTCTCATCTTCCAACAACAGCAATGGCAGCAGCAGCACGAACAACAACAACAACAACAGCAACAGCAGCAGCAACAACAACAACGTGAGCAGCAGCAGCAATGGCATCAAAACAACAATTGGCAAGAAGACGCCCGTTATACTGCTGGCCGCACGTGGTCACAAATCGCAGCAGCAGCAGCAGCAACAGCAACAGCAGCAACATCCGCCGCTGACCCTCATCAATGGGAGCCAAGCGGGCGCCAAGCCAGCGGTCACCTTGCTGCGCGTCAATGCGAATCCAAATCGCAATCGCCAGGTTATCATCGCTCCAGACGCATCTAGTCTGCAGCAACAGCAACAGCAACAGCAGCAGCAGCAGCAGCAGCTGGTTGAGGAGGAAGAGGAAGAGTTCGATGAGGATGTCTATGATGATGCTTTGTCCTCATCGACGGCGCAAATTTTGCGCAAATTTCGCATACCCAAAGGCACCGCATTGACGGCCAAAACGGTCGAGGGCTATTTGGCCATGCCCACGCCGACGCCCTCGCCGCCCATTGGGGCTGCTGCTGGTGCTGGTGCCGGCAGTGTTGCCCTGGATGCCGCCAGCTATGTGGACAATCCGGACGACATTATCGAAGAGCTGCACGAAGATGATCTGGTCGAGGAGGTGATCGATGAGGAGGTCGCCTGCGAGGAGCAGCAGGTGTTGCAGGCAGCTTCCGACACAGATGGGCTCGATCTGAGCAGCAGTAATAGCAACAACAACAACATCAGTAGTAATGCAACAACAGCAACATCTACAATGCTGCTGCCGCAGCAACAACCGCAGCCGACGGCGCTGCAACTGCAAACCGTGGGACCGAACGGCACCGTTACCTGCTTCAATCTGCCACCGAACACGATACTGGTGCAGTCTTCCGATGGCAGCATCATAGCGCATCCCAGCAAGGCTGGCCAACAGCAGCTGATTGTGCTGCCAGCGGATTGGCCAACAGCGGCCAACATGACGCTGCCGGAGCCAGCGGCAGCAGCAACGGCGGCGGCGGCGGCGTCGCAGCCAACGCAAACGCAAACGTTGCTGCTGACTGCCGATGGCACCGCCATACCCATCATGGCACCACTGCAGCAGCAGCAGCAGCAACAGCAGCAACAACAGGCCGCAGCTGTTGCTGCTGCGGCGCAGCTGTTTGCCGCGTAGGGTCTAATGGGTGGCCAAATGGGTCGATTTTTGAATAATGCCACAATAATGCCAACAACATATTTCTTTTAATTTCCTTCTTAAAAATATTCAAAGCTGCGTTGCGCTTGCCGCAAAGCAACATGTGGCACAGCTCGTTGTGTTGCTTTACGCCACGTGCAACACGTGCAACAACAAAAAAAAAATAACAAAAACACATTTAGTTCGTTTTGTTAGTCCCTTAGAAATTTATTTAGGGCATCTATCAAAAATCGACGCATTTGGCCACCAACAAAAAAACAAATTAAATCAAAACAATTTAAATAAAATATAAAAAACAAAAACAATACCTAACAAGACAGAAAGCCAAGTTAAACTTAAAACAAGCCACAACTCAATTGTAAAGCTATTCAAGCAAAATTAAGAATGAAAACAACTGATATTACATAATGTTAAAATGCATACCAAATTTATTTTTCTATATATATAAAAAAAAACATAAAATATGCATTAATTTATACACACAAAAAATCCTATATATATATACACTTATATATAGTATATATAAAACTCATGTTTATGTTCATGTTGTGCGCAAAATATATAAAATGTTCATAACTCGCACACAAATACACACACACTCACACACACACAACACACTCACTCATGCACAGCAGTGTTGTGAAACAAATTCTGTACATTTTTAAAAACATTGAATTAAATTATTTTTTTAACACTAAGTCTAGTTTTAAGTGCAAAAACAAAAAACCAACGAGACACCCGAGCCCAGTTTTCTAACTAATATTTTGACCAGGCGTTCTCGCCAGACAAAATTTATTTTTAACTTAATTTAATGTTATTCAAAACTGAAAGGAGAAACAACAAAAACTATGCTGTATTATTTGAAGGAGTTAAAACTAATTTATGATTTCTGCTTACTTACCTATATAAAGTAATTTAAAAGAAAATACTATTTAAATATATATGCGTACATATATAATTTGTTCCTTTGCATTATAGAAATATAGCCATAAAAACTTTGTTGGCAGCTATGCAACGTATTTTCATTTAAAGCATTATCCTCAATAAATTATTTTTTAATTTACATTTATGTTTCTTATATTGTTGTTCATATACCACCACCTCTCATAATTCCCCCCTACATGTTGTATATTATTTATATGAAGAAAAACAAAAAATATATATATATATATATATATTATTTGCAATTTTGTTAAGCCATCCGCATGCGTTAAAAAATAATAATACATTGATAACAATTAAAATTACGCCTAAGAATTGAAGCATAGCACTGACATAAGTTGTTAATACTAAGAGCGGTAGCGTAGTTAAGATCAAAGTATTTTTTCATAATCACAATGCGAAAACAAAAAACAAAACACAAAAAAAAAAAGGAATAACTAAAGTTATTGTTTAAGCCTAAATAACTAAAACTAATGGAAGACAATGATTCAGATTCAAAGCATATTTATTTTAAGGTCAAAACAAAAAACATTAATAAAGTGAGCTACACTTTTTGTAAGATAACATTATATAGGTTAAGTCGAAACAAATTAAACGAAACTGCAAGCAAGCAATTAAGCAAACATGAGTAGAATACATTATGTATAAAAAGTCTATAAATAATAACTATACATATAAAAACATATATATATATTTATTATAAACAAAAAAAATACAATTTTAAAAATTCAAAGCAAATAAAGAATTAAAAAAAAAGTTTTAAAATTAATACAAAAATGTTATATATGGAATTTAAGTACAAATTGTGGTAAGTAATAAATTTTTAAATGGAATATTGACTATATAGTAATCGATGTAATATATAGTAATGGATGTAAATCGATCGATTCTTAAAAATTAATTAGCTTTTAGGCATCTTTAAGGTAAAGCTGCAGTTTTGCGACCTGTAAAATTTTAAAAGTCTTACGGCTTTATGGTAAATGCCAAGCAAGGAAATTTCGACCTCTCTATGCGATTCTCATGAATTCAAGTAATGCCCGCAGATTTTTAGCGTTTTCAATGAAGTTTTATTTTAAGAGTTGTGTGTTTTTATAGGTAAGTGCCTCTTACTCTACTGCTCTAATATCTCTTATTTTTCTTCATTTTATTTCTCTTGTCCCTCTCTGACACTTTTACTCTCTTAAACTCTATTGTCTGATTTAAATTTCTCTCTCACTCTTATACTTTCTCTTTATTATCATTTCTCACTCTTTTTATTCTATCATTCTCTCACTTACTTACTCTTTCTCTTTGTATATATTTTACTATCTCTCTTTCTGTCTCCTCTAGAAATAACAATTTAGTAAAACTATATCTTTATGTGTGTATATATTTCAATGATGGCGATCGTAACATTAACAAAAACTATAGCTAATTTTTGAAATTCATATCGTGTATTATATATAAAGATATATATAATAATTATATATCAACATTTGCGCCTAATCGCTGATGCGCGCATAAACCACGGCCGTGCGGCAGGGCGTATAGACTTGGATGAAGTTGGAGCGGCCGGCATGTCCCCAGGGATCTGATTTGTGCGTGCAATTCATGTCGATGCGATTGTGGCCGCCAAAGATGGGATCGTCCGAGGAGAGCACCGCCTTATAGGTGCCCGCCCAGTTGGTGCCGACACGATAATCACTGAAACTTTGCGTCGGATGGAAATTAAACACGAACACCAATCCGGCGCGCTCAAAGTGAATGGTCTTGTCGCTCTGATGCTTCCAACTGACATATGCGGGACCCGAGTGCAGCCAACCGTAGCGTTCCTCCAGCTCGTTCATGGCACGATCAAATTCATTAAGGTATTTATACTTTAACAGATCATCGTCCACCAGATTCCATTGGCGACGCGCGTAATGATACGAATCGTTGTTGCCCACACGCGGAAAGTCCAGCCACTCCGGGTGCCCGAACTCATTGCCCATGAAATTGAGATACGCCTCGCCGCCGAGGGCGTGCGTAATTAAACGTATCATCTTGTGCAGCGCTAGGCCACGATCGATGATCAGCGACGGTTCGGAGATTTTGGACATGTGCGTGTACATCTCCTTATCCATCAGCCAGAAGGCAATTGTCTTGTCGCCCACCAGCGCCTGATCGTGCGATTCCGCATAGGCGACCGTGTTCTCCATCCAGCGTCGATTGGTCAGCGTGTGCACAATATTGCCAATGTCCCACTCGTCATCGCTTTGCTCCTTCAACAGCTCGATCCATTTGTCCGGTATGGCCATGCCCAGGCGATAGTCGAATCCAATGCCGCCCTCCGACACGGGACGACACAATGTGGGCATGCCCGAGACATCCTAGAAATTAGGAAATTATAATAAGAACTCGGAAAGTATTTAAGCAACAATTTTGTGCGAACCTCTGCGATGGTTATAACCTCGGAATCCAGCTTGTGCAGCATATAATTGGCCAGGCCCAGATAGTTCAACGCATCCGTGTCCACATTGAGGCCAAAGTACTCGTTGTAGTCGCCGCTGAAGCCCTCGCCAATGCCACGTGAATGATACAACATGGAGGTGACGCCATCGAAGCGATAGCCATCAAAGTTGTATTCGTCGTGCCACCAACGAAGATTGGAGAGCAGAAAACGCAACACCTCGTGCTCCGTGTAGTTGAACAGACGACTGTCCCACAGGGAATGCTCGCCACGGGCGCCATCATGGAAGAAACAACTGTTGGTGCCATCGAACTGATTAAGACCGTCCTGTACATTCTTGGAGGCATGCGAGTGGACAACGTCCAGCAGCACATAAAGACCCTGGGCATGCGCTACATCGATCATGCGCTTCAGCTGCTCCGGATTGCCGTAGCGACTAGAGGCCGCATAGAAACTGGTCACTTGGTACCCAAAGCTGGCGTAATAGGCATGCTCCATGATGGCCATCACTTGGATGCAGTTGTAGCCCTGCCGCTTGATGCGCGGCACAATGCGATCGGCGAACTCATCGTAGCTGCCCACACGCGGCTCCTGGGACGCAATTCCCACATGGCACTCGTAGATGCGCAACGACTTGGGCCGGGCGGGGCGCGAGTGCTGGCGCTGATAGCACTCGTTGGCAGGTGGCTGCCACACGTATTGCTTGTAGTTAACGCCCTGGTTAGCGCTCTTCGGCGGCTGCACCACATACTTGGCCCAGGGCGACAGACGATCCAGAAGCTGGCCCGACTGGTTGCGTATGATGATCTTGATCTCGCTGAGATGCTTGATGGGCGCACTGCCGTCCGGATTGGCGGGCAAGTGCAGCTCCCATTTGCCAAAGGGCAGTTTCTTGAACGGATGCGATTCCCACTGCCAGTTGTCTGTGTGTGAATTAATTGGTAAGTTAATTTATTAACAATAAAGGCGCTATTTATAAAAAAAGACTGTTTAAGTATCGATTTAAATACTTGCTAAAAATTCCGTGAAGTATCGATAATAATATTTTCATTGATCGAGTATCGATAATTGAACAGCTTTAAAGTTGGAGCGCGGTTAGTAAACAGGCGAATTGGTAAACGGGGCGAAAAATGTTGCCAGCTCGCTCGCACACTCTTAGCACAACAAACAAACAACGTTGCATTAGATTGTTCGCGCTTTATGCAAGCCGCTCCAAAGTGCAATTCGGATCTAATTGGCATACTCACTGAAATCACCAGTTAGATACACATCCCTCGCGCCGGGCGCCCATTCGCGTGCTATAACCGAATTGTCCGGTTGAAAGTGCAGGCCATAGTATTTGTAGCCCTGGGAGAACTCATCCAATCCGCCCTCCGTTTGATCGATCTTGGCGATCCAGTCCTTCAGGACGCCATGTCTGCAACGAGAGCAACAATAACAAATGAAAAACACGGATATCAAGGTGAGGCGATCTCAAGGCCAAGACCAATAGACGACGCGACGGCTGTTCCAAATGTTTCTCTTCATGTATGTAGGCGGCGGCGACGACCGCACGCAACAGAAATGACCTTCGTGTGACATTGGCCATCTCAGTTTTTCCAACTGCACCTGGCGGCAGTGCAAAAGCAGTTGATATGATTATTATGCAGGGCACAACAGCAACAACAACAGTTAGCTGTTGTTCTGCTCTGCTCCAAACTGAGGTGCCTTATCAGCCGGCGTCAACTGCGGATTATGTGACAGTCGCCGCCCATTGGCCAAATGCATTCGGTAAACATTGCCTTGCACTCACCGGCGACGAATCTCACGCTCCTGGGGTCTCAGGTAGCCGTCCATTTCGAACAGCTTATCAATGTCCTTAACCTCCACCTTCATAGCATCGCCCATGTTGCAAAATAAATACACACAAATAACAGCTAAATAGAAAAGAACTTGCGCACCCGCCGGCGCTGATTGTAAACTGACAACTGCGACGAACACGGAGTGCGGGTCCCAACACAAAAGCTCTGTTCGCGAGCTTTCGTGGTATGAAGCAACAGCTGGGCTGCTTCTTCTTCTTCATTGTTATCTTTTGTTGTGCTTATTCGCGCATATAAACAACAACATGGCAAATTAGTTGCATAGCTTGCTGATAACGGTACAAAGTGATAATGTGTTCGTATAACATTAACATTAAACGGCAATTTGAAAGCATCTTTATTATGTAAAGGTTGAAAAGAATATTACAGATTTGTAAGATTTCAACGTTGCTATGTCATGAATGTGTGTGTATATAAATGTTTGTATTCGTGTTGTGACCTTGTCTACTTAAACTTTTACTATGAATCTTTCTATTAATAATCTACAAATAATAATCATACTTTTGGTAGAATATTAAAATAGTGTATGAGAACATTTCAATTGATATTAAGTGAACAAGCATTTATTTTTATAGTTAATAAGCTACGCTTTTAATTTTTAAGTTATTATAATTTAACATCAATTATATTGTATTGTTATCGGCCACATTTTGGCGCCAATGGTAATAATAGGAAAATTGTTGAAAATGTTATAATGGGAAATTGAAGACCTAAAAATTACCTTCAAGCCAATTTTATAAATTCGCTTTAATTTCGATACTTATGGCAAATATCGAAAATATATACCAGAAAAAAGGGTCACACCTCTTGCACTGCCTTGCTGCATAAAAATACGTATGCAGTGCATACCGAGCACAATCAGCTGTTGTTGGTAGCGGCCATTTGCAGTCTGTTATAGCGTCGCGGGTGTGAAGGAACGCACTTCGTTTTTACGTTTAGTTTTAAGTTAGCGCGTTTTACTTAATGCCGGTGTCGCCCAATATAAGCTAGACACAGCATTAAGCAACGGTGAGTGTGCGCGACAGTTAACTAATTAATAACAAAAAGCTAATAAACTGTGCCTTAATGTGCAGGCATTTTTGTATATTTCTATACGTTTAATACACGTACGTACACACATACAAAGGATAAAATGGGTCGCAGTCGCAGTCCCGGTTCGCCCG
The DNA here is from genome assembly GCA_035043915.1 of Drosophila paramelanica. Classification (NCBI taxonomy): domain Eukaryota; kingdom Metazoa; phylum Arthropoda; class Insecta; order Diptera; family Drosophilidae; genus Drosophila; species Drosophila paramelanica. The sequence continues at coordinate 6,038,387 of JAWNMO010000674.1, read as the reverse complement.
CACACAGACGAAGGGAAAAGGAGCGCACCGAGCGCAAAAAGAGACGAGAAAGACGCTCCAGAGAAAGAGAAGCCATCGGCGTTAGTGGAAGCAGCGGCGGTGGCGGCGGCAGCAGCAGCATTCGCCGTGATCGGGAACGTGATCGTGAGCGTGACAGGAGCCGCAGCCGTGACAGAGAACGTGCGCGGGGCAGGCGTTCGAGGTGAATAAGCAAGTGTAGTGTACCAAACCACAACGATAAGTATAAAGTACTAGCGATTTTATTATTAATTATTGGCATAAGTTAAAAGCGTGGCAATATTAACTGGCCAGCTGAACCAGTTCAGCTGAGCGGGCTCATTTTAAGCAGCAATGCAACCCTGTGCCTGTGTGTGTGTTTGACAGTTCGCTAGTTCGTACTTTACCTCATTCGTTCTTTCGGCAGCCGCACAGCAAATTACCACGTGAAGTGAAATAAGCTAATTTCATCACAAAATAAAAAACTAAATTCACAAATACAATAAAAACCCCGAGAGCGGCTAGTGCCTGGCATTAGAAAGCAAAAAGATCACAAAAAGCACACATTAGTACGAGATAAGAGAAAATAAGAAACACAAAAAATGGCGCTGCGCGTGCAATTTGAGAATAACGACGACATTGGCGTCTTTAGCAAATTAACAAACACATATTGCCTGGTGGCAATTGGCGGCTCCGAGACATTCTACAGCGCGTTTGAAGCGGAATTGGCTGAAACCATACCAGTGGTACATGCCAACATTGGCGGCTGCCGCATTATTGGCCGTCTGACCGTCGGCAATCGCAACGGGCTGTTGGTGCCACATTCCACCACAGACGAGGAGCTGCAGCATTTGCGCAACAGTCTGCCGGATTCTGTTAGTCTGCAGCGCATCGAGGAGCGTTTGTCGGCGTTGGGCAATGTTATTGCCTGCAATGATTATGTGGCCTTAGTTCATCCCGATTTGGACAAGGAGACCGAGGAGATCATATCGGATGTGCTCAATGTAGAGGTCTTTCGTCAGACCATTGCGGACAACACACTGGTCGGCTCCTACACCGTGCTGAGCAATCAGGGTGGCATGGTGCACCCGAAGACGACCATTCAGGATCAGGATGAGCTCTCATCGCTGCTCCAAGTGCCGCTCGTAGCGGGCACAGTGAATCGAGGCAGCGAAGTCTTGGCTGCCGGCATGGTCGTCAACGATTGGATCTCATTTGTGGGCATGAACACAACGGCCACCGAGATTTCTGTCATTGAAAGCGTCTTCAAATTAAATCAAGCCCAACCGGCAACGGTGACAACAAAGCTGCGTGCAGCGCTCATCGAGGAAATGTCCTAAGTGGCTTTAAGAATATATATACATATATAAGCAACCACACACACACTCACACATGCACATTTTGTTATCTTTTGTAAACTATCTGCCCAAAATACAAGACACAACCACAAATAGCCTGGTTCTATATAAACTGGTTCTATGTCATTATTGCCAATCCAGTCGGCGAAAGGTGTCACATTTCATAATTAAATCTTCAAATTGCAAATTGCTGCTGTTTAATATATATAAATATACATGAGCCTGCTCCAGTTTGCCCAAGGACGTTTTTTTGTATATTATTATTTATATGCACTTTTAATTTAAATGCAATCAACTTCCAGTTCATTAAGAAGAAACCGCTCGGCTGTCTCGCATACTTTATTCACAGATCCCGTTCGGGCCCATCCACATCGAGACGTGCCACACGCAACAATTCGGCGACTGCAGCTGCTGCGGAGCGTCCGAAGATCAATGAGGCAGACTTGGAGGGTAAATCGCCGGAAGAGGTTGAAATGCTGAAAACAATGGGCTTTTGCACATTCGACACCACCAAGAACAAGAAAGTCGAGGGCAACGATGTTGGCGAAGTGCATGTGATCCTCAAGCGCAAGTATCGCCAGTATATGAATCGCAAGGGTGGCTTCAATCGGCCGCTCGATTTTGTCGCATAGCCGGCGGCAACTAGTTTTTTTTTATTTATATGCATCTATTTAACTGCTACGTTTTTTCACGTCCTTTGTGCGTCGCCAGATTTGCGACGGCAAAGCGACGGACCTGCAATTTTATGCAATAGACCGGTTTACGAAATTTTACAAATTTGCCAGACAAAATTTCCACCACTCTCAACACACATACAAACATACCTCAAATAACAAGCATAGTTATTTAGTAGTTTAAGTCATTTTGCGTTGTTTTAAAATTAGCTTTTGCGCGAGCAGAAGGTAATTTTACAACAATAGCAACACCAATACAACCCTCCCACGAATCTAATTGAAAGCTCAATTCAAAAAATGTACTAAAAATTGACCAATAATCCGAAAATTGCCAGCGAGTTGGCAACACTGATTGGGCATTGCTTGCTGTCATTTTGTATTTTGGTACCGTTTGAATATTATTTTCTGTTTCTTTGCTTTCAATTGCATTTAACACATTTTTAATGCACACACACACATGATTAATGCTTTTTAAATATTTAAAGTAATTACAATTGTTTTTGTTGTCAGAAAGTCACACATGCATATGTGTTTTGTGAGCATTTGGCTACAAACTTACATACGAATTAACTGCAAATCCAAAATTTAACACACACACACACACAATTACTTAAAGTATTTGAAAACATGCACACAAAATATCCCAAACCCAAAAATCCCATTCCCACAAACTTCCTCCATACGCTGCAATAGTACAATTTTTACAACCAAACAAATATATATCAAATATATATTTTATATATAGAAAATTTATTTATACACACACACATACACCAAGTACCTACAAACCCCATAAAAATCCCTTCTACCGTTAAACCATTGAACTTTACAATAGCCATAGCCATTTGTTGAAAATGTTATTTGTTTAACAATAATTCTGTTTTTTTAATATACTCAACGAACCAACAATCAACAGTTAATTCATTAATCACAAGTGCCAAGTGAAAAACAGCAACAAAGCAGGCAAATTAAACGAGTTTTAAGCTTAAGTGCAGACGCAAATTAAATAAATATATATACATTTATATATAAACTTTTATACTTTTTTATACCAATAACAATGTGTAAACAATAGTTATGAATTTGGCAACTAATAATGAACTTTAAGCACAACAAATTTGGCAAACACACCATACACACACTAATCTATTTCTTTGTAGTTTTTAATACAACGAAATTGCAGGGATTTTTCTTATACTTAAAGCTATTAAAATAAAATATTAAAAAAAATAATAAATGTACAAAAAATGTATAATTTGGTCAGAATCGCTTTTGACATTTAAGTTTGAACAATGTATGTAAATTATTTGAAATACAAACATCAAAATTACAAACGAGAACATCTGTGTTTTCATTCCAGCAACGCGGCGATTCGCGTAATATTTCCGAAATATTATTAATATACAAATTTTCTCATCAGTCGAAATGTACAATTATGGGTTTTATACACGCGGCATAACATCTCAACTCCACAATACTCCGTTGGCCGCCTTCGTAACTGGCAAGGAGGTCAACAGTCGGCAGCGTTCCAGTTCGGTTGCGGGCCGTTGTTACCGTTATTGGCGCATCGAAAAAACCCCCCAACTCGATTTTGTACGCCACTGCCAAAGAGCCTTTAATAGACGTAATGTCGCTAAAACTGACAGCTCCGATTTGGAAGATCATAATTTGTTGGGCTATCAAGAGAGCTTGGCCCGTATATCTTGCCTGAACCTGGATAGTACATTGGCGGATCAGCACCGAATGAAAGGTTGGCTACCATAGATGGAACATAAGATTAATAATGTTTTAAAAATATGTATAAAACTGAATGGTTCAGATGTTTGTCATCTTTCAATTGTAACAACGCGAAACACATCAGAATTTTATATATTTGTCTAACTTAAAAGGTTTACCAAACTCACGCCGTTTACATTCATATATAATTTTATTTAAAGTTATTTTTATGGGGCTTGTTTTACATAGAATTACACTTTAGTAAAATACACTTTAAATAATTGTTTTTCCAATTCAATTTCAATTGAATTCGTAATACATTTTTTGCCACTTGTTTTTCTTTATTCATATAATTAAATATTCAGCTCAAATGTTATTTGGTCGCTTTATTTCATGGTTTTTATGTATCTTGATTGGTTTTATATGCAATATTTGCATTCGTTTATTGACAAAAGACACGTAAATTTCATTTGTAATACGCAAATTTAATACAGTTTGCAACTTTATTGAAGTGTAAATCATAAAGAGAAATGTTTTGTAAAATAAATGTGAACACATTTCGAATAAAAATTATGAAAGAAATTAATAATGCCTTGCAAACGATAAAGTATACGACTAAATATTAATTTAGTTATTGTTACGTTTATATAATATTATCAAATACATGAGGTGCTAGGATGCGATTGCCATACTCGTAATTGCTGCTAAGGATCAATCTATAGATATATATATATATAAAAAGAAAATCTGTTGCAGCTTCAATTGGAAAACATTTTCAAATGCGACAAATTTTCTTGTATTGTGCGCAAAATTAAACAATTTAAAACAGGCTCGTAATACAATTAGCAACAACATGCAGAATGCTCTGTTGTTACCAGTTTTTTTTCTTTTACTTTTTGTTTAATGTGTAATGTTAGGTTAGTCTTTTTGTTGCCACCCATCCTGTCGCTGACACGGCAAGCGTTGCTTAATCCGCCTTGCGTGGCTTACGCTTGCGCACCTGTTCTGTGCTGGGTTTATCTGTGATTTCGGGCGCCTCTTCTTCAGCCGTATTATTAGAGGCCTCAAGTTTCTCAGCTTTAGTTTCCTTTTGCTGCTTTTGCGCCCTTTTGTCATTCTCTTGATTCTTTTGATCCGACTCTGCCTTTTCCTCCGCCTCCACTTCGGCTTCATCCTCCTCGTCTTCATCGCTGTTGCGCTCCTCATCCTCCGCGGCGTTATCTTCGTCGTCCTCGATATCCTCGGTGGCCAGGTCCTCAACACCCTCGGCTAAATGTTCCTGCGACTCGGAGAAGCTTTGACGCTGTGATTTCTTTGGTGGATACACAAAGTCTACAATGCACACGAGGATCAAACCCAAAGCGGCGCCCACAAAAATGGTGGCAATGGCAAACAGAGCATAGGAGCCCCAAGTGGGCAGGCCATATTCCTCCTGCAGGCGTGCGTTGAAGTCCTTAAAGAGTTTTTGCATGTGCTATTAGTATATACATCATTCACATACAAAACATATAAAAGCTTAACGTGGGCAATAAGACTAAACGGAAGCTTAAAAAGCATAAATTAAGCTTAATCAGAAAATGCAAAAAATTTGACTAAATACTTTAAATTTGTGTAAATAAGTATTGCACTACTGTGCTTTGAGCTACAACTGAATGAGACGTAGACATTATTAACCTCTTGGCCCGAACGCGCCAGATAAGCTTCCGCATGCGTGCATTGAACTAAGCTACGGCGTAACTGACTGAACCAGACGTAAACAAGCGATTGCATGAGCAGAAGGTTGACGTACCTTTAATGTGTGCGACAGCTTAAAGAAATAGGACAACAAGGACATGTGTATGGTGTCGGGCTTCTTCCACGAAGACAGCGGCTCAATGCTCTGCCAGGACTTCTTCTTGAGGAAATACAACAGAGCATCGGCATCACGTGCGCCACGATATTGACGGAATTCACCATCCTTTACGCTGTTGGAATAAAAGAAAACATTTGAAAAAATGGTTCGCATAGGTATTAAATATCATAATTACTGGTAGATGGTGGGCAATGCGGTGACAAAGAATCGTCCGCTGAGGGACGGCGATGTGGTCACATCGATTTTCGCCACATGCACATTAACATCTTTAGCTGTGCTGGCATAGCGTTCCCAAACGGGTGCCAGATTCTTGCAGGCTGGACACCAAGGAGCAAAGCTGCAAATAAGAAAGATTATGCATATATTTATAAAACAAAGGAACAAATTTTATCCGTATTTCAAGTTATTTGATATTTGTGTAATATGGTTTTATTTAATTTGGGCAAAAACAGCTGTAAAAAAAGCAGCTGCGGGCCATGACTCAGGCCAGCGCTGCGGCAGCCAATCAGCAACGCGCAACGCACATCTAAGTGGAATGCAACATTCCACTTAACCAAAACCAGCTCGAGCAACATCTTTGTGCTTGTTGTTGTTGTTGTTGTTGTTGTTGTCGCGTCTTCTTGCCGGCAACACCCCACACAACTGCGTCTGCGTTGACATTTTCAAATTGTTTTGTTTTGTCTTTGTTTTCACTCACAACTCAATCATCCATTCGCCATTTAGCATTAAATGCCAGTTATCCTCATCCAATTCGATTAGATTTCCATCTGGTTGCAATACTTTTTTAGCCGCCGTTGACGCCACCGCCGACTGCGCGGTAAGCAGCGTGACAATGACACATGACGCGGCCAAAATTCTGAGAGTACAATACATTTTTTCAAATGTGTTTTGTATTTTTGTTTCTATTGTCTAAAACGTTGATAATTTCGGATATCGTTTTGCTAAATTTTCACAATTATTTTCTTAGCGTGAAGCTGTTTTTATTTGATGTTTTAAACGAATGTAAAAAGTGAGGACGCAAAGCTGTCCGGTCCCACACCGTAGAGATGTGCGAATATGCTAACTGACTAGAGTTGAAATGCAACGTTCTGAATTAGTTCGAGTGAACTTTTCACTTAATTGAGCGAAGGAACTATGTTCTCGAGAACAGTTTATTGTGTCTTTCATTCCGTTCAATTTACATAATATATGTTAAGTAAATTGATCCCTTTTATTGCTGTCATTGTAAAATAATTGTTTTTAGAAATAAACGATGAACTATGTCAACTATTACTCTTTAAATTGAACTACGTTGGACAACTCTATAACTGATATATCGAACTATCGACACAATTTTTAAAATAATAAATTATTGCTGCCCATAGTCGACGTAGCGATGTTAATAAAATTAATTATTTATGTAAAATTTAAATTTATTTTATACTATGTGCAGACATTTTTGCTACTGCTGTTGCCACTAACAGGCTGTTAACACACTGTTGTGTTTGTGATTTGATCTGTTATTGTTATCGATGTTAATTGGATAACGATGTTTATCCGATAAGAACGACGAACAAAAACAAAGAAAAAATCTTACTTATATCAAATTGGACAGCAACAAAATTGACACATCGAATTTGTTTCAGAACTTGTGAAAATTGTGATAAAACGCGCCAAAATGGCTCACAATTATCTGCAGCCCGTAAACAATCATTTCGACATAGATAAATTTGCGGAAGTCGACGATGACTTGTTTTTAAGAAATACTCGCACTAGTGCCAACAATAGGCGCAGCACGAATCCATTCGAAGATGATGACGAGGTATCCACAACGTCTTCGATTGCAGCCCAGCAACAGGCGTACGCTGAGAAGCGCAGGCAGATTGAACAGCGCACGCTGGATTCAACGCAGAAGAGCTTGGGTATGCTTTTTGTATATGGATTAAACCTAATTAGGGGGCGTTAAAAATTGTCTATGCGTACTACAGGTTTGCTTTACGAGACCGAGGATGTGGGCCGGGCAACGGCTGTGGAGCTGGCCAGGCAGCGCGAGCAACTGGAGAAGACCTCAAATCAATTGGATGACATTAACAATACGCTGCGTTTTAGCCAGCGTCATTTGAATGGCTTAAAAAGTGTTTTTGGCGGCCTGAAGAACTACTTGTCCGGCAGCCGGGATGCGCCCACGGCTTCTGCCTCCCCGCTGGGAGCCAAATGTCCCCAGAGACCAATTCGAATGTGAATGCCATGGGCGGCAGCGGGGCGATACCAAAACAGCCATTGTCACCAACGGAACGATATGACAATCATCCGGTTAGTCGCATACGTGATGACACCAGTTCCTACCACCAGCGCCAGGCACAGGCTCAGCAGCGGGCTGCCAATCCCTTTCAGCAGCAGCTAGAATCGAATCTCGATGAAATGTGCGACAATTTGTCGCGCCTGAAGCATTTGGCCTCCGATATGGGAACGGAAATTGAATCGCAGAACGGTTTGTTGGACAACTTAAACTACAAGATTGAAAGTGTGGACATAAAAATGAATAAGCAAAATAAGGATATGAACAAGCTATTGAAGAAGTGAAGCGTCTTAATTGTTTGACCCTAAATGGTTTAAATAATTATTATTTTCTGGAATAGCTCATTACATAAACATATTAATCATGAAAACCGCGAAATGAAAACCTTTAGTGTTTTTTGCGCCATCATAAAGCATTCCTTGTTTTTTGTTAGTTTGTATTGTATGCACCAAAAAAGATAACTGTATGAGCTGATAATTGAGCGTTACAAGTGTTCATTTTTAAAGAAATCTTTAAATAAATATATGATTTAGTCTTTGTTTATAAATTGTGTCACAATATAATCTATTAGTTTAACTTTGCTTTGGCTTAAGCTGTGCGCTGCATACCTAGCTGTAAGTATACTCTTTTACAACACTGTCTTACTTCATTGACAGATCGCCAAAATGTTTTATCGATAAGCGACTTGAAGCCGGAATTGTGTCGTTCTTAGAAAATATTACATTAATCTCAAATACAATTTTAATAGTTGTTAAAATGGAGGATCGTTACAATACTAGTGCTCATTTGCTCAAGGAACCCTTATCCTTTGCGTAAGAAATTAAATATACAATTACACGTGCTGACGGCGGCAAGAATGAACAAAAAAATATTTTTATACCCCGTTTTTTCTGAAGTGATCTAATCAACACTGGCGCCCACTTTGAGGTGGATACGGGTAATTACAGTAATACCACCTATGATGATTTTAATGTGGATGAAGATGAAGAGGATGTCAATGAGGAGGAGATTGAACACGAGGCTTTGATCTCGCCCTGGACACGTTCGTTTGAGGAGCTGCGCCAATTGATGACCCAAATTGATAAGAACATTTACAAGCGCATCACGCGTGCTGGCCACAAAGAGCAGGGCCTGGTGCCGGACAAGGCGCGCGTGGCATTGCGTTACAGCGCCTACTGGGAGGGCCAGAGCGCCCCGTTTGATTCGTCAATGTTGCGTGGCACAAAATTTGAATTCGAGACGGGGCAGGAGATGGTATTAGAAGGTCTCGAGGCGGCTGTGCGCACCATGCACGTGTACGAGCAGGCCGAGTTCATCATATCTTATAATCTGCTGTTCCACGAATTGGGCTGCCCGCCGCGCATAAAGCCACGTGCGGATGGTCTCTTCAAGATTGAGATAATTGGCTTCACGCTGGTTGGAAACGAACATTCGCTGGAGCAGATAGCACCCGAGGACCGTAACAAGTTCGATGTGGTGTTCCCCAAGGCGCAGGATATGCATCTGCATGGCAAGGATTGTGTAAAGCGTGGCGCTTATCGCCACGCCATAAATGCCTTTGAGCGCGCCATCGCATCGCTCAACTATTGCCGCCTGGCGGATGACAAGGATGAGCTCAAGCAAAACCAGCTGCTTATCACGCTGTACACCAATCTTATGATTTGCAACAACAAGGTGAACAAGCCGGCGAACGTGTGCATTGCGATGAAGGCGCTCCGGCTGCTGTCGCGCAATCAGCCGTCCTGCAAGGCCCTGTTCCAGGAGGGGCGCGCCCTGGCCGCCCTGGGCGAGTACGAACGGGCACGTGAAGTCTTTGTGCAGGCTCAGGCCATGCAGCCCAATAACAAGGAGATCAGCGAAGAGATCATCAATGTGGAGCAGCGTGTAAGTAAATACAAAAAGTCCATGCGTGAGATTTGGTCACGTGCGTTCGCCAACAAGCAGCCGGCGGAATCGATCGATGAGCTAAACACCACCGAGGAGAACTCGGTAAACCAGCAGTTTAGACGCGATTTCGAGGCACAGCTGGCGGAGTTCGACAAGTCGTCGCTGCAAACGATCAACATGAGCCGCAAAATGTACACGGAGAAGGAGTTCCATGTGCTGCGCCTATTGGCCTCCAAGCACAACATGAAATTGAGTCTGTCGCCGCTGGATGTGGATCAGCTTACACTCGCCAAGCTGCACATTAAATAAGTTCATTTTAATATACGCAAAAGTATATTTTTGTTATGGGTCAATTTAATGAATTACTGTGACCTCGGTTCGCTTAAAGTACAAAAACAAAACAAAGACGAATCTCAAGTATTTTCTTGATTGCTTTCAAAAGCAGCTCAAGTTTCACAATTCCAAAGAATGTGCCATAGAGTTACCAATAGAATTTATGGGTAAAGTGTTTTACTAAATATTAAAACTGCAAATTTAATTAAGCACTTTCCAATATAAAATTCAATGAAAAACCGAAAAGCCTTAAGCAAATACATATATGTATATATATGTAAAAAAAAACCCAAAGCGTTATAGTTTACTTAAACATAGTTATCTAAAACCAAAGCATCAAAGACGAAAAAAAAAAATACAACCGAAGTTCCAGGAATTATCTTTAAGTAGTTTATGCAGCTTATAATCAACTTTTGTAACCATTCATTCTGCCTTAATGACATCGACTTTCATTTATTACATAATCTCGAATACGTATATTTAAAGTTAAAACGTGAATATACATTTATGATTTGTTAAACAACATTTTTATTGTTCGCTTTTCCGGTGCAGCTCCTTGGCCACCTGCCGCTGCAAGCAGCCGAGGCAAACGCAGCCCTTGACGTGCGGCTGCGGATGATCCAGGACATGCACTTCCTGCAGCTCAAAGCCGTTCGAATTATAGTTCGCCATGCTTTCCGCCTGTTGGCATTCGCAATATAAACAACAGCAAATGATACAGCCTGTGAAGCGGGGGATATCACGATTATAAGGTCAACTTTTTTAACTTGGCTTTTGGATTTGCTATTCGTACTTATGCATATTATCCACAGCGCCAGCAATATATAGGGATAGATTTCCGTGGGCACCGTTTCGGCGTCGTGTTTGTGATCATCTACTGCTGTTGTGTGCTTGTGTCTGCTGTTATTGCCCGCGTAGAATTCCCAAATCGAGTCGACCAGCGTTTGCGAATAATGACCCACATTGGCAATGTCCCTGCGCACAGGATGCGAGCCTTGGCACAGCACAAATGCCAGCGTAAGGCAAACTGTAAATTGAAGGCACATTCTCAATGCCAATTGAGAGCGACTGTTGCTAGCCAAATGAGTTAAGATAGTTAAGTGAGCGCCAAACGCAACTCGAAAGCAAAGCTGACAAACATCTGCGTCTATTTTTATACTCGTTGATGAAGTGAAAACAGCGTATTGGCTTTGAGTAATGCCTTTCCAAGTCAGTGCGATACCTTTCTGCCATTTAAATTGGCGACTTGAAACCTGGAATATACAATCGTTCATATTCGCATAAAGTGTTGAGATTGTTTAAATACGTCCACCTTGGGGCGTGGCAAATTGCGTAAATCTATTTCCCCTCAGTCTTAACACGCCCAATAGGGGCGTGACAAATCGATTAAAAACTATATTGGTTGCGTGTAAACCGTGCAAGTACAAAAATTGATAATCTGCCAAAAAACCAATCGTAATTAGGAATATTTTCCACTGTTTTAGCTGTTATTGTACTGCGAACGAGTATTGCGCTGTCGGTTACACCCTACTGAAATGTTCTAACTTATTCTAGACTAATATTCCAACATGTTTGTCTCAAAAACTGAAGACTATGCTGAAGCTCAACTCGAAATGTGTTTATCGATTAGCAAACAGTTGTGTGATTGTGTAGCTTTGTGTAATCTGAGGCAAATATGTTTTACATTCAATGTTGGAACGCTTCACCGTTTATTGGCTAGTCAAGAAATAAATGCAGTGTAGAAGTGTAGGCTTTAACGTTTGTTGTTAATTTGACTCATTTTTCCTCCTGTTGATTACCCAGGAACATATCGCGTGCATTTTGCACAACCAAAATGGTTATTTTCGCATCGGGCGTTATGATGACCTCGTGGAGTTTGGTGCGCACACGGAGCATGACAAGGTTTTGCGGTTGCTCAAGTTTTTGCAGAAATGCGTGTGTCTTCTCGCGCAAGTTGTCATACAGGCAGGCGTGCTGCAGTGCATCCTGGCGTGACATTGAGGTCTTTATGGGCACCCCGGCGCGATTCATGATGAGCACCTCCTCCACGCCAGGTTTCTCGAGCACCTTGCGATAGGCTTCATCCACATAGCGCTGGGTCCGCTTTGGCTAATAGCAGGGATGTGTATAAAATATGAGAGTTAACTTCTTATAAGTGGGAAATACCTCAACATCTGCTTGCATTCTGGTAAAACGGATCTGGGATGTTTGCTCTATTAAAATTCAGTTAATGTTTTGGAACTTTAATCCAACAATTGCCAAGTTTATAAGTATTATTTACAATTATATACTTAGAAATATTTATATATTTTTCAAGGCCTCCATAGTTAAAATCATTAATGTTTAGTTGAGACAAGTGGCACCTTCGGCTATTGTACACCATTTGTAATTAGCGAAGATGTCGCCAGTGGCAGCCACCGCCATTTTTAGATAAAGAGCCACGAACAGCTGTGGTAGAAACTTATAATCCATATTCTAGTACTTTCGTTAATAATTACAACTCAAATGCAGCAAATGTTTTATACAAGCCATAATTTGTCACACACTTTAATATAATTGAATTTACCATGCATTCAAATTTGTAACGCTTAGCAAGCAGTTCAAAAAAAGCAGCCATATCTTTGGAAGCAGTGCAAACAAAGCAGAGTGTCAGAGAAATACTCTTAAAAGTGCGCTCTCTTTATGACTGAGTATAAATCAACAAAACTAAAATTATACTTCATCTGTGATGATGCGTTCGTGGCGTCGGTCGTTAACTTCTCGGTTGCTATATTTACGTGTGCAGAGTTCGTGAGTTCAATTCCCGCCTGTGGAACCTGTGGTCGCGGTCGGGCTTTTATTTATTAAAAGTATCATATTTTCATTAGGCCACTCTCTTTGGCCGGATTAATTGAATTATAATTAATGCCGATTATGCGAGAGTAGGCAGATTAAATTGGTGGGAATTACGCCTTCGGTGCCCATAACGGTTATCAAATCCGTGGGAAAACTATCATCCTTGTTTCCCTCCACATTTAAATATTTTATTAGACATTTAGTTAATTTATTTAATTTTGTTTTGATAAAATACCGTTGATTTTTTTGTTAAAACCCATAAATATTTATTCATAAATTATCTATTAATTCAATAATCCATTTCTTATGTTATTGTAACATACTTTTAGTTCATTTGGTTTAGTTGGCCGCTTTGGAATATATTCATTTATCTTTTTCATTTTACATTCACATACATGTGCATAATAGGCAATTACAAGAACAACAAAGAATTATCATAGGGATCCCTCACGCAATGTTCGTTTAAAATTTATATATTATGCTTCAATCATGTTTCATTAAACGATTTATCAAATACATATATTTTAGTCGAACATTAAGAAATGATCTTGAGTATTGTTTGCTTGGGTTTATTTTATAGTACATACAAAATAATTGTACTTCTTTGCAACATTTCAAGTTGTGAATATTATTTTGTGTGACTTTTTTTTAAAGTTAGTCTACTATTTTTTTGTTTTTATTTTTGCCCCATACCTAAACCAAATTAGTTTTTCAAAGAAATTTTCAATGTTGAAATAATACTAGCCTATTTGTGTTTTTTTCAGGTATCGGACATTATCTAGTCGGTTATTTCCGACACTTGCATAAAATAACTTAATATATAATTTTATATAAATTTTACTTATTTAATAATTAATACATCAATTCTATACTGCAGCATAAATATATATATATTTTATTTATATACTTAATTCTTTATTTTGCTTAACATTCAATTGCCTTTTTATATATGTAGTTGCATTTCAATGAGTTATTACTGTACACAGAGCGGATTAATAAGGTGGGTGGAGTTTTCCAAGATTACAGATTCCATCGTATAACTATTTGATTGGCTTAATGTAGCGATATGAATTTTGTAATATTTCTCATTGAATTATTATTATTCCATTCGTGCTCTGTTTTAGCTCTCAAAGTTTCATATAAAATTTGAAGCTCCTGTGTTTTTTTTTTTGGCTAGGGTTTTCTTTTTTGCTTTTAAAGTAAACGTTCTTATACTCTAAGGTCATTCACAAATTTTGAGCATACTCATAATATTGAATCGGAATTGACGGTTTTTTTTGCTATGTTATTGATTTAATTTTGTAACTAAAATTTTTGATTTGAGCAAATTGCTTTTGATTTGCTTATCTACAAATAATTTAGCTCATTTTGTATTTACACCATATATATATATATGTATGTATATGTATACGGTTACTTTTTGAATTGCCTTTTGATCATATATAATTTTTTTTAGATTATTTTGTTTAACAGCCATTTAACATTTCCATATTTAGATTATTGTTGATAATTTTGTATTATAATTTTAGTTTTGTTTGACACAGGTACACACACATATTCACATTAACTAACGGCATGCAATAATGGGTTAATCAGTTAACAGTGGGGTTATAGTACACATATATTTTTGTTGTTTGTCTGACTTATACATTTATATAACTTCTAGGTACAGGTAGTAGTACATCCATTCGTAATCTTATCTCACAGCTACTGCGCTAAAAACAACAACAACTGAAGAACAACAATTGATTAAAATTCCTGTTTTGTTCATTTTCTTATATGCTCATATATTGTTATTAACTAAGTTTTATCCCTATACGTGGACAATACATAATATTTATTCCAAAACTTTAACATAGTTTAAAAAATCATCAAATGTCTTTAAATCAGTTATCACAAATTTCGGGTTTTTCTTTTTAATACTCGTTTTTGTTTCTTTCATTTTGCAAACAAAATTTAAAAAAATTTATTATTATTATATTTATTTTTTGGTAACATAAACAATTAAAATTGTTTTGATTTTGCATTCTTTATAGAATATATAATATTTTGCTATTAGTTTTTATTTATTTCTACCACTAGCTACATGTACAAACACATACAAATATTTATATATGTATATCATAGGTATATTATATATATAGTTAATACAAATGTACTCTGGTTTTTTTTAAGCAACACACAGCTTATAAGTTTTTATTTTTTTTTGTTCTAAGACTCAACATTTATATATAAATAGTTATGTTTAACAACAATACACAATAATTGCCATATTAATTATGTAGTTGCTTTATTATTTTCCTTTAAGTTAATTATTGTTTTTTTTTTGTAATGAGCTTTATTGAGTTAGTTGGTGGATTAGTTTTATTTAAGTATTGCACACATACACACATAAAACATGTCTAAATAGTTGCTTAAATTAAGTTTTTTTTTATTTTTTTTTATGTATCTTGAATAATCCACTCGTATCTTAGTTCGTTTAGGTACATGAGTCTCTCATTTATTTAGGCCTATCAAAATAGAGTTTTACACACATTTTACATTTTAAATATTATCTAAATATTTATTCTAAACATGCATATAAATTAAATTTGAAACAAAAAAAGCAAAGTTTTTTAAATAAAAATATCCAACTCTTTAGCCAAACTGCAAGCACAAGTCGTTAAAATATTTTTCAAAGCAACATTTGCAGTAAAAATAAAATTTGTTTGTTGTTGTAAATGTTATATTAATATATATGCATGTATATAGGGTATATTGTATATGTATATAAATGTTTTTTCATTTTTCTAAACTTAAATCATCAACTTATCTTTGCCAAAGGATTTGCACATTGCTCTCAATTTGAATTAGGAACGTTTCTAACGTTTCTAATCATAATCAATAAATATATATAATCGGGATATATAAAGTATATATATGTATAATATAGACACTTTAGCTAAACAAATGAGCAATTTGTGAATAAATGTTATGGGAGCTACTAAAAACTACGTTAACTTTTTGTTAATTGCCATGCGTCTTTCAACATAATACTAAGATGAACATAGATCATATAAATCAGTTGAGAAGGAACTATTGCAACATAGTTTGCAAGCACGTAGGTACACGAGTGGTGAATATCTATATAATTAGGTGTATTGCTAGGAAACATTTAAGGTTATTTCTTAAATATACCCTTGCAAGTATCAAATTATTAAACATATTAAATATTTAAGTAAAAAAACGAATTAAAATGTAGTGTGCAAAGTATGGCATACTCTGGCTTAAATCGGACTACTATATGTATTATATAGCTATTTTATTGTTAACTAAGTTTTTAGGAAAAATCATATAAAACTAGATTTTCATCATAATCAGACCATTTAAATTATATTTTTAATGAACAAAAATTCATAATATTCTTTATATAAGTATTTCTGTTTGAGCAAGGGTATTTAATATACGGTTATCCGAAAATAGTTTTTCGCCCCAATCCTTCAAGTCGGCTTATAGGAAACAAGTTTTATTTATTTTTTTTATTTTGGCAAATGTTTATAGTTCTCTGGAAACTATAAAAATGTTCAAATTTTCTTCCATTTTATTTTTTTGCGTTGCCAAAGTAAAATTAATCCAAATAAACATTTATAAAATCTGCATCTATATAAACATCTAGGTATATAACATTTATATATAGTATAATAGTACTTGTTAGGTTTACCTTAAGAACGATATTGTAGCTCGAGCTCTTTCATTTTATAGGTATATAGGTACTTAGAAAAATAGTGTTCGAATGGGAACCATTTTTATGGCGCGACTTTTCGATCCTTTTTACTTTTTGGATGTTGCTGCTGCCTTTGTTTTGCTTGTTGTTGCTGTGGTATTCGTGTTTGTTGCTGTTGGTTTTAGGGGTTTGCTTGTAGACTTTGTGGGACTTGTTGTTCCTGCTTTAGTGTTCTTTGGTGACATGTTGCTGCTGGATGTTGCTGTTGTAGCCTTGCCTGTTTGGGGCTTCGAAGTTGTAGGTGTTGCTGTTGTTGAGACTTTTTTTGTCGACGATGTTGCTGTTGTTAAGATTTTTTTTGTCGGCGATGTTGCTGTTGTTGACAATGCTGTGACCTTTTTTGTGGGTGATGTTGCTGTGAGCTTTGCTGTTGCTGTTGCTGAGAATGTTGTGGACTTTTTTGTAGGTGATGTTGCTATGGTCTTTGGTGTTGTTGTTGTGGCAGCAGACTTTGGTGTTGTTGATGTATTTGTCGTGAATTTTACTGGTGTTGTTGCCACCTTTGTTGAGCTGCTGGCGGCTACTGTATTGGTTGTGGTTGCTGTTGCAGGCTTTGTAGCTGTTGTTGTTTTAGCTGTTGCTGTTGACTTGGCCATGTTGCTTGCTGCAGTTGCATTTGTCGTTGGCGTTGTTGCTGTTGGCTTTGCCGCTATGCCAGCTACGGTTGTTGTTGTTATGGTTGCTGCAACAGTTGCTGTTGTCACTGGTTGAGACTTAGAAGCAGCGGCTGGATTTGTGGCAGCAACTTTTTGTTGGCTGCCGCCAACTGTTGCTGTTGTACTAGCAAGAATTGTTGCCGAAGGAGCTGCCTTTGTTGTTGCTGGTGTGTTGCTGACGGCAACCGAAGTGGTTGTTTGAGCAACAATTGCTGCTGTGGGTTTGGTTTCTGTTGGGTTCGACATGTTGTTGGCAACAGTTGCAGTTGTTGCTGTCACTTTACCAGCTGCAGTTGCAATTGGTTGCGATGTTGTTGTTGCGACAACAGTTGCTGTTGTCACTGCTTGAGTCTTTGCAGGAACTGTGACAGTTATTGCTGTTACAGCAGCAACTGTTGTCGCTGGCTTGGCAGCAATGCTTGCAGCTGCCTGCGATATTGTTGTAATTATTTTTGTTGACATCATTTGTGACTTGTTGGCAGCTGTTACGGTTGTTGCTGCCTTAACAGAAGCAACTGTTGCCGCTGGCTTTACTGGCTCATTACCAAAAGTGACGCTTGGTTGTGATTTTGTTGACACGCTTATTTTGGTGGCGATTTGTGAGTTTGGAAGCGCAGCAACTGTTGCACTTGCAGCAACTTTGCCACTGATTGCTGTCGTGCTGGCTACACACATATTTACATCAGTTGCAGCAGCAGTTGTAACTATTGGCTTTGTGGCCGGCATAAAGGAGCTGAGGGCTGCGTTTGGCTTCGCGCCAGCTGGCACGGCAGCAATATTGCCAACTGTTGCCGCCTTCGCTTGGGTGCTGGCAACAACAGCAACTGTTGTCTTGGTTGCTGCCAGCTCTGGACCAGCTTCAGCTGCTGCGGCTGCTGTAAATGTGGACATGGTGTTGCATTCACGTCCGCTGCTCATGGTGCCCGCGGCCAACACTTTGGTGGTGGTGGCAACTGATGCTGGCGTCGCTTGTTGATTGCTAGCAGTTGGTTCGGAATCGTTTTTCGCTTTGATGAGCGGCTGCTTGCTTGGACTCAACTCCGGCAACGCCTTGTGGCTACCGTTCTCCGCCTGCTGATTGCTGTTACTGTTGCTGTTGCTGCTGTGCCTGGATGATGTCTTCAAGATGCTCGGTCCTGGCAGCCTGCCCACCGTCATGGGCAACACATCGACATCAGCGCTGGCTGTCGCCGACGAGGATGCGTTAACCCGCTCTCAGAGTTGCATCGCATCGTCCCGACAGCCGTTGCCGTTGCCGTTGTCATTGCTGTTTGCGTTGCCATTGCTCGCGTCCTCGTAGGGCGTCACCTCCAAGGGAGCGCCGCTTATCAGTATTTGGGTGTTGGTCACACCATCGTAGTTCTGGCTCTGGTATCGTTCGGCATGCAAATTGACGCAGGGTCTGCCAGCGGGTCCCCATTCGGCAGTGGGTCGCAGCAGATGCTTGAGGCGCTCCCGAAAGTTGAGATGCTTTGGCGCCTTGCAGATCTGCTGCACACCCACCACGAACACAATAAACACCGGCAACAGACCTATGATCCAGCCCACAGTATCCGCCCACAAGGGGTATATATAATGGCCGTACTGGGCGGGTTTGTATTCAACCCAATTGAAGAACAAAATGAACTGAAAGTGAAACCAAATTTTGAATAACTCTTAAATTAATATAAAATAGTGAAAAAAATTATTTATCGATTTAATTTATCAACGTATCGATAATCATCAATATCAATATCAATCGATGTGACAAATAACTGTATAAAATTGTGTACAACATACCAAAAGTGTCGCTGGTGTTATATAGCGCCACATAGTGCCCCAGAAAAAGTTCCATAAACGCGAACGCTTGCCAATCATACCCTGAATATCGTTAAGAAAACGCTGCGATCCGTAGATCCATGCAATGAGGATACACTCCGATATGGCAATGAGGAGCACAGACCAATTGGCCGCATATTTGTCCATCAGCTGGAGCCAGTACATGCCGCTCTAAAGAATATATATAAAGAATATGTATATTAAGAATATATACAAATATTTAATATACTCACATTGGTGGTAAAGCCCAGTCCACCCAAATACCCAAAGATGCCCACGAAGAGCACAACCCATGTTTTGTATTGTCGCAGATTTGGGAATTTGTCCAAAATGGCAGTGGTTACGGTCTCCATCAGCGCAAACTGCGAGTCCAATCCCAGAGTGAGCAGCATGACAAAGAACAGCACCGACCAAACCGGTGCGATGGGCAGACGTGTCACCACCTCCGGATAGACAATGAATGCCAATCCGGCGCCCTGATCCACAACCTTCTTCACCTCCACATCCAGCTCGTGTGCCAGGAAACCAATGATGGAAAATATGACCAGGCCAGCGAAGAACGAAGTGGCTATGTTGCAAAACGCGACAATGAGAGAGTCCCTGCAAGAAGTTAAGTGTGAGATAAAATAAGAATAAGCATTTTTAATTGACATATCAAAGGTTTATTCTAGCTTAAGTTTTTACTACGCCGATATTTTACTTAATCACCCAACTGTATTCGTTAACGGAGAAAAAAGTGCTCATGATTAATGAAATTTTTTTTTGGGTTAAAAACCAAATTTTTCCAAATTAAGAATTGCGAATTTTTAGTTTTAATCGATTGTGGATGTCATTAATTAATTAATAAACAAGAACATTGCAGTCGGGCGATACCGACTGCGTTATACTCGTTCACGTTCTTAAATAGAAGATTCCATGCTCCCATATATCAAACCCCCATAACTTTGTCAAAAGTGAACCGAATTTCACGTTTGATGGCATTTTGATCATGATTTGTCCTATATATTGATTCTACATTCAAAATATATTCATTTTCAAAAATAAAATTTTTTTGTCAAAAAGCAAGGGTCCCCCTTGTGAATTTTGGAAAAAAAATTTTTTCAAAATTTAGAATTGCGAATTTATAGTTTTAATCGATTTTATTTGTCATAATTAGCATAAAAAACAACATTTGAGGTGATTCTGAGGGGGTCAAATTTTTGGTCAAAAATCATGCCAAAATCGACAAAAATTTTGACATGTAAAGTTGTCAGATTCCATAGCTCCCATACATCAAACCCCCATAACTTTGTCAAAAGTGAACCGATTTTCACGTTTGATTGCATTTTGATCATGATTTGTCCTATATATTGACTCTACATTCAAAATATATTCATTTTCGAAAATAAAATTTTTTTGAATTTTTTTGTCAATAAAGCAAGGGTCCCCCCTTGTGAATTTTGGAAAAAAAATTTTTTCAAAATTTAGAATTGCGAATTTATAGTTTTAATCGATTTTATTTGTCATAATTAGCATAAAAAACAACATTTGAGGTGATTCTGAGGGGGTCAAATTTTTGGTCAAAAATCATGCCAAAATCGACAAAAATTTTGACATGTAAAGTTGTCAGATTCCATAGCTCCCATACATCAAACCCCCATAACTTTGTCAAAAGTGAACCGATTTTCACGTTTGATGGCATTTTGATCATGATTTGTCCTATATATTGACTCTACATTCAAAATATATTCATTTTCGAAAATAAAATTTTTTTGAATTTTTTTGTCAATAAAGCAAGGGTCCCCCTTGTGAATTATGAAAAAAAATTTTTTTCAAAATTTAGAATTGCGAATTTATAGTTTTAATCGATTTTATTTGTCATAATTAGCATAAAAAACAACATTTGAGGTGATTCTGAGGGGGTCAAATTTTTGGTCAAAAATCATGCCAAAATCGACAAAAATTTTGACATGTAAAGTTGTCAGATTCCATAGCTCCCATACATGAAACCCCCATAACTTTGTCAAAAGTGAACCGATTTTCACGTTTGATGGCATTTTGATCATGATTTGTCCTATATATTGACTCTACATTCAAAATATATTCATTTTCGAAAATAAAATTTTTTTGAATTTTTTTGTCAATAAAGCAAGGGTCCCCCCTTGTGAATTATGAAAAAAAATTTTTTTTCAAAATTTAGAATTGCGAATTTATAGTTTTAATCGATTTTATTTGTCATAATTAGCATAAAAAACAACATTTGAGGTGATTCTGAGGGGGTCAAATTTTTGGTCAAAAATCATGCCAAAATCGACAAAAATTTTGACATGTAAAGTTGTCAGATTCCATAGCTCCCATGCATCAAACCGCCATAACTTTGTCAAAAGTGAACCGATTTTCACGTTTGATGGCATTTTGATCATGATTTGATCTATATATTGATTTTACGTTTAATTTATTTAAATTATTGAAAATTTTTTTCGAATTTTTGGTCAAAATCAAATATCTTATTGATTTTTAAAAGTATGAAGTTAAACTTTCGCCTAAGAAACGTTAAAACTTAATTTTTCTAATGTGTGAAATAGCCATTTAATCTCTCGTTGAGTAGTCGGACAAGACAATAAGAATTATATATACAGATATTGAGGTTTTATAAGATGAAATTGAATTGTGAATTGTAATGAAATAAGACCATGGGCTTTTCGGGCCACTCTGGTGGCCAGTTGGCCTAGTTGGCTACTTACTTATAACAGTTATTCGAAAATTTATTGTATGAAGACAACGTGATGAGTCCACCCCAGGCGGGGCTTAGAGCAAAGAAGATTTGAACGGCGGCATCGCCCCAGACCTGAAAAAAAAACCAAAGCCAGAATTGGATGAGCTGTGTATGGGTAATTAAAGTGAAGCTAACTCACCTGAGCATTGGCCAGTTGCTTCCAATCGGGCGTTAGATAAAACAAAATGCCCGTGCTGGCGCCCGGCAGGGTGACGCCCCGAAAGAAGAGTATGACAAGAACTAAGTAGGGAAATAGGGCCGTAAAATAGACGACCTTGCCCGAGGACTGAACGCCCTTGCACAGGCAAAGGAAGACAATGACCCAAGCGATTAGCAGGCAGGCGGCCAATGAAAATTTAATGCTGCCAGTTTCCTCAATGCCCGACGAAAGGCCGAGCACAAAGTTGCTAACAATGGGGGAAACGAGAAAAGATTATGGCTTACATCAACTAATATGATCCGTATATATATATATGTGTATATATATATATTTGTGCACTTACTTGAAGTACTCCTCGGCAGGCGGACGTTTCAGAGCATGCAGCGCCATTTCGGTAATATTGTGTTCTTCCGCAAAGCTAGCATTGTAACAGGTGCGCAGGTAATAGGTGCCGTTGATTGCCTCACACTGGTCCGCCATCACGTAGGAGAAGCAATCTGCAATGTGCCATCAACTAGTTAGCAAATTGAGCGACAAACGAGGTGGCGAGGCTTAAATACCCTTGCAGCCATTTGGTGAGGAGAGTGCTTAATATTAAGAGTTTAATGTTAAAATACAAATAACAGAAAACAGAAATATTTGTTCAGTTTTGCATACAGAGTATATGCATATAAGTCATACTGATAAGTAAATATTTATAGGCATATGTAAGGCATGTACTGAATAACCTGGTTTACTTACGCTCAGTCAAATAAAATAATCATGTATATATTATATACCATCGAACTTCTATGCCCAACAGAAATTGTAACAAAATTTGAATACCCTCTGCAAGGTTATAAAAAGGGCAGTCACTCAATTATGCATGAAGAGACAGCAATTTTTTAATATTTATGAACTATTTGTCAGAGGAGAGAAAAACGTTGAAAGCCGAGAAAATGGCTTGGAAATGGCAGTTACTGAAAAAGGACGCAATGTGTGCGAAAGGACAACAAAGCACGACTCGGGCAACTTTTGTGCGGCTTCATAATTAAAAGGACAAAGTAGCAAATCAGTGGAAAACATGAAAAGGGTTGGGCGACAACGTTCTTGTTGCTGTTGTTGTCAGTGGGCAAACAAAAACAGAATGTAGCACACAGTCAGGATATGCGCCTAAATCATACCCTGTAGCAAAATATTTTCAATGCTTGAAATAGCATTTTCTTTAAATATTTCTTTCTTTTCTTTCGTCTGCGTATGTTCCCAAATCTGAATTAATTTTTTTACAGTTGATATAAATATTAGATACCCTGTATGTAAAATATATTAATTTAATACCCTAACCAATTGTTATTGCAAATGGTTTCTTGCATAACTACTTATTTTCAAATTAAGACAAATATATGTATCCGTAAACTTGATGTACGCGTCTCTGAGATACCCTGTATAAACATTTAAACATTGTTTAACAAATATTTTAAAGTTTTTCCAGCCATATGCATTTAATTTCAAAGGAAGACATATAAGTACTTATGCATATGCTGAGATGCGCTGTATACGACTCTAAAGTACCCTGTAGAAAACCATTCACAGATGCTTTTGGTCTGAAATATCTTTTTTATGTAGTTCTATGTATTTCAATTTATCTAAATATTATCTTTATAATAAACGTTATAAAAAATATACATTTTCCTTGATTAGACTTAAGGATACCCTGCATAAAATTTGTAAATTTTGTAACATAAATATTGGCGTGGAGGCTTACTGACAAACTTAACGATTTAAAGATACCCTTTTATTATTAATACTTTAAAACATTTTCATTATAAGAACCATAAAATGGGTTTATTAATAGGTTATTAAATAATTCTTTCAAACTCCTCTTCGGCTGTACGTGCAGGGTATTTAAAAGGGTTAAACTGTTTAAAGGACCATCAGCCCCTATGACAGTGGCAAAAAAAAAACAGCGAGTTCCGTTTATTGACCCAGGTCTGATTAAATTTGAAGAGCGTGTTTTATGAAGTCGGGGCAAAAGCAAATCGATGTTGGATATTGACAAGGGGTTCAAAGTTCAATAGAAATAGAAAGTGCTGACACTGTTGATTAGAGGCAAGGTCCGCCAGCAATCGCACAATATTGGTTTTTTTAAATCCCGGCACTAATACAAAATGCAGCTGAGTAAAAGAGGACTTTCCGCTGATTATGCATTAAATATTTTATTCGGGTCCAAGTTTTTAGCTGCACAAACCGAGTTATGGCCAATTTTAAGCGGCTTTTGACCATGTGAACCATGCAAATTAGTGTGCTTATAATAGCATAATAACACTGTTCCTGGGTTGTTTAGTCAGCGGGTTTTTGAAATGGCTTTCGCACACCTGACTCTACCAATTTGTGGGCCGCATTTTTTGTTCTTCCTCTTTTAGCAAAGTTAAGTGGTATCCTTAATCCAGCTGCCACAGCGCGTTGGCAAGTCAGCAACTGTTTATGACATTTGGCTTGTGGTGCGCGTCGCTTGCCACACGGGGCGTATGAGTTTATGCCCCCTCCCCAAAAAAACTTATAACTGCTGTTTGTGAGGGGTTGGTGAGTCAGTGTGCGTGTGTGTGAGTGTGTATATGCCAAAAGTTTTTTTTCGTTGTTTTTTGTTTTTTTTTTTTTGGTTTTGGTTTTCTCGGTTGACTAACGAGGCGAGCGGTTGACCGCAAAAATGACTAACTGACTGCTGACTGTTGGCCGCCCGATGCCAAGTTTAGAACTGGCAATTCGACATTCAGACTGTTTGCCGTTGAAACGAAATGTGGCATGCAAGTGCTGAGTCAAGGTGCATGCCACACACGCCCCAACGCTCCCAATGGCTAATGGACCGTGGCTCTCAGCACAAAGATGAATTTTGTATTTCTCACTTTGAGGTCTATCAGAAACCAAACACCAGCAAACAGAAAAAGGAATTTTCAATTATTACCCTGTTGTTCATTAAAAAATTTAATTATTGTTTTTCGATGTAACATTGCATTTTTTATAAATATTTCGCATATGGGGAAAGATGATTTACAGGTAGCAATTTGTTGGGAATGTTGCTGCCAATTTAGTGAGCAATTAATTTTCGAATTTACCATGCACCTCACGTAGCTACCAATAAAGAACTAATAAAGGTAACAGCACCGAGACGCAACTCTCTGACAGCAACTATGGACACGCTGTTGGGGCTGGCAATTGGATAAGTTGATTACAGAGCAAACAGAACACGGCCTTTTCCAATTGTGATTACGGTCTGTATTTATGATTCGCTATTGATTGTTGGCAAAATGTTACCCTTTTCAGAAGGTATCCTCGTGAAACATGGCAAAAATGTTGGCAAACATTTTTAAACATTTATTTTTTGATAAATAAAAAGAATATTTTTATATTTGGAAAAGTTGGACTTATTATAAAACCATTTGAATTAAATTCTAATAAAGTTCAGGATAAATTTGTATAATTTAATAAAATTTCTACTTAAATCCATAGCTTTATGGATCAATATTTGCCAGAGTTTTTACGAAATCAATTATTTAATAATTGAAATATAAATATAATATCCGATAATTAAACGAATTAAAAATAAAGTAAAATATTTAATAAAACTCGGAACAATATAGCTATTTAAAATTATAGATAATTAGATTAGATATATATATTATATATATAATCAATATTAATTTATCCCATATAGATTAAGAAATAAAATGACTTATTTTGTTGGTCGAATTATGTAAGGGTTTCATTTTTATAAAAAGGTCTCTCAAATATGAATTAAATCACTCTAAATTTAAATTTTTTATTCAATAATTTTTAGATGCCGAAAACGCCTATTCAAAAATGATTAGGCTTGGAGAACATTTGAAGCCAATTTAAGCGTAAATATGATGTATTTACCATGCGTACGGCTGCAACTCCATTCAAATTAATCAAAGAGTCTGACATGCCAAACCCAACTCAATCAGCGTTTATTCAATTGCTTTGCGTTGCGCATACGCCGCATAGGTCGCCTAGGCTTGCTCGATGCGAGGACAGCTAAGCCAAGGTTGAACATATGGCCCCATATAAAAGTAGGTTGCTTTACTTTTTACAGCATATTCATCATCTAATCAATCAGCATCAAAATGAAAATCAAATGCTCCACGCAGGCTAGAAAATTGAACAGAATTTCCTTGTGGTCGTTGAGGGCGCTGGAGTTGGTTCAGGCTTCAAAGTGTTTACACGCCGTTTAATTTGCCTGTCTGCCTTTATTTGTTATGCAATTAATTTTATTACAAGCATACACATAGACAAATACACACACGCATACACAACCTGATAGGACCCGTAGATACAAATCATATAAAACTTTATGTGAAGGCAAAAACTGTCTGCCTTTCAATTTGGCCAACTCGAGCGTGTCTATCCAGCCAACTCTGCGTTTCTCTGTGTGTATGTGTGTGTGTGTGTTGTGTGTGCGTGTTCGTGTCGGCATCTTACATTTGATTACAAACACACACGCACACACATACTTGAATAAGATTGTTATATAAGCTGCTCCCAAGTCGACTGGCACAGGAAATTGCCATTAAATTTTGTGACCTTTAAGTTGGATGCCAGCCTTCAAGTTTTGCTCTATAAAGTTTTTACTAACAAATATTGGTTGGTCCATGTGTCAGGCGCATTACATTACTTTGATTAGCTCAACAACCTTATTGGCCCAATTAGAAGTTATAACCACAAACACATGCTGCGATCTGAGCGCAATTTTATGTGATAAAATAAAAAGCGAGAGAAATCTTGAGTTGTGTTCGCGTTTGGTAGCTCACTTTAGCTGAATATAAAAGAGTAATC
The DNA here is from genome assembly GCA_035043915.1 of Drosophila paramelanica. Classification (NCBI taxonomy): domain Eukaryota; kingdom Metazoa; phylum Arthropoda; class Insecta; order Diptera; family Drosophilidae; genus Drosophila; species Drosophila paramelanica. The sequence continues at coordinate 6,011,475 of JAWNMO010000674.1, read as the reverse complement.
GCATTAGTTATAGTAGTAGACTCCCTAGCTATAGATATCATGTACCAAAAATCGATGCGGCTTATATACCAATGTCGTGAAAGTGACCCAGTTTCTGATGCGAGCAGCTGAATAACGAGAATCAGAATACAAGTTTCAGGCAAGCTAACAAATAGTTATGGATATATAAGTAAATAACAATTGTAATAATAATTTGTATTGGTTTCTTTTTATATTGCATGGGTTGGTAAGAAATATTTATATATGTAACTTTTGGACCTTTTGCTAAGCATGTTCTCTTTTTGAAATATTTGTTCATATTAATAATTGGCAAACAAAAACTAACACTAATCAAAAAAAGCAAGCAATAAAATCGAAAACAAACCAAACACAGTCGGTGATAAAAGACCTTTTCTCAAACAGACTCCACAAAAAAAAGTAAAGAAAAGAATTTGTCAGCAAAATATGGACAGAAAAAAAGTGTTTGTGTTGTTGTTATTTTTGTTTGTGTTGAGGGTCACAAACAAACCAAGGCGGGTGTTAAGTGCACGAGGGATATTCAATCAATGAACAAACAAGTTAAACACATTTTAATCATGAGGCTAAAAGTAAACATTTATCATCTAAAATTCGATGAGACAAGAATCAGAACAAGGACATCGCTGGAGATGGGGCCGAAGACGACGAAAGACGAGAAAGACGAGGCCAAAGCCACAGACGAGGTGAAAGTGTCAATAAATGAAATCCTTAAGAAATTGCTTGTCTGCCGCTGAGATTGCGGCTGTGTGCGAATGTATTAGTATGTGTGCACGTCTGTCTGTTGGTGTGTGTGTGTGTGTCTGTGCAGCTAAAGAGCTTATAAAAAGCCTGAGCAGAGCACAAGGTTGGCAATCGACTTGCTGCCCGCCGACGATTGAATGTCAAAAAGTGTTTAGACATAATTGCTGTCATTTTAAGTATTTCTTCTGCAGCTAAAAAGTAGGAAAATTGGTAAGAGTCATTCCCTCACATGTGCTTGACTAACAGATGCCCTGTACCCAACTTTGAACTTTCCAAAAAAAATATTTGAATACTTAGCTGAGTACTTAAAGCAGCAAATACGAATTTTCATAGGTCAAAAAAATTAAAAAAAAAGGTTTTTAGGTTTTCATGATAGAATGTCGATATTAATCGCTTTTGTGAAAGCGGCTCTTGAAGTGTAATAAAAGCAGCTTGTTGTCCTGATCCAGTTCACATACACCTTAAAGGGTTCGTAAATTTTGGTTTGGCTTGTCCCTCACATAAATTTGGTCAACTTTTATGATAACCAATTTACCCATTTAATGTAGGCATAGGGTATAAAAATGGGAACAACCCAGACAACGATGTAGGCGAGGCAAACAATAAAATCGCATCCATTGCGCATATCGATTTGTATTGTCAACCGACAAAACGGAAATGCCAGTCGACGCGTTCAGTGTGCTTTTTTTGTCGCTACTTCGTCTTCTTCTTCTTTTGCCTGTGGCTTTGCATCAATGGCGGCCATATTAAATCATGTTGGCCGTTGCGGGGGCGGCGTTAGGCGGGTAGCTGTAGTGGATAGTGGCAGATGCCGCTGTTGCTGCTGATGTTGCTGTTGCTGCTGTTGTTGCTGAAGCTCATGCAAAAACTTTCAATGGCGTTTACTGTTGTTGCTGCTGCTGTTGCTATGATTATTACTTGTACTCGCTGTAGACTGTACACAACGAGCGCCACTTGAATGTATTTGTGTGTGTGTGTGTGTGTGTGTGGTTATACGTTTAAGTGCTACTGAGGCAGCCGCAATAAAATAAGCAGAGTTCGCCGTGAACGCGGCATAAAAAACACAGCAAAAAAAGTGGCAAATAAATAATATTCAGGCAACGAAGTGTATATGCTCTTACAAAGAGTTCAATATATAGAATAAAAATTTTAAAGTTTTAAAAAATAAAACCTCTACTTTTTTAAGTAGGTATATGTATTCACCATCGTGAATTATAAGTTAAAATATTATTTTAAAGTATTAGCTAAGAAAAAAATAACAAAAACAATTCTTAAAAAATTTATAGTAAGAAAGTACAAGAGTAAGTACAAGAACTGTATTTTAATTCAATATGAATTAAATACACAAAAGTTGTTTAAATCAATTATTTTTTTTTTAACTTTTCCTTCTATTGTTTGGCATATTTAATAGCTCAGTTTATATTCCCTTAAAACTTATCTCATACTCTGCCTTTTGCCACCTAGTTCAAACAATAGCCTTGACTGTGTGCCTACTCTCAAAAGCTCGTTAAAGATTTATGTCCTTCGCGGGGCGGACAAAATTTTAAATTGTGTCTGTGTGTGTGTTTTGTATTTTATCTGTGTGTGCTATGAAATCAAATGCACGCTTAACGCTCCCAGCTATAGCAGCCACAGCGGTCCTGCCACGCCCATCGCAGAAACACCTCTAGCAATGTCAAATAAAAACCAAACGAGCCGCAGCACAAAAACAATTGCCTACTTCATGGCAACATTTTGCTTACTTATTGTTGTTGCTGCCTGTTTATTATTATAATTTTTAGCATAATAAAAAAAAGTTGCTTTTTATTGTTTACGTGTGCGTAAATTGCAAATGAATAAAAAACTGGTTGGTAAATTTGGCAAGGCAGCCGTTGTTGCCATCTAGCTCCATTTATCGATATCGCATTATTTGCATAATAAGGCCTCACAGTAGTATCGATACTCGTAAATACAATAAAACAACGAAGATGGCTCAATTAAATACAAGTTGAAATTTTAGGCTTTAAGAAAAAGTTTCGAGCATTTCATTAATTTTGTTGGAATTAGGAATTAATATTAATATTTAGGAAGATTATCATTTTTATTTAGGCCACGTATAAAAACTTATGGCAAGAAAAAAGTTTCACGTTTGACAGCTTGCAATTTGCTTAATTTATTGCGCACAAGAGAGAAAAAATTGGCTACTCACTTTCCGTGCTCCATTCCGGCTCGCAGTTCATCCAGGGCAGCTGTGTGCGAAATGAGGCAAACATATAGAATATGGTCCAGGCAATGATCAGATTGTAGTACAGCATGACAATGGCCGAAACGATGATCATGCCGGTGCCCAGTCCGCGAAAGAGCGGACAGAAGCGTCGATAGATGGCCACAGGACCCAGTGCAGCATACTGGCCAAACGAAAGCTCCATGAACATCAGCGGCAGACCCGCTATGATGAGCATTATGGTAAAGGGTATCAGAAAGGCGCCTGCAAGCAAAATAAATTTAATTTAATGAGCTTTACCTACCCGTCTTATCTTTGCATTAGCAGCACCTACCGCCTCCATTGTTGTAGCAGAGATAAGGAAAACGCCAGACATTGCCCAGGCCCACCGAGTAGCCCAGCAGCGAGAGCAGAAAATCAAAGCGTCCCGTCCAGTTGCCACGTTCCGGTTCAGTTGTCTCAATGGTGACCGCATCCGCGTCCAGTGTGACCAATGCCGTGCCCGAGGCACAGCCAGCAATGCTTATCGCTGTGGGTGTGGTGCTGGGTTGTGGCGCTGGCACCTCCTTGCCAGATGCCGATGCTGACAATGTTAACGCCGCCGCATTAGCAGGGCATACCACACCACCCCCGCCTCCAGCGGTTGTTCCAGTTGCTGCAGCTGCTTTGTTGTTGTGCGGCAATTTGTGCGATTTGCGCTCCAAATTAAATTCACAGCTGGTGAAACGATCCTCATTTTGCTGCAAGGAATTGAATGTTGGCTCAGTTAGTTAACCTTGCATGACAGTCACTTGGCAAACGCCTGGCCAGCTGCCAGGCAACAACAATGAATGACATTTTGCCTTCATCAGTGGCAAACAAATTGCATAATAGTGAATTTCTGTTATTCTTTTGTTTTCAATTCAACTTGAAATGAACAGTAGTCAATTAAATAAATATTGGTATCGATACTAAAATTTCCAGTGATCCGTCTTCATATGCTGACCATCGAAAAAATACCTAATAAGTATTTTTAATGTATTTTGTCGAACTTGAATAGTACTATAATCATGCTGCATAACATTAGTAAAACGATAAAGGAAACCAGTATTAATTGCTTATCGATAAATACTTATAACGCTTTTTTAATTAGCAAAAATCGTAACTATATAGAGAGCACTTAAAACACAAAAATTCGTTAAATATTAATAGAGCGTTCTGTTTAAGTTACCTCCCATAGATCCACATCCAGTTGAGTGCTTGACTCTTTGTTCGGCTTGAGGCTTTTCGTTTTAGATTTCGTCTTTAATTTCTTATCCATGTTGTGTCACAGTTGTTGCTGCTAATTGCATGCTATTCTCTTCGTCTATCTTCGGTGTTGCTGTTCTGTAGCTTTTGGGGGGCCCTGTTTTGTGATTTATGCCACTTGCTTCACAAATTCAAATTTTCCTAACAGATGGCACTCGGTTGTGGCCAACGCTTGCATTGCTTATGTCCGAACCTTTTGTTGGCCTTGTGTGTTATGGGGCGTGGCCACAGCAACAGTCCTTAGGTCATGTTCGTGGCTCAGCTGGAAACAAAGACAGTTGAGAACTTGGTTAATGATGCTAAACAAAACTGTCCACAAGTATTAAATTTAAGGAATATAATTTCAGCCAGTGATTATTCTAGTGAAATTGCATTTTCCAGCTGAATTAGTGTGCAAATTTTATTTATAATTTGTACAGTATTTTGCTCTTTTTTTGTTTGTTAAATTTCGCATGTCGATGGGCATTAATTGTTATATCCACACTTTTAATTAGCGCATGTAAATAGCAACATTTTCCAAGTAATGCACTCGCATATATTCACACCCCGACTACCGTTCGTCCGCTAACTGTGTGTGAACTGTATTTAACAATTTCCGATCGCATTTGGAAATGGGTGTGAAAATATTGCAGTACGCCTGACATTGAGTAGCAAATAAAAACAAAAAAACAACAAAATATATAGGAAAAACCTTCACATTGACATTCAAAAAAGAATGAAAAAGTAACAAAAATATATACATATAAAAAATATATTTTAAATTAACTCAATTGACGCTGATGCCAGCGGCTATCTGCCGTTGGGTAGCAACAACTAGGGCAACTGTTATATGGAATATGTTTACATATATTCGAAGGTTTTACCTCACAGCCTTAACAAAAGATTTTGCTCAAGGATATTATAGAGAAATATGTTGAACCTTGTTGGAGATTATTCTTGTACAGCAAAATGGAAATAATATTATGTTGGATTTAGTTGTGCTGATGAACAAAAGGAACATTTCCGTTAAGCTTGGCTTTTACTTGGATAAAATTAATATATAAATATTTACTTAGTACGTGTCAAGGCTGAATTAGTTTGCATTATGTAAGTGAATAATGTAAAACAACAAGATATTTGTTTGTTGATAACTTTGACAGCACATTTAAATTTGCAGATAAATAAGAAAATTAATGGTAATAGGAAGATGACATTTAATTTAAATACTGTTTGTTGAAATTTGAATTTTGTTGCATAAAGTTGTTTAATTATTTTAAGATAATTTGTGTACATCATTGAATGAATTTATTATATTGTATTTATTAGATTGCTTCCATTTAATTGGCAATGATTTATTTAGCTCGCTTAAACCGATTAATGCCCGGCATATTCAGATAAATGAGTGCTTGAGAAAATGACGTGTCGTCAATGACACTTGACGCTGTCGGCACAAACACATATGTGTTAATACACACACACACTCACACACACACACACAGCTTGTGTTTGTGTTGGCCCATTATTTCGTGTGATGTTAACTGTTGGATGAGATGCAATGAGTTGAGCTGTTTGAGTGTATGATGCGACCCTCAGCGCTCGGTTCTTGGTCACGTTTTTATGCCCCCATTTTGTCTTTGCGCTGCTTTTGTTATTGTTGTTGTTGTTGTTTGTGTGAGGCAATTCGTTGACAAGTTTGATAATTAGGCAGCCAAATGTGCATTTAAGTGAGTGGGTGTGAATGTTTTTATGCTTTTGCTGCTGCTGATGAGCTTCGGCCAGACCGCATCCGGTTTATGAGATCAGGCAGGCACTGGGCTTAACTGGTTAATGGGCGTGGTACAAGCATTTGCCATGTCCAGCAAGCTATTTCATTAAGCCAGCGCTTTAACTGTTTGAGAAGTCCAATTCAAATTTTATGTTTGCGACAATTTTAATGGCTTTCGCTGGCAAATTCTAAAGTTTAATTGGACTGAAAAAATGTTTTTGCTAATTAAAGCAAATAAATTAACAAAATGAAAATTAAAATAACAAAATAAGTAGCTATAGGATTTAAGATAAATATGGTATATAGGTTTGGTATTTTATGGTTTGGTATATTATAGTTGGTTATAGGTATAGTATAGCAATATGTATAGAAGTATAAATATAATCAAAGAAGGCATTTTTATCCTTCAAAAACCATAGTTTAGATTTATCTATTTATCAATTTCAGTTTGGTATGTAGCTTATACTATAACCGCAATGGAATATTTTCAATTTTATTTATTTTTTCATCTATTTTATGCAAAAATTCTTGGCTTTTTGTAATAATTCTGTGCTGTTGTTATTTTTTTTTTTACTATCTGTTGTAGGAAAACAACTATTCTGGCTTTTAAGCACATTGCTGCTGGAACTGTTGTTGTTCCCCTCCCCCTTGTTATTTCTATCGTTTTTGCTGTTATTCGCGGTCTGTCGGGACTGGTGCTGGGTCCTGAGGCTGCGGCTGTGGCTTTTGTGCTGTGGCATTTGCTTAGCAAATAGTTTTTAATGATTCCAATGCTTGCGGCCAGTTAACGAATATACACAGCTTTATAGTCCAAAGCCAGATACATATATACACACACACACCCACACATACATACATAAGTACAGCAGCAACAATAACAATCGTTTGGCTTTGTGCAAATTGTGCGGCAATGGCGTCGGCATTTGTTGCAAATAGTTTAAATAGTAGCTGGCTGTTCAAACAGAATTGTGGCAAGTTGAGAAAGTGAGGGTTGAGATCCTAGTGTAGCTATTAAGTTGTTAACAGCCAGTTTAAATAGCATTAGGATTTGTTACTGCGCTGGATTTTAACTAGTCTTTTCTTATTTCTTATTGATTAACTTGCTAAAACATAGCGAATACAAAGTTAAGACAAAAGAAAAAAATATAAAAAAAGTATCTTTTAAAATCTGCAAAAAGTTTTTGTTTTAAATTTTTATGCTCTCAACTGTGAAATGAAAACTTTTTTGAACTTATTTCGAATTTCTTTACAAGGTAAAACTACAAAAAACAAACTAAAAATGAAGATTGGTTTATTATGGAAGGTTGAAGTTGTAATACCCTTATTAAGATTGAAGACTATAAAAAAAGTATTTAAAAAAATAATACATAATAATTTATGTTTAAATAAATATACCAAAATTCATTGATTCAATTTTCATTTTACAAGACTTATACATAACAGATTTCTGGGAGAAAAAAACCATACCTTATTAATAAGTTCAGGAGTTCAAAATTTTTATATTATTTTAACGAGCGCAATTTAGATAATGATCATTACAAATGCAAAATTCACCTAATTAAATAAAATGGAAGTACAGTTTGCTAATGGTTTTTCTTGGCTCAAAAAAATTTCAGTGAGAATAAAATATAACTGGCCCAGCATACGTTAAGGGCATACAAAAAAGGTAAGAAGCTTTAATAAAAGAGTTTTGATGAAGCTGATAAATTTTAAATGAGTCATTTTTAACTAAGCTCAACTTTTTGCTTAAAGGGTGTATATTTAGTACAAAACACTCTTAAGATTCAAAAGTTTTTAATAATGCAAATGGACAGTTTAAAGAAAAAACTCTTTAATAAATATGTCTAAAAACTGACATTTACAAGTGAAATCAGTTTAAGGGGATTCCCCAGTGCGCCCGCAACACAATTACTCATAACTGCCACATGCCACAAGCCCTTTGAATTGTATTGTTGGCAACACACACACAACAAACAAACATACACTCGCGCAAACCGTTTATAAAAGTTTACAAAAGGCGCTTTGCCATCATTTCTCAGCGTTGCCAGATGTTGGCAGTTAGCAGAGTTGCCAACAAAACTTGCTAAGAACTTCTTTTAAGTGCTGAATCATGCCACATATTCCAAATAATTAATGTGTCGGCACACACTAGCAAACATTAATACATATAGCGGCTGACACGTGTGTTAAAAACCCCAAAAGTAGCAATTAAGTGTTACGTATACGCCACGTTGCGCCCGCAGAAAGTAAAATTCCGCCTGGGCTTGGGGCTATATATTCTGTGTTGTTAGGTGCTGTTTTGGCTGGTTGCTTCACGTTTCGCTTTGTTTGGTCAATTCGAGTGTGAAAATGTTGTCGAGCGCTTTTCATTATTGTTGCTGTTCCTCCGCCCAGCTGTTGTCGTTGCGGCTCCCGCTTGTTTACACACAGGCGCACAGCCATTGACCTTGGGCTGGCTGCAATGTGCAAGCGCATGGAACGAAACCTATTGCCCAGCCCCCAGGGTCGCCTTTTGCCATTGGCGGTCTGGTGGGCGTGGCGCTGCATTATGTTCTCTTTTTTCATTTAAATTTCTTTTTATTCAGTTTTTATATACTTTCTGCCGGCTAAGTCCCAGCAGCGTTTTATGTTTTAAAAAAATTGGCACAATTAAATTTATTTTTTGCGTACCATATTTTAAATTTATGCCATAAGATTTTCTATTACAATGAGAGTGTATTTGCTATTAGATTTGTTAGCGGAAAAGAATTTTCCCAAACCTTGTGAAAAAGGGAAATACAATATTAAAAAATTTCTTAGAATTTAGTAATTGTCTTTAAATGAAAAAATATTTTATATATCTCAGAACAAGCAAAAAGGCTTTCAATTAAACTTCTTAATTAGTGTATATGTAAAATATATCTAACTTTCTTACAATTGAATTTTACTTTGTAGAACATGTAAAGAAAAATTCTGTTCTACAAATGAAATATTAATTTAAAAAGGAAATTTTATTTTGGCTTTCTTATTTTATATTCTGAGAAAACATATTTTGATTATAGTATTTTTTTGAATTATTTAGAATAATATGTTTTATCAATGGCAATATATCTAAATATTTAAATTTATATTAAACTGTTTCTTATTATTATTTTTCCTTTTCCAATCTTACTTAAAACGTTTGTGGTAACAAAGTGTTTGAATGTGTTAAGTGGTGCTTCCAAATGTTGGGAGCTCTTATTCACGCTGACATCTTAATGCACAAGTCAAAAATGTGCTTTTATTTACAATGGGAGCACAAGAGAACTTCATCAGAAACATCAGCAGCATTATCATAATCATGATTGTAATCGTTTGTCGCCTTCATTCTTATTATTTTTTGTTGCACAATTCTTGGAAATTTTTAAGTGGCCATCAGTGAGGGAGAAATGGGCTGCAGCATTACAAGAGAAAGAAAGAAAGAGATAGAGAAAGGGAGAGATAGAGAGGGAGAGACTAGGCGGCAATTGAAACGCTTGAACTTGATTCAAGGCTGCATACAATCAACAAATAAGGACAATGGCCTCGACCTTTTGCTCTGCGATTCTCGGCCATTTGCCATCGGGCTTTCATGTATTGAAAAATCAGCACGTAAAGCAAACGGATGACAATTTTTTTTGCTCCTTTTTTTATGCTGTCTTCTCTTCTTCTATTTTCAGTTGTCCTGTTGCAGATGTGACATCTAACAAAAACCTGACAAAAACCTGAATTGAGTCTCGTATCGATTATGAAGCATTGTCGGAGAAACCATTTCGAGAACGAATGTAAATTAGTTTTGATGCGAATTCCAGTTACCAATTCGCTTGAAATTCACCTGTTCGGAATGTGTCGGGGTAGAATGGAAAACGAATTTCACGTCCTGCTGCATTTTATTTACGCTTTTCAGTAACATTTTTGTTTTGATGTTGATTTTTAATCGCACACTTGCAAAAGGACTTTCATTTTGGCCAAGAATTAGAAACACTGAGTTAGACTACTAAATTATTTAGCTTGTCAATATGTATGTAAATCACTTTAATCGAACTAAATTGATATAAATTATAAAAAAAAAATCAAAATTTATTCTGATATCGAAGGTAATTTTTTGTATACGTTTTTAAAATTCCTTATTCTGTAGATATTCTTTATCAAATTTATTAGCGAAGAGCATGCAACAATATTCCTAGAAAAAATTATCTTATATTCTAGGTGTATTGAAAATTCCGTTTACTATGTACATTTAAAATGTTTAAAATGTCTCCTTTTTTGAGACCCTGCTTTGTCCACAAGTGCATTAAATATTCGACATTCTTTAAGATGCTCGCTCTTGTCCCTTTTTTTGTCTCTCTTTCACACTGCTTACATAAAAAATTCATACTAAGACGGCAAGTCGCCTTCAATGCCCTTGTCATCTGGTTGGGTCCTTGTCGTTGTTGGTAATCGCAAATTCAGCGCTAAATCTCAATCAAAATGCGCGTAAAGTGGCATTTCACTTGATTTTTATGAATTCGAAGTGCGTCATTTTGGTTGATTAAATGAAAGCCAAAAAAAAGAATTAAAATAAAAAACGAAAAAAAAGGTAGGGCAAAAAAGTTAAAAAGCCAAACAAAAAGAACCTCTTCTAAAAGTTCAAGTTGTAAATGCTGTAAAGGTACATGAAGATTAAAGTTTATGACTGCTTAACGATAACAGCTAATCGCTACTCAGTGTCAGTGCTGCCATTTAAATACAAATTTTACAATTTATCGATTACAGATATGTTGCTGACCTATCGACATAAATGTCGTATACAATTGTAAGAGAAAGATGATGATAACAAAATTTCAATTTGTTATAAAAAAAATGTAACAAACAAAATTACAAAAAAAATATTTACAAAATTTTGACCTGAGGAAATCCAAGCTAACCCCTTAATATATTTCTGTTATTGCACTGCAAGGACTACATTGAACTGCACGCAAATCGCGCTGGCATTTGCATTTTATTTCCCCCCCTTTTCTCAACCGTCAAAAACTCAAATTGCATTTCCATTTAATCCGCTCAATTTGTCGCCAGTTTTTAATGGCGCCGACTGAAAACTTGCAAACGCCTCGCCTTGAGGACAAAATGCATTTCATTTGAATTTCGAAAGCTAAAGGCAAGAAAATCTGAAAAATAACAGCAAAAACACGAGCAGAGATAAAGTAACAAAGCGCTGCGAACAGACTGGCGATATTTGCTAAGTGAATTAATGTTTTTCCGTAAAGTTTTTGAGCGCTGTTTTTTTTCGTTTTTTGTTTTAGTTTTTTTTTTGCTTTTATTTTGTACCTTGCGCATAAATTTTGATTTACTAGAGACCCTTTGTGTGGGGGTATCTGTGCATATGTTTTCATTTCTTATTTATTTTTATTTTCTCTTTATTTTGCTTAAATTTGCAATTTAAATGTAATTTCTCAACTGTTTATTTGGTTTATGACGAGTGCGCGCGCTCTGATTTAACAGCCAGCGACAGCGGGCGGCAGCCATGAAATATACGGGGCGTGGCATGCCCCTTTTTAAAAAGGTGACAGCATGACGAATTACTGGCTAGAGATGCAAAATACATATGTGGCTGCTGAAATGACTCCATTTTAGAGGTAAGCCAACTTCGAGGACTTGGGCACAATTTTGGTGAAAAATTTAGTTATTTCGGCACGTTCCATTATAATAATATTATGCTTATGCCAACAATTTTACGCCCTACATCATGCAAATAAGCCCTTGTATATATGGCTTGGCGCCTAAAAGGCTGCCACATCTCATCGACGCGAACTTTGTATAAATTTCAACGGAAAATTTTCCATTGTCTGCGAACATTTTTTCTGCTAACATTGGCACGTTTTATGACAAGAAATATATATATATATATATGTAGTAAAAAATTGATATATGAAAAATTGGCAATTCAAACAAAGCCCAGAAAAAAAGATGCTGCCTAACATTTGTATTGAGAGGGTACAGCTAGAGTGTCATTGAGTTTGGCACGCCGCTCAAAATTGCTCTTTAAATGCTTTTCATATTCTTGCACATGCCAAAAACTTTGTTTAAATTGCATTGATTTTCCAGGCGAAAGAGTTCCAAGATGGAATCTAAAGTGCTTTTTGCTGTTTCTTGTGAGGTGCACAAAGAATTTATTTCTATGAAGAGAAAAAATTACGATGTTTACGGTTTGTATATTTCTGTTTAATTTGTTTATTGCTGATTATTGCGAAAATTATATATATAATTTAAAATCAATTTATTTTCGGCTATCGAAATTAATGGAAAAGCTTGCTGTGAACACAAAGTTGTTGGGTTAAAAGCAATAAAAATGCTCACTTTGATATTTGCCAAATTCTACGTAAATCAATTTGTGAACTTTTAAAATTCCAAAACTAATTCCATCTAATTTTGATGCTTCGGCCATTTTGTTTAAAGTTTGACAACTAGATTTCACATCATAAATTTATTTAATCGAATTAATTTTATTTTTCAACTTGATTGCAACTGGCTGCTTTTGCTGTTGCTTACCGACTGGCTGCGATGTCGCCTCGGCCAACTGTTTCAATATTTTTTACAACCTTTGCTGGCCAGCTTCAAGAACGAGAAGTTGGCGTTGGGAGTCGGCGCTGCAGCGTTGGAAAGTCTTTTAGTCATTAACGAAATGGATTTGGGCGAGCGCACACGATGCATTTCCATTACTTGGGCATTATTAATCATCGCCTGTCAAACGATGTGCGAGTCCCGCTATGTGAGTGGGAGTCCCGGCCAGAAATATGTGCTGAGCCCGTCCGCAATAAATGCCGCCTACTACGGTCACCGGATCCTCTTTCTGACCGGCCTGGGCACTGTAGCGTTAACGCTGCTCGGTTGCCTGGGTGAGTTATGTGAATCGCATTAAGCGCCAATTAAGGAATCTAACTGGTTTTCCGTTTAAAGGATTCCTCTGCTGCAGCTGCTGTCGCACATCAGCACGCAAAACAAAGAGCCTGGACACCTACGCTCCGCGCACGCAGAGTATTGTGTGGCCGGCACTGCCCAAAGAAACGACCCGTGTGCGGCAGGTGACCTTCCTGCATACGCCCGGTGCCGCAGACTGCCTCTGCGTTCGCTGTTGCCAGGCAAGGAATCTAATGTGCCTGGAGAACTGTCTGAATGCAACGGAATGTTGATTCCCTCGCCAAGCGATGTGTTTTCTAATTTTCCTATAAATACGTTGTTTTAATAGGTTTAAGCACGTTGACGACAATCGAAGCCTTTAATTATGTGTAGTGTATAGGCAATAAGTTTGAAAAAGTTATGTTTCTTTTTAAAACTTTACTTTTCTTTTTAAATATTAAAACAACAATTTTAAGATAAATAAATGTATACCTTATACCCTGCACATACCCTGTATGAACTGTATGTCTTGATATTTTGAATATATATTTTCGTATGCTGAACACGATAATATCCATTAAAAGTCAAATTTATTTTTGGCTTATATCGAAGATTGTAAGAATAAGAGCTACCAAATTTTGTATGTGTGTTGTCTCATAGATCATGTATTATGATCACTGATGAAAAATGTGTCACTTTTTATATACATTTATATATATACATTTTATACTATTTAGATCATTGCAAGTTAATAGCGATTTAAAGTTAAATAGCGTATTGGCTTTAAAAAGAATAAAATTACTGCGTAATGCAAATTTAAGATGTAGATAACAAGATTACAGGGTATTGATTAGTGGGTTATTTAGAATGAAGTAATAGTTTATTTGGCAGCAATATTTTAATAATACCTTTCTTAATGTAGCTACGTATTCAAATTTTTTAAATAAAATATCAAAGTTCGATTTCCATAGTTTACAATATGAGCTTTTAAACAAACTGATACTTATCGATAAATTTAGTTAGCTAAACGGACATAATTAAATAATTGCGCGTACATTCCATTTAATAAAATTTGCGCTATTAAAAAGCTTTACGAAACAGTTTCACAAGTTTTATATCTGCACTTAATGGTACTTCAATCTTCACATTCGTACCTGTCCCCAAGTACTTTACGCACAGCTGTTTTTCCATTTAAATGGTGCTTAGCACCGAAGGGGGAGACTATATAGTAAAATCTTTACGGCTTGTAGCTTTAGTTTGTGACCAAGAGCCATAGAGAGTACAAATTCAGCAAAAAATGAAGGCGGCACAACTGGAAATGATGGAAAAATTGCTGTTGTTGCTGCTGTTCATTGGTTATGCCGAACACCTGCAAGCAAGCAACTTTACAGGCAGGTTGCAATACTTTATCCGCATTGTAGGAAAGTTAAAGTTGTTCCTTTTCATGCAGATTATGACTGGCTAAATGAGACAGAGTCCCCACAGGAGGACTATGATGCAACAAATAATTCGAGTGGCTATAGAATTATTAGCGATAGTAACGAAACACATAGCATATATGCTTCTGTGCAGGACGACTATGATGCAACAAATATTTCGAGTGGCTATAGAATTATTAGCTACATAGACGAAAAACATAGCACATATGCTCCTGTGCAGGAGGACTTTGATGCAACAAATAATTCGAGTGGCTATATAATTATTAGCGACATTAACGAAAAAAATAGCATATACGCTCCCATGGATCCAGTGATGAGGATGGCCTTTGTGGCACTGCTGCTGCACATACTCATCATTGGGGGAGGTGGGTATCTGATTTTAAAAATATCGAACAGAGTTACCAGTCTAATAATTACATTGGCAGGCATCATCATCTACAGCGTTGTCTATTGCAAATCGCGCGCTTCTAAAAAGCGTCTGATGCAGGTTCAGCGTCGTCTGCAAAGTCCACTCACATTGCAGCACCTGCCCAATTCACCGAATTGTCCTTGTCATGGCTGTCGTGTGGCCAGGCAAATTCTGAGCGGACTCATCGTGCAGCAGATTATTTCAGAGCGTTCAGAGCACTAGGAAACGATTAAAGTTTAACGATTTAAACGGAACAGTGAATCACTTGCAGCTTTTTAAGCTGGCAAACATGTTACACCCTGTAAATAGCAATGTGTACGTACTGTGTATAAGCACCCTGTAAAAGGTATTTATAGTTCTGTAAGATGTGTGCAAATTTGTTGGCTTAAGAGTACGAGAAATGAACATTGGGGTAGATAAAAATGTATTTCGAGTTTTATTTTGATTTTAGTCAACCCAAAATGTCCTTTATTAAAATACCATACAATGTAAAATACCAATTTCAAGTCCAAGTCGATACTTAAGCGAATAAGCGGCAACACTTTTTGGCGCAAGCGCAGCCAACTTAATTGAGCTCCTCTTTGCTTGTTTACAAATTGTGAAATTTAAAATTTATTTTTAATGATGTCAATCTTGGACAGTAACAACAACAGTCTCCCGGATAATTTGTACTATGAGGTGCAGGAGAGTTTTCCCTTTACGCAGCAAGATCGCCCGCTGGTGGCGGCCAACTGCTCGGAATACGCTGTGGCCCACTCAAATGTGCCGCTGCAGCCAGCACGCCAAATGAACGAATTGCCCTTTCTGTCCCACATATTGTGTACGATGCGCTGCTTGCGATTCACGCAATTGCTGCGAATTCAGAGCTATGCCTGGCCGTATCTGATCAGTGGAGGTTCGGACCACGGCGCCGTAATTGTAAGCGCGCCGCGCAGCGGACGCACGCTGAGCTACGTGCCACCATTGTGCCAGGTTGTGTGCACCACCTTGACGGAACAGCGTTGTCGCGCCCAGGGCTGGGACCTGCAGGGCCCCATTGCTTTGGTGCTGGCCGCCGATTTGGAGAGAGTGCAGCAAATTGGCGGGCTCTGCAATGCAATGCTGCGCAAGGCCAAAAATGAGGAGTGGCTGACGCTGGTGCTGACGGTGCCCTCTGCCAGCAAGCCGGAGTTCTTTCAGCGCCTGCTCAACGGCGTTGGCTGCCTGGTGGCCACGCCCGCTCAATTCTTGTGGCTGTGCGGCAAGAGCAACAAGTTGCCGCATTTGCGTTTTGTTGTCTACGATGATGAGGACCTGATGCCGGCCGGGCAGCTGCAACAGGCGCATCAACAGTTACTGGCGCTGACCAAACAACGGCGCTCACAGCTGGTCATCACCACGCAATCGTACAAACACCAGCTGCTCCACATGTTGCGCGAGTTTAATTCGCAGCCCATGTTGCTCTTTGGCGATGTGTTAGAGGCGGCTGTCTATGGCGGCACACGCATACGCATCGCTCTGCTCAAGCGGGCGGCCAAGTACGAGGAGTTGTTGCGCGTTCTACGCGAGCGTCCGCCGCATTTGATGCGCACCGTCATCAATTGTCACACGGATGCGGACATTAGGGAGCTGGTGAAGATACTCAAAGCACAAGGCTATGGATGTCTGCCCTACTATCAGACGGCTGACTGGGAGGTGCGTGAGCACGTGCATCGCTGGATGCAGGAGAGTCGTGGCGAGCTGCTGCTCTGCACGGATCAGTGTCCGGAGCTGGACATAAGGCATGCGCACACGCTGCTGCACTTCAGCATGAGCAACAGCTGGAGCCTCTTTAAGCTGCGTCATCTGGCGCTGGCCGCCAACTTGCGCAATCAATTAACGCTCAAGCAGCCAGAAATAAAAGAGAAGCTGCAGGATTCGGAGCCAGGTGAGTTAGCTAACGTAGAGAAACAGGTTTTAATTATTAGTATTAATCTACTCCCATTGCAGGTACACTGCTTTCGCTGGTTTTTCTGGACGAGAGCAACAACAATCAGCTGCCGCGTCTTGTGGACTTTCTGCAAATGCATCAGCACGTGGATGAGCGCGTCGTGAAGCTGTCGCGGCACATACGCGATCGCCTTGAACGCGCCAAGTGCAATGAGCCGGCGCTGTGTGAACTGCTGCTCAGCCAGGGTGACTGTATTGACGTTCACTGCGAGCAGCGTCATCAGCTGCTGCCGCAGGATCGCCAGCTGTCCAGCCAGCTGCGCGCCGGTGGCGATGTGAAGCTGCAGCTAATCCGCGTCTATTCACCGGCGCATTATTGTGTTCGGCTGCTGGAGCATTTGCCGCCCGGCGGCAGCTGGCAGACGCTGCCACGCCAGACGACGCTCGAGCTGCAGCTGCAGCTGCTGCAGTCGCAGGAGTGCGTGCGCCACTGGCCGCCACAGGCCAAAGAAATCTGCGTCTATCGCAATGCCAATAGTTACGAGCGCGTGCGCATTTTACGAGTGGCGCCAATCGCGCAGGTGAATCTATCGCGCACGGATGTGGCCGTCGAGGTGCAGGCACTGGACGTGGACACGCGTCGGTTTAAGACCACCAGCGGCAAGTTGTATGTATGCCCGGCTCAACTGCGCGATGCGCCGCCGCTGGCATTGGATGTGCGCATCCTGGGCCTGGTGCCTTTCACAGGGGAGCTCAGCTGGCACGCCCAGGATGGCGAACAATGTGCCGCCTGGCTTAATGCTGTGCCGCAGCCCAATTTCCTGCAGGCACACATTGTGGTGGCTCTGTCGCACACGCTCTTCGTGCAGGACTTGGCTGTGACGAGCTATGCGCCCAGCCTGAAGATTCACGTGCGACGTCTGACCATGTGCCAGCAGTTGCTGCGCCAGCAATTGGCCAAGAAATGCGAACAAGCAGCTGCGAAACTTTTGCAATTCCTGGCAAAGGACAATACCAGCGACCAGGAGAAGCCCGCGCTACCCAAGCTGAAGGCACCGCCTGCTAGCAGATGTGGCATCTTTGCCAAAATGGCTGTGCAGCTGGGCAAAGAGAATCGACTGCGTGAGGAGCGGGAGCAAGTGCCAGAAGAGACGCTGCCGTTGGAGCCCATAAAACCTAATAAGCAGGCAGAGCAACTGCCGCTGCCGAATTCGGAGGACAGCATAGAAGCCCTGTACAATTGCCTAATGAACTGCACGCTGATGGAGTTGACGGACCAGAAAGCTGACAAGGACAATGTGCCCGTTGCTTTACTCAGCCAAGTCATGAAGCCGCAGACGGAGCTGCCACAGCGCCCACCTACGCCCCCCACCAATAGGACAGTAACAGTAACAGCAGCAGTACCAGTAACCAACACTGATAGAATTAGCGATCTATTGCAACAGATGCCACTAAATGTGCGCTGGCCCGAGGTCAGCTACTATCAAACGCGTGGCACGCTGGAGCTGCAGTTGTTGCTGCCCGAAGATCAGTTGCCTTATGAGGCACTGCTGCACAATGACTGTTGCATTGCATTTTGGACACTTGCCGAGCCCACTTTTCAGTTCACTTTGAACACGCACTGCGCCTTCCAGCAGCTGAGCCATCGCCGGCAAGGTCGCACCGTCTACTTGAGCCTGCTCAAAGCTCTGGCAGTCCCATATCCACTCGAATTTGGTTTCTACAAATTCATGAAACCAAACCACGACAAGCTGCATCAGCTGGAAGTACAGCGTCGCGGGCGCATTGCTGACTTTGAGGCCCATCTGCTGCTCAAAGGTTATATCCAGGGCCGAGTGGTGAAACACGCGAGCAGCACGGACGAGTTGAGCAGCGATGAACTGGAGGATGATCCGCCCACTGATCCACGCATGGAGCGTGTGGAACGCGCTCGGGATGCCACTGAATTCAATTGTGATTAGTTCAAGGCAGATGATACTATAGCATATTATTTATTATAAACTAATCGAACGGGTAAGTTTGGTTTATATATTATAGCTTATATTAATATATTATAACTTTTTAATACAGTACACACCGCTTAAATGCATATGAGCAAAATTTTTATCTATATAAAAAATTGATGGATTACTTTTGAACTGAAATTCATTTCCTGCTTTGTATTATATAATATAATATAACCTTAAGTTTAAAGTTCAAAGAAAAGAAAACAATTTTTGAATCGGAATATGTATTTTTAAGAGAACATGTAGTGCATAAAATTGCGTCAATTTAGTTAGTTTTATAACTATTTAAAAAAAAAACAAGTTTGGATTAACTAAAAAATAACTTTAATTTTAATATAAACTGAATTTTATACTGAAAAAAATGGTAAACTTAACCACATATTATGAATGAAAGATTTTTTAAAAATATCGTATAATGTTTTTTGCTATATTTAAATATATTATGGCGACATTTTCTAGTTTCTGACAATATTGTGCGTACTTTAATAATTTGAAATCAATTCAATTTAAATAAATTAAATTGAATTTATTTTTTATTAAATGAACTCTTTTAACTCTTAACATTTTCAACCGCATTTATTGTGACCGCCAATTATTTTATTGCATTTTATATGGCAACTTGATATTTCTTTAAAAAAGTAATCTTTTAGTTTTTAGCTATCATCAATCAAATTTAAGGTGCACTGTTTTCACACATACACACACACACACCCTACATTCATACACACCACATTCCCTTATGGCATTTATTGCCAGGGTTCATGCTTTTGTATAAAAGTTGTTGTCTGATGCCTGTCCTGTCTGTCTGTATGTCTGTTTGTACTTAGCGCTGTCACATGACTTGCAAACACTTTTGCAAAATGACAGCCACATTTCTGTTTTCCATTTACCTGCTCTGTCAGCCAAATGCACATTGCATTTGATAAAACTAAGCAGCTGACAATGACAGCAACAGCAACAGCAACAACTAACAGCAAAAACAACAATTCAAACGAAAAGTGATTGAAATGATATCTATTGCCATTCGATTGGAAAAGTCTAAATATAATGAAAAGCTGAAATGTTCTAATAAAAATTGGTGATTTTGTGAAATATAGTTTGGAAATATTATATATTTGGAATTCATTTTAATGAGTAGAAATCACCATGGAAATGGTTTTCTCTTATGTAACAAACAATGGTTCGTATATTACAAATTTATTCCTAGATATGCAACTGAATTTAAATTTCATATTTAGGAATTTTAAGTTTAAAATATTTGGCTTTAAATAGAATCTTCATGTTAACTGGATTATAATACTTAATCCACCCAAACCGAGAAACCAGTAACTCCATGAGTTTGATTTAAAATTGCTTTTAATAACTTGTTTAAGCGCTTATTTGCATATAAATTTGATTTTCATACTCGCTTGCATAAATATATTTTCTATTGTACAAAATTATTGTTGCTTTAAGCTGTGAGTTGCGCATAAAAGCACATAAATGTCAATGTTAACCGCAAATAACTAATACAATCAGTGACACACATATGTGCACACACACACACTGACACACACACACCCCCCAGCTGCAGTTGCATTGTCGTAAAAATTGTTGCAGTAAAAGCCATAAAAACAATACGCAACAGGGGTCTCGTCGAAGTGACAAGAGTAGGGCATAGACTATGGGCATGCTGTTATAGGGTATGGGTGGGGTGGAAACAGGGTACAGGAAACAAGGGGACATGAACAAGCTGTTTAACAGCTTAGCTAAGCATTGTTCTTGTTGTCGTTGTTGTCATTGTTATTGTTGTGGCAATGGCTGGTGCGGTGGTAAGGTCAAAGTTCACAGAATTTACTTGGAATAAAAAGTGCACAGAAGGACGTGGATCCTTTGCACTTAACACAAAGCCCGCACGTGACGCGTAAATGTACGTAATATGTGTATATATATATATTTATAATACGCAACACAACATTGATATAAAACAATCCGGATTGAGGTTTAATGAGTTCAAGAAAATCTCACCTGAGCACATTAGAACTGGCCACAATCCGGTGGCCCTCAGCTTTAAGCTCTTTAGAAATGTTTACTTTGGATTGTGCGAGGTCAGGAAATTGCATTTGATTCATTGATTTACTGTTTCTTAAATAATTTCTATAAATAAATATGATTTTATAACCCTTTCGCTTTGGATTTCCCGGATGCACAAACAATTTTAAATTGATTTACTTTTATGGATCTATTTTTATGGCAAGCAGTTTAGTTTGCTAGTTTACCGATTTGCTTTCACTTAGAAATTCAACATTCGAAGTGGCTGTGCGATATATATTTAAGTTGGACTAATCAAATGTTCAAGATATTTTATTGAATTCAAATATTTATGCCCAGAAAAATTTTAGTATTGAGACATAATCAAGTTGAATGTTTAAATTATTGTTTATTAAGGAAGGATATATAGTTATATATAAAGAAAAGCAATATATTAAGTAAATAAACTAAAATATGTATTTTTACATAAAATATATTATTTTCAGTTATTAAATGTTTATAAAAAGATATTTTTATAAACAAATGAGTACTTTTTCAAAGTTATCTAACTTAATTTAAAAATCACTGATTTATAAAGTCTGCAATTGCAAAATTTGCAAAATAAATTCACTCAAAGTAAATTCATCAGATGAAAATATTTCGTTTGCCCATTTCGTTCTTGACTTTTGCTATTACTAATCCTTTAAGCTCTTTGTAAAAAGTTACTCTTATCTACTTTGGTAATGGGTTTCTTTGTAAAAATTGTCTTTATATAACAGAATAACGCATTTGTAGCCTACTTATTGGGGCAAAGGCAAATGTTGGCATATCCTTTAAGTAACTCAGAGTTAGACGCCAACAACATTTCGTACTGGCTACCGTTGATTGAATTTGGCTTAGTAGCCTCGCATTACGCATACGCCATGTGTGACAAGTGAGGCATTTCTGTCAACATTTCGAGCAATCAATCAGAAGGCTTGGTCTGATTTTTGCTCGAATCGAATGTGCGACAATACGCTTGGACACCTGTTGTGGGTATAAATTACGCACTTAACAGCGATACTTACCAGCCAAGTGATTGTTATTGTAGTTGTTTTTTTGTTGTTTTAATTTCGTCGCTTTGAGTCGTTAATTGTTGGTTATGTAAAAGGGAGAACGCTGCTAGAAAAGCCAATGGCAATAGGTGGAAGAGCGTAAGTTGAGAGCGTTAGTTGAGCCAAGGCAAACAGAAGCACACGGCACAGGACATAGGACACAGGACACGCCAGGACAAGCGATTCTGTGTGAGCAGGAAACAACGCACGTTCACGTCGAGCAGGAACCAGGAAGGAACCAGGCACAAGGCAAACAGACAGGAAAGCAAAAAGCGACGACGACTTTGGCTAGCATTGACGAACGGCAGAGGTAGCCAAGGACAAGGATTCTGAGGTAACACAGCAATAACTATAACAAAAGCAAACGAGACAAAAAATGGTTGAAAAAAATCATGAAAACAAATAGTTGGATATGGCAACAATTAAATACCCTCACACTGGATATAAATTGAGCTGCTCAGCATTATATATCTGATAAGATTAGAAAGAATTCAAAAATTGTTTCTCCTGTTAGGATTTTGATTGATGTTCAGTTCCAGTACTATATGTTATAGTACTCCGATATTGGCAAAAATTTGCAAAAGTGTTGGTGAAAAATATATATTGACAAAAAATTAGATCTTGAATTTCTTATAAAAACCTAATTTTTAAAAGATATGTTTTATGATGGCTATATAATATAGTGATCTATACAGATATTTGCAAGATAAAGAAAAAAGCTTAAAAACTGAGAGAATATACACGTTCCCCCAATCAAAAAGGTCTACTCTAATGCGTTACAAATTCCGTGTCTGTATTTCAAATACCCTTTGCAAGGGTATAGATAATGTATAGAAAAAGTGAAAGGGGAAGAGGGAAGCATAGACATTCCAATAACAATGAGGCTGGCAAAGAATAGCAAAGAAGGCAGCAAAAAGTTTTGCCAGGCTCTGCTCAGATGGGCCAGGACAGCGGAAGCTGGAATTAATTTTGCGTTCGACTACGCTTGGCTGCAATTCTGGAGGGAGGGGGCCATACAAGGGTGAGAGAGTGCGTGGTGTGTGGAACGAGCTGGGGGAGAAAGGGCTGAGCAGGGCAGGTCAGGTAGCCCAAAAACTTTTGGCCAAATATTTGTCGACTACCTTTGGGTTCAAAATGGCTCAAGACCTCTTAAATTTTGGGTACAGAACTCAATTGCAGCACTTGCTAACAAACACACACACATACACACAACGATAATGTTAAGGATAACAAAAGGCCAACTTATAACATATGCCATATGCATATAAAAAATATGCAAAAAAAAAAATATTGTGAGAAAAAGTTTCAGACAACTGCATAGTTTAGCGCAGTGAAAGCGAAAAAGTGAAATTTCTATTTTGTTTTTTTAATTTAATTTAGAATGGAAACTTTTTCTAGATTGAAATATCTGGTATTTGTTATACATGTTTATAAACTATTTAGTTATTTTAATTAATTTGATTGAATTTTGTTTATTGCATTTTTGGGAAAATATTTAATCTTGCAAGAAAAAAACATTTATAAACTATAAAAATATTCATAGTAAAATACAATGAGAACAAAAAAGAATTTATAAGGGTAATAATAAGGCAAACAATAAATGGAAATAAAATAAATGGTAGAAAAGAAAGGATAAATGAAGGAAACGGACCAAAATTTAATGCAAGGCAATTAACAATTTAAAAGAGTTTTGTGTTGGGATCGCATCGAAAAAACGTTGGAGTTTTACAGCACTGAAAATAGACTAGAATTTTTTCCCTACTATATGATGGAACTAAAATTAAATTAGAAACTTAAGACAAACAAATAATTTCAACTTTACCACACAGAATGTCTAGGATACAATACTAATTGGAGTTGTACAACACTGCTAGAATTCATATGCTACAAACTAATTAAAACAAATTATATTAAATTTCACATAAAATAAGAGAGTTTTACAACACTGCAAGCAAACTAGATAAAGGCTTCATTCAAACGATTCTAAGCCTTTTCACATTTTGGAATACCATAAACAAAAACCGTTTATGCCTCATTACAGAAAGGATTAAAAACCTTAACAAATTTAGAGAATTTGTAAAAGGGGAGCACATCATAGAACACTAAAAAAGGCATCGCATGCCTTAACACAGGGCTATTTCGAAAAGGATGTTGCGGCTGGTCAGTGGCTGTGCATCGTACAGCTAATTAGCTGATAATTAGCTCACAGTAAGACCCACTCTGGCAGGATAATGGCACAAGTGTCTGCTATATATACACTTATACATGCAAATGTATATACATAGATATCAGAGACAGGGCATATGTTTCTGCTGGGCAGCGGTCGGAACCATGACCTGCATCCGATTTCAGCTGGTAAACAGGGCTAATTGAATTTGTCAGCTATGGCTGGCGAGGACGAGGTCCTTGACGTTGAGTTGCTACCTTTTTTTTATATTTTTATTACTTTTTATAACTATTTTGATATCATTTAACGCGGCGCGTCACTTGGTTGAATTGTTTTTTGTTTTTTGTCAAAATTTACGAAGGACACGCGCACCCAATAAGGACAACAGCACGCTCACAAAACACACGGCGCGGAAAAGGATACGTTTTGTAACAACGCGACTTACACAATTTTTGCAGCTGCTATTTCAGATTTGATTGAATTGTTGTTCTTGTTGCTGTTGGCTTTAGTTATAGTGGTAGCTGTTGGTGTCTGTCGGGTTCGCTGTTAATTGATTATTAGTTAACCAGAGGCAACCACTTTGGCGCACAATTCGAAAGCAACTGAAAGCAAAACGCGAGCAGAAGCAATCGCAGCAGCAGCAGCAGCGACAGCAGCAGCAGCAACGGCAACGATAGCGACAGCGTCGTCGGCCACCCACACAGCAGAGCTTTTGCGTGAGCGCACCGAAAAGCTTTGGGCAGCGAGCGCTCGCGCTCGGCATTTGCTATAAAACAGTTTATGGCTAGTGCGGTTGATAGCGCAGTCGGCGTCGCTGCTGCGTTTGATTTACAATTTGATTTACTGGCGCCGCCATTTTTCGGCAGAGGACGCGAAATAGAGCTTTCACTGCGTGCTGACTGTGTATGTGTGTGTGTGTGCAGGTATGTTGGTGTTAGGAATGCGCGTGTGCGTGCTTATTATAAATTGGATTTATTCGCTTAATTATGTGCAGATATGTTGCACATTCGTGGGCGTGTTGAGCGCTTAGGGGAAATGTGTGCGCTTTACAATTAAAATTAGCGGTTGCTTGAAAACTAACTCAGTCAATTTGACAGCCATTTATACATACAAATAATGCTGTGGGCGATTTTAAAATCCTTTACAACTTGACTAACGGCCAATAGCCAACTTTTATATTTATTTTAACATTTCCCACGCGTTCGTTCGGCGAGTTGTTTGTTCGCCTCTGGCTGCATATTTCGATACACTTTACAAAATACGATGTGCATGCAACAAATAATTTTCAATTTTTAAATAGAGTTCGGTATTCTAGTATATTTAATCAGTATATTTAAAAAGTTTTTTATTTTGGCATTATATTGTCAATTCAATGACAATAACTTCAAAAAAATTTAAATTATCAGAAATAGAATTAAAATATATTCCTGCTTAAGTTATTTAAATTTTCTCTTAATTCTTAATTTTTTTAAAAACTTAAACATTTTTGCGCAAAGATTGTTAGTTTGATTAAAATACTTCAAAATATTTTTCAAAATATTTTTAAACCTGATATGATTTTTTATAAATTTTTTCAAATTTATATTAAATAATTTATTTATTTTCTTATTTCTTTTATTAATTTCTGTTTTCAAATATAAATTGTAACTTTATGGTATGTATTGCGGATGTCGCTTTCCAAAACAATTAAGCTGTCGCTTCGAGCTCTTCTCACACAGGCTCTCTTTGCTCTCTGTCTCCCTCGTTCTTTGCATTCTGTTCCTCTGCTCTCAGCTTGTGCTGCCATTGAACTATTCTAACAACAATTTGGACGCACAAAATACGAAAGTAACTGTGCTTTTTGGCAGTGTGGGTGACCTTCAGTTCAACGCATGATACACACACGCACACACACAGACACACACGTAGGCATGCACACCAAACACACATTGACACCTCCAGCGGGAGTATAAAAAGCTGCTGCTGTCGCTGCTGCCTCGACCTAGACACTGAAAGCGAAGTTGATGTTGACGCCGACGCCGACGTTGGCAGCGGTCTAGGCAGTGCCTAAAAATGTGGACCGTCAGGGAAGCTGCGCTGCTCTGCTATGCTCTGTTCTGCTCTGCTCTGCGCTGCTCTGCTCAGCTTCGTTCTGCCGCTGTGCTGGGCATGTGTTAAAGCTTAGCGTGTACGGCGCCAAACGGGGAACTGCTGGCGTCCGGCTGCGTTGTCCTCTTCATTCTCGATACTAAGCATTTGGTGTGTAGGCGCAAAAAAAAAAGAAGAAAATAAAACAACAACTGGCAGGCAGGAACATTCGTTCGTTATGGTAAAACTATAAGAAGATTATAAAAGCAATAGCAACCAAAACAACAACAGCAACAACAACAGAGCGAACACTGCACAAATAAAATATAATAATAATAATCATAGCTGCAATAATTGCATTTGACTGAAACTGTATTCCGTTTTTCTGCAGCTTACAGCTGTTGTTGTTGTTGGTGTTGTTATTGTGCAAGGTTATGAATGAAAAGCTTTTTTAATTCAGCTTTATGTTGGGCCCTTCGGCAACATTTCCGATTGTCGAGCATGGGGCATAGATAAAAAAGCTCGCCTGGAAAACCTTGCCAGGTCGTTAACAAGGCATTAAAAATGCCCCGGCCAAAGACGGGAAAAAAGGCAGCAGCGGCAACAGCAGCTGCTTCTAGGCTGCTCTTCAGAATTGCAACTTAGTTGATGATTGCGGGATAATTGCTGGCTATTGTAGCTTACGCATGCCATATTTAATGGGATAATAGCAAATTGGTTCGCCGGAAATGAAACCCATTTGTGTATTCACAGGAACTCATTAGATTCATATTGCATGCAATTTGTCCTTAAGCACGATTAAATATATATATATAGATTTTTTAGCTTTAAGTTGTTGTTGTGGCAAGCTTTTGATGTGATCTCAAGTCGAAGCTTTTATCAGAAACATGAACCATAAAAGCGTTAAGCGATACTTTAAGAGCAATGCTTAAATTACGCTCAGCTCTGCGGTACGCAAAGAGAAGGTGCCTCTTCTCTTCAGGCATAACTTGATAATCGCTTTGAACAGCTGATCAGACAAGCATTTTGCACCATAGCGTCGTAATATAAATGAGCGAGAAAGAGGTAGAGCGATCGCTCACTCTGTGTATGCGAGGGCAATCACAAAAGATGCTCCAATTTGGTAATTGTAAAAATCAGTTAATGAGTTAGCTGGAATATTTGAAAATGAATTGATAAACTTTAAAAAATTTATGAAATTTTATACCTTTGTAAAATAATAAAATATATTAAAATTTTATTTTAAAAATAAAAATACATTAACATTTTGTAATTGTATATATAAAATACATCTTTATGTTCACAAAATATTGAAAATGTGTTTTTTTTATAAATAACAATAAAGATGCTTTTAATAATTATAGTGAACTCAATTGAATTCGAAAAAATATATTTTGAAGTTCAGAATACTTAAATATAGTAACTTGGTTCAAATTGTGTTCGATCTGTCTGTAATTCAAACTTTTCGCACGGCCCTCGTCGATATGCGCTTGTGTGCGTGCGGATCGACCAATTAACGATTGGCTCGACGCTCGTAAATAAAAAGCCGGCTTTGCGAATATCGCGCAGCCAGTTCGCATTTTGGCAGCATAACAAATTGACGTTGTACCGCAGCGCATTTTTTTACTATCACCGCGTCTTGTTGGTATTGTTGTTGTGCGCGTGTGTGTGTGTGTGTGTGTGTGTGTGTAAAGTGTCTGATTTTAAAATAATTGTTCAAATCGAATGTGTCTGAAGTGGCGCATTTAAATCAACTTTGACTCTGACTCTGGAAAATTGCTGGTTATATAAAGTTACAATTGCCCTGTGCGTGTTCCGATTAAATTAAATACAAAATGAGTAACGACAGGTAAATTCAAAATTCAAATACGAACAACAACAACATCATATAATTTAAACAAAATGCTCAGACAGCTGTTTACAGTTGGCTTTAGTTTGTTTTCTTCTTTTGCATATTTAACAGTCTCGACTTTTAACCGTGACTATTTAAGGGAAATAAAAACAACAAAATAATTTTTCCCTGCTGAGATCAGATATTTGTAGCCGTATTTCGGTGTTGCCAGGCTTGCAATTTCACTGCCAGCTGTTAGTACAGTGACGCCGCGTCTGGCCAAAAAAACTGCCGCTCGAGTAAACAAAACAAATATACAAAATTGAATAACAAAGCTCTTATCAGTTTTTGATCAATGAATTTTTTTTTAAATCAAAGCTAAATCATTCAGGATTTAGCTAGTTATTTACAATCAACCTAAATCAGGAAATTTCATTGTTAATTTTGGCCAAAGATTGCTTTTTAGACAGACACAGGTAGTTGCGTGTAAATCGTTATTACTCACCCAGATAAGATATGGATTCCATAGAAGCGAGGCTCGTTCAAAGACAAGACAAATTAAAATGGTACAAAGTTCTTCGATATGATTTCTTCAGATTTATTACTGCAAAAACTGTTTTATTTACTGTATTACAACTAGATAAATAAAACTAATATTTACTTTATCGAAATTATTTTATTTACCAAAGTACTTAATAGCTAAATTTTAAAATACACAAGAATTACAAAAGCTTTTTGAGTAATATGGTTATTATTATGCCAATAGCTTTATTACCATTTAGCACTCTATTAGCGCATATATTACCGGAAGAAAATTTTGTAAATTTGGAAACTTCAAGTAGACATAATTAATATTATAGATTTTACGATTTTAATTTTTTTTTGATGTTAAACTTAATTGTATTAATTTCCTAAACTTTCTTTTATAATAGTTAAATTATTTATTATAACTTACAAAATCATTTTGATATTGAAAAGCTATAAAAAATAATTTAAGAAAACCATTCCAAGTTCATTTTTAAATGATTGAAGCTTAACTCTATTAAAGTTATTGATTGATAGGTAGACAACTGATGGACTGCTGACTGATTTAACTAGCTGACAAATCAATTTAATTTCACCATATCATTGCTGACTGTTGGTTAAATTCCAATAAAATCCTGTTTAAGTCACTTTTTATTGAAGGAATAAAAAAAAAACCAAAATTGTAATAAACATTGATTGATCACAATTATGGACTAATTACCCAAAATTGTGAAATTTAAGGCTCAATAAAATTGCTGAAAATCGTGAATCGCGAAAATCTTAATTAGTTTTTTTTGTACACCAAAAATTGGTTAAAAAATAGTTCCATAAGCTGAAGTTTTGCTATTACCGATAAGAAGCTATATCACTGTTAGACTTAGAAAAAAATATAATTTTGTAATTTGCCGGAATTTTGGCAATTCAAGTAAATTTTAATGCTCATAGTTTTTACTAAGCTATGCTTTTGCAAAATAATAATATATATAATTAAGTACAAATTATATTCAAGAGTTCAAATTTTAATTTAGTAAAAAATATTTTATTCAAGAATCTGAATTTTTGAAATAAAAAGAGCAAGTTTTCAAAAAACAAAAAAAAAAGTGTAGAAAAACGAACTTTGTGCTCAGCTTAAAAAAAATGCGAACTTTATCTACATTTGTATGTGTTTTAAGTACGTTAAGTGTAGTTAAATAAATTATAATAAAAATTCCCACGCTAAACAGAAGTTATCTTATCAACATTCAGTTGTGTAATTTAATTACGCATACGCAGCGTGTGGCAGTCTTGGAAACGGCGGCGATGCGCTAATGATGATGAAATCAATGCGTTTATAATATGTATACAGGCTCCTATTTATGTTTATGAGTCTATATACCAAATGGCTGATGTTTTCTTTATGGCCGGCACACTCATATTCATTGATGCCTTCTTAATTGGCTCAATTATGCTGCATGGCAAAATCAGAAATCAATATCAAAGTGCGCTCCACACACACAAATATATTTACATATAGATGTATAGCTGTGTATATGTGTGCCTTTTCTTATCAATTGTCTAATTTGTGCGGTCAACACCGGTATTCGGCATAGAAACTTGTTCAATTCACACTTGAAATTGATAACGCGAAACGCGTCCAACTTTCTCATTGGCATCAATCACGCCGTTTATTGATTAACGTAGAGTGATTGTTGAATTTCCATAAAGCGTGCAGCTCGTGCACTTAATTGCTTTACGAGTGTATACTCTTTAATCCATTGTATAAATTGCACAGATTGTCATTGGATATTTTGTTTGTTTTGGTACAATGAACCATTTGCTTTATCAATACTCGTGCTTCCTCAGTTTTTAAGGTATGCCTCTGCTGATAATAGTTAACACGCCGTATTATACATTCGATTTTGTTGTGGTCTTTGTTTATATTATGTATTTTTATATATGCAATTCACGCTTGCTCGATTTTGGTTCGGCCAATGCTATAAATTCGCAGTTTAATGTTCAAGGTTGAATTTCAAACGTAGATTGTTTGATTTCATAAAGAAGGTTGCTTAGAAACAAAAAAAAAACACATAATTTAAAAAATTTATTATATTACAGCTTAGCCAATTACCAAATACAAATTTTAAAAAATTAAAAAAAATATTTTAAGTTAAATAATTAATCAAAATTAAATTCATATATTTTTAAAATAATAACACAGCTTTGCAGTGTATTTTACGGATACTTAAAGCTTGTTAAATCAATTTAATTCTTCCATGCGGACCAATATACATATTTATAATTATGATTTATGATTACAATAAATTGGGGAAATAAAAAGTACCCTATTCGTACGAAATATATTTCTCTCAATAACTGTTAGGAAATTCGTCGCATGTGCTTCCTTATCATCAAATATGGGCAGCTATGTAAAAAACAGGTGAGTCAAGGTGATTTGAGGGCTTGCCTTGACAACCAAAAGTTTTTCGCACTAGCCGCAGCTGGGCAACAAAACAATGAAACAAAAAACTAAACAAAAAAGAAAACAAATTGGCAAAAAATGATAATAATTATTTTCGCTAAGCAAAACAATTACAAAACCCAAACAATAACAAAAAAGCGACAGTCAATTAAACAAAACGTTATAAAAAAAAAAAAAAACAAAGCACGCAGCAAATGCCGATCGGGCTTTGTTGCTGTTTTTATTTTCCGTTTGTGCTTATCATAAAAAAAGCAAAACAAAAAACACGTCACATGGCTTTTGGGCTTATGACGTATACGCCGCGTTTGCCGGTTGCTTAATTATCTCTTTCGCACTCTTTTAGCATTTTTATTTAATAACAACAAAAAAGAACAATAACAATAATAATAATAATAAAAACAAGTGCAAGTGCATTGTTTAAAGGTCTGTTTGTTGACTGTTATTAAATTAAACAAGGCCACAGCTGACGGGGAACCCCTCGCGCCCTTTAAATTCGCGTAGTTAGTAATTGTGGGTTACAGGTTTAATCGCTCTAACTGGTCGTCAATTCCTGGTAATGCAGTTGAATGGCACTTAAACCAGTTAGTGTAGTCTGCCCAAGCAAACCACAAATGAACCAGCTACGTTTGCTGACAATTTTTTTCTGTTCAAATGAGTCACAGCCAGTTGGCACTTTGATTTCTGTTGAGCTGAATTTTAATTAACTGATCAAAAGGTTTATTTTGTAGAACTTTATTTTCACTTTGGCATAAAGAAATTCTGAATCATTTGCGATTAATTTTATAATAGAACACGCTTAAATAGATAACAAAGAAAACTTGTAAAAGCGTTAATATAAAACTGTTTTGTTAACTCAATTTTTATTTTGTTTAATTTCCTTTAAAGAATTATTTTGTACGCAATTATAGTAACCTATTAATATTATTAACTTTATCATACGGATATCCAGAAGTTTAAATATAAAAAGTATAGTATTAGTGTTAAATAAAAAGTAAAAAACTTGTATGAACTATTCCATCTCTTTTTTGTCTTATTGCCGTTTTTTTCTGTATTCAGTAGCACAAGTTTTATGACATAATAAAAGGCACATCATCTTTTATTTTATATACATTTTATTGAGTATTGTATACACCCAATATGTAGACAATTGTGATGTCAAAGCATATCAATAAGTGTCTATAAGCAGACAATGGCAACGGCAATTTGCCGTATCAATT
This sequence comes from Drosophila paramelanica, assembly GCA_035043915.1. Taxonomy (NCBI): domain Eukaryota; kingdom Metazoa; phylum Arthropoda; class Insecta; order Diptera; family Drosophilidae; genus Drosophila; species Drosophila paramelanica. Next base: position 5,979,478 of record JAWNMO010000674.1, on the reverse strand, counting down.
GATTTGTCAACTATTTAATTGTTATTTGTTCTTTCTATCTTTCTTTCATGCGGCGCCACAGGGATGAGGAGTACAGCAAATTTGTGCCACAGAAGATGTCATACCATGTGGTCCCCGGCTCGGAGTTTCAGTGCAAGCTGCCCATGTCCATGTCCGTGCCAAAGTTACGCAGGCTGTCAACCATCGATGAGCACGACCACGATGTGGCCAATCGCAGGGGCATGATAAATCAGGTAAGCATCATAACAATTTCAGATTCCGAGAAACTGTTCAATCGGTGTCGTGTATTCATTAGAAAATTCTGCGAACTGGCAGACAAACAAGCCGGTTATATTCACAATTTCTCTTGTTCGCATAGCTTTAACGCTGCATCGAAATTCGCTCCATGTTGGGGGCTTAAAGAGCAAATCGCTGCTCTCTTCTATGGCAACTTTTGTTGGCTGTCCTTGAAACTGAAATGCAGTTGGCAGCAGCAACAGCAACAGCAGAAACAACAACAACAGCAGCTGTCGCTTTGGCTGTGGTACAGTCGTAAAATAACTCAAAGAGTTGCTTGACGTCGTGACTCTTGGCTTTATCGGTCAAAGAGCATTGCGGTTGGCATTAACACAAAACTAACAAAAAATAAAAAAATAAATCATGTCTGGCATAAAATAAACCAAAACTGACAGCTGTCTCTTTAAACGCAGGGTTGTCATAAACAAACTTACTGTGGGCATTTTGATACATTTTTGAAAGAGTTAATTAAAGTATTTATATTACACTCATTTCGTTTCCGTTTATTCTTGGAAGCAATTTCAATGTCAAATTCGAGTCCAGTTGAATTTTCGTTAGAATTCCGATTATAAAACAAAAAATATTTTGCAGTTTTGTCCAGTCGTAAATATTTCAGTAGTTTTTTGACACGCGAATTTTTAAAACTGACAGCTGCCTTTTTTGTGTAATAAATCAAAAATGTATTTCAGCTATGACAATATATTTAATATTTTAATTATCTGAAAATTATGATATAGCTTAAGAGAACAGAATGTTAATATATTTTTAATATAATTAAATACAGATTCTTTTATAGGCTTGTTTTAAATTTAAAAGAATTAGATAAAACTGAAGATCTTTAAATCTCACAGCCTTTAAATGCATTAATTTATTGAATCCCAATAAAATGTGAATATAATAAATAATTAAGCATAATATGACATTATTTAATATAATAAAATTATTTATATAATATAGTCGCAAATTTAAGTTGAAATCATACATATTTTTGGAATTGCAAAAAATTTATATGATTTAAGATTATATCTTAAACAATAGAATGAAATTCTTCAACATTTGTTCCATGAGATAGCTCTAGAAATCTTGAGAAACAATTGAAATTCGCCAGTAACAGAAATTTTTCAGCCTGCTTCTATCTCAAAACCAGGTAGACTAGCTGTGAGGTAGACAACAAATTGAAGGACAAAACGATAAGATACGCAATTGAACTTTCTTCGCGTGATTATGAACATGACATGGGAACTAACCATGTGACGCTGATGTGTCGGGAATTGAGCGAAATAGAATTCGATGCCAGGGCCCCACGATCGCAGCCAGACGTCACAGAAAGATATATATGCAGCCAATATAACGGTTTGAATGACAGGCACGCAGTGCGAAACCGGAGGCTGGCATTGAGTCTCAAACTGTCTCCTCGTAGAGAGATCGTTTATCACCATTACCTCAACTTGAATGGGGTTCAATAGATGTCGTTCACAGCTGGTTGCATCGACTTTTGTCCGCACACGCCAATAACTTTTTAATTGCAACGTGTCGCAACTTCAATTGTCTTCCAATCAAAATAAAGAAATTAGCAACAAGTTTGCCTGCCCATTCAATTAAATATCAATTGCAGTTGCGATCTCTGATCTATTTTATATTATGTGGCTATCTTCACATCTTTGTAGATGGAGCTGTATATATGTCTGCATATATATATATTTTTTCAACTAGTTAACTAAATTTCTATATCGATCTTTATACATCCTTCTATGTATCTATATTTTTTTTAATTTTATTAATTTTATTTCCTTGCCTTTCATTGCAGATTTTGGCCACTTGTGCGGTACTTTTGCTCTCCGCCGGCTGTGGGATGCCCATTGGCTACTCGGCGGTGCTGTTGCCACAGCTCACTTCGAACACCACAGAAATGCCCATTGATGTTAGCACAGGTTCTTGGATAAGTAAGCTGATAATTGAGATATGAGCTACAGAGAAAATTGCTTATTATAATTATAGAATATATAGTTATTAACCAATCAATATAGAATATATTTGCTTCATAGCAGAATAAAATCAGCAAATTATACTTCTATAGTGAACATGGAGTATAGTTACCCATACAAATTTTAAGATAATGTATTTCTAAATATGAAAAAAAAACTTGAAAGCAGTTTTTACCAAAAATTTGATCCTAACAAAATGACTTTCAAGGTTCTTATTTATACTAATTTTGTTAAACACAATCAATTAAAAATATATATTTTCAATTTTAAATTTTGAAATAAACAATTTTTGAATTTTTTCTGTTCTTTATCAAAAAGTTAAAAAAAAAATTATTTTTGGAAATTGCATATATTTTAATATATGTGTATATCTTTTAATATATTCTACACTTTTGTAACTATTTTTTAAGAAATATCTTAAATTTGTGTTCCCTACTTACAGCCAGTGTTCACAGCTTGTCCACCCCGATTGGTTCGCTGCTTTCTGGCCCGCTGGCCGATTATTTGGGGCGTCGCAGGACGTTGCTTGTTTCGGTGATACCGTTATTCGTCGGCTGGAGCACAATGGCGATGGCAAAGTCAGTCCAGGCTTTGATATTCGCGCGCTTCCTGTGCGGCTTTGCGACAGGGATTCTGGGCGGACCCGTGCAGGTAATAAATAAATGGCCAATGCCAAGCGGCGAAAAGTTCATTCACACACAGCGCTGACCCATTAACCAGATTATCTAATATGCGCGGCCTTGAACCCAGTAGGAAATGCCATGCGATAAACGCAAAATAAGAAAATGCACATCACACAGCTGTCACGTTTAACTGGCTGTCAGCTGGCTTGGCAGGCTTGACGGCTGAGCTGGCTGTCAATTGCTCACTTAACGCTATTGTTCCGAGTGCTCGAGTTCTCTCCATTGTGCCTATGGTAATCGGGGCGTCAAGTGAGCAACAATTTCGCACAGCCGGCTGCTTATGCTTCTATATATATGTATTTATATGTTTATTTATCTTATGGATATGCCCATGACTTAGCAAGCGGCCAAAATAATAACGAAAGCGATGTTGGCGTCGACGTCGACGTCGGCGTCGGCGTCTTCATCTTTAAATGGGCAGCGAATTTGCATTAGCTTCGTTTTCCGCAAACACAAACAAGTTCCGGATTCTTGACCTTAGTCTATAATAAGTTTGTTGTTGTATGTTGCTGTGGGTGGTTCCCCTCCCACACACACACACACACACACACACACGTGCTTTCACTACGCGACTTGTTGCGCGTGTCGCGCGCTTAAAAAGAAACGAGTAGAAATGTTGCAATCGGGTGTAACCGACGACGCAATGCTCGCGCACAGTATTATATAGTGTTTATTTGGCAAAATATTGATTTTATTAGGAATATATTCCTAGATGTAATCAAAAGAGAAGGTTATCAGTTATCTGATTTCTAGATTAAATCAAAACACATCATCTGACTAGTTTTATGCCAGCATAAACCCAATATACTCTTTTAAATTCATGAACAAGCTAAGAAAAACAAAAACAACAAAATATTCATTAATTGACGCTGTGGAAGTGGCTTAAGATTTATGATTTTATGTTGAAGCTTAAAATTAAGTTGATATAGTTGATATAGCTGGCTGATATTTTTGTGACCCTGTTTGTATTTAATTTGATCAAATGGTTTGTTTATACACACACGTCAACCCCCCACCACCCACAGCCTATGTGTGTGCGTGTGCGTGTAAAGATTAAGGGAAAGTTGTTGTTGTTGTTGTCGTTGTTGTTGTGGGCATTTCGAGAACTTGTGCGAGGTCAAGGTGGGTTGCTTGCTTCAAGGAATTTGTCACGCTGCCATGCTGATATTTTGGTTACTGGGGTAAAATAATTGGGGTGGCTTTTGTTGTCTGAACGGGCAGCTGCCTGAGGGGCTATGCTGAGGGAGAGCTTGCGGCAGGCGATAAGCACTTTCCGGAAATAATACAGGTAAACAACAGGCATCATTCTACGAAATTTAAAGATTGCTCAAATATAGAAGATTTGCGCCATATATTTCTACCTAATTATAGGAGCTTTAATAAATTGTTTATTCAGCATATCTGGGAAATTAACAATTACTTATTTTTAAAAGCTTTATTTATTTTACTTTTAGAGCTTTGTGATTGAGTAGTTCATGAAAGACACAAATTTTTATTCCTATTCCTAAAATATTTAAATTTTATGACGTAAGTTTTAAAACTGTTGAAATACTTTGCCCAGACAAAGGCAGACAGACAGACTGTTGACGCTAATTATTTTTATTAATACTGTATATACACTTCATAAGGCGCAGACATTTGTTTATAAGTATTTATTTTTAACATGTTATCAGCAACCACAAAATAAAGTGAACGAAATAAATAAATATGATTCATCTTATCAGAAAGACAGTTTATTTAGCTACTTCCAGGCCATATTATAATATTAATGGCTAATTAAACGTATGAATTAATTTGGGTTCTTTCCATCGAAAATTTTTACTAGGATTGAACCAATTTTTTACAATCATCATCGAACATATATTCTTTTAAATTCAATTAAATTCAACTCTGTAAATTTCTAAAATTAACTAATTCCTTTCTTGATTTCTTTAAACAATCAGGTGTACATTGCGGAGACAGCTGAACCGAATCTGCGTAGTCTGCTCATTGGTGCTCCGTATGTGGCCTATTCAACGGGAATATTGCTCGTCTATTCGCTGGGCACCGTCTTGCACTGGCGCAGAATGGCCTGGTGTGCGAATATCCTGCCTGGATTGGCAATGATCGCCATCTTCTTTATACCGGAGACGCCCGCTTGGCTGTTGCGCAACGGATTCGAGAAGCGCGCCCTGAAGGTGTTGACATTCTTTAGGGGCAGCGAGATTTGCGCCCAGAAGGAGCTGAACAACATGAAGCAGCGACTGGATAGGGAACGCGCCACCACCAAGACGAACGAGAACATCTTCAGGCTCTGCTGCCAGCGGGTGGCCATCAAGCCGCTGTTCATTGTGATTGTCTTTTCGCTGCTGCAGATGTTCTCCGGCACGTTCATTGTGATCTTCTACGCGGTGGACATTATCACCGAGTTTGGTGCGGACGTCGACAGGAATCAGGCGGCCATTTGGACGGCCGCTGTCCGCATGCTCTGCTGCATGGTCTTCTGTGTGATCTTGATCTTTGTGCGCCGGCGTCTAATCATGATCATCTCGGGCCTTGGTTCCGGCATCTTCTGCCTGGTGCTGAGCGTTTTCATGTACATGCGCGTTGGCCAGCCGATGATGCCCAGCGATGTGCGCGTTGCGAGCGGCTGCCTCCTCGGCTATATAGTCTTCAATACGGCGCTGATGGTGATGCCGGGCATTATGATTGGTGAGCTGTTTCCGGCGCGCATTCGTGGCCGTACGGCTGGCGGTGTCTTCGCCTCGATGAATGTGGCGCTCTTCCTCTTTGCCAAGAATTTTCCGGTGCTGCAGGTGCTGCTGAAGATGCGCGGCGTTTTTCTAGTGTTCGCCGTCTCCAGTTTCCTGTTGACGCTCTTCATGTGCCTGTTTCAGCCGGAGACAAAAGGTCGCAGTTTGGAGCACATCGAGGATTACTTCAATGGCGACAATTGGCTATGGCTGCGACGCGAGCGTGGCCACAAGACGCCCAAGCTGCTGCCACTGCAGCCGTTTGTCGAAAATCGGGCGTTACAGCGCAATGCCGAGCACGCCTAAGCTTTACAGGGGGATTCACATTTATTTAGTTTTGTACAGGGCTCTTAAGATTCCATAGCTTGTTAGTTAGTATTATGTGCAGCGCCGTTTAAAGCTGCAGTACCTCGTAGCTGTTATTTTAGCGTTTTTCCAGTGTTCCTTAGCAATTTTAAAACATGACCAAAAAGAACAGATGCAAAATCAAACAAACCAGTTTACACTCAATATCTGTTGATTAAAAAATATGTGATTTTTCCAATTATGCATTAGCTTTACATAATATTGATATTTATTTGTAAAACAATATGATTAGTAATAAAATAAAATGTTACCAATAAAATAAAACTGGGCATTTTAAAAAGTGGCGCCATTCACATTCATCAAAACAGCCAACTTCAATTTTGATGAAAGTTCAAAAAGTTATCGATTTGCCGCCACAAATTAACGGTCCTTAATGTGAGTTTAAAATGTGGAAGATTTTGGTAATATTGCATTGCATACGATATTTTATTTGTTGATCTGAATTTAATGAGTAGATTGCGGTTTTCGCAATTAGCATAAAAATCAACAAATTCAACATGTCAAAGATCCAATATTTCAAACTTCAAAAGCTTTGTAATAACTGTTTTTTTTTTAATTCTTTCGCTGTGAAAGCTCTAAAGATGGCACTTAATAAGTACTAAAATTCGTTGAGCTTATTGGCCGACCGCCACAGTCTGTCAAGTATATTCGTCAAGTTACTAGAACATTTCGAAGCTCTGAGGCCGTCAAAGCTTTGATGCGCGTAAGCGGCAGTTAAATTTGAACTCAAATCTACGGTTGGTGTTATTCTTAAAAAAGCCACATGCTAAAAATTTGTTGTTTAAATTTGTATTTAAATTCGTATTGTTAATTATGAAAATGATCATATCTAATCATTTTTCAATATTGATGCATTTGAATGCCATGTGTATTATACCAAGATTCTTTATAAATACATTGTGGTGGTACATTTAAGCAATTAAGTTATTAAAACTTACCAACAATTAGCAAGTCTTTAAATCCTGTTATTTGCATGTTGCTATCAGGCCACCACATTTTCAGCGGACAGTCACCTTGCCACTTATATAGAACTACCCTACATTATATAAAATAAAAATGCCCCACGTGACGTTAAATTTTTAATAGACTTCGCAGCGGCAGTCGAGTTGAACTTTGAAATTAAAAAGAAAAAATACTAATAAAAAGAAAACTGGGCGTGCATGCATATTTAAAATTCTATTATCCCCATCAGTCGCTGGTTTTGATACTCCTCCTGAGCTCGGTTCACAGTGTGCTAATAAATTGTTTAATTCTTCGCTATATATGTATATTTTTTTTTGCGCTGCCGCTTGTTTTGGCTCGACAAACTTGTGCCGTGTATTTTCTTTATGCATTTCTTGTTGGTGCCGGGCGAGAGACAGTGCTGGGGGTGGTATCAGGGGTAGAAGTTTTGTGCGCGCTGCCACGCTGGACAAGTGGGTTAGTGGGAGGCGCCACTAGTCGGAATGCAGGCAGCAAAAAATTGCTGCGGCATGCCGGAAACGCTTCAAGTTGCTGAGCTCATTCGTCTCTGCGATTTGTTGGCATTTTAACGCGCTCAAGCGCCGACCAACAAGTTGGGCAGCTATCGTTAGTGCGGGACCATGAAATACCCTGTAATACCAATTGTTTAATGTGGTGTTTTTATATGTTCTTGAAGCCTTACATATTATTTTTAATAAAAACTAAACTACAAATTGTAATTTAAGACTATTATTTTTTATTATTATTTATTAATAATTTAATCATTTTTAACTTAAGTTAAACTTGTACTATTAAAGTGAATTGAATTTGGATGTTCTTTCTTAATTACAGGACTTAAACAAAGGTTGATTAATCATTTTCAGTTTTATATCATAAAACGACTTTAATAACGAGGAATAATAAATACAATTTTAAGTAATTTTGTAATTAATTATTGCAATACCTAAGAGTCTAAATAAATAGATACTTAAGATTAGAATGGAGATTCTAAAATACAGCCAAAAACAAATATGCTAATATTAAAATAATTTATAAAGTATTATACAAAAACCAAAAATTAAATAACAGTTCTACTTATCATTAGTGTTATTTCTTAAGTTAAGCCTTATCAGTTTCATATACCCTATAAACCAAAACATAGAGGCTATAACGACATGGCTAGCAATAATTGTACTGAGTGCTGCGCGTCAGCTGAATATGTGTGTGTGTGTGTGTGTGTGTGTGTGGGTGGGTGTGGAGGGTGTAAACAAGCCAGGGGTAAGGGGGCGTGTTGCCTGCTCATGCAATGATAAATGAAGTTTTAGTGGCTTTTGACCCATTTAATAAATTGTTAAAGTTGAAAAATGTGCAAGAATATTGTAAACTTTTATATACTATATAAATCTATGTGTATGTATGTATGTGTGTCGTATATAGTAGTGTATATATAGTGCGAGTAACAGTTGTTCTTGTTGTTGTAGGAATTAGGGTTAATTTAAAAGTTGCCATTGCGCCGCTTACAACACTGACCCATGGATTGCGAGTTCAAATTGTTGCTGTTGTTGTTGTTGTTATTGTTGCATTTGTTGTTGCACCAAGTTGCCATGATGCAAAGTTTTTGCTGCTGGCCCACTTTTTGCAACAGCAAAAGTTGCGGAATTTTAAATAATTTTTGTTAAATTGCATAACGTGCCATGTCGCACTGCTCAGCCCCTGCCCCTACCCGGCACCCCCCTCTCCGTTGACAACTTTAAACTTGGCTGCTTATTAAGTTAGCGGCGACAGTTTCCAGTTAATATGATTATGCGCCCGTTTTAAATGCAATTTTTGTTTTAAATTTCTTGTTGTCTTCTTTTTTTTTTTTTGCTTAGCTGCTCGCAACCAAAACTGACTGAAATATGCACAATAAATAAATTCAAAGGGGGTGGCGGGGGATGACATTCTTGAGCCATAATAAGCTGCATAAATAATACAAACAAAAAAAACAAGGCTTTTTGGCAAGGGTCTATTAGAGCCAGAGTCCCACAGATCCCCACTAAGCAGACAGGCTGCTCCTTGTCATACATATATATAAATATATATATATATATGCATTGCATGTGGAAAGCTATATAAACAATTTTCTATTATGCAAAAGTAACAAGCAAAACAACAACAATAACAAGTACAATGGATTTTTGCATAAGAAAAGCACGTCGACTGAAGTTGAAGTATGGCCCAAGCTGCAGCCAAGCCAGCTAAAAGGAGAGTTTACAACCAGCAACAAGCTCGACCTGCTCCTTTTCCGCCCTTCACCCACTCAAGTTTCCAGTGATCCCAACACAAAAAATTGTGGCATCCAAGCTGCGTTTTCTATGCGCTACAAAGTCAGTATCAGAAGCAATATAGGAGTTCAAGTTAAAGCTAAAGATATATAGCGCCACATCTGACATATCGTAAAATATCATATGGTTTTTTATGTTTTTATAAATCTGAGCATTTTTTACTGCTTTGGTTTTTTGTTGATCGTCAAAGCTTTATTTTTATTTATATATGAAAAAAATTACATCTAACCACATTTAATCACTTAATCCGTGCTATCAAAAACAAAAAAAAAATGCATACAATATTTTTTATAATAATAAATATTTTTATTGTTATGTAAACCAAATCTAAAAATTTATATTTTTGGTCAATTTCAACAGCCGATTCGATACATACATAGTCCCTTAGTATTACGTATAAAAGCAATCGATCAATAAATCAATAAATCTACCAAGAATATTTATAATTCAAAATTTTTTCGTTGTTTAATATTTAACTCTAGCTATGTAAGTTAAAATTTTATTAAAAGCATTCTCCTGAAAAAATGAAATATAAATCTGAACAGATAGTTTCCAAAAATTTAAATATTTAATTAAAATCTGGGCTTCATTTTATTTTAAATAAAAGTTAAAACTATTTTTGGAGTTTGCGAAATTCATTAAATTCAAAGTTTGCTAAACATTTGTAAATAAAACATAAAATTAATTTGGTTCGTTGTAAGGAATCGTAGATACTATTACTGCTCTAGAGCCACATTTGAGGTGCGTCTGCAAACTAATTAACCGCACTCCATATAAGTGCTGAGCCAAGAGCTGTGTTATGGCCTGGCTAACAGCTTACTGGTAACAGGCTGACGAAAATTAGATAATTTCTTTTTTTCTCTCTTGCTCTTTGCAACATGACCGCAGTTGCTAACTAACTGCTGCAACTGAAGTTACCTCCGTGACCCGAGTCAATGCAAATGGCGTCCACACACACACACGCACACACACACGCACGCATATAAACACCCGCACCCACTGTTGGATACACACAGGATATTGTAGAGGCAACATTTGCAAGTGAAGCCACAAGAACAGCAGACGGCGCTGAGACGCGCCACAGCCACAACAGTCCACATAATGCTAAGGAGCAAGCCAGCAACAGCCGCCCAATTCAACCCTACCCCCACAACCCCCCAGCCTCGCCTATCCGACACCCTGTGATCTGTGCTGTTGCAGCCAGAGGATAAAGCAAAAACGCAGTTGTCGCTGGAATAGCGAAAAGTGCTGAGCATAAATAAGACATTTGCGTGTGTAAGCACACACAACAGCAATAACAACAATTTGGAGTGCTTTAGTAAAGGTTGCTCAACTAGCAGATACCCTGTGGCAAACTTACAATTCAACACAAACACATATTTGAAGGCATCTAAATACAAAATAAAAAATCAAAATTATATTTATAAGAATATTAAAGGGTATTCAAAAAGTATATCTAATCTTTGCTGGAAATCGATATTAATCGATTATTAAAAAAAATAAATATAGAGAAAGACAAGCAAATACAATCTGAAAGAGAGATTGAATAAGGTAGAAAGAAAGACAGAGAGAGGTAGATATGGATCGCAAGAGAGCGATAGAAAGAAAGAGAATAAGAGCGGTATCGATATAAAGAAAAATTGTGTAAAAATTTCTGTTGATAAAGGCAAACAGGACATGTGTAAACCGATGTGGTTGTAGAAACGGATCAAGAATTATTTTAAACATTATGGATCACACTTATAAGTAGGCTTACGAAAAGAAGAAAATCAAAAAAAATTGCCTGTTAAATTATTTCGTAGTACTTCAATATACCCTTTTTAACTTTTCAATGGATAAAGGCTATGAAAACAACAACAGCAACAATGAGTTGAAATAACTCTACACGCAACATTGAAATGTGGCGAAGTTGGCAACAAGGAGTTGGCGGCAGCATGAATCGAAGGGCGGGGGGAGGGTCGGCAGCAGGACGACCCGTTGGCAATGCCAGCTGAAAGACAATAATTTCGAAACTGCTTTCAAAGCAAAGTCGCCAGCAAAAGTAATGCAATATGCAAAGTCATCGCAAGCTGCACGTCTCTGGCCCCCTCGCCAAATAGCTGGAGCAGGCCAGAGTGGGCGTGGCCAGGCAGCTGATCCGCCTACCCCCAACGACCCGCAGCAGCTCCGCCCGAGCAATTGTTGTGATTTCTTTCTTGTAGCTGATATTTTTTTCCAAGTGCGGGCAGCTCGTGCACATGCATTTATTTAAATTCCTTTTGTCAATGTGTGTATGTGTGTGTGTTGAGTGTGTTGAGTGTGTGTGTGTGTGTGCGTGCCTTGCCTCATTTTGCCAATGTATTCATTGTCTGTGAAATTGTTGTGCGGTATGCCGGCGCATAATGTCTTTCTTTTGCCGCACGTCCTTCAGACTGTTCCTATAACCCTCACCTCCCCCGTAAGCAGACCCCCACCCGCACCCTCGCCCCTCCCTCGCATCAACAAGTTGCGAGACCCTGACTGCAGTTTGCGGTTTTTAACTTGTGACAGTTTTAAGTGGCTGCCGTTTGTCTCCCTCGTTGGTTTCTCAACACATCTACATAAATATATATATATACATACATATATAGCATATATATAAATAAATAGATACTTTTGTGTGGATTTCAGCTCGAGAGATTTGCAAGAAAATTTAATGCTTGTTATTTGGTGCTTATAAATCGTCCGACTATAATAAATACCTTTCGCCTTCCGATTCTGGCATTCGCATTACTAAGCAGCTTTTTTACTAACTTTTCTCGGGATTAGCTTCACTTTTGTTTGTGTTTCTGGAGATTTTTTTTGTGGATATGGGCTTATTAGCTGGGCTTATTTCAATTTCATACGAAATTGCTTATAACACAGAATTTGTGCTTTATTTCAAAATGTTTGAAATGCAATTTTTATGAATATTGTAAAGCTTTGATTGAATATCGGTTAAGTCGTATATATTTCTCTGCATATTTATAGAATTATTTGGGAAAAATTAAGAGAGAAGGAAACGGATAGAACAGCGCACAAAAATCGTAATATATATAAACTTAAAGTTTATTTTATGTTAACTGAATATTCTTTATAATGTAACTAACAATTTTGCGCTTGCTAAACAAACAACTGAACAAAATAAATTAATAAAATAAGTAGGTTTATTTATTAATACATACATTTAGCACACTTCTGATTATATTGTTATATAATTTTTATTATATTTATTTTTCAAATTATTTCTTTTCTTAAACAGTTAAATTAAACAAATGTGCCAAGTAAACATATTAGTAATTTCTTAGTTAACTAATAAATAAGGATTCGATTTCAGCAATTGAATAATTTGATGCTTGGCAAATCCTTCAAACAGACTCGCAAATTGTTTTGCTTCTCAAGCTTGCAAGGCAAATGAGTTGCTCAGGTTTTCTTTCGGCCTTTTTCAATGCAAATTTCATTAAATTTTGGACAATTTGCTGGCAATGCTGAATGCTGCTTTATGTGCCAAGCACTTTCGCTCCGTTTTCGATAATGCTAAGCCAGCTTTTCATATGGTTGGCAAATGAAACTGATGCAACGATAACAGCACTTTCTATTCTTCCGGAGAGACTGCCGGGCTTTTCCTCTACTCCCCCGCCGCTTGCTGCTCTTCTCATTCAATTTTCAATCATGTCTCACGTGGTACAGTTTGAGCTCCACTTTCAGCTCTATTGCAGCACTTTGGTTGCTTTAATGCCCATTGCTGGGTTGCCAGTTTCGTGACCCATTTGAATGTGCCCCTCCCCTGCGTCCCTTCTTTGTGTCTGTGCATTGGTCCATTGTCATTATGCGGCCTTTGGCTGACTCACACCTGCTGCCACGCCCCCAAACAGCAGGCACTTAGGAGGAGTAGTGGGGGGCAGTTGTTCAGATCCATAATCCTTCATAGTTTCCTGGCGCTGCCAACAACCTTTTGGCTTTGTTGTTTCTGTTGCTGTTGCTTTTTCTGCTGCTGCTGCTGCTGCTGTGCGCCAAACAAAAGGAAAACAATTTTCATGCGTGCATGCGAAAAATCAAAGGAAAACATACCAACAAGCACACACACACACACACCCACACACACGCACACACACACGTGTCGGGCACAATGCCTATTTGTGAGATAAGAAAACAGCACCCAACATCAACTCAAAGCAATTTCCAAGTGCTGCTGCTCCCAGGTATAATAGTTGGCGCTGGAGCATAGGCTCCATTCACAGCGACACTCGGCGCCTAAGTGGCTCCGCTCTGTGTGTGCTTTTTTCACCCATCCGCAAACTCTTTTGTTGCCTTGCCCTAACGCTAAATGAGCCTATGCGCTTGTTAAGTTAGTTTGGCAATGAAATAAATTAAAGTTTTTTAAAGAGTTTACTTTGTTCTGTTATGGTTCGAACCCATGCATCGTTCTTAGGTTCGGTTTGTTAACCTTTTAAAAATATGTTTGAAAAATTATCATGTTTAAATATAGAATTAATTTCCTTTTTGTTATATACCCAGTGTAGTTAACACAGAAAGGGTATACACAACTCATTCCCTTGCACATTCTGTGCACATTGCTTGTTGGCTGTTGTTAGTTGTTGTCAACGACAGAGACAGCCGAGGCTTTGTTATGGGCCAGACTGGAGCGCTATAAGCCATTTTCCGGCTGGTTGAATGACACGCCAGAAATTACTAAATACGCATACGACGCACACATATCTATAATGCGCCCGAAACTATAGAACTGGTGGGCAAAAGCAATTAGCGCGAGGGGCTAAAAGGCGGCGAATAGCCTCGATTTCAACAAGCTCATTAAGTGTTTAAGCATAAATGCCAATGGCACGCTAATTAACGCGGCAGCAACAGCAAAAATGGCAACAACAACACCAACAGCAACAGCAACAACAACAAAAATGCCAACTGAAACTTGGCACTTGACATTTTTGGCCACTTGTCCAAGTCGCAAGTTCCATTCGCAAGTCCAGATTTGTGGCAACGCTTGCCCACCTGGCAAATGCTTGTCGAAACTTTTATAATTATGTTCGAGCTATGGCAAAAGTTTCAAGCGATGCCGGCGTCTGTTCATTTCTCAATTCTCTGGCCAAGTTTAGACGCAGTGAAAGTTGGATTTTTTCAATTTTATTTATTTCTAGCACTTATACCCTGTTTTCTGTAGAGTCGTGTAAATCGGGTGTGGCTACTCTCGATATTTGCTGCAGCTAAATTGCCTTACATAACGGTTAAGTGGTAATTTGTGTTGCCTGCAATTATGGTTTTCACAATCTAAAATATTGATAAAGAGTGAACTGAAAATTGCTTTTGTGAAAAATGTACGTTTAACAATTCTGTTTTAGTGTTTGCAAGGCGGCAGCAATAAAATAATTGTCATGTCTAGAATACTATCTGGCCAAATTCATAAAATTTAGTTAAGTTGAGAGAGTAATTTGCATCTGCCTATGTAAAAAAAATATTTGAGAAAATCGGAGGCTACACACATAAAAGCTGCTATCGTCTTTGACAAGTACGTGTTAATATTAATGTTAACTACAGACTGTAATATTTTACAAACTGTTAAATTTAACATGAACTCGTCAACCTCAACATTATCATTTATAAGTAGATTGCCTAAACAATTAAAAATTATTTTTATTTATTTATTTGTTTTAGGTATTCATGCACCCTAGCTTTATATACAAAATATTCTTAACAATATTATATAAACAGGGTATCTTGTAGTCCATCATTATCAATTTGCCGTAACTTTGCTTTTTACTGTTGCTGCTGCTTTGCTGTGTCCCTGGCACTTTTCAACTTTTACAAGTGGCTGGGCGTGGCCGTGGTCCAAGTGGTCCGTTGTTGCCGCCTACAAGTTAATTATGCGCCGTGCCGGGCACCACTTCCGGCTTGCTTCACGCCGCTTCCGATGCGTCAAAGGAAATTAAAAATGTCGCTGCGCCAAAATAAAAAAAATCAAATAAAATTAAAAGAAAAATATAAAAAAAAGAAACATACGAGAAACTGTCAGAGCGGCCTGTTAATTAAAGGCCGCAACAACAAGCCATAATGAGCAATGTGCAGCGTTCCGTTTGCAATCCACCAATGTGCTCGATGTTAACCCCCTCCCCCCCGCGATGCTGACCGACCCTTCGCCCGATGTGCCCTGCAATGTAGCCGCCATTTTTTAATCAATTAAAAATGGCACTTAAATGCGCCGCGCACCAACAAATATTTTCATGTTTCACAGTGTTTCACTTGTCGCCACTTGCCAAACGCCACACGCTTCTTGCCACACTTGCTGCAAGCAATTATCGAAAATTTAATTAAAGCGCCAAGTGTCACAAGTAGCCACTGCCGCCATGTGTGTGTGTGTGTGCGTGTGTGGCCTATATTAATGTTAACGCTTTAATGCATCATTAAGCAGCGCCAACGTTTACTTGGTTTGGCCAGTTTCTCTGGCGTTGAAAGACAACGCATCCACATGTATTGCATGCCACATAAAAGTCAACAGATTGCCACAGGATAATTTTTTCAGGATATGTGCAAACGAAGAGATACACAAATTGTACACTTGATTGCAACGCCATCTGTTGAAATTTCTTTAAATAAAATAAAACAAATGTTGTATATTTAAAAAATAATGATTATTAATTAATTATAAATGCATTTAAGTGCATTGATATTGCTCCATATGGAGTATATAATTTATTATTAAGAATTCACTATTAATAATATTAATATAATAACTGTAATCTTTAAATTTAAAAATTTAATTTGAAGATATGACCTTTTTGCCCAAGATATACAAATTTTAGTTCTTGTATAAGCCTTAAACGCCTGTATTTTGGCCAATTGTAGTCCGATTTGAGAAAAATATACATCGTTCTACTCTTGAATCGATATCCATTTAAAATTTTTAATTTAAAAATTTTTGAGATTTTTACAAAAATCGTGATGTTACCCCTTGTCATTTTTGTCGAATTTGGTCAAAATTTGTTTTTAGAGTTGTTTATCCAAAATTTGTTTTGCAGAAAGGCGCCGGTGCACTGAGTGAAATACCCAAATGGATAAATTCGCGCATCTCACACATTTCACACACTTCATTTGGCAGCGAGTTAACAGAGGATGCCCCCGGGTCTGACCAATGGGGTTTCAACAGCTCCAAATTGAAATGCAAGTTGTCGCCGTTGCGAAGCTGAAAGATTTGGCATAGAACGGATACCGCCAGCGTTGTTGTTGTTGTTGTTGTTGCTGTTATTGTTGTTGACAAATGCAAAACCATTTGCCAAATAAATAAGCAGCTCAACGTAAATAAATATGCTTTCGCCACGCGCATTTACACTCAATAAAGATGCTGCCTGGCAGGGAATGGCTTTAGTGGGGGGGCTGTGGGAGTCAAAGGATAAGTCTGGCAATGCCAAGCATAAAAATTGTATTTTAATGCGCGCGCATAAATAACACAAACAGGACACAACACAAACAGACACACACATACACACACGGATTCACACTCTGGGGGAAAGGAGCTACACGCTGCCATTTTATCAAATGCCGAATCCAAGCTGGAAGCTAAAGTCACTGTCACTAATTTAGTAGGTTTCCGTGGCAGTGCCGAAAAATCAACAGGAAACAAACATGGCACAGATGATGATGATGATGCTGATGATGTTGTTGTTGCTGGAGCTGATGATGCTGATGATGATGATGGCAACACCGTTTAGTGGAAGTGCCACGCCTCGCAGCACAGGCGGCGTTGACAACACTCTGAGAACAAAATTATCGAGCTCTTATCTTTGGCATGACGCACTTGCGATACCCTTTCTAACAGACTTATTGAAAAGTTAATTAACAATATAATTAATTAATATTATAGTGTTGGTAAACGCAATGTAAGCAATTTTGATAGTCGTCGTTACTTTTCGATGACTAACAATCTTTGTCTTGGAGCTTTTAATTGAAGTGAATAAAATACATTTGAATATTAATGTTATTTTTTTGATAATCTTAAATTTAAAGATTTAAACAAAACAACAATTTACAGTGTTATTAACACTGATAAAGATGGCTTAAAAATAAGGAAATTAAAAAATTGACCAGATTCTGGATGGTAACTAGTATTGTACACTATACTTAACATAATAGATAAATAAATATTAATGCCAATCAAGCATCAAATCGATAATCGTTTAACATTAAATTGACTTAGTTATAAACTTTGATCCAAAACATAGAGACTCGTCAACGATTTACGTACTGCATAGGATAACAAAAATACCCCTTGCAAGAATAGACAAAAAAAACAAGATGGTTTAGTGTGGAACGGAGTGGAAAGTAAATGGGAACGATATGGTCGCCCAGCATCTTCATCATCGGGCGGCATATGTTGGCATTGGCGTTAGGTGCTCATCAATAAAATCATCGAGGTCATTAAGTGGATTAACTGCAGCCCATCAGAAGCATGTGGTGCCACAGCACAAAACGCAAAATGCCAAATACGCACACAGTCAACGAGCAAAGCGAGCAGACACACACACACATACACATACACAGATACCAACACTAAGAAATGGTCGTCATCTTTGGCTTTTGCTTTACACTTTGCACTTCATAACAGACAACGAAAAAGCACAGTGGAAATTTTTACTTAATATTTGAAAACACCTTTTTTTGAAATTTAAAAATATAGTTTTTAAAAAAATTAAATCTAATATAATATAATATAATAATAGCAATGTGCTAGAAATAATAATTAAGTAATTAAGTTAATGTTCATAAGATTGTTTAATTTAATCGAACGAAAAGCTTAAAGTAGAGTAGAAAAAGCTTTATGAATTAGTAATTTTTTGAATCAAAAATGAGAGAAACTAAATTCAAAACAACTGATTTGGTGTTTAAATCAAATTTGCTATGTTTCAATATTTTTGATATTTTTTTTTGCATTTCATTGCGCCCATTGTCCTGAACTCGTAGCACGTTTGTATAACAGCAAATCTATGCATGTGTGTGTGTGTGTGTGTATATTTGTGCTACTCAGTCAGCTTTTCTTGCTGGCAGCAGAAGACGGACAACGAGCAGAAAGATGGCAGGACAACGGCAACGGCAACGGCAACGGCAGCTTGTCTTGTCTTGGTTCCTGTTGTTATTGACATGTACGAATTAGGTTAAATTTATTTACTGTCAGTTCAGTGAACTGCAAATGGTTTTAGTTTATTAAATTTAGCCAAAGGAGCCGAGTTGGCAATCTGTTTTAAGTTTGTTAAATGCCAAAAAATCAGGATTGAGATTGAGTTATCCATATAAAAATTCATTGAGCGCTCTTTTGACAGCTGCCCTCGTTCTCTCTCTCTCTCTCTTTATATCTCCGTCTCTTTCGCCGGTTCTCAACTTTTAATTTACAGTGAAAAGCAGCTGCAAATTAATTTCAAAGCTTGCTGCCGTGAGGGTAAAACTCAATTGCGGTTTGATTAATCGTGCAGTACATGGAACTCAGCACTCACATTTACACTCACACTCACACCCACACTCACACTCATACTCGAACTGGCACTCAAGTTGCATTAATCAGCATGGCGCTGAACGCTGCTCATTTATTTGCAAAAAGGCAAATGAGGAAACGAAAAAGTGCAAAAAATAAAAAATGCTTAACATGAACGTGGATTTTTGCAAAACCACTTTACTAAATCGCAGTCAAAGTTAATCTTAAAAGCAAAAAAAAAAAAAAAGTGAAAACAAATGCACAACAAAAACTATTTTGGGTAGGTGAAAGATTATATGCTCTCGCTGATTTATTCGATCATTATAATACCACAATCTGCGCAGTTAATAATTTCTAAATGTAAGCTAATCTCCTGAGTCTTAAAATCTAGTTTATTTCTAGAATATAAATTTGGAATAAAATGATTATGAAATCCTTCAAAGGGATGAAATTTAATTTATAAATGTTACATTTTTTAGATTTAGTTTTTATATAATTATTTGAACAAAATTTGTGCCAATTTTGCAAAAATTTCCAAATACCCTGTACAAGTCCAGTGTACACAAATTTAAGCGCGTCCTTGCTGCATTAAAAGCTTTGGCAAAAGTTTGTTAAGCGGCAGCGCAAAAAGCGATTGCTCTAGAAATCAATTAAATTGAAATTACGCATACGACATGTGTGCAAACAGCAAGCGAACAGAACGACTAACTGAAGTAGCAGAGAACGCTTTCACTTTCCGCTTTCCGCTTTCTGCTGTTTGAGTTTATTTTGTGCCAAATTGAATTTTTGACTGCCATTTGCCGTTTTAAATGTGCCAAACGTGACGTTTTCGTTTTGGCCAATCGCCGTATGGCATAGAGAAATTTTGATGCTGTGCTTAAATAGAATACCCTGTATGCAAAAAATGGGTTATGGGTCAGTTGCAATTTGCTATGTTTGGAGTTGGAACAGGCATTTTAAATTTGCGAAAAAATATTTTTCATTTTCTGATAAATGGATAAATATCATTTAAAAAAATATTTTTAAATATAATTTTATATATTGTTTTCTTAACTACTTAAGAAGTGTGAACAGAGTATTTGCTAGTTAAACACTCTTCCTTAATTATTTAACTATCTGCAATGGTTTAACAAAACGAGATTGAAAGCAATAATAAACAATTGGATCGATATGAAGTGATTTTAGATTGCAAATATAATTAAATTTAAAGCTGGACAGACTCGAAGAAGTGCCACCAGCTGCAGAGCTCAGCTAATTGCTGATGCTGAGACCGCTGCAGTTGCTGCTGCTGCTGTTGCTGATGTTGCAATTTTACTTTAAAATATTTATATTTATATAGTGCGGCCACATGGCGTATGCGTTATATGGGCCCGCACATGCTGCCCACAGTGTTTGTTTACCAGTGTGAGTGTGTGTGTGTGTTTGTGTGTATAATAAACAATAACCAGGAAGACAGCAGCAGCGCTGGATTTATGTTGCCGTTTGAACGCTAACACACACACACTTACACATATATCCACGCCCCCGCCATTTATTCCATATGCTTTATAAATATATATATATAAATATAATGCAGAGTCAGGCAGCAGCTGCATCGCCCGCTGCTCTGTGGCCGTCTGACCGCAACAAAGAGTCAGCTCACACACACACACACACGCACACACACATTGAAATATGCACACGTTTGGCATAGAAAGAAAGTGTTGCATATTTTTAAGCGCATCTCGCAACACCTTTGGGGCATGTAACTAACTTTGTAACTCATAAAGTTATAATTAAGCTGACCCGAGGCAAAAGTCAGAAAAAGACTAAAAGCTTGAATTGTGCTGGGTTTGGGGTTGAGTGTGTGAGTAGTTTATTAATTTGTTGCTCAAAGTTGCACTAAGCCTTGGGAAAGTATTAAATTAAGAATATATTCAAGCAAAAAGCAAGTGCAACCTAAATTATGAATTTATTTAATTCTAAGCCAAGGCAAAAAGGGGTTCTGGCAGCATGTTGTAAAGTGCATATTTTTGACCAGCATAAAATTTAAAGTCAAGAGCTCAGCTGTATTCGACAATATTCGCTTATAGAAATGGAAATAGTTGATATATTATATAAGAGCATTATCAATTTCAATCTGCTCTTTATCGTTTTTATTTTAATGATTTATTGTGAAGTTTTTAATATTTTAATTAGTTATTATTATTTATGGGTTTCTAGCTTTATCTTCGAACATAAATGTGAGCTGTTAACAAATTTAACAGCGCTGTTAATGTTTACATAATGGGCCCTATAAATAATAGTATTATTGAGCCACAGCTGATTTATCGAATGGAAATCTTTAAAATTTTTATATTTATATTTTTTTAACAAAATTTAACGGCTTTTTAATTTACCCAAAGAAGGTTGTTCGATTGAAACTAAATACACAGTTCTTTTTATTTTGCCACCAAATACTGCAAAAGTATAAAAAAAATTTTATTAATCCTTAATCCTTTAAGTCGATAAACTTGAACTGCAATGGAATACGTGGCGTGGACAGTTGATAGGCAATAAAAGGCTTCTCGGCTGGATGATGGAATTCCACTTGAAAGTGTCGAAGCACACGGGCAACGCCGATTTCCAGCTCCATTTCGGCGATGCGACGTCCGATGCAGCTGCGTGAGCCGAATCCAAAGGGCAAATAGGCAAAGGGATGACTCGGCTTGGTGGCCATCGGACAGTCAGAGGTGTCGGCATCTTGTTTTTTTTCGCGCAGCCAACGCTCAGGTATGAACTGATCCGGCTGGGAGAAGTGTTGCGTATTGCGCCACAGGTTCAAATGAGGCATTCCAACCTCAGTGCCCTTTGGCACCGTATAACCGCTGAGCACCAGTTCCTGGCGCGTGGTGCGCACATTAGCCGCGGTCAGTGGATAAAAGCGCAGCGACTCCTTAATGCAGGCACGCAAATAGGGCAAGTTCTTCATGGAGTCAACCGTCAGCGGCGTATCCTTTAATGGCAATATGCCAAGAATTTCGTTGCGCAGTTTGGCCTGCTTATCGGGATTTTGGGACAGCGCTAGCAGTATGGCCGCAAAGGTGCTGGTTGTCTGGAATTTGATAAGGCTTATCAGCTGAGCGGATTTCATTGTCAACTGGGCTACCCACCGTATCGACGCCGGCGAAGAGCATATCTAGCGCCATTATAACCGCATACTTGCGATTAATATTAAGCATTTTTTCCACCACACTTTTCTCCGCTTCGCTTTTCACCTCAGTCGAGTTTTCAATGCGTTCTATGGCCTCCTGCACATACTTATCGGTAATCTCGAGTGCCTCATCCAAGACATTGAGGGCCTCACGTAATTTGGGCGTCTTAAATTGCCGCCACAGCGAGGGTTTTATTTCCAAATCCACAGCCAGCTCGAAGAAACGTTGCAACAACACAAAAAAACGCCGACCCTCTGGATTGGTATCGTCTATCACACCCAATTGGCGGTCCAGCGCAACACGGCCGACGGATTCCAGCGTCCAGGCGCTAATTTCATCCTTGAAATTGGCAGGCACTTCCAGTGTTTGATCATCGCGTATAAGTTTTATGCTAAAACCAAAAAGGGAAATTAAATTTTAGGTTCAAAATGTTGAATCGATTTGTTCTTACCGCTCTATAAACTGTTGATTAATGTTAACCAAGGCACTCAAGTAAAGTTTGACATTTTTGGGATGTATTATAATCGGATTAACGACGGAACGCATATTGCTCCAGGCCTCATCCTGCGTCGTTAGCAGACCCGATTCCGAACCGAAGTAATCCACACGATGCACGTTGCGATGATAGTTCAGCAACTCGAAACCCTTGCGATAGGGCCAAACACCATCGTGGCGAAAGATCGTCTCGAAATCATCGGGATTTTGGGTGATTATGATCGGCGGCTTTCCGAACAGGCCCTTGAGCATAACGATATCACCGCCGCCCTCGAGCAACAAGTCCTTCGTAATGTCATTGAGATCGGCGCCCCTATATTTGCCACCTGGTAAATAACCCAAAATCGTTTTCAGTAAATTTGCGCTTGGCATATCTTTAAGCGGCTTCGCTGCTGCCGTTGTTGTTGTTGTTGCTGCTGTTGTTTTTGTTGTTGCTGCTGCGCCATAGCGACGCTGCGTAATAAACAATAATCACTAATTTATAGAACGGTCATAAAATGTTTCTATATTTATACGCAGGCCTGTGTTTAGCCCGCTGCAATACGCACCTGCTGCAATTGCTGCGTTGCTGTTACTCTGCTGCCAAGTTTTGTTGTTGTTTGAAAACAATTTTTAACGGCGTTGCTAGCAAATATTTTGAGCTGCGTCATAATGACTGTTTCTTTGTTTTCGTTGCGTCTCTTTCACACGCCTTGCTTTTTGGTACGTTCGCTCGGTTCGCTTCACTCGCATTTGCTAATTGCTGTTTGCTGTTGTTGTTGCTGTTGTGCTGTCCAAGTCGCGCGGCATCGGCAGTTAAATTTATTTTGGGCAACTCGCCGCGTAAGCTGTTCGCCGTACACTGAATTCGCTTTGTTACTGACCCCCCAAATATGTATTAGGCATGAGAACTGAAAACTGACGCAATTAGCGGCAAATTGATTTAAACATCGAGAGCGTGTTTTTTATCGCTCTCAGCTGTTTGCCGGCAAGTGTTTGTTGCTGTGCGAGAGTGTTAAAATGATGAGCGTAAAAATACGAAATAATCGTAATCTTTCTCTTTATCTCTCTGTCTGACTCTTGCATAACTCTTGACTGCAACGCTTCAACGCTTTTCTTATTTATGTGCGGAGAATTATGTTCTAAGCTAAAAATATCAGCTCAACAGAATGTTATCATATGTTTTATCATCTTTCTACTGCACTTAAATCATCAACAACTATTTTTACAGTTTATTTACATATTTATGTTTATACTCCTGAAAATACACTGCACTTTCAGCTGTAAGTAAAATGCTCAGCTTTTGTCAACATTTTGCATTTTTAAAATAACAATTTTCCGGACAGCAGATAAAATGTAGAAGTCGCTTCAAATTATTTGCGCAACTACAGCAAACAAATTATAACAAGAAAGAATGCAAAAAGAGAAAGTATGCGACTAGGCAATATCCTGTCAACGATAAGGTATATTTAAATACGTTTATATAATAAATTTACAAAAATATTAATACATTAATTAAGATGTGTTCAAATTTTTCTATTTCATTTTTATACCCTAAACTGTATTTATTATATTTCTGGTATATCTGATTCTTAATAAAAATATATTTTCATTTGAGAGCTGGATCTGTTAAATATAAGCTACTAATACAGATTCTACTATCCCCTGTGACAAATACTACTACAACTTTGAAATGCCCCTTTTGACCACTTTCAACATACAGGGTATAAAAAGCGTGTTTCCTTTTTGCTGGCAACTTTCTCGAGGAACACAATCTTCCCTTTGTGCCAACTGCGCGCACAAATACAAATTTCAGCTTGGATTTGTTTGGCTTTAAATCACTGTTGGCCTGTTTGTCAGTTTAGTGATTTATATTTATGCTAAACGACATTTTAATAGACTCGAGGAGCTAATTAAATTTGCATTTGAGCCGTGCTCCGTTGACAGACAATAAAACGGCTGAAAATGTCGCCACGTGCGATATGTCATCCACGTAACATATGAATAAATTATTCAACATTTCTGACAAGCCGACAAAAAGTGACAAACAAAAATAAGAAGAAAATATCAAATAGGAAACTACAAGCGAAGTTGCCAAAAACTTTGCGCATTAGCCAAAAATGGCGGCCTGAACTTTGTCGTTGGCGGCAAATGTAATTTATCAGGGCGGAAATAAGTAAATCAAAAACAATTTAAAGCACGTTCCAAACGGCAATTGAGGTGAGGGTTGCCATCATTAGCAGCGGAATGGGGGCAGCTGTCGTGAGATGGGACCAGGACCAGGACCAGGAGCAGCAACACAGCAGTTGAATCGGGCGGCAGCTTTAACTTAATTAGCTCGTCTAAGCCAACTAGAAATGGGCTGGAATTGTCTGCAAAAGTCACGCAGTGTTGACAGCATACACTGAGCGAATCAAACGATAATATCAATGTAATTTAAATAACATACGAATTTTTTATTGTTTTTATTTTACTGTTAATCCCGCATAAATAGAATATTTCTTTTAATTAACCGTTTATATTAAAGAGGCGTAAAATCTACCTTTCAACATTTCTAAGTTTAAGTTTTAAGTTTCTGTATTAAAATAAAAATAAAAAAAAATAATAATTTTTTTTATTTAATATAAACATATGAATTTATGTACTTAGTTTAAGTTGATCATCTCTTGTATTAATTACATAAATATTTTTAATATTTAACGTAAAAGAAGTTAAGCTTTTCTTGGCCTAAGTGTAGTATTTAAGTTTTACAGTGTGTTATTCTAAGGATTATCTAAGGATAAATAGTGTTAAGAGCTGTGTTCCTAAACTTACAACTGGTTCCTCTTTTAGACGCTTTAAGTATAAAATTCGTGGCTTTTTATGATAGTGTAGAAACCCCGATGGTCTGTGAACAAACTTGCCAAAAGTTTAACAAACACACATAATACACACACATACACACACACACACACCAAGCTAATGAAATTTTGAAAATTTTCCAACACGCAGCCGACGAACCTCAAAAGCAATTAATCACCTGCATTAAAGCGCGTTAGGTGCCGACATCTGAAACTCAGCTCTCTCTTTGTGTGTGTGTGTGTGTGTGTGTGTGTGTTTGTGTGTGTGTAATGATGTTTGCTCAAGGACTTGCCACCCTTGCTGGAGTGGCCTGACAAAAGTGAAATCCCCAACGCGCATCCCCCGCACAAAAAGTTGAGTGCTTTGTGTTATTGTTTGCTCAGCAGCCAATTGTGTTTGCTTTTTGGTAGTTAATCCTATTAATTAGCCAACTGTGTGAGTGCCAACAAAATACTTGCTTATAATGCCAAAATCTAAAAAAGAAATCACCACAGGATTTGGCTCGCCTCGGGTTTCGCTCAGCTCATCAAATTGATTACCAGGCAGCCGTAAAGGATGAAAGCAAAACTTTTGACAGGCGAAACCTTTAGAGAGAACTCTACAAATTAAGAAAACTTTTCTTAAAGCCTATTCCCTGGAATTTAAAAGCTAAACATAGAAAACCTGGAAACAGTTTGATTGAAAAGCGTATAACTAATTAAGGCATCCAGATTTAGAGATAAAAAAAACACCAAAAATAAACAATAAAAATTTTAACAATGTTTCCTTATTTGTAAACCAATTTATAATTTTAGATAAATCTTTCTAACTTTCTAGCATAATAGATAACTAAAAACTGCTTTCAAATCATAAGAAATACAGAAAAAATGAAGTTGAAACAGAGGAGAATTTTGAATTTAATTGAATTGAATTAAATTGTAAAAAATTAAATTGAGAGGGAGAGAGAGGTGAGCTAAGAGTCTGAAATTGATAATTGAAAAAATGAAACACAAGTGAGAAAAAACTTTGATTTTATAATAGAAGTTGGACTAATATATATGATTTTACAAAACTTTTTATCGTCTTTTGTCATTTTTATTAACTAAAACATTTATTTTCCCGTTACTTAAGCAGATAGCTACTCCTACAAATTTATTTAAATAATCCGAGTGCTACCATAACATATTCAACAACAACCTGTGCCAGCCTTAAAATAAATTCGCTGGCATCTCGGATCGGCCATCAAGAACAGATTATGGCCTTTAACTAGTCTTTGCCGCATCAACATCAACGTCAACGTCAGCGTGGGATAAGGCGCACGTCTCAAGCAAAAAGGAAGCATCAAAAAAATCAACAACATAATTGCGTTTAATGTTTATTAACTTGGCCATCAAAGACACGCACGCACATGGCAAACAAGAGGCAGCGGCAGGGGCAGGGGCGTTAAATCCGGCAGGAGGCTGGATGCGACGCCTTGCATGTTAAAATGAAATCCAATTAGCATTTTCTTCCCCTTTCTGTGGCAAGTGCCGCGGCGCCGTTTCACAGTTTTCCATTTTGTTTGATAAACGCGCGAGCATTTCAAATTAAATTACACGCAACTAATTTGTTTTTGTGATTTTCCGCGCCAAGCAAACAACATGTGTGTGTGAGTGTGTGTGTGTGTGTTAGAAGTTGCACAACACATGTGTGTAGATTTTTGTGTGTGTACACACAACAATGCCGCCTGTTAAGTCAACAGAAAACCACACGGTCAAAGTCGCTGAGCAAATGTTGAAAATTTAATCTTAGCTTTTCCCAAGAAATGGGAAAAACACGCGTGTGGCAGAAAAAAGCCATGTAATATGCTTTTCATTCTGGCCCGCTGTTTGCTTTACAGCAAACAATTGTGGCAAGAAATTGCATCAGAACACAGTGGAGAGCTAGAAATTGCTGCGTGCCTGC
This sequence comes from Drosophila paramelanica, assembly GCA_035043915.1. NCBI lineage: Eukaryota > Metazoa > Arthropoda > Insecta > Diptera > Drosophilidae > Drosophila > Drosophila paramelanica. The sequence continues at coordinate 5,952,290 of JAWNMO010000674.1, read as the reverse complement.
TCAGAAAGTCATGAAACTTGCCGCAAAAAGCAAATACAAACCAAGCTTGTGTACATAAATTCTGAACCTGGTTTAAAAAAGGGGAATTTATAGATTAAATCAGGCTATGCTTTAAACAAGGTTTTCAGCAGGCTTAAAATAAGTTTAAAACGGCTTCAAAACTGGTTTAAAAGTAGGTTTCAGTAAGCTTAAAGCCGCTTTTAAAATAGTTTAAAGCCGGTTTGCTTTACAAACAATCCTTTAAAACTTAAAAAAATTATTTTTAGTTTTTTAAAAAAATTAATTATTTATTATAAATAACTTTTAGTACTGTTAGTCTGATTTCCTCTGTCCATTTTCACCATGTTCAAATGCAAAAATATTTACAAATAATTATTTACGTAATTACTTTATGCAAACTAAAACATAATTTATTCAAAGCGACATAAAATGTATGAATTGAATCTTCCGGTACTAATTCCTAGCCACAAGTTGTCAACTCTTTTTTTTTTGTGTGTGTGTATATTTGTAACGGAGACATTTAACAGAATTAGCATTAAATGTGCATAAATAATGTCATATTACGGCAAATAATTACAGCTGTCGGCTTTCGGGGTTTTTCGGGCGTCCGAGCGAGGGACTCGAATGTTGATGACTTGCCGGGAAATGCTATACCCCGATAATTATGGCATGCAAAAGTGTGCCGTTAGTTTGCGCAAAACGCTGGCAACGCTCTGTAACCCAATATAAATGCCATTTATCATGGTGCGTGGTGGCCGGAAGCTTCTACTCGTGGGCGTGGCGCTGAGAGGGTCTATGCGGTGACTGTTGCTAATAAATTATAGTCCTGAGCTGGTCGTGGACATGTGCCGCACACAAAACGAGAGAGACAGAGAGAGAGGGTGAGAGAGAGAGAAACAGAAAGATGATGGGCAAAATGGGAGGTAACCGCCCCCAGTGTAGCCTTTGCCTGGCGTTGACAGTTTTAAATTACAAACGTTGGCATTTGGTTTCGGTTTTGGTTCATCTGGTTTGGTCTTTGCCAGGCTAATTAACTCAAACATTTGGCAATTGCAACTGGGTCCTTGTCATAACTTGTGCTGCTTATTAGCTTTTGGCACGGATTTTCGGCCAGAATCGTAACGGCCCCCACCCCCCGCACACCCCCGCGTGCGACCACAACAAATGGCACATCAAAATCAAATTTGTTATTTATTGACTGTCGAGCTCTTTGAGCCTCGGCCCTTGGACACATTTATTTATTTATTCGCCCCACATCCGCTGCTCGTCAGCAGCTTTAACCTGCGCTCATTTTTCACAGCTCGTCCATTGAATTGCGCCAATTATGTGCTGACAGCCTCAAGTTCCAAATGTGCGTCTGCCAAAACTGAATGAAACGGTCTCCGGGCCGGCTCTCAAAGTGGAAACATGTGCGCACACAATTGGCCCATTGTATTTCGGGGGGGCGTTGGCCAACAGATTTTCTAGCCGCCAACTCACACTTACCCTAATCTGTGGCAATTGGAGAGGCCTTAAACGACATGGAATTGTTTGCCAAAATCTTTGCCTAAATAGGCACAAGATCTTACTGAAGTATTGTTGAATGACAGAAGAAAGCATGAAAGCATTCGAATATAAAAATAAAAATTTACATCGTTTTGGCTGAATGTAAAATACGCAAATAATCATGGGACAGACACAAGAAGAAAATAAATTATTTTTATTGATTGTGTTCTAAAAGCCATCTATAAATATATGAGTACATATTCCAAATTTAAATATTTTTTCTGAAACTTAATTTGATGCTAAGGCGACTTTAGTAAAAAGCTGTCAAATATTTTAAAACATTTTTTAAAATAAAATAAAAAATAAACACATTTTCCAGTTATTTTCTTCCGCATAGCAAAATTGTTTGATAACTTTATATAATATAAAATAAAACAATAATATATAATATTAAAATAATTATATGTAGTTTGCTTATGTTTTATATAAATTTTCAAATTCAAAATGCTTTTTAAATAATTCACTTAGATTTCACTTATGTGTCTTGAGTCAAATTTCTTAAAATGATTTTGTTGCTGCTCAATTATTTAAATCAACTTTGTTGTTTTTGATGTCAATTTGACTACACTTTATTTACCCGCAGCTTAAAATAAATCTTATACAAATCTAGAAAAAATGCCAACGACTTGTGAAATATTTTTGACAGGGCTGCCAACTGAGCGGAAACTTTATGCGCTGTGTGTGACTGCGAATGAGTGTGGCAGCATGCAGTTGTAGGGGCTCTCAACCGCTCAGGGTTGCCGAGTTGCTGACAAAACAGTTCACAAATACAACAACAGATACAATGTATTTGTGTGCAATTTGTTTTTGTGCTGTCGTTGTCAACAAAAAAGAAATAAAATAAAATAAAAATCAAAGAAAATCTTATGCACTCTTGATTTGGTATGACATTGTTTTTATGCCCTTATGTGTGTGTGTGTGTGTGTGTGTGTGTGAAGTACGTGTACGTATTTGTGTTTATTTAGTTTTTTCTATATTTTGCCATCTTTTATTTTACTGTCCGCAATTGTGTCATGCACTTCAATATGCACGTCCATTGTTTGCGCAGGGCCAATGCCATGAAGCTCCAGAGAGGGGTGGGTGGGTGGTTGGTTGCCCAGCGGTTGCTCAGCGTGAAGCACTCGTATTCGAGCACCATCAGAATTGTCGCTTTGATGTTGCAGAAACCAAGTCTCTGGCAACGGCCAACTGGGTTAATGGCACAAATGTTGTGTCTGCTCCCACTGCACCCAATTCAACCCTCCATGCTCCCCCTCAAAGCCACTACCCCCCTCCAGCTGCAGCATTGCCGCAGTCACAACAATCAAACTTAACATGCAAGCAAAGTGAATGTGCGTTTGGGACCCTGTATTAGGGTATTACCTACATAGGCCCCCCAACAATCTGTCATGTTTGTGTTTATTTTCCGAGCAATTTTTCTTTTTCTTTTCATATTTTGTTGGCCTTTTTGTTGTCTTTTTTTTTGTTTTGTTTTGAAAACACGACATTGTATATTAAATTCCATGTTCCGTGAGGCGCAACAAGAGACAGCTACAAGCTACCATCGGCTTTGGCCGGAGGTGCCATTCGAGGAGATAGGCTAGGTGCGTGCCTTGTCATATAAAATTAAACAGCATCAGGCTAAACAATTTAAGTAGCTGCCAAATACTGAAAGTCCCCACGGGGAACATACAATAGCCAAAGACAAGTCGAAGCGTGATTACTCTAACTTTAAGTAAGGTTTATGTTGCAAGCAAAAGTTTTGCTAGTTGGGCTTAATTTTTCTAACCAGATACTGTTGAGTAAATAACATATAAATATTAAATGATTTTTCGGATTTTATAGGCAGAAGTCATTAAAATTCAACTATAAGTTCAGAAATTTATTTAAACAAATTTATTATATTTTCCTCAAAAACTGACAAGAACTTAAAATATAAAAATTTATATAATTTTTAAGTTTGTTATCTTAACAATGATATTTAAACATAATACATTTACAACAAAATTAATTTCCAAATATTTTTAACCTTTTTTCTTATAAATGTTACATACCTTACCACTTAGTCGCATATACCCCATATTTTACCTATAAATGAGCAATGTGAAAGCTCAAGAACGTGGAAGTGAAAACACGCGCAGATTGACAGTTAATAAAGCGGCGACAAGTTGCCGGCTGGGTGGTTACCAACGGTTGGCTTAAAAGGACGTGGCAACTGTGGCGTTGACAACTTGACCCAATGTGTGTGACAACTGTACCCCGCCCACCGCGCTGCTGGCTGCCCCGCCCATTCTGACCAGCAAAAAAGTTTCAGCGCGCTGCGAGAAATTTGTAATAAAGCAAAAATTCAACATCGAATTTCACAAGCTGTCAAAATATTGAATTTCAAGGCGCTGAGCATTAGCCAACCCTGCGGCAAGGGAGTTGCGAAGGAGGAGGGCGTGGCCTGTCAGTGGAGTCGCTTTCATTTTGAAATCAGCAGCTAAAGCTAAAGCGAGCAGCTGCATAAATTAAATGCACAATTTGTCAACAAAGGAAGCAATTAAACCAACAATGCCGCTCGTACTTTTGTATGCCCCATGCCACATGAGTCACGCGGCGGCACGCAATGCGATGTTGCACGTTGACATCGAGAACTTAATTTGTGGGCAGTTCCAAGCATTTTGCTAAGGGTTGCAATGTGGAATTCTTTATGTGGCAATTAAAACTAGACATGTGCTTATTTCTTCCGCAGAAGGGTTAACTTTAGACTCTCAAGTTTGACTAATGACTATAATTAAATCTCAAAATAGTTAATTAAAATAAATGTACACAACTTTATTTACAGCAAAATTCCTGTTATTTGCAACTATATGTTATTAATATTGGATATTTGGTTTGATTTCTAGTTCAAATTAAAAGTTTATTAAATTTGAAATATAAAAGCTGTAAGCAAACTTAAAATTTTTATTAATTTAAACAAAAATTTAATTGAAATATTTTAAAATTTATATATGTCAGCTAATGAGTTTTTTAGTGAAACGATTTCATTTAAAAGTGACCAAAGCATGTGACTCCAAAAAATATATGTTGAAACTCGGCCAGAAAGAGGGGGGAAAGCCAACAATCGATAAGCGCCATAAAATGAAGAACATGCTGCAGGGGCAGAGTGGTGGGGCGGGGGTGGAGTTAGCAACGATTTTCACGCACTTTTCAATGGCTGCAACTGCCAATTGAAAGCATTTTCCGTTTATGATTTCAGTTGACATTTGCCGCAACAGTTTTCGCAGCATTGGCGCTGGCGATAAGCGAAAACCCATATCAAAAGCGAGTTGCTGACAGGGAGGGGAGTGGCGGGTGGGAGGAGCGAAAGCTAGCTGACTACACATTACACCATAATTTTCGATAAATAGTTTTTGGCCAAATCATTTGCTGCGTGCTGCGAACTTTGTAGCTGGGCCAAAAATGTGGCACCGCCTGTGCCTGATGCCCCAAACGTGACTGCGAGCGCACATGAGGCGCTTAACGCTGCTGCACAAATATCATTATACCCTGTAACCATAACAAATGGGTAACAGAAAACAAACAGCGTAAAACGGTGCTACAAAAATTATGAGGAATGTAACGGGATAAAGAAAGCAAGTCTTAACAAAAGTAGATTGTTTGTACATTAAAACGTTTTTTTAATATTTTCAACTCCGCAACTTAACAAATAAAATATTATTATAAAAAATTAAGAGATAAATTAAAAACAAATTTAAAAAAATACATAGTTAACTAAGATAATGTTTATTTTAATATGGATTCACATATTTAATACTCCAAAAATAATTATGTTAATTCTTTTTATTGGCTTAAAATCAAACAGTTATAAAATATTTACAATATTGCAAACGAAATATTTAAAATAATAAAATAATTTTTTGTATACATTCTGTCAGCAAAAAATAGTCTGATTTTTTGTATATGTTATATTTGCTTAGAAACAGATGAGAAAAATGGTTTGGTACAGGGTATCGTCGAGGCAAGCACACTCGACCGTGGCACGCTTACTTGTTTTTTGTTGCAAAACGTCAGCAACAATAAACGAAATGACAGCCGTCGAGTGGCTGCGTGGCAACTCGCATTTCTGCCCCACTTGTCACCGCCAGTTGCGAAATGGCACAACGTTTTATTATTAGCCCAAAAGTTGGCCCCGGAATATCAATACAGTAGCAGTAGAGTAGAGTAAAGTAACTGGCCCGAACTTAAAGTTGCTAATAATTGTGTTTGTATAGAAACTCGGGCAATTAGACTGCCGAGGCAATTAAAATGCTAAAAATTGCCGCTGACAGGCGGGCAAAGGCAACTGTGGCACGAAACATGCGCCAGGTAGTTGCTCAAGTCCCAAGTCGCAAGTCCCCAAGACCCGCGGCAGTCAACCCTCGAAAAATTCCTCATCGTTGCTGGTTCTGCGCTCCATTTAGTCGCCCCACAAAATTCCAAGAAATCTCCCATAATCCATTGCAAGCACTTGGCGGGCTGCCTCGTTCCGCCCAGGAAATATTTGATTTGTGTTTTTTTGGTTTTATCGATATTGGGGGCGATTGGGGGGAGGTATCCAAAACCTGAAGGGCTTAAATTCTTCGTATGTTTTACGCGAACATAAAAAAATTAATTTGGTGGCTCTAGCTTTTATAGTTTGGGAGTTATGCTTAAAAAACCGAGTCAAAAAAGCGATAATTATCGATAATAAGAAAACGGAAGGAGTTATCGATGTTTTGAAATAAACTTGATCTGCGTATGAAATATACGAACCGAATGAGACCAAGATCAGCTTTCTAGCTTTTGTAGTCTCTGAAATCGACGCGTTCATACAGACAGACGGACAGACGGACAGACGGACAGACGGACAGACAGACAGACGGACATGGCTAAATCGACTCGGCTAGTGATGCTGATCAAGAATATATATACTTTATGGGGTCGGAGATGCTTCCTTCTGCCTGTTACATACATTTGCACAAAACCATTATACCCTTTTTTACCCATTTTCAATGGGTTCAGGGTATAAACAGCAGTCGCGCTCTAAAAATAAAATGCATATAAATATAAACAAAGTGGGTAAAATGAAAAATGAGAATGGATAACTTCAAGATACCCAGTTAATCAATCTGCAGCTAAATACTTGCGGGAAGAATCAAAGTGAGTATATTTATAATAATATGAAGCAAGGACAGACAGTTAAATATAAGTAGATAGAATGCTCGACTAGTAGATACCCAGTTAATCGATTTTGCAAGAATCAAAATTATAGTACAACAATATGTAATGATACCCTGGGATTTTTTTGCAAGTGATATTTATATTTTAATTTTTTTCTATAACGCTTGAAAATAATTTTTAATATAAACAAAGCGAAATTTAAAAAAGTGACAAGGCTCAACTAGAAAATACCCAGTGCACAGATCAGTTAAGAAAATAATGAGCAATATTTATGGCAAATGAATAAAACAGAAGTAAAATTATTAACAATATTAGTATTAATTAAAAATTCTCAAAGAGCAAAATGAGTATATAATTAAATACAAATTATTAAAATTTTTCATATTTTTTTTCTTTGCATGAATCATCATTTTAGCCTTTTATATGTAGGGTATATAAATAAGTTTTCATTCAAGCGCCTGGCGCTGATTTGTTGTTGCATATTTTAAAAAATGTGTCATTAAACTTTATTGCAGTTGTTGTTGCCTCAACTTGTTCTTCTTCTCGCTGTATAAATAAATGAAGCTGTTGCAAAAATTACAAATATTTTAATATGCGCTGCAGTTTCAGATTACGCGAAAATACTTTCGACAATTCACTGTTTAAGCAGGGCATGCTAAGAGGAGGGGTTGGCGAGGGGGAGACGCCACTTAAATATTTAATATTAAATTCAACTAATGCATTTGCCAAGCAGAACTGCAGCGACAAAATTGTGCTTTATTGATTTACTGTAGAGAGATTTTAAAAAAGCAATTAACTAATGAAAAACTAATAAGATTCTTAAAAAAAAAATTATAATTATATTGTTTCCGCTAATTAATTGTTAATAACATCTGTAAAATAATTTGAATTTTGGAAAACTTTTTAATATTATATTTGTCATCTTATCTTTTTAAATCTTTCTAGTGTCTTAATTATAGTAAAATACAATCTCAATTAAATAAATTTGATTTAAATCCTTTATATTTTAGTTGTCCTTTTCTTTGCCTTTTCTCAATTTATTTACAACTTGCTTTTAGTTTAGCTCTGCCCGCAGCTCTTTAATTACTTAAGCTTTTAGCCAACTTGTTGGGTCTTCACTGTGCCACAAGCACATTTCAAGCATTGCCAAGAGCGCGCAAGAGTCGCACCCGCGCACGACACCCCTCCCCCCGCCCCACCGCTCATGTCGGCCGCCCACTCACGAAAATAAAAACGACAACTCATTTAGTTGCCTAGAATCATGCCTTAGTTGACGTGAATCACTCACTCAGACACTCAAGGTGGTGGTGGTGGGGGGAGGAGGAAAACTATTTTCGCATCTGAGTCGGAGGCCTATTAGCTCTGACCGAGATGATCACGAGTAGCGCAGCGTCGGAAAATTTAGCTCTCAAGCTGTCACTTGGGCGTCTCGCAGGCGAACGAGGGCCTGTTTTAAGGGGATGACAACAACACGGCTGTGGAAAATGCGCGCAAAAACGAGAAACTCGAAGGGGGAAAAACGAAAATGAAAATGCAAACTTTTGAATTGCTCATTAGACACGCTAGTTTTGGGGTGCACGCACAATACACAGTGCTGATGTGTTCATTGGTAGTGGTGACAAAAAATGGGTGCGATTCTTATCGAATGTGATTTTACGATTTCACATTTCCAAACTATCGCAGGAGCTTTTAAAAAAATTCAAAAAAATTTATATTTCAATATATTCAATAGATTATAAAAACAATTGGTTTACATTCTTGGATATAGTGTAATATAATGAACCAATGAACTGTAGGCTCGCTACAGTAGTGTTGGGCAGCGTGTTTATTTGAATAACGTTGCTTTAGATGATCTTGCATTTACCATCATTTTTAAAACTCTATTTAAGTGTTGAAAATTCGTCGATGTTTCTGGCGCCCATCTCTAGCCCCAAGCAACACAAAGTAAGAACTTGCCTTAAGTTTTATGTGCCGCTGGCAAAGGAAAAAAAAAACCATTTGACAGACCAATACAAAGAGCTCCGTGGCTGACAGGCGGGTGTTGTAGTTGTAGTTGTAGCTGCAATTGTAGTTTATTTTGCTTCATGTCATGTGCTGAGTGCCCACACTTTTGACTGACTTAATGAGGCTGAGCAGTGTGCGAAGTGTGTTTACTTACACTAAAAGTGCCGACCCGGCAATGTCAAGGCGCGCCTGAAACTGTGCTACCCATTGAGGTCCATTAGGAAGCGAAAGATGAGCAATGAACCCGTTGACACCAACTAAAATCGTAACAAGAAAATTATTTTATGTGAATTAGCATGAAATAAGTTTGTACAATGTATTTGTATCATTTAGATTTAGCATAGTTAATTATGATTATTCTTGAAATCAGCTCAAATTAAATTTGTTTGGAGTTAGTAAATTTAATAGATTAACAGTATTCTTATAAGTATTTTATTTTAATAAATGAATTTTGCATATTTAATTAAATGAATTTCGACACATTAAAAAGCCATTCTGATAAAATATTTACAATTAAATTAAATTAAATTTTATAAAAGAATAAGCTAATCAAAAACTATAATCAATACATTTTTTACTATATATATATAGTATCTATGACGCAATATTTTTAATTCATTAATATTTTAGCCACCGCGACATAATTTATTTCAGTTTACAAAGCGACCAAATTCTTTGGCATGTGTGCTCCACATTTTCATAATCATAATATATGCACACACACAGTTTATTGTGCGTGTGTATGTGTGTGCGTGTGTTTGTGTGTAGCCAGAGTTCATTAAAAATTCGTTTGCCACTTGTCGAATGTCCCGTGTCCGCCCGCTAAATGTGTCTTAATCCAGTGCAATGTCAAAATTTGTCAGTTTTCAAAGGCTTAGCGCATAATGAATGTTATTTAAAGTTTTTTTTTTTTATCAAATTTACAGTAAATATACATCCAAATACATATGCACGTATATGTGGCATAAGCGTGTTTGGCCATAAACTTTCTAAATATGCTGTCGTTCCTATGCTCAGTATAGACACTGTTGGAAAAGGGTATATTGCGATCAGTGGGTAGGTTTGTAACGATAAAGTGTGTGTGCGGCGGGTGGGGTGGTGTGAAGGAATTTGCTATTAGAATAAAGGCCAAAAGCCAATCAAAAAACAATTGTTTTATAAATAAATATTATTGTTAAATATTTTTTAGGCTCAATTTTACATATTTTTCTATAATTTGGGTACACTTCGGGTATACTTCGGGACTTATGCAGCATTTTCTTGCAGTGTATACAATAATTTAAAAATTTTAAATTATCTGATTTTCTTACCTTCTACCTTTACAGGGTATGTTATTGCCTAGCAGTGTTCCATTTGTTCCCACTTGTTTGTTGTTTTATGCTGTTTGTATTGTTGGCTGTCAGAAATGTTATTCTTTGTGGATCTTTATGGGTCGTGCGGCGTTGTGTGTGTTCTTTTCTGTTCCGTTCCGTTCCGTTTCGTTTCGTTTCGTTTCCTTCATGGAGATGCACAACAAGCATAAATACATAAATACATAAATACCCACATACATCACTCTATATGCGCCCGTTTTGTGTTTTTAATTTTTATGATTTTCCCAAATAAATTTTATATTTATTCATTTTTTTTTTTGTGTCTCATGTTGATGTGGTAACATCCGCCGCTTGTGCCTTGATCTATTTTATAATAATTTGATTTAAATTAAATATATATTTATTTAGTCGCAGTCGTTTTCTGTCTGCTTTTGTCCGTCCGTCCTTTGCTGTCTGTCTCTTTGATTTCATTTACTGCCGTCAAAATAATCGGAAATCAATTAAAAATTATTTATGCACGTATTAAGGATTTGTTGTTGTTGTTGTTGTTGTTGTTGTATTGCCCATTGGTTGCTCAATTGGTTGACCGCAAATTGCATAATTTCAATTAGATTGAAGCTCGCGGAAAACGTTGTTGCTGCAAATTCGGGAAGTGGTGGGAAATGCATTTTATATTATGCTCGCGTATTTATGCGGCGGCTGAAATTTAACAATCGACAAATGCGATTTGCTCCGTCATCGATTTAATTTAATTAATTATGGCAAGCCAATATCCCCTTTTATCGCCAGCTCACAAAGGACTTGAATCATTTGGCTTTTTAATGATACATTAATGGCTTTAAGAATGAATATCAGAAACATTTATCTGACAATTTGATTTTTTGTGATAAAAAATGGAAGAATTTTAATTTTTAGAAATAAAAATAAAATATTTAGCTATCATTTTTTAAAACAAAATTATCAAAAAAATAACTGATTTAAATTAAAGAAGTTTATAATGGAATACAAAAAAATAAATTATATCAAACAATTTATATATACAAATCTCTTTGCTTATTAAAATAATGAATATAATTTATTATTGTTATCAAAACTTAAGCAAGTATAGAAAATCATCAAAGTAAGAATTCCAATTGTGATACTTTTTATTTATATGTATATATTTATATTTATTTTAAATTAAGAAATTTTTTTGTTTTTAATTAAGTTGTATAGCAGCAATGGCAAATTCTGACAAATTTTCATGGAAATATATTTATATATAAAATTCTTTGTTTACAAAATGTTAGCTAGTAATTCCTAAAATATCCAAGTTAATTAGGGAAACAAATAAATGTTGCGACATGCGCATAATACATATAGCTTTAAAGCAGGTATTGTATGCAATGTGCACTATCAACGGCGACATTTCTGGCTAACCGCACATGACAAAATTTGTTGGCCATGTTCGTTTTGGCCCCAAACAACAACAGCAATAACAACAACTAGTTGTGAGAGTAATAAACAAAGCCGCAAATGCGTTTAAAGGGGCGGGCGAATGACAGCGCGTTGGGTTGCATGGCTAATAAAGAGAGCGAGAGAGAGAGCGGGAAAGGGATAGTGTGAAAAAGAGACGAAAATACCACTAAATGCCGTTTGCAGTTGCTGTTGGCTTTACTGCGCCTACAAACGCAGCACATTTGGCCAGAGAGTGGCAAAGTTGGCTTACAAACTTTCTGCGGGTGGCTTCATTAAAACGGGGAGCACGTATACCCGAATCCGACCAAAAATCCTGTCAGTGTCACTTTGGCCAAGAGACGCGTTTGGCTTCTACTTTGAGCCAAAGCTAATTTGGCCACTTTTATTTGGCAGCGGCTAAAAAAGAAGTACACAAAAAAGTAGCGGAAAAGAAGCTAAGCAAAAATGGAAAATTTGCGAGTGTCAAAGTGCATGGGAAATGCATTGCGGAACATTAATTGCATAAATTTCGACGTCGCTTTGAAGTTGGTGCGCACAAATTAAAGCGAGAGAAACGGCGAAAGAGAGAAAGTCATTAAATGTAGTTGCTGCACCTTTCGAGTGGGCTAGGGGCTGCTGCTCTGTCATAATTTGATGCCTAACTGTGTCAGGCGCTGGCTTCTGGACGGCTGCCGTTGCAGCTGCAAGTGCTCATGCATAACGCATTTTGGCGCAGCTGAAAAGTATGCTATGAAAATGTAACTCAGACCTGTTGCCACACACACACACACACACACACCTACACACAGTTGACTGGTTTTTGGGGCAGCGCTTTAAATCAGTTGCCATTTCATTAAAATGCACGCACTGCATTTGTGTGAGTGCAAGCATCCAGGCTGCTATTCCCCCACCCGCTCTCTTTTTCGCTCTTTAACTCCATCCCTCTCTTTCATAGCCTCTCATTCACGCTTTTTACCTTAATTTTTTACGCGCTTTTTTGTGTGCAACTTAAATTTAGCGTTATGAAACATTTTTTTGCACATAAATTTCAAAGCTTTGGCATTTCCATATGATAATTTCTTTTATAACATCTGACTTGAATAAAAAAAAATAATATATGAATGGATTTTTTTTACTACACTAACACAAACATATTGAAAAATGTGCAACAACAATCAATCAAACACCTGAATAAACAATGCAGAACAGAAAATCAACTTATTTTACACGTCAATTAAATTCATTAATAGACAAAACTGAATTTTTTGTATTATTTATATATAAATGTACTTTTGCATGGTATTTAAAATAGTTTGTAAAAAGTGAAATTAATTTCTCGTGTTCAATTGTCAATTAAATGCGCTTAATTATGCTGGAGCCTCGGGCAATTTGCTTGTTTTTATATAACATTTTAAATGTATTTATTAAAATTATAATTGTATTAAATAAAATGTTTCAATTTACGATAGATTTGTAATAATGTTGTTTTATTTAATTTATTGTATTGTAATATAATTCACCAAAAATAACATAATTTATGCTTGCGGGCAATTTAACAATCGGAATTTAACAAATTAAAAAATTGTCCGATTGTTAAAGCAAATTCAGAAATGTAATTAAAATAGCTTAATTTTAATATTTAAAGAATGTGTGCAAAATTTTTTATGATTTAAAATAACAAGACTTTTAATTTAACTGTTTCTTCAATTTACATACATCTTCTCATACAGAGAGAGGTATTCAAATGCCTGAGTAAACTTAAAAAAACAGGAACGAAAACCATTCTCTCTTTGCACCAATGCATAACTTACACATGTTAAAAAATCATTATTTTGTTTTCGCTTCAAGTTCATATTCTCGATTTGCGTTCAATAAAACTAAAAATAAATAACATAAATGTTTGCTACCAACTAACCCAAATGCCCAAACAAATAATAAATACGACTATAAAAGCAAATTTAAAATTTCTGCTGTAAAAAATGCCGAATATAAACAAATGTGCAAATAGCGAATACGAAATAAAAAACTAGAAAATGGAATGGCAAGCAAATACAACAAAATACCAATTACCCAATCGCTCTCCTTCTTTCTCACTCACACACGCACATCGGCTTTGATGAGAACTTAGTGGCTTGCATTGTTCTTTTTGTGCCTGCTGAGCAGCAGCCGTTTGTAACTGTAAAATATGACAGTGGGTCTACGAAAACAGCAAAAAGTTGATGCTGTTGTTGTTGTTTTTGCTGTGGTTGGTTGCATTTATTTTGAGTGGATTTATTTATTTGCAACAACAAAAAATGACGAAATAAAACACATCTCAACTAAAAAATGCGAACCAATAAAAAAGAAGAATGCAAACACGAAACAAAAACAAAACAAAAAAGTACCCAGCAGGAACTAGATAGTTGTTTTTGTATGCAAATGTAAGGTGTCCCAGGTGGGAAATGCACACGTATGCCAATACTCACGACTCAGAACTACTGCTTCTTCTCCTACATACGTCTGGTTGACTGACTAGCGTTGCATTTGGATGCTTTTTGTTCAACATTCAATAAAAGCAGCTGCAGCAATAACAAAAACAACAACAACAAGGGTGCAGGTACATATGTATGTTCCCACAGGGAACTTTCGGTTTATGCTGTTGCTCTGTTGTTGTTTGTCTGCACGTCGGTGTGTCTGTTTGGCAAATGCCAACTTTATTAGGATTTGTGCAGCTGTGTGTGTCGTTAACGCTCTGCATACAAGTCAAATAGATGAAAGCGGAAATCAAAGACATAGCCAAAGCTCATTGGCGTTTGCTTTTGCTTGTCTCTCTATGTGTGTGTCTTTCTTTTTTTTTTGCTCAACTCATCTGTACGGTACATTTGCGTGTAATATGCACGAATCTTGCTTATTTTTTTTCTTGATTTAATTTTTGCTCAATGAAACGCAATGTGTGCTTGTTGTTTGTGTACAGGTGTAGCTGTAAGAGAGCGGTAATGAGTGAGAGACACAAAGCGAGATAGTGAGTGAGAGCGTATGCAGGCGCCTGTGCAGTGGCTACGTTGTGAGCGAAATTTCCCTTTATTTTGCTGTTACAAAATTTTACAGTGGTGTGCCATGTAATTGTCAACAGTTGAAATGTAGGTTTTATTGTTGGGTTAAAAAATATTATTTATATAAACTTTAATTCCTATTAATAGCATTTAAAATATATTTTATAATATTATATATATCGAATTTTCTGGAAATTATCTAACTCCTAAATTCCACACAATTTAACTACCCTTGTTTATGTACAAATTTTACTGTTAGTTAAGTAAACAAAGCACAAATGAAACATTAGAAACATTAGCACATCATAAGCATAAATTTAACTGGGGCCATAAAAAAAGAAAAGCTCTTAACTAATGGAAGGCATTTAAAGCACAATAAAAGCCCCCAAAGGGGCACATCTGCCACACCTCCACCCTCACCCCCACCCCCACTGACCAGTGCTGCCAACCTGTCTAAGACAAATAGCAAATTGTCGTTTATAATTGACCACAAGTGGGCGTTCAGGGGCCGAACAACGTTTGTTGTTGTTGTTTTTGTTGTTTCGGCCATTTTCGTGGTCGTCATTCAAATGGTAAATGGACAATTATTATTAACTGCAATAAATTTCACGCACGCATAATTTACATACAAAAGCACGCGAGCGTGCACGGGATTACAGTGTACAGCACTGCGGGGGGGTGCGGGGTGGAGTAGCTGAGGACACAATCTACATCACGTACAAATCGTTTAAGTGCAACACATAATTGTTTAAGGACCCCAACAACCATTTTCGGTTCACATAATTGTGCGCTGTGCGCTGTGTGTGTGTGTGTGTGTGTGGGTGTGTGTGTGTGTGTTGTGTGTGTGTGTGTGTGTGTGTGTGTGTGTGTGTGTGTCAATAGCAATTATGTAGTTGTACTGGAGTAATACACTTGAGAAAAGCAATTATAATCTAACACAAGAACAGATTGTATTACAAAAACAATTTAATTGAAAAAAAAATAACATGAATTAAAACAAAATGTTGTTGCTCTTTTACTTGTGAAAGACGACATTTAAAACAGACAACAAATTGTTTAACACTTTTAAATTGATCACAAATTAAGACGATTCTAAAATATAAACATATATTGCAAGAAATTTGTATTTAAAAAAAAAGAAATTTTGTTTAATGATTTTTTTATGTTTGCACAAATTCTCACAGTAACTTAATTGTTAAAATTATCATTATAGTTTTCTCAGTGTATTTTGTTTGTATTAAGAGAATCCCAGTTTTAGCACTAATATTGTACTAAATTTTTTAGTGCAATTATTTTTCTCATTTATTTATTGATAGACTTAAATTAATGATGGAATTCACATACTTAAAGAAATAGAATAATATTATATCAGATTTGTTAATCCTTAAACAATTTTTTTTAAGTGCAATAATTTGATTACATTGTAAAAATAATTTTTCGTGCATTTATGACATTTTTGGTTTAGAGTTAGAGTTTTCAGTGATACTCATTTATAATTATTATTTTTATTGCATATCATAATCTTAATTTGTTTCAGTGTAGTTAGCTTTTATATGGCAAGTCAAATGAAGTCATAATACAGCTTGAATTCTCCTACTTTGAAGTACCCTTTACAGCTTTTAAATATTTTTGCAGCATTGTGTCACATTAATTTCGTGTAGTGTAGCTAGTTTTTAGTTTGCCAATTCAGGTAATGCGAAAGTCTGTTTGCGCCTGGGCTAAAACTTTGCCTTGACAAGTTCTACTTAAGCTGCCACAAACAATGCGCAAAGAATTGAAAACTAATTTCCCAATGAGACTTGTGTGTGTGTTTGTGTGCGCGCGTGTCAGTGTGTGTTAATGCCCACGCTCAAAATCGATGAATGTTGATGTTGTTGTTGTTGTTGTTTTAGTTGTGCATTGCCCATTAACGTGTTGTTTAATTGAATTGTAGCAATTAAAGTGCTTCAATTGATTTTAATCGGAAATTGTGCTCATTGTTAGCAGCCGTTTTTGTTGTTGTTATTGTTGTTGTTGTTGCTGTTGTTGAGTACTGTTAACATTGCATACCAGTTGGCGCTTTGGTGCTTTGCCTGTTACCGTTAATTGCATGACAAGTGCTGCTTGATTAACGCTGCCATTCAAATGCCGAAAAGGAAATGTGCAATAATGTGCCTAAAGCCTTGAGGTCAACAACAGCAGCAGAGGTAACATAAAACAACAACAACTACAACCACAACAACGACACGCACATTACTGTAGTCAAAGCTCAACAGGCTGCTTTTTTGTTTTTTACCCACAGCCGACACAACAAAAATTTCCCCAACACAGAGCGAAAAAGTACCAGCGCTGTCGTCAGCTCTCTCTTGGTGACACTCTCCCACTCTGCTAGTCTCTCGCTGCATAAAATGTTATGCTGCCGTGTGTGCGACTGCCGCAACGTGCGCTCAGCTTTCAGTACGCAACGAACCTTGCACGTAGACGGTTGTCCATGCTCTCGAACGTTTGTACATTTGCTCGCGCCGCTTCCACGTGAATATCAAAGTAAAAGGAACCCAAAAATAAGCACATGTGCGTGCGCCTGTGTGTGTGTGTGTGCGCGCGTTGTTCGTATGTGAGTGTGTGTGTGCGTGCATTTATTTTTAAGCCGCGGCAAATGTAAAGTAAAAGAAATTTAAAAAGAAATAATCCAAATCTATAAATAGCCTAGGCCGGTTGCAGTTGACAAAAAGTAAATAATTAAGTTGAAAATCGAGCGCAATGAAAGCGAAATTCAAATTCGAACAGCTGCTGGCAGCGCTGCTGCTAACGCTAACAGCAGCCGGCGTTGACGTCGCCGCTGCTGAAGGGCAGCCCGTCGGCAATTACGGCGCCTCCTTCATATCAAATCCGGCCATATATGCCTATAACGTGGCCAATCAACGGCAACAACAAGCGGAAACTGGCGAGAACTACATCAATTTCGACACGGCCAACAATGTGAACAACGGCAATGCGAATGCAAATGCAAATGTGAATGCCAATTATCGCAGCAATCGTAACTACTACTATACGGACGCTGCCACGCCTACCACGCTAAATACGCCCCCAGCTGGCGCTCCTGCTGCTGCCACACAGCCGGCGCCACAAACTGGCTGCACGCTCGATCGGCTCGCCGTCTACAAAGTGGTCCTGCACACCTACTGGACGCGCGAGCTCTTCCCCAAGCACTACCCCGACTGGCGACCCACCGCCCAATGGACCAAGACCCTAGGTAAGTAAGGGGAGCATAGCTGACCGGTCAAGTGGGGAATGCAGGTTGAAAATAATTCCTTTAACTTTGTGTTGAATATTCGAGAGCGATTAAAATTTGTAAAATAGTTAAATATATAAATTTTAGATAAAGGCATAAACAAGAAATTCGTTTATTAAATTTCTTGTTGATGTCTATGTTATGTAACTAATTTAATTGCCGGTTGGCTTATTTTCTTATAAAAATGCTTTTTCGCTTGCCAAAATTGATAAACCCACTTTAAGGGTATAAAATATATAATGTATATGTGATATGTATTATAATTACATAATGCTCGGCAAATGTTGCGGTTAAAATGTAAATATATTTATTTGCATTTTCAAAATTATTTTCAACCTAATTTTGGTAAACTTTTGGTTTGTTGCTTCTTAAACATTAATTTTCACGTGGGAAAAGCTGATGAAAATAATAAATAAAAATCAATTAATAATGAGTGGAGTTTTTCGATTTCTTCACTAAATAGAGAAATAAAGCTGTATTTAGTGTTTGATTGGAAAATAAATTTTTTATTATATATATTTTTTTTCATATTTTGCATTTCGATTTGTTGTCAAGTTTTTATGGTAATAAAGTAAACAGTTGAAATTAATTTTAGCAGATTATTTGTCACAGTTAGGATATAATATATATATGATCTATATATAATATATATCTTTTTTATATAATACAACATCTCATAAATCGCTTGAATTGTTTCACAAAGTTACTTTCTGTAAAGGCAAACAAATTTGAATAGTTTAATCAAAAGCAGCTAAGCCCAACTTGGCCAACAATTTGGCTCGCGCGCATGTTTTGGGCTAAAGCGCTGATAGAATCTTACAAATTTGTGCCAGCTCAGCAACAACAACCACAACAACAACAACCACAACAACAACAACAACAACAGTGGCAATAATAAACAATAACAAAAGAAAAAAACCTTAAGACTAATTTGTCACAATGCTCGCAACTTGGCAGACATATAAAAATAAATCGAAAAGCAATTTCGCAGCAAGTTGCCCAAAACATTTGGTAATATTTGTTGCTGTTACTGTTATTGTTGTTTTTGTTGTTGTTGTTGTTGGGTTAAATAGATATGGAGGCCAAGCCCAAATAGATGAGATACAGATATAAACACAGATATCAGATAGGTTTCAGGCGGAGGGGCTTGGCGGGGGCGTAGTCCTTGGCCGCATTGGCATGTCGCTTGTCTTATCATGTTTTTGCAGATTTAGCTGTCAATTTATAGCACACACAGCAAGACCGAGCGAGACAGAATGAGATAGAATGTGTGGCAGAGAGAGAGAGAAAGAGCGAGGCAAGAGCAGACAAGTAAATCTGACAGCCAAACAAGCGTTGCCTTTTGCCACAGCATACTTACAGGCACACACACACACACACTCGCGCACACACAGCCATAAAAAGGGATAAGACTAGCGCCTAAGAAATGCGATTTGTACGTGCTTTTGCGCTATATGCTCGCCTCAGCGCAAAAAAAAGGGAAACAGGAAAATCAAAACAAGAAAAAAATACTTAAAGCATGAATACCCTAACTGAATTTGTTCTATAATAAATTTCTAATTTGAGCCAATTAATTTTGTTTTATGGAGTAAACAAATATATAAATAAATATAAGTTGGTAACTTAATCCAACCAGGTTTCATATTTGCTTATTCCGTATTCACATCTTAAGAATAGTATTTATTTTTACTTCTTGAAAATCTTATAAATATTAAATGTAAATATTATTTCTTGTGTGTTTTTTGATACCTTGTTTTAATTAGCCTGAATATTCTAAGCCTTTGACCAATTTTTTATAGATAGGCTATATAGATTTGGTTGATGCTGATCGGAATATATGCATATATATAATATATAAATATAATTTATAAAATGCAGAAAACTTTTTATTAGACGTTGCATATTTGCTGTCTAAACTAAGAGACCTTTTGATAGAGAATCAGCGCAACAAGAAATTGGATAAAGTTGTTGGCGGTGAGCTCAACTGCTGTTGTTGTTTTTTTTTGCTTCTTCTTCTTATTTTCTCCATTGTTGTTGTTGGTGCTCCTAACTTTTGATGTTTTGATTTTTGCGCTGTTGCACTTGAGGAGTTTTTCAAGATTTTCCAGCCGCAGCTTATTTATTATTTTGATTGCCCGCTTATAAACTAAGCATAATAATGGTAAACACATTTTTAAAACATGAGGAAACTTCGAATTTTCTTTTTCAACTTGATTAAAACCAAAAAAATGCTTCCGTTTGCAGCCACTTTAAAGTCTCTTCTAATTAAATGCGGCATTTCTGAGTGCTTTCTGCTTTCTCTTTCTTATCCATTTGTGGTTTATTTACAGCTTTAGCCCCTTCGTCTCTCTCTCTCTCTTTCTCTCTCTCTGTCTGTGACGTTTGTGCGTTGTTTATTGTGTCGACGTGGTAATTTATCGTATTCACCATTGGAAAACATTGCGTATGGGTGATTTATATGCAGCTCGTGCTAGTTGTGTGTCCACAGATTTACAGCTCTTACTTTTCCTGCACTGGCTATAACCACTGATATAATGCGCATAATGCGCATCTTATAGTTAAAATATAGAGTTCACTTTCCACGCACTTCCAGCTATAAATTTTATTGCCTAATTTAAAGTTTTATTCAACTTTTTTTCGACTTCTACTTCAACGAATTTTCGTACTTTAATTTTTATTGGTAAATAAATATTTAATTTAAAAACACATTTTTTAAGTTGGTCCCAACGAGAAGAATACAATGGGTTTGTGAAAAGTCCGTCAATCTATTTGTTTGGACGAAATTTTTCTTTTGCCCTTCAGTTTTAAACTTGGAAAATATATTTTTGTGTACTCGCAAGTGTTAATAGTGGGTAGCGTAAGGGTAGGTGGAAATTCGCGAAAATCTTAATATCTTCCTTTATTTTTAAAACTAGAGAGAGCAAACTGTAAAGCTCTCGGATACATAACTCCCATACTTGTAACTCCCATAACTTTGCCAAAACTGCACCGATTTTCACGTTCGGAGGCATTTTTTTCATGATTTGTCCTATAGATTGATTCTGCATTTAAAATATATGCATTGTTGAAAATAAATTTTTTTGAATTTTTTGGTACAAAATCACAAGGGTCCCCCCTTAGTTATTTTCGAAAATTTTTTTTTTCAAAACTTAAAAAGGCGAATTTTTGATTTTAATCGATTGTAATTGTCTTAATAAGCATAAAAAACAATATTAAAAGTGATTTTGAGAAGGTAAAATTTTTGGTCAAAAATCATGCCAAAATTGACAAAAATTTTGACATGTAAAGGTTTCGGATCCATAGCTCCCATACTTCAAACTCCCATAACTTTGCCAAAACTGCACCGATTTTCACGTTCGGAGGCATTTTTTTCATGATTTGTCCTATAGATTGATTCTGCATTTAAAATGTATGCATTATTGAAAATAAATTTTTTTTGAATTTTTTGGTACAAAATCACAAGGGTCCCCCCTTAGTTATTTTCGAAAAATTTTTTTTTAAAAATTTAGAAATGCGAATTTTTGATTTTAATTGATTGTAATTGTCTTAATAATCATAAAAAACAATATTAAAAGTGATTCTGAGAATGTAAAATTTTTGGTCAAAAATCATGTCAAAATTGAAAAAAATTTTGACATGTAAACGTTTCGGATCCATAGCTCCCATACTTCAAACTCCCATAACTTTGCCAAAACTTTACCGATTTTCACGTTCGAAGGCATTTTTTTCATGATTTGTCCTATAAGTTGATTCTACATTTAAAATATATGCATTATTGAAAATAATTTTTTTTTGAATATTTTCGTCAAATTATCGTGTGGCGAAAAACACTTAAAAATAATATATAAACACTTAAAAAATAATAAATTCGCAGAAAATGTTCCACTCACGAAATTATGCGCTGGAATTTCAGAGTAATTCCGAACAGCAGCTGAACACAGCTTGAAATGTTTTACCGAATATTTTGTATGTGCTTTTCAAGTGCATATTTGTCAATAAATATGCGTAGTGCATGGGCGGGTTCGTGTTGAAAGAAAATGTGCATGCTGTGTGCAGGGCATCAAATATTTAGAGAAATTGTAGCTGTTATTGTTTTTGTTGCCACTCCAACTGGAGCCCCAGGCCCTGGGTCGGCGTTTAGCTAAGCCAAAGGCAACTTAAGATGCTGCGAGCAGGCATTAAAATTCTGGCAAAAAAAAAGAGTAGCAATTGCAGGAGCTGCACTTGGGACTGGTTCAGCAGCTAAGGCAGCTAAGGCAGAGGGGGCTGTGGCGAGGGGATAGGCGGCAGCTTCCTGCCTGTCATATCCTGTTTATATATAAATTTCAGTGCGCTGCACAGCATCCGTTACATTTCAACTGGCGAGCAATGAGCTAGCACAGCATCAGGACTAAAAAGTGTCCTGCTTGCATTTGCTTTTGTTTCCCTTTTGATGCTGCTTTTTTTTCCTGTGTTTTAGCCTCAGTTTGAGCCTGAGCCTGAGCCTGAACGTGGGCGTCTGCACTGCAAATTTATTATGAATGTTGAAAAACAAGCAGCGACAGCAAATGCATTTCTTGTGCCTTTTGTGTCAAGTCAAAGCACCCAAGACGCCGCCTGCTTGCCTCGGCTATTCCCGTTCTTCCCGCATCCAATTGCAATTCCCCTGCTCCCGACGCGGCCCACTCATTTCCATCGAGTTGTTAAATTTCATTTTGGTGGCATTGGCACTGCCCTGGCGACTGTTGTCGCCATTTTCGGCCAACTTGCTGCTGCTTGTTTTTATCGCAAATTGAAACCGAAATAAAGTTTTTGCCTCCTCCACAAGCAACTGGCCGCCGATCCCGAACCCGATTCCCACGACACATTGCGACAGTTGCAATGCCAACGACATATTTTTGTATCACCCAGCACCAACAGGATGTTCTAAAGCGGGTCTATTCGAGTTTTTTTTTTAGAGAAAATGCAGATAGTTTAACTGAAACAACAAAAATTTAAAATTTAAATGGAAAATAAATTGTAATGTTTGATTTGGATTTAAAGCAAAGAAATTTTTCAAAGAAAAAAACTATCAATCAAAAATAAACATTATTAAATAATATATATAGAATATAGATCGAATGAGAACAGAAAAAGAAAAGAAAAAATTAAATATATTATTATGGCCAAAGAAAGCCCTTAGAATGCAACACAGAGAAGACAAGAAAGGTCTTGAAAGACAAAAAAATTCTAAAATAAT
This sequence comes from Drosophila paramelanica, assembly GCA_035043915.1. Lineage (NCBI taxonomy): Eukaryota > Metazoa > Arthropoda > Insecta > Diptera > Drosophilidae > Drosophila > Drosophila paramelanica. The sequence continues at coordinate 5,929,307 of JAWNMO010000674.1, read as the reverse complement.
GCAAATAAAGTAGAGAGATTAAAACTATAATTAAATTTAAATTAAAGGTATTTTATAAAACTCAGTTGTGTATTTTCTATAACACATTTCAATTTACTTATCTCTTTCAATATAGGGTAGCTATTCGTTATTCAACAAAACTCAATCTTCAATCCTTTTCTCTAGATTTTTGTTTATTTCTGTTTTATATTTGTTGCTTTGGGGATATTTGCTTTTTGTGTTGGATACTTTTGGCCAAAACGCGGGCATTCAACACTTTTTGTTTAGCTTTTGCGCGCAGCAAGTTTTGTGAAAATAAATTTTTGTGCAATTTTTATTGCGCTGCCAAAGCTTTTTGTTTCGCAATACTCAAGTGCTTTGGCCAGGATATGGCCTGGCCGCCAGGGTCCTGCTATCCTTGGTTGCTCTAGCCCAAAATGAAATGTTGCCGTTTGCAATTGCATTTCAAATTGGGCCCCACGTGCTCACTCCGCCCCTCCCCGCTGGCCAGAAAAACTTTGATTCTAAATCAAGAAAGAAGCGAGAAAAAAGTTGCTATTGGGTTTGATCACTATAAATGTTATGTGGTTAGTGTATTGGCCATGTGATATGCGTTGAGTTTGGCATATTAATAGTCCGCAACAACAGCCAATAAAAAGAAGAAGAACAATAACAAACGCTGTTAGTTAAACAGATATATGCGCAACTATTCATTTTGCGACGCAATTAAATTTGTTTGGTATTTGCAAAGCTTTGCTGCTGCTGTCAATCTACAGGCCCCACCCACCCCACTCTCCCTCTCCCCCTTATTGTCCAGACACGACAATTATCCTGTTTGACTTGGCCGCTGGGATGTGCGTGCCGCTTCTCGTAGTTGGTGTTGCATGTTGAGCCTGCGGCATTTTCACGCCTCGTGTTTTATTGTTGCCGCCAAAGCACTCGCACCCCCACCACCTGCCCCTAGTTGCGTTTTCCTACGCAAATGAAATGTCAAAAAAATGTTGTTGCTGTTGGCAAATGAATTATGAAAAGCTTTTGCCCAATGCACGGCCCAAATGTGTGCTATATAAGTATATAACATGCCCCTAATTCTACAACTCCCAGTGTGTCATATTTTATGCACCCCCAAACACAAACACACACACAAACACACACACACATACATACATTCATGTATGTGCTTACTCGTGCTTATAGCTTTCCCCTTATCCTCCGCTGTCTGTCGTGTCGTTGCACCTTTTTTTGTCTGCCGCTGCTCCTGGCCAAAAGTTTCGCTCGTAGCAAACTTTAAATCTTTGCAATTTTTTACACGCACTCAGCGGCAAGAAGAACCAAAAAAAAATGTGTATATAAAAAGGGACGCAGACAAAGACGGAATCATAAGACGCTTGTCTGGCTGGTCCAATCAAGGTTGGCGAAAAACTACTAAAATAAACAAGAGTGTATTCGACTGGAAGATGCCCTGTTCACAGATCTAAAATGCATTTCTGTTTAATTATTTTCTGCAGTTTAAATTATTTACACGCAATGTGAAAATATATTATTAATAATATAATAATAAAATCCCAAAATAATATAAAAAATAATTTGTAAATTATCTAAACGCAACTGTTATTTTTTAATTAACTACATCTTGCTTGTATTTCTTCATAGGTCTGACATTTTTGTTAGCTTGAGCTTATATATTTATTTTTTCTTTCTCATCATATATTGGCCAGCACAGACTTACTCAAATATCTGTCAAAACAACAAACACACACAATAATAAATATGAATTTATTTCGTTGTGCTGATTACGTTGATTATCTGAAACTCGAGAGCGGCCTTGTGTGCGTAACAGACGTCATTAAAAATGCATAATACTCGCACTCGCGCTTTTACCTGGGTGCGTGTATCCTGTCCCAAAGGGACACAAGCACACAAAAAATCATAGCATATAACTTGGGGCAAGCGCTCGCTGCAGCATAAGTACATTAATAATAAATGTAAATTTTCTTCTTTTTCGTTGTTGTTTTTTTTCTGTTCTTCGTTAGTTCTGCTGACTTAAGCTTTTGGCGGGCCAGCCTAAGACGGCGAGGGGGAGATAACTGCGTTTCCGGCGACTAGCAGCTACTTAAGTAGTTGACTGCGGTGCCCCAACGTGTTATAATTAAAAGCAACCGCTTCACACAGCCCTCCAGAGGCTTTGATGTGCTCTTCGCTCGGCGTTGCCTTAAAACATAACCACGCCCTCTTATACTCTACCCTCCCTACCGCCCTCGTCGGTAGCCCAGCTCCTGTTTCCGCTGCTGTAAGCTGAGCCGCGTTTTGTAATTTTTACTTGTCGTCGTTGGTAAATCACAGCGCTCGGGCTCGGCCAAACAAATTTGTTGTCTCACATTTTTTGTGTTCCCATACCCTTGCGAAGCCTATTTTGACTATGTCATGAGATATGTTAGATCAAAATATATTCTATACTGATTATATTTTAGAAGCTCTTTTGACCGATCGCATTGATTATTTTCTTAATAATACAAAAGTATAATTTATAGCCGATATAGAAAGAATCTAACAAAATCTTATTCTTTTGGGAATATCGGAAATTAATTAAATAAATATAGCTAATAAGTAAATAAATTAATGGCTAAAGTTCTCCATTATGTAAAATTGTTTAAAGTGAACTAATTTTTAGTATTTATCCAAAGTTGTTTTTTCAATTTATCTATATCGAACTTTTCAGCTTATTAATCTACAAAATGTTTACGAAAGTACGAAATTATATTATCAGATACTTTTAACTTTATAAAAGAGTATTTAAAATGCGGCAGAACTTTTCGTTTTTGTTTTTTCCAAATTTTTTTCCATCTTATTTCTTCTCGCTCGTCTTCTATTCTATTTTGCGCATTTACTTGCATGAATAAATTTTTTTATTCTCATTCTTTGCGGAGGGGAAGGGGCCTGCATGCCTTTTATGTCTACACATTTTGTGCTTTGTCAAATTCGTGTCATTATTCATTCATACATGATTAGGCAACAGAACACAAAATACAAAACATAGAACAGACAACGGCAAACACAGGCGCACAGGTTTTGAATTACACGCAGCCAAGGAGCGTTGGACCCTGGGGGTTTGCCAACACCCAATACGCCCCCGCTTAACCCCTCGCATCCACGCCGCGAAAGCCCTGATGGATAGTCAGCGGCAATGCCGTAGCCTGGTCGCAGACGACAGGCGTGGCATTGGCAAATGGAAATTAATGAATGAAATTTGATATACTGTCAGTTGCTCAACACTGGCGCTTCGGCTGCCAGGGTTACCAGCCGCATCAGCATATAATTTAATTTATGCGCACGTGCTGCGCATATAGCATAACGCCGGTCTTTATTTTAATGCAAAATATCATCGCTTTAAACCAATTTTAATTTGCAATTTATTTTAAATTACACAATTCTCTTCTTTTTTTTATTTCCCTAATTAATTATATTTATTCGCTGATTTAACAACGTATGCCGAAAGGTTTACCAATAAAAACAAAAAACGTGCTCACACAACTCTCTTTTTTCGCTTCCGTTATGTAAATTGGCATAAATTAGCTGTGCTAATTACAAATAAATTGCGCAATTTGTTTTTGTAACGGCAACAACACAACTGAAATTGTTGTAATGTGATTACATTATCTACATGCTTTCGATTTAATTGTATATCAAACAGGCAGTCGGTTCACGGATTTCGCTTATTTTATTCTCATTACATGAAAAGTCTAATAATATTTTTATAAATATTTTTAGTGGTAATTTTCAATTTATTTTAGCTTAATATATTTTTAATAGTTAAATAATATGTAAATATTAAAGATTTCTTGTTGCTTTCTTCTCCAAAATGGAAATATTTAAAACCCACATGGATAATATTTTTAAAAGCACTCGAAATCAAAAAAGCTTATTTTTCATTCATTAAATCTGATAATATGGCTTTCATTTTTTGTATTGAAAGTAAATATAAATAAAGAATAAAATAAATGTTGTGTCAAATTTAATATACCAGAATAATTGCCATGTATTTAATGTTGTTTGTTTATTTTACCGGCAATATATTCGCATTTTTCAATGCAGCCAAAGGCCAGAACATGGTTTATTTAAGCACTTAAAAGTGTGTAAAATGAAACTGATTGACTATAAAATGTCCTGTATAATTAAGAAATGTGGACAACGGCTTTTATATTAAAAACTATTTTTGTCAAACGTTTCAACCGTTTTCACAGGTTGCAGTTAAATATTTTCACAGCCCAAGCGACCCCATATATATATATATATATTTTTATTGATTTTAAGCACATATTTATTATTATAGGTCATAAAAATCGTGACATTTTAATTGCTATATTTATGACAGGAATTGAGAAAAAAGCGGTTGTGGCAGCTGGTGCTTAAAAGGCGTTGCCTGTTCCTGATTTAAATGCTATATTTACACAATTGTCGCCATTGTGGTTATTTATGGCTGTGTGTGCAAAGAGATTGGGTGTGTGTGCAATGTGTGTAGTTTTTGTGCAGCTTATGTAAATTGATTTATGTGTAATGACAGCGCCCAAAAGTAGGCAATGCACAACATTCACACTAAATCCATTGAATATCGAAATCTCGTTTGTTTTGAAGGATCCTAATTATGTGTCGCACATAAATCAAACGCCACACAATGCTCATTAATAATGCATTTGCATGCCACAGACAAATGAAACACAATTCGAGCAACCCTTTTTTCGGTTATTTATGAGCCCTAACCATCCTCTGCAGAGTTTAGGCCAAAACTTTTGACCACATAAAATGCTTGCAAAAAAAAATATAAAAAACAAAGAAAATCTGATAGCAAAAATCTTTGAGTTTTGGTTTTGAGTTATGTAGCAAAAATGCCAGGGTAGAAAGTTACAGTTGCTGCTGCTAATGGCAGCCTAATTATGCTGACCACAACGAATGTGACCCCCTTAACCCTTTGCCAACCCTGCGCCCCTTTCGCTCTCTGTCTGCTCCTTTTTGTGGCGCATAAATTTATGATCATTGCCTTTGGTTGGCAACTTTAAGACGCGCGCACCTTTTGGACTACATAAATCTTTGCCAGGTGGGTGCGTTATATGTGTGGGCGTTAACCCAGCCCCCCAACCCCCACAACACCGCTCACACCCCCCATTCACTCCATTAAAAGGCAGACAACGCGCAGACAACATGCGTGTTCCTCGGCAAAAGGCAACGCGACGCACACAAAACTTTGTCTGTCTCTGCGTAATGTGCGCAGATTGTGTGGGTATGTGTGTGTGAGTGTGTGTGGGTGTCTCTCTGTATGTCTGTCTATCGGTTTGTCTGTGCATTTGTCTGGGTTTTCGGTTTCTGCGCCCTACGGCTGCTCTATGAGAAATGTCTACAAATTACTGCACAGTTGCTGCTTATTTAGACCTTTGCCAAAAGTCAAGCCTAAGTGGGTATTACAACTTTTGCATCGAGTTGATGCGAGCCGAGAATATCTCATTTATCGGGCAGCTTACTAAGTTTTAGGCTCTGTTACAGTTGCGACAACATTTTTCAAGAAGGAAGTTTATTTTTTTAATTGAAATATAGTTTGTAAGCCTGTAGAAGAGCATTTTAATTATATAAAATATATTTTAATAACAATAAAAAAATATAAATTTATTCATATTAAAAAATTTGCTGTCAGTCGTTGTCATTGATAATCGATTAAAATTCAAAGTTTTATAAGGTTTTTATATTCATTTTTAATTTTTTAAAAGTTTTTTTGTTTGTCCATTTAATCAATTTCTAAATACTATATTATTTAAACTGTTATTACGATATTAAAATAGCGTATTTGGTAAATTAAACTCAATTATTTATTTTTTTTATGTTCTGAAAAAACTCTTCTTTTCCGTATTAATCTATTTTTGTCTTGTATTTATTGAATAGCACATTTTCTTAATTTTAATTAAGTTATAATCTTTGATATTTTGCCACAGCTCTTTAATATTCTTATGGAACATTTGATCAACATTTATTCGTTATCTCTTGTTCTTGCCATACCTTACCGCAATCTAAATATTATTTGGGGCATTTTTTGTCTGTCTGTCGCTGGCAATTTGGGCGTATATATTTGTTAGATATTTTCGAAGCTTATGCCGAGACACGCGTGTCCCTGTCCCTTATCGAAGCAAACGCGACTGTCTGCCACAATTTAATGTAATAATTAAGGACGCAAAGGAGCTGAAGAAAAACAGTCGCAAAGGCTCCCAGTATTAACTGTATATATATATTGGAAAGGAACTCCATGAGAAGCTACGTGACACGTCCAAATAAATTGTTGTTGTGTTGTTGTTGTTGGTTTTGTTGTTTTTGGGGCCCGGCGGCGCCTCGCATCAAATTTGAGTGGTTGCAATGAAGCAATAAAACATAAATTCATTTAATTAAGCAATTTTATGTGGCAAGACAAAAACGTAGACATAAAAATAAAACTTAACAAGCTGCCAAATAAAAGAGACAGAGGAAGCGAGTCAGAGAGAGAAAGAAGAAGCAGCAACAGCAGCAGCAAATAGGCAAAATGCTAAAGTTTTGATAGTGAGCAATTTTTACGCATTTGACCCAAGGGAGTGGCAATATTTTTGCGCCAGTTAATGGCTAAAAAAATAGAAAGAAAATCGAAAAGGAGCTGCGGCAGCGGCAACATCAAAGTGCTGCGTGAAAATTATACAACTTTTCATTTTTATGGCCAAGAAGCGGCTCAATTTTTATGGTCAATCAGGCGTATAATAAGATAAAGTCATTGCAATCACATTGAATGATAGATAGATGGCTGCGATAGATGGATGGACGGTTGGATGGATGGAGATAGATGAGCTGATAGACCACTCAAATACCAAATTAACCGTTACAAGTAACTATGGCCACTCGAAGGCAGCTGCGAGCAGTCAAGTAATTGCAATGCATTTCAAATAAGCCGCAAGGTAAACCCCATAAAAATCAGTAGTCTGCAAGTTGTCAACAAAATGTGGCCAGCTGGTTGCGATGAAACGGTCGGAAACTGATGGGAAAACTGATGGGAAAAAACAAACAACAAAAATAAAACAACAGGCAAGAGGAAAATTACTGTGGTAAACTTCAAAGAAAACAGCAAATTAAATGAGAAACTCTCGAAATTAAATATTACCCACAATATTAAGAATATTTTCACAGTGTCTGGAAAAAAACAAAAACAAAAAATCAAATAAAAATCAAAACATTCTGCGCCGATTACAAAACCAATTACATTTCGGGTTTGGGTTTTAACATTGTCAACAGCTGCCACTGTGTAGCTAAAATAAATTGTATTTAAAATTAAATACGAAATTATATGAAAAAGTTGAATTATAAAAAAAATAACGAAAAAATATTTTTCAAATAAAATCTCATCAAAATTTATCAAAATAATTTGCTGAGCAAAAGTTTAATTCAAAGTAAATACATTTTTGTAATTATTTCAATTAGAATTTTAAAACAGAAATTATTTATTTTAAAAATATTTAACATATATTCAATATCATATGTACTTTGTATACTCCAGATTATATATTCTAGTAGTAGACCAAAATCAGTATATTATTATATATACACTAAAAAAAATCAATGAAACAAAAGTGCCAACAAGTTCGGTTCCAACATGTGATTAACTAATTTACGTCTATTAGCAAGGGGATCAATTCGAGTCACATTTTAAATGTGTCCAAAGTTTGGCCAATAAAAATAAAAATAAAGAAAAAAAAAGACAAACAACAACTTGAATGTGCAAGAAAATGCGCTAAAGCGTTAAAAAATATACTTTGTTGTTGGCTTGGGGTGAAAAGTAAAAACTTGGCTAAGCGTAAATAAAGCAAATAAACTTAACACAAGCAACGCAACGCGCCCCAAAAAGTCAAGTTGACTAAGCTGCTGTTGCTGCTAAAGTTGTTGTTGTTTTGGGCAAAGAAAGTTGTGCTCAAGTTTGGTTTTGAGACAGTTTAGAGTTTGCTTAGCAGCCGAACAGAAACCATAGCATACAACGGGGCGTGTTCTGTGGGTAGCTGGCTGAGCCAGCGGTATCAGCAGCAGCAGCAGCGGCAGCAGCAGCAGCAGCCGCAGCCGCAGCGGGCGTTGTTGTTGGTGTGAATAATGTTGCTGTTATTTATGCCTCAATGCGTCACGCCCCAAGCCGCACCTCGGCTTTGCCGCGCAGCCCGACGCAATAAGCCCAAGTGGAAGCAGAAGAAATTGCAATTTCCACGCCCAAGTTTCGGGCACTTTCACTTTATGGCACCGCACAGCACCAACAACAACAGCAACAACAACAACAAGAGAAACAACCCCTAGCAATAGCTGCTGCTGCTGCTTTTTATTAAAAGTTTTCCTCGGCCAACAACAATGGGCACATTTTTAAAAGTGTTTTTTATTGTCGCGTTAACCGACCGCAACGACTTGCAGCAGCAGGCGTCGTTGCGGGAGGCGGAACGGGGCGGGCGGGCCGCTAACTTTACCGCTGCGTAAGTGTAAATTATTGTTAAGGTCAGAAAGTTTTTAGCCTTTTGGTTTGTTTTTTGTTTTTTACTTTCTTTTTTGTGTGTCACAAGTTTCTTGACTAGTTTTTTAGTTTCGCTCTTAACTGGGCTATAAGTTAATGGCTTTAACTAAAGCTGGCGCACAGCTGCATAATTTTCGAGAACATTTCACTTAATTAACGCGCACCGCAAAGCGCTCATAAAAATGCCACATTAACTCACAATTAGCGCCGCAGTCCACGTGGCATTTTAACCAAAAGGTCAACTATGCACAACAAGCCCGCCCACCCGAACACCCCAACTCCTGTTGACGCAACCCCACAAGTGAAACTGTAATAAAGTGCGTTGGTTTTTGTTGTTGTTGCGGTTGTTGTTGCTGTTGGGTCTTCTTCTTTAAATAAAAATTTATGTGCACCCCCCAGAAAAACACTTTCACTTTGCGCCGCCTGCGCCTTAAGCTCTGCCATGTCCACTTCCAGTCTCTGCTCTTCCCCTCCCCTACCCATAACCCCCCAACAATCCCGTCGGGCAAGCCGGGCACTGCCCTCACTTGACATTTGAAATATGTTGGCGCTTTTTATGTCGGTCAGCTTGGGCCAGCAATTAAATGACACTGCCAAAGGCGAAGCCAGCAAAGCACCAGCAAAAGAAAGCAGCGCTTAAATAACCGAAGCCCAAATACCCTTAATTAATATTTAATAGATTATTAATTACAAAAAAGTGTTTGTGGCCATCAATCGATTAAATCAATATTTGTAAGAGAGTTGAAAATAAAGTAGATATAGAATAGAATTTAGTTTAGAAAGAGAGAGACTTTGAAAACTTAGAGCCTGCAATAAGGTTGCCGGATACATGATAAAATATATTACTTTTACTAATTATAAACCAACAATTTTAAATTTAATGATTTTTTAAATAAGAAGCACAAGCATGAAAATCGATTCAGGTGAAAAGTTATAGCTATGATTTCAATAAGATATAATATTTTAGTTTCAACTTCTCTAGAATAAGAACTAGCTCTTGGCGAGTGTATTAAAAACTGCAAGCTTAACTACAACAACAACAACAATAACAACAACAATAACAACTACAGATATAAATTCAGCTTGACAACTGTACTTTTGGTTCAGTCTCTCGAGCTGTCAAGGACAACTGTACTTGACGGCAGTGTGAGGCATTGCCGGCGCTGATGGGCCCACATGATTTGTAGCCGACAATTGGAGGCTCTTACGCACAGACATTGCCCCAGCTAGGCTCCTGGCCAGGGCCCAAAAGGCGTGCTCAATCCGGGGGGCAACATCGCAAAGGCGATGTGAACCAACATCAAATTTTAATGCCACTCATAATTTTTTCATGCACACAATGCGCAAAGGTTAAAAGTGCGACCGAAATAAATGCGAAATCAGCAAATACTCATATATGTATATGTATATGTATGTGTATATGTATGTATAAATGTGTATGATGTGTGTCTCTGTGTGTGTGGGCGGTACATTAATGGCACCAAAAAAATGCCCAAAGAAAAGAAAAGTTTCTCAGATTGCTGCGGCTGAGTAATGTCTGAGTTTCTAATCGAAAAAAACATGTTCACTAACTGTGATGAGCACAAAATAATGTAACAAAAAAACATATAACTTGATTTAATTTATATATTAAATTAATATTTAACAGTATTTTTTTACATGAAATCAAATCAAATGACAAAGATGAGTATAATTAAAATAATATGGAAAAAGATATAGGAAGTGTTATATTGGATTTAAACTAAAAAAATGCAAAATTTCCTGATTATTACTTTTGCATTAATCTGTTTAGTTTTCCATACTTGATTGTTTGACAAATATTTAAAAAAATTTCATGATGTTAAGCTACAGCATGAAAAATATCTTAATTTGCAGTTAGCCTTAAAACACAATCAAGCATTTCTTAATATTACTTAAAAAATTGAAAATTAAATTGATTAAAAAAATCAAAAAACAATTTAGCTGCATCTGAAGCTTAACCTAAAAAACATAAAAAAGTTTCAGTAAAATTTGAATGCAATTATCTATATAAGTATCAAGTTTTTCATTTAAGCTGTAGTCCCCATCACTGTCACAGCTTAAATATCGATCATCACTGACTTAAAATTGCTACCTCACAGTTCTCATCTCTAAAAAAAGTTTCTGAACTACAACACATTCCCATACACACTAAAATTGCCATATGCCATTTGGTTTTTGTGGCAACTTTGAGTGCGCAACTTTCTCAAGGGTTATACAAAAAGGCTCAAAAGGGTTGTCCCGATTGTTGTTATTATTATTGTTCTCTGAATGTGTGCGTGTGTCTGTGTGTGTGTGTGTGAGCTCCATTGAGTTATGTGCTGTACAGTAAACAAACAAACAGGGCACAAAAAAAGCAAATTGATTGTTGCATTGCTCAGTTTGGTATTTTTTTCACCCTTAGGGCAGGGGTGTGGGTGGAGGTTGGTTAAAGCGGAAGGGTAAATGCGTTGCTTTTACAATACGTTTGCAATTTGAGATCATAAAAATTTATGTGCCCTTAACACACACACACACACACACACCCACACATTCAATGGCTTCTGTGTGAACTGAAGTGATTGGCAAAGCTATGCAGGGTATAAATATCAGTGGCACCTTCTGCCACAGGAGGGGTACAGCAGAGTGTGGGCCAGGGGGGGATGCTGAGGGGCAACGTGTAGTTGAGCGTGAAACGTAGAATTTATTATGTTATCGCTTCAGCGATTTACTTTATCGATTTCACAATCAGGCAGAGCCAAACACTCTGACTCGGTATCAACACCTACCCCCACCCCACCCCAACCCCCTCCCACACATCCCCTGCTACGTAACAGCCTCCTTGTTGTGGAGCCCTTTTTGCCAGCGTTTTGACGCTGCTTGTTCCCCAGATAATTTGCAGTCATGTTGCCTGTATGTGTGTGTGTGTGTGTGTCTTTGTTTGTTTGCCTTGGCATTTTACCGTTGCCTGGATTTTGGGGCGGGTTCGTTGGGCTTTTGTTGCCATTCGCCTGCGGCCGCGTGGCAAATATTATTATTTGTTTAAAATTTAAGCCCGCCGAAAAGTGAGTTGACTTTGATACGTGCCCCAATATTCGCCTTGGGGTAGGCCAATGTCCTTTCCACAAAGGATTCAGCGCACACAACAGATAGTGACATCGATGATGATTATAATGTTATGTACTGCGGTGCTCATCTGTCAATATCTCTTCAATTTAAATTATTAATAAACTTGTGCGCAGACTGTTTGAAAGCTTAAAATGAATATGATCAATAAAATTATATGATATGTTTTATGTACAAAAAGCATTAATGTGGAAATTGATGTCATGTAAGGAATTGTTTTTTTTTTTTGAATTTTGATTCTGTGTCAAAAAAGTGTCTTCCATTTAAAATTTTAAAATATTAATTTAGAGTGAGATATTATAAAATTATTTAATATATAAAAATTTGAATTGAAATTAATGATATATATAAATAATTGGTTTAGTAAAAAGTTTGAGGTAATATTTATTTAGAATAAATATTTGACATTTATTTACTAAAGATTTAGTCTGGATACCATTTGGGTTTTAACTATGGGTAAAAGTTAAAGTATAGTAAGTATTATAAATGTGTCTAAAATCAGAGAAGAAGGATTATTATTTGTAGTATTAATCAATTCAATTAAATTGTGTTATAACTGTCAACTTAGGTACTTCCACGGTAAATCAATTGAATTCAATTTTGAGTCGGTGCCTAATTTACTATACGAAATGCGCATCCGTCAGCCATTTTGTTTGTTATCGAAAATTCGACGCTGTTTCATCAGCATTTTCTCGAGGCTTATGCATTTTTAATGAGCTACCTAATGGCCACGTTGTTTGCATTTTGGCTTTGATGTAGGCCAAAAAGAGTTGGCCAGCACAAGGCATATCAATTGGCAATTTGGTAGCAAACGCAGCTCGAATTCTTAAGTAATGCTATTAAAAATATTCTCTTAAATCATTTTTTTCACTAAATCCTTTACTTTTCTCTCTTTCTCTTTGCAGGTAAGCAAATCTGGTTCGTAGAATTCAATCAAGTTGGCGGCGTGTTTATTTTTAACAGGGCCCCCGCTTGCAGGCACTGTAACTGGACGAACCCTTCGTCCTGTCACTGAATTGATAATAATTGGATTAGCGCATCATTTGCAAAACCGGATAGAATGTAGCGGGGGAGGGGTTATCGGGGAGTTTTGGACAGTTGTGAAACTCACAGAGTTGGGTTAATAGTGCCCAAAGGCTTACGGCACGCTGAACACGCAGCGAAGCAGCCAACTGTTATACATACGCACACATCCGCAAATGTGTTTGCGTGTTTGTGTGCTGCAAGAATATTTCACAAATTTCAGCGTTCGCCATATTTTTCAATATTTTTGCGTGCATGTTTATGCGAGCAAGGAGGAAGCGGAGAACGGCGCACAACGTTGCGCTTCAACAATTTTACAATTTATATGGCCAGGCGCAGCGACCTAAATGCTGTGTATGTGTGTGTGTGTGTGGGTGTTTGTGTGTGTGTGGGTGTTTGTGTGTGTGTGGGTGTTTGTGTGAGTGTGTGTGGGGGTGTTTTGGCAAGTTTGTGCGCCCTATGGTATTCATCACTTAATTTCCACGTGCCGGCAACGCTGCCATTGCGAAATTTATGACTTTACGTTCATGCTGGCGACGTTGTTGTCATGGACTTGGTAATACTATCAGGCAATAACAAGCACACACACACACACACACACCCACACACGACTCGCACGAGGTTGTCAAGTTTAAAACCCCTTTGGCGAAAATTGTGTTGCGTCTGCCGTTTGCCAGCTGTCAGCGCAAAAATAGAATTATGTCAGCTAATTGAATTTTCTCTCTTCGACTTGACATGGATTTATGCACTAATGCAGTTTTGCCTATGCTGTAATCAAATTTCTGTCTAACCCTGTTCCCCCATTTCATCCTTCACTTCCCCGCACTTCTGTTTGTATTCTGTGGCAAGTTTTTGTGTGGGGTGGAACTAGCACTCAAAAAGCTGTTGACTGTCAAATTGTGAACTGATGCTTAGAAATGAATTTTAATGGGTTGCGAGAAGTTTTAAAAGCCATAAAAAGCAATAAAGTACCCACTTTTTAGTTGTCTCGAGATGTTTTATAAATGTCATGCTTGCTATACGTGAAAATAAATATTTTACTTTTAATATTAATGGATAAGATCTTAAATACATATTGCAAGTTGAGTGTCTTTCCAATGTTTTTCTGTTTTCATTTAATCAGTAATAATTTATCTTCAGAAAGTCTTTTAGATTTAAAGAGAACGTGATATAACTTTGTTAAAGGACTTTCCATAAAATATCTTCAAGTACTATCTATACTTTCTAGTCAAATATTTATTGTGACTATGTACGAAGAATATAACAACATAATTTGGCTAGCAGCTATAAATAAAATGAAACTATTCTTTAGACACAAGTTTATATGAAGTTTATATATTATAAAGATACAAATCTTGTAGATGCCAGACCGGACTTAGATAGCTTTAAATATGCATTCAATTATGGCTTAAAGTAAACCAACCAACTGATTGACCATATTTCACATCATACAAAATTCATATTTGATGAGCCGCCTGCTTTTTGTGGCTTTCACTGATTGCATTGTTTCAAAAAATAATAATAAAATATAAAACAATTGTTTTTTTATATTTTACACTAGGCTGGGTGGAGTTTCGGCTTTTTATCAATGTCAGACGCTGGACAAACTTTTTAAATTGTCGTTTATCTTGTGGCTGCGGTTGCAGCTGCGTTTTCCATTCAGTTGTGATAATGCCACGAACTCGGATACTTTTTGATTGATTTTGTGGTTGTGTCTGTTGCCAAAGATTCGATAACGATAATGTTACCGAAACCAGTTACCAGTTACCAATATTATTCACAGCAGTTGCAGTTACGCATTTCTCGACCAGCAGCAAAAATAATGAAGATTTTTGGTTACGGGCAGAGTTATCGGGGGGTGGGAGGGGGGTTGTTTTTGTGGTTGGGCATTTTGTGGGATTTCGTAAATCAAGCAAATGCTAAAGTTGGTTGCAATTCAATTTGTGCGTAAACCCTCCTTCACTTGCCTAAAAGCATGTTACGCAAATTGTACACAATTATATTTGTTATGCTTACATACACCCCGCCCACACACACACACACACAGACAGACACAGACGCACCAGCTCACCCGCACGCAGCGATATCTGAAATGAGCATGAAATCTATCGAAACGTAACGAATTGTATCGAACGTGCCTAACTGTTAATGCGGTTATAATACGCCAGCGGATTATCATTGATTATGGATACGATTGTGCGTGCATGTGTGTCTACGAGTGTGTGTGTGTGTGTCTGGGGGGTGTGCCCGCTAAATAACAGAGAACGGCAACTGAATTCGCGCGGGGAGCATAAAACTTTGTCCTGCGCATTTGGTGTCGAGTGCGGAGCATAGACATAATTTCAATTTTCATTTGGTATTAATATCTGTGTGTGCGCTCGCAAATTGCCGCAATGTTGCCATGCCTGGCAACTGGGTCTCATTGGCAAAGTTTGGGGCTTGGCCCCGGTTATATATGACTGCAAAATGCGGTATTGGCAAAATCCCAGGAGCGCGCTTTAGTTGATAGCGGCAAATGGAAGGACAATGCTAGTTATAAGTATCTATTGCACAATTGGTTACGGGACTTGGGGTATAACCAAACACGTATGTGTGTGTGTGTATGTGCATCTGTGTGAGAGTTGTGATGTTTTGGCTATGCAAATTTATTGAAATGCTTCTGGGCCTGCACCAAATGGCTAAAGTTTTTGCAGCAATCAACCAAATGTTTGCAAAAAAACAGAACACTTAGTTTTTTGTGATTGAGTTTTGAGAGCATTTGAAAATTTATGGTTAGAAAAAATGCTATTCAAATACGATAGCATTAAAAAAAAGAAGTCAACATTTCATGAAAACAATTTCTAAAAAAAAATTAGATTGTGCAAATCTGTTGAAGTAAAATAAAAAAAATAATAATAATAATACAGATATTTTTTAATGTAAGCAATAAATAATAACATAACAATTGTAATAAGTCGACCTCCGAATTTTCAAGGCTAATTAACTCAAACTTTATGTTCAATAATAAATTATATAAAAAATATATTTTATTTCACTTTATTTACGTAATTATTTACAGTTATCAATAATAGCTTTATATATGTTGCGCATCAAAAACAATTTTTTCGTATATTTTTCAAATAACGTCAACAAATATCCACAAAAAAAAATTTAATTGGTAAAGCTATTAGTTTACAATTTAAAGTCAGCTTTCGCACAAACAAAATTTAGCTTACTACCAGTTTTTCTCTTAATTTCAATGCCATTAACGTTAATTTGGATCTCTAATTGGATTTCAAATATAATTAAAAATCAAAAATTTCTTTGGCGTCCTTCGTTACTCACAATCTTTTCATTTTCTTTTTCTTCTCAATTTTCTCTCGAACGCTAATTTTGGCAGCCTATAAAATTTGCACACAAATGGCTTTTAATTAAAAATAAATACAATTTTAATCAATGCCACTGTCCAAAATTTCAGGCAGCTGCCCAATTTACAATGCAAATCAAATAAAAATTGGGGGAAAAAGGTGCATAAAAAAAAATTCAATCCCACACGCTGACAAGAGACCATTAAATAAACCAATCAAAGTCCAAACTTGGCCCAAACAAGAAAAAAAAAGCTCGAATTTCATAACAGGCACATAAAATGCGGTCGCGGCGTTGGCCAAATGCAAAATACAAACAGATTGTGTTCTTTTTGCGGCTAACGGAGCTGGCAACATGAAGGTGGCCACTTCCGGCCAAGATGGCCACCGACTGTGCCACCCCCATCCCCCATCCACCAGTCTGTGTCCCGTTTCTGGCCTGTGCGCTGTTGCGTGCTTAATTAAATGATCATCATTTGCGCGCAATCAACGCACAAATAAATTTTCGGTCTAGCTATCCCTAACTCCCCCCAACTCCGCCCGCCATTTAAATGTGGCTCCTACGTCTCTGCACGGTTTTGTATGGCCTAACCCAGGGCGCTTTTGCGTAGTTTTGTTTGTTTGGCTGGTTTCCGCTTGAAATTATACGGCCGTTGTTGCTGTTGTTGTTCTTGTTGTTGCTGCTTGCTACTGTTTTTCTTGTTGTTCTTGTCTTAATTAATTCCTAATTTCGCTCCAGACAACATTCGCTTTGACTCCTTTTTCAGCTGCGCATCTTTAATTGAAAATTTTTCTTCAGAGACGTTACGGCCACGTCCAAAGTATTCATGGCCATTTTGCCTGCTTATACACTTGCAGTGGGTATTATGCGTTTGGTTTTTAAGTTTGTAATAATATATTCCTTATTTTTTCTTGATTCTTTAATAAAAAATTTTATTCTTTTTGCTACAGACATTACAAATAACAAAAAAAAATACTTTTATATAAATATTTTGCCAAATTAAACAATGTTTACATTTAATAGTTTTCTAACATCTATCCATTTTGGATAATTATATAGTATTAAGAATAATTTTTTACAATTTTGAAAACCTTTTTTCTAACTATTCATATTGCTATAATAATATATAATAATTTTCTTTTGTGGCTTTTTTTGGCATTTACAAGACATTCACATGCTCTGCCCCAGAAGGGTATTTAAATTTCGGCACTCTGAAGTCCACGCATTCTTCTTACTGTTATCTTCGTTTATAGCCAACAGTCGTCTGGACCTGGCTGTTGCCGCCAGCTGTTTGGGCATTTGACAGTCGCTTTTCATTCATTTGCATATTGCTTTCGCACTTCGCTTTGTTATTGCTTTGTTTATGATTTCGTATTACGCTGCTTTATGGCCGCACTTTCAATTGTTACGCATAAATTTGATTACATTTCGGCTTTTGGACCGGCTTACACGACCGCCCAACTGGCTGTCAATTAGCGGAGCTTTATGGCCAAGACGAGCGAGCCTCAAAATTAAAATTTAATGCAGCTGCTGCAATTGGACACACTCCAGCTATTCAATTACACACACACGCACGGTAATTTACTCAGCCCAACCTCAAAGCAATCCACCTTTATTAGCCATTAATATTTATGTCGTGACCCCGCCCCAAACAGCCGACACATTGCGTATACGCCTCATTGGCTATGATTTCAATCAAATATTTAATTACAATTTTCATAACAAATGCGCCTGCATTTCGGATCTGTTTTGCATTAATTCCTAATGCAGCTGTCTCTCTGCTTTTGCAATTTGGATCGAGGAATGGGGGGAATTACGATACCAGCTACCATAAATATCATTTAAATTGCGTTTATCCACAACATTTGCGGGTCGTTTAATATGCCATAATTTAATTCAATTTTTATCCAACGCATAATTGCATTTCAAGCAGCTGCAGCAAAAATGTGCAAATGTCATCGAGTCAACTGCATGCGAAAGCCATCAGATTGAATTTAAACACACGCACACACAAGCACTCGCACATGTACACAGCAAGCTTATTAAGTGCCTTTGGACAGTTTTTAGTTAGCTGAATGAGCAATTAACCCAAATTCAAATGAAATTAACTTCACATGCAGCAGGTGCGATAATACGAAAATAACGATAGATCAATAACTAGCAGCTAGTTTGAAGCATTTAGGTCATGGCTTAATTGAATCTGCTTTTGAAAGAAATCAAATAAATAACAAACTAAGCTCAAATTCATAAAATCTTAAAATGAAATTGATTAAAGGCTTAAATCTAAGCTGGCTTATAATATTATATATATTTATTTGAAAATTTATAGTCTGTCAACTGTCCAGACAAAGTAAGCTAATATTTTAGTATAAGTGCCACTATTGGCTAATCTGATTGCCATTTAAGCAATAATAACATTTGCTTAACTAAAAAGCTGAAGCAGTCGAGAACGATTTCTTCCATCGCATATCCAGTTCCATATTATTTTATCTATTCTTATATGTTTTCTTAAGCGTCGAGGCGCTTTCGTAACTAGACCCACGGGTGTGATAAGCGCACACATAAACAAATTCACACCCACACACAAGTACACACACACACCTTGTTGCCTAGTTAGAAATCTAAGACCGACTTTGGCTTCGCATTCATACGAAATGGCTGCCAATAAAAATTAAAACAAAAACATAAATTTTAAGTGCCACAAAAAACGTGGCAGGCAAAAACAAAAAATAACAACAAAACAGAAAAAATTGTTTTTAAGCTAATTCGTGCAGCTTTATTTAACACAAGGGGAGCCGACAAACAAAAAGGGCGGCAATGACAAAAAAAAAGAAAGAAAAGTAAAATGAAATTTAGAAAAGCAGCCAGAAGAAAACAACAGCAAGTACAACAGCACGCAAAACAAGTCATAAAGATAAAGGAAATTTATGGCTAAGCATTGTGCGAAGCCTTGGCCACAAAAACAACTCCAATGAAGCTGTACGAACTGAAATTAGGTTAACGATATTTCACTCTCGGCTGCTGTCGCTGATGCTGCTGCAAATGCTCGAAAAACCATCTTCTCTAACTGCTGAATATGTTTAGACAACAACAACGTGTAAGAAAATATTTTAAATTTAAGTGGTTGGTTAAGAATTACCCTTTAGACAAATGCTAAATATTTTGCAAGATGTGCACACATATGATGTTTTTAAAAATATTTATTTTGTTGAAAAACTAATAGTTACTACAATTATAATTAAAAAAAAAATAAAAATGATAATCAACTCTTCTTGGCTCTAAGTTTCAATACACATGCAAAGAGAACATTATTTTTAAAAGAAAATAAATTATTTTTATTTTGTTATTTAATATAAATTAATAATCCAGCATGTAAATATTAGAATGTATATGCACCGTTTTTTGACACATTTTCTTTTTACAGGGTATAACAACAAGTACGTAAAGTGCGGACTATCTTTTATTTTTTGTTTTTTTTTTGTGCTGTTTGCCAGTTTACAGTTTAAAGTTGTGGAGAGTCCGAGACAAACTGTTCGCCATGCCAAATGTCGCTTTTATCGCTAAACGACGCCTAAGTGAGGCGCTTCAAATGCCGCCCAGCATCTCCCCCCGGGGCACATTAGTCGACGAAACGACATTGATATCCCTTTTGTTCTTTTTTTTTTTTTTGCTGTTTGCGTTTTGTTTGTTCAAAAGGTCCTTTTGTTTGGGCTACTAAGTGCTTGAGCCTTTTTGTGTTGGCTTTCCATTTCATTTTCGGGGAGCACTCTTTGCGGTTGCTCCCCAATTTGAAATTAAGAGAAAAGCCGCCAATAAATTTCTTAAAAATCTATTAAACTCTCGGCTCGGTTTTGCCTTTATTTAAAAAACAGAAAAAAGAAAGCAGCAAAAAACAAAAAATACAAAACATGAAATTAATTAAAATTAATTGCCGCAACATATTTGCCTTGCTGCGAGCTTTTCTCTTGCCTTTGTGCTGAATGCGGAATTTTCCAATCTTTGTGTTCGCTGCCCTCTGATTACATTTGTGTGTGTATATTGGTGTGTGTGTGTGTGTGTGTGTACAGCTCGTTATAAAAATATTTGTGCTTGCAACACAAAACACAGCAAAGCAAAAAAATAATTCAAGAAAAAAGAAATAACAGGAATAGGAACTTGAACTGATACAAGCTATAGAAACTGAAATATCAGGCAAAAGGTGCACTGGCTAAAGGCAGTGTGTGTGCTTGTCTGTGTGTGTGTGCCTTGACCCACTTGTAGGCGGTGGTCATATGTGTGTGGGTGGCTAACATGGTCCTTTGGACAAAGTTATTCGTAATCAAAGGTCAAGATAGGCAAACTGATGAAGTCCGCTCGTGTTGCCAGATTAAGTCGAGGTATGCTCTCCTGGAATGTACAATGGCAGTGTGCAAAACCTTTTTTTTTATTATAAATCTGCCTTCAAAATAAGAGGGCTGTTTTCAAAGTAAGTGGAAAACTACACAAATTGTATTACAGTTAAGTGAAAACAAAAAAACAATCAAAGGGGAAAAATCACAAGAAAAAGGCTAAGATCAGACAAGTAGTGACTTAAATTTATTTTTAGACCTTTTAGAGCAACTTCAATTCATTTAACTACAATTTATTAAAATACCTTTCTTTTGCGTATATCAAACAATATTTAAATACTCTCCAATTTTATACAACTTTTAGTTGTACGTACTTTATATCCTTTGGTTCAACTCCAACTCTCTCGGGGTAATCGATTTTTTTCGTCATCTTTATTAAAATGTTTCTTTGAGGCTGGCGCTGTTAACAAATTGTTAGTATTTCGTTCCCTTTTGCCGCTTGCGGTTTTTGCTTGCCGCTGCTGTCTATGTTTGCTTGAAATATTTTTTGCTTTTTGTTATTGAAAAATGAATTTTTGCAACGCTTTTGTTGGTTTGCGCAAGTTGCGGCTGCCTCAAATACTTTGTGTACCCTGTAGAAAGTAAATTGTAGGGTAGGGTTGCCCAATGTGATTTTTAAGAGCGAAAATCTTTACGCCTATAATATTTTAATAAAATTATATGATAAATTTTATCTTTATATATTTTTTATTTTTTATACTGATCGTGTACTTACTTAAATGAACTCAGATACTATAAGAGCTAGGATCAGAGAACTTTTAATGTGGATTTTTTTTAATATTTTATATTTACAAATGTATGATTCATGAAACTTTTAACATCACACAGTTTACTCTAACTATATGATGTCAGAAACTATGAGAATTACAACTAACAAAATTACTGTGTATTTTCATATCTTTATTATATTTAAGTAATATTTGTAAGCTTTATATCCGGTCACTACAGACAAACGGATTAGTTCAAATAAACGTAGTTAGGGTATCTATTAGTCTACTTATTAGAAGCTAAGCCTGCAAACCTTGTGTTTAGGTTTCCATTGAACTTGACTGGTTGCAGGGCAACTTCCAGTCGAATACACTCAACTTTATTAAGCCTCCAGTTTTCTTTTATGTTGTTTGTTGTTTTTTTTTTCGTTTTTTTAGTTGCTAGTTGCCCCTTTTTTATGTGCTTGTTTATATTTAGTTTTGGTGCAACTTTTATGCGGCTGCTGCTAGTGCTGGGGTCAAAACTTTGTGCCCGAAGCTCGAGGATTTTTGGGCGCTTAAATTGCCAAATAGTTGCCATACTTCGATTGGGCATGGAGTAAAGCAATTTCCATTTGCGAGCCAAACATTTAAACAGCCGTAAAAATTGTTGGGGGAAAAACTCATTTAACCCTTAGTTGCAGCATGCAATGTGGGCGAGTTCTGGGATTGGGGAGATCGGGTTTTTGTTTGGGATTGGGGCTGAGTTTTGTGCACCTGCAGTTCAAAATTCAGAGCGTCGTCGTCTAGCATGTCTAACATTCTGTTTGCATTGCGATTCCTTTACGGTCTGCTGGGCAACAACATGCCATGCCAAAGAGCAACAACAACAACAATGGCAACAGCAGCAACAACAAATACTAGAAAAATCTGCAGTTGTTGACGTGCTTACATTGTTGCTGTTGCTGTTGCTGCTGCGACTGCATAAATATGCTAAAAATGTAAATACTGTACAAAAATATTGCACAACCAAGCACATACACCTTTACACACACACTCGCACAATATACAGTTACATGCACTTGAAATTTGCTAGCGAATTTCATTTTCATTTCAATTGGCCACACGCCGTATGCGTAATATTTTCCATATATGTACATATATTTCTATCGCATATTGATGCTGCCCGTCTGCCATATGCAAATTGAGTGCAATTTTAATGCAATTTGGCTTGGTCAAGCGGCATTTTAATTAAAACCGATCTGGCAAATAACTTAAATAAAAAATTAACTGGCAAAAATGCTGCACAGCGTCAAGATTAAATATGCTGCAAATAAAACATTAAGATGACCAACAAAATGAATGAATGAATGACTGTATAAGAATTTTTATTACAGTTAAAAGCAATTTGTAGG
The DNA here is from genome assembly GCA_035043915.1 of Drosophila paramelanica. Lineage (NCBI taxonomy): Eukaryota > Metazoa > Arthropoda > Insecta > Diptera > Drosophilidae > Drosophila > Drosophila paramelanica. The sequence continues at coordinate 5,906,803 of JAWNMO010000674.1, read as the reverse complement.
TAAACATAAGAGTCTGTTTGTGTGCGTCTAGTTAGTGCCTTTTCTTTGTATGCGTATGTGTCTCGAGGGCGCATCGTGTAAAAAAAGTTTTTTCTAGACCTTAGTAAAATAAGCGCTCATTGCGTATGTGTGAGTGTGTGTGTGTGTATTGCACACAGACGCTGACAGTTTACATGGCAGCAAAGTTTCAAGAGTTTAGCCAACAAAACTGCCAAAGGAATTACACACAGTGGGAGCAAAAAGCCAAAAAGCGCCGCGCGGTCGCCTGATTACAAAAAACTTTAGCTTGTTTTCTCAGCTCAGGTACGTCAACTTCTGTAACTTTGATTAAAAATTCCACTAATAAACAAACAACACGCAAACAAACAAATAAACAGTGAAACGGCATTTCCCTTACCATTGGACGTGGCTCCACCTAGCGCTGACAATGTGCAAACACACACATGAATGTCGTGTGTCGAGATGATTGCGTGACAAAATATTGGCTAATTGTGGGAAATTTAGTATATATATACTGTCGAGGCTAAGTGCGACAGATTAGCAACGTTTTAACGGACAATAAATATGTGGCAAATGGTTCAGATTACATTTTAACTTTCAAATCAGATTAGTTAAACAAACTGACGGTGATTTTATTTTGATAATTCGCTAAATATTTACCTTCAACAATTAAATTTAAGGTTTTCAATTATGCAAATAAATTACTTTTATTGAATTACTTAATTTCTTACTCTTATTGCTTAGAATTACTTCATTTTCTATAATAAACATTACATTTAAAATAAATAAAATAAAATAAAAAAAACATGATTTACATCATTCACTTCAAGTCTTCTTAAATATTTCCCTCACGACTCACGTTGCCATCTCTAGCTGGTTACCTGAAGATGCTACCAAAACTTTGGGGACGCTCAATAAACATTGCGTTTAACAAAACTTTGTTTTTATATATATGCAATTTTTTTTTGTAGTTGCTCTTTGCACTGCACTTGTGGGAGCGACTGTGTTTGTGAGTGGGAGTGAGTGTGTGTGTGTGTGGGTGTGTGTGTACCGCCATTTTGTTGTGTAAACTTATTCCATGTTGAGTGGGTGGTGTTGAGAGTTTGCGGCGCTGCTGTTGCAGCCATTTTGTAAATTTTATGTGTATTATATTTGCAAATTTTCGTTGTTTATTTATGCGCGAGAGCGCATTGCACACACCAGACACACACAATCACACACGCATAAACACACACACTCACAAATGGAGCCTTACTGAATTTTGGCCTGTTTGCTTGTGTGTGGGCTAGTGTGTGTGTGTGTGTGTGCATAATGTACAAGCTTTTGTTGAACTTTGTACTTTAATTGCAATTGCATTTTAAGCCAAAAGCATTTGCGATGTGGAGTTAAACAATGCAACCAATTTATTAATTAAATAAATGCTAATTAGGGCGGAGCACACGCCCACTGAGCGCTGCCTGTGACTGCTACTCCTCGCTTACTAATTGCATATTTAATGTATTTCAGTACGCCGCTTGACTTATTGATTGCTTTACAGTTTGTGCTCATCGTGGCCCTGTTTTTGATGCCCAGTGAATTTATTTATTGAAAAAGGGATAGAAAATATATTTTAAAAGAAAAAAAGAAAAATTTAATATTCATTGATTTAAAAATCATAATTTAATATCTATTATAAATGTATTTATATTACTATAAATTATTTTATATTATATTCAAAGTCTTCATGAATATGAAAATGGAATACCCAGGAAAATATGTTGCATATTATTTGTATGTTCAATCATGTTCACGTGGTATCTGTCAGTTGATCACTCTCGCTTGCTAACGTTTGTGTCCTGTTTATGCTGCAGTTGCTCTAGTTATTTCACACAGCTATAGTTATGGCTTCCTAGTTTCATATGCTAATTAATTTCACTTCATTCCACGATCTGTGGCATGCAAAATCAAAATCAAAATCGAAATCAAAATCAAAATCACTTTTACAACAGAGGCTGCAAAATGGCTGCCGTAAATTGATGCGGCTTGCATCGATGCAGGTTGATTGCATTTGCATTGTTCACAATTCAATGGTCGACCAACAACCGATTGCATTGATTGAGAAAATAGACGTAAATAACATGTGCTTTCCATCAAGTTTTCAGCTGCGCTTTGCTTCATTTTTCCCTTAGTTTGTGAGCCTGTGGCATTTGGTGTTTGTTCGTTATATTGGGTTTTAATTGTGCAGTTGAGAAGAGCAAAAATAATTTGTTTATATGATAAACTATAAATTATTAAACATAAATAATATGAATTAAGCAGTTTTACGGTTTATTTTGTTAGCAAACCGCTTTTAATGCTGCAGTAGACCCAAGTTTTAGTTTCAATTCATGTTAATCAACAGCGCAGAAACTTAAATTTTCTGAGTATAATTTTATAAAATTAAAAAAAAATTTTTTCAATTTTTTTTTAATTTCTTTTTTTACTTTTACTTTTTTTTTTTAATTTTAAGAAGTTCTTGATTTCGCCTTTTTATTACATTCTTTATTTTGGGCCTACTTTTGAAATCAATTGATTTTGAAAAATATGTTTGATAACATTTCTCGGCTTGACTTTCAGCCCAGTGAATTGTAAATTGTACTCGACTGTCATTTGGCTTTCATGCAAGACATTTAGCATTACTTAAGTGCCAAGCACACACACACAAATACACTCATCACACACTTTGTGAAGTGTGTGCACATACACTCGCGCACTCGCACATTTATTATATTATGAATGTCTGGCACATACTCACACTTGATACTTGAATTGTGCTCACTATTCGAATTGCTGTCTGCAATTTGCTAACATTTTCGTGCTGAGACGCAGCAGCTGACATGAAAAGTAAGAAAAGCATTTTCCATCAACACCACTCCCGCCCCGCCACTGTGAGTACCCATTTCGAGTCACTCAAGTGCTGAACATCTTGAGAGGCTCCACAAGGCAATACATCAATCGATGCGTTACTTTAGCAACTTCGTTCACTTTATATATATATATACATATATATGTGTGTATATTGTGCGTTTTATTTGTTTTACAATTTTGTTCAATTATTTTAATGCAACAAATGTGTTGACTGTTACAGCACGTACAACAAATTCGACTCGAAGGAATTTGCGAGTTGGAGGCCAAAGTATTTTTATGACTTTTACTTTTGCCAATTTACGACAAACACACACACTCACACACTCACACACACACACCCCCATAACTGTGTCACTGGGTAGAACGGAAGATTGAGCATGTGGCGAGTGGGCGCTGGCACGTTGCAATCTGTGAGAGACGTCACCGAGTTGCCACAAGAAATCAATCAAAAATGCCGCAACACAAAAAAAAAAACAAAAAGAAAAGAAAATGAAAAAAAAAAGGAACAAAAGGCGCAGCGCACGCGATGCTCATCAATTTGTGTGTCGTTGGAGCATGTCCTTGCATAAGTTCTCTTCATATATGCTGATACCTTTACCTATATGTATGTGTGTGTGTGTGTGTGTATGTGCTTGTGTCTGTGTCCGACTGTCTGTCTATCCGCCTTTACCCCTGGCTTTTGTGTTTGCTTAGTGCAGTGCAAACAAAGGACAATGCCGTGACGTGCCCTGTAACTGTGAGCTGCCTCAGCTGCAGTCAACTGTCATTGCATCCCCGGCCAACCCTGCCCTCCCACCCCACCTCTCCTCTGTCGCTTGTCCTGCTTCTAAGCTTGTTGTTATTGCTGCGAGCTTTGCCTTTGCAGCCAACACGACTGACACACTTTTCATGCTACAATAAGCCATTATAATGAATGTAACCAGAGAGTAAGCCAAAATACTAACACAATCACACACCCACACATAAACACACACAGACTAACACGTACAGCAATTTTTTTTTAAGGCAATAGACAACAGCTAGCCGCAAAAATTGTGAAAATAGTCAGCTGCAACACATTTGTTCATGACTTCGTAATGCCCTTTATTTTTAATGCCGTTATCCCAAACCAATTTTCATCTATCAAACAACAGCAGCAAAACAACAACAACAAAATATTTTTTTTTTTTCGAAAATTACGAAATAATTCGCAGCAGAGATATGTTTTTCTCTGACACATCATTGGGCTAAGATACAAACTGGCGAAAAATTTCTTGATAAACTGCAAAATAACATTTTTCTTAACAAGAATTTTTATTGATAATTAGTAAAAAGTAGTATATAGTATATGCCAAATGATAAAATAGTTAAAAAAAAAGTATGGTCAATAATTGTGAATGTCAAAATCTTCTAAAAATATAATTTCAATAACATTTATTATTTATATTATATTTGTTTTAATTCTACAGATAGTTGTTTAATCCTATTTGTTATATTGTTTATCATAGTGGTTTGTCTTTTAGCTATTATTGAATAAGGTATTCACTTCCCTTCCAGAATACCTGAATTTAAACATGCATTATCTTCAAGTTTATCTTCAAGTTTATCTTCAACCTTGTTCATAGGATAACATTTACATGGCTCAAGATAAGCATCATTGAATACACACACACACACACACACACACACAGAAGCACACACCTTAAGGGGAAACCACTTGTATCATGACTCTGGCTATTATTATTTACAACTTGGTTCTAGCCACATGGCTTCTGGGCACAAGGAGCTCAAATAATTGGCCTAGACGTGCACCTACAATGGCCCAAATCACATGTGGGCCATAAGACAAATGGCAGCTAGGCATAAGGACAAAACTAGGCGGTTAGTTGGACAGTTAGATGGATAGTTGGACGGATAGACAGATAGATAGATTGGATGGATGGACCAAAAGGGGCTTAGCCAACCCTCATTTGTCACGTGATTTTATAAACTGCAAATCTAAGACAGAAGGCTGTTGATGATGTTATTGTTGTTGTTGTTGTTGCTATTGTTGCCTTGTTATGTTGCTGGTCAATTTCGTTTGTAATCCCTTTGAGCTTGCACGCACACGCACACAAACAAACAGACACACACACACACACATGCCAATGGGCGGACTGAAGTGACAACTCTAATGCCAGCTTGTTTGTTTGCCTACATAATTGCCCTAGTTGATGGCTTTTTGGGTCTGTGCGGGTGTTGGCGGTGCGGCGGTGCGGGTGGTGCGGGTGGTGCTTCGTCTCATTTGCCTAAATGCCGCATTGTTGGTCTTAGCTTTAGAGCTGGCCTAAGCCTGACATGTGCTTTTATGTTTAGGTTGTTAGCCCCACACGCATTAATTATAAAAGACATGGGCTTCGGCCAAGCCACAAAACTGCAGTTGGCATCGCCCAAACACTTGCACAAACAGTTTCCGGCTTCCAGTTTCGCATCTCTTTTTGGCCATTAAAGTAATGGCCAAATTTCATTTGCCAGCTAACTTGCTCTGACTGCGGCTGCCCACATGCTTAAGTTGCCTGCCAATTTGCCACGTTCTAGAGAGCTTTAGCAAAAAACATAAAAATGATACTATTATTGCTTAGCACGAAATAAGAAGAAGAAGCAGAGACCTGGGTTAGCACATCAGAAACGTCAGAAAGTTGACATTTCATCAGTGCAACTACTGCAGTCGGTTTATGTTGCAGCACTGCGAAATGCTGCAGCAAATATGACTTGAAATTTCCATTAAGAGACTGTGCCTAAAACTCTCTAATCCCACCCTCCTTTCCTCCCTGAGTGCACGAAAATTTTAACATCTATATTTCTAAACTCGTGCACAAAGTGAAAAGAGTATATTTGATGTCACAATTGCTTCCACTATTTAAAAATATTGATAATTTTTAAGTTGAACATCTTTCAATTAAAAACAAGAATAATAAAATATTGCGCCATTAAAAAAATTATATCAAATTTTAAGTTCTAAAAAGTATTTTAACATATTTATATTATTGCTTTATTAGTTACAGGGCATCCCACAGTCGCGCTCTCTTTCAACAAAAACAACTTTTTTTTTCGCCATTTAAACATTTTGCATATGCGGCGTATGCGTAATGCGCACAAAGGTCCTTTGAAGCACGGCTCTTGGGTAACACGCACACACATGTTAACACACACACACACACACACATTGCTTGAGTTCTTGACATTTATCGGGTGACGGCGAGGGTTGGAGATAGCAGAGGAGCGAGAATATCTGAATTCTCGTATATGTGACAATGTCGCAGATTTCCAAATGCAGCGCACGAGTTTTGCATTTCAAATGGCTGCTGCAAGGATTTCTGATTGTGTGTTTCTGATGCTGACTTACTCATTCGCTCGTCCTACCGCCTTACCTCGCCTCAACTCATTCACTTTATGCTTTAAAATTTAATTTGCTGCTTAAATTGGTTTCTGTGTGCTCGACTGTTGCATTATGTAGCTGGCATATATTGCGCATACGCATCGTTGGCCAATAAAATTAGCAAAATGCAAACATTTATACAGAATGAAAGCGATATTTTGATTCGAGTATCTGTGCGAATGAATGTGCATATGTCTAACAACTGTTGTTTGTGTAAGCTATAAAAATATACACATAAATCTATATAACACGCATACGCCAGGTGTGCACACACTTCTATGTTATGTATTTATAGCGTGCCGCTCAGATTTCGCTCTGTTTGTGTGTGATTGTGTGTGTGTGTGTGTGCTTATGCCAACTGACAAGCCAATTAAAATTGACATACATAATTAAGTGAAATTGCGGCGCGCACAAAAGGACTTCAAATATTAAGTGGGCAGGTGCATGAATTTTTAATTAGCATTGAATTCAATTTATTACTTATTTCATACCAGCATCTTTTTGATAGTCCCCCGGTGTTGTTTATTTGCTCTGCACTATAGTTATTTAAAAATAATTAATTATGAGCATTGTGAAGCAGCTTAAGCAAGATTAAAGCGTTGAGGATTTAAATGAAAGCCAACTGCGTTTTTTGTATTACATAAGTCACGATTATCAAGTAAGATTTTGTTATGACATTAAACAAAAAGTTCTTTATTTTGTTTATTAAGTAATAATAATATTTACCATATACAAAATATGTAATTAACTTGGTACTATGAATGGACACATGTCAGACTGATATATTTTAAAATTATTAAATTAAAACAATATTTACAGAATGTTTGATATGCTAAAAACCAGTTCATGGTTTAAGGACACTGTAAATAATACAGTGAGAAGCATATGTCATATTTTCTTTCAAACAAAAAAATATTCTTAAAGAGCGATAAAAAAAAAACAGTTCATCGTCAGTTTAATAATAAAAATATACCCAAACGTTAGCCAAAAATTCATTGAAAATTGAACAGAAATTCTACAGCTGCAGCATATTATGTATTCGTTTATTTGTTCAACTTGTCTAGTCAAACACCTGAGTTTTCATATTTCTATAAATACAAATTCGTGTGTCAAAAATGAATATCGTATTTCATGGCCAGCAGCTCAAAGAGAACAAAGAATTCAAGCACCAACTGTTTCTCATGCATCCAAATTGCAAACGCAATAAATTCAACAGTCAGGCGCACAGAGTATGCATATATGTATGTACATAAATACGGTGAATATCTGCTCTGACATTTCATTCATTTGGCTGATCTGCTGCTGGCTCATCTCAGTCACGGGGCACACGTGCTGACAGCGACGCATCCCGAATGCATCTTTGACCAGCTTTATCATATTGCACATGCCATGGTAATTCCTTTGCTTTTGTTCATTTTTATTTTGCCTGGTTGAGCTTTGTGCTTAATGCCATGCTATTAAAAACAAATTTATTACCTATAATTAAAATTCGTGCCAAGCTAAAAAAATAAAAAAAACAAAAACGAAAAAAATGCCAAGTAAAAATACTTCACAATTTTTGCGGAAATTGTTGGAAATCGAGCGTGACAGGCGCGCAAAAAGTACGCGTAATTCATTTTTGCACAGCTTAAATGAAATTGCATGAAAGTGATGATGATGATCATGATGATGATAGCCAAAGTGTGTCAGCTGTGCATCAGCGTTTCAGCAAAGTGAACAAATGTGTGTCATATAGCCGCTCGTTTATTAATACCTGACTTTCAGGCGTGCTAAAAAGTCGCGGCCCCAAACAAATTTCTGTGCCAATCAAATAGCCGCACAGCCGGCACTGACGGGGCCAACTGTCCGGATGACTCATGCCAGGGCAGTTCCACGGAAAATGACTTTTAAATTGTTCACACTAAATGAAAATCTATTTGTCATTTTTCTCAGTGACATAAAAGTTGAAAACAATAATGTATCTGTTGAGATGCTGAAATTATGAGGTTTTTTTTAAATATTTCTATATTTTATAATATGACGAATCTTTGTTGAGCTCAATAAATGAAATAATAATGTATTAAATAATATAAAAAACTTTTCTAGATTTTGTTGTAAAATTTAACCAGCTAAAAACATTTTCTATTGTATACTTAATTAAGTTCAATCAGATATTATCGCAAACTTATTTATTGAACAGCCCACCTAAAAATTGTTGGCTCTGCGCCAAATTGCATTTGCATTTTTTTAGCATTTACTTATTTATTTCGGTTTTTTTTTTGTTGTTTGGTTTTTATTTTTGTTGTCAATTTAGTAAATTTGCATTGTTTGCTGTGAGCGATTTTCAATTATGATATGGCAATGGAACTGATTCGATTTCGGTACCTAGCCAGCTACCCGGCTGCCTCGACAGCGCTTCCGCCCACGCACAATGCGGCGTATGCGCAATATAGTTTCATGGCGGGGCAAAGTGTAATTTATGGGCCATACGTGGCGCGCATTTATTACGTGGCCAGCGGTGCACGGAGCAGCAGCCGTGTCAGGTTTTGGCTTTTAATGTGCATAATTAAGCATTAATTACACTCACGTCCTTTTCCCATAGCCTTACGTTCGCTTTCGCTGCGCTACTCTCACCTACACACTCTTTCTCTCCCTCTCTCTCTCATTCTCATTCAGTTACTCGTTTTGTTTTTTTCATTGTTTGTTTTTGCAGCGCGTATTTATCTCTCGCCTAGTGACCACAGATCTATTTGCTCCTTACCTCTCTCTCTCTGTCTCTTTCTCTCCGTCTCGCTGTGGTCATTTAAACGTCCATTTGACCAACCTGCCCACCACCCACCTCAGCTACCGCATTGGCAAACAATTCCACAATTTAAGCATTTAATTGCAAATTTATTATGCTTATTTTGTGGGCAACACAATGACCATTTCATAATTGATTGAGCTGCTGCCCATATTGGCCCAAAAGCGAAAGTGGCCATAAGCCTCAACCAGAAAACCCGCAACCCCTGGCATCAAACAACTGACAGATGTGCATTTGTCATGACATAATGACCTCTATACGCTTGAAACATTATTGAGCGATAAATTTATAGATAGCTTAAATGATACAATGCGAAATAATGTCAAATGATACCTTAAAATGCGTATTATGGAAAGATGTGTGAAAATAACTTTATACAGAAAATTATACAAGTTTATTTAGGTTCAGAGTAAGCAAAGCTCAACTTGCTTATTGTATTCCCAAAGGCTGGGCAAAAGCTGCAAATTTAGTGCGGCTTCAAAAGTCGTTTGCGAGCCAAATAAAAGGGTAAATAAATTCAGGGTAAAACTCAGATTATTTGTATCCAGATTGTTTGCTTTTAAAAATTATTTAACATTATTTTCTTTATTTCAAAAATGTTTTATAAAAATAATAGTAAATATTGTTTTTTTTTACGATCTACCTAAAAAGTCAATCTGTATCTTTTTAAGATTAAATAAAAATAAATTCTTATGTACATTCAAAAGTAACCAGAGCAAATTAAAACAAAATTTTTTTTTATTATTTCTTAGCCATTATTTGTTATACCTTCACAGATTATGTAAATCCTTTCAGTATACTCCAGTAAAAAGTTTTTGTGTGAATATTAGTTTCGTCTCTGTTCCCATTCAGACCATATTTTCAGTTTGTTTTTTGTGTTACCTCATACTCAATGCTATTCATGACCAGCTTATTATTGTTTTGCACTACTTTTGGCCAGGTTTTTCTTGCAATTTCATTCTCGACCGGCCAATGCTTGCTATTATTTTTGTATATTTTTTCCTTATATTTTTTCATTATTTTTCTAGGCTCTTATTCTTTCTTCATATTTCCTTGACTTTCTGTTTCTTTTTCTCTTTGAAACAAAAGTCATTTGTGATGCCCATTGCCACAAGTAATTTAAAATGTTTCGCTCCAATTCGCCTTCAGGCAGTGCGATGTCTTTTTTTAATGCTGTTTTTTTATTCTGTTCTTGCCTCAACGAAATTGTCACACGCTGCCGCAGTTGCTGTGGCATCATTCGCCGCCCGCCCACTGCCGCACAACCACGCCCACTTTGACACATTCGCTGCAGCGCCTTTGAAGTTACATCCAAGTACTGCTGCTGCTCTTGGCTGCGGTTTTCCGTCCGTTTTCATCTAGGTTTTCTTGTCTCGCCTTACGTGGCTGCCTCTTTCTATTTCCATCTCGCTCACCCGCTGTCGCTAGGCTTTTATTTGTCTTCAATTAACATTGCAACATGCCACTTGTGCCACATTTCTTTTGCTTTTTTTCTGCTTTTTTTTTTTTTGTGCCTTGTCTTGTTTCATTGGATTTTGTTTTTATTTATTTTTGAGATATTTTCTTTACGTTTGGTTTTTGCCTTTTCAATGGCTCCCACTGTATGTCAGCTTATTTATTAGTTTTATTTTGCCTTTTCCCTCTCCCCTCTCTAATTCTCTCGTTCTTACTTATTTTTCATTTACAAGTTTTTTCCCTCTTTACTTTGTTTTGACAACGCTTCGGCTAATGAAAGCGCCAACTACAAAGCATATTTTTGCCTTTTCAACTTTTGCGCTTTTATGCAATGCCGCCAGCTAGTTGTCCCGATGGGGAGGTTGAGAGGCGCCCAACCTGTTCTGAAACTGTGTCAAATGCAATATTATTATTTATGCTTTGGCGTTTTATTTTGCTCCTTCGCTGTTTTTCTCTCTTTGGTTTATTTGCCTTGCACTTTGTGTAATTGACAAGTTTGTTGCATACTTTTGGGTCGCTTGCCAATAATTGCAAATGGGTCTTTGCTCGGGCTTTCCAATTGGCTCTGCTAAAAGTTTTGCCGTGGATTTCCGTTGCCATCAAAGCAATTGAAATTGAAAGATGTTGACGGCTTATACACAAGTCCATTTTTTATGGTCTTAATTAACTAGAGCACAGCTCAAGTTTTTCTCGACAGTTACGAGGGTGTTCTCGCAAAAGCCTTTGTACATAAAAAGTTGAACATTCTGTTAGCTGTACAAAGCAAGAAGCAATAGAAAATATTCAATTTGTGTTTCAGATGTACAAACAGTTTTTGTGTTAAAAAGTTTGATGCGTGAACCATTTTATGATTTTAATTAAGAATCCGAAAAGCTTCGTTATGGATATGAAGTGAGAAGCGAAAAGGAAAAATAAAATACTACTTCTAGCTTAACTTCTCTCTAATCCGTTGCTTATCTTATATTACTATATAGGGTCCCGCTTTACCGCTATTATATCTTTTCAACACTTTTTTTTAGTAATTTTAATAAATCAAGCAATTGTTTAAGATGGTTTTAATTTAATATAGTTTTTTTCTCTTGCTAATAGTTTTCAGTTGAGATATTACTATACTTATTAGTAGAGGTTAAACTTTTTGCCACTGCTTAAGGCCTTCAAGATAAATTATGGTATTGCTTCTCTAAACGCTTCTTTCACACATTTTTATATTGGTTAGGTTTTTACGATGATTAAAGCCACTTTTCTGTGAATTTATTGTTACTTCTTAAACCGCTTCTCTCTTCTTTCAATAGAAAACCTATCCAAAACTTTTATTGTGCTACAATTCTTGATAAACATTCCGTTATTATGTCTCCAATTATATTCTGTGAAGTTTATAAGCATAAGCATCATGACAGTAATTTCTAACAGTACTTATTAACACCTGAGTTAAAAGATGCCACACTGTGCTTTGCTAATGACTCACTTGAACATGGTGTCGCACCCAGATGAACACATGAGCCGCTAATGCAGCTAAAAACGCAATCAGCGCCACACGTTGCGTATACTTAATCTGATATTTAAGCGGACAGCAAACGAAAACAGCTGACGGCAGCGCTTAAAACGAGTGTCGAGTGCCGCGTGTGGGTTGCAATGCAAATGTTTGCGCAATTTGCAGCAATTGTTTTTTTTTTTTAAAGCGCATTAAATGTAAATGACTCACCACCCTCTCTCTCCCCCTCTGTCTCTCTCTCTCTCTCAGGTCGCACGCACAATGCCAACTATGCGCTTTATCACAACGGACAACCGGCAACGCCGGGCGTTAAACAGTTCGCCGAGACGGGCAAAACGGAGCTGCTGGACAGCAATGCCGGCGAACAGCAGCAGCAACAGATGCAGGCACAGAACTCGTTGACGGCATCATCAACAGGAGCAGCGCCGACATTGGCCGAGCGCAGCGTGTTTGATGAGTTCAGTCTGCCGGCGATACAATTGGGCGCGGGGCGAAGTGAGGCGAAGTTGTTTGTGGACAGCAATCACAGTTTGGTGTCGCTAATGACGCGGATTGTGCCATCGCCGGATTGGTTTATAGGCGTCGACTCGTTCGAGGTGAGCAGAACAACCGGAGAACACAAAATGGGAAATCAATCAATTTAACCCCACAAAAATCGTTTCATTTTGCAGCTTTGTGTGGGTGGGTCATGGATTGACACCGTTACCGTTGAACTGGATCCGCTCGATGCGGGCACCGACAACGGCTTCACCTTCACCGCACCCAACTGGCCAACAGCGCCGCAGGGCGTCATCTATCGGATCACCTCACGCTATCCAGCACATCCGGCGGGCAGTTTTTACTATCCAAAAAGCAAGCGATTGCCGCCCATCGCCACGTTTCAGTTTATCAAGGTAAGAACAAGCAGCTGGTGCTCTTAAAAAAAAGAAGCTTAAACAAGTTAATTAACTGCAAATTAGCAGTCAAAATGTTGCCCCCGTTTACAGCCCTAATGACTTTTCATGGGCGTCCTTCAAGCCCCGCAACCCGAAAAAGAAAAAAAAATAAAATCAAAGTGCTAATGAGCCATTAGCATTACAATGGCGTCAAACATGTGTAATGGCTTTGCGTGTGTGTGTGTGTGTGTGTGCTCGAGGGACCACAGCATATTCCTGTGGCTGCGTGTTAATGCGCTTTATAAATCAGCTGCCTCAGCCACGCAGCTGGCGCAAAGAGGGCGAAAAAAAAACCAAATATAAACGCGGGCAAAAAACCTTACAATAAAATGTGTAAAAAAAATATTGTGCTAATTTAATTTAAATGATATTTTTAATGCGGAACACTGTAACAGTAATGAATATATTTTGTTCACATTATTTGTTGTTGCTCAGACTATTTAGGTGCTTGTTGTGTCATATTAAATTATGAATTATTATATATTATTATATTATACAGACATTTCCAACTTAAATAATTAAAAAGAAACCTCTATTTCAATCTATAATCTCAAAAATTCTCGACTATTGTATACCCCGTATACACAAAAAATACTTGCAAATAAAATTCATGCAAGTATTAATAAAGCAGATTTTTCACTTTTTAGTTCCCATATAACATCATGAACAATCATTATTGCCAGACAATTGTATCATTATTGTTTATTATTCAAGATTAAATTCCATTACTTTTCCCAAATAAAAGTCTTTCGACTGCGGAACTCAGTCTATCCCCAGTAGAATTTTCGGTAAACCCCTAATCAATTTCGTTGTATTAAACAATTTCTGTTTTAGCTTAGATAAAATCGCTCGTCAATTAAAGGTTCACTTGAATTCAATAAATTATTTCTAAATCGCCGTTACGTTATCTTAGTTACATTAGCCCCGTTTATCATGGCGACCGCCACCCAACACATTAAAGGCCACATCAGGGAACGCATTTCCATTGCAGTTGGCCTTAATAAGCGTCAATCCATTAGTTGCCACAAATCGTGAAACGTGAACGTGCACCATTTCAGCACAATGCTAATGCAAAATTTGCTAAGGTCTTACCAGAAAAACGTAGCCCTCAAAGAAGCAGAAACGGCAGCAACAGCCACTAAAACCGCCTACACGCACAGACACACACACACATACACACATACACATGGGCAATTCAGGCATTGTAATTATATTGCTGGACGTACGTTCAGAAATTGCGGCACTTACACTCACAGTACACAGGACCTTGGCCCTACACTGAGAAAATAAATTGAGAAGCAGCATAAAATTAAAAAAAAATGTATGCTTTATTCTTTTTCATTTTAATATAAAAGTTTATATCTATCTGAAGCGATGGAAAATTTTTCTAGTAATTAGACGAGCATTTTTCTCGAAATCTCCCCAACGAGCTTTTATGTGCTTTATTTTCAATATGAAGTTTTTTAAAGAATAAAAATTAAATATATTTTTTAATTTGCCTTATTTATTATTTTTAATAAATATATTTAATACTTAAATCACAAATTCATTTTACAATATGAATTTATTTCTATTTAAATCAATAAAAATAAGGAAAATTTCTCTCGTAGTTTGTCGAGCATATTTCTCTAGATGTAGCCCCCATCTCCCCAATTGAGGGTCGTAGTCGTAGCCGCTCATCAAAATTGCTTTTATGTGCGTCTCTTGGCCGCGCATAAAATTTACGCCCGCCGCTGTTGGCAGATGTTTCGACTACGTTTGCATAGTTTAGTTGCCCGAACGGGGGCTGAACGCAGTTCTCGGCGTGGGCGTGGCACTAACTCGGTACGTGTGGTCATTATTCTTTATTTGTCGGCCAGCTTCAACGCCAGTTGGTTGCCTCTTGTTCTTTCCATTGTGGTGGTTGCTCGAGCTGTGATTGTTGTTGTTGTTGTTATTGCTCTTATTGTAACGCCTTTTTGACACTACTAATTCTAGTTTTATTTTCTATGGTTGAAGGCGTGGCATTGTGAGTCGACAGGGGGAGTAAAGGCCCTAAAAATGTCTACTCTTTTTGAATGCTCTCACTTTGGCTACATGTGCTATGCAGTGAAGTGTAGATTTATGCATTAGAAGCATTAGAAGCAATCTTTATAAATGGAATTAATTTATTTTAATGAATCTAATGAATTTATATTTTTTTGCCATACATCTTTTATAGTAATGTTTTGTTAATAAAGTTTTTTAATTTCTATATTCAAAATAAAATGAAACTTAATTATATATATTTTCTATTCGTGACGTTACTCAAAAAGAGTATTTAAAATTCAATATAGCTACTTTTTTCATATATTTAGCTTTTATTTGGCCACTTTTGTTTAAGCGCAACGAAATGGAAAGTTATTTACTTACGAGAAATGTACGTCTGCTTCATTTTATGGCCAAGACATGTGGACTAGGCTGCCCGCTGTTCGGGGTAATTATGTGTTGATTTGGTTTGGCATTAAATTCTTAAATTTGTGAAATGTTGATGTGAATGCCAGAAATGCTTTGTGTGCCATTTTGGCGAATGAAATCTCGGATTGGAATGGAATGTGCCGAAACGAAACAGAGACTGAGACTGCGACTGAGCCTGTTACTGAGCTGTTGCCTGTGGATTTGGATGTGGGTCTGTTTTTGTAATCCACAAGGAATTTCACAGTGTTTGTTGTGCCGTCCGGATTATGTGTGCATGTGTGCATGTGTGTGTGTTTGTTTGTCTGTGAGTGTGAGTATTTTAATGCCACAAAAGCAACACGCGGAGAGCTGTGCGCTGTCGACGCTTTTGCAAAAAGGTAGCCCCCGATAAGCTGCGGGCCCAAAGCGTTGCAAAAACAAACCCAACAACAATGTGGCAATAACAATGCGAGGCGCTCTATATAGAAAATGACAGCAGCCCAAACAAATAAATTAAAATGCGCGACAGCGCGCCAACAAAACTTTTGTTCTCTTATTTTTTTTGTTTTGTTTTTGTTTTTGTTGCTGTGCCATGTTCCTCTAGCCACTGTCCCAGCCCTTACCATATATAGATTCCGCCCCCCTCTGGTACCCTTTGCACACACACACACACACACCTGACGTAAACTCCTATTCTCGGCTGTGTCTGTGTCAATATTTGCCACAAATTGAAATTAGCAGCGCGTTAGGCGCACCTGTACTCATGCTAACACACACACACACACACACACACACGAATGCTCGCAGCTATTCATGCAACTGTTTTGTGTTTAGCGCTGAGCATTCACTTTGCTCATGCCGGGCACATAATCCGCGTAAATTAATATGCTACACACACAAGCATACACATCTATATCTGTGTGTGTGTGTGTGTGTGTTTAACATTTGCTTTGCCCAGTCTGAAAATGCTGTCATTTTCCATTTTGCAGCTAAAGGAATACGAACTGAGCGAGGTATTCAACATTGCCGAGGATGATCGCAAATATGAAACAGTGCAGACGCAAACCCACCTGGATGCCGAGCACAATCACGTCGAGATGAACAACGAGCTATCCGCCAGCATCGAGCGGGAACGGCAGAGGGAGCGGGAACGGGAGCAGCAGACACCATTTAATGACGAAAGGCAACGTATTCGCACCCAGCTGCTGGCCAAAATGAATCCCAAGTGAGTAGAGCAAAGTGTTTGGGCTTTAATTAAGATGAAATTAGGGCAATTAGTAGCGGAATTTAAAGCCAAATAGAATGTTGAATAAATTACTATAAGAATTGGAGTCTTTTTGACTAGCGGAAAGAGTGTTCTATTTTGTTTATATATATCTTTGGGAAAATAATACAAAATATGACGCATGAAATATATAAATAAATTATTTTTATAATTTTTAGCAGTAAAACGGGGTGAAAACACAATATCTAATCATATAATGACGCTACCAAACCTGAAAACCAGTTTACTTTTGACAAAGTTATAAAATTTAGCTTTAGAAGTAAAATTTTTTTGTCCAAAAAATTTAAAAAAAAAAAGATTTTCTAAAATGCAAAAATTTTAAATGTATAATCAATCTATAAAACAAGTCATAAAAATTATGTTATCAAACGGAAAAATCTGTTCACTTTCGTCAAAGTTATGGAAGTTTGTTGTAAGTGAGCTTTACATGATCTTCTAGGGTGTTTGCATTTTGGCTATGATATCAAGACCGCAATGTTAGGGGAAAGTGATAACTTCCTATCTACCGCCAAATTCATGTTGTATCCACTATTTTCTGAAAAACGATTTGAATAATAGCAGTCTCACAAAACTTTTTATAAATTATAATGTATTCTATTGGATTATAATTTTCCTCAACTCACTGGATTATTATTATACACACACGTTTGAATACACGATAATTACAACAAGCTAAAAATAGTCAAATGATTTATTAATAAGCACGATAAGAAAAACGATATAATGACAAGCTAAAACCAAAA
Organism: Drosophila paramelanica; assembly: GCA_035043915.1. Lineage (NCBI taxonomy): Eukaryota > Metazoa > Arthropoda > Insecta > Diptera > Drosophilidae > Drosophila > Drosophila paramelanica. The sequence goes on along the minus strand of JAWNMO010000674.1, from coordinate 5,889,413 downwards.
ATAGACCGCATGACTAATGCGTAATTTACTTGCTCCTCCCCTCAACTTAAATGCGGCGATTTATAAGCTATGCGACAGAGCTTAACATATATACGTTGATGTAGGTATATTCAGCTAGATATAAGCTCTTTGGGCACACGTGACGTATGCGCAATGCGAATGCAATTTGAAACTAGAAATCTATCTGCAATAGATATGGCGCTGAGAGCTAAACATCAATTTGCCATACTTAACATATGCGTCAGGTGTTTGCCTCTGACGTGGAAAAGTGCTTGCAACACATTTAAAGCAGCTGCCAGCAGTAGTAACAGCAACAGCAAACAAAAGCTGCTCTCAAGCACACTTCAAAGCACATTACACCACCCGGGCAAACAGGGTTGTGGGCTGCCTGGTGTCGGGGGTGTTATTTTCGCCCAGGACACTGACTGTGACTGAGACTGAGACTGTGACTGAGATCGTGGCACGTAGCTGGGCTAATGCTGCAACTTTAAAAAGCTCGCCTCGAAACGAAGCAGCAGCAAAGAAAATACGAAGAAAAACTAGAAAGTGAGTTCAAGGAGAGTGAGAGATACCCTGTAATAAGTTGCGAGATGCCGAAACATAAATACTAAAAGTTTTATTGTCCTTATTTAATTTATTTCGTATAAAATTTGAAATATAATTTATAAATTAAATTTTACCAACAATTTTAGTGTTTTAAGTTGATTTCACGTAAATGGAAACAATAATATACAGAATTATGCAAATAACTTTTGAGGCTAATCAAGCACATACGTTCTCACAATAACAATATACCCCCATTTTTGTGTGTACAGGGTGTTAAAAAATTGTGCTAGAAAACTAAAGACTGAAATCTAACTCAACATAGTCGGGACAGTTTTGGTCGACGTGCCTGGATACGAAACGCAAACTACAACTAATCCAGTGCCACGCCCACCCAGCGTGCTGGCGAAGTGGATTTTTGGCACCATTGGCACTGGTAACCTGCATATTTAATGACAGGCAGGTTGCCAGGAAAGCGCCAGCGGGACGAGGGGTAAACGGATGCCGTAGCAGGGTTTTTAAGGCGCGTACGTGTTCGAGTGCCAGCTGGCTAAAGCTGCCGCTGGCCATGCGTGGGCGTGGCCCAGCTTTAACGGCAATTGGCAAGCTGACAGCAGCACCAACAGCCCCAGCAGACAACGCAGTGCCAGCCACCAAAACCGGTTCCGACAGTGTAATTACTCACAATCTTATCAAAGGCTTCGCTCGGCCTTTGGGTGTCCATAAAACCGAAGTCCGTTAGACCGCACACATGAGTCACCAACAAGCGGCAAGAACAAGATGAACACCTTATGGAACAATTGCAACAAACGCAACAGCAAGTGTTGCAACAGGCCCAAAACAAGCACGAACAGCAACTCCAAGTTAAATAAACACCGACTAGGAGATACCCTGATTATTGGTATATTACTAAACTAAATGTTTGATCGTTAATACAAACCAAGGTGCAAGTCTTAAATATTTGGAGTGGGTGGGAGAAAGCAGCTAAATTCTAAATATTTCAAGATCTGCGTCTGCTGTCAGTAGCTCTAATAATCTCCGAGATATGTTAAGAAAACCAAGTCTTGAAATCGATTTTTATCGATAATAATAAAAAAGAGCAAAATATTGGAAAGCATTATAAACGTGGTTCGGAAGAATCCGTCGCTAGCAGAGGGACAGAAAAACAATAAGACGGACAAGGCTAAATCAATATTTTATGTTATTTTTTATTATACCCTTTTTATGCATTTTCACTGGGTAAAATAAAAATTTTAGTTTATTTTCAACTTAAATTTCTAATGAAAATGTCAAAACAGTCTCTTCACATTTTGAGAAAAAATTCATATTTTTTCTGCTCTTCTGAATGCAATTATAATTTACCTGTTGGTTTCACCTGCTTAAGTCAAGAAGTTTGGATAAAACTAAAAGAAAACTTGTTGTCAACTTGACAATTGTGACGTCTAAAAGTAATCAGTTACAATACTTGAACTTAATAAATGAGTCGCAGGCACATGGATATGGTTGATATATCTATGACTATCTTATCTGCGTAGGTGGTGTCCAGCTTGTGGGACTTATAAAAGCAGGGCAGGCGCCTACCATTGCCAACAGTTAAGTTAACTGCGTTCACACAAAAACAGCCAAGCGACTAAAAACAACTAGCAAACATGTCTACGATGTCAACGATGGTAATTATTGGAGCTAGTGCAAACAATGCACTCAGAAAGCAGCGAAAACAACAAAAGAAAAAACAACAATTAAAAATGTCGAGTAAGGCACATGATAGATATATACATATATATATATATGTATATGCATATATATATATATAAAGTAAATGTAATTTTTAGAGCCAGCAGCAAAGCAGCAACAATCAAGTAAAGTTCGAGAGCAGCCACCTCAACAACAACAACCACAACATCAACAACAACAACAAGAACAACCAAAGCCAAATGCCAAGTCGCATAGTTGCAAAATTAGCTAAAGAAAAAAAATAAACAGTTTTTGGCAGCTATCTTATCAGTTAACTAGCGAAAATTTGTAAGGACTTATCGCATAAAAATACATTTGCAATGACATAAACATTAGACTATAAATTGGCGGGGTCGCGATTGTAAAAGTTTAGTTAGACGACACAACGAAAGCGCAGCGGAACGTGAGAGTAAAAAAGAAGAATAAAATGGATCGAACAACAACAACAATCGAGGAAATTAGCATAAATGGTGCAACGATAAACGAAACTTTCGAAATAACAACAATCGAGACGACGCCAAGCGAACATCATCATCATCATCACAAACATCATCGTCATCATCATCATCATCATCGGCATGAGGCATCCACATTGACTATAACTGATGTCAGCGATGGCCTAGACAATCCAGGACTGGACATGGCAACGGAGCAACAACAACAACAAACACAACAGCAACCACACAATTATGCCACAGCACCACAGTTGAACATGCCACCACCGCTACCCACCTCAAGCCCACCCTATTTAACGCCCACCGAGGAGCTGGAACCGATTGTGTGGCTAACGGATTTGGATGCACCACCACAGCAGCCGGCGCCATTAGCCGTACAGCTGACGCCACCGTCGTCACCCACCTATCAACCACCTCAATTAGCAGCAACAGCAGACGTTGGAACCACTTCAGGAGCAGCAGCAGCAGCCACTGTTAGGAAAACAGCGCTCATCATAGAAAGCCAGCTGCAAAAGTCCACATTTGCACCACCAGCACCTGCAACCACCGAGGAGACTGTTTGGCTAACGGATTTGGATGTGCCGTCAGCACAGTTGCCAGCGGTGCAGCAAGTGCCACAACAAGCAGCAGCCCCGCTCAACAGCTCGGCGTGGTTGGGACAGCCATTACCGGTGGCAGCAATACCACCACCAGTGGCAGCAACACCACCACCAGTGGCAATGACTCAACCACCAACTGTCGTTAAGCAAACGGAGCTCGTTTTGGAGGTGGAGCTGCCAAAGGCTGTGACACCAGCACCACCTGCACCACCTCTAATACTAGCTGGCGTCGTTTCTGCGGACAATACAGATACACGCAGAAAAACGTACAGAGTCAGCACAGATTTAACCAGTGAACCACAACTAAAGCCGAAGAAGCGTTGTTGCTGCATCATTGCCTGAAATATTAAGCTTACAAATTTCATTTAAAGCTATTTTTATATAACAAAAATACCTTAAAAACTGTCTACAATTCAGACTTTAGAAAACATGTATATTTAAATGCACACCAGAAAAAAATAATAATAAATAAAAATAAAATAATACAAATAACTTTTTGTTTTTATTAAAAAAATATTTATACAAATATTTATACACTTGATAATATTAATTATTATAAAAAACTGTCTTATATACATATCGCTGCGTCACAATATTCAAAATGCCATTTCCTGATAAGAAATTATCTATTAATAAATTTCGACCACAAATTGATTAGGGTTTCTGTTAATTAACGTAAAATGTCTTATACAAATTTGCTGCTTAACAGCGCGAAATGTTAATAATATTTTTAACATTATGCGTTCTGCAAACATTTTAAAGAGCTGTTAAACATAAGCGTTGTACTTACTGGAAATATAAACTTTTCAGAAATTTTGATTGTTACCCTGTGAATCCATTTAAATATATAGAATTCATTAAAAGAAAAACCTTTTATTACTACTGCAACATGCTAAAAGTATCTTAACAATTGGTACTTTAGTATCAAAATTGGATGCAATTTTAGTCAGAATGTGTTTGACTGGTCACCGTCAACGTTGACGAAGCTTTGCTCATCGGCATGAGAATTTAAGCCGACTCCAACGCGCCGTTATCTAATCGTTGGGCCAACAAAATCACCGTCGCTGACAATATGTAATTGATAATTAATTAGCCGTGGCCACTCACGGGGGCAACTCTTACGCGAATGGCCATTGCGATAAAACACTTTACCGTAGTCAGTCAGCGGTCAGTCAACGGGTGCTGAGATACAGTCGAGGATTGCGCGATGCCACCACCAGGACGCTTTGGACACAGACCCGGACCCGGACCCGGACCTGGACCTGGTCCCGGCTTTCGAGGACCCCCTCCTCGCACCAATGTGAATGTGGATGTGAATATTGGCGCACGTCCGCCACCAATAGGCGTGGGCATTGGCTTTGCACCGCCGCCAGTTGTCATTGGCGGGCCGCCGGTTGTTATCGGCGCAGCACCACCGCCACCGGTCATCGTTGAAACCTACGGACCGCCCCGACCCACCGTGGTCGCAACGGGAGTACAGCGGCCCGTGGCCACCGTCTACACACAGCCAGAAGTTTGTTGTTGTGTTATTCTCTAGACCAAGTTGTGTTTTGTGTGTGTCAACTATAATATCCAATATGAATATCTTCTTTATAATGTATATATATATACCACATCCTAATCCTATATTATGTGACTGTTAATAAATTGTTAAGTTTTGTGAGCGCAAACGTCTAGAATTTTATGGGAAATTTGAGTAACAACAAAATTTAAATGTGTTATCTATTTATTTATTTATCTAGACTTATCAGTTGGACAGTAAAAAGAATTCCCCACAATTTGAATGGGGAAAGTGTTTAAGAGCTTGTTCGATGGTAATTAGTTAAGCTTTCAAGATAAGAATGTTGACTGATAGGTTAAAACTAAAAAACTTATAAATTTTAAATTACAGAATTTAGACATTTAACAGATAGCAACTGCTTTTAAAGGTTAAGAACGATATATGTATATATACTTATTTTAATTTCCACAAATATATTGTTCATTAACATTCTAAGAAGAATCAAGCAGAAGTTTGTAAAATGTTTATAATTATTTTCATTCAGTTTATTTATATTTTATATTAACAAAATGCATATTTTGCGACAAAAATTTAAGTTTAAATTGCGAATTTGCTTGTAAATCAATTGGATTGCTTTTATGATTTTGTTAACTAGCAGAGAACATACAAGCACGATTTCTTGTGTCTTAATACACGCACACACACAGGTAAACATATAACAGAGAGATTACACATACGCCACGTTAGCTGCTGCTGTTGCAAGGTGTTTTGTGCTGAGCGCGTTTCTTATTTCAGCACGTCAGCTGTAGACAATTTCAATTTAAATTTGCCTTTTGCAGTGCGCGTGTGTGTGTGAGTGTGTGTGTTGTATCTGCCCCCAAAAAGCGACTGACGCGGAAAAGCCAGGCCAGGCCAGGCCATGCCACGCCAGGGCAGAGGTAGAAGCAACAACATTTGCTGTGCCGCCGTCAGTTTCCTTCCTTCCGTCCTTCCTTCCTGGCTGACTTCCGTGTTTTGTTTCCTGCACTTTTCGTTTATTTGCATACACATGCCGCGTATATTCCGTATATGCCGTGCAAAATCGCGCATATAATAATGAAAAATGAAATCAAACATAGGGGGGCTGGCAAGGGGGCGGGGCAGCACCCGAAAAATACCAAGTAAATTGGCGAAAATATTGAAAACGTGTAGCGCGAGTCTAAAGAGTCCAAACGAGTCGACTGTCTTAAAAGCCTCAAAAGCGTCGAAAGTGCGGAAAAACTGCGGAAAAGCGTGGAAAACACAGTCGCCAGAGGCTGCAGCTGCTCCTGCCTCTGCCTTTACCGACTCAGACGACAGTCGACGACTGCTCGGTAAAAGTAATGAAGAAAATTCCCCAAATTGAAATTACAAATATTTCTTTTTTCTTTTCTCTTGAGTAAGAAATTTGTCCCAACATGCACACATGTGTGTGTTTGTGTGTGGGTGTGTGTGTGTTTGTTGAATGGCAGTTATTAGCAACAATTTGCGTTGATCATGTTTATGACAATTACCGTTAGACGAGCGCGCCAAACTGTGGCAAATAAATGTTATTTCTTGAGCAATTTGTGCGCCCCCAAGGACGCTCATAAGTATGCAACAAATATTTAAATTTCACTCGAACTTCAGATATGTGACAACATTTTGATCAATAACTGAAATAACTGTCAACAGCTGTAAACAGACATATGTTGCACGGCTGTTAACAACATTTAGTTTCTTCAGAATTGTCAAATATGAATTCAATTCATAAATTGGAAAATATTTTGCCATAAGCAGAAATCACTGTGAACAGATATTAAACAAAAATTATACAAAAACTCCGTTTAAACAAATTTCTTTCCGATCATTAACTTAATTGTTGTATGTAAAAACTTGATGCCTTCTTTTTTACTCATTTCCAATGGGTTCAGTGTATTAATAGCGATTTAAATAATATAAAATAATCTAAAATTTAAAATAAACAATATTTAAATATGATATGTTTGATTTATTTAAATATGACATTTTCTAAAAATTAATTGAATTTCTGTTTATTTTTTTTTCATCCAACCACAGTTTCAATAACAGCCAACAGCCTGGTCAGGTCAATGTGGTGCCCAAGAACGATAAGCATGCGCTGATGCAGAGCATTGCCAGCAGTTACAGGCGCAACGATGCGGCCAATAACAACATTACCAGCTACTCGGCAAAGGCCACATCCTCAGCCTCTGCCCCAGTTGCTGCCTCTGCTTCTGCCGCTGCCTCCGGCTCCGGCTATGGCTCAGGCTCGGGCACAGGGTCGACGCGACGTCGCGCATCGTTGGCGGCGTCGAAGCGACGTCGCGACTGTCGCGTGAGCCACTGGTCCGAGTGGACGGCCTGCAGCAAGAGCTGCGGCATTGGTGAGATGCATCGATATCGCAAAGTCATCAAGCACGGCAAGCGCGGTGGGCGGCCCTGCCCGGCGCTCCAGCAGTCCAAATGGTGCGGCACCGAACGCAACTGTCACGGGCCGCAGAGCTATTTTAATTGGTAAGTGCAGCCGCATGGCCCTAACACCCCAGCCCCCCCTTCAGCCCATTTACCAACACTCGCTCGTAGTCAAATATGCATTTAATTTTTCCAATAATGACTGCAGGTCCGATTCCGACACATGAACGCGCTATGCAGCAGCAGCAGCAGCAGCAGCAGCAGCGGCAGCACAGGCCATATAAATATAATTTTAATTTAAGGCGTAAGAATTGCTTTTTGTGGACAACAGTAGAGACAGAGACCCCGCAGCGAGGAGGAGACCAGAAGCAAACGAACCCAACAACTGCTGAGCGATTTTAATTTAAATTTAGATTACGATACGAAATTGAAAATTGATTTTAAAAGTCCACGCAAATGCAGACAGTCAAATTTTCGAAATATAAAAAAAAAAAATAAATAAGAAGAAAATAATGAACATGAAAATCATGAAAATTGCATATGAAACCGAAGACTACTGACAATATTTAAAAAGGATTTAAAAGAGAGACAACAAAAAAACACACATTTGGCTACAAAAAACTATACAAAAGTGTATGCATGAATTTTAAGTTCTTTTATTGAGTTGCTTAAGCTAATTTTATTGTATAAATCAAGCAAAACTTTCAACATATGTGTCATATATATATATATATATATATATATGTATATATATATATATAGAAAAAAAAACAAAACAAAAAATGAATAAACAAAAAAAAACTTTATAGTAGACGTACAAATTTAAGCGAATGCGAGGGTGGTTTAATAAATCCAACAAAAAAAAAAAAATAATAATAAATATATAAAATTAATTTAATGATATTATTAAAATCAAAACCCAATCTATTAAATATTCTTTTAATTACGTTGTGATTTGTGTTTTTCAACAGCTATTTATTGAACTGCTCTCGCACACTGAATTAACTGAATCAAATGCAAAACCAAAAACAAAAACAAAGCGTGAACATTTGCGTAACCAAACAAGGTAAAAAACACAAAAACCAAACCAAAAAACCAAAAAAAAAAAAAAATTCACACACACACATACACTTTTGCACTGTAACGGTATTGAAATGTGTGTGCGTGTGTGTGTGTGCAACAGCAATTAAGCTAACATTAGATGTAAACTAAGTTAATTAAACTTTAACAGAATGCAATAAAAGTAAAACAAACACAAGAACAACAGCAGCACTCGATTTAAATATAGTTTTAAAAGTACCTACAACAAGTTCAATTTGGGTTTTACATTGTCAAAAACAACAACACAATTAGTTTGAGAGCCACAATCGTAGTTGGCAATTCAAACTGCCACGAAAAGACCAAATAGTGTGACAGTTTGAGAGCCATTACGTGGTATATTAAATAAAAAAAAAGAATTGTTTAGTAAATACAATTACTTTTGAGCTTGGATACAAAAATAACAGTTTGATAATCCTTGGTCAGACAGTTTGAGAGGCAAAGAATAGGCAAATCGTATCGAAATTGGGATAGCTAATCCAAATTTTAGCCAAGTGGTCAACAGTTTGAGAACCACAACATCAAATTAAACTAAAAAAATACTGAATAGGATTAAATAACAATTAAATTGAAAAATGACAGTTTCGGAATCCCAAATTTTTTCATTTTCAACAGTTTGAGAAATAACTTAAAGGAACCTTAAACACAGTTTGGATTGCTGAATAGTTTGAGAGGAACTGCTTTGTTTTCCGAGAGCCACACACAGAGAGTTTTGACAGCTGAACAGTTGGGGAGGCACAGGTAGAGCGAATAAAATGTAAAATAAATCAAATGAATGCAAAATGCATACAAATTTAAATGTAAAACACAAAAATGATGTAATAAAAACAACAACAGCAGCAACAATATTACAAAACAAGCAACAACAAAGAAAAGAGAAAACGTAAGAAATTTTGTAAAATAAAACAACATCCAATAAAACCCAATGCATCGCAAACTGTACTCGATACTAAACATCGTTTTTCTTGTGTTTGGTGCGCCAATTCACCACCGACGGCAGAATCAACTTGAGCATGCCGGCCAGCATAATGCAAACGCCGGCAAAGGCAAAGGCCGCCACATAGTCACCGGTGCTATCGACCATAATACCGCCCAAGGTGGTGCCAATGAAGACGCCCAGACCCATGGCCAAGGCGGTAATGCCAAAGGCGTTCGTCAGCTTCGACAGGCCCAAATAGCGCACATAGATGAGAGCGCGCAGTGTGGCATAGACAGCTGAAAGAGAAGGGGGGAGGGTGAGTATAAAAATCGATAAGTAAATATATACTCTGTTCACAATGTACAAAAAGGCGTATTAGTTTTGAGGAATGTTTAAGTGTCGCTTAGTATTTGAAAGATCGCTTAAAAAAGTTTTTAAATATATTTAAAAAAAAGTAACTATTAAAATATCGATAACAGTTTGACAGTAGCTGATCGCAGATATACTCAGTAAGTATTATTATGCACATCAGATGACTGATCCTTTAAGATCAAGCATGCAATTCTAAAATATTTATAAGTAACAGTTAAAAAGTCACTGTTGTTAAATCACAGCATTGTGAACAGAGTATTGCACGATCGGTTAATAAAGCAAGCGGAACACACCTGGTGCGATGCCATAGCACAGGCCGTAGAGCAACTGAAACCAGACGAGATCGCTGCCAAAGAAGGCGCTAATGAAGACAATGCCACCGCCGAGGACCATGCCCCCACCGCAGATGTAATTGGTCCAGCTCCTCAGCTTGTAGGCGGCAAAGCCGCACAGGATGCGCCCCAGGAAGTTGGTGATGCCGATGGCCGGGCCGATCATCTGGGCGTACTGGATGGGTATTGTGGTGCGCATCTTGCTGTACACGAAGGGTATATTGAAGCCCATCGGATATAGGAAGGCGGATGCCAGCAGGAAACGAAACTCGCAATTCTTCAGCAGATGCACATCGAACAGACGTCCCAGTCCCCGCATTACCTTCCTATGAAACCAGCCACGTTGCATCGGCTTGTGAGGCTTCTTGCGATGGCTCTGCTGCTGGCCATTGGGCAATGGTCGCTTGGGACTCAGCGCATATAAGCCCGCTTCCGAAGCGGAGGCCATGTCCGAGACATCGCTGGCGCTGTCATAGTTGCGGATATTATGGAGTCCATAGGCGGCGCTTTGCAGCTGAAGGAGCAAGGATCAAAGTGGGCGGTGTGAAAGCCAGCTGAATATCGCCTGGCGCCACAAACATACTCACGTGTGTTTGGGTGCCCACCAGCTCCAGTTCCTTGCCATCGAACTGCTCCTTGTGGTGGGGCTCCTCGTAGTCAATGGGTCCTGTATAGAAGAGATCATCGCGCTGCATCGGATCCGGCCGCACCAAATAATTGCGCTCTGAGCGTTCCGAATATGATGACTGATCCTTGTTGACGGACCGGAAACAACACGGGCAGCATTTGTGGGCACAGCGACGAAGTCTACTCTGCTTCTTCTTAGGCTCATAGGTTTCCAGGATGGTCGACGTTTTCGATTCTTCTTCGTTCAAAAAATAGTGCACATAGAAATTGCCATAATACTCATTCGAACTGGTGCTGGAGAGGTGGCCCGTGTTGTAAACCACGCCCACGGGCGTGGGCTTAACCTCGAAATAGGCCATGCCTATAAAGAAGATCAGACAAATAAGCACCACATGGACACGCAGCGTGTTCCGCCAGCCGATGCTCTGCACCATCGAGTTGTTGGCTATCGAGAATATGAAAATGCCAGCGCCGGCACCGGAACAGGAGAAGCCGCTGGCAATCGGTCGAAGGCGCTCAAAATAGAAGCCAATTATGAGCTGTGAGCTCACCCAGATCATGCTCAGTCCGGGCCCACCTGCGGCGACTGTTGCCCTTGTAGTTTTTGGGGATTAACACACGAACACACACACACACACACTCGAATACCTACCGATGATGCTGTACAAGATGATCATTGTCCACAGATTTGGACTAAAGCTGGCGGCCAGAATGGCCAAGGCCGAGATGACCACGCCCAGCAACGCCACCGGACGGAAGCCGTAGCTGTTGATCAGGGCACTGGAGAAGGCGCCGCCCATGAAATAGCAGCCAATTTGAATGCTGGCTACGAGCACCACCTGGCCACTGGTCACACCAAAGTCGCTGGCCATGTAGGGCAGCAGGACGCCAATGGAGAAGATGATGCCGTCGACGATGAGCTGCGCCAGAAAGCTGAGAATGAGCACCACCCAGCCGTAGCCACCATCTGGCGGTATGGCCATGTAGATCTGTGGGGAACATCAGAAATGGACATCAGTCGGGATGGATTTGGCTGCTCCACTCACTCACTTACGAAGGCCAAGCCAGAGGCCAGCCTTATGTTGTCCGGCAGGTTGCCTTGCTGGAAATCGTTCGGATCGAGGTCCATCAAGTCGGTCTCGGTCAAATAAATGGAGTTGTAGCTGACGAGACTATCGCTTGACACGATGTCCGATTTGTCCGTGTCCGGCGAATACATGTTGGCGTCGTCCCCGTCAAATGCAACCGCAGATGCTGCATACCTGTCGTAGTTGGCGTAATTATCCTCAATCGAATCATCAGATAAAGTGCCATGCGGAGCTGGTTTGGCATGCCCTAAGAGCAGAACATAAATTGATAACTTGATAGTTTCAATGTATATCAATAAAATCGATGGACAAAATTTATTTATATTCATAAAATTGGTTAAATGTATTGCAATTAAATGTAATTTTTTATTCACTAATTTATTTGTAATTTTATGCAACATTTTCAAACATAAACGCAAAATTGAAGTAATTCCGAATTTATATTAAAATTGGTTAAATTTCTTTTAATTTTAATATTAACAAAACATTTAGTGTAATTTGTATTTATGAAATTGTTAAAATCTCTTGCAATACTTTAAAACATAAACAAGATATAAAAGTTAAATTATCGGAAACAATTAAGTCAGATATGCGAACCGAACCTAAGAGCAGCTAGGTTCGAACCATCGACAGAACCGATGCAACATTTTTATTGACTAGTTCCCAATTTGAAGTTCAGCTTTTCAAACCTGTACTTACTTTTTTTGTATATTTTGGTCGTCTTGTTGGTCAGAGGCTCGTCCTGATCGTAAACATCGGAGCTGGTGCTGGTGCTGCGTCTTCGTATCTTGGAAAAGCCCAGCACCGTTGTGGGAGCTCTTTTTATCCCAGTTGAACGGCGAGTGATTGCCGGATCGGTCATCGCCTCCGCATTCTTAAGATCACGCGTCGGCTGACTGCCAACCAGGAGCATCGGCATTGGCAGCGCCTGTGCAGCCTCGTGCGATGTTGATGAACTGCATTCAGTGGGCGCATCCAGTTCCAGTTCCCGTTCGCGTTCACGTTGCCATTCCCGTTCACGTTCCCATTCGCGTTGGGCTCTCTCGTTTCTACCCACCGGGGTTGCATTCCGCGGCGACAGCGGCGGCGGCGTTTGACTGCGAGTGTGTCAATGTGTGTGTGTGTGTGTGAGTTTGTGGTTAGACGGTGGCTCAGTGGCACCAAAAGAACACACTCACCTACCCTGGTTACGTTTGCTGCTCGACTTTTTCGACTCGGAGCTATCTGACATTTTTCTCAAATCTCTCTGCGTGGCTGTCGTGGCACCCAATCCCAGTCTTAATGTCAATGGCAGCGCGTGAACTTTCAGCTTGCACGAGGCAGCCGTGTGGCAGCAGTCAGAGCAGACCGTATCGCCGCATCCTTGCCGCCAGCCCGGCGACTACGTGCGCCCGCACCCAACAACAATGGCAACAAAAATAGGATGTCCTGGCAGCGATATGAGAAATTCCTGGCTGCGAACCGCGTTGCCAACACTGACGTTGCCTTTGGCTGTCGCCAGACGTTCGCCCCTGCAGCTGTTGTGACAGACAGGCTCCGCCTCCGCCTCCTGCTCCTGCTCCTGCAGCTGCATCCTTGTGCTCCAGTTGGAGCAGTTGCTTTTGCTTTAACTGCAACTGTTACTTTTGCCATTTCCCATGCCAGTTGTTGTTTATTTTGGCCCAACGAAATTGCATCAGTGCAATTTCATTGATTGCAAGTAAATGAAATCATTCCAATGTCCCGCACTCAACTTCTCCGGCAGCACCTCCCCCTCCCCCCTTCTTCTTTATGCCCTGGCGCAGGGCACATGTTCGTCTGAGGAAGTGGCAAATGCATTTGTGCTTTATGCGAATTTTGAGCACCAAGCTGCAGTTACTTAATTTACATCATTATTTATTCAACCGGCGAGGGGGCACCCTAATGGACTCTACCAAGGGACTCTCAGTTAAAATTCGAATACGCATACGATATTATACATTTATTATTCCCTTATCTAAATTATTCTGCAGCATCGAATTTCAAACTAAACTTACAAAGGAATTAAGACTTTACAGGCCAAAATTAATATCTCAAATTTATTTATTTATTTTATTTATTTATATATTTCATATAAACCACTTATTGGGTCTATCAATAAAATAAATTAATCTGGCCCATTTAAGCTACTTTAGGCATTGAAAGCATTCAATATTTTATCAAATTAAAACAACTCAGACGAATCAAAAGACCGCAATGGATTCAACAATATATAACAATATAATAATAAATGGAATTTATTAACAATAGTAAAGATGCATTGTTTAATGCTTAACAGATATAAATATATCAATATTTTTTTCCGAAATAATTAAAATATCTTTTGCACATATTATATGCAACTTTAAAATTAAAAAAATGTTATATGGAATTTTATAATAGGAGAAATATTAAGTAAATTACACTGAAAGTGTTCTCTTTCATAATTCTTAGGCAAGACTTTATATTAAGCAATTATTTTGCACTCACTTTCAGTTCGCTAGCATTTTTGATGCTTGGAAGAGCTTAACAAATAATGAAGAACAAAAAATACCTCAGAAGAGTACAGAAATTCAGTTTGGCGTTTGAAATGCATTCAAAATTTTGCGGGTCCTTCATAGTTAAAGTGCAGGACCGGCAGCAAAAAGCTGAGCTTTGGCAACCCGGCCAAAAGTTTCGACGGCAAACAATAAACAGAACGCACTAATTAATTAGTGAGTGGCCATTTTGTGCCCTTTGGCCGAAAGTCTTTCGGGCCAAGTGCTCGATTTTCAGTTTTCCCAACGACTCTATGCAAAATTGTTTTTTCAGTAGGCCAGTTTTTGTTTTTTAACCGAAGCTCGAATTTCGGTTGTGTGTTTTTATTTGCGCCTGTCCAATTGGGCCCTGGGCAGCTGCCTTGAAATCGAAACGGCCAAAAGATTGCGCCGCCAAATTGTTAACAGCAATTGACCCAATTTTATGGCCCTGCACTCATGCATATCTCGCACGAGCACGAGGGGCAGATGGAGTGTGGGGGAATGGGGATATGGAATATGGGGGTGTAAAAGCGAAAACTGGCCGTGCCTGTTAGCTGTCCAAGCGTCGCGTACAACGTGGCGTATGCTTATTGGATTTTTTTTTAACGTTCTGACCACTGTTTTTTTGTTGTTTTTTTGTGCTTCGACGTGCGACGTAAGCCAAAAAATGCATGAGCTTGTTCTGCAAGCCAGAACAATTTTATGGCTACTTTTTGCTTGAATTTGATTTTTCGTTTGTTTGTTTTTGTGTTTTATTGTTGCGCCGAGCCTTGGAGCGGCTTAGCAGCTGCACGAATTCAATTCGCTTTCTTGCCAAAGAGCTTTCGGCTAATAAAGTTAACGGTTAACAAATTAAACATGAAAAACCCATTTTCAGTTACAGAAACACATGCACATACGGAAAAGTAGCCAACAAAAATTTAGTCGAAATTTAGCCGAGAGCATTTCTGTAAAAAAAAACTTTGTGCTTGCCCGATTGATTTAAACAGATTTTGACTTTTGCAATCTAATGTAATAAATAGTTGAGCTTTTTTTCGATTTTTTTAGAAAAAATTGCGAATTTATTTTTTAAGAATATAAAAAAATTAAGGAATATATTAGTGTTTTGAAGAACTCAGCAAGCGTGGAAAAATGTGTGCTAATGTCAAATGTCAAATTAAATAATAGCTGTTTTTTTTTACAGCGGACAACCATTAATATTTCGGACTCTGTTTAGGACCTATACATTAACCAAAATTTTTAATTTTTTTTCGGTATAAGCTTAAACTATGAGTTATAAAAATTACGTCCGTGGCTTAAAGGATGTGTTGAGATTACCAGCGCGATGTATGAGCCAATTCAGAAGCTGCAAGGCTACCAAGCCGCCGAAGAAAAAGTGCAAAATGGAGGTCAAGATAGAACCGGACATTTTTCAGCCCCGTACACCCTGCAAGACGGATGCGGAACTGAGGGCACGGCCCCGACTGGGCTATCCTCGCTGCGATATACCCTATAAGCCGGAGTGCATGGGAAAGTGCTTCAATCAGCCACGACTCGACTCACGACTGTATAGGCCGAGCAAGAGTCTGGATCGCCAATTCCAAGTTAACTGGGTGGACTGTGTGGTGGTGAAGCGACCGAAACGCTGTCCGGCAGGGAAGCTACCCCCGGAAATAAATCGTCGCTCAGCTCCCAAGCCGTACTGTCCCAGATGCAAGGTCAAGAAATGCCTAACTCTGAGGCCACTCAAGTGTCGGCCACTCACCCCAAAGCCGGCGACATCCGATTTTCGGTGCATCAAGTTTCCGCTGTGTGAGTGTCCAATGTCCATGATGAAGACCCGCTGCAAGATCACTCCCAAAACCCAGACCACATGCAAACGGCAGCGCACTCGCTACCCCAGTTACTCCGAGTGCCTAAGTGAATCAGTACCGGCTGCAGTGACCGAGTGCCACAATCCGGTCTCCATATGCGAAATGTGGCGCGTATTCAGGAATCGACATAGCAACTAGGTCAAATGAATTCGAGTATGGCGGTATGGCGGCTGGTGATGCCAAGTGCAGCAAGCAGATTTTATAGAAGCGTAACACAGATTAATTGTATATGTATTGAAAAGGATACCAGAATTACAAAACAAATAAAATTAGAGTAACATTAGAGTAAAATTCGATTGCATATCTACCTATAATATTTACTGGAGTATATCGTATCAGTGGGTAGTGAGCATTTTAAAGAGACAGCGTATAACGGATAGAATCTGCCGTATTTTTTCATAGTTCTATAAAGCTTTCAGATTTCGACAATTGAGGCTTTTCGACATACGTCATCACTGACATGAATCGAGTTCACTTAAATATTATTTGTTCGGCATTCGAAATTCTGTTTAGCATGAATCACTTCTAAATTAAAATTTGATATTGAAAATGATGAATAAGTTGCGCTGTTGCTTACCGCTCCTAACGCAAAAGCATAGCTTTTTTAACAAGCTTATGCTCAAGCGCTTAACTGCGTCATCGAGTCGGAAAACGTCCCGTATCACCATGTCCGGCGAGGTGATTAAAGAGAAGCTGCGCCAAAGGTACAGAACAAAACCGAAAACACCCTGCTATTTGAGGGTGCGACGATCGGAGTTCAAGTGTTTGGCATACCAAGAAATTGAGCCGGATAAATGTACTCCGGAAACATGCGCCACTCCGATTGATGTTAAAGGTTATAGGCCGTCGGACAAATTGCGTAGCAACTATCAGAGAACTTGGTGTGAATTCAAGCCGGCGGCTAAGCGTAAAAAAAAAGTGCGGAAAATCTATCCGGAATGGAAGCGTCGCAATCCGAAAGAGTTTAGGGGTAAAATTTGTACGGCTTGCGGACCTGAAGATTGTGAACTGCCAATCAGTCCTCGAGCGCCACCGCCCAGGCTCTTTCCACCAGTCACATTGCCCTGGCCGTGTTGCAAGCTCCGCAGCGTGACATGTCGATCAACCAAACCGGATTTCCGTTGCCCTGCGGCCCGCATGCCCTCATGCTGCGTGAAACGTCAGACGCCGTATCTTAGCTTTTCAGAGTGCAAAAAGTTTCAACTGCAACCGCCAATCTCGGCATGTGAATGTGATCAGAAGGCCAGTCTTTGTGATGTCTGGAACTTTTATCGGACCAAGCGTTAATAACGGTACAGTCTGCAAACTAGTTTTGCACTGCATTGAGAACAGCTCAAAAAATACTATTATACTATATAGAAAAAATATTATTATATTTTTCAACCCACAGATCAACTTAATCAACAGACTTCTTTTTTGGCACCTGTGCTGTGTGATGTCGAAAATCAAAACAAAATGTTTATTTTCTGGTTTTCAATTTAACGACTTCCAGTCTATTCCACTCTTGGGTTTTAAGAACTTGCAAGCAGGAGTACGAAATTATCTAACATGAGAGAATTTGGAAAATATTCATTTAAAAAAAAAAAGAAAAAGTTGTACTAATTTTCATTTTTATAAAAAATTTTGATGATTTACGTACATTTTTTTAAGCTTTGCTCTTCTAAACACGTACCACAGTCTTTACAGCCTAATGACATCATCAATTTATCTAAATTAATAAAATGCCAACTTATATTGCTGATTTGGACGTGCCTAAATAAGTGTATAATTTGAAGATAGATTAAAGTATTTTTTAGTATTGCATACTTTTGCGCTGACACACAAAATCCCACTGTATTTGTCTATACGCGCGTCTTGGACAAATATCAAACCGTAAATTCGTTAAAACATTTAAATATAAAATCAATCTAAATAAATCAATCTTAAATATTAAAATTTTTGCAGTTTTGGTTATGTTACACCCTTCTGCTGCCACCCTCACAAAGAACAAAATATTTTCTAATATACAAAAATAAATGAAGACCGTAAGGAAGTGGAACGCAGTATGTAACGTCCGACTGCAACCTTCGTAGAAGTTTCCTTTGATTATTTTGTTTAGCTCAAACATCGACTGTCAACGCCACTCGAGTGCAATTTGAAGTTGATGTTAATGCTGCCAGTGTTGGTTAATTCCGAGTTGCCACTTAAATCCAATAGGATGCCAGCTACTTTCTTGCTTTGCTTTGTGCCGCGCTTCACGAGAAAGCTGAAGTGCTCTCCTGCGCCTGGTGGCATTCCTAAAAGGGATTTGCATGCCGCCGAGATGTTTATCGTAAATTGTTGCCAGCGTCGCCAGCGTCGTCGTTGTTGTCTGAGCGCACAAATGTCAACAGCACAAAGCGCTGACGTTTACATTGAAAGTCACTTTGGTTGCCAGACAGCAGCTGGGAGCCTGGCTAATGAAAAGCGCCAACAGAAATGCAATGCATTTTTATTTATATGTATTTTTTTTTTGTGAATAGAGTATATTGGGTTTGTATAATGATCATCTTGCTTGCCCGGAAGTATTGGATGTATTTATTTTCAAACAAATTTACAAATACTAAATGTTTTTAAATATTCATATTTTTCCAAAATAATAAATAAAACCGTTTTCGACTAACTGAAGTGTTATTATATTGTGAACGAGTATTGTGCAGTCGGTTAAACCCGACTGCAACGTTCTCACTAGTTTATAGTTGTATTTTATTCAGATGCAAATGTTTAGCCTGCTGCATGTTTAATTGCCAGTGACTTGGCATTGACATGGAGAGTCCTGAAATTCGCTTCCGAATTTGCCAAAAATTTGTCCCTGCTTTTTTTTTGTTGCTTCTGGTACTGTGTGGTTCTCGTTGTTGTGCAGTTGTTCGGTTGTTTGGTTGCTCAAAAGTATGCCCCAGAGTCACATTTCGCACAAATGAAATGAATGGCTGAAAAACTTGTCTATTTCCCAAACAAATAATTTTATTATAAAACTTTTTTATGCATGTTTGCCTGTCTTTTTCGCCCATCTATTTGCGGCTGTCCGGGCCAACTGGATTGTGTTGTGTGTCACATGAGTCAGCATATAAACCAAATATGGCTTTATGACAGCGTTGAGTCGAGTCGAGGCGCAAGCAATCTAGAGAGTACCACCCCGGCTGCCTAGTTATAGGATATGTGCAAATTTTCATATCAAAAGTATACGGATTCATGGGCTGGTAGATATTCAAAAATATTTCTAATACTTGTGTGAATAATTTTATAGGCAAAAATTGTCACAGAATTTTTATTATCTTAAACGAGAATATTTCTCAAGTAATTTATGTATAATATGTATTTAGAAAAGTTATATCAAATATTAAAATTTTCTGAGCTGAACTTAAAGCTGCCGAAAAAGCAAAACCCCCAAAAAAAAAACGCAATTATGAGCGTGGCGGAGAGCGAACTCAGTTGCCAAGCAATTAGTTGGGGAGGGCTTAATTATGAGTGCACTTTAAATGCAGTCGTGGTCTTTGCTTTTATTACCTGCCAGCCGTTAGCCATTTGTTGCTATTTGCAGTTTGCAGTTTAGCCTTTAAGCTCGCTTGCAGATGCAGCTTCTGGGCCAGGTCGCAGCGGTCTACAACATCCAGCGAACTCCGCCCACATAACCATAAACGTAAAATGCCACTTTCTTTTCTTTTATTTTATTTTAGTTTGTGTTTTTTTTTTTACTTTTTATTTTATAGCTGACTACACTTTATACACTTTGTTGAGTCTGGCTCGTGGTCCGGCACTAAATGCCTGCCAGCTTGGCCATCGCTGTTGCTAGATTGTTAATATTATTTTATAATTTCTTTTATTGCTTGCTATATGGCCACTGGAATTGCAGCCATATTGTTTAAAAACAGCCACCGACCAAGTGCTGTAAACATGTTGCCAACAGTTGAACAAATGCAGCCATTGCCATAAATTGTTAGTGGCGGCCGTGGGGGTTTTTAGCCATGTTGAGTACATTAACGCAGTTGTGATAGACGGGTTCATTTAATGAAAATATGGTAGGGGGACAGTTTAAGCCTTAAATAGAACGAAATTCATTAAAGAAAAAATAACATTCAAAAACAATACGACTGAATATCAATTTTTACAATATTTTGTTTTTACAATAAAACAAATTAAGTCCCTTTGAAGCCAGGCACTTAAAATTACTGAAATTCCTAGCAAACCTTTCAAGTTTATCAAATGCAAATATGTTAAAAGCTACAATATATTCAATTAATTTCTAATCAAACTGAGTAATACAATTTTTTTGACACTCAAATCAATAAAACCACGAAGCACAATATGTCAAAATATGTTTCAACACTCGACTTATTTTGGTGCCTTAAAGCATTTGGCTGTCACAAGTAGCTGTGATGTTTATTGACATTTATTTGAGATGGCCAAAACGGAAGACGCTGGCAAAATGCGAGCAATTCTATTGACATACTCGTAATTCAAATAGGCAACAAACGTGCCGCGCAATTCAAACGCCAAACGCGTCAAAATGTAAATTGGTTACTTGGCGCAGGAGGCTGGTGAGGGTGGATGGCAGTTGTCTACGTGCTGCCTGTAGACAAATCAATTTGATAAAACGCAAAAATTTGTAATCAAACAGTGTGGTTGTGTCTGTGTGTGTGTTAGCACAAATTTTTGTCCATTGTGACAATGACAATGCGGCAAAGACAAAGACAATAGGCAGATAAAAATGCCAGCCGCAAGCTTAACAAGTAGACCTCCGGGCAGAAGGAAGGGACAACTGTGCTGTGAAGGGAGGGACGCGCCATTGTTTCCAGTTAAGCTGGCAGCATAAAACCAGGGAGGAAAGTGGCATCGCCTGTGGGTAGTGCACACATTGTGCTCTAAAGAGTTTAAACAGCTGTTGGCTGCGGCGCGTCTAACTGTCGCTCATTTTAGCCAACAGACATCACGAGTATGGAGCGAGATGGCGTGGGAGCGGGCAGAACTTGGGCTTATCTGCAGCAGTTTGACAATTGCCATGACGTTGTGTTCTGTTTAATTATGACATTAAAAGCGAGTTCATTGTGTGCATCTGTGAGAGATATTTGGGTGCGCACAAAAGCATGCAACAGTTTTTTTTTTGTAGTTTTGCTTTTGCATGCAAATATTTTAATATGGCCGACTGTGTGTGGATGTGTGTTTTATATGTGTATGTGCATGTGCGGAAGCTATATGTTGCTGTAATACAACAGAGAGCAACACACACACACACACACCCAGACAGTTTCTAAGCCCGACAAAGTCAGAATAAAAAGCATTAATAGAAATTCATATTGTATGCGAAATGTGGTAAGCGGGTAGCCTACATAATAAACCCATTTCGTGCGGCTTTAAAATGCCATTTATGAAACATGTGCTAGCATTTATGCATATTAAATTAGTCAGCTTGCCCCCGCACGACCAAATAAACTGGCAAAACTGGCATCCAAAGTGCCACAATAAACTGACATAAACATAAACATGCACAAGCGAGCATTCACACTCACACACTCACACGCACACACACACAGACCAACAAATTCTAAAGTGCGAACCCTTTTTTATGGAGCATCGTCTCCGACCTAACATTATGCACGCACAAATGGCAATGGGCGTCGGGTTTTGCAGCTGTTTTTAGGGGCAGCCAACAGCCTTCATATTCACACACATTAACACGCCAAAATGCGCAATAATGAACCAAGGCAATACGCACATATTTTACAAGGCTGCCAATGTCCAACAAAAAAAAACCATTTATGATATATATATATATTCCATATACACTTCTTAAGAGCATTCACACATTTATGAGAACATAATCCAATTTTAATCCGCTTAATAAGTAAAACGTATTAAAAACACTGAAAGTCGAAATATTTGATCTTAAAGAGTATTAGAACTAAATCGGTTTTTGTTCATATTGTACTTATTATTTCCATTTTATAAAATTCCGACAGTTTCTTTTAGTGAAACTTTTAAAGGATTCAAGTTAAAAGTATATTTGAAATTTAAAAAAGGAAAAGAAAATATTATGTATGTATCTGTATGTATGTGTATGAAATAGTTTGGTTGTCTTTGTGTGCGACTTAAAAACGCATGTTGAAACTTTTCAAGTGTGAATTGCTCTTCATTTTTGCTGCAGACACAAAACTCGTTCCGCCTCGCGCACATTTTGTTGCCTACTTTTGTGCGCTGCCAAATATAAGGCAGTTGGTGAATGGGTAGGATCATGACTGTGTGGGTGTGTGTGTATGTGTGTGCGTGTTGAGTGCGAGGGTGTAAGTGAGTGTATGAGACGCAGTTGTAACAAAAAGAAACATAAAATAAAATGGCAACGCCAGAAATGTTTTATAAAAATTTATATGAGCATAATTTGTAACAGACAAAAAAGCGGAGAAAAGATGGTTTGTGAGGATACTATCTGCCTGTGTGTGTGTAGAGGCCATGAACATAACTGAGCGGCAAGCTGAGACTGAAACCAGCCAGGGATATCGAGATAGTAACACACAAAACGTGTGCGTTAGCCAGAAAAGCAAAATCAATTTGATACTACTGATGAAATTCACCTAAGTAAATCAAATTTTCAAATACAAAACTTACTAACTAAAAATACCTTCACATTCATGTATTAAAAATACATATAGTAATAAAAAAGCTCTTAAGTTTTATGAGTTTAATAATTTTAAATATTATCATGTATTTTGCATTTGCATTCTGTAATTTTAGATCTGTAAGGCATCCTCAGCGCCAACTTTTATTATTAATGTCATCGATTGAATAAAGTGCATCCAAATGTCAAAACAGACGGCGAAGTTTCCTCTTTATCCAGAACTCGTTTGCCTATAAGTTTAAATCAATTAAGAAACTTACTTTTCTTCTTTCTCGCTCTCGCTCTATCCCCCTCTTTCTTTTTTTATCATTCTTATTTCTTTTCTAAGTAGTACAAGAGGTAAGTATTATAGAAGTAATTTCCCTGACTCAGCTGTTTGTATCTTTTCTCGATTGCTTGGTGTGCAATTAAGATGCAAATTGTTTTTGTACAAAATCAAATTGCATACTCTGACAAAGCAGCAGGAGAGCATATCAGTTTGCTCCTTGTGGTCGTTGTTGCTTAAATGTCGTGCAACTTTCCAAGTGAAGTGCACTACGTATGCAATCGACACATGTGTGCAACGAAAACTCGTTAACACTTGAAAAGTTTCATGGCCCTGGGCAATTGTAACAGGCTCCGTTTGGAATGCTTCTTGGATGGAGTTAGTTAGTTGGGCAGGGGGTGACTGGAGCCAAGGAGTAAGTAACGTAATGCTGCTGCTAAAAAACACTTAAGCAAAATATTGTAAGCAGCAAAATAAATCAGAATATGTGTACATGGCCTTTGGCATTAGCAACGTGTGTGTGTGTGGGTGGTTCGGAAGATCACCTTGACAAGAGCTCGCCCTGAAAACAAACAAAAGTTCAAGTACGTGACAACTGTAACCCAAGTGTGCTCTATATATAAATACATTTACATTTAAGTGGTTTCAGCTTCAGTTGAGTTTTTGAATCTTGCTAGCTTTACATTTTTGCCAGTCCATTAAAAGAAAATAATAAAAACCCATGCAGCTAATAATTTCTATGTATATTAAAAATTTATTATGTTTTTCTTTTTGCCAACATTACGCAAAACTATATCTTACCTGTTTCGAAATTTTAAAATTGATTGATTTTCACATCGGTTTTGAAATCGTTTAAATAATCAACGATTATTTTTTATATTGAAAAACAAAATGTTAAAATTAAGGCTTCAATTTTTGTAAAATCACTGACACGAATTTCTGGCTTTTTTAAAAGTGATATTTAATGCACTAAAGTAAGTTTCCCCCATTTTGTTTGAAAAATTGAATTGATAATTATCGAGTTTAATCGACATTTATTCCTACTTTCACTTTTAAGTGAAAGCTCGTCAAATATTCATCGTAATATCGTAGATAGATTATAGTTAAAATTAAAATAAAAAAAAAACGATACTATTATTTTTTGATCTTTTGATTTCTTAAGACCCTTTGGACCTTCACGAAAATGAAACCTTTTAAACCTGAATTCAACTATTTTTACGTTTTCAAAAATATTTGTAATCGGCCATCGTGGAGCTAAACTTCTTATTTTAAGAGAGCAAAATTTGTACCGTTGAAATGGTTTTGGGCAATATATTTCATAGGTTAGCGCGTCGGCATTTATCAGGGAGTGCATTAACCAAACTAATTGGGCAGACCAACCTGCGTAAAAGCTCTCCGGCGGACTACAGGAAACTGCGCGAGCTGGTTTGCACGCTGGAACGTTTCGGCACTCTGGGCAATGACATCGAGCTGACGAACAGCGAAATCGAAGTGAATCACATAATCATGTGCCTCAAGATGACCGAGTACCAGAAGGGCATCACCGATCCCAGTCAATTTGTGCCGGGCTATCACATCTTCAAGCGCCTGGACGAGATCAAGCAATCGCCGCTGTTCTTTCTGCTCAGCAAAATGCCAAAGGGCGGTGCACTTAAGGCCCACGACAGGTCCATGTGCAATACCAAATACCTGATGGAGCTCACATACAAGGATAATCTGTGGGTATACACCAGCGGCAAAGAAAACAAGCTGAAACTGTTTCGCTTCGCAAAGTGTGAGCCGAGCACAACGCCGATCGAGGGCGGCAAGTGGCAGCTGATGAAAGAGTTGCGCGACAAGGAGGGCGAGGAGGCGCTCAACTCTCGATTGAGAAGCGCCATCAGCATGTATCCCTTTGCCGAGACGAGGCCAAGTGCGGCCGCTTGGGAGCATCTCATTCAGGTGTACACTCTGATCGATGGCCTGCTCATTTATCCGCCCGTCTGGGGCGAGTTCATCTACAATGCGCTCAAGGAGTTCTACAAGGATGGGGCACAGTATGTCGAGGTGCGTTCGAAGTTGCGGCGTTTGGTCGACCTGGATGGCAACAAGTTGCCGGTCCGAGAATCGGTTAAGGGTTTCAACGATCAGCTACAATGCTTTAAGAAAGACTACCCCGACTTTATAGACGCCCGACTCATCTATTCGCCGATGCGACATGCCACAATTGAAGAGATGCGCAGCTATGTAAAATTATGCGGGGAGCTAAACGTGCGTCGAGTCCATCGCATCCATGCAATGACCAATTAATCTCTCTCTCTCTCTCTCTCATCGTTTACAGAAAGAGTTTCCCAATTTGGTAGTTGGGTTCGATCTGATTGGCCAGGAGGAGGTGGGCTATCCGTTGGTCAAATATGTGGGGGAGCTGCAAAAACTATCGCCAGCTGTTAACTTCTATTTACACGCCGGACAGACCAACTGGTATGGCACACACGTCGATGAGAATCTAATCGATGCCGTTTTGCTGGGCGCCAGACGCATTGGCCATGCCTACGCCTTGAACAAGCACCCGTTGGTGATGCAGCTGGTGAAGCAGCTGGGCATTGCCATAGAGGTCTGCCCGGTGTGCAGTCAGGTGTTGCAACTGGGCGCCGACTATCGCAATGATCCAGCTGCCACACTCATAGCCAATAATATACCCTTTGTCATCTCATCTGGCAACCCATCGTTCTGGCGCACATCTCCGCTATCCCATGACTTCTACATGGTCTTTCTAGGTATTGCGGTAAGCAACACACAAGCAATACGATCTATCTTTATATATATTCTATATATATATATATATATTTTCTCCAGCCCATGAATACCGACTTGAAGTTCCTCAAGCGCGTCTCTAAGAACTCTATCAAATATAGCGCGCTTCCCGACGAGGAGAAGGCAAAAGCAATGGCTAAATGGAAAACAAAATGGGAAAAATGGGTAGAAATGATCATAAAAAACAAAGATAAACTACTAACAGAGAAACCGGATACGATATGAAATAGGTTAGTAAAAAACAATCACAAACATTTGATATAGTTGGCAGTTAGTGTATTAGCACACAGACGCCATATAACGATTATTAGTAAAGAGCTCAGAAGGACAGTTTTTTAATTCATCCGGGCTACGGGAACTTTCGGGGCTTGCTATAAACTTGGCCAAAGGAAATGGCCAGTCGCATTCCGCAGGCAGCACTTTTATGAGCTGAGCTGCCGCAAATTATTTGAGTTTCCGCCTTTTTGATTATCAGCAGCAGACGAAACCAATAAGTTTTGCCGCACAACTTCTTATGCGAGGACGAGTGCCCGGCGGAGTCCCGGTACGGGCTGGTGTCAAATGTAAATGTCAAAAAGACAAGGATGCTCGTAGAAACACTTCCGGTTTGGCTTGGCTGCGTTCGGGCCACTCTTGGCCCGGCTTGTGCCTGCTAGCATTAATTTCATTGACTTCACACACACACACACGCACACACGCTAGAGAAAGTTGGCCACGCACACGCTTGAGGCAAGCACGGCACGCACGCAGTGCTCGGAAGTTGCCACACAGCGCACATTCGTTCTGCTGCAGCTTTGTGCTCTGTGCGAACTCTACGAGAAGTCATCTCTCATGTTGATTGCCATCGAGTGGGTGTGGCCGAAAGCAACTGAAACCGAACTTTGTCGGCATTGCTTATAATTAGAAACTTTATTATTTGTTTAACTTGGCCCGCAGCTGTTGCACACAATTGACACACGCGTGCCAGAACTTTGCCTTCGCAACTTGCCACATAAACTGCCAAAAAATTTGCAACAATTATCGAAAAATTCTTTTTGAACAATTGCAGGAAGACAATGGCAAGCGGAGTTGAGTTTGCCTGATAATGACGAACAGTTTGACAGCCACTGTAAAATTGAAGCTCGCTTTAAAATAAAAGCATAATTTGAATTTAATGATAAAACCTTGATGAGGCCGTTGCACGTTTGCTAATTTGCAAATTCATGAATATAAATTGCCTTTCAAATGCCATATAAAATAATCAAATATGCAAATTTTTTTCCCAGCATGCGTAAGCCACACATCGAACGAACATAAACTCAAACACACACACACACTTGATTGTCACACCAAAAAATTGTTATTTGAAATGTTGAATATTGGCACAAGCTGCAGTTGCAAAGGGCACAGGGACAATCTTACTCAGTTTGAGTTTAACACAGCCGGACACGAGCCGCAGAGGTTTTGCTTTTGTTTTTAAACTACTGGCAACACTTGGCCCAGCTCGTATACAGTACATCCTGGCTGGGGGCCACTCCAGACGGCTGTAAGCAATGCCCAACAATGCCCAAAGTCAAATGCAGTTAAGGGACGTGTACAAGCCACAAAGTGCAAAACAAAACCAAAACCAAAACCAAGTGACCGAAACCGAACAACATTTCAAACACTACAAAAATTAAAGCAAAATCGTTAAAGCGAACTTATTATGCTCTGTAAGAGCACAGATACATTTTTTATGTATCTTTCAGATACTATTATAACTTACAGATACACATATTATATTTATTGTATCTCAGAGATATTTCTTTAACATATCTTTACATTTATTTTATAAATTCTTATGATGTATAATTCATTAGAATAATTTTATATACAACACATATTTTTATTTATTAAAGAAATTTTATTTTATATATTTTATATCTAAAGATATTTCTTAAAGATATTAGTCATTTACAGTTACTATTATACTCTATATCTTAAAGATATAGTTTTTTAAAATGGATGTTTTTATGTATATTTTTATATATTTCAGATATTTTTTGATGGTACATTTTGAATATAAAAGATAGTATTTCACAAATGGCTTACATCTCTATTGGAAACTCACAGATTAATTTGCATCTCATAGATAAATTCCAAAACTGAAGCTGTAGATACCTCGTCTGGTCACCAACAAAGTTTTGCATGCAAATGACATATGAGAAATGCGCAAAAGAATTGCGCAAAAATCAACGCGACATGCGGCAGGACAAATAATGTGCATAAATTTATCACAACTGACAGAAAGAAGTAGTGGAGTAGCGAAGAAAGGAGAGAGAAGAACAAGAACAGAGAGTGAGAGGGGTAAGGCAACCCCGAAGCATTGGTCAATATGTTGCACTGAACATAGCAGACACGAACGTTGAGAACGTGGACAATCGATGCCGACGATGATGATGATGATGATTAGATTGTTGAGAAGCTGAGGCAAAAGTTGATGCTAAATACAGGGTGGCTGAGTGGCCATATAATAACGGGCTATGCGAGAATTGTGGGCGTTTGGCATTAGCATACGATATGTTGGGGCAGTTGGGCGCCTCAAACTGATTGGCTCATGCATTTTTCTGCTGTCTGCCAGGCAACGTTTCAAATGATCAAAGTCTCAAATATGCAGACACACTGGAATTTTGTTTATGTTATGCCACACAGCTGCAATTGCAGCAGCTCATGGGACGTAAATGTTGTCTAGTTAACCCCGCATATTGGCCATAATACGATACTTATATCAGATTGGGGAAGAGAGAGAGAGGGGTGTGTGTGTGTGTATGATTGGGTGTCAATTACGTAAACGATTTTGAGAACATGCAAACAACAATAGGGAGTTGGGAGTTGGTATCAAGAGATAATCAAGAGGCTTTAAATTGAAGTACGTTTTGTGCATATACAATTTTATAGATGGTTCACATATTAAACCTTGATATCTATAAGTATTTTTATGTATTATTTGTTTGCAACTGAACTTTACTTTTTAATTTTGTGTAGCATACTTTTCAGCGCTATATTGTTTATGTATTAATAATAATTACATTTAGTTGTGCATTTTAGAAACTGTTACTAAATTTAGCTCTTGGATTAAGCACAAGTATTTCAAATTTTCAATTATAATTTTAGCAAATATATATTTATTTAATTTATCATTTAAATTTATTTATGGTGTTCGATCTGGAGCTCATTAGTTACCTTAAATCACACACACACACACACACACACACGTACAGCAACTGCACTTGCAAGCGATAGCATTAATACTAATGAATTTATATTTACAGTTTTCCAAACAATTTGCCTTTTGACTGTAGCTGCATCCGTTTTGGCCAGGCTAATGAACATTGCTTTAAGTGCTTAACAATAGCGCATTGCGAGCAAATTTGCTGAATCATCAAATTTAATTTCTAAACAAATTAATGTTGACAAAAGTACGCAAAATGCAATTTGCGCAAATAAGTCGCAATTTGGTCATGCAAATTGCGCAAAATACGACAAGATATATGTGCCTAGAATATATATACATGTGCACCACACAACAGCACAATATACACAATTATATTCTGAATTTATCGCAGAGCGAGATAGTGCTACCGTTAGATAGAGAGAGAGAGTGAGTGGCATAAAGTACAGTTGTAGCTGCTGATTTGCCGCTGGCATCAATTTCATCTGGCATTTGCACAGCGCGTTTACAGCCATGCAACAACAACAAAAACAGCAACAACAACGCCAGTGTAAGGACATGGAATTGCATTCCCTTTTCCTGGTAAATCATATGCAAATGCATGCGTATGACATTTCGGTTCGAATTTTATTGTCCGCCCAGTTGCTAAATTATTTAGAGCCTGATTCCTGATGCCATGACGAGTCATGCATTTTGAGTTCTCTTCCCACCCACCCGCACACACACACACACACACACACTCACACAGGAAACAAGTTTTAGTTGCTCTGTCGTCTTTCAATTTGACATAAAACCTTTTTGGGCTTTCGCCCACATGACATTTTATGCAAAGTGCTTGGGTGTCTGTGCGTATTTGTGTGGGCGTGGGCGCATTTCACGCCTTTTGCCACCGCACATCAAAATAAACTGGAGCGAACCCCCCTCGTAACAAATGAGCCAAACGTCTTCTTCTTTATGTGGCACGCAAGCGTGCGTAAAAACAAAAATTCATTAAATTTCAAATCCTTTTTGCGTATCATCAAATGTCGCAAAAGCTTTTATTAGATTGCGCCCAAAAATACACACGTTTGTATATACAGTATATACGTGCTATATGCTACAAACCGAAAACAATGTGTCGCCTCAGCTGATTATATCGATGTGACCGTAATTGTAAGTGGTTGCCTGTGGTTATAGACATGATGAAGCAATAATGACACTGGCTGCGAAATGAAAAGGCGATTAGCTACGGACTTTTAGATATAATAAAAGTAAGTTGATTTATATTAATATAAATACTAATTCATAAGTGAGAAAACTCATTCAACTCAAAACAAATCTCTTTTTCCACTCTTTGCAATTCTACCTTTTATTTTGTTTCTTTTGTAACAACCTTATCATGAAGCTGGCGTCATTAATCTCTACATTTCACGCGTTTCAATAAACATGCAAGCTTTTTAAAACCAATTCAATACACTTGATTGCAATCTGTTTATAATTAAAAAGAAATGTTTGTCTATAGCATTTTTTTAAGTATACAACTGCTTATCAGATGTGCATTTGCTCAAAAGCAGACTTTGTTGCCAGCTTGCGAGCATTCATAAATCAGCGTGTGTGTGTATGTGAATTGCCAGACATTCATATGTGTGTGTGTGCGTTTTAAAAGCCTCGTTAGCTTACTGACGTGGAAATTTTTAGAAGGTAAAATGTTAGCCCCCAACGAAACTGCAGCTCAACTCAGCCAAAGAGATAACAGTATTTATGTGCGCATTTAATGCAAAAAATTGTTAAATACTGTCAGCTTTAAAACTGTAGAGAGAAGGTAGAAAAAAAAATGAAACACTCAATTTACATAGAGATGGCCTCTGCGAAATGTAATTAAAATGGGCCAAAACAAGCAAGCGACTGTCAAAAGTCAGAGAAGCAAAGGGAACAGTTGACGGCCATTGTCCATTTGGCTGTCCGACTGTCTGGTCAGGCCGCAAATTGACAGCTGTGCATGGGCATAGACAAACGCACACACACACACGCAAACACACAATAATTTACTACGTAATGGACACAGGACTCAGACATATGCTAGACAGCCAGCTTCAGTTGCTGCCAGGCTGGCAACTGTTCATTAACACAAACATAAGCTGCCAGACTGCCAGATTGCGAGGCTGCAAGACTGTCAGACAAGTTATGGTACGAGCTGTGTATGTGTGTGCGTGTGTGTGTGAGTGTGTGTACATCATAAATGCAGCAGCACATCAAGCAAGCAACTTATGAGTTCGCATTTCCAAAGTTCGAGCTGCCATTAAAATCGCTTTCAATAATGAGACGAGTCGTCCCTCTATGTGTGTGTTTGTGTGTTGCACATTGGCATTGTTGGAAGTTTGTGCAACAAATTAGTGCCAAGTTGGCACTTAGTTTGCCTCATCTACCCGCATAAGGCCGAGCAAATATCCGGTGCGGAAATTGCAACGAGACACGTGATCAGAGAACGGTACAGTCAGACATACAGACAGACAGACAGACAGACAGTAGGGAGGAACAGAGGGACAGACACTATCACTATGCATAGAGTTGCCGTCTATGACTTCCGCTTGCCAGACATATAAATCTTCATTTTGCTTGAACTTTTCGCTGCGCTCGCCGCAAGTTTTGCGGCCCGAACTAAAACTTTACTCCGAGCAGACACCAAATTAACAGCTGCTGCTGTTGCAGCTTTGGTGGCGTCTGCAACTGTTGTTGTTGCTGCTGGTGGCATTGGTGTTGCTGCTGCTGCTGCTCAGACTGTTGCCAGTGTAGCTGCTGTTCCCATAAATATGTAAAGTGTTGCTGCTGTGGTTGTTGTCGATTTTGTGGCTGCTTTAGTTGGTGTTGCTGCTGCTGCTGCTGCTGCTAGGCCTGTTGATAGTGTTACCGCTGCTACTGTTAACGCTCCACCTTTATTGGTGTTGTTGTAATATCACAAATTGCTGCTGCTGCAGCTATCGCTCTTATTTGCTGCTTCTACTGTTAGTGCTGCAGAGCTTATTGTTGCTGTTTTTGTTTATATTTGATATATAATATTTTGCATAAAATTTTAGTCCTAGTTGCTGATGTTGCTACTATTTCTTTAATTGCTGTTTTTGTTGTAGTTTTGCTATTTAGACTCGTTCACGAAGTGAAAAGAGTATATGGCTTTGTGCAATGTCTGTCTTGCTGTCCGTCCGACCGTCTTTCCGTCTGTCCGTCTGGATATAAACTCGTGTGAACCCACGTCAGATAAAGCGTTTAGGATTTTGGGCTGCGCCCACTGGGGGCGTGGCAAACCGATAACACCTAACATCGAAAATCGATACAGTCCACGAGATATGCAAATTTCAGTTATTTTTTAAGCTTTAAATGCCTGTATCTTGGCCAATTGTAGTCAGATTTAAGACAAATATACATCGTTCTGCTCTTAGAAATCTATAGAATCGATATTCATTTAACATTTTGAATTTCAAAATTTTCAAGATTTTGACAAAAATCGTGATGTTACCCCTTGTCATTTTTGTCAAATTTGGTCAAAATTTTGAATCCGAACGAGTATTGTGCAGTCATATTGTTGCTGTTGTTGTTGCTGCTAATTCTGAGGCTGCTGCTGTTGTAGCTGTTTCTAGTCTAATTGCATATTTTGTTGCCGTTTCTTTTGATCCTATTGCATGCAACTGTTGCTGTTGCTGCTACTGTTTATGTTGTTGTTCTTGATGTTTCTCATGTTGTTGCTTTTTATATTGTTGCTAGTGCTCTTTTTGTTGAGCCTGTTACCGAGTCACTATAATTTTCAGTTACGGTTGCTTCATTTGCTAATGCTGTTGTTGCATCTGTTACTGCTGCTGCAACTCCTCTTGTTGTTGTTGTTGCTAATGTTGTTTTTAATGTCGCTGTTGCTGCTCTAGCTTTTGTTGCTGCAATTACTTTGCGTACTGTAACTTTTCTTGCTGTTACTGCTGCTGTTTTTTTGCTTCCTTTGTTGTTGGTCCTTCGGCAATTTCGTGTTCTGCTTCCTTATAACATTCTGTTTCTGCTGCTGCTCGTTCTACACTGCCTCTTTTGCTGCGGTTTTGATGCGCAGGTGATTTACAGCCAGTGTTACAGTGTCTGCATAATAATGTGCACCAAGCTCCCGTACCATCGTCAAGTCTCCTTACTTTCATTTATTCAA
Organism: Drosophila paramelanica; assembly: GCA_035043915.1. Classification (NCBI taxonomy): domain Eukaryota; kingdom Metazoa; phylum Arthropoda; class Insecta; order Diptera; family Drosophilidae; genus Drosophila; species Drosophila paramelanica. The sequence continues at coordinate 5,856,314 of JAWNMO010000674.1, read as the reverse complement.
TGCACGCAATTTGAAAGCAAATCTCAGCCAAATCTGACGGGCAAAACTATTGGCAATATGTCAGCTATTTCTTGGCCCTTGCCAAATGATGTATTCAACAATTGCAACAGTTGCTGTTGTTGTTGCTGCCTCGGCTGCTGCTGCCGTTGCTGCTGCTGTTGCCGTTATGCCGGCCAATTTGTGACAAGTGAGTGCATTTTGCATATTATATAAAGCAAATTATATTTCATATTCCACAGTGCTCAGTCGACTGGCTGCGTCTCAAGAGCAGCTGCAATGACGTTAAAGTCGACGTCTGCCACCCTGTTGGCCAGTTGTCGTTCTCGTTGCTGTTCTTGTTGTTGTTGTTGATGTTGTTCTGTAGTTGCTGTATACGTGACCATGGCCTTTTAAATTGTTGCTGCAAAGTATGCTACAATTATTTTCATCAAGCGCACACAAACAAATTGCATGTACATGTATATACTTTCAACTTTTGGTCCACCCAACAAAAATGTCTAAAATCATGAGAGCTATATTTACAGTTGCATTGAATCTTTCACGATTTTCAAGTAGCGCAAATCTATAAGAAAATGTTTCCGTTGGAAACAAGAACACGAAGCTAGAAATAATTTTAAAAAAAATAAAATATAATAATTAAGTAACAATTGTAGCAGTGATTATTTTAAATTAAGATTATATACATTTACCTTCTTCTAGTTTGCAAAAATTAGCGGAGTGCAATTAATAAATTTTAGTTTTGGTTATTTTTAAACACAAAAATACAAATGTAATATTTAAAGACATTGCTGCACTAAACGTACCTTAAATAAAATGTATTTTTTAAAAAAAATAGAAATCATTTTTTTCTCTTTGTCGCCTGAGCGGCATTTTTGTGTACTAGCAAACACGCAAAAGCAAAAGTGCACTTGAAATTTTTGATGGGACAACTATGCCGAGCTGGGGCTTGTTTAGGCTCCTCTTTTTCTATATGTGTGCGTGTCTCTATGTGTGTGCGTGTGCGTATGTTTAAACTTGTCAAGTTTTCTTTTGTTTTTTTTTTTTGGTATTGTTGCAGGCCACCAATCCCGCCCAATCCCAGTAGCTATTATGCCCCTGGCTCTCTGTCTGCACTCGTTTGTAAAAAGCATTTCAAAAATGTGCAAAAACTTTTGGTTGCAATGTCGACGGGCAACCTTGTTGTTGTTGTTGTTGCTGCTTCTGTTTTTATACTCGTTCACGAAGTGAAAAGTGTATATCGGGTTTGTACAGTGACTATGGTAGTATAGTGTGGTATCATATATCTTGCAGAAAGATTAAACATTTATATATATGTATATATAACTGTCAAATATATAGCTACTATATTTCAAATTCCCATAACTTTTCAAAATTCAACAAATATTCCTGTTTAATGGCTTTTTACGTTCCACCTTTAATCAGAATTTCTTTTGATTATTTCTTACGTGTTGTATTGGACAGTCGATTATACCCGACTGCAACGTTCTTACTTTTTATTGAAATTGTTGTTGTTGTTGTTGTCGCCGTCGTTGGGGGCAGCCGCATGCATAAAGAGCGACAGTCCGCAGGACATTTTATATTTAATTTACAGTGTAACCGCAATCTACAGCTCGCTCGCACTCACTCTCTCTTTTTCTCCTCTCTCTCTCTTTTTCAGTGCAAGTGTGTGTGTGTGTGCAAATCTGTGATTTTATTTTGCATTTAATAGACTGCATACTGGGATTTGAAGTGGCAAAGACTGATGCATGATTTCACATTTATACAAAATTCAGAGCGTTGATTTTAGTCGAAATGTTTGTATTGTTGTTGTTGCTTTAGCTCTGCTGCTGCAGTTGTTGTTGCTGTTCTATTTCAATTACTAAATGCCTGCGTTTAGCCGCATGGCCAAAAATTAATTTCTAATGGCTCTTTTGTCCATTTAATATGCTGTCTATTAAATAAACACGCGCCCACACACACACAGACACACACACTCACACAAGTCGAGCTTATTTTTAAACGAAAATTGCATTAAATAAAGTTGAAAATAGGCTGTGAATTTCGATATGGCAAGTGGGGATTAGCGAGAACACGACCCAATCACAGCTGCCAATAAAAAGGTTCAAATAAAAACAAAATGACATTAAACTAAGTTTAACAATAATGCAGAACTTTGTATACTCTTGCAAAGAGTGCTTAAATATTTATAAAAATGAAGAATGTATTAATTATTCTTAAAAGGATTAAAAATTGTTATGAATAAAATTGTAAAAAATTATATTATGGTTTTTATACTTTATTAGTTACAAAATTTAAATGTTAGTATAAATCGTATAGTTTTTATAAATTGTAAAATTTGAATATTAATAAGTTTAACATTTGTAATTATCGGTTCATATCTCTCATACTGTCATTTACCTTATTCCGAGCTTAACAGCGCATTACCATGTTATTGCGAGTCACTCATGTTAACTGACTGCATCTCTAGCTAAAATTACTACTTGAGCTTTATATCAACAAGCCTCTCTTTGTTTTTTGGCATATGGCTATCGTGTCTGGTTCGTTACAATAGCCATAGCAGAATCTTGATACCCACTTGAAAATGTTTTCTTTAAAAAGGCAAAAATACAACAGCAAAAAAAACCAGGACCAAAGTGTGCTTTTCAATTATTTTTTGCCGTCCACTCGACAACTTTTTTAAGTATGGCTTCCGCAGCGACGACAACAAGGGAGCAAATGTTGGGGAAACAGAGGGGGGGATAGCACTGAGTGCTGGACTATGGCAGTGGAAGTGTTTCTGTACGGATTCGGCATTTCGATGTGCACTCGTCTGCGCTTTTATTGCTGTAATTGGCCAGTGGTGCGCGTCGGAGTTCAGCGAAATACGCCCTCGGATTGAACACATGTTGCTAATGAAGTTCTCTAACTACATTTTCTCTTCTCATGTCAGATCATAATCTATTAATCTGCCAGCCAAGCCGCTTACACTGGCCGTGTGCCATTCAGCACCCGATTAGCCCGGCCCCTGACGATGAGCCTTTGCTCAGCTTGCGAGATGACGATGTTTGCTTGACTGGTTAGCCCCAGGCCAGATTGACCCGCTGGTTGCCACACTGGGCCTGCTCAGACACGGACACGCCGAAACATGTCAAAATCAGGAACACATCAATCTGCCATTTTTCGGCCAGTTTTCAAGCTCTTCGACTGCAACTGAAGCCAACTGCCACAACAGACACACAAACTGTCTCCCACACTCCGCTCTTGCCTCCCCCTTGTTGACTGCTCTAGTTTCAGACAAGAAGCCTAATGAAAATGGAATTTTTGCTTGGCAGCCAAACAGAAAAATATATTAGTTACTCGAGAGAGAAACCTGTAACATTTTTTGCTTTCTACAACTCTTATCTATATAGTATGTAAAATTCAGCCTGGCAGATTGCTTGAAAGGATATTGCTGTTAGTCAAGTTAATATTTTTGCAAATCTTTCAACAATATAAATATGTATGCATCTACCGAAAGCAAAATCTGCTTGTCGCTTGTTGTAAAATCTTAAAATAATTTGAATTGCATTTGTTTCTACTGCACTTGAAACAAAGTTTCAAATTTTAATTAGTGATAAAGCCACTTAACAGACCATAAAAGCACTTTAAACTATGCACTTATGTATTCAACTTTTATTGATTTATTTGAATGATTTAATTTAAGTTAATCAATCAATTAGTAAGTGCAGCTCAATTAAAACGAATATTCCCATATCTCTTTAATTGTGTTCTCTTCTTTTAATTTTATTGATGGGCTTAGCAGCGAGCGGAACGAATCGCGTTAATAATGTCCAAAGCAAATACAAACACATCAAATGAAAACAACAACGAAGACAACAGCAACACACGCAGAAAGCACACACACACACACACACACATACAAATTTGAGCAACATGTCAAGGCAAACAAACAAACATCAAATGTCAGCAGCAACAACGTCGACAAATAAGTAGGTGTGAGCGTGTGTGTAGATAGGGTGTGCCTATCTCTCAGTAACATCATGCATGTATGTGTGTGTGTGTGTGCTTGTGGTGTTATTTCCGTTTTGCTATTTGTTATGTTTACGCCTCGATTGTGTTGAAAAATAAACAAAAACCCCATTTGATGTCTATTGACAACTAACGGAGCGGGGCGCGGTTGTGTGCAGGGACTGGGCAAATGTTTTAATTAAAGTTGTTCGGACGCATTTATCAGATGCAGACAGGACACATGCCATAAGCGCCGACTATGCACCTGCACCTAAACCAGCGCAAAAACAAAAAAAACACGGAGCAGCTGCAACTGTAACGGGACTCGAACTCTTTGGCAGAGACAAAGGCGGGCAACAAACAACGAACAACGAACAACCGACAACAACGACAGCGGACAACCGACAACCAACTGGGCACAGACAGCCGACAGCCAAGCATGTTTTACTGTTAATGGACTTTCGATATTTGCAGCAGGAAGTTATGGCAGCTAGATTTATGTCCCCATGGGTTTGTGCGTCTATCGCTTGTGGCTCTGCTCTTTAATTATTGAGTGCCATTTGATTAAAACCCGCACCCACACCCACAAACACACACACATAGACACACATCGCAAACGAATGCCAGCCAAAATTTGTCTGGCTATAAAAGTGGAAAAGTCACAAAGGTGTACAATTTATATGCAAAGCAACGACTATTGCATACACTTTAGCAACATGTGTTAAATAAATCTGTTTAACCTGTAAACGAAATCAAATAATCTGTGTTATATTGTATTGTACTATATTATAAATAAGTTTTATACTTTTATAACTTCAATAAACCCTTTGTATACAAATTATTTAATATTTTATTTAACAATTATATTGTTTTTCTTGTGTTTTAACCACGCAGAAAACAAATAGCTTTATAATACACAAATCGTAAATGCAGATGTTTTGTAAATGATTTCAAAAATAATAATAAAATAATAAAATTATTATACATTAATTTTAAACACAATAAATGTATAATATTCATGCACATATACACCTATCGATAAAATATCTGATGGATTATTTTTACTAATATCACTTTTTAAAAACTGCAAACAGAAGGCCTTAGTTAACTTACCCTTATAGCTACCATCAATTGATTTTGTGCATGTGTAACACGTACGGCGAATGTCAGGAAGCCCATGAAGTCACATGTGCAGGTATAAGAAACGTATAGGTAATAACCCCCGTATACTCCCCTTACCCCCTCCACAGAGCATACCACTTGATTCTGACTTACATTAAATAAAAAGGAATTTACGTCTTTGGCCATAAACTTGAAATGGCAAATTGCGAGCACGTTAAACAGAATCAGAGTAAGCGCCTAAGAGGCTTATGCAAAATGTAACAATCCAAAATTCTTATGCGATTTTCTTCTGCTTCTTCTTCTTCTTTTTGCATTTATTTTATTTTACTTACAATTCAAATGCTGCCAATAGGCAAAAGTGTTAAGCAAAATTTGTCTGCCGTTTATTGAGTGGAACGAAAATACACAAAGTAAAAAAAAAATAGAAAAAGTAGAAAAAAACCAGAGCTTAGACAAAAGTAAAAGGAAAAGTTTAAATTACTTTCGCAGTTTTTTGGGCCGCAGCCAAAGTGAAACTTTTGCCCGAAAAGATTAATGCGTAAAGCGCCATGGAAAACGCGAAAGGGTGAAATGCTAAAATACTAAAAGGCTAATACATATCCAATGAAGTCGTCCCATAAATTGCTGAATTTCTTTACCCAATGCACTTCGGCGAGATCTCAATTGTGAACAGATAAAAAGTCGTGAGATATAGAGTTGCTCAGCTATAATACAATTATCAGGTCTTTGAGAACTAAATTATAGTTTGTGTCAATTAGTGTGAAACTCAGTCTTCTTTATTCCAAGTTTCAAATTTCAAACTAGAAAGTCAACTGTTGATCTTATAAGTAACTCATTTTTATTTAATGAAATAATAATAAAATAAAAAAAAATATGCATATTAATTTAATTTCAAATTTTCTTTGTTTGAATCATCTTTGTGCATTTAATTTAAAATGTATTTAATTTTTTATTTAAGTTTTAATGAGCTTTTTAAACTGATTTCAGGATTACATAGTGTATTGGTTTCGAGTTAAAAGCTTTCATGTGCTTTGAATGGCTCTTAAACTGTAATCTTTTATTTCACATGATCCAGTTAAGCTATGTTTTCAAAAGACGGTTTTACTGCGCAGTTTTCAAGTAAGATTAATTCACTTTCAATTAATAGCTGAGGCACTCATTAAACGCTGTTAAAGCACTTAAATCAAAAAGATGTTCAAAGAAGAGCACAAGGCGATTCGTCGATTTCTAGGACAGCATGACAGACACATTCTATTGAACTCTATCGCAACTTTATAGCCAGTGAGTTTTCTTTTGAAGTGCTCGAAGCTGACACACAAAAGACCAACGGAATGGATAAATAAAACTCCACGCCAAAAACACATGCAAATACAATCGTATGTACAGTGTGTGTGTGTGTGTGTGTATGTGTTTCTTATATATACAGTTGTATTCCATTTTTTTTGTGCTTTGAAAGTTCATTCGTTTGTAAATAATTTCCAGCCGGCGGCAAAATCGATACTTCACTTAAGATTTTTGCATATAAATACGAGTATCGAAGAGGGTAACCCACCGCCAAATTCCCCGCTCCGTTGCGCACATTTTGTCAAGCAGCAAAGCGGCAAAGTTTTCCAGTCAAACTTGTATAAAACAGCAGCGTATGCCGATAATGCATGCAACAAGGCAACGCTGCCAGCATAAATAGTACGAAAAGGGGGCAAGTTTTGCTATTAAACTTGCTGTGCATCGACTGACAGTTGGGTCTTTATTAATCTATAATCATATAAAATGATACCTCTTAAAATTAAGTTCTTATATGCCAAAACTATACATAATTAATCCGAAATTGAGCAACAATGTTGATTTTAGAATGTTGTTGATTTTAGAAATTCCAAAAACAAATCTTGTTACATAGTATAATGCAGACGATAACACTGATGAATTTAATTAACAAGTAAGTATTTGAATTTAAATAACGAGTAGTGTTTCTATCGATTTTATGTATCAGTGAACGTTACACACATTTCCGAGTAAGCTCTACCTGACTGACTGCAGGGCATCGCCCAGTCAGTGCTCGAATAGCATTTATTTTTATTTCGATTGTTTATATTTGAATAGCACTCAAAAACTTGGGCCTAACTCATTGGTTGTGCAAATATTTGTCAAGCAATTAAATGTTAACAGCGACTGTATTTTTATTGCCTTCATTATGGATAGACTGCCGTTGAAATTAATCATACGCCTCGTTGTCAGCGTTGTCCTTGCGCCTAAGCGCCAAGTGCAAACAATTTCAGCCAGGGGGTAAAACCGCAATGGCAAATGAACTCAGCCTTGGCAGCAACCCCGGGCACTAAGTGCACTTGCAACCGTACTTTGAGCTGAAACTCGAGTTGGAGTTGGCGTTGCGGGGGGAATACCATAGAGTGCTACTGTGCCTTTGGCTGCTGTCCGCAATCTACTAATGCGATTTGTAGCCAAACACTTGAGCGCTCCGTTGAAGCGGCTTAAATTTTGTCTCGCCACAGTACAACCTGCTAATTAATTAACATGGCTGTTACTGTTACCCTCTGCTTCCTCCAACTTGCGTTCTCTGCATCTGACACTGCTATAATTGTGTATTTATTATTTATACACACATTGCGCATTACGCATACGCAACGTTGGCCGCTGGCAGCATAAAAGTTGACAAGCAACAATGGAACGTCGCATTTTAATTTTAATTACCTGCATAACAAGCAAACAGGTAACCCGAAATTGGCACTCGGCAAATTTCGCGACATGTTTCGCACATTTTAATGGCAAAATGGGAATGTTGCGTATACGCTCCGTGTCGCTGGGGCTTTCTGTGCGCGGTTAACGTCTCCCCTGCTGGCAATTTACAATTTCATAAATATAAATTGGTTTTAAATGTTAAATAAAACAATTAAAATAGAATGCATATGCACACACCTGAACGTTACGTTCCAAACCATAGAAAATCAACAAAATTATGTTTGCATATCATGACAAACGCGCATAATTAAATTATGTGCAGCACACACACACACACACACACACACATAGAGTACATTGTGTAAGTGGCAAACAAAACAATGTGTCTAGCTGTCCATAACTTATTCAATTTTGAAATTAAAAAACTATACAAAAATTTCAAATTTGTAAAAACCAAAACAGTTTTGTTGATTTATAAAATATTATTTCGTGTTTTTTAGATTGATTGTTTAACCAAAATTATGGATTTTATTTTTTAAAAATTGCAGGCACAACGCTCAGCTGACAATACATTTTGGCGGTTGTTCAGCAATTCAGTTGCATCATTAAATCGAGCTGTTGTTCAAACTTCGTTGGCAGCTAGAACAATAAAATAGGCGTAGACCACAAATACACGTACTGTGCCATCGGATTTACCGTGTGGTTAGCTGTGGCACACACATGCATACATAAATGCACACACAGTCAGTGCACATTTGTGCAGTATGCACATTTAATTAGTTTTGCACGCCAGCAACAACAACAATTTTGTCATTAATTATTTTCACATGACAATTTGTGACGCAAATCTGCAAACGCAAAACTCACAAAAGCCAAGAAATATTCAATCAATGACAAATTTATTTACCTACATATATGGAATGAGAGAGAGAGAGTGATTGTAAAAGCCAAAACCAAATAGAATATATTTCAAAACGTTCATATATTTTATAGTTGTTGGTATTTTTGTTTTTATTATCCTTCCTGACCGCCACATGACAGCAATAAAACCGAAGCACATATGAAACAATTCGTTTGTCATGCATCATAAATTGCTCCTAATAAAATTCCAAACAAATATGAAAAACAGACTAAAGAGAATATGTTGTAAAAATTGAAGAAAAAAATATGGAATTGTACATATGACGATAACAAATTTATTTTCAGCTGCTGTAACTGCCCAACTGGTCGTAAATTAATTTATAAATAAATATTTAATTGAGAGAATTATTTAATTGCAGTAAATTTTATTTTTGTAAAATTACTTGCATCAATTAGAGCATATCATTAAATAATTTAGTTCAGCATGTTGATCAATTCCATGTTATTTTATTGATTAATTATACAAATTTATTCGAACTGAGGATTTATTTATATGTACGTTTTTCTATTTATATAATATATATATTTATTTAAATTAATTGTTGGCTGCCTATTCTTTCCAAACCTGCCTGAATTCTGTGCCACTGAGAACTCACTTTTTTTTTAAATTATTGCTGTCCACAAATATTTCAAAATTAAAGTTAATTAAAATTCGAATTGCTTTTACTTGAATTCGAAAAAATGTGGTAAACCTATAAGCAGCTATTAACTCAGCTTTGTTCGCTCAACTAATCGATATTTAATGACAAAGCATAGCCACGCCCATGAACATACAACTTACACACACTCGCACACACACACACTTTCAGTAGTGAGCACATACATCATTGTCAATGTCAAAGTGTCAAAGCAAAACTTGCACAGACCAAAACTGGCGGCGTACAGTTTCAGAGCCAAGTACAATAACCCAGACGAGTTGAGATTGTGTGCCTTTTAGAATGCCACGCCCACAATGCTCAAAGTCAAAGCCATGCTGTGGCATTTATGATGTTGCTCTGATGTGGTCGCAAGCAGCAAGTAAACTGCAATTTGCGCAAAAGGAAATTTTATTTTTGTTTTTTGTTTTTTTGGTACTAAAATCGACTTGCGACAAGTTTGAAGCAAACAGCAAACAATTTGAACTGACAAAGTCCTGCGATAAAAATTGCTTAAGTACTTTAGTTGCGCAACGAATGCAACGAATGGAAAAAGCTGAAAATACTGGCTGGGAAAACTGAAAAGTTTATTAAACAAACAGGTGAAATCTGGCAGCAAAGGGCCAAAAGTTGCCACTCAGCCAGATTCAGATCAAACACTCGCAGCACAATAAAAGTAGAAAAAAATAAGAAAGAACAAGGCGAAAAAATTGGAAAAAAAACACAAAATACCCAAAAACATGGCCAAAAATATCAGCTGCCATATGTCCTGTAGCATATGCCATATCCTGCTGCTATTTGTTGGTTCTGTTTGATTTTATTTTGTGTGCGTGCGGACTGAAAAGTTTGTCGGTTTTTTGTAATGTTGCCCTTTTTTGCTGCTGCTGCTGCTGTTGTTGCAGTTGGCATTTTGCGTTAGCTTTGACATTGGCCCAGGCTAACAAGCAGACGGACTAGAGTGGAAGGCAAGGTCTTGTATGTGAGCACACAGCATTTAAAAACTGCAAAAACAATCTTGACTATGTGAAATATGGATATAAAAGCAGCTTTACTTGAAGTGGGACTGACAGGTGAAATTATAAAGAACAGTATGGTATTGTATTTTCAATAATGCATATATTTTAAATGCAGAATCAATCTATAGGACAAATCATGAAAAAATGCCTCCGAACGTGAAAATCGGTGCAGTTTTGGCAAAGTTATGGGAGTTTGAAGTATGGGAGCTATGGATCCGAGACCTTTACATGTCAAAATTTTTGTCAATTTTAGCATGATTTTTGACCAAAAATTTTACATTCCCAGAATCACTTCTAATGTTGTTTTTTATGCTTATTTTGACAATTACAATCGATTAAAATCAAAAATTCGCATTTCAAAATTTTGAAAAAAATTTTTTTTCGAAAATAACTAAGGGGGACCCTTGTGATTTTGTACCAAAAAATTAAAAAAATTTATTTTCAATAATGCATATATTTTAAATGCAGAATCAATCTATAGGACAAATCATGAAAAAAATGCCTTCGAACGTAAAAATTGGTGCAGTTTTGGCAAAGTTATGGGAGTTTGAAGGTTGGGAGCTATGGATCCGAAACCTTTACATGTCAAAATTTTTGTCAAATTTGGCATGATTTTTGACCAAAAATTTGACCTTCTCAGAATCACTTCTAATGTTGTTTTTTATGCTAATTTTATTTGCTAATTTCAATTACAATCAATTAAATCAAAAATTTGCATTTCTAAATTTTTAAAAAAAATTTTTTGAAAATAACTTCAAGGGGGACCCTTGTGATTTTGTACCAAAAAATTCAAAAAAATGTATTTTCAATAATGCATATATTTTAAATGCAGAATCAATCTATAGGACAAATCATGAAAAAAAATGCCTCCGAACGTGAAAATCGGTTGCAGTTTTGGCAAAGTTATGGGAGTTTGAAGTATGGGAGCTATGGATCCGAGACCTTTACATGTCAAAAATTTTTGTCAATTTTAGCATGATTTTTGACCAAAAATTTTACATTCCCAGAATCACTTCTAATGTTGTTTTTTATGCTTATTTTGACAATTACAATCGATTAAAATCAAAAATTCGCATTTCAAAATTTTGAAAAAAATTTTTTTCGAAAATAACTAAGGGGGGACCCTTGTGATTTTGTACCAAAAAATTCAAAAAAAATTTATTTTCAATAATGCATATATTTTAAATGCAGAATCAATCTATAGGACAAATCATTGAAAAAAATGCCTTCGAACGTAAAAATTGGTGCAGTTTTGGCAAAGTTATGGGAGTTTGAAGGTTGGGAGCTATGGATCCGAAACCTTTACATGTCAAAATTTTTGTCAAATTTGGCATGATTTTTGACCAAAAATTTGACCTTCTCAGAATCACTTCTAATGTTGTTTTTTATGCTAATTTTGACAATTACAATCGACTAAAATCAAAAATTTGCATTTCTAAATTTTTAAAAAAATTTTTTGAAAATAACTAAGGGGGACCCTTGTGATTTTGTACCAAAAATTCAAAAAAAATGTGTTTTCAATAATGCATATATTTTAAATGCAGAATCAATCTATAGGACAAATCATGAAAAAATGCCTCCGAACGTGAAAATCGGTGCAGTTTTGGCAAAGTTATGGGAGTTTGAAGTATGGGAGCTATGGATCCGAGACCTTTACATGTCAAAATTTTTGTCAATTTTAGCATGATTTTTGACCAAAAATTTTACATTCCCAGAATCACTTCTAATGTTGTTTTTTATGCTTATTAAGACATAATTACAATCGATTAAAATCACAAATTCGCATTTCTAAATTTTGAAAAAAATTTTTTTGAAAATAACTAAGGGGGACCCTTGTGATTTTGTACCAAAAATTAAAAAAAATTTAATTTCAATAATGCATATATTTTAAATGCAGAATCAATCTATAGGACAAATCATGAAAAAAATGCCTTCGAACGTAAAAATCGGTGCAGTTTTGGCAAAGTTATGGGAGTTTGAAGGTTGGGAGCTATGGATCCGAAACCTTTACATGTCAAAATTTTTGTCAAATTTGGCATGATTTTTGACCAAAAATTTGACCTTCTCAGAATCACTTCTAATGTTGTTTTTTATGCTAATTTTGACAATTACAATCAATTAAAATCAAAAATTTGCATTTCTAAATTTTTAAAAAAAATATTTTTGAAAATAACTAAGGGGGAACCCTTGTGATTTTGTACCAAAAAATTCAAAAAAAATGTATTTTCAATAATGCATATATTTTAAATGCAGAATCAATCTATAGGACAAATCATGAAAAAAATGCCTTCGAACGTAAAAATTGCATTTTGGCGTATGGGCAGTTTGGCAAGTTATGGGAGTCGAGGTGGGAGCTTGGATCCGAAACCTTTACATGTCAAAATTTTTTTCAATTTTGGCTGATTTTTGACCAAAAATTTTACATTCCCAGAATCACTTCTAATGTTGTTTTTTATGCTTATTTTGACAATTACAATCGATTAAAATCAAAAATTCGCATTTCTAATTTTGAAAAAATTTTTTTTCGAAAATAACTAAGGGGGGACCCTTGTGATTTTGTACCAAAAATTAAAAAAAATGTATTTTCAATAATGCATATATTTTAAATGCAGGTTAAAAAAATTAATATCAATTCCCATTAGACCATTATAAAAATTATTGTAATTCCACAGTCAATTAGACTTACCTCAACATACGGCACTCACAATTCATTTGCATTAAGCCAAGTACTGCAAATGCAGCACTATCAAATTGCATTTTGATGTCTGCTTGCATCTGTGTCGAGTCGAGTCGAGTTGAGGTGGTTTGAGTTGTCAGACAGAAAGAGCTTTGGTAAGTTAATACACGCAATTGTCTGAGCTTCTGTGCTGGCTTCAGCTCTTGAGTTCTGTTTTTGTTATATTTTTGCAAGAGGGCAATAAGCAAATTGTAAGCGTTTCGTATTGATTTCCATTTTATTAACAATCATTTAAATGCAATGAACTGAAATACAATGCTTGAAGTGCGTATTTTTATACACATATACATATACTTATTTATATATATATGTGTATATATTTTGTTTTCTCTTTTTTTATTATTTCTCTTTTATTGTTGTTGTACTGTTATTCATTCATTGTGTTGTGCGTGGTGTAGTTGGCATTTCATGGCTGATTTAACCTGGTCTGAAGCGCCTAACAGCGTCACCGTTATGCCAGTTATTGCTCCTGTCCCTGTGGCTGCAACATTTGTTGTTGTTGTTGTTGCTGTTGTTGTTATTGTTGCTGCTGTTCGTTTTTCATATGTCAGTGGCGTAAATGAAAACGCAAACGGGGCGTATGATTAATGTGGTTTACATATGAAAACGACTGGCAAAGCCATGAACCAAACTGTGGCAACGTATGTCTCTGTCTCTGTTTCTGTCTTCTTTTCTCAGTCTTCTGTTGTTGCTGTTCTTGTTGTTGTTGTTGTTACTGGCGGCAGTGCTTATTCAATAATTTATAGCTGCCAGCCGCAGCCACTTACAATGTCAGAAAAATATGCGCGAAATATGCATAAAAGTATAACATGCAGACTTTTCTGTTATTGCCACAACAAAAAAAAAGAAGTGAAAAAAACAATCTCTGCCTCGAAACACTCAACTAACAATCCGAAACATGGGGATTACGTGGCCTTTGATGTGGCCCCAATTGAATAGCTATTCAAAGCTTCGTGCAACTGAATAGGAAATACTTTAACATTAACAAGCTAATTAATGTCGGAACATACAATGGCACTGGAAACTTTGCGGGAAGGCGGGATTATTGTCTCATTGAACCTGTCAATTAGCTGTCAAGGAATATAAATTCATTTTGAATAGTTCCTCGAATGCCCAGCAAATGCTATAAACTCATTGTACTTTAATACTGAGAATTGTAAATTGATAAGTTTTTTAGCACAAAAAAAATACAAAAATATTTATTAAGTATTGTTGATAATCAAATATAAACATTAATATTCTCTAAATACTCTACAAGTTAAAAGTTATTCGCATTTAATATGCAACATAATATACTTGAAGAATAAGCAACTAATTGCAAACTATAATTTATATATAATCGAATTTAAGTGTTAGGAAAGACAGACACCTAAGTTAAATTAGATTTTAAAAAATTAATTATATATATATATTTATATATAAAAAATGAAAGAATCTTGAAAGACAAACGCTAAATTAAATTTGTTGTTTTTTTTTACACGCGAATAAATTTGTCTTTGGGACCAGAAAACTAGTTGAAAACTTTTCCTGTACTTTGCATTACAGAGCGATAATCATAAGCGACATGCCCCAGAACTGAATGCAAAGCAGAAAAATCAACAAGTCATTATCATTAATGGCATTTTAATTATGTGGCATGCGGCATGAACTCGAACCGAAAGCGATAAATCTTGGGCTCAACTGGTCGACGGGGCGCGTCTGCTGGCAGTACAGAATGGGTGGCCGGAAGATCGGCATCGTGGGCAGCGGCCTGATTGGGCGTGCCTGGGCACTGCTCTTCGCCGCCGCCGGCTTTCGAGTGCAGCTCTACGATATTCTGGAGACGCAAGTGACCACAGCTCTGGCGGAGCTGCGCGAGGAGCTGCAGCAATTGGAGGCGAGGGGCACGCTGCGTGGACAATTATCGGCCCAGGCGCAATTCGAGCTTATCACTGGCTGCACACAGCTGCAGCAGCTGGTGCAAGATGCTCTCCACATACAGGAGTGTGTCCCGGAGCAGCTGGCGCTGAAGCGTTCCCTGTACGAACAGCTCGATGAGCTGCTGGAGCCGCACACCGTGGTGGCCAGTTCCACGAGCACCTTTATGCCTTCGCTCTACAGCGAGCGCCTAAAAAAACGCACTCAGGTGAGAAAAGTGAATATTGTGAATATTCCAACGTTTTTTAAACATTTACTAAGAATGAGTGGTGCGGACAGACGGACATAAGCCTAATAAAATGAACAAGTATTTAAATTATACAAAACAGTTAAAATGTAAAACAGAAAATTGATTAAATGTTAGAAATAGTTTTATCAACAAAACATATAGTTATAAAATATTCAATTTAATTTCTCTAATTCTCTATATCACTCTCGATCCTTATCTCTCTCACTCTAGCTATAGCTATAATCCGTTTATTTCTCACTCCCGCTGTCTCAATATATCTCAATATAGTTTTCACTCAGTTTTTCTCAATATTTCTCAATTATTTATAGATGCTGGTGGCTCATCCGCTGAATCCACCCTACTACATACCCCTCGTAGAGCTGGTGCCGTCGCCTTGGACCGCCGTGGAGACTTTGGAGCGTACGCGTGAGCTGATGTCGGCGCTGGGTCAGCGACCGGTGGTGCTGACCCGCGAGATTCAGGGCTTCGCCACGAATCGCATACAGTATGCGATACTGAACGAGGTGTGGCGACTGGTTGGTGGCGGCATCATCAGCGTGGCCGATGCGGATCGCGTGCTGAGCGACGGGCTGGGCATGCGCTATGCGCTGATGGGTTCGATGGAGACGGCACATCTGAATGCGCCCGGCGGCGTGGCGGACTATTTCCAGCGCTTTGGTGGCGAAATTGCCGCCGTGAGCGCCACCTATGGTCCGACGCCGGATATGTGCGGCGATGTCGCGACTCTGGCGGAGATTGCGCGCCAGTGCGAACAGCTGGTGCCGCTCGAGGCGTTGCCGCAGCGGCGTGCGGCACGGGACGAGTTTCTAACGCGCCTATCGGCGCTCAAACGGCAATTGCCATAAAAGAGGAATAAAAAATTTGATTTCGCTATACTGTATACATCCATTTGTGTTGATTAAACTCTGTTTCGAGCTAGCCGACCCCCAGCGGGTGCCTCATTGCGTAATTGCAAGATCCGCATTAGGTTCATTTCAGACGGGCGTGCATTAATGAAATTAAGTTTTGTGGCAACCGGAAACGCTGGCAGAAATCGTCAGAGGGCGCGTTCAACAACAACGTGTCACATTTCCGTTTTGGCTTTGTACTCAGCTTTTCTCTCTGGACTGGTTCGCCATGGAGCTGCTTTTCCATTTCCATTTCAGTTTCGACACTTGACCTGCTTGAATGCAATCAGCTTAAATTCACTTTCCACTCGACACGTTGCATCTAAAGCAACAAAAAAAAACAAAAAAATAAAATCTCCTTCAAAGCAGCAAATGTTAATAAAAAACCATTAAGCGGACAGCAGCACTAAGCACTGAATAGGAATAGGTCAGACCTGGATTTTAATTAAAAGCATTGCTACTTCTATGAATGGAACAGGCATTGAGAAATAACATGAAACAAATTTAAAAAGACATTTTGAAAATTTTGTAAGAATTCAAAAATAACTTACATATATATTAAACTAACAAAATCTTATATCTTATTAAGTTAACAAAAAAAAGCCTTTTATAAAAGCTTTAATGTGCTTTCAAAGCTTGGTTATTGTAAAAAAAAAATAAGTTAAAATGACAATAAAAGATTTAAAAGATCCAAAACCTTTAAAATGGTTCTCATTTGAGGCCAGGGGAAAAAATTATAATACCTGTTTTTGCTCGTTTAGTTTATTAAGAGAAAAAAATCTTGTTAATGCTCCTTAACACTTTGCGGCTCAAATAGAGATGCGTATGTATGTGTGCCTAAGTATGTGAGTTTGTGTGTGCTTTTATTAAAATCATAAATCTGCATTAAGTGCGCTTGTCTGTAGTTACATATATGTATGTGTGTGCATGTGTATGTGTTCAAGCAGAGCCCAACAAACCGTTTTATATTTAACTCGCAACGAAGCATTTTTCATTTTTAGCCGCAATATTTTTTTTTGCGTGTGCGCGCGTTTCTTTTTAATAAACTCTGAGCTGTCTCTAAGCACATGCTCGTACATCCCATTTACAATGTACCAAAAAAAAAAAAAAAGTAAAAACTCTCCCACACACACACACACACACACACACACACACACATACACACACACTAGCACTACTTGGGCGCTAGCTCCTGCCTCTATTCATGGCATTCTGTAATTTATTTCGCTTTCGCCACAGAATAAAAAAAAAGGCGAACAAAACAAAAATTGATTAAAAACCACTTTAATATAGCTCATTGTCACATTTGCCTGCCTTCCAGCGAGCAGAAGCCTTATAAATGAGCTCCAAAGCGCCAGTGACTGGCAGTAACATATATTACATTTTGGAACTTTTTCTAGGGGAAGGTGCTTATAGATAGATATATAGGCTACATTTATTTAGCTCCAGCAGACAAAATGTTGGAGGTGAGCTGATTGTTGAATGTCGTTTTATTTGAAGTTTTCACACTTTTACCTTTATATATTATTTATATATTAATTATTTTTTTATCTGCCAATTAAAGTTCCTTTGTCTTATGTCGACATCTATTATAAATTCAAACATGACGACCAATTCATTAAATAATATAATTTTTGAATTTATGGTATTTAAATTTTCAACATACAATTCTTCTGAATTTGTATATATATATGTATTTAACACATCCCCAAAGCGCTTATCAAAAACTGTTTGTTTTTTTTTTACCGGAGATAAGCCGACGAGTTAAATGCATTTCGGGATTTACGATAGATTCATTTTCATATAAAAGTCGGTTCTCGGCTTAAAGATTGTCAGTCTACAATTAAGCATCAAGATGCAAAGCACTATATTCTTATTCCTAATCCAAATTATCTTCTGTGGTATTACCTTGATTCATTACCGACATTGGACTCCCGAAGATTTTGGCGACCAAATACACATAGGGCACCAAATGGATGGACCGGATGGATAAATTTTGAATTTAAAACTATTAGGGGTACTCCTGCAAGAGTTATTGACAATAGAAACTTATAATAAAATAAAATATTATATTTTGGACAGGAAAAATCTCTAAAAATATACTCAGTATGTTATATTTTTTTGCGATCAGAATAAAAACTTGAAGTTCAACAAACTTATTGATTTGGTTGTTTTTCGCATTGTATTATTGTTGTTTGTGATGCACTAAAAAGTTCAAATTACTGCGTATAGTTGCAGTCAATTGTTAGTGTAAAATACCCCAAACAATTAGAAACCACAATTGCTGCCCCGGCAACGTGCAACTTTTCATTTTTACTGGCACTTGCTGCCAGCCTGCTGCCAGTTGAGGCAGCTTTTCCATGCTGGGCAGTTGCTGCAGTTGCCATTGGCCCTTCGCCCACACGACCCAGCAGCAGCAAACTGCAAATGCAGTTTGAGGTTAATGCCCCAGGCCAAAACGTAGAGCAGGCAACTAAGCAGCCATTCCCCCCTCCTCCTCCTCTTCCAAGCCCCGCCGGAGCACAGTAGGATTCCGGGTTTTCAGGTTTTATAAACTTGCTCAACATTCTGCCTGTCAGTACGTTTGGTAAAATTTCTTCTACTCTTTTCAATTTATTTTTTATTTTTTTCGTTTTTTATTTTTATTTTGTATAGCTCTCAAGTTCTCCCCTTTACCTTGCCTGCAGTTTTGCATTGCCCCCATTGTCAAGTGAGGCGCACATAATGCGATTTTAATACTGATTTCCTAGGGGCAACACTGGCAAACTTCAGGTCCATCATGTTTTACTCTTTATATATATGTATATAGTACATGTATCTCATAAGCCCTAAACTGTTTATTTGCTGGTACACAGAAATTAGTTGTGTGCCCAATAGTCGAACGAGTTGTGTATCTGAATAATAAGTATTTAATAGCTAACAACGAGCGTGCAGTTTTCTATCTCGTTTTGATCATTGCCGTGTGGTCTATTTGCTACTTAACTTTAAGCGCTTAAGCCTCTTACTCATGAACAAAAATTGCAATTTCGCATTTGTAGCATTTCGTGTATTTTGCATTATTAGTATTGATGAGAATCGCATAGAAGAGCTACATTGATGTTATGAACTAGTAATATATTTTAGTTCTAGCACATATCGAATCGAGTGAACAGATTTATTTTTTGGAAGAAATAAATCTCTATTATTCTCCCTACATTATTGTATTTATTTACATATTTTTAAAAAAAAGTTGTAAAACTGTTAAAGTAATTAAAATAATTTATTTTATTAAACGTTTTCAATTCAATCTTAAGTATATTATTTTAAATCTCTATAATCCCTAAAGTTACAAATTTAAAAACTATAACACTTTATAAAATGCAATCGCTAGATGGCGCACGTTGAACTGCACCATTTGGCCAGCAGGGGGCGCTTCGGGTTGAAACCGCCAACAACGATTCACAGTTGTTTGACAGGATGCACTTGCCTTTGGTTAAAAGTCGCGTTTGAAAAGCACAACTCAAACACACAGACACACACATAGCCACAACAATAAAGCAGTGTGTGTGCGTCTGTGTGGGCTTTTACAATCCTATTAAAGTATCAGACAATCTAATCACCGGCAGCTCAAAAACCGCGCAACGCGCACACGCGCTAAACGCTGCCAAAGGACCACAGAGTAAGCGATGGGTGAATGGAAAGTTGGGAGGGGGAGAGCGGGTTGTTGTTGCGTTGACAGCGCCCCATTTACAGAGTAGAGATACACAATCAGATAAGTACAACAACTCCAACAACAACGCATTACAAGCGAAATGTCCACTAAAACGGCTGCCACTTGAACAAAACCAAAGCCGAAGGCCGCCGCAACCGGAGATGGAGATGGTGATGGAAATAGAAATGGAAATGGTAGATGGAGTTGTAGGAACAGAAGCAACTACACAGCCGTAGCTCTAACCATGCCTTTCATTTTGATGGGCCAGTCGGAAAATGCCGTTTGCTGGTTGTGGCATTGTCTCCGTTTCAACTCTGAGGCCATGGACTGGTTGTGCGTCTGTTGTGTGTTGGTTGTGTTTCGTTGCGTTGTGTCTTGTTGTGCTCTCTGACTGCTGCCTGATTGTTGTTGGTCTGCGTCAGTTTAATTTGAATACACTTAAGTGTACTGCGGTCTGCCATGCCCGTCACAAGAATTTACAATTGAAAATCACTTCAAGTTTAATTTGAGTGCCACCCCCAATTCCCACCCCTGCCCCAAGCACAAAGTGGGCCGTAAGCAGCTCTCTGTCCGAAATCATGAATTCGTAGCTCGACTTTAATCACATTTGCCTGGGGCATTAATATTGATGAAAACTTGTTACCTTTGCATAAATTTCAGTTAACCGACACAGTGAATAAATTTAAAACGTAATAGAAAATCCCGTGAAATTGGGATGATAACATTATGTGCTCCAAATTCGCAAAAGTTAAGGTTATTTCTTAAGAAATTATTTATTATAGTATTTTTTGAAATGCTATACAAATTCCTCAAAATCAGTCCCATTCCGTACGAGTTTAAAAAGGTTATTATTTTATATATATATTTCTTTTAAAAATCTGACATTAAATGTTTATAGTCTGAAGTTTTCAAAACTATGATTATTCAGAATGATCAATCATTAATTAAAGTGATTCAACAAATTTGGTCAAATTTTTAAATGATAGCTTAAATCTCAATCGAAGGCAAACCCTTCAAAAATCTGACATTATTTGCCATTATTTGCAGCATAAAATTTTGCTCGCATACATTGAATTTCCATATCTAGATTTTTAGATCGAGTTTACCATATCAGACAGCTTTAATAGGAATAACTACATATTTTAGTCTTAAGCAACCCCAAAGATATCAAATCGTTCATGTTTTTCATGCTCTTTGGCAGGCAGTTTCATTGCATGATTATTTCCAGTTTGGTGTACAACAAAGTACAAAAGAAAATGAAAAAGAAGGACCCAAAGAAAATGGCCGCAACAGAGAAGTTGAATGAAATCGAATACAAAGTTTTCCTACACTGAGACCAAAATGCCCTTACATAACAGGCATACATATATCACGAACTATTTATAGTATATTGAAAGAACTTTAATTAATGAAATTAAGAGATATAATAATGGGTGATTATTTTCAAAATGATATATATAATATAAAGGATGTATTATATAAAAGCTTAAACTATTTATAAATATTTTTTAACTAGTTGAGCAGATCTTGCCTAGAAATTAGTGTTGTTTTTTTTCGTTTCTTTATTGGCACTTACCAAACGTATAAATGTATCTGAATCCTCGTACGAAACTAGTCGAAAAGTATAATTACTCAGGAAGCCACAGAATTATAGAGTATATGGAAAAATTGGATTTACATTATTTACAGCATATTACACAGCGACGCAGCACACAATTTATATTGTGCATTGATAGAGGTAGTATATATGTATGTATGTGCTCGCGTCCGGAAGCAAATTTGATCGCCTGCAACGTGGCGTATACGCAACACAACAAATATGCGGATGCGGTGCATGTGAGGCACAGGTTTCGACAAGAGGCAAGCAAACGGTTCGGACCCTTTGGGGCAGGGAAATTAATTAAATTAAGTCAACGAAAAGTGAAACGGCATAAGCGAAAACGCAGCACGAAATACAGACGCACACACACACAGGCAGACAGACTGACAGACACAGACAGACAGACTGAGTCCCGTTTATAGCATGGCTAGGACAGCGGAAAGTTTCGCCCGCAGGCCTGATGCCAGAACGCGAAGTCTTTGACATTCGTCGTTTGCTGGCTCCCTCATCACTTTGATGCCACCGCCATACAACTGTACCACCAATCCCCCCTGCTGCTTCATTTTGAGAGTGTGTAGCGATAAGCTCGCTTCGTTATAATCCTAATTAAATATTTAGGTTTACTCTATGGCTGTATTTACTTTTTGCTCTGTACCCCTACTCGATATGCTGTGTGTTTTCTCATCCTCTCTCTATCTCTCTCGTTCTCTTTGCCTCCCTCTCTCCACCTTTCACCAACTCACTTTCCATCGCTGTTGATGCTAGGCGCCCGATAAGCGCTTGGGTCACTTGGCAAGGGTTAATTGCATTAAAGTTATGACAATTGCCAACAAATTTGATGCCCGTGGCCGAAAAAGAAAGACGAAAAGCAAATCAACTCAACGGATTGTGTATTGTGCACTCGAGAAACTAATTAGCTAAAGTTGAGGGCTTTATCCATTTCAAAGAGCGCCGCTTCGCATGTGAGAACCGCGTAGAAGGGCTCAGCCCATATACAACAAAAAAAGAAAAAATTAATAAAAATCAAGTAAATAAATTTTGCAAGTTTTTCTGGGATATTCAAAATGTACAAGTTGTTTTTTGTAAACTAAGCAGCAGAGGATTTTAGCTGGCTGAAAACTTTTTTGAAAGCTAGTTCATGATTTCTGTTTAAAATTTATTACGAAATGTGTAGTTTGAAGCAAGTCTTTCCAATTCTGCTGGGAAACAGAAAATGGAAGCACCTCAATCCAACTAGTTGTCTAATAGAACCAATTTAATCTTGACACTCGGGCGAACGTCTCGGCATCCCAGCCGAAGCGTGGTTCCAGCCCTTTGGTTGCATGCTGTCTGGCAGCCTTCACCGCTCCAATGCCGACGCTCAATTGTAGCTGCCCCACCAGTCGGTGGTGCCACTATCTATGCAGCTCTGCTTTGTCGGACGTCTGCCGCACTTGAAGCAGCGCGCAATTTGTTTTAATCAACAAAGTCAAAAAAGGGGCACGTAGCGGAGAGCAGTGCACAAAAATTAAATAAACTTTCTGTTGGGCCAACAATTTGCCCAGCATCTAGGAGCAACACCACCGCAGCCACCGCCTCAAATGTCTGCGGCTGCGTTTAGGAGCGGAGGTCAGACAAAACGCTGACAGGCAGCGAAAATCTGAGGACGGGAGCTGGCAGGACGGACGCACGACGTGACTGGCCGTGGACAGCAGCCAGCAGTCCGGCGACCAACAACAGTTGCAATCAGTTGCCCCACGCTGAAATCCTTTAACTGTTTAATATTACAGCGAAATGAGAAAAAAAAAGAAAGAAAATTAACCGTCAGAGTAATTTTGGTCCTTTGCAGCAATGCAAACAAATTAAACGAAATTGCACGAGTTGGCAAACAATTAGCGGGCACTCACACTCACCACACTCATTATTCGAATAACACTATTCACACATAGACTGACTACCCGTGTGGGTGGCTGTCCGGCCAATAAATGAAAATTCCTGAGTTGTCCATAAATATTCACAGCCACTGTGATATACGGCGCTGACCACAATCCGATAGGGCAACAGGCATCTGGATTTTCTTTTATTTCCTCGATATATCTAAAATGTTTAACTCATTGCTATATATATGGACTATGGGGTATATACGATACAACAGCTGACTGAACAAAAGACTAAGGAATAAAACTAACAAATATTTAAATCACATTTTTAAAAAATAATATATAAAAGTTGCCCATTATTTAAAGTGCATTCGAGCATTTTATTTAATAAGCAACAAAAATTATTTTTTAAAATATGCACATAGAAATCACACAATTTATTGAAATGAAAACTTTTCAAAAATTATTATTACAAAAAACTGTTATATACAAATATTTATGTTTTATTCATTTATGTTAGAAAACAAATACAAATGAATTTGCTTTTTAGCAAAAGTCGAATTTTATTCGTGCAGGAATAAAAACTGAGATATACACATGTGAATTGTGCGGTGCTTAGGTAGGGTATCAAAGAGTCGGTGTAGTTATTTCTGTTATGTTTGTTCCTGATTGTTGTTATAACTGTATTGTATTGCCTTTCATTGTTTGTTATCAATAAAGCAAATTGAATTTGGTGCGGTACAAAAAGTGTCACTCAGGTCGATCGAGATAAATGCCAACTGTGCAGAAGAGGATTCCAGAGGTGAGGTGGGGGGGCTTCGAAAGCACCGTTGACCATTGTCTGATGTTTGATGATATTGTGAAGCTGTAGCTGAATGTTGGCTATTTGAAATGGGCAAATTAAATTAATGTGTTGGATTGTCTGCTGGCCAAATGCATTGATAAATGTAAAGGTTAAAGCGCAGGTCAAACTAACAGAGACCCCACTCATGACCCCCCGACCCGTGCTTAATGTTAATTTGTTTTGTTATTTTTTTTGTTTTTTCTGTTGTTCTGCTTTGTTTGTTAAACAGCTACAAAATGTAGACATCCGACAGGCTTCTGTGATTGTTGCTGTCAGCTTTTGTTGCTTATTATTTATCATCCGGTTTTACTCTCTGCCCCCAAAACCCACTTCCTTCTCTCCCCCATCCCACAATTCATGCCCTGCTGCCTGATGCAATGAATCAAAGTAACTGCTGTGTGTGTGTGTGTGTGTCTCTTTTGGAGCTGCCAGGCATTAATGTTGCTTGCCTCAATAGGTACAACAGCATGATTTATTATATGCCTGTCCATATTGGTAGGCGTGGCACCGCCCACAGACAACGTGAATCCCGCTTGTAGGAATAGACTAATAGCTGCAAAAAATAGCACTCAATCGATTGTTAACAACTCATAAAACAATTCAATGAAAAATGTGCAATGCCCATTTGCCAGGGTCGTCTCCATATTTCATTTATAATCACAGCTTATAAAGAAAATAAGCAAATTTCTTCGAGATGCCAGAATAAATGTTACTTGAAGCAATTCTAATTTCTTAAACATCATTAGATATCAGTAGATAAAAACGAATTTTAGCAGAATGCAAATTAATATAATAAATAACAAATTACATTTATGTGCTATTATTTAATTTAAATTTTTCAAAACATGTTCGCAATTCTAAAAAAAAAAAAACCAAACAATTTTCATATTTTTATATTGTTTACCAAAAAAAATCCAATTAATTTTCAAGTTAATAATGCAAATAATCAGATTCAATATATATTAATGTGAAGTTTGCTAAGCGTAATCAATAAATTATTATTGAACCAAGTTTTAATTAGTTCTATTTGATCATTCTTAGTAAATAAATTTTATAAATTGAATTTGCTAAATAAAATGTATTTAAATACGCTTTAAGTGCCTTTAAACTGAAGCAGCCATATAACAATTTGCGAGCAATTAAAGCCGCATAATTTCTGCCGGCCTATACGCTTGGTTGGCCCGTAGACGTGTCTGCATTTTTGTGCCCCACGGCTCCCTTCCCAGCCACACCTTCGCCCCCCTCACACTTACTGGCCCTGACATTGTTGGCGTTGGCTAAAAATTGCAATGTCATTGTTGCGAGACAGCGGGTGGCGGAGCACAAAAACCATGTGGCTAGTAATTCATTACCCCGACCAACACACACACACACACACACAACAATTCACATGGCCGCCGCCGACGCCATTTAATGTGCAAACAAAAGGCGTTGCTACAAAAAAAAAACAAGCAAGAGAAGGAAATAAAGCAAAAAGCAATAAGAGAAAATAAGCGAGAAAGAAAAGCTTGTCAAATGTTATGAAGTATTTGTAAAGTGCAGACGGCGCACAATGGCAACAAAAAAATACGACGAAAAAATAAAACTTCGAAGAGAAAATGCAGCGCTCTATGCTAAAAGTTAAAATAACGAACGATAATTAATGGAATGACAACATAAAGCAGCCGACAATTTCAACAGTTTCCAATGCCGCAGCGTTAGGGGGAGGTGCACGCCCACCCCTTCCCCCCTTCCAAAAGCAGCCCGACCTCCCGCCCGCCCACCGGCAGCTGGGCGTGTGAATCGTTATCGAAGTCTGGGCGCGAAAAAATTTGAAACGGAAGCAACGCCAATGCCAATGTGAAACGGGGGAATATGTGGGAGGGTTAGTGAAAGGGTAGCAAAGCCAGTGTGTGTGTGTCTGTGAATGGTTTTCTGGACAACCGGAAATGCATTGTTTCACGCGCAATTTCATTTTGGTATTTATTATGCGCAGCACTGGACAAAGAGCCTGAGGGGGGGCGTGGTCGTCCAAGGAATTAAAGGCGACGCAAATGCAATGCAAAAGCAATCAAAATAATTAATTAAAATTTGTGTTTGTGGCCTGAATGGTGCTCAGATTTTGAAATGTCTGGAACTCAAGAATTTGGAAATTTTATCTATATGTGGGAAATAAATGATTAATATAACTATAATTAAATACAAATAGATTGTATTTGTTAAATGCCCCAATGTTTGAAAACTGAAAACTGAATATTAATATATTATTTTCTGAAACTCATTCTGCAAATTCTCATATTTCAGCACTCTGAACCGGTTAAAAAAGCGGTTCAAAGCAACTTCTCAGCAATTACAAAAGCTCCGCGCTTAAATTTAAATTATATGCGAATTCAAGAGGGCTTAAAAAACTGCCCACAAAATCTTTTGGTATTATGGTTATTTGGCCTGTCAACCCTTTACCTATTTGCAAATCTTTAAACGCCTTTTAGCAGCGACTTTTGCATTTCATAATTATGCAAATGTTTTCGGTACAAGCCAATTTTGGGCGGCTTTGGCTTAAGCTGCATTTCCTGGCATGGCTGGCATTGCATTTAAATATTGGCTGAACATCATTAGGCCAAAATGGCAACAAAATCGGCAGCAACAACAACGACCAAGGACAGGAATCTCGCTTGCGCAACTTTGCAGACATCTTCTTGTACGCCGCACAACATTTTCAATTTTCAATTTGCCAACAGCAGCCAGGTGGGTTTGGCGCCAGGTGGCTTTGGTCACAGCACCAGCTACGAATAGTTTGCTTCAGGCAGCTTCAGTCCCAGCGCGGCGATAGCAGCGTGTGGATGGAAAGGATGCGGCGGTAATGGAGGCGTGGTTAGCGCACAAGCAACGCCGCGAGCCTTGAAACCAAAACAGGCGACGAGATGACGATGTTGACGATGTGGCTGCACTTATTCCCCATGTTTTCTAGTTGATGTTGTTGTTGTTGCTGTTGTTGCTGTTGTTGCTGTTGTTGCTGTTGTTGTTGGGCCTGATGAGGAAATTGTTTTCAAAATTACAAAAAGCTGTGAAACAAGCAGCTACAGTTGCACTAGTATAGTATACCATGTCGAGAACTTTGCCAAAAGTGTTAAATGTTTTGTGCATATTCCTGCTGTTGGTTTTTAGCTTAAATATTGTATAATGTTTTTAGATACCTCAATTATTGTCTTCTTAATGAAACAGAACTGTTGCCGATAAACTTAAGAGCTATGAGAAAATTTTGAATATTATTTTTGGTAAAAATTGTCAACCTACTTTTTCGAAGTTATCGTAGTATCTCAATGCAGCACACATAACTAATACTTTTCTAAAATTGTTATAATTTAAACTTAAAGCCACAAACATATTTTGTTAACTACCAAACACTGATTTGTACGCCTTGAATAGTGTTGTATTATTGTGAATAAGTGTTGAAAGGTGCCAAAAAGGGAAAAAAGAGAAAACAAGTTTTGAAAGTTTTACGCTACATTGTTTTAAGAAAAGTGTTGTAAAATTTTGTTTATTAAATTAGAAATTCTTGCATTTGATACTTTGATGATTTTTGATTTAAAAATACATTTTAAAAGACATAAAAAATGTTCGGTATAAAATTTAAAAAATCTTGTAAGTTTTATATAATAATATTGGTTAAGCTAACCTCGCATTTAGTGAGCAGAAAACTTGAATCAGTCCTGCCGAAAGGGGCACTCAACGTAGGTCACCTTCATGCCCCTCCAGGTGTAGGCGCCGCCGCATTGAAGCCTGGCCAAATAGCTAAGAAATTGCTTATATGTGAATTCAGCGGGCTCGTCATGGGGATGTTTCGAGTGGTAATGGCACAGACTGTCGCAGATGAACGGACGCCGCACGGGCACCTCTATGTCAAATATATCGTAAAGTTGGCCAAAGATATCGGAGCCATCGTTGAAGACCATCATGCAGTGGGCCGAGCTGTGAATTAAAGTGGATTAGCCAAGTGTTAACCGATTTAAATTCGTTACCAACTATGCGTCATAGATGATCTTCTGGAATTCGCGCTGCTCGATAATGCACTTAAGGTCTGGGTCGTCCATGTCGGCTTGCAGCTCCATGATGAACTCGCGTGGCAGCAGCATCAGGCGCACCGTGGCCATGATTTCCATCATGTGCTTGGACCGTGTCGGCCAGTCGTGGATGAGCCAGCGCACGGCCGAAAAGAAGATCTCCTTTTCGCTGTTTACAGCCACGCTCTCGGAGCTGAGCAGGTCGCGCACATTTTGCACCGGCAGCTCGACAAACTCTGCGCTGGCGACCATTGTCAGAAAGAAGCACTGGATGCGGTGCAGCATGTTGGTGTCCAGACCGGGCACATTCAGCATTTTGGATAGCTGCGTCGCCTCGTTGGACACCGCAAAGGCCTGATCCTCCCTGAAATCGGCTGTCAAATCCAGACAGTACCACACCTGCTTGATCAGCGAATCCACGCCGAGGAACATCGCCGCCGCTAGCGCATGTATGATATGGCGACGTCCCAGCATCGAATTCGGACCTTTGATCCAATCACAGACGATCGCTAGACCCTCCGGCGTTAACCGGCCTTCAGGCAGCACCAGCTCCCGCTGGCCACCCTTCAGATTGTGCAGCGCGTGCAACGAGCAGCACATGAAGCGCAGCCGATTGCAGCGCATCTTCTTTGGGCCCAGTCTGATCAACAGATCCTCGACATCGTTTTCCTCCCACTCCTGCAGCAGCAGCGGCACCAACGACTCCTGCTTCTCCATCCGGAAGTCCTTCTCGGCAATATCCCAAATGGGCAGCTGACTGCCGCCGCGAAACTCGGACAGCGCCACATCCGGCAGTAATGGCTCAGGCGGCAGTTCATCCACTTTAACCACCATCATTTTCCGTAGAAACTGGAAATTTTGAGAATATTTCTCTAACGATAATCTACTCAGAATGTTTGTGTATGTGTGTGTGTGTGTTTGTTTGTTAAGGCTGTACAAAGGGTGTCTGTGTGTGTTTTCTATATGACTTTGTAACCAATATACCATATAGAACGTATAAGCAATGGGTGTTTGATGTTTTTCAAATTACAATTTATTGTAATAAAAGTGATTGAGAAAATGTTCCATAATGAACAGCTTCTTAATCAGTTCGATTTATGATATGAAAATTGAATAGGTTTGTTAACGGAAAAAAAGTTCTGTTTATAGAAGATTGTTGTTATATAAAAATAAATATGATAAGGTACTCAGATCCAGCTGAAGTAATACGCTATTGCCTAAAACATTGCCTTTAAAATAAAAAAAAATTAAATTTAGAAAAAATAAATCTCTTTTAGTATATAAAAATATATTTGTAGCTTTCCGTCGCTCTTATTACCATATATATCATATCACATCCTGTGTGAGTTACACATATACATAAAAAATTAGATATAGATAAAAAAAAATAAATAATACCCCTCCATTGTGCACAATCAATACCCAAAGTCGCGTCTAGACTATTTTATTAGATGAGTACTGTGTGGCATAAATAATTTTTACAGCAACCTGTCAAATTTTCAAGGAGAGCTCGAGAGCTCCTTGTTGGTCGCTTACATTTTGGCCAATTAGACGCACAATGGGCCCCAAATTATGCAACATGGCGCGACAAATTCAATTTGCTATGCCCCAAACACGTGCCCAACAACAGCAACAAACGACAGGCACGCACACACACACACACACACACAAAGAGACAGAAGGACAGACAGGGGCAGCAGCCGAGCGACACGTCGAAAGTTGTTCAAAAATCCCTGGAGAAATTAGTTTGATTTATGTTGAGTTTCCGGTGCAAATAAATTGCCAAGTTTACAGGATTCGGACACGGGACGCAATGCAAACGCATAATTGATAATGCGAACGGCGTATAAAGCGACTCTTCGTTTACAGGTGGGGAGACGAGTGATGAAACGGGGGGAACCACACCTGGACGAGCTCTCCAACAAATTGACACTTATTCGGTTCGCATCAAAATCGTGACTAATCCACTCGAATTGTCTGTCAAAGTCACAAAATATTCACACAAACAAAAATGCCAAAAGTTTGTTAAATAATAATCAACAAATACAATTGGGATATTTACGGTGAATGCAAACTTTTTTCTATAAGTAACAGAAAAATATATTGAGGTTTTCTTAATATTAATATATCGTTAATTTTGTAAAAATAAATGCGTTTTTTAATCTGAATTTTAATTTTAAAGAAAAAATGTACAATAAAAAAAACTGGTTTATGATTTTACTTAAATATTTTGCTGTATCAAAACAAATTTTTATTATATTATTATTTTTTTATTTTTTTTGCATATTCGTTGAAAAGCTTTAAAATAATTTGAAAAAGCAATTCTCATTTAAGCCCTGGCCCAACGGTGTCTATCAAGTGCGGTGAGCTGTCAGGGCTGAAAATCAAAATCTCCCGGCGAGGGCAAATGGAAAACCTCAAAATCAATTAATTTTATTGGCTGCCCCTATTTTTTTTTTTTTTGCTTTTTATTTGTAGGCCAAACTGAAATGTCATTGCGCTGGAAAAACTACACAGAAATACGTTGTAGCATGTTATGTGGCACACTCTAAAGCGTATTACCAACAAAAAAAAATGGTATCAAGTTGGCAACACAAACATTTGTAAGCTCTTCCTTTCATATACTCCAAGCTTATAAAAATATTTTAATAGAGTATTTATTATCTATATAAAAACTTTATGTTTGAAGATATAAATAAAAACATAAAAACAAATAAAAATCAATGTATTTTAATAACAAAATTATAATTTTTCTATTTTTATCACAATATTAATTATATGTTTTTTATACTCTCCATAGATTAAAATTATAAAAATATAAATACTTTTTAATATTGAGAAAATATATCTGAAAAATATAATTCATAAATCTTAAAAAAATATTTTAACATAATTTTAATTTTTTCAGTTTGATGCAAGTAATACAAACAAAACTTCAGTTATCAAACAATTGACAAGAGTAAGGGTATATAAACATTTACTTCCATTCGCTGGTAATTTTTGTGGTTTTTTTTTTCTTTTCTTGACTTTCTGATTCGTTTTCGTGTTTGTCATTGGCCCAAATGTCTGATATTGACAAAAGTGCAAAGGATTAAAAGTTCTGCAGAGGCAGGCAAAACCCGAACCAGAAACACAACACACTAAAACGCACACACACACACACACACACACACACACCTTTGTGGCCAGTTGAGGACTGTTACGAGTTGCGGCTAAGTGAGAAATTGAAGTCACGTAGCTGTGTGCAAATTTTTTGTACGGTTGACACCAACAATTTTTTTTTATTTTTTATTTGACTTGTTTTTTTACGGATTTTTGTTGCCCTTATTTGGTTATGTTGTTAAATTAAATTTTTGTTTAGTAGCCAGCCGCACTGTGATGTCGGGCTGATTAAATTTGCCAGCATTTACGTGATTTCAATGCGTAATTTATGCCAGCTTCCGAAAGCGTCAAGTCGATCCCATTGCCATACGGTTTTACACGGAGCGTTCCCCAAAAGCCGAAAAGTTTTAATTAGTTTAGTGCTCGCCCTCAGCTGACTGTCAGCAGTGCCAAACAGCCCATTGCCATGGGCACTATGAATGTAAGCATCTTTTTCATATTGCTTTTATTTTAACTAGGCACTTTCATATTTATAGATGTACGGATGAAAAGTTCCGGGTGTTAATCTCTGTTTGTTTAGCACAGCGGCTGTGGCAAGACGACAGGCACTGACAATTGGGGTTAAAAACAGATAGACCTGAAAAGGGACAGACTGACATTCCCTAGCTGGGAGATAACCTGTAATTAACAACACTATTTTTATAATATTCTGAGAATAATTCTCAAATCTAAATAATCTTGCAGATGGGCTCAATACCCGTAAATATTTATAAATTTTTGGCAAATTTTTGGATCAACACGAACCGAAAAACGAACTCCTTCTTGATTTACATATGCTGAATAAAAAAGAGGCTCCAAAAATTAAAGCAAACAAAATTTCTAAAATATTGCAAAGTTTTTAAACTCTGCCAACGGTAAAAATGTTTAAAGTGAAATAAAAATGCTAGAGTAGCTAATCTCAGCCCCAGCTGCAACGCATATGTACCTTATACCTGGAAATATCCAGAAATAATCCAATTAGCATTGCTTAAGGCTAAGGATTAGAAGCAATGCGACAAAAAGTAAGGGAGAATCTAATTGGCTCACAGTTACCTGGTTATATGCTGCATAAATTTATGCTATTTAAAATATGAATCGTGCACTGCTTTTTTAAAAAATGTTATAAGAAAAGACAGTAAAATATAGAGACCGGATTCTTATATTTTATAACACTTTCGCCGCATCAAATGTCCACTTGATTCGTTCGGAGATCTTATCGCAATTGGGCGGTTGCTCTGGCCACACTCAGCCACTTCCCATCCAATTAAGGGTACGTCTTTGAAGGCCTGTCAACGGCGTGCAAAGGTGAAAAGTTGCAGTTGATATCGAATGTGCCAAACCATCGCAAAATCGCGTGACTGTCAACCAGTGAAATTTTCTAGCTGTGAGCAGCGTGCAAAACTTTTGTCCAAATACCCTAACAGTTGGTAACTTTGGCGCAACTTTAAACATGAGGTATTTTAAAGGAATTTTTGAATTGTTCGATTGTTACAATGTCCATTAAAATTGTCAAATAGAACTAAGTTTCATAATAGTAATAAAATAACTCTTAAGATAATATAATAAATATGTAAATGCTTACATATTTTCGTACATGTAACGTAGATTGAAAATTATTATAAATATAGTATTTTTACAATATAGATTTATTATTATTTATTATTACAATATAGATTTTTATATTTTCTATAAAAAATGTCGAACAAACAAGTATTGAATATTATCTTAATTCTAATAGAGTAGCTTAGAGCTTGTCAGAAAAAGCCAATGTTTTTTTTAAATATCAGAAACTCTTAACTAACCCTGGCTCATGCAAAATGTTAGCTCGACTTGAGTGAGGGCATTAAAATATCGACTGCTCCCACTTTGGACTCTTTTTTATTTTTGTTGTCTCTTTGGCTCACAGCCCAATTTAATAGTTTTTCGATTTGTTGAAAGCAAACGCCAAAGCATAGAAAATAAATTGTCACAAAATGCTGGCCAACTTGAGCTGCGGCGGCGGCGACCGCAAAGGCTGGCAAAAGTTTGCCTCAAGACATGCAGAGAGCACTCAACTCCTTCGTCTTATCTTTATCAGTCGGAGAAAAGCGCAGCCAGCATTCGTTTTTGTTGTTGTTGTTGTTGTTGTTCTTGGTGTTGTTGCCGTCGTCAGCGTCACATATCGAGTGCGCCAGGGCCTGCAAGAAGTTCGACGACTTCGACTTGGACTTGCACTTGGCGACTGGCCCCGGGAAACCCCCTGTTGAAAACCCGCACCAAGAACACTTCCGTTTTGGCCGAAAGCCCACGCCCAGTCCGCCCACAGACGCCGTTCGCTACAAGTCGTAAATAACTGGCCATTGGAGGAGAATCGAAAGATTTTCAATTGAATTCATTCGATTGCAAATTTCAAGCAGATAATTATCTACGCATTTTCAAACATAATAAAAGCATAATGGAAAATAGGTGAGAATTGCTCGCCATAAAATTACCCAGCTACAAAATGCAATTTTTTCAAGTCCACACATAAAAAAATCTTCTGCTGTATTTTACATATTTTCCCACATTTGAATACTGCCCTCTTAACCCGTTTTCAAACAGCTACAGGGTATAAAAAGACAAGAAAACTATCGCTCGTTTCAAGATGCGGCCCCATAAAACCTCATAAATGCGCATAAAGTGCCTTTTTAGCAGCACAGTTGGCTTGTCGGCGTCATCATCATCGTTCTGTAACTAGTTGTAAATATGCTCAACATGCACTCAATGAATGAAATGTGTGCACAATGTTGAAAATAGTTGTGACACCCAACCCACAGAGATCCCTCGAAAGGCGCCCACAAAAGGTTGCTGCTGTTATTGTTGTTGCTGTTGCTGTTGTTGTTGTTGTTGTTGTGCATACGCCTGGCATGGTCTGAGCAGGCAGCTTGTACTACAACTTCCGCTTATATGGACACCACTTCAGCATGATAAATTGATGTTGCCGGTTTTAAAAACGCAAAAGAAAATAAAATACCAGCTCTGGGTCGCCAGCAGCAACAAGAAGGCATCCACTTGACTACATTATACCCGTTTTATATGGTATATACTCTACATACGATACACTGTAAAATACGCACGTTTTTATATTCTTATATTACGATGTGGTATGCTCAGCTCTAACAATATATATTTGGTAACATAACTTTTTGTCACGCACAACCCATTACAAATTTGTACAGGGTATACAATCTTCATAGAAACTGCTGAGTGGGAATAAATTTTTGTGTGCGTTTGGCAGACAGTTGCTGGGTGCGTGTTTATGGCCCTGCATAATTACCACAAGCTGAGTCGAGAGACAAGCAATAACAGCACATCAACTGGCGGTCACATAAATATTACGTTTAATTTATTAAATTTACAAAATGATTTTTTAAATTTTAAATTGAAGCGCGCGCATTGCATAGCAGGCAGCTTTGCGTCGGTCTGTTTGGTGTTTAATAGCTTAATGTTTTGCTTGAATTTGGTATTTTTTTCATTGTTAGGGTAAACGCAGTATGTGCTGCCAGTTGATTATTTTTCAAAGTTTTTTATCGCTGCCCGCATGCAGCCACATTGTATCAAAGCAAAAAATGCATGGAAATGTAAATTTTGTATTGTTATTCTTGTTAGGTAAGTCCATAAGCAATCTAATTGTTGTATCTATATAATCATATATGTTAATGTGTGTCTGTTTGGTGCAGGTCTGCTCGTATCACAGGCTCATGGCGAGCTGTATGGCCTGCTGGGCGCCCTGCAGTATTTTGGCTTTAATCTGCAGTCCAATGGCACGGGATCGCTGGATCTGGCCAAGATGTCGCGCGGCCAATCCGAGTATAGCTTCGAGTCGTATGCCCTGATGCGTGAACGGCACACCTGTGTACCGGCCGACGAATACATAATGCAACTGGCCGCCCTGCCGCAGCAACGCAAGCCGCCTATGATGATTCGATGTCTGCAGCCAAAACCGTCTGTGGAAGCGGGCAATGGGTCCGCGCCGGAACCCCAGCTGCTGGTCATGAAGAGTGTCAAGGATATTGTGAATCTGCTAAAGCCGATCGGCAATGCGACCAAACGCCACGAACCCGGCAGCTGTGTTGTGGTCCACTTCTGTACGCCCACCAGTCTGGAGTGTGCACGCGTTGGCCCGTTTGTCAATCTGTTGCCCCATCTGTTTCCCACACTGCCGGTGGCCTACATTGATGCGTACGAGTTTACACGCTTCAATGCCGAGTTCGGCATCGTTTCGCTGCCCACGCTGATGATATTCCATCAGGGACGGGCGCTGATCAAATACGAATCGCCCGAGTCAGATAAAGTGAGCGTGCCCAACTTCATAATGCGGCACACAAACGTCAAGGGGATCAGTGCAAATACCATACATCCAATAAAATTGCGGATGATCAAATATGGACCACTGCCCTCCACGCCAACGGTGAAGACCGACTTCTATCTGATCCTTGCATGGGCCTTCATACTGATCTGTTTGGCCAACTACGTGCGGCGCACGCTATTCTGGAAGCAGCTGGTGGAGATGGTGCAACGCAACTGGCGCGAGTCCGAGGAGACGCAAATGGAGAATATTGACTAGTCCCACATCATTATTTAGGGTAATTGGGGCGGGTGTAAACATGAATAAGTAGTTACAGATTGCTTTAAATTTACTATGTGTGTATGTATTTTCATTTTAATTAAATTCACATAAAACTTTATGCCTTAGTAATTATTGGTTTCATAGTTTAGGAGGCGGCTCGATTTTTGTCGCTCTGCAAAAGTTTTAAGCTTACACGCTAGAAAAAACTAAAATCTTGCAAATATACTTTAAAACACTTCAACTTAAAATTAGTGCACGTTTTCAAATTCTTTTTAAACTTTAATATAACTAAAATTTTTAATTAACATTTGATGTGTGTGAGGGTGCGTGTGTGTTGTGTGTGTTTTGTGGGGGTGTGAACAGTTGCCCGGCGTGCAAGAACTAATGGTATCAAAGGTTTACTGCAGATTCGCGAGTCTGCGTAGCGCGCTCCGATTTATTAAAAAAAAACACGAGGCATAGTTTCCGCACAGTATCAAATATGATCAAAAGTTGTCAGTAATTATACGATTTTTGGTTTAGCCTGGCCAAAAATCACAACTCTAAAGTTGGGACAAGGCGCACGCACGGAAGAGACGCGAATCTGCCGTGTTTAGACTAACGTAAAATCAACGTTATGTTATTATATCAGTGTTGTGTCTATATAATTGTATTATTATTGGTTTCCGCTTTGCAATTGGAGGCTTAATTAACATTTTCTGTGTGTTTGTGTTTGTGTGTGTGTGTGAGTGTTTCCTCATATCCTATTATTGAGGTTTGTTCCGCTTGGCCGACTTGACGCTCTTATCCGGGCCATTCGACTGTTGTTGCTGATGATGATGCTTCAGACGCTGCTGGCGACGTGCGGCTGCGGGATTCGCAGCATAGGGATGTGGATGTATGCTGTACAAAGAGAACAACATATTAATAACCATACAAATAAAACTTAGCGCAATAGAAATAAAATGACGTAGGGCACAAATACGTAAATAAAAGATGACAACGTAAAAGTTTTTATAGAGTAGTAATTATAATCATTCCGTATATAGGCCAATTCGAACGTAAATTGCAAAATGGTAAAGGCGAGGGCGAGGCGAGTGTTATTCAGATGTAAGAGAGAGAGTAAGAGACGGAGGCAAAAGCTGGATGATTGGGCGGGCGTTGGTTGGTAGTAAATTGAGTTTGCACCCCGTTACGTGATATGATGAGAGGTACGCAGCTAATGTGTGTTGTTGCATTCCCCTTCCCCACCACAACAAAACGTAGCAGCAGCAGCAGCGTAGCAACAACAGAGTTCGAATTTTGATAAGCGTCGTAGGTTGTGTCACGCAGTACGTAGATAATATGTTGTTTATATAAATATTTGTGTAACGTTGACCAATTAAGCGTAGCGTAGCGTAACGTAACGATGATCTTTATGCGTAAGATTTGTTAAACGAAAAACATAATGGAATTTGGCAAAAGGTAACCAAACAAAGAGTGACCAATACAACGCATCTCTTCAAACAATGAAAGGTATAATACTATATTTGGTATTTTCTTACGTATAACGTAAGACGCAAATAAGGCAATTGTAACGCAACATGCTAATTACGTGTATGTCGCCTTATTTGATTTACGATTACTATATAGAAAATGTGTGTGTGTGTGTATGTGTGAGTGTGGTGTTAGAAGTATTAGATATTATATGTACATAGCTGGATTATTGTTATTGCGGGCGGCCTTACACGTAACATGTGGCACGTAACGACGTCGCAGATGTGTAACGTAACGTAGCGTAGATGCGTAGCGTCGCAGCGATGATGTTTTTTTTATTTGCATGGCGGGGGCGCAGCGTGCGAGAGAGAGCGAGAGTTGGAGTCGCCGTGACAGGTTGTGGTGGTTAGTAGGTGGTTGTGATTACGTCGTTGACGTAACGCGCGTCTAACATCGCCGATCGTCGTTTAATTACTTTGTCGTGGTACGTAGTATATATATTATATAGTTATGTGTGTATTGATTATAGTTTATGGTGTGTATCGTACTGTTTCTACTTGCGATAGAAACGTGAATTATATAGACGCCAATCTCTGCATTAAAATCGATAAATATAGCATATTTATGTGTTGGTAGAGAGGAGAAAGAAATAGAGCGAGAACTTGTTAATTAACATATAAGTTGCAAAATGACTTGTTTATCTTATGGTGTAGGAACTAGTTCTTTTCTAATTTCGTTAATGGTAGGCAGACAGAGCTCTAAATTGAGAACAGCCAAATAACGTAACGCAATGTTAAGCTAGCGTATCGTAACGCAAAGAAGAGTTAGCTAAAAAATGTTGCATACAATAAATTTATAATTTTTGTAAGAATTATTAAATAGCTGAATGAGGTCAACATCCACATAATATAGTGTTAACGCAACGCAACATTAGATAACGTAACGCAAGAAAGAATGGCTAACGACAGAACCTTTTTTTAATTGGCTTTTTAGATTGGTTCGTTGATTAGGTTGTATAGCGTAGTGAAAAGCCAATGTTCAAATACCGTAACGTATTATATCAATTACGTTACGTACTTAAAGCATAGCTAATAAAATTATCGGTTTTTTTTTATATGGGGGAGCTAGGCACACATCTATCGGGCCTATTTGTGGGAATATCTTTCATTTTGTTGTTGTTGTAGCTGTTGTTGTTGTTGATGTTGTTTTGTTTTGGTTATGCGAACAAACCTTGGCGTGCCGGCAATGCTGTGACTAGCGCTGGATACGGTGGCCAACGGTGACGAGGAAGGCGTACGTAGCGGGCGACGGGGCGTGGCCAAATGCTGACCGTTGCGCAAATAGGCGCGACGCGATGCCGACGTATTTCCAGCGCCCAAATAGTTGTTGTTGTTGTTCGTTAGGTCGTAGGCGGCTTGCGAAGAAGCTGTTGCTGCTGTGACGTCGGCGCGACGTGGCGAAGTTGTTGTTGCTGCTGCTGTGTCGCTGCTGTTGTTGTTGTCGTCGTATGGAATCAATTCGAAGAAAATTTAAAAGAGATTACAACAAAACACATTTGGCGTATGTCTTTCGGGCTAGTAAACGGTTGGTGGTAGTAGTGGTAGTTCTTTTTTTGTTTACTTTATAATAACGTAGCAATCCATTAACGTAACGCGATTTAGGGTCTTTACGTAGGATATGTGAATATAGTAGTATATATTATGTTTATGGCATATGAAGTGAATCAAAAATTATACTGTAAAGTTTAAACAAATTTAGCAATTGTTAAATTATGAAAATTAATATATAATTACAAATTGCTTGCCGCCTACCTCAAAATTGTTCTCTTTTTTGATATTTATATTTGAACGTAGTAGGAATGTAAAAGCAGAAATTTATATTTATATATGTATAATATATATGCAATTGCTTTTGGTTTCTTTGACTCTGATTTATAATATATATATATATATATATAATATATACTTTTTTTATAGTTAGTAAAATAGACTGTATGTACTTTGCTTGATTTAGTAATTATTATATCTGCAAGTAAATACAAACGTTGTAATTTAGCGAACATTGTGACAAAGAAAGAAAATAGGGTACAAAAAAGGGAACAGCCTCTGAACATTACGTTTAAGAACAAAATATATATATACAGATACGTCTTGCGTCTTAAATCGAGTTTACAAAATCTACAATCTTATAATATAGCATATTCTGTTTTTAAAATTTTTATGCCATGTTATTATTTACAATATCTATCTAAATATATAGAGAAAAGAAACAATTTACCAATCTGTAGAAACGTTTAAAATTGTTTTGCTTTTCAAAACAAAAATGAATAAATTCCCCCAAAAGGGTGTATATTGAATTGATGCAGAAATACAAATTTTAATTTCAAAAAAATTATCCATCCAGAAATAATTTTTTTTGCACGTTGTTATTAATATGTGCAGGCTATGTAAGAAAGCTGTTATCTTCGTGCAAGCGGTTGCCAACAGCTGAATGTCAGCGCAACTGCTGACAACTTGCGTAAGCGACTATCAAAGTACTCGACATCGACACAAGACTTATCCGTGTGTTAATTGTTGTGTTAATTACTGGGTGTTAAAGATCAAAGCTCTGTAGTGTCAAGTGGAACGAAATGTTGAAAACAATCGAATCTAAATACGACGCGTCAAACCTGCAAAAGCAACTGGAAGGAAGGACATTTGTGCACTTACCTGTTGTGGGATGCCGTTGGCGGCGCTGGCAGAGCGGGCAATTGGCGTGGGCGTGTCGGCTCCTGAATCACACAATCATCGTCATCCTCATCGTCGTCAAGCGGCTCAATGGTGACCGTCGAACCGCCAGCAGCTGGACGAGCGCCGGCGATGGCCTGCAAGCCGCTGTGGCCACTGCCATGTGGCATGATGCCGCGTGTGGCGCGTGTTGTAAACTCGCGATCGAATTGCTCGGCCTCTTCCTCATCCAAATTTATGAACTCCTGACGCTCCTCTAACTGGCCCGAGCGCAAATCCTGCTCCTTCTCAATAATGTGAGCGCGCTCGCCAATGTGATGGCCAATTGCCATCTTTTTTAAGCCCGTGCGCGAATCCTGCACGGTCTTGCGTGTCTCGCGAACGCCACCCGGTCCAGTTTTGGTGCTGCTACTGGCCTGATAGATCTGTGGACGTCCATCTGGACCCGAGGACATGGTCATCACGGTGCTTTGGCAAAATGAGGCGCCATTATTAGCGCCAATGTCTGTAAATCCCAAAAGCAGAATTAAATTAAAAAGTCATTTGTTAGGAAAATGTATAATCATCAAATACGCACCAGCGTTAAGCAAACGATTAAAGTTGGGCATGGGCGGAAAGCCAAATAGACCGCCACCCATGGGTGCCATAGCCTGTTGGCTGCGCTCCATCAAAGCGCCCTGCTGAAAGCCCGGATCGAATGGCGACGGTCCCAGCATGTTGAACGGATCGGGCATGAACGAGTTCATCAAACGGTTCATCGAACGCATCTGCATATTCATGGCGTTCATGTGATGGTTCATGTGGTTGCTGTTAACATAAAAGAAGCATTTAGTTAATTTCATCTTACACGAGAAAATGAATCGAACTTGTTTTCCATTTCGTTAGCTTCATTCGCTTTCTTGCGGCTTGAATTTCGTTTGCGTTTCATAACAAATATATAGTGCGCCAAAAAAAGGAATAAGAAAACTAAATTGTTGTCCGATTCAACGTTTGAACTGAAAACATTACTAGAAAATTTGGACTGGGGAAAACTGGCTGGATATTTAGAGAGTGGCCTGCTTTTGGTTCAACTGAAAAATATATGATTTTAAACACAAGGTTAACTAGAGTTCGTGACTGTTTATAGTTTCGATAACAATTTTCTTTCTTTGTTCAGTTTGAAACATTTTTCTATTCTACTACATTGTTCAATGATAACAGTTTGTTGTGATTATCTAAAACAGTGGTTTTTTATTATCAATTTGTGGGAACTCCGTTAGAACAAGATAGCCACACTCGAGCAATTGCAGTACCATGTCGTCTTCTATTTGAAGCAAATATATAATTAGTGCATTTTCTTGTATGGTACTTTAGCTGTAATATGTGACACGTTACGTGACAAAAACTTTTATGCGATTTTCGCAAAAGACTGCGGGTATTACAACTTAAATTAAAAAAAAAACAAAAACTAAACATTTTATAAATAATAAAAAGACCAATTATTTTTTGAGTTCGAGCTGATTTTTTTACATTTAATAATTATTGGAAGGAATGAAAATAAAAAAAAAATATTTTAGACTTGGCAAAAAAGTCAATTTATGTTAACGTTAAGATAGAACATTGATGGAAGCAGACATCAACTATTAGGATTTTGGTAATAATGTCCACATACATAATTTATCAAACTAATTTTAATTATTAATTTGCTTGGCCTTAACAAAGATAAATGGTCAAAACCAATGAAAACGTATTTAATAGATAAAAATGTATCTTGATTTGCCTAAATCGCACTTGAAAAGTACACTCAAAAAAAATATTAAAAATTACGTTTTGATCCATATTAAAACATAATATAATTACGTACAATCTTGTTATTGCTTTCGTTGTTGTTGCAGGCAAGCAAAACTAATCTTATTTATATTGACAGCCGCAAGCGTGCAATCGAAATTATCGATTAATTGCGAGCCGTATGTCTGTGTTCTTTTCTTCCTGCTGCGACGACTGCTTTTATAGTGGCATGCTGCGCACTCACATACACACACACACACACACACACACACAAAGGAAAACTGCGTTGTGTGTATTGTGCAAAATTGACAAACATACACTTACACACAGAAACACGTCAGGCAATCCGCTGCCGAGCGGAGCACCTAA
Source organism: Drosophila paramelanica (assembly GCA_035043915.1). Classification (NCBI taxonomy): domain Eukaryota; kingdom Metazoa; phylum Arthropoda; class Insecta; order Diptera; family Drosophilidae; genus Drosophila; species Drosophila paramelanica. Next base: position 5,814,071 of record JAWNMO010000674.1, on the reverse strand, counting down.
TTAGCAAATGTATTTATATTGAAAACCGCACAACCAGTATTTTCCAAGCCAACATTTTTCTGCCCCCCTACATTTACATACTCTATTCACACTTTTCTTGCAAATTTTCCACGCCCCAAAAACAACAAATCGCGAACAGAAGACACCGTTCATTAGGTACTTACTTCATGAATCCAAGATCATCGTCGAAATCACCCATTAACGCACCAAATAGCGACATACTTTATTTCTTGTTTACGCTCCAGAAATATTTAAATTTATTATTGGTATATTTTATTCCTTCTTTTTGTTACAGCTTCACGAGTTTTCTCGAAGACAATGTGGCCGCGTGGCTCCAATCGTGTAATATCAAATCAATGTGACTATGCACAAAATACCAAAAAATACTAAAGCAATACTGCTAGTGCTGCCAATCTTATTCGAACAAGTGCAGCCGCGCAAATTTAAAATTTGCTTGGTTCAAATTTAAATACTCTTAGTTTAATGTTCAATTTGTTTATACATATGGATATATAGGAATTTTATAATATGTTAAGGTAAATTGTTCGGTTGCTTAAAGAATTTCTTGAAGATTTAACACTTAAATCTTTAAAGATATGGTGCAGCCTGCTCTTCAATCCAGGCGGTGTGGTGCTTGACACTGGTATACACACCGGGGAAACCTTCCCGAGCACAGCCCACGCCCCAGGACACGATGCCCACTAAGATGCCGTCCACGGTCAACGGGCCACCAGAATCACCCTGGCAGGCATCCTTGCCGCCCTCCGCAACACCGGCGCACAACATGTCATCGGTGATGGTGTAATCCTTGGTCAGATACTGGGCGCCACACATGTTGGTATCTATAATCTCTACTTCCACTGCACGCAGCATGGCGGGCAGCGCCTCATCCACCTCAGTGCGCTTGCCCCAACCGCTGACAACGGCATGTGTGCCAGGAGCAGGTGCGTCCACAGCCAGGGCAATCGGCTGCACGAGACCGGAGTAAGCTAACGGTTCGGTGGTAATAATCATGCCCACATCATTCACATGTGTCTTCTTGTTGTAGCCGCTGTGATAGATCAGCTTGGTCACCTTCACGCCCTGCTCCTCGAGATCGGCTATCGAGTTCTGTCCGGCCACAATGCGTATGTACGAGGCGAAGCGTCCCTTGATGCAGTGGGCGGCGGTGAGCACCACACGAGGGGCATAGATGCTGCCACCGCAGATGTGCAGCAACATGTACGTCTCCAGACGCACAGACACCTGATACGGATAATTCGCTATATCCGTCTCGGCGCCACCCACAATGTGGGTGCTGATGGAGGCGCCACTGTTCAAGGCCGCCAATGAAAGCAGGCCCAAAACGATTAATCCCAGATACGACGGCATTACGCAAAAGTCGAATGTCCGAATGTGTATTTAATGAATGACACACGGCTTTTATATACGCGTTCCGCCTTATCTCTGGTTAACCCGAAAACGTCTGAAATCCACGAACGCAAATGGAGTGAATGTTAAAGAAATTCTCCGATATTATAAAGATTATATGCCACTGTTTTATATCCATTATAAACACGGCTGTCGGTGGGCTTCAAAAATGCTAGCCTGTTATAAAATCATTAGACCCATAAGATCTACGATAAGTCTTTTACGATTAAGTAAAAAATGAATAAATAAAAAAGTACATAAACCATTCAAAAATGTTAACTACCAAGTAAACAACTTCACACAACTAAAATTATTTCGCATAAGGAAAATTATCACAAAATAATGTTTAGTCATTTCATTTAACTTCGCTTGGAATAAACTTTACATTTGTATTGTAACGTCCGCGATTTATATTATCTTCTACGGTATACCCTAAAAATGTCGAAAGATTAAAATCTGTCTAGAGCAGGAATTTATAATCAGTCGAGTGCCCACGTACCTAAAATGTGTGTGATAAGAGCTTATTGGCCAGATTTTTATAATTCTCAATTAATTTTTATGCTTCGATATAAACAAAATATTGGGCAACTACTATATCGTAATTTTATATGATTGCCAATTTTCAACAGGTTTGCCCTGAGATTACGGTGACATGTACTAACAAGTGTGATCGATGAATCATGCCAGAAATTTGGTGCTTAACCACTGGGTGAAATAACTTAAGACAAAGTAATTGATAACACCTGCCTGGAATGAACTCAGATCAAGTACACCTATCAAATTGATAGTTGAAAAATTAATTTAGCGAAATCATAAACAAAAATTAAATGGATTTGGCGTTTATAAAAATAAAGCAATTTTTATCATGAAAAAAATTGAGTTTATACGATAAACGACTTAAGCTACATATACGTAAAACTAACGTTAAATGTAATATATTAACAATACTTATATTATTTATGTTTATACTACAAAAAACAAACTATTTAAATGATTAATTAACTAATTTTAATTAAATTCTGTTTTTTACTGAATGTAATTGTAAATTGGAATCAACTCCTACAAATACAATGTCTTGCCTACATACAATTTATTATTTAAATATGCCGACCGTTATTGGGCCTTTCCAATAACTTTTTATCGCGTCTATCGATAAGTGTGCAATATGTTATAGCAGTCAGCTTTAAAAACGAAGCAGGTCTTAGCCGATCGTATCACAGCGCCATTTGCCGATACGAATAGGATAAGATAAGCTACCAACTAACCTTAACGAGATTCCTGATAGATTTATAACCCCTGTATTATTGCTTGATTGAAGAATTAAACTAATGATAAGTGTTCTTATAAAAGCGTAGAGCACGGAACATATAGTTTCAGTTCTTGAAAATGTTTCGCATCTTGATCGGGCTGTGTATTGTTGGACTATCGTTGGCGGGCACCGTTTACCAGAGCGGGGTGCCCATGCCCGACGGTCGCATCGTCGGCGGTCAGGATACGGATATACGCAAATATCCCCATCAAATTACCATGCGCTATCGTGGAAACCACAGATGCGGCGGCTCCATCATTGCCACCAACATCATCGCCACGGCCGCGCATTGCGTGAGCACGCTGACGAGTGTGGCCAATCTGACGATCATCGCTGGCACCACTCAGACGTTCTGGCCCGATGGCCAGGAGCTGGCGGTGCGCGAAATTATCGTGCACGAAAAGTACAAGTCCCTGTACCAGGATTACGATGCCGCTGTTCTGGTGCTCGACGGGGACTTTGTGTACAACGAGGCTGTGCAGCCCATTGAGCTGGCCAAGGTGCGTCCGGAGCACGGCACGACCGTCATTGTAACCGGCTGGGGTACGACTACTGAGGGCGGCTCCATTCCCAACACACTCCAGGAGGTGGAGGTCAATGTGGTCGAGAACTCTCAATGCAAGAACGCCTACTCCATTGCACTGACCAGTCGCATGCTCTGCGCTGGCGTCGATGGCGGCGGCAAGGATGCCTGCCAGGGCGACTCTGGCGGTCCGCTGATCTACAACAATGAGCTGCTGGGCATTGTCTCGTGGGGCTCGGGCTGTGCTCGCGAAAAGTTTCCGGGTGTCTATGCTTCCGTGCCTGAATTGCGGGATTGGTTTTTGGCCACTCGCGATGCCAAGGCCAATGTGGGCGGCATTGATTTTCTATAGATTACGAACTTTGTTGTTATCAAAAAGTTAATACAATAAACCATCTGCGGTCAATTCTATGATTGTGGCCTTTACTAATGGAATAGCTGATAGAGGTTATTGATATAGAAAACTTAAATCGGTTGCGTGTCATCGATTGCTTAGCAAAAAACGCAAAAACTGCTTGTTCGATAAAGCAGTGCGACTTCCTTAATTTTGCCTAGCACTCAGCTTTTGAGAGGCGGGAAACAAAGACAAAATAAATATGGTAAAAACACATTTTAAAAAAATATCTATTTATATTATCTAAGGTGGAGCTAGTAAAAAAGTAACATTTAAGTGTTTAACACAAGCTCTGTCCGCTTCCGTTTGAACCCAATTTTTCGACTCTATTAAAACCAGATATTCGAAGTCCGATAAAATTTTAAGATATTTTGATTAAATATATATACCCTCACTTGGAGGCGGGAGAGTATCGAAAATCCATGTCTCCCACAATTTTATAGCTACACAAAACTTTAAGCATTCTTAATACCCTATGTCGAACATTCACAATAAACCCATTAGGTACTAAATTGTTAGTTTTATTATTGAATGGGCACTAAATCGGTAATAGAAAGCCGAATAACTCGTTGATAGCGCTTGCCATGCCGGGGAATTTATGACGCACCGGCGGCTTCCAGCGTTTCATCGATCCAGGTCTTCAGGCTGGCGGCGTGTGTGTAGACGGTGGGATAGCCAGGTCGGCCACAGCCGCGACCCCAGGATACGAGGCCCACCAGCTGCTCGTCTATGATCAGCGGTCCGCCAGTGTCGCCCTGGCAGGCATCGCGTCCGCCCTGGGCAACGTCGCCGGCGCAAATCATGCGTTCGGTGACCTCACCTGCACCGTAAATACTCGAGCACTGTTCTGTGCTAACGATCGGCACATGCACCTGCTCCAGTTTGTGGCTAGACGGACCCCATTCCTCGCGATAGCCCCACCCAATGACAACGGCATCGCGACCAGTCGCAGGGCGATCGGCAAGGAGTTCAATTTTGCGCATGCGGTAGTTCGTCAGATCCAAAGGTATCTCTAAAATAACCAGGCCGATGTCGTAGTCAGCTGTGATGGTGCTGAACTGTGGATGATAGATCCACTTGGACACCGGGTAGAGCAGTCCATCGGTGCCATTGCGCGTATTGGCGCCAGCCACCACCACCAACTTGGTGGCTTCGGTCAGATCGTTCAGACACTGAGCCGCCGTCAGCACGGCGCGGTCCGAGTAGATGACACCCGCACATTCGTGCAGGAAAGCGGATTCGTTGGTGCGCCGATAGCGCAGGGAAACACAGTACGGATGTCGGGCAATGTCCACCTGGTCGCCGTTAATGATGCGTGTCTCGCGCCGAACCACAGAGCCAGCAGCAAAAGCAGCCAGTGTCACCAGAAGCATCAAGCCAATCCTTAAAAGATCCATATTTTTAGGCGCCTTCTCCATGTGCACAGGCGATCGGCACATATCACACTGAGTGATATAGTATATATTTCATTTTTGGTGTTTCGCATTTTACCAAAGGCACTCGCGAAGATTATCTTAATTGCCGCTGTTTCAGATAGGTCCGTGTACTGGGTCCGCCCCGATAAGGTAGCCCCCACAGCAAGTGCAATTGAATGGAACTGTCGATGTGTGCGATATGCCCAATTTCGAACGTAGTTTTAATTTTGAATACTAATCACCTTCAGGGCGTCGTTAACACTTAACACAATATAATAAAAATATTTTCAATATATTCGATTTAAGATAGATGCTATTTTGACTTATTTGTAAAAAAAAAATATATATATATAAAATTAAAGCAATAAAATTTTCTCGAATTTATAGATCCTACATTTATTTAAAATGTTCTGAAATATTTAAATATTTTAAATTATATTTAAATTATTCTATAAACACATTTGATTTATTTCAGTCATTCCGAATAAAATATTATAATATTTTAGATTTAAATCGTATTTCTTTTTTTTAAATTTGCGTATTACTTTATTATATTTTAATCTCGAAAAGAGCTTTAAATTTTTATTTATTATTATTATTATTATTTGAGCTATTTTGATTATTTTTAAAAATGTTTATTTACATCAAACTACTTCAATAATGCTGTTTTTCTTTGAATGAATTCAAATATATTTTGATTTACTCCAATTTTTTTCCTATTTTTAATCATATAATATTTCAATTCAGCAGTAATAAAAGTAGCTAGTTTGGAGCAACAAGCTTCGACTGAAAATATATTTGTCTGAAAATATATAGATTCATTAATTTTGATGTTTGATGGAATTTCTCAGTTTTCAGTGCATACTTTTGGCATATCGAAAATGATTAAAGCTTACGCTGGTGGGTATCAAATAATGCCAAGAACTTTTAGCATACTTTGTTCCGTTCACTTTTCAGGGTTCTTCAAGTTTAGCTTATCTAATAAGCACCATAATTAATCTATTTAGCGCCAATCAATGCCTTACACAAGAACTAAACATATCAGCCTGATAAATGATTGAAATTAATCAGAACGCGCCCAAATGGGCGTCAATTAAACATTTATTTAAGCACATTTAACAAAAAATAGGAATATTTAAAAATCCTTCGGTAACTTTTTTTTTTGTTTTTTGTTGATGAGAACTTTCCTCTGTTCAAGGAAGCTGCACCTTTGACTTTATCCAGTCGAGCAAATAGCTGACCTTGGCATAGACGCCCGGATAATCGGGCAGGGCGCATGAATAGCCCCACGAGACAATGCCGTGCAGCTTGTTGTTAATGATCAGTGGGCCGCCGGAGTCGCCCTGGCAGGCATCCTTGCCACCATCGCCGCGCACACCCGCGCATAGCATGCTGTCCGTGATGGAATTTCCGCCGTAATCCTCGTTGCACTGAGCATTGCTTACAATGGGCACTTCCACGGCGCGCAATTGAGCGGAGGCAACGCCACCTGGGCTGGTGGTGCCCCAGCCGGTGATGGTGCTGATGTCGCCCGCAGCTGGCTCCTCGCTGGCCAGCTCAATGGCCCGGATCGTAAAGTTGTTCAGCGGCAGCGGTGAGCTCAAACGGAGCAGAGCAATATCGTTGTCGTAGGTGTTGGGATTGTAACGCTCGTGCATGATGATCTCGGAGACGGAGACGATGATGCCGTCGGTGTCGTTGCGGCGACTGGTGCCAGCCACCACCTTATACTGACTGGGCACCGTCGCAATGACGCAGTGCGCCGCCGTTGCAACAAGATCATCGGCTATGACGGAGCCGCCGCAGATGTGCGTATAGGGATTCTTCGGGGCGGTGATCGACTTGCGACGCAGCGAAATCTGATGCGGATAGAGAGCAATGTGCGTCTCATAGCCACCCACAATGCGGCCATTGGGCGTGCTCAAGTCCAGATCCTGCAGCGGATGTGCCCAGCCACCAGCCAGACAGCCAAGGGAAATGGCGAGCAGCAACAGCAGCGCGTGTTTCATGTTAAACCAAATCGAAACGACTGAAATAGGAGCCACCGATTGCTAGGATTGTAAAGCTAACTTATCAGCGCTGGTCATCGAAGATTAGATCATTTAACTGGCAATAAACTTTACTGGATACAATAGGGCGATAAAGCGATACGGCCCAACCACCTGATTAGTTTAATTGTTCCAGTCATGTCACGGAACTTGATATACGATGCTGATCAAAAACCCTTTCAATACTTGGAAATTTTGTTTCTATTTACTGATATTTCAATGTTATTTAGAATTGTTCGATTTTATTCATCTGTCCGTCCATCCGTCGTCGTTTTCTTCGCCGCCATTGAAGCTGGGACTTTTACGTATATTCGGTCAATTCAATTAATATCCATTAGTTTTAAAGCTAGGTGTAGAACATTCTTACAAACAGTTGAATAATGACATTCTTAAAAATTACTCAAAAAATGATCACCCAAAAATTTTTAGTTAATAATCAATAAAATCATTATAGCTTGGAGACGGGTCAATCTCCCGCAATTTGAGAGACAAAAAATTACGCAACATAATGACATAATAATAAAGTCAAAATTTAATTGTTTTAAGATTTTTTTTACTATAAACGAGTATTTACAATAATCTTTCTTGTATCCCTTTTATGATTTTTCGAGAACTTATCGATTTGTGGGATTAAGTGGCATTTAGATTAAGGCAAAAGTCGGATTAATTATTAATCCATTAGTTGATATTACACAAAATAACTTAAGTGAATGTCTTTTGATTTGGATTTATTCATGTTTGCTTTGATAAAATAGATTTCTATCTCTTATATTGGTTCTTTAATACGAATTCCTTGGAATATTTGACTGACTTTTCTGATTTCACTTTTTATTGAAATTCTTTTCGTTTCTCGGCAATCCAGGCCTGGAAGTGCGGCACGGCGGCATAAACGCTAGGATATTCGGCCCGAGCACAGCCCTCGCCGAAGGAGACGACGCCAACGAGCTTATTGTCCACTGTCAGCGGTCCGCCCGAGTCGCCCTCGCAGGCATCCTTGCCGCCACCCGGCGATCCAGCGCAGAGCATGCCTTCGGTGATGGGTCGCCAGTTGTAGGCAGTCTGGCAGACGGCGCTGTCCACCAGCGGCAACTGCACCTGCTGCAGCTGGGTGGAGGGTAGGCCATTCTCTGTAGTTGTGCCCCAGCCGGAGACGGTGGCAACGGTGCCCGTTGCCGGCAGCACCTCGGCCAGCTCAATCGCGGCGATCTTGAGATTGGTGCCCACTGGAAACGGTGGCGAGACAAAGACCAGCGCAATATCATTTTCTTGTGTGGAGGCGTTGTACAGCTCATGCGGCAGCAGTTTCTCCACGCGTGTTATGACGCCACCATCCATACCAGCACGGAACTCAGAGCCGGCCACCACCACGAAGTTCTCCTCCAGCCGATTGTAGAGGCAATGAGCCGCCGTTAGAACGGTTCGCTCGTCCAGTAAACTGCCGCCACAGGTGTGCGCATAGGCGCTCCTCACGCTGTTGCGCCGCCGCAGAGACACCTGGTAGGGCAGGAAGTACGCCGAGATAACCTCGCCACCGACAATGCGAGCTCCCGGCTCGGTTTGTGCCACATCGCGACAACTGCAGCTTGAGGCGAGCAGCAGACCGACGGCGATCAACAGCAAAGCGTTGTTCATTTCAGTGTTCGGTAAAAGACTAACCAGCTAATCGATACTATTTCAATGTTAACTGCACGGTTTACGCACCCAATAAATCGTTCAGTAAGTGGCGCGATAAGAAGCGCGATAAGTTGGCTAAAGTTGAATTATCGATGTAATATTAGTCATCATCCAGATTAGACATTGCCAAGAACAATTATCTAATCTAATTAAAATATGTAGATCCTAAAGAGACCTGAAGCTACTCTGCCGTTGCCCATTTTTAATCGGTTCCAATCAACTGCGCAATACTCTGCTCATATGGGTAAAAACGTGTTATACTCTGTTCACTAAAAAAAAAGTGAAAGACTCCAAGAATCTGAAGTGCTTCATTTATATAGGTGTCTATCTGACATATCCTCGCATTTCTGTCTACGCTCACGAGTAAACCAGGGAATTAATTTTGCGATTTCTCAATATCAACCTTGGGCACCCACAATATAAGTAAAATTCATAACCTATTTGTATCACCTTTAGCTAAGGCTTTAAATTTATTGTCATAATATTAAATTAAAATTTTAGAGCTAGGGTTACCAGTGATTATCTCCTGTAACAATCGAGCCACAAAAAATTTGGCCACGTTAACCGATTTTATTTGCTGCGAATGAGTACTATTTTGTATAGATCCTATTTGTAGTTCTTCCAAAACTTTGAGCATAATTTCCTCTCTGTTTCACGTATTACTATTGAACAATAAAAAATACTCTTTTTACGTTTCATAAAGCTATCAATATAAGCTTTAAAAGCTCATACCTATATAATTATAGAACATTAAACATATTATTCATAGCTAAGAGAACTTTCCGTAAAGGTTCGTGTCTTCGATCCAATCAATTCATTAACATTTCGTTATCGATTTTCGTACTTTATTTGTAGTTCAATTAAAGTGCGGCCAACCTCAAGATGCAAGTTAGGATAGTAGATAGGAGTCTAAAAATACACAAAATAAACCCATTCATAATCGGATTTGGCTATAGTTGACATAGTTGACATTCTATACAAAATATCCATACCCTTAAATTATGATTATATGTTCAAAAAAACAGCAATTTAAAACTAAATAATAAATATAGGGTATTTGTAGCTCGATCACTTCTGACATGTTTCATAGAGTCAGTTGATTTTAAGGAGCCCAACCCAAAAATCAATGGGTTCACCAGCTGTACCCATTTCTGACCATGGTTATCTACCTTATCTGCAAAAGGCACCATTCAAAATGCGAATTCGTAACTTTGGTATTTTTCGTAAATCACTGCAGTCAATAATCGTAAGTTTCAATAAGCTTTTTGTGGCTTTATTGTCAACCACTATCTATTATAGTTCATTGAGTACAAATTTTTCTTTTTTATATTTTTAATAGCGGGATTTTCGCATTACTTTAGAAAAAAAAAACACACCTAGACCTATTTAACAGGCTTTTGCCTTGAATTTCTGGTTAGTAATCGAGTGGGTAATACATTTTTAATGTATTGCCACATAGATATCACAATATCAGGTTACTTGGCCACTTCTTGACTTTCTTTAAAAAAAAATAAATAAACTTTCCATCAAGCGAAATAATACGCAGAAAACTTAGCGTTATCTAGCTTTACATCATTGACAGCTGCAAAATTGTTGAGAAATGTAATTAAAAACAAACTTATCAAAGTGAAATAATTTATTTATAAATTTTGTTTATCTGTTATGCAAAAACACAACAATGTTTGCTTTAAGGCGCTTCCTCGGAGGGTTTATGTCAGACAGAATGTAAATTCCGCACTTCGAATCCAGTAAATAATTCTTTTTCTTTTTTTAATTTCTTTCTAGCTATCAAACTGTTATTCGGGGTAAAAAAAAATCCGTACAAACTAAACTCCAATAGAAAACTTGTCGCAGTTTTTGTCGATAGTCGTACCACCCATAATTTAACCATCATATCGGGCACTTGAGTTGCGATCAGTTAATCTTGATGTGGCGACGTTAGTGCTTCTCGTTGCCCCCCAGTCTCCCCATCAACCTGTCAGGATTCAGCACATGCTCCGTATCAGCTGTGGCTAAAACTTTAAATTATTTCGACTAGTCATTTGATCATTCAACTTTGTTATTTCAGGCGTGTGTCCCAAACCACACAGATTAGATAATGACGGACGTAACGGACGACAACATTTCACTCTATCTGAATGACTGAAGGGTTTTTCTATCTCTCCACTTAAAAGTGCTGAGAGCCATAATAATAGACTAGACAAAACAAATAGACCAACTCTTTAGTCGGCTCTCAAGATAAGCAATTATTCATAACTCGTTTGTAATTTATCTGAAAGTTCCTTGCGATACGACTTGGACGTCATTGCCCCGACAATTGACCCGGAGCATCAAAAACTTTCAATTGTATCTATAGCTATCAAGTTTATTGAAGATATTTGAATATCGTAACACGATCTAGTCAAATTTAGACCGAGTTGGCAGCGCTGATCACCCAGGAGCGCAGAACAGCGACATCGGCGTAGACACCAGGATAGTTGCTATATGCACAGCCAATACCCCAGGAGACGACACCAACGAGCACACCACCGGACACCAATGGACCACCAGAGTCACCCTGACAGGCATCCTTGCCGGTGGCTGCGGCGCAGATCATGGAGCTCTTGATCTGGCTGCCGTAGCTGTAGGTGGAGGAAGCGCACTTGGACTGGCTGACGATGTTCACGTTCACGTACTGCAGCTGAGAGGGGATGGTGCTCGAGCCGGAAGACTGGGTACCCCAGCCAGAGACGGCAGCAGAAGCACCATTAGCAGGATTATAAGTAGCCAGTCCAATGGCCTTTATGCTGGAGCTGAAGGAGAGTGCCGAGCTCAGGCGGATGACAGCGATATCGTTGACCATCGTATTGGCATTGTAGCCCTCGTGGTTTTTAAAGGCGGCGACCTGGATGAGCGAGCCACCGGAGCTCCAGTAGGTGGAGCCGGCGCGCACCTTCAAGCTGGATGCGGACACCGACTGCAGACAATGGGCAGCCGTCACGATGATGTTCGCCGAGAAGACCGAGCCACCGCAGGAGTGGGAGCCACTGCGCTGCAGGGAGATTTGCCAGGGGAAGCTGTCGATGGTGGTGGCAGTGCCGCCAACGATGCGTCCATCCAGCTGGGGCAGGAGACCCTCAGGGATCGCAGCGCCGAAGGCGCAGGCAACAACCGACAACAAAATCACGAACTTGAGCATGTCGAACGTGAGCGGAAAATGTTCGAGTTACAACGCCTCGTGTGTCGTTTTTATAGAGCTCTGTTATCAGCGATGAGCTCAGCGCTTGGGGTAAAAGGGATTTCACACATTTGGGAATGACAAATGAAAGACACCGATATCAAATGTTATGCAGTTTATTGAAGTATTTTGAAGGGTTGAAGCTTACAGCTTACAGCTCCTTGGCGGTCTTCTCGAGCCAGCTGTGGTAGTAGGCAACATCAGCGTAGACACCGGGGTATTTGGCATCGGCACAGCCGTAGCCCCAGGAGACAACACCAACGAGACGATCGCCAGAGACCAGTGGGCCGCCGGAGTCACCCTGGCAGGAATCCTTGTTGTCGGCACGGGCGCAGATCATTGAGTCCTTGATCTTGCTGCCGTAGCTGTAGTCCTTGGAGGCGCACTCCTCGCGATCAACGATTTTCAGGTTAACGGCCAGCAGATGATCGGGAATGGAGCCACCAGATTCGGTGGTGCCCCAGCCAGAGACAACAGCGTCGGCGCCATTACGAGGATTGCTGTCAGCAATGCCAATGGAACGCACATTCGAGCGGAAGCTGACAGAAGAAGACAGACGGATGATGGCCACATCGTTGACCATGGTCCTGGAGTTGTAGCCCTCGTGATTCCTGAAAGCATGCACCGAGTGCACGCTGCCGCCGGAGCGCCATTCGGTGCTGCCGACGCGCACCTTCAGCTCATGGGCCTCGATCGACTGCAGGCAGTGAGCGGCCGTGATCACCACATCGTGCGAGTAGAGGGAGCCACCGCAGAAGTGAGCGCCGTTGCGCTGCAGGGACACCTGATAGGGATGGTCGTCGATGCTGGTCTCGTAGCCACCAACGATGCGGCCATCCAACTGGGGCAGGAGACCCACCGGCACGGTGCCGGCCAAGGCACAGACGGCCAGACTAAGAAGAACCACAAACTTGAACATGTTTAAGCGTTATAAATCAAACGCACGCAGTTCGATCTTTTATATAGCTAAAATGTGTTCTTACAGTCCAGATAAGTTTCCACTAAGATGGACTGATCAGCCAAATCTGAACATTGACCACTCAACGGTTAAATCCAACTTTAGTTAATTTTTTTTTTGTGCTACTTTTCCCATTCACGTTAAATTAATCAAAAACAAAAGTTGCGATAAGTAACAAGTTTTAGAGATAGCAAACAGCCCGGTTTGCTATAAAAGCGCGATGAATTTCTGAGAGAGCCACATTATTCTTGCAATATGTTCAAGTTCGTGATCTTGTTGTCGGTTGTTGCCTGCGCCTTCGGCGCTGCGATCCCTGAGGGTCTCCTGCCCCAGCTGGATGGACGCATCGTTGGCGGCACTGCCACCAGCATCAGCAGCTTCCCTTGGCAAATCTCCCTGCAGCGCAGTGGCTCCCACTCCTGCGGTGGCTCGATCTACAACTCCAGAATCATCGTGACCGCTGCTCACTGCCTGCAATCCGTGTCCGCCTCCTCCCTGCAGGTGCGCGTTGGCTCCAGCTACTGGAACTCCGGTGGCTCTGTTCACCAGGTCAGCGCCTTCAGGAACCACGAGGGCTACAACGCCAACACCATGGTCAACGACATTGCCGTCATCAAGCTGTCCTCTGCCTTGTCCCTCAGCTCTAACGTCAAGACCATCGGTCTGGCCAGCTCCGCACCTTCGAACGGTGCCTCCGCTTCCGTCTCTGGCTGGGGTACCCAGTCCTCCGGCTCCAGCTCCATCCCCTCTCAGCTGCAGTACGTGAACGTGAACATTATCAGCCAATCCGTTTGCGGTTCCTCGGCCTACAGCTACGGCAGCCAGATCAAGAGCTCCATGATCTGCGCTGCAGCCAGCGGCAAGGATTCCTGCCAGGGTGACTCCGGCGGCCCATTGGTGTCCGGTGGTGTGCTCGTTGGTGTCGTCTCCTGGGGTATTGGCTGTGCCTCTAGCAGCTATCCCGGTGTCTACGCCAATGTTGCTGACCTCCGCTCCTGGGTGGTCAACACCGCCAACTCCATCTAAGAACTTTGCAGAATAAATCAACTACTGAAATTTATCTTTCCTTCGTTTTTAATGGGATATTAATATTGATATTGATACGGGAGAAGTGCTTACAAGAATCGAGTTGTGTGCATTTGCAGAAATATGCCAATAGGCAGCTTTAAATTATATTTGTATTTTTAATTTTATTCCCTTTCCTTTTTTTTTTTTTATTGATGTTGATATTATACACCTTTTTTTTGTATATTATGTAATACATTAAAGTATGAAAATCAGCGATATTTTTCGTCAAAAGTGGTAGGCTAACATAAATATATAAGTATATTTTTTTTTATTTGTTCATCAAATTTCCATCTAGTTACCGACTGAATTATACTCATTCATGTTTTTTATTATTATTCTTACTTTTGAAATTGTCTATATTTTGAAATTTGCGCGATGCGGACTAGCTGACTAGCTTATTATTTTTTTATTTTTGCAATTTGCGGGGCGGGTGCTGGAAAACAAAAAAATTTTAGAAAATGAAAATGAAACAATCATAACCAGAATGCAATCAAACGTGTCTATTGGTTAAGCTTTGGCTAATTAATAGGTTTTTCAAATATACATGTTTTTTTTTTCGAAAAAGTACGAGTGTTTCATATATGAGCCTTATGGGTCTAAGAGGACGAAAATTTTGTACCGATATTTTAAGGAGGTGATCAGCTAGTTATTTTCCAAGTTTGGTAGCTCTAGCTTAAAAACTCCGAGAGGCATTTTCGATTTTGTAAGGGTGGGAAATATTCAACTTTTATTGGTTTGATTTGAGGTGTATCGAAATGTTATCGAATAGCCAGCCTCCCAGTTGGCGTGGCACAAAAATCTTAATACTTTGTGAGAAGACTAAACCTACAAGTATTTGTACATCCAAGAGAGCCGAAAACTTAAATTTCTATATGCAGTACGTAAATAGTTCTTATTGATTCTATTTTAAACTTAAATTGGATAAAAGGCCTTTAACCTAAACCGTTATATAAATCCTGATGACGTTCGTTAGAATCTGTTAATAAAATATTTCAAGATATTAATTAAAGAGGGACAGAGTGTTGTAAAAATAAGATAAATTTCCAAATTATTATTGGCTGGTACTGCATTTTAGACATAAAATCAGAATGAATTTTGGATTAATTTTTTGATTATGGGAACTCTATTATAAGGTAAATCAATGTAAATCAATTTTTAATATTAAAGGCATTGTAAAATTGTTAAAAAATATATATTCAAAACGGTTCAAAAATAAAATGATTTTTCATAGATTAACTTTTCAACAAATATAAAAGTTTAACAATACATAACTCAAATATATAAAGTTTACTTTACAAAATAATCGTAATAATAAGATTTCTGAAAAAAAAACTCTGCATGAGACCGTTAATATCTAAGACAGATTTATAATATAGTATATATATTGTATATATATATATATATATATATATATAGTATATCCAAAAAATCTGCTTTTTCATTATTAAGCATACAATAATAATAATACAATATAAATTTAAATTTAAAAACGATTCAAAAACAGATAGAGCACATCACGTATTTATAGAGAATACTTAAGGTGTATAAGAAAGCCAATCTAGATGTAGTGTAAGAGAAGTACTCAACGTGCGCCACTCTATAAATCAACAAGTAACAACTTTGTAGTCGGAAGTAACCGACTACACAATACTCGTTTCAAAAATAATAGCTACTTAAAGCAGCTGAAAGCTGACTTTTAAAATTTTAAAATGTTTCGATTTATGTGGCTAATGGGATTGGAAGATGTATTCTGTGAAGGCAGAAATTGTACAAAACTAATATCCTTTTTTCATTGAATGAACGAGTGCAACAGTTTAAAAATGGCCAGCGTAGCATGATTTTAATTAATACTTAAGTCTGTAGTTCACAAAAACGATTATAATATACGTATATAGAAATGATTTCGAATACATTTTTAGAATAAGCACTTGCAACTATTAGATTCGTATCACAATCCTCAAAATCTTTTCGTCACATTTTCGAGTGGTTCTTATGAATTTCGCCGGATGTTATTGTCAGCCACTTAGAACTCTATCATTCACGCCTTTGCGATATTCGTATATGTGTGTACATATATATGTATGTATGCACCTACTCAGGCCACGCGTGATTCGTTGGATTAAAAACAATAGATAGCCCATACTCACATTTGTCTGGCGTGATAGCGAAAAGTTAGAAGCCGCCTCGGCCCACTATATAAGCGCGAGAATATCTTCATTAGCACATTGTACGAGCAATATGTTCAAGTTCGTGATTTTGTTGTCGGTTGTTGCCTGCGCCTTCGGCGCTGCGATCCCTGAGGGTCTCCTGCCCCAGCTGGATGGACGCATTGTTGGCGGCACTGCCACCAGCATTAGCAGCTTCCCCTGGCAAATCTCCCTGCAGCGCAGTGGCTCCCACTCCTGCGGTGGCTCGATCTACAACTCCAGAATTATCGTGACCGCTGCTCACTGCCTGCAATCCGTGTCCGCCTCCTCCCTGCAGGTGCGCGTTGGCTCCAGCTACTGGAACTCCGGTGGCTCTGTTCACCAGGTCAGCGCATTCAGGAACCACGAGGGCTACAACGCCAACACCATGGTCAACGACATTGCCGTCATCAAGCTGTCCTCTGCCTTGTCCCTCAGCTCTAACGTCAAGACCATCGGTCTGGCCAGCTCCGCACCTTCGAACGGTGCCTCCGCTTCCGTCTCTGGCTGGGGTACCCAATCCTCCGGCTCCAGCTCCATCCCCTCTCAGCTGCAGTACGTGAACGTGAACATTATCAGCCAATCCGTTTGCGGTTCCTCGGCCTACAGCTACGGCAGCCAGATCAAGAGCTCCATGATCTGCGCTGCAGCCAGCGGCAAGGATTCCTGCCAGGGTGACTCCGGCGGCCCATTGGTGTCCGGTGGTGTGCTCGTTGGTGTCGTCTCCTGGGGTATTGGCTGTGCCTCTAGCAGCTATCCCGGTGTCTACGCCAATGTCGCTGACCTCCGCTCCTGGGTGGTCAACACCGCCAACTCCATCTAAGAACATATTGGAATAAAAAATTGCATATTAAATCTACCCAATGTTAGTCTATTTTTCTAATTTGGGTGAAGAAAATCTTTTCCTTTTCCTTGGAGTTTTTAAATTCTAATTTTACAAAGTCTTAAGGATAAGGTCAAGCAGAAGGCTTGCAATTGGTGTCCTAGTTGTGTAGACAGTGAACCTTTTTTACGCTAAAAAAAAACATGGCCCACGAAAACACATTTCCACAAAAATTTCTTACAATAAACAAAAATAAAAATCACGAATTTGAAAAATTAAATAGGAATTTATTCTCTTAAAACATTCAGTTTTTAATCATGCTTAATAACAAAAGCGAAGTTCTTTCAAGCTGTTTTAAGGATCAAATAAGCGCATGAACTTATATCTTAAGATAAGTTGTTTTTTTATTTGTGTTATATTAAAAATAAAATATTTTAGCACTGTGTCTTTAGCTATTATTCTCTCCGATGTATGCACAGAAATCTGTGGCTACAAATAATTTTTTTTTTTAAGAATTTCAAGAAAACGGAACTAGCCTTTGATATTTTTTAGAAAACGTTATATTTGTGTTTTATAGAGATCATATTCAAACCATCAATTATCTCGTCTTTATAATCTTGGAGATCGACAAGTTCAAATGGGCAGACGATCAGACTGATGACATCGTGATGCTGATCAAGAATATATAGATATTTATACTTTATGTGGTCGGATTTGCTTTCCTCTGCTTGTTACATTAAATAAATACACCCTATCATTACCCCATTTTTAATGGGTAATTAGAAAATATGCAACTGCTCAATGCTCGAACCAAACCTCGTGTTAAGGTACTAAGCCTAGAGTCAGGGTTCGAACCGTGAACCGAACCAATAAGAACTAAATTGGGGACATTGGGGAAACATATAACTTTTGTGAACTTAACTTGTGAAAAAATTCAATTTATACCACAAACAGTTATTTTTAAAACTACGAACGCAAATTGTTATAAATTTAACTCCTTTCGCCTACAACTGATACGAATTAACATGGCTATCTGCCTACGTTAAATCATCTTCGGGTTTTTCCTGCCTTTTATCAGTGACGAGTGAATTTCAAATTTGTGTGGAAACTTTCTGATAAACTGAACTGAAAGCTTTTGATTAGCTTGCGTAGATAGTAGACGGCTCGGACTGCTATAAAAGTGCCATGAATTTCCAAGAGAGGCACATTGTTCTTGCAATATGTTCAAGTTCGTGATCTTGTTGTCGGTTGTTGCCTGCGCTTTTGGCGCTGCGATCCCTGAGGGTCTCCTGCCCCAGCTGGATGGACGCATCGTTGGCGGCACTGCCACCACCATCGCCAGCTTCCCCTGGCAAATCTCCCTGCAGCGCAGTGGCTCCCACTCCTGCGGTGGCTCGATCTACTCTACCACCATCATCGTGACCGCTGCTCACTGCCTGCAATCCGTGTCCGCCTCCTCCCTGCAGGTGCGCGCTGGCTCCAGCTACTGGAACTCCGGTGGCTCTGTTCACCAGGTCAGCGCCTTCAGGAACCACGAGGGCTACAACGCCAACACCATGGTCAACGACATTGCCATCATCAAGCTGTCCTCTGCCTTGTCCCTCAGCTCTAACGTCAAGGCCATCGGTCTGGCCAGCTCCGCACCTTCGAACGGTGCCTCCGCTTCCGTCTCTGGCTGGGGTACCCAGTCCTCCGGCTCCAGCTCCATCCCCACTCAGCTGCAGTACGTGAACGTGAACATCGTCAGCCAGTCCAATTGCGCTTCCTCGAGCTATGGCTATGGCAGCCAGATCAAGAGCACCATGATCTGTGCCTATACCAGTGGCAAGGATGCCTGCCAGGGTGACTCCGGCGGCCCATTGGTGTCCGGCGGTGTGCTCGTTGGTGTTGTCTCCTGGGGCTATGGCTGTGCTTACGCCAACTATCCCGGTGTCTACGCCGATGTCGCTGTCCTCCGCTCATGGGTGGTCAACAACGCCAACTCCATCTAAGAAGTTTGCTGAATAAATAAAGTTTTCAAGTTTATCTTAGTTTTGTTCATTTTTAATAGGAGGTTGATAGAGTATGGTTGAATTTCCTAAGGGGATCCAAGGATTCATGATTTGAAAAAATTTAAATATTGATATCGATCAAGCATATACACATTATATAGTCTATTTAAAAAATAATATTACACTACAATAATGAACCTGATTTTTAAATATTTCGGCTTACCACTAACTTAAATGACTAAATCTTTTATATGTTATCGGGCAAGAAATTAAACTAATTGGAAAACCTTTGGGCATAGTGTACAAAAATTAACTTTTCTTTTGCCTAGTTTTCCCTAGCGTTTACACAGATGGACAGATGGACATGGATAAATGGTCGACCTAATTAAAAGTATATCCACTGGTGGCGAAAATTATTCCATCTGTCTGTTACAAGACATTAAACCTTTTTACCCAGATCCCCCATCAACCGATGAGAATGTTTTCGATAGTAGATCGATGATCTGCAGCGTTGCTCTTAACAATGGTCCCCGCATGGGTGACTTCAGGTGTTTACTGGTGTCCAGTGGTGTGCTTGGCCGCTCAGTAAACTGTTCCGACGTCCTTTCTTTTAAATAAAACAAAGCACTCATGATAAGTTGACGCTTTATTGACTACGGTTTAGGGCGACTGCTCGGGCGCAGCCGAGTTCCACAGGCGACTCTTGGTCTTGGCATTGGCCTTGTCCTGCTTGCTGATGGGGCGCAGATGCGCCGCATCCACAATGTCCCTGCAAATGAAACGGGTTAGGCAGGCATTGGGAGCAGTATGGGCGCTGGACTCACTTAAACTCCTCGTAGCTTTCAGTGTTGTTTACCGCCCGCAGCTTGGCATCGTTACGCAGCTTGTAGAGCTCCCCGTCGCGCAGCTGCTGCATGCAAGTCTCGCGCAGACGCAGCAGCTCCTCAGTTGTGACAGTGAAGGGATCAGACATTTTAAAATGTTTTTTACAGTAGATTAGATCAAATGAAAAATTTTATGGCACACTCCGATAGCTATTCGAAAGTTTGGGTTTGTTTATGAATGGTTGCCCGGGTAACCCACTCGAAGACTTCGCTTCGATAAGCGATTAGCAGCCGATTACCGTTTACGGCCCTTGGGCAAGCGATAAAGTTGTGCAATATGTCCGGACCAAGGTGCGTTCAGTTTGCTTTTGGCTTGTGTATGTGCTCGCAGACATGACCCACAGCTGTTTTCTTGTGCTCTTGCTTTGTGCTGGCGGCCTTGCGAAAGCCGCCGTTGAGGATTACGCTGGTCGCATTGTGGGCGGCACCGATTTGGCCATATACAATGCCCCCTGGCAGGTGTCCATACAGGTCAGCGCGCGTCATCTGTGCGGCGGCGCCATCTACAGCAAGGATATTATCATCACGGCGGCTCATTGTGTGCTGAACAAATCAGTGACCTTGATGCAGGTCCGCGTGGGCGCCAATCAACACAACTCCGGCGGCACTCTTTTGCCTGTGGCAACCTACAAGATCCACGAGCGTTACGATCCACGACTGCTACACTACGACATTGCGCTGGTGCGGCTGGCCTCGCAGCTCAGCTACGGCCTGTCCGTGAAGGCCATTGCGCTGGCCAGCACGAGTCCCAAGACTGGCACCCACGTCTCGGTCAGTGGCTGGGGCTACAAGGAGTCGGCGGGCGCCGCTGGCTTGGCCAATAGCTTACAATTGGTGCAGCTGCAGATCATCGAGCGCGGCAACTGCGCCTCTGCCCAATATGGCTACGGCTGGGACTTTGTGGGCGAGGAAATGCTATGTGCCGCATCTCCAGATAAGGATGCCTGCACTGGCGACTCGGGCGGTCCAATGGTGGCGCAGAATTTGCTGGCGGGCATCGTTGCCTGGGGCTACGGCTGTGCGCTGGACAACTATCCCGGCGTTTATGTGGACGTGGCCGTGCTGCGGCCCTGGATAATTAGAACAGCAAATGCAATATAACAATACATGTAAATATTCATAATAATTCAATAAATAAGAAAATTTCAAAAACCGCACTACCCGAATTCGCCGCAAAATTTGAGTGTTTCTGCAAACCAACCGATTTTGGTATATTTTAGCACATTTTTGCGCGCTACAGTAAACCACAGGTTACGCAAAGAATTCTGGGCTGTAAAGATTGTGATATCACATTGTAAGAGCTATTTTAATCAGAATTAGCATTTTGCCTGATCGGAAAACTATATTAAACTGTTGGCAAGTCTGTATAATGCCCATTGGAAAATATTCGGATAAAACCACAATTATTTCGTTGTTAAAGATATTTTGTTATAATAATGAATTTCCAGCGTTATTATTATGCACCACCAATGTTGTTCGAAAACTTTTACTACATCTATATCTGATATTTTACTATACAACGCAATGTAAACAAACCAAAAATCGGTATGGGTGATATCACAAACACTTAATATAAAAGCGCGCTCTTTTGTTTCGGGGCCGTATTATGATAGAAAAGAGAGCAACCTTTTGATCTCTAATTTTCCAGTGCGGTGCACAGATTTATAGTTTTCGCCGCAAAAGGAATCTCTATCAACACACACACACACAACCAACAAAATTTTATTCTTTCATACACACGCATATATAGCATCATCGTAATGCTTAAATAATTAACATTAACTTTAATTACTGGAACATTTTCGCCCCCCAGGTGGAATCGAACCACTTCGACGCTAATCGACTACGGATTTGAAGTCCGCACCCCGGACCACCGAAGTTCAGTGAGGCATCGCTCTAATACAATTAGCTGTATTTATAAGCGCAGCTGACGAAAAAAACAATTGGGAATTTTAAGCAAAAGATGAAGCAAAATCTCTTATCTTTAAATCAGCTCTCTTTCTATTTATCTACCAAAAAATCCCATTAAAGTCGTTTATTTTAATAAAGAAATTGCATTTGGAATGGAAATGATGTTTAACAATCGTGTTCAAACAATATTAAGCATAGCCAAAATACAAGGCAATCTTTCAAAATTATTCTCGCTTTCAATAGCAATCGAATACAGTTTAAATCAGTGTGCGACAGTTCCCACTACCGTATAAGAAAAAAAAAGTAACAACTAAGTGCTGATTCATTTGCGAGGCTGCTGTATGTGAATCTGCGTCTTCTGCTGCACCGCCTGTGCAGGCTTGTGCGAGTGAGCCACCTGCGCGCCGGCTGGTGTAAAATCTGTGTTGCCCTTAACTGGTGCGCCGCTCACTGAAGCCGAATTCACATTAACCGGTTGCTGCAGCAGAAACAGTTATTCAGATAAGTTCATAAATTTAGTATGTATGAAGTA
The DNA here is from genome assembly GCA_035043915.1 of Drosophila paramelanica. NCBI lineage: Eukaryota > Metazoa > Arthropoda > Insecta > Diptera > Drosophilidae > Drosophila > Drosophila paramelanica. The sequence goes on along the minus strand of JAWNMO010000674.1, from coordinate 5,791,728 downwards.
TTTACCGTTAGTCCAGTGCAATCTTCGGCATCCTTAGCGGGACGCTCTGAGGCTGGCGACTTGTGCTGCACAATGCGCATTCCACCGGCCTTCACTGTAAATAAATATGACGTCAACTAACTTACCAAAAAAAAAAATTTGTTCTTGGGCACGACGCAATAGCTGCACATACATACATGTGTGGGTTTGTGTTTATGTGCGTGTGCGTGTATTTCATCAGCTTTCGCTTTTGACTACTGATAAGCTTCAAGATATTGGGGCCAATATGATACGAATTGGGCATTAAATGCCCCCTACGCGGCAGCCCATCAATTATTCATTGATTTTAAAACAAAACAAGAAATACAAAAACTTGACACACACATAAGCTCATAAATACGTTAAGAAGGGAAGAGAGGGGTAATAGTGAGTGCACTTACATGCAGGTGGGTGTCCAGCCACCAGATTTGGTTGTTCATCAGCCATGTTTACAGTTAATAAGCTAAAAAACCAATTAATTTTATTTCAATAAATACCGGCAATAATAAGAGTATAAATAACCTCTAATAAGGAAAATATGTGATAGCTAGTTTTTTGCGTTCTAGTTTGACACGAATGCAGTTTGCTTAGTGATGTGTAAATCGCGGCGGCACTTTATAAACCAACACTCAATCGATATGGCAGCTCTATAGAAAACGTAAACAAAAACAAAGGTACTGCCAATACCAGTAAGTATCGATAAATATCCAGATATCGAATGCAGCTGCGGGACTCGTCCGTATACGTTAACAAAGGTACTACAGTGAATTATCGATAACCGTAATATCATATGCAGCTACTCGGCAAAATCATAAATCATTTCATCAAAATTTGTCGTGCTTTATAAGACAAGTGTCGTTTTTTCTTAATTTTAAATAAAAAGCAACCAAATCTTTCAAAATGCGAGACACAAGGGTACGTACATTGTGCTGAACTAATACACAGTTACATCACAAGCAAATTCGGTCCGACCTCAATTAATCAATGCAGAGATTTGGACTTCGCCTTTCCGTATTCTTGCTTCTACAAGAATGTCAATTAATAATTGCGCTGAACCATTTACAGCCCTTCCCGCCACTTAAAAATGACAATTTACTGCGTGCTGCACGTGGCGAGGTCGTAGACCGCGTGCCCGTTTGGGTAATGCGTCAAGCCGGACGTTATTTGCCGGAATTCCAGGAGTTGCGCAAACAACATGACTTCTTTACGGTGTGCCGCACACCGGAGCTGGCATGCGAGGTGACCATGCAGCCGCTACGACGCTTCGATCTGGACGCGTCTATCATATTCTCGGACATATTGGTCATACCACAGGCACTGGGTTTGACCGTGGAGATGCACGCAGGCGTGGGTCCTGTGCTGCCCCAGCCCATCTGCACGCCCGAGGACCTGAAACGCCTGACTCCAGAAGGCGCGGTGGCGCGGCTTAACTACGTGGGCGATGCCATCACTATGATGCGCCACAAACTGGAGGGCCGTGTGCCTTTAATTGGATTCACCGGCGCACCGTGGACACTGATGGGCTACATGATCGAGGGTGGCGGCAGCAAGACGATGTCTAAGGCCAAGGCCTGGCTGACGAAGTACCCGGAGGATACGAAACTTTTATTGAATCTGATCACGGATGTCATTGTGGATTATCTGGAGATGCAGGTGAGGGCGGGCGCACAATTACTGCAAATCTTCGAGTCGTCCGCTGAGCACCTAACCAAGGAGGAGTTCCTGGTCTGGTCAGCACCGTATCTGCGTCGCATACGAGACGATCTGGTAGATCGTCTTACTAAAAATGTGATTCCACTGGTCCCCCTGGTGAGTAACTATTGAAAACACATTTTGATTAGCAATCTTTATTTCACCTAACTATATTTTTAGACGATATTTGCCAAGGGCGCTGGACACTCGCTAAAGGAGCAAAGCGAGCTGGGCTATGATGTTATAGGCCTGGACTGGACAGTAGATCCGGTGAAGGCACGTGAGCAGGTCGGACCCAACATAACGCTGCAGGGCAATCTCGATCCACAGGATATGTACCTGGAACCAGGAGAGCTGCGGTCGCTTACTACCGAGATGGTGCACAAATTTGGCAAATCACGCTATATTGCAAATTTGGGGCATGGCATAACGCCGCAGACGCCCATCGCAAGCATGGAGGTGCTCGTTGAGGCGGTGCACAACGCGTTATAAGCAATAATTATTGCACAATATTCTATATTGTATTTATGTAATAAAGACAATTTCGGCCTTGGATTAGGGTAATATGTTAAAAGAAAAAATATTCTTATAAAATGCTTGTTCTGTTTTTAAAATTAACTGTTTGCCTCATTTTGAGATCTGACAGTTGTGATTTACTATCAATGACAATGAGACAAATACATTATTTGCAGCAATGTCTGGTATGCCATTTAAGTTAATTCAAATATCGCCAACACAACAGAAAAAGTTTAATTAAAAAAATATACAGTGCACACACGAAGAAATTAAAATACAATATTAATCATAAAAAGGCACACTTTGGCTCTGTTGTGCCTGTAGCAATTGGTCAAATATCATGAGTATGCTGCCGCAGCAAATAAGCAGTGTACCAATAATTATCTCTGGAACAAAAACAGCAGATGACAAAAAAGAAATACATTTAAAAATGTATTTGAGTACTCACTTCTGCCAGGCAGCTGCTCACCGAGCAGATAACCCGTTATGGCCGTAAATGCAAAGCTCAACGAGTTCGCCACGGGTACAGCAATAGTTATGTTTGCACTTTGCAGCGTCCACACATACAACAGGCTGCCGCACTGATTTAGGCCAAAGGGTATCCAGTAATTCAGGCGGGAGCCGATCAAACGCAGCTCGGCGAGTAAATTTCGATACTTGGAGCCTGTGTCCTTCACCGACTCAATGCCTTGACTGCCCACGCGTATCAACGGATTCGTGACGCCCCACAGCAGGCCAACGGCCAGTAGTTGCACTGCAAGCAAGCAAATTAATTAACTCGCATAAATAAAATAAAGAGATTTTACATGCAGTTATGAGCATTGTTTATTTATTTACCAGAATCAGCTGTTAGGCCGGCTGTCATTTTGTAGAGTTGCATGTGATTATTTACCAACACTGATATTGGAGCTGCAACTCTGACAGCACTACGCATCTGTCAAATTCTTTTACGTCAAGCTTTCATTTCCTATAGGTGGGTTTTTGCCAATTACCCGAAATATAATCAGAAAACATCGCAATTTACGCCACAATTAATGTATTGAACTGTATGAAAATGAATAATACACATAAAATGCTAAATGTGACTGTCGAAATGTTAAAGCGGTCGAAGTACTATGTGTGTTTATAAGGCGTTTCAAAATTGCTCTTGTGTTTTGATTGGGTTGTGTACCGTTGGTATCAAAAATTAACTAAATGGTGTTTTTATCAAGCAGGATATTGAATAGCAATAGCAACAGCAATGGCAAAGACCAAGGGCGAGAAACGCAACAAGTCGGCGATCAACGAAGTTGTCACCCGCGAGTGCACCATTCACCTGGCCAAGCGTGTGCACAACATCGGCTTCAAGAAGCGTGCGCCGCGCGCAATCAAGGAGATCCGCAAGTTTGCCGAGCGCGAAATGGGCACCAATGACGTTCGCATCGACACACGCCTCAACAAGCACATCTGGTCCAAGGGTATCAGGTGAGTGGCCATACACAAAGTATATATAATTTTGCTCTAACGAATGTTGTTTATTAACGCTACACAGATCGACGCCATTCCGTGTGCGTGTGCGTCTGGCCCGTCGCCGCAACGATGATGAGGACTCGCCCAACAAACTGTACACTCTGGTGACGTTCGTGCCCGTGCCCACATTCAAGAATTTGCAAACGGAGAACGTTGAGGTCAGCGACGATTAAACTAATACAAAGAAAAAACAACAGCTAAACAGTTTACGCCGCTAACGAAAATACGTTAATAAAAAGTAAATTTTATTTAGAAATAACTAAAACTTTTCACAATGTTAAAATTTGTGTTTTTCAAAAATGTGAACTGTGAATTTAAAGCTGATGTTGCCACGGCTACAGCATCGTCTTCTGGAAGTCTATTCTGTAAAGCCACAAAGGCAACATTTTGGATATGAGCAGTTGAAGAAGCTAATTGACAAAGATTCGGCCATGTTGGAATTCTAAGATTGTTTTTTTTTTTATACAACCTATTTATTGGTAGAGTAGAGTCATATTTGTCAATATATTTTCTGCATGGACATATTCTGAAAGTTGCGCTACCCGCGTCCGAAGCTGGTGGAAATTCTAGGTATCAACAGCAAAATCGGTTAAAGGTTGTCATGCAACATCCAATATATGTTCATCTGCTAGCTAAAATTGCTATAGGTCAAATGCGCTTTCTTACAATGGTAGCAACTCCAAGAGCGGAAGCCTCATTAATATTGCTTTCTTTTGCAAACCAACTTGGCATTTGAATTGGTAGCATTATGTGCATTTTACACGTTTCGACTGCATGACGAGAGCCAGTAAACTTGGTCATAATAATAATAGAAATATTTGACCTATTTAAAATAATAAAACCTCAGTCAATTTAACATTAATTTATATGAAGAAATAACAACAATAATAACAAATACTTTTAACAATAGGCACTTTAAAGCCTTAGAGTCTAGTAAACTTTGGCTCTACTAAAAAGACGCCGTCAGCATTGGATAGAGCCAAAAACTGCTGTTGCGTTCTTGGCAGTTCCAACGCCTGTAGCCTTTGATGAGCAGGCAGCGTGCTGTTACCCAGGATTTGTTGAAAGCCGGCAACGCCCTGGTGCTGATAAATGCGCAGTGTTTGCGTAGACGAGGCATTAGACAGGCACAGCAACAGATCCTTGGATTTGCGCAGATGCACAAACAGTAGCTGACGCTTATTTTCCGTATCGTCCAGGTCAAAGATTTGCTCTAGCTGAAAATTCAAGGTACTGCTGCTCTCGGTACTGTGTAGCAAACAAAATATGTTAATTTATAGCCATATAAAAATAAGCTTAGGTTTACCTGAATATGTATATGGCGGCGGCTGGGTTTGCAGTCAACACGGCCAAAAGAATGCGATTCTCATGTCTGGCCAGAGCCATTTGTTCAGCCTGCATTATGACCAGACACTGTTGCAACGTGTAGTTGCCATTCCGCACCCAAAACTCCACAGAGTTCTGACCAAGCAAAGCCAGAACTGAGCCGTCCTTATCAGTCAGCGGTAACAGCTGCTTTACATGCCCAGTTGGTATCAGCGCCTGGTGCCAGATTGTACTGTTAAGGTTGTCGCTGGCTGTGCAGTAAATGACTAGTTCTTTGAGTTCTTTTGCACCGCCAAACAGTCTAGAGACGCTAGACGCAAGGGGCTCAGGAACGATGCATCGGCGGTAACTGGTGCAAAGCGCCCTTCCAATTTCTCAGGGGGCAGCAAACGTTTTGATAGGCCTGCAAAAAAAATAATACTAATCACAAAAACAACTAAACAAGCAAAACAAAGAAATATAAAAACGGCTAAGCTGCCAACCATAGTTGCGACAAAAAAATACCCTACTTTATTAAAAATATACATTGCAAACTTGTAGAAGATTTTACGGAAAAATTCCGAAGATATACAAAAAAAAATTAAGATGATATTTTCGTTAATAATAATTCCGTTAATATAATGATTATACGAGCGCTCCTAAGTTCCAATTTTCGATAGGATGTTAAATTTTTTGCAGAACCGAAAGCTTTTCATACAAAAACAACTATATGTTATAGTGTTCCGAACCTTTTAAAAAAGCCCTGCATACCCACGTAGTTTTTGCACAACAGGGCATAAAAGAATCAAAACAGATAAGCAAAAAAATAAGTGAGGTTAGAGTTTCGATTGCGCTACATTTAAAAACAGCGTCGCAGCGGCCCAGCTGCATTCAGTGACAAACAACAGGCAGGCCATTATTATTGGATAAACAGAAAGTGGTCGTTTTGAGAATGTTAAGAATATGCTTCTGGTTGCTTTGCTGTGCAGCACTGTCGATGGCAGTAGTCACCTCCAACTGGGGCATCACCAAGAAACCAATAAAAACCACCGTTGGCAGCAGCACAAGCACCACGGCGCGTCCAAAGACAACGGTGGCCAATCCGGGCGTTAGCCTAAAGCCGACACTCGCCACGGTGGCTACCACAAAGAACGCGAAGGGCGCCGTCGAAAAATCAGCGAATAAGGACGCACTGCTGCCCATGGTTATCAATACGTGGAACTTCAGCAAAGCCAATGCCCTGGCCTGGCGCATACTTCAGCAGTCGGAGGGCGGCGTGCGTCAGACGCGCAATGCTGTCGTCGAGGGCTGCACCAAGTGCGAGCAGACACAGTGCGATGGCACCGTCGGTTACGGCGGCTCGCCGGACGAACTGGGCGACACGACACTGGACGCCATGGTCATGGATGGGGCCACCATGGATGTGGGCTCGGTGGGTGGGCTGATAGGCGTTAGGGATGCAATCCGGGTGGCCAGACACGTACTGGAACGGACATCGCACACCATGCTGGTGGGCAAATCTGCGACAGACTTCGCTGTGGCTATGGGATTCCGGACCGATTCCCTGGTCACACCCGAATCGAGGGCCATGTGGCAGCAGTGGAAGGCCGAAAATTGCCAGCCCAATTTCTGGAAGAGTGTCAATCCAGATCCGAAGCTGTCGTGCGGCCCGTATGTGCCCAAGGCGACGCCTCTGACACGCTGGAAGGAGGATCGCGCCCGCACCGAGTACCAAATTGGGCAACATCATCACGATACTATCGGCATGATAGCCATCGATGTGGAGAACCAGATACACACGGGCACCTCCACCAACGGAGCACGTAACAAGATACCCGGCCGTGTTGGCGATTCGCCCATTCCCGGCGCCGGCAGCTATGCGGACAATGAAGTGGGTGCCGCTGTAGCCACCGGCGATGGCGACGTAATGATGCGCTTCCTGCCTACGCTGTTGGCGGTGGAGGCCATGCGGCAGGGCAAGACACCCGAGGAGGCGGCCCAGGTGGGCATACAACGTATACTCAAGCATCATAAAGACTTTAGTGGCGCTGTCATCGCTGTGAACCGACTAGGAAACTATGCGGCCGTCTGTTACGGCATGAAAGAGTTTCCCTTTGTGGTCAGCAGCCCGACGCAGGCAACGCTCTTGAAGACCGTTAGCTGCTTACCATCCATTGAAACTGTGGATGTCGTGTCGTTGCCTAAAATGTAATTGTAAATTGAAAATTGATAAAACAAAATAAAAGAAATTTCTCTTTCTCCTCATTTTGAACTCGTTTGTTAGTTAAGCAGTGCTGGAAAACGTAGCGAAAATTTTGCATTTGCTTTAGATTAGGGTTGCTGTGCTGCAAACACGTTCAGTCTGCATGAATTCAGTTTCTTCACTTTGGCAAATATATAAACTTCTATCGTAGTCAATGTAGAAATCGGTAAAGTTAAATATATAGAACTCATATAAATTAATTAAACCATACTCATAACCATTTTTTATGTCATTATGCCATGTTATGGCAGTGTGCAAAACACGGTTGCCATCTTGTTGTCTGTGTCTGACCGTACGTAGACCACTAATTATTTTTCCGCCAAATCAGCGTCGCAGCAGACGCCGCATACGTGAAAAAGCGAAGCGAAGTTGCAAAACGTAGCAGAAACACAGCGCAAACGCTGAAAAGAGCGGTAGGGCTAAGTTTAGTGAAAAAGTGATCATAAAAAAGCCGTCAAAATTATTAAAAACACGCAAAACGCAGGCCGAAAGTCCCTGACTAAAATGGCTATACAGCTGGATAAGATTCTGGCGGACATTGCCAAGGAAAAGGCGCTGCATCCGAACAACGGCAGTGCCACCAAGCAGGAGCAGGACGACGCCTGGGCGCGCATAGGTCGACTCAACAAATTAACCGTGCACGAGTCGCGCTCCATTTTCATAGTGCTGCAAAAGAAATACGAGCAGGAGAAGCTGAAAGGCAACTCGGGCTGGAAACTGTTTGGACTCATGCAAAAAATCCACCAAGAGCCCAAAGCAGCGATCAAGACAGAAGAGTAAGTGGAAGTATAAAAATGTCCTTCAAAATGCATGTGTTAACGATTTGTTTTATTTCCCCCCCACTTGTCCGCAAAGCGAGCAATTGCCCATGGAGGATGTGGAGGAATACGAAATGTTAGAGGTGCAGGAGCAAGAGGAAGATGAAGACAGCAGTGCGACTCCGACGCAGTACGGTCAGCCCAATTCTACTGGCTCGGCCAGCTCGGATGGCGAAAGTCCCTCAAAATCAAACAGCACCGGCGGCGGCACCCCGGAAAAGGAGGACAAACCTTATAGTAAGCCCATTGTGGATACCCCACGTCCCGCATTTGAGGAGAAGAAGTTGCTCAACACCATGGCCAACAATCCGCCACGCTCACAGGCCGCCAACCAAGCCAATGCAGTCTCTGTGGCGGCAGCGGCACTTCAAAAGAAGGGCATCACCTTGAAGAAAACGCCGAGCAGCAGCGCAGCTGGACACAAATCAACCCCAGCGGCACCGACCCAACAGCAGTCGATCAAGGCCACGCCCTCCACACGCACCACAATCCAATTGCCCGAATCGATGAAGCGCAAGTTGTCTGACGAGTGCGCCAGTACGCCGATGCAAAAGAAGCTGCAGAAGACGCAAAACAGCCCCAAGCAAACGGGCAGCAATGCTGGAGGAGCATCTGCAGCTGAGTCTACAAATTCGACGGCTGCCACAGCCAATGTGGTGCACACAACCACTGCTCAGCTGCTGCAGGTGAAGAAGGAGCGCGAAAGCAATCAATCGCCACCGCCGGGGATTAACATTATCACCATACCGGCGTCACAACAGCTCAACGGCAATATGGTGGGTGGCGGTGGTGGCAACTCTTCAACGGCTGCCACAATGGCATCCACATCGGTGGCCAGCACCAACGGATTTTCGCCGCATCTCGAGGAGCTGGACTTTAAGAACGACATCATCTTTGATTCGGGCAAGGTGAATGCCGGCGGCCACACTGCGCCAGAGATTATTAATTTGGGCAACTATGACAACTCGCTGCCGCCCACATTCTTCAAGAATCTGTGCAACTCAACGCGCCACGAAGCACTCGGTCTCTATGTGGCCAATGTGATGAATCGAATCTCATCACGCGCCGCGGCCAAACTGGAGCTGGGCATCTTGCGTGCCATAGTGGACGTACAAAGCGACGAGCTGGAACAGTAAATCCCTTAATCCGTCAGCAGCAATTCAGCACCCACTTAGAGGTAGACAACGTAGCCAGATTAGAGAGCTGCCGAATTCTGATTTATGATATTTGAAAAAGTTACGTTTACACGTGGCCAATAACTAGACGCATAATTTATTGCAACTCTCATTGCTTTTTAAATTGTATATGATATTATTTATAAATCTTGCGTTTACACGTTTCTAATAGTTAGACACATATCTTTTTAAATTGTTCCTATTTATTTGAAATTTATAATTTTCCAAAAACCCAATTGATTTATACCTTATATTCAAACAGCTATTTGACACGTGTAAACTGGCAACTTTTAGTATTCAACAAACTATTTTACTCGATACTTGGCGCACAAACATCAGCTATTGGCAACAAAATGTTTGTTTAAGAACTCGTGTAAACGAAGCATTTTAATTGCTAATTGTAAATTGCTGCGTTTATGCGTTTATTTCATTGAGAATTTTTAATATTATATACATATAAATTAAAGTGATTTATGCCCTGCCATGCGCTTGGCTTCGTATAAACGTAGAAATTGTCAGCCAACTCACAAACAAACTTCATTCATTTTAGTTGATAAGTTCGTAAACCATTTTCATTGCGGTTACGCGCACACATTAAATTATATGATAAATAAAGATGCATTATAGCCCACTTACTTGCATTGTGTTTGAACCGCTGCTCCAATGGCTGCCACACATAGCTCTCCGTTGCCTTCTGGTCACCATGCCAAATCGCCAGCACATCCGAGTTTGACTTCGGCTCGTGCTGCATCTCCAAGTAACTGGCATTTACCGGGAGCTGCTGCAGCAGCGCAAAGCTCTGCAGCACATACGAAGGCGCTGTTGGGTGGCATGAGTGAAAGATAGCAATAAAATGTGCGGCTACAACTTACCAGTTAGACGCCGCTGCACTGCAGCAACATGGTGATTCAGCTGCTGCCAGTCACCTAGTGCGTCTGTGCCCCGTTTCCATTTGTAGCCAGCTGCAGGCACATCGCCCAGCTCATAGTTGGCCACGCTTAGCGGCTGGGTGAAGATCAACTGACTCGCCACGTGCAGATTTGGACGATTGTGAGCCTTGTTGGCCAGCAGCTCGTTCACGTTTAGATTATTGATTCGATCGACCCAGAGCTCTTGGATGTTGCTGCTCAGTATGCGCTGTTGCTCCGGGAGGGCATTCTCCACCAGCAAGGAGCCCGCTATGTGCTGTTCCCGATCGCACAACAGCAGCTGATCCGGCTGCCAGTGAACTCCGTTTACTGGACCCTTAACACGCAGATCATTATACAAATTCAGGGTTTCCAGTATTGTTGTGCCGGCGATGCTGTGGTTGCCATAAACGTACACCGTATCGTTAATCCACTGGGCCACGGGCACATTTGCCACTGTACTTGTGGGCGTGGCAAAGAGGCGTTTAATGGTGGCACTCTCAGCTGTTTTGGGCGCATCTATTAAAGTTACAACGCCTTGTGTATCGTTGCGCAGTACGTCATCAACTAAATTTAATTGATTTATTAGCACATTACTCAAATCTCCTGGCACCAAGGCCTCCGGTATGCTCCATTGGCCGGTTATGGTGTGTGGGCCAGCGGTTTTCAGTGTGTTTGCAACAAAATCATCAAAATTTAGCGAGAAATTACTAATTAAAATCGGAAGAGAGTTTAAAATTAATAGGAAAAACATTGCTAGTGTCCAAGCGTAAGAAATACATAATGTAGTCATTTTTGGAAATTTAACCGCTCAAAAGCTCAAAATTACACGAAAATAATCACTCATGATTGTTTCGATAGTTTGATATGTATGTGAGTGCCATCATTTGTGTGCCAGCCCTGGAACTGTCATTTTATTGTTTTTCTTGTCGTGAAGTGTTGAAACTTTGAAAAACTGCTACCTGCCCGTAGAAAGTGCATTTAATTAAACGTTAACCCCAACAAACACAAGGTAAAATCTACATTAAATCAAGAGCAGTTCAAATACTTATTGATCTCTGTGCCAATTGCAACGTGTACAGAAATTTCACCTGAAAACAGAAGCGCGCACAGCTGATTTTACCTTGTGTGTGTCTGTTTGGGGGCGGTCTGTGCTTGCGTCTGTGCCCAGTGCCCGTCAAACCGCGTTTAGCGCGTAAACAAATGAAGTGAAACTCGATACCAATTACAGTTAAAGCCTTTTGCGACCACTTACCCTATGCCCTCAACAAGTGCGCCATCTTTGACACGTAGCTGTACTTGTTTCGCAGCCAGCGGCTGTGCAAAAGTGACGTCATGCTCGAAACTTAACGGCACATTTATACGCTGACTGCGGGTTCGGCTGAAATAGTTGCGTCCGACATGCTCCACATCCAAGCCGTTTACCGGGCCCTGTTGTAACGTAAATGTTTCGAAATTGTTTTGAAATTTTCTCTTTTGTTTGCTACTGCTTTAGCTTCGACAGCGCACCTCAAACTCCAGCAATCCCTCAAAGCTGGCTGAGGCCAGTTGCACAGCTTTTAGCTCCACCAGCTCGTTGTCCAGCCACAGCTCATCGAGCAGCTGTTGCAGTCGGTGTCCGTTAAGCCTCTCATAGCTAGGCGCCACCTCGAATTCTGCCTGCTCCACGTGCAGTGTGTTGTCCGGCACTGTCCCGCTTAAATAGTGCATCAGTGCGTCCAGTTGGTAGCCATTCAGGCTACTCACATTGCACTGCTGGGAATTGACCAACAACTGACCCTTGATTTTCATTGGCGCTTGCAACATGCCGCCCTCCTGCGCATACAGCATGTCCTCCGGCACGCGCAATCCATTCACACGACCCACGCTCAGTCCGTTTTGCAGCACAATGGGATTTACTGGGGGTAGAGATGATTTATTAGGGTGAGAATGACATTAGCTGAAAGTTTTAATATCTTATTGGAATTTCTTACGAATTCCGGCAATAAATAAGATCGATAATAATAATTCATTTTTAACAGTTATTAGATTAGTGTTCGAATATATAATCACACTTTAAGCTGTGTCAATTGGGAGAGTCAGAGCTATTTGCAGTTTTTTAATGTTACTTAAATCATTAAAAATCCATAAAATTATTGTTTTTCAAGCCTTTGTGTGACTTTAAGCCGCTTTTAAAGTACACTGTGGGACTTTGTATAAACAAACTATTGCAGCTCAAAGGCCAAGGTGAGTTTAGTTGTGTTCATATAATACAATTATACTTGCTCTGAAAAAACGCTTAAGCATATGCTTGTGTAAGCTTGTGTATATAATCAGAGCTTTCTTATACACTTTCTGGTGTTTTTCGAATTAGTGGTTTTTGGTATAAACAAAGTAGTAAATGAATTAAAATTTGAGTAACCTAATTTGTGTATAGTCTGCTTGTGTAAGTGCTTTCATGTGCTTTTAAGTTTGTTAGAATTTGAGATTTTAGAATTTTTAAGCTTAAGCTTCTTTTTTTTCTACTCACCAAATTTCACGTACTGCAAATATTCCGTGCCATTCAACCTGTAGCTGTCGCTGACCAGCTGCTGCAGCGTGTAGTTGTTTAAGCGACCCTGCAGCAGCACATCCCCATCGCTTGCCACAGCCGCCAGTGTTTGCGGTGCTGTGAACGTCTGCTTCCCGGTGCTCTCTAGCCAGCAGCTGCCGAATCTTTGAGCTTCGATTCCGTTGAGAGAGTCGCCAAAGCTGAGACCGGTAATGTTGACCGCATGCCGGAATGTGAAGTCACCCACGTATTTAATGTTGCCCGCCAGTTGCTGCAGCTGCTGCTCCACCTGCGCCACGCTGGCATTGTTTATGTGCCCCTTGATCCACACATTGCGCGCCTGAATGGTGCCATTGAAATTTTCCGGCAATCGCCAGCTGTGCGGCCTTTGTGCGCCTTGCTGATACAGCTCATCCAACGTGTGGCCAAAAATGGTGCCGTGCATGTGGAGCTGCTCCGCGCTCAGCTCCTCTGCTTGTAGCTGTTCCACGTACAAGCTGCTATTGGAGCGCTGCTCGCCGCTGTGCTGCATATAATCCTGCAATTCCACACCATTCAACAGCAGTTTGGTGGCATTCAATTGCGGCGCCTCTAGACCGGCCAGCTGCATGGGAAACCTAAATGTCTGGTTGCCACTTTTCAGCAGCAGCTGCTGCGACAGCTGCTCCACATTGATGCCATTCACGATGTTCACCTCGCCAAAGCCGTCGCGTATGGTTAGGCTCTGTGGCAGCCACTTGAAACCCTCAATCACCTGCACCTGGTCCACGTTCAACTGCACCAGTTGCTGCATATCTAGCGTATTGATAAAGCTTAGCTGCGTATCGTTGGCGCTCAGCGGTTGTTCAAAACGCAGATTCACATTTTCTAGAGTTTCATTCACGTGCAGCGCCTGCTGCAAGGTGGCTGCAGCTGATCTCTGCGTGACTGCATCACGCAAATCCTGCACTTGCAGCAGCTGACCAATGGTCACATCACCATCGATCACATAGTCGCCCTGCAGCTCCAGCGCCTGATGTGTCACCTTGATGGGCGACATGGCGTTCAGCTCAGCGCCCAGCAATTGACCCTAAGGGGAAGTTTAGAAAATTGAGGGATTTTTAAATGTACCAAATAACAGGAATTTCCCATCTAAATTACTTTTTTTTTTTAAATATATATAATGTAAGAAAAATTTACTCATTACACATTATTCAAAATTTCTATCCTTAATGTATATTAGTTTTAAGATTTTCAAGTTTGCTTTTGATTACTTATGTTCAGACTTTGGCACTTACCGCAATGGAAATCGGTTCCAGCACTCGTATATTTTCAAAACGCTTGGCACCCTCGATCACCTGCGTGTGGTTCGCCTCGTGGAGCAGCACATCGAAGCGCTGGCGATCCACGTGTATGTGATTGAGCCGCTGATTGATGAGCAGCCGGTTGATCTCGATGGGCTGGGCAAATTGCACGTCCTGCTGTACGATGTAGTCGCCGCCATCGATGGCAATGAGCTGGCCCAGCGGACGATCGTTGATCTCATTGCTGTTGACCAGCACCGCGTCGGCCTGCAAATTGCTGATGTCCACGGGCGCTTTGATGAACTGCACGTCGCTACCGCGTCGCTTGAGTGTCTGACCCAGCAGCTGCGTCCAGTTGTGGCCATTGAGTAGGCCGGTCAGCTGCAGTTCCTGTACACTGAGCAGCTCCAACTCGGGTGCTTGCTGCTGTGCAGTCGCCTCCTTGTACTCTTCGCTCACATATACCTTGCTGGCATTGACCGACTCGTAGACGGGCTTGAACCTGTCCACTCCATTGATGTTCGCCGCTTTCAGCGACTCATGAACTACGAGAGTGCCCACCGTGAGCTCATCGAATTCGTGCTGCGCTTTTGGCTGCTCCCCTGCTGCCCGCTTGGCGGGATTATGGTAAGCCTCAGCCGCATCCTGTTCGATCAAGTCCAGAGCGCGATTCGCATAGCGCAGCGCATCCCAGTAGTTGTTGGTTAGCTTCTTTGAGACATCAACTAGCTGTGGAATGAAATTAGAAATTATAAGTTTTTGTCATGATACCAATTTTTAATCATAATTAATAATCAAATTAGTCCAATTTATATATGTTGATAAATTCTATTCTTTTTCGTGGGATTCCAATGTATGTTTTCTTGTTTTTTAAGATATCTTGACTGGTCACATCTTACCGACTTGGTATTGACACGTTTGATGTGCATTCGCTGTTTTTCCAAATTTTTAAGCTTTAGCTGTGAATTAAAATTTTATTGAGTAGAGCGATATTTTCGTTCCCCACTTTAAGCCCACCTGTAAGCCCTGCACTATGTGCTCCACATTCACTTGTTGCAATCGTTTTGTCTGCTCACGTGCCCATTCAATAATTTGCTGCCGCAGAACATTGACATGTTCGTCCTGTTTGTAGAGTGGTTGGAAGATGTTTGTCTCATTGGCGGCCATATTCTCATTAGCAATAACTGTTGGGAGAGGTGGATTCAGTCCTATGTGGATATAGTTAAATCGTTAAATCGATCTCACCCAAATAACTTTGTTCGTTCTCCTCGTAGCTGCGCATGCGTGCCACGCCCCTGCTGAGAGCGCCTTCGGTGAACTGTACAGCTGATTCCTCAAATTTCCAATCATTAAGATTGTAGATTTTCACGTCCTGCTTGTTGCAGACCACAAAAAGCAGAAATTTTTCGGAAACTACGTGCTACAAAAAAAAAAATAAAAATTCGGTGGTTCAAATTAAAAGTGAAACTTTCCCAAGCCCCGTAGGTTTCTGAAGATTTCTTTAGCAGCTAATGATTTTTAATTATAATTATCTTAATTATTTTATTTTTTATAGTTTTGTGTGTTATAAAACATATTGGCATATTTTTATACTTGTTAACAAAGTAAAAGGAGTATATCTTGTCCATGCAATGCCTGTCTTGCTGCCCGTCTGTCATATGAACGGGTTATTTCTTTTTGCCGCTATTGAAACTTGAAAACTGAAACCTGAAACTTTCAATACTTACTCATGATAGAAATTGACACAAACTCGTATGAATAAAATTCATACTTCATACTCAAAATTAAACCGATTTTCATGTTTGATGGCATTTTCGCCATGATTTGTCCCATAAATTGATTCTACATTTAAAATTTATGCATTTTTTGAAATACATTTTTTTTGAATTTTTTGGTACAAAATCACAAGGGTCCCCCCTTAGTTATTTTCGAAAAAAATTTTTTTTCAAAATTTAGAAATGCGAATTTTTGATTTTAATCGATTGTAATTGTCAAAATTAGTATAAAAAACAACATTAGAGGTGATTCTGAGGGGGTCAAATTTTTGGTCAAAAATCATGCCAAAATTGACAAAAATTTTGACATGTAAAGGTGCCGGGTCCATAGCTCCCATACTTCAAACTCCCATAACTTTGTCAAAACTGAACCGATTTTCACGTTTGATGGCATTTTCGCCATGATTTGTCCTATAAATTGATTCTACATTTAAAATTTATGAATTTTTTGAAATAAATTTTTTTTGAATTTTTTGGTACAAAATCACAAGGGTCCCCCCTTAGTTATTTTCGAAAAAAATTTTTTTTCAAAATTTAGAAATGCGAATTTTTGATTTTAATCGATTGTAATTGTCAAAATTAGTATAAAAAACAACATTAGAGGTGATTCTGAGGGGGTCAAATTTTTGGTCAAAAATCATGCCAAAATTGACAAAAATTTTGACATGTAAAGGACTCGGATCCATAGCTCTTATACTTCAAACTCCCATAACTTTGTCAAAACTGAACCGATTTTCACGTTTTATGGCATTTTCGCCATGATTTGTCGTGTATATTGATGCGAAATTTAAAGTTCATGCATTTTTGAAAATAATATTTTTGAACTTTTTATAGAAAAGTTTACCCTTACATATAATTTGAGACTTACCGTTACGGGCAAAAATCGTTCCAGACCGTAGAAACTCAATTTCTGGTAGGGGACAAATTGACCATTATCATAGACATAGATTATCGTATCCGCATCGCCTCCACCTCCGCCCGCTGCCACCGTATTGCCCAGTAAAAGGAAGTGTCGACGACTCACTTCGTTCACCGGCAGACTGAAATACTTGACATCGACGGCGCCGTTGCTGCGCAGTCGCTGGAAGAGCTCAAAGCGACGCGCTTTGGCATCGTACTTGTAGATCTCCGAGTGCGTCGAGGTGCGTCCATCGGCACTCGCATAGTTGGCCACCGCCACATAGTCCGCGTAGTCGATGCCAAAAGCTTCCAAGCGTCGCGCATTGCTGCAGGGAATGGCGCCAATGCGCTGGAATGTGCCGCTGGTCCACTTGAAGTAGGGACAGCGCTGCTGCTGCTTCTTGCCGCCATTTTCATAGGCCTGCAGCAGCGTCAACTCCTGGCTGCTAATCCTCAGGTACATGCCGCGCAGTCGGAGTCCGGCAAAATATTGCACTGTGCGCAAGCCGCGCTCCGGCGACAGCTCGTAAATGGGCGAACCGTCGCGAGCCTGAAGCACAGGTTCCGTATGATTGTAGCTGAGCGCCACGTAGCCAAGTCCCGCATATGCCAGGCAGTCCAGGGCCACGGCCTTCGGCGCCGGCTGCTGCAGCATCAGTGCATAGTCCTGTTCCGCGGGACGCCACACGAAGACGGCAAAGTGACGCACACCAGCCGCATCTTTGTGCAGCGTCGTCGCATACTTCACATTGGGCAACTGCAGCATGCAGATGTCCAGGGGAAAGGGCACGGGCACAGAGGCAACACGCACCAGGCCATTGAAACTGTAGCCAGCTGGAAGGGATTAGCGATTAGAAGTTTTGGTCAAATTTGCTAAAGTTGCAAAAAGGGATAAATTTTTTTTTATAATTGTTTTGAATGGAAAAGGATTGAAATTGAAATCTGCCTTGGCAATACTTTTCCTGTCGATGAAAAGCTATAAACTTTGTATTTTTGAAATACGTTTTACAACTTGAATAATATCGATTTTTATAGAATGTTTTGTTCAATTTAAAAACTCTGTTTGAAGTTTATATGAAGTTACGAATTGTTAATGTTTTTGTAAAGCATTTTTCTTAAATTCGTCGATGATTAAATTAATAATATGTTACAGTTTGTCATGTTGACAGCTATGGAATATTTATATATGTATGATTTGAAATAGTCAAATTATTTTTGACTCTTAACAAACATGCAATTTCCATTTCGTCGGAGTACCATTATTCTTATTAATTGTTAACTCTCTATTTTAGTTTTTATTAACTCTTAACCAACAACTGACAGCTTCCAATTTATAGATTTTAGGCAGCTTATGCGTCGCTCTCGACTAAACCAAACAACTCTCTCTTGAAATTTTCGCCAGCCATTGGCCATGAATCTGGAAGCCTATCGTCGCTGCATTGGCCAGCAGCTGGAGGAGCTGGAGCTGCTCAGTTCGATTTATTGCGGTGCCGGTGAGCTGCAGCTGCTCGATGCCGGCGTCGTCGCCGATTTTAATGAGTTTCTGGAGTCGAATATGGCACAGACGCCGCTCCGCTCCCACTTGGAGTACATTATCCGGCTGAGTTTGCCGGCGAAAGAATGTGTCGATGTGCGCATTGAACTGCCCCATTTGTATCCGCTGCTGGAGCTGGCCCGGATCAGTGTGCACACAACGCTGCTGGGCAAGCTCAAGGAGCAGCATCTCAAGTTGCAAATTGACAACTATTTGGTGGATCAGCGGGAAAATGAGGAGCCCGAGCCGTATATATATCAACTGCTTATCTGGCTGCAGGAGCAGATCGAGGCGCTTATGCTGCGACCGGCCAGCGAACTTGAGGTGGAGCAGCCAAGAGCTGTGCAGCTGGAGCGAATTTGGATCTACTCGCATCACATCAAATCCAGCGCCAAGCGGCAGGAGCTGATCCGCCAAGCGCGGCAGCTGCAACTCACCGGCTTCAGCAGACCCGGCAAGCCGGGCATCATCTGCGTCGAGGGCGAGCCGGAACAGGTGCAGGAATACTGGCGCACCATCAAAGCCCTGCGCTGGCAGAAGATCAGCTTGGTTCGAACGGAGACCTGTCGCAAGCGACGCTTTGAGCACTTCACCGAGCAGCTCTTCAATGCCGGCGACGGAGGCGAGGACGGCGTCATTAATATGGCCCAGTTTATCAAGTTTCTGGAGGCCCATGGCACGGGCTATATGAAAGCGGAGTTGTTTGGTTTAGCCTGAGCTGATTGTCCAGTTGCCCAAATCGGTTGTAAATAAAATTTTATTGTTTAACTTTGTAAAAAAACCTTTGTCGTAAAATTGTTGCATGTCGCGTTTGTGCAGTCGCTCCGATTCCGCGTCCAGATCCGAGGCAATGCGGTAGCCGGGATAGCTCTCCTGGAAGCGCACCTCGAAGGCGTGGCCATGCCTCCAAGGCAGCCACAGTAACATCAATATATATAATACTAAACGACACATAATTTAACTAACTGAAACTTAACACGTGTTTGAACAGACGAAGAATATATTAAACTATAGTTATTGAGCTTTTATAACAGTTTCAAAAGCTTCAAATGAGCGAATGAAGTTCTCTACGAGAGAGAAGAGGCAGTGTTTATGATCAGCTGCACAGATGCGCTATAAAGTTCAGGGTCGCTCAAAGAGTAAAAGACCCCTTTGAAAATTTAAAAACATATTTTTTGTTTTTAAAAATTTAAAAATATTTATAAATTTTTAATGATAATTGCTTACAACTTTTATAAATTGCGGTCAAAGTGTTTCACATAAAAAGAGCGTGAAACCAAAACATTTACTGGGAATCTTTTAAATAATTTAATTTTTGATTAAGTTGAAAAAATATTTTGTAAAAAAAAACATACAACTTTAGAAGCTGTTTAAAGATATACTTTTTTACTTATTCATCAAATTTAACTCAATCAGTTTATTAATAATATGAAATTCTTAGCTTCCCAAAAGAGAGTGTTCCTTGGCAAAAGCCGAAAATTCAGAATTTATCGAGAGATAATTAATGCTTAGTAATTAAATAAATTGTTAGGAGAGGAATTAATAGGTTGTAGGTGTTTTCTGGTAAAAGTTTAGAAACCGTTATTTAGCAATAATATTACACATTAAATAAAGCCCTCTCCATCGAGCTGAGACACCGAAGACTCTTCGGCATTCACACAGAATGTGGTTGTTTCCTGTAGTTTTTTGGTTTCCTTCGCTGTCGACTGTGATAATTCCTTATTCAATGCTTGTTCAGCATTTGTTGCAGTGGATTTCTGTTTATTCTTGATGAAATTACAATACCAACAATGATGACAGCGATTCGCATTGGCCGCCCTGCGGCGTTTCACACACGTGATTTGCGCATAGGCACGTCGAAAGTTCTCATTGTTGAAGCCATAAATGATGGGATTGACGGCGGCATTGGCGAACATCAAGTATTGCGAGAAGTACGAAAAGTATTGAATGCCGCTATCCACGCTGGCCTCGTTGTTGTAATACTTTTCGCGCAGAACAACCAAAATGGTGAAGGGCAAACGCAGCACAACAAAGACAATAACCACTATAAACAGCGTTTTGGCCACGCTGCGCTTGTAGCTGACATTCAGCGGATTTTCACGGTTCAAGACGCGCTTCTCATAGCGATCCAACTGTTAATTATTGAGTGCAATAATTAAAACTAAAGTTTTTTTTTCAAATTTAACTAAAACTCTTCTTACCTTGATAAAGATGGCCGTGTAGCAGATGAGCATAATGCCCAGTGGCAGCCACACCAGCACTGTGATCAGGACATACCAGTATTTGGGCAGGACGTCTGTGTTCTCCTTGCAATAGCTTTCCGTAAAGTTACGCCAGTCGCGCACCCTGTAAACGCGATATATGGCGAGGGGTAGGGCCAGCAGCAGACCCGCTAGCCAGGTGCAGGCAATCACAATTTTGGCCGCATACAGCGTTAGACGCGTCTCCTGCGGCAGGACAATCGCTGTTAGGCGATCGTAGCTAACCACCGAGAGATTCAACACGGCTGTGATGAGAAAGACAACGACCAGAAAACCCTCCAGCTTGCAGCCCACACAGCCCAGCTGGTAGTTCTGATAGATGTCGTTGATCAGGAACATGGCCGGGCAAATGAGCAGCGTGAGAAAGTCCGCCACCGCCATATTGGCTATAATCAAATTGGTTGGCGATCTGAGCGCACGATTTGTCGATATCAGATAGATCAGGATATAGTTGCCATACAAACCAAATATGATCAGTGGCAAAAATGAGACGACTTTCCAGGCAATCTCCGAAGTCGCTTTGTGCAACCAAATGCGATCCGCAGGAAAGTCCCATTGACTGAAGTCGAACTGTTTGAACATGGCAAAAATCGATAAATCCTTTTTTAATAATCGTTCAACTTACCTGCAAGATACTGAAATTATTTGTTGACATTTTGGCTCTCAACTAGTCGATGCCTGTGGCGCAACTGACGCGGACAGCTGGTCGTAACATGCAAATTAACATGACCATTTATTGATCCTGTATAATTCACTTAACTGATAGATAAGGCTGTAAACACTTGTCACTGATATCGCAAACTAAAAGCTTCTGAATTTGACGCTTCCAGTGAGTGGTTGTTGTTTACCTTTCGTAATTGCCATAATAATCAGAAAGCTGTCAATGAGGCGACGCCTCTCTGTGCGATTCTCAATTAAAGAGTTTAATTTACATGTGCCTTTCTATGCGATTCACAAAGTTGTTTATACCAGTTTCTTAACCAGATTGTGGTCAGAGTAGTGATTGCTATGTCGATATATACTATACTATATTTTACACCATACCATACAATATAGTTTTAAGTGTTCATTGATTTTGCGATTTATGCTTGTGTTACAAATTTAATGTTATTCAGTTTATATGCGCTTAAAGTTAATACCAGAATACCTTATACCTCATACTTATTGTTCATATAATAGTCATGCGACCTTTCGTTTCCAATATACCCTACAGAGTTGGATTTTATGTCCTGTGACCCATTTTAGGCCATGGCTGTTGATTTTAGTGAACCTTTGATTAAATTTCTCGCAGCATCCATTCCTTTACCCTTAAAAAAAGGCTTTCGTTTATAGCTTCAAAGCTTTCTCCACCCTCCAATAGCTGCTGTTCAAAGCATGGCTTACGTTTCGTTCGCGCTTGGCATTTAATTAAATTTAAAGTTAAGCCAATTCTCGGATTTTCCCCATTCAATTTCAGTTCAATGTGAGCTAATCTAATCGATGTCCAATTTGCGGAAGGAGCCTTCAATGCCGAACAGCGTGTCCGGATTTAGGCGTTTGCCCGGTCGCAGCTGCTCGTCGACGCCGTAATCGTTCTCCTCCTTCAAGTAGTCCCTATAATCGAGCATCTCCCGCTCCATCTGGGCAATGATGTCAGCAATGCGTCCATTGCTGCCGCCATATTCCTCCGGCAGATATTCGCGTGGTATCACCTCAAAAAGTTGTTCAATGTTTCTGTGCACGTAGAACTGTGGAATCGAAATAAAGATATTGTGTTTATAGGATGTGTTTAATTTGTATAACGTTTAAATTCAAAAATGTTCTGTGCAGGTGTTATAGAGAAATAAACTAGTAGAATGTAAAAGAAAAATGCAGTATTAAAATGTAACTTCTAAACCTCATTTCAATTTTAATGTGATTTCAGTATTTATAGTTTTAAAATAATTTCATTTATTCTAACAACTTCTGCGAAGATTTACAAAATATTTCTCTAAAGGTTAAATATATTAAATTCTAACTGGTACTCTCCAGAAATAATGACAGGGCATAATTTAATTGTTACTCATATGCTTAAAGCAACATAAATTAAATTATTATTACGACTGTTATAAAGTCAAGTGTTATCATAAAATTAATTTAACGCTGATAAGACTGCGCTACGTATTTCGGCATAAATTTTGAAATGCCCTGCCGGAATACTACCCTTATATGGGGGGCAATATCAATTCATGTAATGGGTTTAAATGAAAGTATTATTGATTTTCTATAATTGGAAATGTATTGGAGAGCTTTTGGGCTTATCAAGAAAAAAACCTGAGCTGGAACAGCTGAGTAAACTTTCGATAAGCGATCGATAACAATGGATTATCATCTAATCATTTTTGGGAAAACACTATACTTGGAATTTGGCTGTAGGTTCACAGTTAAGTTAAATAATCAACATAATGGTATAATGAATGTATCCCTCGAATTTCGATTTAAAAAATACTCACTCGTTTTTGCAGCTTGGCGGGCATAATGCTTTTGGCCAGGTTCATTACAGCGACCGCCTCCTTGGGGCAGTTGACCAAATGAACGCCTTTTAAGCGCGTCGGCGCCGCCTTCTCGGCGAACACGCCCATTTTCTTGAAGAGCGAAAAGTCCATTTGAGCCAGGAAGCTGAGACTCATCTTGGACATGTCGATAATCTCAATGTAGCCACTGATGATGCTGTTGTCATCCTCCCGTATCTGGCGCACCATCAGCATCGTCTGAAACCGAAACAGATCTATCATCTTAAAGATCTTCGGATCAAATTTGGAGTAATCCGTTAGCTGAATGCGTGGTCCACCCGCTCCAAACGGCTTCGGTAGCCGCACATAGGTGCTGCCGAAAATTGGTGACGATACTTATGCTAAAGAAGTTGAGCTGATGAGCAATCGGTTTGACTTACCCGGTGCGGCAGAGCGCAATGTTGTGCTCATCCATCTGCGGATTGCCGAACACCTCGGGCATCATGGTCTTGATGGTGTAGAAGTGATCCAGCTTGGACTTGGCCTTCTCCAGGCTGAACTTGCAGCCGCGCAGAAAGGCGACCAGAAACTGGGCATCCTGTCGCGATCTGAGATGCGGCTGCTTGGCCAGCCAGTCGCGTAGCGCCTGCAGATCCGCTGGCAGTCGGTCCGCTACCTCGTTCAGCTCCGTTTCGGCAATGTGGCGCAACTCGGCGCTGAGGGGACGTATCTCGGCCATGATCTGCATCTGTAGCCAAAATGCAACTGTGCGTCGTGGCAACTGTGCGCCTACTGAAATTGGCCAATTCTCTTCTAACCACTAATCAGTTGGCCCTAATCTAGCGTGTTTATGGCCAATTACTTAGCCTGTTGAGATACGCCGCCTCTCCGTTCGCGCTGGAATCAAGTGCGCGCGGACTCGTGCACTTAATGCGCTCTTTGTCTCCGATTAGATTGAGAAACTTGCTAGAAATCATGCTTGTTAATTGTTAATAGTCAAAAAATTGCAGCTGTTGACGATAAGTTGGTGAATGCAGCTGCAAAGAAGGCGCAAAGCAAAGTTCGTATTTGCTGATATCTGTCTGCTAATCGAACCCCGCTACAGTTACATATATCTACCTAAAGTCTTATCTTATCGTAAAACTGTTGCGGCACAGTGGCACAAAAGTGCGCATTAAACGGACGTATTTAAAGCAAGCCAAATAAAACTTTTGGTTTAACCCACAAATTTTATTTCATATATACTATGCTATTTTTATCAAATCGAAAATTTGCTTTGAACAAATTTTAATTATTATGGTTTTCTCAGGAGCTTCGTGCATTTATATATAGTATACGATCCGATTTTGGACCACTGTGCTTAGGTCATGACATGCGATATCGCCTCATAGCGCTTCCTACTAGTGTAGTCACACTTGTTTGCCAAGTGCTGGCCACTTTATAGTAGGCGGCGGCTCTGCTTTTAGTCGTGTTTCAGCCTAGACGCAGCACACAAGTTCTTCCCGAACCCTTTTTGGCCAGTAGTACACATTGTTTAATTGCTTTTGGTTACGATTGAACAAATTTGCAGTTATCCCACACTATGGCCAAAATAAGGGAGCTGGTGCCGGAGCTGGCGGAGGTGGCGCACGCTGAACTCAATGAGGATGAGGCGAACCGGGACGCGCTCATTGTGGCACTGCGCACCTGGATCAATGAACAGAGCTATCTGACGGCGCGCACCGATGATCAGTTCTTGGTTGCGTTTCTGCGCTTTTGTCAGTGGGATCTCGAGGAGGCCAAGAAGCGGGTGGTCTTCTTCTATAACTACAAGTCCAAGGAGCGCACTCTCCTCAAGTCCCGTATTGTAGATGACAAGCTCTTCGAGCTGGCCAGATCAGGGTGAGTTTCAAAGATTAATGTGAGCCAAAAACAAATTGAATTGATTTTATAATTTACAGTATTTTCGCTACGCTGCCCAATCCTATTGGTCCGGCCGGTCCACGTATTCACTACACACGCATGGGTCACATAGAGACTTCCAAGCATAGCGTTTCGGACATTTTCCGCTTCCACGCCTTCCGCTCCGAAATTGAGATCAACACCGACGACAACTGGAATATTGCGGGCGTCGTCGAGGTTATCGATTTCACCAAAATACCATACTCGCTGCTGCTGCAGTTTGATCCGAGCTTGTTCCGGCGCATGAATGCCTTCCTTGAGCACGGCTTACCCACGAATTTAGTGGCCACGCACATTGTGAACGCCTCGCGAGAAACCCAATTTGTGCTCACCATAATCCGCAACGTCATGAAACAGAAGGAACTGGTGCGTAACTAAAAAAAAAAAAAAACTGATCAATCACCTTATCTGTAAACTTATAATTTCATTATCTATTTTAGTTGCATATACATTCGAATTTGGAGTCATTGCACAAGGCCATTGGCAAGGAGTATCTGCCGCAGGAGTTGGGCGGCAGCAATGGTTCCTTGAATGATGCTATGTCCCGCTATGAGACGCAACTGACCAGTTTCATACCCTATTTCCAGGAGGATGAGCATTACGGTGTTGACGAGAAGCTGCGCGCCGCCAGCGAGAAGGAGCAGCGCCCCGTGCTGGTCTCCGCCGCCGCCAATGATGATGGCACCTTTCGCAAGCTGAACTTCGATTGAGGTTGTGGCTGTGGCAGTGGCAGATGTATATTCAAATGCACATACTATAGACACCACCTCACTCTCTCTACATAGATACACACATATTATATATTTATATATATATACATACCCTATACATATATGTACTACAGCGCTATAGGAAACTTTGGTCATAGCTGAACCTGATATTTTATAACAATTCATATAAAGCAACATCGAAACCAAAAGCAAATTGAACAATGTTACAACAAAAACAAAGTGCACACTAAACTAAAAAAAAAAAAAAAAACAAAATGAAAAAACGCCATCAAATGGCAAAAACCTCATGAATGTCGATTATAATTTATTGTCGCTCTTATCAACGCACATACCCCCCCATATACGGATACGGGCATTCGAACCCAAACTGTTCTCTCGCCACATTTCGCTCACAATGGACGTCTTCTACTTATGTACTATTCTAAGTTCTTGTTGGCTTTTATTTTAAATGTACATTCGTACATACAAATGCATAAACATACATCCATATACATACATACATGCATACAAATATATATGATTTTTCGATAATTTTTGCGTTAGTTAAGTGTTGTTTTTACTAATTTTTGATACTAGTTTACATACATATACATCTATATATATATATATAAATATATATTTAGTATATACACACTACAAATATTATTGACGGTGTATTGTAGCGACCCATGTTGAGTACGTTAATAAATTAAAACGAATTTGTTTAAATGTCAAACAAAAACATTCGAAACGCAAAAAAGATACCACACAACTGATATAACTTCTTTGATTTGTGCCATGATTTATGCAGTAATCGTTTGTAAAATAATAACAAGCTGATAAGCGCCTCTGACGAACGAACCTTGGCGTTTCCGATATTCTCTATGATTTTAGATAAAAGTTTACACGCCGACAAGGTTGCTGGAAAATACTGCCGAAACTAAGCAACAAAGTCCACTTAATCATTGATATGAAATGCCAAAGTAGACGTTTTGACTTATGATTTACCTTAAGCTTGGTGTGTAAAAATATTTCACTTAAAAAATATTTTATGCTCTGTGAATTTAAATTTTGCGCACGCAACGGCTATTTATAAGTGTGAGCGGGACAGCTCTATATGTGCACAACTGAAGTGCTGCAAAACGTCTGATTTGTTAGGTAGTGCTGTGAACGAGTGGAATTTGAACTTTGCACCGCAGCTGTTTTCGTCGGCGCATCGAAAGTTAGCCGATATCTCAATTCAATTCATCAACATGGCACAGGCTATTAAGTATTATTATGACTTTTGTCGCCACCATCGCGTGCACTTTGGATAGCGCTCAAACTGGGTAAAACGCCATTCGAAGATTGTCCCGTGGCGCTGCGCAAACGTAAGTTGAACACATCGCCATAGCCGCATGCCGGCAAATCAAGCTCCAGATTGTTATTGTTGCAGGGGAACAACTAACCGATGAGTACAAAAAGATCAACCGCTTTCAGAAGGTGCCCGCTCTGGTCGATGGCAATTTCCATTTATCCGAAAGCGTGGCCATGATACGGTTTGTATATGCGCCGGTTTTCAAGTTTCAAATGTTAAAATTTCTTCGATCTTTGCAGTTACCTCTCGGATAAGAATCAGCTGAGTGAGCTGCTTTATCCGAAGGCACTGGAGGCACGCGCTCGTGTGGATGAATATTTGGAGTGGCAAGTGGCGAATGTGCGTATGGCGTGTGGCACGTACTTTGTGAAAGCCTGGCTGTTGCCCATCAATGGGCTGGCGCCCAAGCCCAAGCCGGATGTGGTCGAGAAGCTTGTTAAGGACGTTGAAGGCTCTTTGGGTCTGTTGGAGCGTCTGTGGCTGGATAAGGACTTTTTGGTTGGACAAAAGCTAACGGTGGCCGACCTATTTGGTGCCTCCGAAATTGAACAGCTGAGTGAGTACACTATAAAGTTTAATGGCTTTATAAGCTCTTCCATAACAAAAAGCGTTTCCAGAACTCTGCCAGTTCAATGTAAACGAGCGCAATTTTCCTAAGGTCGCCAAGTGGCTGGAGCGTGTGGCCGATGCAGCCAAGCCCTATCATGATGTGGCCTATGAGTTTGTTTACAAAAAGTCCAAACAGCCCGTGCAGGCTAAGCTCTAAAAGATTCTTATAGTTGTACTTCAAATACTGGCTACATTTCATTTTCGTTAACTGCCCAATTAATTGTACTTCTGTTAACTGTCTTATTTTAACATAATCTATTTGTTGTTTGTTTTTCTATTTAATTGTTTGTTATTTCTTTTGTATAGCAATACCAAAATTATTATTTATTAGATAAATATGTACTAGAATAAAATTTAAAATCTAATCAATGTCCAATTTACGAAATGAGCCTTCGATGCCAAAAAGCGTTTCGGAATTAATGGGCTGACCCCGTCGCAATTTCTCATTGGTACCATAAGCCACATCCTGCTGGAAGAACTCGGTGTAGTCCAGCAGCTTTTGCGTCCAGGTATCCACAACGTCCTGTATGTTGCCATTGGTGCCGCCATATTCAATGGGCAGGCATTCCTTGGGCACGTGATTGTACAGCGTATCCAGTTTGGAATGTATGTGGAACTGAACAACGATTTAGGCATATATATATAGAATATAGATATTGTTATTGTTATTGCTACTCACTCGCTTCCGTATCTTTTCGCTCATTAAACTCTTGGCTATGGACATTGCCTTCTCGGCCATGCCGGGTGCATTGATGAAATGGAAACCCTTGGGTCTGTAGGGCAGCGCCTTGTCGCCGAGCACGGCTAGTTTCTTGATCAGCACCGCATCGAACTGGAACATGTGTCCGGTGTTGATGCCCTTCATATCGATGATCTCAACA
Source organism: Drosophila paramelanica (assembly GCA_035043915.1). NCBI lineage: Eukaryota > Metazoa > Arthropoda > Insecta > Diptera > Drosophilidae > Drosophila > Drosophila paramelanica. Next base: position 5,763,272 of record JAWNMO010000674.1, on the reverse strand, counting down.
AATCCGGATACCATCGCGTTGTCATCCTCTCTGATCTGAATCTCGCCGAGCATCGTGTTGACCTGCATGACCTCCGCAATGGAGTACTTATTGGAATCGTACTGACCATACCGTGAGATGTGTATGCGTGGACCGTCCGGCTGCAGTGGCTGCGGCAGGCGCAGCAGACAGCTAAAAGCAGACGGTGCATTAATAAATATTGAACGGAGCCTAGTTCTTCACAGGACCTACGCCGTTTTCAGTATGTTGAGCTGTTTCTCGCCCACCAAGCGATTCTTGTACAGCTCCGGGACAGCGCCACGCATCGCATAGAAGTTATCCAGCTTCTGTTTGGTCTTCTCCAGGCTGTACTTGCAGCCGCGCAAAAAGGCGACCAGAAACTGGGCATCCTCGCGTGCCTTCAGATGCGGCTGCTTTGAGATCCATGTGCGCATTGCCTCAATGTCCTCGGGCACCCGCTCGGGAACCTCGCCCAGCTCCTCTTGCGCCTTCAGTGCCAGCTCAGCGCTCAGCGGACGCAAGGCGTTATCATCGTTGCTCTGATTGGAGGACGACATCGTTGACGGCGCGGTTGGCTTATCTGATGATACACACACAGAACTTTGATTTATTGAAATTCGGGTCTATTTGGAGATACTGATGAAAAGCGAACTTCCGGGCAATTTACAGTTATCATGCTCTGTCCACCCGATTAGATATCGCCGGAGGGTACCAAGTGCCAAAAATTTACCAAATTATTCGTCATAGATTCGACAAACTCTTGAGCAAACATCAAACATTAGCATCTATTGATTAGATAGCGTGCTATTTAAAACCAGATACTTAAGGCTTGCCTCGGACTGCCTGTTGCTTGCCAAGGCTGGTTACAGTTGGGCGTTATCAATAGATCAACCTTAGGCGATATCTATACGGGTGCAGGCCTTGACTTGTCTTCAAGTGCTGTGTAAAAAAGCTTTGCACAATTTTTTTACAGCTGCGCGACCTCTACTCACAATTGTCTTTAATTTAATATGAGCAGTTATTTATATATATATATATAAATTTATGTGCTTGTGCCGTGTAGGTGTATGCACATGTATATAGCCAGCTGTATATATATTGTTCACGTCGTGCTACGTATTTGAATATTAAACCACTAACTACTGCCCTCGACTGTGGTCTATGCGCGACTGTCAACGCTTCGGCGTTGTCGTTGCCGTTTTTGGATCTGGTTTATTTTATTTTATTTTTTTTTGTTTTTGGCGGGGGGGTACTCGTGCTCCGGTTCGGATACGGAATCGGGACTCTCAACAGTGGTAGCGTCACGGAACATGACGCATCAACTAATGACAATTGAACACTTGAGTGCTGGAAGACCGAGTACAACTGAGCGGGAAAATTTAATTTTTTCTTGGCGGTGGGCCGACCGATTGTTACACATTTATTATTATTATTTTTTTGATACCTTGTGTAAATCGGCACTTAACGCAAGATAAGATAACAATGCAAACGCTGTAAATAATGTGCATATATATAAAACGACATCATAAAGCCATCAGTCGAAGAGTCTACGGCACTCAATTAGCTACTGTAGAATCGAATAAGTATTTCTAAAAGGTGGATAGGTATTAGATGTGCCTTATATAGCAGTAATATCTGATGTTAGTGCTCTGTACAATTTATTAACTGATGCCAGCCGGCTTCACTGTCTCTGCCTCAGTTATCAGTTATCGGTTGTGTGTGTATATACTATGTACATATCTAAAGCAGTTATATTTACCTGTCTATAGCGTTAGATAACGGCATTATCGTTAAACATGATACATCTGTTTTCATTTTATTTGGAGTTTTTTGTTTTTTTTTTCCGTTATTTTTTGTTGCTGTAATTTTTGCCAACATTTTTACGTAGCCCAACTAATTATCATTTGTTATCGCGGAATAGTTACTCGCACGTAAAGCCATATGTATATACTATGTTAAGTAAATGGAATTGGGCTCTGGCCATAAAATATACGAACTTTTTTAGTTTATATAAGTTTTTATTTCAGTTTATACAACTTTGAGTTCAATTTAAAATATGATGAAATTCGTCATGGCCAAATTTGATTTGTTAAAGCTGACGAAGCAAATTGAACTGAACAATCTGTGCACAATGTTATCAAACATATTATTTCGAGTTTCTAATCTGATAATTGCTTTTAGTTGTTTAGAAGCACGTGTTGGGTAGATTTCATCATAGATTATATTTTGTTGACATTATTCAATATGGAAAACATGTATCCTAATAACCTTAATTAGCTTAATATATATATATATATATATAGAAATAAAAACTTAATGTGCATGTTCAAAGTAAGCAAGTTCTTTTCCAATCGAAAGTAATATTTTCGCACTTTCTAAATTATTTTAAAGGTTAGAAAAGTGAAAACCAGATGGAATTTCCCAAATATTATAATTTATTTATTTGATCTGAATATGTATAAAAGAATATACTCAAGTTAAATATATTTTTAAGTATTAAACTATTTCTAACGAAATATATTTATAATAAATTTAATTACGAATTGTTTATAAATGAGTTTGGTTCTTGAGTGTTTTTGTTTTTGTTATGGCTCATTCTTGAATCGCACACATTAGAATTTATGGTAATATCACATTATTTATATATAAATAATTAGAAAGTTTTTATAATCAAATCAAAAACACAAAAAAATTCGGACAGCTTAGAGCTGCTAAGACTCGGGCCAATCGGTTCTTCCGTATAATGCAATACTGTACTTAACTATTATAAGGCAGTGGTGGCTGAGAAATTTCAGTGGAAAAATTCTTCTCAATCGGATTCAGTGCTTATAAAACTAGATATCTAATAATTATATTGTATAAAACTGGTATACTTTATAAAATAGAAGCGGTTCAAAAAATAATCCTCATATTCATATTCATTTATGTGCGTATAAATTGGCAAGTTATATATATATATATATATATATATATGTGTTCTTTTTTATCATAGATCTCCAACAGCAAGTGATGCATTTTAGAGATGGGTAAAACTAAAATAAACACTTGCATAAATTGTAAGGCCGCTAGGTGTTTTCTTCTTTTAGGAGATAAATTTCAATAATTTACTTCCTGACGCAGTAGACTCTCTATAAGTAATCTATATGTATGTACATAGATCATTGATCGAGGAAGACCGCCACGATCCCAGTTGCTGATGGCGGTAACTAAACTTAAAGCAATACCCTAGACATTTACAGATTAATGCTTTCGATCTTAACTACGCCAGGCCAAACATGTGATTGCCACTACGAAGAGCCCGATCAGACAGTGCCGGTGCTCGGGCCTTGTCCTCACCGCAGCTGAGCTACCACCGGTTGTGCTATTGCTATCGGATATCAGCGGTAATTTCGAGAGCTGATCCTCATTAACATCGTTCACGCTACGCGCACACTGCATCCATTTGCGCGAGGAGAGCTTGGGACGTGCGTGGGCGACCTTCATGCGATCATCGTTGAACTCCCAGTAGCCGAGGTTCTTGAAGAAATACGTCTTGCCGTCCTTATACTGGAATGCCGCATCGATGTTGTAGCCCACGCCCGCCCAGATGGACATGTCCCGCGGATAATCCAGCTCTGCCATGCCCGTGTAATCGTCAATGCGCCAGAAAAGGGTGCCGCTGGTTAAATACGTCCGATTATTGTGGCCCCACATAAAAGCGGCATCCACATGGCTCAGTGTCGGGGGCAAGCCCAAGGTGGTCAAAGGCTGTGGATAGCCCGGCGCCAGTTTGTCCGAATCAAAGACGTAATACAGACGACCTTCGGGGTATAGAGTATGTTATTTGTTTTGTTTTTACTATTGAGAATTCGTTTTGTTTACCTATGAAAATCACAATTTGATACTTTTTATTCTCGTAGACCGCATCCACCTTGTTGAAGTCCTCGGGCAATGCTCTCCAAAGGCCACGAATTTCCGTTGGATAGCCCTTGATCAAGCCTGCATCATTAAAGCGCCAAAAGAACTGTAAGAATAAGAGATAATATTGTAGATTGTGGTTAAGCAAATTATTTAAATTCCACTAAAATATATATAGAATATGTTGAGAGATACCTTAGATTCCTTATATATCAATATTATGAAAATTATTAGGAACCTTGGTGTTGACAATTTATATTTTAGGCCAAATTTTAGGAAATTATGTTGAGTTTTTAAGTATATTTATTATATTATTTGCTAATTCCGACTCTGATAAAAAATCTTTTGTCTGCACACTTATTTCATTCTATATATATAATCTATTGCTGAAATTTAAGAATTCGGAATATATAAATCGCTCAATAAAATTGACGGTTACAAATACGTTCTAAGTTTAATTGTTCCTTAGAACTCTCTCGAATAGTTTGGTTACGTACCTGTCCTTTAAAGATGAACAGCTGTCCGCGTATCATGGAGATGGCATCGTAGCTGCTCATGCAGTTGTTTGGCTTCGGTTTGCGTGGCTTATGCGGCGCTGTGGCCCGATGCACGTAGATGCTCCTGCTCGTCGCTGTTGGCATTCTCGGTGTTTGCGGTGCTCTCGTTGTTGTTGTCAATGTGCGCTCTCGTTTTCGATCTTGTTCCCGTTGCCATTGTTCTCGTTCGAATTTCTCTCTTTGTTCCCGTTCCCGTTGTCGTTGCTCCTTACGTTGTCGTTCTCGTTCTTCATACTCTCTCCTCCAATCTCTATTTGGATTATTATTGGCATAGTTTGGATGGTAAATGAGTGGGCGCATTGTTGTTGTTGTCGTTGTAGTTGTTGTTGTTGTTCTAGTTGGATAACGTGAATACGTATACGGTCCCCAGACCTTAGTCTTGGAACCATACAGCTCCTGTATAGCATTGCGATCATCGTCGGGCAACTTGCCATCGATCTCATTGTTCTGATACCAGGGATACATGATCGCATTCGTGTCCGTGGAGTGGCCCAACCCCAGCGAATGACCCAGTTCGTGCAGCGCCACATTCAGAAAGTTGGTGCCTGCAAAATGCGAGAACATGCGATTGGTTAATGACGCCGGCGACCGGAGCAGAAAGACAACAACAACGCGTCGTCGCCTTGACGACTTTGTAAGTGGCATAAAAATGGCGTCGTTGCAACATTTACAATGAAAAACAGAAATAGCAATGCACAAGCCGGAGGTATGCCAGACTACGGGATATGCCGTAACTAGGTTACATTAGTAATAATATGTTGTTTTATTTTATATTATTTTTTTAGTTTTAATAATTCCTCATTAATATATACTCTGATAATCGAACAAACGCTGGAAAAGCTTTTATTTCTGTATTTTTATGTGGAACCAATTTTTTGATATTTGGAATTTTTTGCCATTCTCCAGCTTTAAATCACAAATAATAACCAATAATTTTTATTTACCAATATCGTCTATTTATCGCTTTCTTATCTTTCTTTGCATAAAAATTGTGTCATTTTACGATAATTATGTGGATATTTTTCCAGATGGAGAAGACTGATTTATGATTCTTTTCGTATCTTTTAAAAGCATTTTTTTTTATAAATAAATTCTGCATTATTTTATCTTGATAGATTTTTTTTTAGAATAATCCAACATCCCAATAAATTTTTCAGTCTAAGCAAATCGCAAAAAATCGCTTAATTGAAGAGGTTTATATATATATGAAGAATCTATAAAGTGACACTGGTGCGCTATGCTCGTTTTCATTATCAGGTTTATGGCTACAGGGTATTAGAAGATTGCTCGTTTCTGCGTTTGCCAGCGTCACGCGTCATGCTGACAATTTTTTATTGGCATTAAAAACCATTAAAAGTGCCGGCATTGGGTTCTGGCCGGGAGGGTTTGGCCTGGAGCTGGGACTGTTGCTGGGGGCACGATTTATAGCGCTAAATTACAAAACGCATGCAGGCAGTCGGCGCCAGTGCGCCGAGCTCCTCGCCGTTGCGTATGCAACGTTTATTGATTTTGCCACTTGCAACTGGCCCGCTCTATCCCTCCCTCCCCCCGTGCCTGTCGCCCGGTGGTGTACTGGCTGCGGTTTTGGCGCCTGCAATTTACCCGCAGCCTTTTAGCCGCGACGTGACCGCAACAACAGCCGCTGCGCCCACAGATGCTGCTGCTGCTTTAGCTGCTGCTGCTGCACATGATTACGATTATTGTTATTATTATTATGTTTTATTATCTAATGCAATTAATTTATGCATTCTATTTGCCGACTAAATTATGAACCGACCACAGCGGCAGCTGCTGCTGCTGCCACGCCCACTTACCACGACTATCATCGTTGCTGGCATCGAACTCCCACTTCTCCTCCTCATCAAAGTGGGCATCGCCGCCGCGCCCCACGCCCGGATAGAAAGCATGCGCCAGCACCTGGCCGGGTCCGTCGAATTTATAGCCATCGCCATGATCGCGCCTGCAAAGAACATAGAAGAAGATAAAGAAGAACAATAAGAAGCTTTGCTGGCTTTTCAACAGTTTAATGGAAAGACATTGATTAGTCAATTCAGCGGAAGTTACGAGCCTGTAAAAACAGAAACAAGTAAAAACATTGCAGTCGGGTAGAGCCGACAGCGGGATAATCGTTCACAGTGTATCATAAAGTGTGCAGAATCAACATAGTGAACAAATCATGATCCATATGCTAACTCAAAAATCCGTTCAGTTTTGACAAATTTATGTCAACAAAATTTTGTGTACATTTTAGCATGATTTTTCACAACAAATTTGACACTTTTAGAAAAATGTGATATTTAATGTATACAAATTCTAATTTTAAATTTAAACAAATTTTACTTTTTGTCAGTAAATTTCCTAACACGGACACCAATATACTCTTTTGATTTCGAGAACGAGTATAAAAATTAAATCTTTTACGCAGCTTATCTAAAAAAAACCAAAAAAACCAGCAGCCATATAAACTCTTTGATTCGAAATTGGTAACCCAGTTCCCGGCCCCCCTTTTTGCTGTTGTTTTCATCATCATCATCATTGGTTTCATGGTTTAATACTTGGCTTATTTATCGTTGCTCGCTTTTAAGTGCAATTTTATATGCTTTTGGCCATGCTGCCCATCTTTATGACACTAAAGAATGGTTTTTTTTTTATGATCGACACGAGGTGGTTGAGTACGTCAGCTGTATCTCCGCCACCCCCAACTGTAATACACTCCCCCCATATATACGCACCGTGCAAAGACAATCTGTATATCCGCCTGTGCGCTATACACTTCACGAAACGTCAACTTGGAATTGTTTTCCCACACGCCCAACGCTCGGCTCACCATCCTCCGTATTTTGCTTGCTTCCGGCATTGATTGGTTCACCAAACTGAAACGAATGCAAAGTAAGAAGAGTTCAATAAGTTCAGATTTTATTAAGTTTAAGGTGATCAAAAATTTGATGGTTTTTATATAAGTTTATAAATTATGTTTTAGCATATTAGTTATTTTTTCTAATAAAATATTACATTATAATATTTTTCTTTTATTTTTAAACATTTTTTGGGGGTTAGAAAAAGCCTTGTTTGGAAGCTTGCAAATCAGTTTGCTTGACTTCTTTCGTATTGTTAAAGTTCTTTAACAAAGTAATATTAATAATTTCTCAATAAAAATATGTTATTTAAATGTTAAATACTTTGAATTTCTTTAAATTTTTCTTGTTTGGGGCGGAACAGAATGTCACCAAACTCCAATAAATGAGCTTTTTGGTTAGGGTGGCCAACCTCTATTCCCGTTTTTAGTTCAGGGTCTGACTTCAAAGCGCATACCTAATAAAGATTCTTTTCTTATGCATAGCTAGACAAATAAATGCACTTGAACACGCACACACACCCTCACACACACACACACCCACACACAACCGTACAGTGAATATTTATGAGTGGACGGACTTTGCACATTGTTCGCTGACAATTTGGCCTACAACTTTGTCTCAACGTGGTCATGTTGCAAAAGATACAAACCGCTAATATAAGGGTAAGACTCACACACCCATACACACACACTTGAACACCCACACACACATAACTTTCACTTTGTGATGCAAAAATATCTTTTGTTTTGCTGCAAGTTAGTTGAAGCGAATCCGGGGTCAGGAATACGTTGAGGGGAATTGAGTCTACCATTTTTGGGTAAATTCTGTGCCAAAGTTGTCTACAAATTTACCTGCAAACTGGACCAGGCAACCACGCAGCGCGTGCAACTCTTCACTTACGACTTTTACTCGATTTCCTCGCCCGGACGGAGTGAGAGAAGTTTTTAGCTGACCGAACCCCCTCTACCTCTCCATTTCACTATTTGCCCCCGATATCTTCATCTAGCTGCTGATGCTCTATATAGGTACCATGTTTTCACATTTTATGCAAATTAGTTATGTTTCTTTTATGCCATTGCAGCCCGGGCGTCTGCTGCCGTCTGTTGCTCTTAACTAAAGCAAAAAGTTTGCCCTCTTTTGTGTTTTTTTTTTCTCTATTCACCTTGTACCCTTTGAGTGTAAGCAGAGAAGGGTATGTAATACAATTAAAAATTTGAAATTTTCACCATTGAAATATATATTCCTCAAAAATGAGAAAATACAATTTTGACTGAGGCATATATATATTATTTATATTTAGAAAGTTACACGCAGCAATAAGTTGGATCAGTTGTGTATACTGTTAAGTATAAAATGAATTGGAATAAGGTATTTTAAAAATTTCCCTTGGCGCTCGTTTTAGGAAATATTTCTTACTTCACTTTGTTATATTTTTTTTAAATGTTCTACAAAGTATAAATAATAAGATTATATACAAATTTTTAAACTTGGAAAAATAAAATATAAAGTTTTTAATTAATTCGGCTTGTTTTTTCTCAAATTAATCATTGCTGACTTTTTTTATTTATACTAAGAAAGTATCTAATGTCATATCGTTTTTTTTTCTCATCTTCTCTTTTTATGTAATTATAAATGCATGTTGTATAGGGTAACTGCTTAGTCGTGCACTCTCATCTCTCGTCTATCGCAGTCAAACTTGCTTTATTTTGCAGTTGTGTGCGTGAGTGGTTTACCTAGAATCCCCCGGCCTGTGCAAGCGGAACTCTCGCCTGGCCAGCTGCTGTTGTCCTTTGTTTCTTAATTTCACATCTAGTTTTTTGCACCCACGCCCCATTCTATTTATATATATTTTTCTCTCTATTTTTCTCGTTGCCTGGCGGCGTTTAGTTGGCTTTTAGTGTTGGCTTTTGTGACCGGCTCGTAGTTTCTTGTTTGCGGCACACAGTGCGTATGCGTGTTTTGTTCAATATGACATTTTAGGTTGCGGCCACTTAAGTGGTCAATTTCCGCTTGCTTTTTCCTTTCTTTCTTTTTGCTCCGCTCTGAGTGGCTGGCTTTTTCAATCAAATTGTGCGTAACCATTGGCCAAGCTGACACGTCGCCAAAGTCAGGGAATCACATTTGCATTCGCATCTGAATCTTGTCCGGCAACTGACTGCAACATCATTAGACGCACGTACGATGAATTGGCGATGTCTGCTGCATGTCCTGACTCATCGGCCACTATCTGCTGTTCCCCATTCCGTATTCCGTGTCCCTTCCCCTCCGTCCGTCCTCCGTTTCGTGTCGTAGTTCATTTCCATTGGGCTGCGACTTTGACTGTGCCTCCGAGCGCTTTGCCCAAAACGTGCTCAATTGCAACGCCATTTGTTTGCTTAGTTGTTGATCCGTTTGTCCAGGCAGGCGGTTCCTGCACAGGCAAAGGCTCAGGCTCAGCATAGAGGCCTGTTCTTGCTGCCGCTGTTGACGCGTCTCGTTTGCTATTTGCTCAGCGTTTGTTGTTGCTTTGCAATGGCAAATTAACTGCACTACGACACAGCCCACCGCACCCCAACTACACTTATTACCCAGCCCACCTAGCTGACAAGTCCCTTTGTCGTGCTAATTTTGTTGCTACTGCGCTTGGATTTAAATGCGAGCCATTGCACTGCGTCCTGTCACGTAGCCATTTCCAGCTGCAGCAGCAACAGCAGCAGCAGCAGCTTCAACAGATGCCGCAGGAGCAGCTGGAGGAGCAACAGCAGCAGCAGCAGCCTCCGTTTGACCTTTGTTTGTCTTTGCCATGTCACTTTGTGTGCCGAGCATTTAAATTATTATGAGCCCGCCTCGCTAACTGGTTGCTAGCGGGGAGGGGAGGGGTGAGGAGTCGGGCATGTCACTGCCATTGCGGGTTTGGGCTATGGACTCCTGCTGCTGTTGGCAAACGTGTGCTTTGGCCAATTTGTTGCCTTACACGTAAAACAAACTGAACAATTAGCCAAATGGCTGCGCGAGTTCATTCGCTTCATTTCAAATAGGCTGCAACAGAGGGGGGCTAAAGGGGAGTAGAGTTTCGTATATTGACTAAGCTGCCGTTGGACTTTGGTGGCTAACTAACCACAATATTTAAAATTAACTTAAATCTCAGGCAATAGAATTGCAGAGATATATATGTATCGAATGTTCAGGATAATGAAATTAAAATATTTAATGAAGTGAAATATTCCATTTAAAATTAAATTTATTTAAGGTAACTTTAATTTAATTATCACTCAAATGTAAGTTATATACATTAAAATATATTAACGTGCAAATGTAATAAAGATTTCAAATTTTTAAAGTCTGTATTTAAGACCAGAAATTGTACTTCATCAAAGGTAGAAAAAACCCCCCAGATAGACACTCTAATTTTGAAAAACCAACCTAGATGAGTTCTTGGTACACCGTCATTTAATACACTTCATGCATATATACATTTATTTATTTTTGAGTTGCCTTCTTCTCATAACCAAACCGGTTAATGGCTCTTTTGGCACTTGCGGTAAACCATAATCCAGTTTATATTTAAGCGTAGAGCTTCCTTCCTGCTGAAATCTGCTCGTTTTACACTTTTGTATAAGACAGGCATTAAGCACTTTGCCAACTCATTGAATGTCTGATAAGTTCGGTTGGGCTCTCAAAATCGACTTTTAAAACGGCAGCGGAGGATATCTACGAAAACTCTTAATAAAAATTATGTAATTTACACGCACCCGCACACACACACACACATATTAGCTCACATACACATGGTGAAGTTATATATTTATAGCTGCCATACAGATGCGTCAAAAAGTTTTCGAGACGAAAAATTGCTGTTTCCCAGCAAAGCGCACGCAGCTTAAACTTTTTCTCTTTATTTTTTTGCTTATTTCTTTTCTTCTGCATCTATCTATCTACAGATTTTTGGTGCCGTAACTGAGCCGGATTCGACGTTTTTAATTTGTGCGAAATTAAGCAAAAAATAAACTCATTTTGTTAGTTCGCTACGCTCATGGGCAAACATTGCCGAAAACTTTTTCGATAGCTGTCTGACAACAAAACCAAAAAAAGCAAAAAAAAAAATATGAGAAGAAAATAAAATACCCAGCAAAACTTTCAACGGAAGTTTATAGGGTAAAAATAAAAAAAAGTGCACGAAATTGTCTCCGCTACGCAAGGAAAAATCTATGCGATTCCGGAAAAATTGCAAAATGCGCCACCGCCAACGCTGACGTTGTCTACGCTTGCAGTCAGCGACCGGAGGCATTTTCTATTACGCCATCTTCCCATACCCTGGAAAATATTGGTTGTATCGGGTATTTGTTGCCTTGAGCGAGTATGTAACAAGCTAAACAGTACTATACTGTGCACAGAATTGGAAAAGTTGTACTCTTTTATGGTATTCTGGTAATTAATCCTAAATTACTTGAAATAAATTTGATTTAATGCTGTGTTTTCTTTTTTGATGTTAACACATTTTTTGTTTGTATAAATGAAATACGTGGTATCTCATAGTCGCTTTCGATTTGTTTATTGTTAAGGATTCTTCACTGTGACTTGGCTTTTGCCTTCGACGAAGAGAAAAAACATGCAAAGCTGCCAACGGTGATTTAGTTGTTAGCCGTCGGGCAAACATTTCATGGCTCAATGTGCTCAATTCAATCAATTGGCAACGAAGGGCGAACAAATCGCTGCCAGACAGGCCGCAGCAGCAGTTGCTACATACACACACACACACACACACACACCTATCTCACACCATAGATCACACACACACACACACACACACACACACTCATTCCCACAGTTCGCAGCTTGTACCTGCAATTTTAATCAAAATATTGTGCGCGTATGTGTGCGAATACTGTGTGACATGACTGTGATAGGCTGTCACAGATTGGCGTAATGGTGACATTTCGGCAAGTGAAGAGTGGCAGCCAACGGTTTTTGATTTACCTTTTCCTTTTGGCCAACAGGGTCAGCATGGGCCAAATTGGTAGTCCTTATTTTTAGGCATATAATCTATATATTCAATTTGAAATGTTGCAAATAAATTGAATTAAGCGCACTTTCAAAAATTATGTGGAAGTTATTAATTATAATTTCCAATTAATAGTTTATATATTCAATTATATTGAAAGTGTTGGCTTTTAAATTTGTATTAGTTTTGATAAGTTGAAAATAAATAAACAAAAAGCCGACTAGCTCGATATCTTATCAGTTTTTAATTATTATTTTATTGCATTTTAAATAAACTCTGGGTAATACTATCATATAGAACGTTTTAGCTTTATAGAAAAGCTTCGTTTAATTCTAATCAAAAATGGTTAGCTGTAAATATGAGTGCAGGGTTGATTTTTACATGACTATCGCTTATCAAAGTATCGATAGATTTTAGATAGATTTCACACAACAAATTTTGCAGTTTAAGAACCTTTTACATTTAACTAAATAGTATTAAAATTTATTATTATATTTTCCGATAACTAACAATTTCTGTCAAGAAAATTGTTTGTCTATTGATAGCCTTTGTTATTGAACTGAGGTTATCGGAACATTTTCTTATCTGAAGCTGGGCATCAGTGAATAATGAATGAATACAGTTTACCCACAGCTTTAGCTTGATGAATATGCTTGACGTATTCTCAGTTTACACATTCATATTTGTCAGCATATTTTGTTTATCCTTTGAGGTCCTTAAACTACAATTTATTGCAGCTCAAACCACCTGGGCGCTGTGCACATAACTCAGGACCGTTGCCCACCTGGTCCTACTGGCAACTATACTGATAATTACGCTTGAGCTTCCGAGTTGGCACATTAAATATTTAGACTCAGGGCCTGACGGACCAACGGACGGAGCAAAAGGGTTAGATTTAAAGTCAATAAATTGCTGTAAAAAAAATGCTCGCACGCAACAGAGTTGGGCTAAGTCTTCAAATAATAGGCCAGAGCTCTGTGTGTTTTGTGTGTTGTGGCTCGACCCAAAAAAAAAAAGAAGCCCGAAAGCTGAAAGCCGCAAAAACCCAACACAAACATAAAACGAATTTGCTTTAGCTGTTGTCTCATGGCAAATTTAATTAATAAATAATCACAATGTAACCACAAGAGTAATAAGCATCAGCAACAACAGCAAAAAAATATGTATATATGGCTTGAAATGAAAATTGTCATTAGTACGAGACGAAATTGACACACACACACAACAACACACACACAGACGCACACATGTATTGGTGGTGGCAGCTGGCGACAAGTCTCAAGTGTTTAAAATTGCAAATGTTATTTTCACATGCGTTGGGAGCCAAGCCGCCCAAAAGGTAAATATTTGCCACAAGACTTCCCCCAACTTAAACTGAGTTCTTGCCCAGAAGTATGCTACAGCTTCAACTTGAGTGCTTGCCCTGAGGGCAGACGCACACACATAAATACACACACACACACATACACGCACACTTAGACGTGCTGGCAGCTAGCCATGTGCTCATAAATTTATTACCAAAAATGATTTTTGCCATTAAGCATTATTAAATTGGCATTTCAAAATTTTATTATGCACACGCAGCTTGACTTTTGTCCTAAGGCTCCAACAGCCATTGGGGCATCTTGAATGTGGTCTGCCACTTGGCGTGTGCATATAAGCAAAATATCATACCATTAGACATTATTCTGATTGAAAATATGCTTGCACAAAACGCACGAACCTGAAGATAAGACTCTATCAAAGTAGATTATTAGAGGGATTTTAATTCCGTAAAATATCAATTTGATTTAATTAACTATTTTTTGCGAGTGAAAAATAATAAAAATCAAACAATAAAAAGTATGTTAACAATATGCCAACTGGCTTTCTTCAATTTAATTTTCGAAATAGATAAGGTAAAATGCAGTGCTTAACAATAGATCGAATTTCTACATATATTTCTTTCATAATAGAAGATTCTGTTTATATTGCGGTTTAAAACTGAATTTAACTGCGTAAACAGTGCAGTCAGCAATTCCACAATAAAAATACATCAATAGCAATTTTTTGTGTCGCTTATGCAATCGTTAAATAAATAACAAAAACATTGTAAGCCTGATAATTGGGTTCAATAAACCGCTTATCTTGTTAATAATAAATTTAATAAATATTTCACACAGATACTTTTAACAACAGAACATTTTTCATTTTTTTTTATAATTTTAATCAAATTTATGAGTTTTGTAAAAGTTTCATAATTGATATATTCTCGTATATATATATAGATATAGATTTTTTTTTGTTGTTCTTATAGTTTAGTGGATATTCTATCCTGCTATCGCTCACTCAAGGAGGTTGTGATGGATACCAAATCGAAATAACATCACACCCAGGTTGAGTGAGTCAAAGCAAGACAAAATGTTTAGTTCTTTTTATTATTTTTTTTTGCATCTATATATGTTTTTTTTTTTGGCTTTTTCTTTTGTCAGTTTTGCACTCTTTCGTAACTTTAACACTTCATTTGCATAAACTTTGACGCACCAAACACTCCCACACTTAGACGGCTTTCGACTCAGTCAATTTCTTAACCCAAGTTTGTCCCTGAAGTGGTTCGGTTGTGGCAGAAGGGAGCGGGGCAAGATGCGCAACTTACGCGTGACTTTTTGGCAAACAAATTGCATGTTTTATACATTTTGATTTGTAACTCTTGGCACTTGGCAGTGCCACGCCTACCTCACCTCAGTGTCCCAGCAGGTCCGGCTGGCTGCGGGCTCTTAATTGAGTGGCAGGTATATGTTTTATTTATGAGCCGAACGGCAACATAAAAAGTACAAAAAAAAGGGACGCTTAAATTAAAAATCCGCACTAATTTGACACTTGATTGAATTTAAATTTTTAAACGATTCCGACCGGTAGTTTCGCCCTTTTTATATATATTTGCCGGCAACGGGCTATTTTCATTTGGCATCGAATTTGTAACGCATTGAAGAATTTTGTTCTGTACAATTTAAGGTAGATAAAATCATCTTTGATTGGGTTTTAAGGTAAAGATAATACAAATATTTATTTTTTATTATAAACACTTTTTATATAAATTGAATTACTCTTAAGATTTGTAGCAAAAAATATATATTTAATCGAAAAACAGTGTAATTAAAAATGAATAAAATAGAATAAAAGTAATTCAACTGTGCTTTATATTGAAAAAGATTCTGCTTCAGAATTGTTAACTTTATAATATAGCTGCAAGGGTATTAGGCAAGTCAAAGACAGTTTTTTTCTTGAAAACTCTTTTGTTGAGATGTATTTCCGCAAGGAAAATCCCAATAGCCAAGTGATTTGCAAGTGTTAACAATGCGTCAAATAAATGGGCACAAATACAAATACAAATAGACATTCGTATTTGTATTTGGATGTGTACACTTGTATATGTGTATAGAGTAAATCCATGGCGGCGAATACAATGAGTATACGCAATAAATCATAAAATAAATCGCTTACATTCATCGCTGTCAGTTTGCTGCACAATGCGGCTGCCCTGGCCCCCCTTTGCAACGGGGTAGCTGCGGTAGCTTCTAACTAGAATACATGCTACGTCTAACAAGCTGTCACAAAAACTCACAAAGGCCGAGCCTGGTTAGTGGGTAGTTCTGGATACAGATGGGGGACACAGAAATCTATACAAAACCATTTGACAAGCAAAAGACGCAACACTCCCCGCACACAGTGCCACGCCCCCAAAGTAAGCAAAGTAAGCAGTCAAACCTGAGCGCCAAATGATGCGCACCGTTCAACGTTATCTAAACTGCAGGCGACATCAAGGAGAGGTCGCAGCGAAGGAGCATTAAAAGGAAGCGCCAGGTAAAAAGGAGCAGCCGTTCAGTCGAGACCTCTTTGAGATGATTGTGGTGCGTTGGCGGGCGGGCGACGGGTGGTGGTGGCGCGGTAGCTGGCGCTATGTCACATGCTTTTCAATCAAATTCAAATTTACTACGCAAACACACACACACATACAGACACACAGGGACGCATAACAAATTCAACTGTAAAAATTTAACACATTGCGGCGCCACGTGGCTGCGGCAGCGACTGAGGTTGTGCGAGCGCATTAAAAGTAACACACACAGAAAAAAATCGTAGCATACAAATGGGCGCACAGTGAAAATTTGATGGTATGCGTGGCTGTGTGTGAGTCTAAGCTAATGCATATTTAATATTTATACGCATATCTAGATAAGCAAAGGGGTCAGGGAGGTGGGGGAGGGTCGCTGCCCCGCTACAAATGTTTAATGCGCATTGTGTGCACACAAAACGTTGATTATATAGTCAACAATAATTGTTATGCCATTTACACAAATATTTGGACTTCATGCATAAATTGTTAACCCTAAACATGTGCGATTTTTATTTATATACACTCGAATATTCACTCTATTATTGAGTGCAGTTGTGCGTCTATTAAGAGCACATCAACAGTGAACGCCAATTCGAATTGTAATTTTAATTTCGCTTCTATTTCGATGTTGTGTATAGTGATATATTTGTTTATGTTTTTGTGAATGAATACATCGGGATTATTCAACACTAATTATAGCTTCAGTTCACACATGGTATCACTAAAAATGAAAACTAAAAAATATTCTTATCTTGATAGAAGTATACGCCTACTACTTCCTGCGGCTCCTTGAGTATTTTCTGCCACAAGCACAGAACTTAGCGAATAAAAACTTTGCAGCTTATAAAAAAGCAAAGAATAAAAAGCAAGAATAAAAATTTATTCGTACCTGGCTTGACTAAAGATTTCTCTCTTAAGCAATAGATATCTCGTGATAAGGCCCCAAAGCACAAAACAAATACGAAGCGAAAGCGAACAACAAACAGCCAACGAACCAAATAATATGGTTTGCTTCT
The DNA here is from genome assembly GCA_035043915.1 of Drosophila paramelanica. Classification (NCBI taxonomy): domain Eukaryota; kingdom Metazoa; phylum Arthropoda; class Insecta; order Diptera; family Drosophilidae; genus Drosophila; species Drosophila paramelanica. The sequence goes on along the minus strand of JAWNMO010000674.1, from coordinate 5,746,086 downwards.
CTTATCGCTTCTTGCTTAGTTCAAAAATGCTTTGCCTAGCAGACAGAATGAGTGAAATGTTAGAAAACAGCACACAAATAAAAAAACTGTCAAACAATAGTAGGGCAGCGTCAAGTGACTAACTTATTGAAGAGCTTCTCGCTTCTTAGACAATAGAAAAGAAATATAATATAAGCTCTGTAGCGAACCTTATCTGAATGTAAATCACAGCTTTGACAACTTTAATTTAATTGTGAAACATTCTACTGACTTTGAAAATTATTGTATCTGTAATACGCATAAACAATTTATAAATTTTTAAATACTTTTGTATAAATACTTTTTTGTGTGTGTTTTATTTTTCGCAACTAAACTGCATTTAGTTTTCAATGTAGACCAGACTTTATCATAATTAAATAACTGGTAAAGGGCGTGTAACTATTATTTGGCATAAACTGAAGCTTATTGTAATTTAGATATGGTCTAAACATTTCTATAAGCTCAGCTGAACAAAACTTTATTTTGGTTAGAAAAAGTTTTTTGTGTTGCGTTTTTTGTTTTGTTGCCAAAAATTTTTGTTGTTTTGGAAGCGAGTTTTGCAATGCGGTTAGCCCCATGCAAAATTTAGATGGACAGGCAAGCAAAAACCCCCGTTTGTTTTGACATATTTAAGTGTACTTTGTCGGCTTTGAATGGTTTAAAAAAAAAAACAAAAAATACAAAAAAAAAAACATAAAAATCTCAACTTTGTTGTGCTGTGTTGCGGACAAGCATTTTGCATGTGACTCATTGAGCGCCTGTTTTGCGGTGTTTAATCTACTCCGCTTATGTGCTAACTTCCTGTAACGCTTTTCCGTTTGCTCTCAGCTGTCTCTCTCTCTCTCTCTCCCCTACTCTCTTTCACTCGCTCTGTGCTGTTGTACATGTGTGTTTATCCCGATTTTGTGTTAGTATTTCCCCCCAAAAAGCCACTTGGTAACCGGTGTAAAAAAAAGCTTAAGTTGCGTTTCACTGACTTTGAATTTTTTATGCGCCATGTCGACCTTTTTACTGTTCGTTGTTGTTGCTGTTATTATTGTTGTTGTTGTTGTTGCCCTCGGGTGCTAAGCTGCTTTTTGCGCTGCTTTTTCTGGTTAACTGCATGCCAAAACTCAGCAGCAGTATAACAACCCATCCCCCCAACCCTCATCCCTCTGTACCGTTTGTTTGGGAAGCAAGTTTTGCTTAAATTGAATTGCACATTTGAGCGCATTCACCTAAACCTAAATGCAAATCGGATAATGGAGGTTACCTTTGTCAGGCGACACCAGCAACAAACTGCACTAAATTGTTTGGCATTATTCCCCCTATCCCTATCTGTAAACTCTCTGTCCCCGCTGATCACCCTCGCGGAGGAGTGCTATCAGGGCAACTGCAGCTGCTGCTGGCCAGGGTCATAACGCTTGGTATTATCAAATCGTTTTGCATAGCTAAGCGTTTGCTGAAGGTAAAGTCAAAGGCAAATGTGTCTGGGGGTATATAGGAAACGAATAGAAGAAGATGAAGAAGCAGCAGGCGATGTAGAAAGCAACAGAAAAAGAAATAAAGACATATTGTAAACATTAAGCAGCTATCACCAGGATACGTTTGACTTTATTGATTTCATCTCTTATACTGCCTCAGACGTCTCTAATGGCGCCATTGTTGTGTGTGTGTGTGTATCTGTGTGTGTGGGTGTCAAAAAGAAGTACGTACTTTGATTTTATAACCAAATCGAGCGTCTTTAGAAGCGCCAAACACCGTTTTGTGACTTACCTGCAAAGAAGCAAGGAAATAAAGAGAATAAATATAAAGAAATTGAAATTTTAGTCAATCGATGTATATAAGCTATATACGATACACCCAATATATATATATGTATGTATTTGTATATTTATATTTATTTAGCTGACACTCTTAGCTCAGCAAGTTGTTTGGTTGCTGTGACAACTACTTTACTTAGTTAGTTTTTGTGGGTGTGACCGCCTGTTACGGTTACGTTCACGTTGACTGTTGCTGTTTATGTTGCTCACAGCCCGCAGACCAATCAGGCTATGTAATATATATAAAATACAACCGCATAGATATATATATATATATATATACGTTGCCACATACATGTGTATATCGATTGCCGACGTCGAGCGGCGCAAACAAAACAATTTGTCAAGCAAATGTGCCAAAAAGTTGACGCAAAGATGGAAAGTTATAGCTGGAAAAAGCCAGCGAGACTTTTGCTAACCCCAAAAAAACCAAAAAAAAACCTTAACGAAACAGCAAAAAAGTACAGTTGTGCACACAATGACGTAAGCACTTACGTTAAGTTGTCAGCCATTTGGGAGCTGTGTCAAATATAGTTGCACTTTCATGTGTAATTTGTCTTGCTTACACATTTTTAGGTTGCTTTACGTGATGCTTACGTGTTCAAACTTTATCGCTTACATTGCGTTATGGTATTACGTTAATGCGTTTAATGAGCTTACGTTTAGTTTTTTATTGAAACGTGCTAAATCCAAAAAAATCTACGTAATGTGTTACGTTGCAATATAACAGCTAAGCTTACGAATTCGACTAATTTACAGCAGGTAAATGCTTCATTACTAAGATTTTTTCTTATTCAGATAACGTAATAGCTTACGACACGTAAATGATACTTATCGTAATAGAAATTGATGCCATTGAAATGTTTACGTCAGACAAAGACAACTTATTTTAATGGAAATATCAATTAGTTAGATCATATTCTTGGAGCCTGAATATATTTATGCACTTGCTTGTATCTGGCTTACGTAACGCAAACATATTTAATTACTAATAATTTGCGTCTAGCGTTACGTCATATAAGACTTACACGCACACACACACACGCACTAACTATCAAATTATTAGCTTCGTTGTAAGTTGTACACACACTCATAAAACGATGTCCCTTATGTCATTTGCAATCGAACCGACGGCGACAAAAATATTGTTCGATGAGTAATATGCGTTAAATAGCGCACACAGAAGGCGCTAAGGAAAAAGGACATATGCCTTGCCTTGCCCTGCCTTGCTATGCCTTCGACGCGACCAGGGGCCATAAAATCGAAGTGTGTTGCCCCGTTGCTCTTGGCCCATCAACTTAATGATGCATAATGATATGACCCACAAGATGCGGCCCATTACCCACAAAAACCACACACACACACAGACAAAATAATAAACAGCATATGGGTGGAGTGGTAAATGGTATGGCAACTGCTGCGTTTGCTTAGCCAAATGGATGCTGCACAGTTCTTGCAGACTGCGAAATTATTTATTTTTATTGGCATTATAATGATTTCTTTGGCCACATCGTAATGGAACTGGAGAATGTCAACGTCAACGTTAGTTAATTTGTAATTACAGTCACAATAATCTTTGGTACAAAGAAAATCATATTACTATTTAATAGATATAAAGCAAATAATTAATGATTTTCCAATAATGCATATATTTTTTATATGCAGAGAACAAACTATGATCAAAATGCCATTAAATATGGGAGTTTCAAAATTAGTAAACGCAAAATCAATCTAGGAGATAAATTACCAAAGTACCTCCACATATGCAAACCGGTTCAGTTCTGACAGATTGTTAAATTTTTCCAACATTTTTTGGTTCTATTAAGTTTTAATTCGATTGAAATATTTATAGCTATAAGACTATCGAATGTACGTTGTATTATTTTTTTATCAAATTTTTTAACATCAAACATTTTTGGTTTTTTTTTATGGTGTGTTTTATATCGTTGTGCGACTATATTTTAATTTCGTTTGCGGCGGTAACAATTTAATCAAAATATTTAAGCAGCTGTCGTCCCACATCGCCTGCCAATACGCCATACTTCAGTGTATATATATATATATATATATATATATGTATTTATATTTTTTTTGCGGTCCCCCCTGCTGTCGGTTCATGTGCTGAGTGGCTTTTGAAGTGCAGCCAGTTAAACATACACACACACATGTGTGTGTGTTTTTTGTGTGTGTTTGTCGTGTACACACTTAATGCTGAAAGAGTGTCACTAACAATATCATCGTCTGTCCGTCCATCAGTCTGTGCTGGTGCGATCCCTTGTCCTAGTATTTGTTTAGTGCAGGTGACATTTAAATTAAGCTGGCATCGCTAAAAGTGCTTTCATGTTGCCGCGCTGCACTGTACCGCCCCATGCCGCATACCCCATGCCGCATGCCGCATGCCACATGCGAGGACACTGAGAGCTCGTTAAATCCAATAAACGTTTGCACTTTTTATTTATACATCTGTGTGTCTGTGTGTGCAGCAATTGTTCCTTGCTTGATTAAATTTCTTTGTTTTTATTGTATTCATCTTTTTTTTCATTTGCTGACAATTAAACTAGCCAATTAAACTTTAGCCCGGACGCAAAACAACAGTTCAACCATTGGCCTCAGCGTGGGTCCTGTCTTTGGTTCCTGCCGGCAGCTGCTACCGCTGCTCCTCTAACTGCCAAAGTGTTAATACACAAATACCCAAATGTGTAGTTAACACGAGTTTTTGCCTTGGCCACGTTTTGTTTGCTCCTCCATGCTCCTGCCACCACTCACCCACCCACTCCGCCCCCGCACACTGCCTCATCCACTTGGCTGCCATTTTAGATATACATATATTTTTATTCGTTTTAGCAATTTATGCGCACGGGGAATTTTCTTACCGTGCATTTTGACTTTAGTTTCTTGTTTTATTTTATATATAATTTGTGTTTGTTTTTTATTTTTGGCTATTTACGTACTCCCCACTTTTCACATGCTCTAAACACTGCTGGCTATTTATTTAAGCTCCAAATGTTTTATCGAATGCCAGGTCACGATAGCAGCTGCCGAAAAAATACAAAACAAAACGAAAAAAAAAAGAATCAAAACTAATTTTCTTTCCAGTCACGACATTAGGCATTGAGCAAAGGCAATAAATAAATAAATAAATGAATAAATAATTTAGTGCAAATAAATCAATGCGCAATTGACATAAATTGCCAAGGTGCAAAAGGAAACGAATCAAATGGAATTTTAGATTACCGTCTCTCTTTATAAAGTGAGCTTATCTGGAGTGCAATTTAAAGGAGGTTATATGGAGAATATAATCAAAATTGTAGCACGAAAGTGTTACCATTAGCTTTAAGCATAATTAACATAACATTTAACATTTTAATTATGAAAAAATGCGTATTTTAATACCCATTAATAATAATATAATAAGATACTATTAAATTTTACTAACATGGAAGTTGTTTTTAATTCTACAAACATTTAAGTTTTTAGTTTTTTAATAAAACAGAAATATTTTAAATTTTACTTAAGTGCATTATTCGCATGAAAAACATTAACTAGCTGTTCATTTCTTTGGGCAACATTTGCAACTGTTTGACGCTATTTTTTTTTGCTGCTTGTTTCAAATAGTTGCCCCTAAGGGTCTCTGTGGCAACTAAGGGGCAGAGCTGTCTAATGGGGCTGCAACTGCCACTTGGCGTACGGCAGCTTTACAGCTGTCCAGCTGCCAAAGTCCCATATAAATCACAACAAAATCAAATTACTCTTTCATCTGTGCTGGGCAAAAATAAATTGCACAACACATTACGTATACGTCGAGTCGACATGCCAAACGGTATAAATTCATTGATTATTTATTTATGGCACGCAAAAAAGGGAGAAGGCAAAGCAAAACAAAAAAAAAAACAAGGTGTACGACTATTGTTTGCCAAATTTGATTGTATCTTACAAATAAACACACACACCCATGCACACATACACACACACACACACAGATATACACTGCGTGTTATTTTCGTTTTATATTGACTCGAAAATGTCAAATGCATAACGGGAACAATTCACAATTTTGATGTAATTGACAGGCAAAAGGGCTGTGCGGTTGGGTGGTGCTTGTTTGTAACTGTGGTCCCCATCATAAAATGTCAAAATTTGTTGTGCTGTCGTAACGGTAACATTTGGACAAAATGCTTTCTTATTTGACAGGCCATTTGGCAATGACATGCGCCAACCGATGGAACAGCTGCAACCACAGCGACCATGTCTCATTTAATATGCAAAGCGCTTTAATTAGACTAGCGAGAGTGTGCGTGTCCGTGTCTGTGTGTCTGTGTGTCTGTGTGTGTGTCAGAGAGTGTATTACATGCTCAACTTACATAATAATTAAACAATGCACCGCAAAAACAATTAGCCGCAGTTACAGATACGGCCACAAGTCAGGCCGCAGCTGCTTCGCTTCGCTTCGATTGATTGGCTCGCGGGTTTATTCCAAGGGAGGCAGGGAGCTGCAGCTGGCACTGGCGTTGGCGCCGCCGCACCTTTAAGTGGCGCAGCAGCAGCGGTATGTGGCATGTGGCATATGCAAAATGAAGTTGACATCTGCTTAAGTGGCTGGGGTTTTGGGCAATCCTCATGGCTTTTACCGGCGAATGCTGCAGTTTCATTTGCAGCTGCTGCTGCTGCTGCTGCTGCCTGGCTGCCTGCTTGATTGGACATGAAATTGATAGCTTACACACACACGCACACATGCTCTACAACATATGCATGCAGCACAAGTGTGAGTGTATTGTGTATATATGTGTGTGTGTGTGTGTGCTTAAGCAAGTTAATTGAATTTTGCACTCAAGTCGTTGACGCTGTCGTTTGGGTGCTGGGCGCCGGGCGCTGGGCGTGGCCGCAACCATTACCACTGCCACTGCCAGTGCCATTGCTGCCACAGTCGAAACATTTAAACATTGACAAGACATTTGTGAAGTTTTAAGTGCATTAGCTGTCAGCCGGGCTAAGCGATAGCTTCAAATTCCGACTAACTGCAAATTGCAGCACAATGCTAAATGCAATTCGTTCAAATTTCGATGCCCCAAAAAGTAGGCAACATTTTTTGCGATGAAACTAAGGACTTAAAATTAAGGCCAGACTAAAACTAAAAGTTCCTTTTTATTTGAAATTTGCTTCATTTCCATCAATTTTCTATAAAGAATTATTTTGGATAAAATTTGACCAAAAAGTTTTAAGCGTAAAATTAATCTACATAAATTAAACTCCATGCACAAAAAGTTTATTTCGAAATTAATGCATAAGCTTAACGATTGCCAAAACCAAGTGCAAAAAAAAAGGATCTCTAAGATATGCAAAAAGGTCAAATGACAAACACCTGAATTGAAATCATTTCATGCCTTTTGGCAGTGCAGAGAGCTTAAGAATGGAGTAAAGTCAATCTAAAGATTACTTTTGACAAAACTTTCAAAAATTCAACCCTAAAAGTAAAAATGTCAACGCCATTTGTCAACGCTTTGTAGTTGATGCCATTAATGGATTAAGCTGAAAAACGTGGAGCACAATGAATAAATTGTCAGATTGCGTTTGCCACAAACACACACACACACACATACACACACAGGCAGCTGCAAAGGGGTTAACCAGAAAGGACAAGAGCTCGTTGGCTGACCAGAGCCAAAAACCAGTTAAAATGGGCGGGGCAGTGGCAAGGGGTTAGGGAGCTGCCACATTGCTTACATTTCAATATGTTTGTGCTCTTGACATTTTGTTTAACTGTTAAACTGTTGGCAAATGCCAACTGTCAGCTTTTTGTTTTGTCTCTTTTTTTTGCGAAGATTGTCTAAAAGTTTGGCCGAAAAGCCGCAAAGCAGCAAAGCAGCAGAAAACATTTTATGACCGTTTGCGGCTGGCTTTAAGTTGGCCAACAGCTTTAAGCAGGCTAATAGCCAAGTCAAATGTGTGTGTGTGTGTGTTTGTGCCTGGGCATTTTGTAAATCAGCGTGCAATTACCCGAATCTCACGCGCTCCATGTAGTTTGCAAGTGTATTAAGTTCATTTTTCATTTGCCTTCATGCATTAAGCAGCCCAAAGTAAGTTGCCTGACTTCACAAGAAAAAAAGAAAAAGAAAAATAAAAATATATATAAAAGAAAAACATAACGCAGAATCACTTTTTCACTTAGCTGATGTGTGTGTGTGTGTTGCCTTTTGGCATGCAAATAAAATGGCCAAAAGGCAGACACCTCCTAGCCCCCGCTCCCCCCCACACTCCAAGCCTTACGGTATACAAACACAAGAGCCCAAGCCCAAAACCGAGACCAGAAACCAAGCCAACTTAAGCCCAACACGTTAGAGAACAGCGCGCGCAATTTGGTTCCACCAAAATTCCAACAGTGAGTACCCCAAACCCTCAGCTAGGCACCCTTTCGCCCCACTCTCTCATTTGCTCCTGGGCTCGCCTCAGCGGCAGCCTGAGCTGGTTTTTGGCCGGGGCCGCAATAAGAAAAATGTTCAAGTGCCAGAATGTGTGCAAAGAACTCAAGTTTGGCACACACTTCGCGTTGCTGTTGTTGTTGTTGTTGGCTGCCTTTTCCCTTTATTTTTGCCTTGCAGATAATTTGAATTTTTTCCATTTGTTTGGTTTGGCTGCGCTCCTGTTCTTGCTGCTGCTTCTTGGCAGGTCAGTTGCATGCCACGGCTGCCTGGCATTTGTTTTCTTCTGTTTTTTTTTTGTTTTTTAGAAACTGTAAATTGCTTTAGTTGGTGCACAGTTTCAGCAGCGGCAACAATTGAAGGGGGCGTCTATATTTATGAATACGCGGCTAGTAATGCACTGCTTATAGCACTGGCACTTACTGCTTTTTCTTATCTTTGCAATTGCATTTGCAGCTAGGGGCTCTTTTTTTGGGAAGGAGTTTTCTTTGATATTTGAAATGCTCAGCAAAACAGCTGCGAACTGTGCAGTGTGTTGATTATTTCTATTGTTCTTCGGAGTGAATAAATGTGCAGCAGTTTCCTTTAGAATTGGAATTGCCCGTCTAGCACCAAAAATTTTATATTTTTGTCTAACTTAGTTTCTTAGTTAAGGAGCTAAAACAAATTTTAAGCCAATTATAGCATCAGCTATCATTTTTTTTCTATCAATTTTGAACATTTGAACCGTTTTATATTTGTGTATATATATTTTTTCCTCTATTGCTATTTATCAGCATCAATGGCATCCATTTTTGGTTTAAGACTCTGAATCATTTATGAACCGGTTCTCAAGCAAATATTTCGTTCTGGATTATCGTATTTAAACCAGTGCACATGCACATTTTATGTATCCAAGCTTAAGTGTGAAAATATTTCTTATATTTTTGTAGTTACTTTTCTTGCGAAAATTAAATGCATATATACTGAGAAACAATATTTGAATGCGTTTTTTTCAATTACGACAAAAGTGGCAAAACAGTTGTCAGCATTTCAGGACAAAACAGCAAAAACAGCAGCAACAGTTCCGGACACAGCAACAACAGCAGCAGCAGGCAAAATGTAATAGAAGTGGCAGGGGCAGAGTTGCAGCTGTAGCTGCAGCTATGGTAAAAGTAGAGGAAAAGCAGCCATGACGCTCTGTCAGCTGCAGAAAGAAAGATGTCAGTTGTCAACAACAATGCCCCAAGTTGCAACAATAAAATTCTGACACATTGAAAAATGTCATTGTGTAACTTAAGTAGCCAACATCACACACAAACACATACACACACTCGCACATATGTGGGGTTGATTATGTAAAACAAGGCGCATAAAGTACCAGACACACATTGCCCCAACCGGGCCTCATCCACTTCGGCTAGCTTTGTGCCGCCTTCATGTGCCCAGCCTGTTAATTTACTTGCAGTTCCGTTCCATTTTTATGGACTGCCGCCATGACGCTTTTCTCTCACACACATATGTATACGTGTGTGTGTGTGTGTCTGTGTCGGCCATTTGTTATGCAGTGATATAGCAGAAGCTAGCCTAACCAGAGTTTTATGCTTTACATGTTCATTAGAGATGAGCGCGAGATTAAACAATATATATTCTTGTAAGTATATTAATATTTTTATATTAATCTGAATTTATAAATTTTCTTAAAATATAAGTTTAATGAGTTTAAAGTTAGTTTTTTATTTAAATTATAAGAAAATTTTACTAGGAATAAGCCGAAGAAAGTACAAAGATAAAAAATATGCAAAAATTAAATTCTAAAATATAATGTGAAATAATGGGGACCATTTCCGAAGAAGCTATTCTTTATGTATGTGTCTGTCCATATATTTTATTTTCGGAAAATAAAAAATGAAAATTTTCAATTAAATATATATATTTAATTGAACCGTTCTCTAATGATTGTAAATAGCATCAAAGATAAAAAACTATTGTGGATATTTACAAATAATTTCACGCTCACGCGCTCATCTCTAATAAGCTAACACACACGCCCATATTTGTTGAGTGTGTGTTGCTTATGCAAGCGAGAAATTTGTTATAATGTGCAGACCATAGAAATAGGGACAGTAGAGAATATCGCAGATATTATGTATGCTTTTGATAAACGCATAGAAAGCCAGCGAGGCGTACACTTGGCCCAGGCCTAGACGGGAAGGTGGTGCAAGTAAGGGCGAGGCGGGTAACTACACTCTGAGTGGGTGTGGCAACCCTAGCCAAAGTCATTTGTGGCGTCGATCAAGTGTACTGAGCCGTTTTATGGCCTGCGCTTAACAAACCTCGACGAGGACGCGCAGCAATTGTTGTGTGTTAAGTATAAATATATATATATATATTTTTTTTTTCCTTTTTTTTTTGGCGCTGTCACAATTTTTATTTTTTTTTGTTTTTTGTAAGGTGACAAAGTTAGCTTGGAGCAATGACAACACAGCAGTGCGGATTGTGCGCGCCGGCGGTGTCCGTTTCAGCCGCCAGGCGAAAACAAACGGCGCATAATTTAATTTCCACAGGCAGCAGAAGCGGCTGTTATCAGTCTCTGGGCATCATTATTACGTTTAATGGAAAATAATTACTTTTGGATAAGGCAAAGTGAAAGAAATAACAAAAAATTAACAAAAATAAATATAACAAAAAAAAAAGTAAACAAAATAAAAACGCAAGCGAAGCCGTTCCCGAAGGGGAGTAAAAAGACAAGAAGCAAGGCACGTTTAAGTGTTATCCTTGACAGTTTTTCACTTGTTGTCGCTTTTCGGTGCGGATTTTCTTAAGTGTAGCTCCAGCTCCCATGAAAATATGCAGATGGGTTGAGCTTATTAGCCTGGAAGCACGAAACTGCAGCGAAAGTTAAGCAAATTGGTTAAGGAGAGCGGAGAAAGCTTTATGGGATAAGTTAATACTATACAGTAGTAGGGTATTAGCTGATAATTGGGCATATTGCTTGACGCAGAATGACAAATTAGAGCTTAAGCGCTTTAACTTTGAAAGCGTGAAAACTAGTTTAAAAAATTTGTATGCATAGCTTCGCTGTGTTCATACAGACGGACGGACGGACAAGGGTACATATTTTACACATTTTTAATGAATTTAGGTTCTTAAATAAATATATATACTAATTTATATAACAGCTAAAAATTAATCTTAAATTTACTTTAAGCAATAACAAGAAGAAATATGTGAAACTAAACTGCAATAAGTCAAAAATTACCTTAGAGCCATATTGGGTTAATCTCATTTAATATGCCAATTTTCATTAAGATTTGCTTTAATTAATTGCCAACGACACAAGAAGCCTTTGGCAGCTAATTTCAAAGACGAGATTTTCAGCTTAACTTATAAGGATCTCGATGCCAAATGCATATTAGCATTCCGCTGAGGCAAAATTCATGTACAACCCACTAAGTAATTAAATCGGAATGTCACTTGCAAATTAAATGAACACGTGCAATGCAGCTGCGAACAATAGAGCTGTGAAATATTGAGAGCTCTTTAAATTAAGACAGTCGAACGCTGTTTGTGAGCCTCGAGGGCTGTTGATATGGCATTTAAATAAATGATGCAAATATCTTGTTAAAAATTATGTTATTTCTCAATTAGGATTAATAGCGTAAATCATTTTAATTTCTTGGTATTTATATATGAATATTTATTTTTATTTTTTTTTGGTATTTATTTTATTATCACATCAAATCTGATCGAGCGTATAATGAGGAAAATTTCAAAAGAGACACCTGTGACTGTAGAATTGCGACTTACTTTCCTCTTGCAGCAACCGCCATAGGCAGAAAATGTGGCAGAAAAATATGGAAAACTCGTTACTTATTGCTGTAATTCATTGAGCCGCAATTTCTTACGCAACTGGATGGCAATGCGGCGCCTGAAGTTAAGGCGCTTAACTGCCACAGCGCTTCAGCGACAGTAATGACAAAAGAGCATTTATATGCATTATTTTCTATATACTTATATGTGTATCTATATGTATATCTCTTTATGTATATTTAAGACCATACCGTATGTGTGCATATAGATGATGTACTCATATGCATAACTTGTCTCAGCCGGCGACTTATGAGCTTCTGTTATATGTATTTCTTCTTTTTTTTGTGGACCGGCTGTTGCTCCTTTTAATGAGCAAATTTGTCTGCGCGTGGTTCCACTGTGCGCGCGCAATATAACCCACTTAAATATGTCATATGCATATATGAGACGAGTGCGGGACTAATCAGACGATGCCGTATACCGGGTGCCCAGCATTTGAATTTGCAATCGCAGAGTTCACCCTCGAAGTATGCTGTGAATTATGTGGCGCATGAATGTCAGCAGCAGCAGCAGCAACACGCAGCAGCAGCAACACGCAACAACAACAGCTCAAATGTCAGCCTCAGTCGCAGTCGCAGTCGCAGTTGCAAAGGCTCGCAGTTTGGCGTTGGGTGTCGCTGTCAAAGCACTTTATGTCACAATAATTTGCAGTGCGAATGTGTGTGTGTGTGTTTGGGTGTGTGTGTGCTGTTGTGCGTGTAGGGTGTGCGTGTGTGTGCGTATTATATATGCATTCATTTCACGTGCCAGCAGCTAACATCTTCACGTTTTGTAGGCAGCTTTCAGTTGGAGCCAGCTGCTGGAGCAGAGTTGCCGGCGTGACGACGTGGGCATGGGCACGGAAGGGAGGGGAAGCGGATGTGAGATGTGGAAGGGGCTGTTGGCCAATATGCATATGTAAAATATTTATGAGCGCGTGCAAATTCATTTCATTGCTTCAACGCTTTTGGCTTTTGCACTGCTTGTTATGCCCAATGCAGATCAAGGCGATATCGAGTCGCACAGCTATTTGATCGGGTTTGCTAAACAAACTAAAGAGTATTCATGATGCTCATATATGAAGTTTAGTTTGTAAGGCTGAATAGCTGTATAAAATTTATATAGAATTCAAATGAGAGACAATTTTAATATTCAATAGAAAATGTTTGTCAACTTTAAAAATTCTTAGAATAAATATATTCAGAACAGAACGAAAAGAAGAATAAATTCGTTTTGTAGATTTAACCGGCTTAGTTGGTTTTCTGTTATAAGCATACCTTAGGAAAACCGAAGTTAACTTTAGTGGAAAAATGTATTTATTTTAATAGATCTTTATAGGATCTTTTCGGAAACTTGAACTAAATCTAAGCCTGAACCAATCCATATTTGAATTAAAAAATAATTTTATAAAAATATGACTTTTTTAGAGCATTCCAAGTACGTTTCGCTTTTGACTACTCTACGTAGCGATCTCTTTTATTATCATACTTATTTGTATGTATATATATATATATATATACATTTATATATGTGGCCACGTATTTGCTTGCGCTGCTGCGTTGGTTCTTGCACATGAATTTAATGCAGCGCATAACAAATTTTCACAGCACATTTTCATGGTCTGCAGGGCTTATGGCCTAACTGGCTAAATGGGAGGCTGACAAATTGTCAGCATACAGATGCCCAACCCCTTTGTTGTTGGTGGGGCTGTGACTGTATATGTGTGTGTGTGTGTGAGCTGTAAATAAATACAACATTGTGCAATATGCGCGCGACACGCGTTTATTTGTATTGTATTTATATTTCATGCTGTGCTGGTTCTGTCGAGGGGGGCTGACTGTAAGGGGGGTGTCACATTGCCAAGGGTGTGGCGGAAATCGCAAAAATATTTTGTGCACGCCACGGAAATGAGAAAAATTCGCGTATATATTGTATTTTTTTTTAATTTTTTTTGGTGTGTGACCAAATGGAGGCTGCTTTGCAAATTTTATAGCCGAATATTATTTATAAATATTTTGGCAGCAACTGTGACTGCGATTGCGAATGCGACTGTGTCTGGCCTTTTAACTAATTTCTCGGCTGGCAGTTAACATTTTGTAATTCGTTTATGCAATATTCAGGCGCATTTACGCATTACATTTTATGCGCTTTGTCTGCTTATTTACGAGTTTAACGCGGCGTATGCGTAATATAAACAGCGTTTAAGCCAGTGTATTCGCATTGGTATATTGGTATTGGTATTGCCATTGGTATTTGCATTGGTATTGGCATTGGTTCTGCGTGCTCGCATATGTGTGTGTGTGTGTGGCAATTTCAAAGGATTAGGCGCCTGAGTGCGCCAGGACATGACAGCAATGACGACGCCTGCCCCACAGTTCGCAGACTCTCTCGATCCCCCCTCGCATTGACTTTGCATACAAATTAAAGTTTTCAAACGCTCGCTGGTTGGTTTATGTAATTGAATTAAGCGCACGATACGCTAGCCAAATGGTAACTGCATTTCACTGGGCGTGTCTGTCTGCGGCCTTGTGTGTGTGTTTTTGTTTGTGTGCTTTTCTGTTGTATACATGCATTAAGTTCAATGGAACCAAATTCTTTGATCTTTTGGACGTACACTGTGCCCTGCTTAAAGTTCTTTTAGCTGGTATTTAATGTCATCTGTTTCGAATTTATTTTCTGGTACAAGTTTTAAAGCGCCATCAAAATTAGTTTCAAGTTTATATTGTTTTTTGTTTTTATCATCATCTAATAAATATCTCTCTTAGCTCTTATATATACATTTTTCGTTCAAACTCCCAAAGAAAGTTATTTAGTTTTTTTAAGATCTTAGTCAAATTTCTCAAGCGAATGATTTTAAATTTTTTGGAATATTTATTTATCGCTGAGTAAAAAGATATTATATAATATATAAAATCGCATATCTTTTTAAATATCTTTTTGTAGTCCAATGGCTAGTCGCTATACATATATATATATAGTTTTTTTTTTTAGTTATTGTATTTGTATGACAAAAATCTATTAGATTGCTTGGGGTTTTGACCTAAGCGAGGGTAACGTGCATTGAACTGGTCGCGTGTCAGGTTGCGTTCAGTCGCCTCTGCAGTGTTGCAAGCGTGCCCGGACGCCACCCTACCGCGGCCCCTCTTCCGGTTCCAATCATATACTCCTAGCAACCCCTACCTAACGAGCGACCTACTCTCTAGGGTGCCATAGCGATTGATTGGCTCTGGGGCGGCGCGATGCGACACATTTGTCCTTTTGTTTATTGGCCATGTGGCAAGTGTGTGTGCGTGTGTGTGTGTGTGTGTGTGTGTGTGTGTTGAAGCGATTCATTGTATTTAGTGAAGAGCAACGGCAGCAATGTTCGTCATCTTAGGGTGTGGGGTGGGGCTTGGCAGATGCATTAATCGGATTTTGGGGTCCATTGTTGCCACTGCTGCTGAGCGCTGTGCACTTTAAGTTGCAGTTGCATAATGCCATTGTTTGTTGCATATTTACTTTTTGACGGTTTTCTGTCTCACTGCTGAAAAAGTTGTGCCTTTTGTACTGCCAGCATTCGAGCCAATCTGGCAATCTGGCAATCCAGCCAGACCGGCACGTATGCCGTTTATGTCGTTAGCTCTACGGGGGGATTTTCCGAAATCTATTCTATTCAGGTCGATTCCTACGTTCGATTTGTGTGCACAGCATTTGTGTGTGTGTATGTATGTGTAAGGGAAAAGTTGGCTGATGTAACTAAGTAATATTGGCAGTTGCATTTGGGTTATTGTCTTCAATGGGTGTGTGTATGTGTGTGTGTGTGTTTGGTGTGTGCTCAGCTTGAGGAAAGTGCTGTTGAGCTCGGCAATCTGGCAGCCATTGAGCAGTAACCACTCGTACGAGCTGCCGCTGCCTGTAACTTTGCCGCATGATAAGCCTGGCCAATGAAGTTTGTCTGTCCCACTGTCTCTCCGTCCTTTTGTCTTTCTGGTCGGAGTCAATTGGCCGGCAATTGAGTAGAGCAAAACACGTTAAGTAGAGAAACAGAAATCGCATTAAAATGAGCCACATTTACATTTTACCCAAGCGCTGCGACACAAGTTCACATTCCAATATAAAATATAATGTGCATCACAGGAAATTGACCATGGTAGAGGATTAATATGGTGGCATTTAAGCTGTTGACCACTTTTGATTATGCAGGTAAATATGCTATTGTTAGGTGCTCAGTTTCAGTTTGATTTGACTAAGCTTCATAAATAACCGACCGAGATAAATATAATAGAATTCGAACGTACTTTGTCATTAGCTTCTAGAAAGAGCTGTTGTCTTCTCTTGAATAGAAATTTACTGGCTTTATTGAATTTCAATCTACATTTTAAAATATTTTCTTTTTAAAAGATATTTTGTTTCATTTGCCAGGCACAGAAATATAAAATATTAAGCTAATTAGTGATAGGGTACTGATTAGCTTATATAATTGATTTATTATTGGCTATTCCAAATTAAATATCGTCTGATCAATATTTCCTTAGCAGCAGAATATAGATTGATTATGTTGAAGTGAATCATTATCATTGAAAAATATATTGTACATTCAATAATTTAGTAAACTCTTATATAATTCCTAATATATGGCTAAAATTAATTAAAGTATTTTCCTTTATTAAAGTTTACATTGGTTTTATAGTGATTAGTACTTAACTTCTCATTGCATATTTATAAAGTTTCACTTGGATATTGCAAGCTTCAATAAAATCTCATTGAGCAGCACTTGGGCATTAAACAGTTTGCTGTACACCTGCACTGACCGACCATCAACCGTTCGCCATTCCCCTCCCCGTTCCCTGTTACATTTACACTTGTGTGTATTTTCTTTTTGCTACCCTGCAGCATTATTCGGAGTGTTCAACGTTTCGGTGGAACCTCAACAAAATGTTCAAACTGATTTTCGTACGATTTGCTCGGCGGCTTGTAGATAGTTTTTTCTGTATTTTTATACTCGTTCACAAAGTGAAAAGAGTATTTCGGTTTGTCAATCTTGCTGTCTGTCCATTAACTACAATATCTAATTTAATATACCCACGCCAGATAATTGATTAAGATTTTCTTGAGATAAAAATTGACAAAATCTTTCACATGCAAAGGTCTCGGATCCATAGCTCCCATACTTCAAACGTCCATAACTTTGTCAAAACTGAACCGATTTTCACGTTTGATGGCATTTTTTCCATGATTTGTCCTATAAATTGATTCTACATTTAAAACTTTTGCATTTTTTAAAATAAATTTTTTTTGAATTTTTTGGTACAAAATCACAAGGGTCCCCCCTTAGTTATTTTCGAAAATTTTTTTTTTCAAAATTTAAATATGCGAATTTTTGATTTTAATCGATTGTAACTGTCAAAATTAGTATAAAAAATAACATTAGAAGTGATTCTGAGGGGGTCAAATTTTTGGTCAAAAATCATGCCAAAATTGACAAAAATTTTGACATGTAAAGGTCCCGGATCCATGGCTCCCATACTTCAAACTCCCATAACTTTGTCAAAACTGAACCGATTTTCACGTTTGATGGCATTTTTTCCATGATTTGTCCTATAAATTGATTCTACATTTAAAACTTTTGCATTTTTTAAAATAAATTTTTTTTGAATTTTTTGGTACAAAATCACAAGGGTCCCCCCTTAGTTATTTTCGAAAAATTTTTTTTTCCAAAATTTAGAAATGCGAATTTTTGATTTTAATCGATTGTAATTGTTAAAATTAGTATAAAAAATAACATTAGAAGTGATTCTGAGGGGTCAAATTTTTGGTCAAAAATCATGCCAAAATTGACAAAAATTTTGACATGTAAAGGTCCCGGATCCGTGGCTCCCATACTTCAAACTCCCATAACTTTGTCAAAACTGAACCGATTTTCACGTTTGATGGCATTTTTTCCATGATTTGTCCTATAAATTGATTCTACATTTAAAACTTTTGCATTTTTTAAAAAAAAATTTTTTTTTAATTTTTTGGTACAAAATCACAAGGGTCCCCCCTTAGTTATTTTCGAAAAAATTTTTTTTTCAAAATTTAGAAATGCGAATTTTTGATTTTAATCGATTGTAATTGTCAAAATTAGTATAAAAAATAACATTAGAAGTGATTCTGAGGGGGTCAAATTTTTGGTCAAAAATCATGCCAAAATTGACAAAAATTTTGACATGTAAAGGTCCCGGATCCATGGCTCCCTTACTTCAAACTCCCATAACTTTGTCAAAACTGAACCGATTTTCACGTTTGATGGCATTTTTTCCATGATTTGTCCTATAAATTGATTCTACATTTAAAACTTTTGCATTTTTTAAAATAAATTTTTTTTGAATTTTTTGGTACAAAATCACAAGGGTCCCCCCTTAGTTATTTTCGAAAAATTTTTTTTTCCAAAATTTAGAAATGCGAATTTTTGATTTTAATCGATTGTAATTGTTAAAATTAGTATAAAAAATAACATTAGAAGTGATTCTGAGGGGGTCAAATTTTTGGTCAAAAATCATGCCAAAATTGACAAAAATTTTGACATGTAAAGGTCCCGGATCCATGGCTCCCTTACTTCAAACTCCCATAACTTTGTCAAAACTGAACCGATTTTCACGTTTGATGGCATTTTCGCCATGATTTATCCTATAAATTGATTCTACATTTAAAATTTATGCATTTTTCAAAAAAATATTTTTTGAAGTTTTCGGTCTAATTTTCAATGCATTCTCAGTATATGCCCTTACTGATATTAAAAATTATGTATTTTGGAGTATTGAGCTATTGGTTACACCCGATTGCAACGTTCTTAGTTCATTTTTTTCTGTGGGGTAGTTGGCAACATTTATGGCCAAAAAGTTGCTTTTGGTTCGGTTAGTTGCATTTTGCACTGTTAGTACCGTTGCCGTTTTACCGGAATATGCTCAACATTTTCATTGTGCGTTTCGTGGCCATGTCCAGAGCCATTTGGTCCATTGGCTGCATTGGCGGGGCACGTGCGTGCCGGGACAGCCTTTGGCCATTATTACACCTCGATGGTGGGTGGGGCATGTTGCATGGCTTTGGGGCACGTATAAAGTTGGTTGCGGCTGGTTTGGTAGCTGGTATAAAGTGCATTTTGTTGCCACTTTTGCCGGCGCTTGGCTTATTTCGTTTGATTTTATGCGGTTACGTGAATTCATTGGCCAACTCAGCGAGCGAAAAAAAGAGACAGAACAGTGAACAAGGGAGACAGAGAAAGACGCCTCGTATGTGGGAGAGCAAGCGGGACAGCCTTTTCAGCGTAAGCGATTTTTTATGTACGCTTGTGGTTTTAATTTCAATCATTTTGCCGGCCAGTTGGTTGCCGATGTTCGAGCGGGGGCGGGAGTGGCCCGAAAGGCCAAAGGACAAAGGACGCGCGGACGCCTAAAATCAACGTTAATAAATATGCAAATGCGTTTGGCGTTGCGCCCTCGCATATTTCGCACAAAATGCGATTAGTGTTGCATAGTTTCAGGGCGCTTAATTTGAGCATATGCTGCGGTAACAACATCTACACCTATGCACACCCACACACACACACACACGCACACACATGGCTAATTGCTATATCATTAGAAGTAAGCTGTGTCTATGTGCGTTTCGGCTTTAATGCTTTAATGGCCACTTGAGCCACAAAAGTTGCGGCTTGTTTGGCACTTTTTCTATATTACCTGTGCCACATTAGCTATCCTCACTGTCCACACCCCCTACTCCGCGCGCCCTTCGTGACCAGTATGTTGCCTACATATGCCGCAAATTAGTTATAATTAAGTTTAGCACACGTTGCCAGGCAGCAGCAACTCCTGCATAACACTTAAGGAGCTACAGTTACACAGTCACAGCTGGACGAGGAGCTACGTGCTCGGTTAGCAAGTGGCTGAACTTATACCCTACTAAATGTAGACAGGGTATACGGCTGTGAATAGCTTAAACACTAATTTAATCAACTTAAGTTTTTTATATATAATGAGAAATAATAATAAAATAAAATAAAAAATAAAATAAAGAAATATTATTAATAAATTTTTGAATTATAGTTTTCTATGTGATACTTAAAGGTACCCATGATCTAGTTGATGTCTATATTTCTGATTCGTTTTTTTTTATATTCAAGCAACTTTACAAATTACCTCATGCATTTTTCTCAAATTTAATTAAATTAATTTTCAACATTTTACAGGGCATTCTAGCAGTCGCCATCATAAAGTTTTGTTCATGTTTAATAAGCGTTTGCCATCTATCCACACTTTGCAGTTGCTTAGTCGACACATTAAATGTAATTAGCTGCGCTAAGGTTGGCACAAAACTAAGGCTGAGACGGCACTCGGTCTATGACTCGCTTTTCGTCTAATTAGTTATCTAAAGTTTGTTGGCGACATTAATGGCGTCGGCGTTGGCGGCGTTGGTGTTGTTGTTAGCCCCAGTGGTAGTGGCAATACTGGCAACAAATTGTATAGCATACTTTTCTGCATTAGCATTAGCCAGGATGCTGGCCGTGCGAAAGTTTTCAACACAAATCATTCGCAACAGCAACAGCAGCAGCAGCAAGAAAATAAAAAAAATTAAGGAATGAAACAAGCAACAAGAAGAAATTGTTGTTGTTTTTTCAATTTTTCTTGGTATTGTTTCTTCAGTTTTTGCGCCGTAAATCACTCAAAACATAATGCGCTGTATTTAAAATATGCGCACAAATGTTCCATGCAGAGCGAAAATTGCAGGAAATGTTTTTACTTGGCTTTTTCCTATTTCTTCCACTTTTTTATTAGTTGGCTTTTTTTATTTTTCTTTGCAGACAAACTTATTGAGCTGCTTGTTCTGTGGAGGACACACATAGATATATGATATGTTTGCTGCCATAACTGCATTTATTTTTAAGAAGCCTTTCTGAAAAAGTTATAAGAAAAGTACGTAAAGTATATATACATATATACGTGGTATACCAGCAGGAGATATAACTGCGCATATGGCAATTATTAAACACAATATTTGTCCTTGTCATTTCGTGGAAATGAAAAGAGTGTAGAAAAACGTCTTTATCGACCAACTTTTCTGAGTTGCTTTAAGATTTGTTTTAAAAAATTTTATTTCCGAACAAAATTGCCAATTCAGTTTAAGTGTGAGTAAAAAAGGTTTAGCACATATTGAACAGAATCTACTGGAAATATATAGTGGATATAAAATCGGTTTATGTACAAGAGTTCATAGTTTGAAATTGAGTGAACGAAATCGACTTTATACAGTAAAAGTATTTTTAAGATTATACTCTTTTTTACTATTTATCCTAATAAATATCCTAAAATTTATTAATTCAATTTCTTAAGCAGCTCTTTATATTATTTTTCCATTTTTAGTTCATCAAGAGAGCATTAATTCACAGTTGCCCCCAATAGCCGAAAAGTAAACTTTGTTCGATAATCTGCACAGAAAACCATTATAGTCCCATATCATATCATGTCCAATCATGCGGCTTTTTGCCTGGTATTTATTCTTCTGTTGGCCTGTGGCCAGCACAATTTGCATGTTATATATACATAAATACCTATATATATATTTTAACAGATTTTCATTTACTTTACTTTTTCCTTTGCCTTTGTTAAGCCACCCTCAAAAAAAAAAAGAAATTTGTGTATGCAAATAAAGAGTGGCGGGATTGGGGGCGTGGCTGGCCGTGGGGTCGAAATTTGTGCCAATTTCGAACGGAGACAAAGTCAACGCATTTTAAATTGCTATGTTTTTTCGAATAAATGGAAAATCATAATAAATAAATATAAATTTATATTGCACAATAAGCTGGTGTTTCTTCTTCTTTTATTTATCATATAGTATACATTGTTGTTGTAACTGTTGTTGTTGTTGTTATGCTGTGTTGTCAACAAGCTTTTATGAGGGAGCCAACATTTTCAATTTATTTTCAATGTTTCTCGAAAAATAAAAAAAAATGAAAGAAAAAGAAAGCAAACGTAAATTGAACATTTTAGCGCGCTTTTAAGCAATGTCGCTCTGAGCACCCGCACACACAATAACACACGCACACACACACCTGTCCAACAACAACAACAAAAACAACAACAAAGCCAAGTGAAAAAACATTGCACTTAGAACTTCCGCACGATAAAATTAAATGACGGCTGCCTTTGTGAGGGGTGGGGCGAGTATAGGAACTGTGCACAACAATATATATCAAAGTAGAGCGTTGCGGGGTTGGACTTGCAACAACATTAAACAACAGCAGCCACGAGAACTCGAACTCAGACTACAAAACAAACGAGAGGTGGAAATCACTTATGCTGCCATTTTGACGTTGGCTGCTGTTTGTTTGAAGTGGCGCTAAAATTATGTTAACGTAACAAGGTGAAAGCACAAAATGAAAAATCACTTAAACAATTTGATTTTTGATTTGTCTCGGCCAAACAGGCAGCCACCCGGCCACACCAGAGGGCGCAGGACCCACAGCAAAAAAAAAGAAAACACCACCACTTGGAATAAAAAAATAAAATAAAATTATGCAAAAAACGACCGTTTATGCTGACGATAAGCGAATACTCTAGCTGTTCTGGCAAGTATATATATTTGTTTAATATAGTGAGGGAAGTTAAAGATTGGACAAGAGTATTATCCAATTGATTTTGTCCTGATACAAATATATAGAAATTCACATCTTGTGTTAGAAACCAATCAGAAATACCATCCTTTAATTTTCTATTTATATATAAATATTTGAATAAATATGTCTCTTTCAGCAGTTGCAAATGCAATGACAGAATTAGCATACCCTTGAAAAAGGTAGCACAAAAAACCGGTCTTTAAGGATTTATAGAGTTGCGTTTGCGTTTGCTCAACAGCTCATAAATACGCATAAATATGAAACCACTTGATTTTGGCCTAACTGAAATTATGGGCATAACAAATCTTGTGCCAGTTACAGTCAACATCACGTAGCAACATCGCTCGTGCAGGGACTGCGACTAGGAATAAGACTGCGGGAAGACAGGGTGGAGGCAGGGGAAGGGGATGGTACTACACCGCACAGCACATAGCGTAGACTTTTATTGATAAGGGCATAATTTATTTGAACAATCGACAAAACGCTATTGTCAATAAAGCCAGATAAATATCAGGCATTGTAGCTGTTTTTATATATACACACACATATATATATATTTTTATATACTGTTGGAGCTTGCGTGACAATGCGTTGAATGCGTGGCCAAAAAACAGGGCGAAAGTTAGAGCTATAAATAGGGGCGACAGCTATGGAGTTTTATGGTTTATGACTAGGTAGAGTATGCGCTGGCTAAACTGCACCTTAGTTACATAAACAATCTGATAATATTTTAATGGGAGCTATTGGCTAATTTAACCTCAAACTATGTTGATCACACGGTTGAAATGAGTTTTAGCAAAGATGAAAAATTAACAGTATTTTCCAAATATGTTCGTTTCTTAAAGATTTTGTTTTAGGAATCGATTTAGGATTTATTAGTGCATAAAGTGTCTTTTATGTGTTATTTTTAAAATTAAATATGTTTTTTGATTGATTTTATTGGGATTTGAATTTTTAGAATAAGAAAAATAATTTGTTGTTTTAAAATTTTTTCAAAAACTTTTCAAAGATTTTCATTTTGAGAATATAGATGTACATCCATAATTTCTGTTAATCTTGAAACAATATTTACTGTATTTTTGTTGAATTAAACGGTTTATTGCCCATAACTGTAACGGAATAATGCGGGTCGTGTAATAAAGTCAATATTTAATTGAAACGTAGCGCAATTTGTGTGTGTTATGTATTTACTGTATGCTTGTATGTGTGCAAATGTGTGTATACATAAAGGTCAGTTTAATGAACAAATTGGTTAATTACATTGAAGCAAATGGCAAATGAAAAATGTATTGCATACACACAGGCGCATGGCAAATAAATTATTGATAAATATTGAAAGGCCTCGAACGAGAGATGATTGAGACGGAAACGGGGGGAGGAGAGCTCAAAAGGTTGACAGCTCGCATAACTTTAGCATATGATGTTGATAAACGGAATGATTTATGCGGGGTGGCTCGGCAGATGGGCAGAGGTGAAAACAGTGTGTACACACTCATGAAATAGTATGGGTTAAACGTGTATTCGATGCGAGCTAACGTTTAGGCCCTGTGCCATGTGCCACGTCGCACTATTTTGCAGTTTTTAAGGACTGGCAGCAGATGCTGCCGCAACCCATCTTCAGACCCTCTTCATAGCTGTCGCCTCGGCTCACTTGGCAGGCAAACATTATCGCCTACGTGCACAGTAAGCATAAGTGGCAAAGGACGTTGCCGTCTTTTGACGCCTTCAACCAGGCTAAATGGCATCATGTGTAGGCGAGCGTGTGTTTGCCTGTTCGTGTTCGCCTTGTGTGGCGTGTGGCAAATGTCAATTTGTTAAGTATTTACACGTTGCACTGATAATTTTATTTGATTTTCATTTGATGCTACAAATTAGTTGTTGATTGCTTTCAGAATTTTTAAAGAGCTTCTATTTCTCAAAAAAATTCAAATACTATTATTGCCGATTTATTAAACATTTTATCGCTGAAATCTTTTCGGGCGTAGAGGGGATCGGTGGGGGGCGAGCACTTTAATTACATTTGAAAGCAACACTTGAAACTTTGTCCGCAAAGCGCGACAAAACTTACCGCAAAAGCACAAAAATAAATGTCGAAGAAATTAGCGGGGCGGGCAGGCGGGGGGATTTTTGCTGTTTTAAGGGCGCTCGCAAAACAAAATGGCGGAAATGGCAAGTGGCAGACGGCAATGGGGTAGTTGTCACAAAGTGTCGCCTGGCCATAATGACAGCATGTTATAAAGTTTTGCAGCAGCAGCTTCCATCAGATGAAAAGTTAAAAAACCGGCTGCATTAAACTGGGCGCCGGAAGTTGCTGCCACGCCCCATGTCACCCGCCCCATGTTAAAAGCTAAGACATCAGCCATCAATGGATACATACCTGCAAACAGAAGAAGAAGAAAAAGAGAAAGTGAGTAAAGAGCATTGAAAGAGATGTATAAAAATTAATAAGGGCTTGGCAAAAATCAGTCAAATGTCAACCAGGGCAAACGGGGCTCATAAAATGAAAGAAAAAACCACTTGCGCAATTTACTTTGTTAATTGGCAGCGTTTAAAGGCCGCTCCCCAAAAAAGCCCCGGCCACAGAGCAGGGCCCAGAACCAGCTAGCCAAACACTCTACCTTATGCCGTATTCTACTTGTGCTTTTATAGTGTATTTATAGAGGCCAGACAACGCCGGACTGCGCCAATTGGAAAAACAAAATACACAAAATGTAATTTGGAAAGTTTGTTGTGTTAACACATATAGTAACAAGCACACACACACACGCACACATTGTATACACACACAGAACACACTTGGCCGTCTGGTCACTTTTTTTAATATACCCCGTAAATATAAGCTGATAAAAGAGATTGCCAAATATGAAATTAGGCAGTAAAATATAGATATCGTTTTAAAAAATACAGAACGGACCATATTTATCACATATATCAATATGCATTTTAAATATGAATAATTTATCCAAAATCAAATACTCTTGTTATTTCAAAACTTTCATAGGACTTGTGAAGTAAAAGCAAATAATATAAAAGTTATGAAGTATAATTTAAATTAGCTAAAATCATTTAGGTGTATCGGGGCTGAATAGTTTGGATCTGGGTTCGACCCTCAAGCTAGTAAATTGCTATAGTTTTTGTCTTAGCCGAAGATTTTGTATTATGGTTAATAATAATTATAATGTCTGCCTTAACAGTATTTACAAAGAAGAAAAATTTTCTTTAGTTGCATTTAAGAAAAGGCAGTTTTTGGTAAATGATTTGTATTAGAAGATCATATGTTTACTGGTAATTATATTCTATCAATAAAGGCTCACTTTATTAAGTTTTATATTAGAGAAAATCTGAAATTTGGGAAATTAATGCAAATCAATTGATAAACACAAAAGTTCTTTTGCAAAAATATATTATTATTTTCGAAGAATACAAATGAGATAAGATGCGTGCTAATTACAGGTGATCTTGCCGTTGGGCACACCCAACATCGCAAACTCTCACTCACTTTTATACATGTTGTCCCTGGCCCATCGGTCAAAGTGTGCGTGTTCTACAACTAGCGTCAACATTGCGGCAACACACACAAAAAAAATTAACAGCAAGTAAGCAACAAAAAAAGAGAAAAAAAAATGACGAAGAAAAAACAATAAACTGCGACACAGCGACAGCAAACAAACATTAAAAATGCACAACACCCTGGCCAGACCGGATTGTGTGGCCCTGGGGTCAAACAACGTGCAGGACACTGTACTACACCGGGGGTATTGGCTGACTTGTGGAACTGGAACAGGGCGGTTTGCGTGTCTAACATTGCGACTGCCTTAGGCCATATCGACCCAGACGAGCGTCAGTTAGCGGCAATCATGATAAGCGCATATACCCGGCGAGTCGAGAGATGTTTCGGTTCAAGAGTTCAACTGTAACCAAGTGCAGACTTTTTTTTGGATGCATGCAAAGTTCATATATGAAAAACATTGTCACTTGTTTCGGAAATTGAAAATTTCCAAATTGAAAGTTTGTCTCAGCAAAGTTTTCTGTAAAATACACCAATAAATTTCGCACATGCATACATTTCGTTTGCAGTTGTTTACAACGAAATAATATGGCAACTCGAGATTTCCCAGATTTTCTTAGCCGATTTTCATTTTGGATTCTGGCTCAGAGTTCGTTAGCTATGCTTCGTTAAATGTTCCGACCACAATGCAGTTTGTTTAGCTAAATGCGTGGCTAAGTTTGCTCCAGAGAGAGTGCAAGAGAGTAAAGTTGAAGGCCGCTGGGATTCTGTGGGACAGCTAAGCGAGCAACAGGTTCAAAGCAAAGAGAAAACAATACAAAATACCGAAAAATATCATACATTATTTCTTATGAATGAAAGAGGATCATACAAAAATTAAGAGAATACATTACATTCTATTAAATGCTTTTAAGTAAAAGGTTGAGAATTTCTTGAAAGAGGAAAAATTGAATTATAACACGAATATTCTAAAGCGCCAAAATTTAACAAGAATGCAACAGCGTAAAGTTTGAAAAGGCCCACAATGAATAACAATAATGAAATATAATTAAAATTTACCTTACGGATTGCTAAAAGCTTACAGGAGCGCAAGAGAGTAAAGTGAGTTTCATAATTCACTTTACGAAACTACAGTTGGAAAGTTATATTGAACTTCACTTCAAACGTGAATCTAAAATGCAATTTGTATTGCTTAAAGCTTTGTCGTATTCATAACAAAAGAAGGATTAAAAGGATAACATTATATACGTACAACAATATATTGATATAAATGGATATATATATATATATATATATATATATATATATATATTTGTCTTTTGTCATTTCTTAGCTGCGCTTTTACTATTAAATTATCTGTGCATCTTTTCTGCACATTTTCATTCTACTTTTTGTTTGTGGGTGTGCGAATTTTTGTTTTGGGGCGAAATCTGCGCTGTCAGACAATTGGCTTAGCTCGAAACGACGTCAAGTGATGCAGCTAGAGACATAGATACACATACATATATATACATAGATATAGATACAATTAGAAATGCCAGATAAGGGCCAACTGCATGGAATATTGTTATTTTAATTGCCAGCTCGGACCCTCGACTCGACTTGAAGCTCAACAATGGGCGACATTTGTAGCTGGGCGAAAATAAAATTAATTTAAAAGTTTTTAAACAAGTTTTCCATTAGATGGAAAAGCTGACAACTTGCGCAGCAATAGTTAGAAACATTAAAAGTTCTGCGTGGCCTTTCATATTTCTGGCTGTATATATTCCGGGCTTTATATATATTTTTTTTGGCTATAAATATTTCTGGCATAGTGGCTCTCTCGAGAAAAAAAAGCGCTGGCTTTCGGTTCGTTCGGCTCTTTAATTAAGATTATTGAATTTTAAATGTCGCCAAAGTGCGAGAAGATGTGATTTGTTTGTCTTGTTGTTGTTGTTGTTGTTGTTGCTGTTGAGGGCGTGGCAGGAACTCACCTGGCCAACACATAATTGTTTAAAAGCTTTGCGCTGCTTCCGCTATTTTTTTTTTTGGCATGAATAATAAATAAATAAATAGGCTGCGTTGAAATTTTCTGGTTTTTTTTGGCGTTGCGTAATGAAATTGCACCTGCCGTTGAAATTAATGGCTACGGACGTTGTTTTTGTTGTTCTTACGCGTAGTTGTTGTTGCCTAAGGCGAAGAGCATAAAAATGTTTGCACTATAAACAAAATTATTTCAACTATGAGTGGAGCCACGCCGTATTTTTAAGCTAGAAAAACTCAGCACTGAAAACAGTAGCTGCAAAATTCCCTAATAAAATTTCCATTTAACTCACAAAAAAAAAAAGGTGGAGGTGGGGGACTTTTAAAAACTGTATAATTAAATAAAAATGAAATAAAATGACAGCACAATTTTCGTTAAATTTTAGTTATGGATAAGGAAAACTAATTTTTGTTTATATTTTAAGTAATTATCAAAATTTTAAATTGCTTTTTATAATAGATTCAGCACTTTTTTGACTAATTTAATTTTATTATAAATTGTATAACATGAATAAAAAGTTAATTTGATTTGATTAATAAAGTTTATCACTGTAGCCGGAAGAGATGTTTTATTTATTGAATTAAATATATAAAAATAGGAATCGAAAAATTCTGTAGATACATGATCTTTATAAAAACAAACCTTTCAATATAAAGTTTGTTTTAAGATTCCACCCCCTTCAATTTAATTCCAATTTATGGCTGAAACTCTCGACCTGCGAAATGGAAGCTTAGGCCTTTACGAGTGCTTCTCATCCTCAGTTCTCAGCAGTTCAGCTTCAACTTAACTTTATTGTTTATTTATGTATTACTTATTTTTCTGCATTTTGTTGCTGTTACTGTTACTGTTGTTGTTGTTGTTGTTGTCAAATATTTCTGGCAACGTAAATTGTTAAGCCGCCTTGACGCGCCGTCACTTAACTTCATTATGGCTTCGATGCTGAGAAATGATGGCAATACAAAATGTGAAAGAGAGAGAGGGAAAGGGGGATGTTGCGCTAAGGCTAAGCTTTATGGCGTGCGTAATGCCAAGACATTGGCCAATACCGATGCAAAAAGGGCCAAAATGAGCGCACGTTAACGCAGAACGTGCTAAAATTTAATGCTTTAGGTTCAGTTTGAAAGACTCGTAATGTAAGCGAGCGCAAAATGAATGATAAACGAGCACACGTCAAATTGTAGCCAGCACGAGGAGGGAGGTGAGAGTCGAGGCAGAGTAGTAGCAGTAGTAGTCGCCATCACTGTAGCCGGAACAGCTGCCAGAGCAGACGCTTGGTCTGGTTATATAAATGGTGCATGAAAAAGCCAAAACAACAAAACGACGTGAGTTGCACGTTTAACACTGGCGGCAGAGCGGGGGCCCAGTGATAGGGGAGGTGGGGAGTTGAGTTGGTGTAATGACAGGCTCTGTGTGTGTATGTGTTCTGTCCTGCCCTGCCCTGCCCTGGCCCGTCTTCCCGCCCTTGCTGTCTGTGTGTCTTTGTTTACGTTTGGCAAACATTCTGTGAGCTTTTTTTTAGGTGGGCGGGCAGGTGTTGCCAGCTTTTGTTAGCTACCATCCCCACTGTGTAAGTTTTTTATCAAAGGTTTTTGTTGTTGCTCAAAATTAGAATTATTGAAATTTACTTAACGCAACGCTGGGCTTAACATTCGAGTCAGCTGTTTTTATAGCTTTTATGCATGAATAATTAATCCACAGCATTAGCTGCCCGTGTGTGTGTGTGTGTGTGTGTGTGTGTGTGTGTGTGTGTGTGTGTGTGTGTGTGTGTGGCAAGCTATGAGCGAGTTCTGAGGGCAACTCTAAAAACCGAACATGGAGGAGGCCAACTGTCAGGCGGCCAAAACGTCATCATTCTTTAGAGCCTCCCTCTTGCCAACTGCCAGCCCGCTGCAGATTGCTGACTGTTGACAGCTGCCTGCCAGCTCGGAGTTTGGGGCTTAGCTGGGCAAACTTTTTCGACTGTCTACGCGTTTACTCTCTTTTTATAGTATTTTTCAGTACTTGGTTTTGCTTCTTTTTTTTTGGAATATTTTTTGCTGTTGTCTCTTCACGCGGCATATGTTTGCATAAATGCATGGCAGCAGCATCAAAATGAAAGATAAATTTCGCAAACACGCACAAAACAGACGCCAACACAGAAACACATGGAAATACGAACAGAACAACGGGGCAACTGATAGAAAAAGCAAGCACAGAGCCAATGTTGCAGATTCAAAACAACAACAACAACAACGACGACAAAAATAGCTACAGAACAAGGCAAATATGATTTTTGTTGCATATTGTGACTTTAGTCAGATTGATGACAGTTTTGAAGTTAACGTTGCTGTGTTGAAATATGCAGAGGTAAACAAAAATAAAACTATTGAATTTGATTGAAATATGGAGCTTGAGTTTAAGCATGGTTAAGCTGTGTTTTAGCTGATCAAGTCTTTTGACTCTAGTTTACTAAAGCTGTTGCATTTCTAATATCGCGCTACCCTGTTTCTTCCCTTTTTTTGTTTACTTTTTTACTAAACATAATTGAATTTCCCTATTTGCACACAAAAAAAAGAGTAAAGAGAGATTACAAATTAATTTAGTATATATTTTTAATTAATAACCAGATGTCAATTCTAAAAATTGTTGGACACATTACACATTTTCTTCATTATTGATTCAACAAATAAAATTGGCAAAAATTACAATAATAATATGAAGAATTTCAATTTGCTCATCAATAAAAAAGCTGTTTAAAATCTGTATAATAATCTGTTTTAATTTAACAGCTTTTGTCAACATATCGCTGGTAATAATTAAAAAATACATAAACATTAAAACAACTTGATAGCTAATTAAGGATATAAAAACAGAACAACATTAAAAAGCCATTTATAATAAAAATGATGTATGCAAATCAATGAATTATGCCATTAATTATTACAAAAAAAAACACACAGAATTGGAAATTACCTTATATCAGCATCTATCACAATTAAAAACAACAATAACATAAAAGAGAGACATGCAGATGCTTTTAGCTGAAAAGCAGTTGCCAAAAATTGTTGAACATAGGCATATATATACATATATCCCCCCGTTTTTCATCTCGCCTTTATAAATTGGCTAGACAACAACAAATAACAATCGGAGAAAAAAATGAAGACAAAAACGTTGCTATCATTGCTGACCACTCGCTGTTTCCCGTTTCTTTCCCCCAGCAGGTGCAGGATAATTTTTCATTTGCAGCCCGACACCTTTTTCAATTTCAGCAACACAAATGTTTGAATTTGTGCCGCTTGACTGAATGTCCCGTGTGCTGAACTCTCCCCAGGTGCCACTCCCCTCGCACCCAACTATCGCAACAGCAAATGCAATAAAATTTCAATATGCAACTCGAGGGATGGCGGCAAGGGGCAGCAGCATTGGGCGCTGCGTACAGGTAAATGGTTTTCGGGATGTCTTTTGCAACGTGTGACAGCTAAATGAAAACATGGCCAATTTTTGAAAGCCTTGCCAAGTTTTCATCAACTTGTTTATACACTTGCCTGCAGCAGCAGGGTATGATAATGTTGCACTGAATTATGCAAGGCGCGAAAGGAGATAAAAATAATATATATATAAGAACAGCGTGAAGCGCAGCACAATATAATATATTATATTAGGCATTTAATTTATTGACCAAATATATTTCTATTTCTTGTTTGCAAGTTTGGAATTGATGGGTAAAAGCAGCATCACAAAATGAAACTAAAGATAATTAAAATCAATAACATACCAACTAAATCTTGTATATAGATTAAAATATATTTTCATTTGACAAATATTGTATACTTATACAAATACATCAAATACTTATAAATATATTGCACAAAATTTCCACAAGTCTGTAAGCGCAAGGGTATTTCAGCTTCGTTGCAGCTTCATGAAATTTCCACATTTCATTTTTTTTCCTCTCTGTTTCTTATGTTCTTTTTGGGATATGCCAATCACTTGTTGGCCTGGGTTTTAGCAATCAATATGAGTAACTGGCACTTGTTTGGCTTGCCACACTAGTAAAACTTGCCCCAAAGTAGCAGCTTATTCGAGGTGCAAAAGGGAGCACGAGCTGCAGCTGGGTGAGAGGAGTCGAGGAGCAAGCACAGGAGCTGAGTGGCTGCACTGCTGCTTACACATGCTCAAGTGCCCTGTGGGTGTAAGAGTGCGCAAGTGTATGCATGTGTATGTGTGTGTGTGTGTGTATTTTTAGACCTGTCTGCCTTTTTGGCACTCACTGTAAGGCAAGCAATATTGCAGTTACTTGGTACTTCTCTTCTTTTTTGGCTCAAGTTGCCCGCTTCTTGTTATTTATAACTTTTTCTTGAGCAAAAGCGGCGCGTGCAGAAATATCAATTGAACACGTTTCAACACACACACACACAGACAGATTTATATATACATACACATACATATATGTGGGTAAGCAGACAACTTTTGTACTGCAATATGAATACTTCTCTCTCCACACACACACACACACACACAGACTCCCATACACACAGAGTGCACTCAAGTGTTGATGAGGACAGCGACAACGTCGACGTCGGAAGTTGCCTCTTGGTTTAGCTGCTTTATATATCCTTATAAAATGTGTATATATGCATTTAAAGTTAGCGCGACATTCTTTCGAGTGTTCACTGTAAGTCTGGGGGAAGCCCTGATAGCTGGACTTTTGCCCATTGTTACAGTTTGTTTTTTTTTTTGTTTGCTTAATTGCAACGTTTTGTAACATAATTGCGGCTGTAGCCGCATCCGTAAGATACAAAATTTTTTCTCTTCTCAGTCTTGTCTTTTGTTTAACTCAAGTGGCGCACTAAACGCTGACACGCCCACACACACATACACAGATTGTAGATTGCGCACACAAAATAAAAAACAAAAAAAAAAAACACAGCAACAACAACTAGAAACACTTTCGAGTGCGTTTTCGACTTTTGTTACAATAGGTATATTGATTGCCTAAGCCAAACGGAAGGGGGCGAAAATATGTCTGCGCCTGCAAGTAGGCAACGCCTTTTGCACTTCCCATTTTGCCTGGCAACAAATCATAATTAGGCTGCTACGCTGCATAATTAACGCTATCAGGGCACACATAATTAGGTGTGTGCGTGTGTGTGTGTGTGTATTTATTATCAGCGCGTGGCATAACAACAAAAAAAACGCTTAGTATGCCAGTCACCGTGTGGTTCTTTACTTTATTTTTTTGTTTAACGGGCATCAATAAAAAGTGCACAGCCGTAAAAATTCAAACATCCCTAGTAGACGCTTCACACACAGACACACACACACACACACTTACACTTGAGTCACTCTTATGCAAATGACTTTGGCGCCTGCTGCGTCATTTTTGTCTGCCCCGCTCCCTTACGACGCCCCCCTCTCTCAATCTAACGCGCACGCCAAATGAAGCTAATGGTGTCAAATTCAAATCGCGTCTCATATGTTTTACTTTTGCTCCGCTAATTTTATGAGCATTTTGGGGGGCTTGGTAGCGGGGGTGGGGGAGACGACACCAAACATCATCATCGTGCAACATCATTTTTGGCGCTTGCCATTCGCTTGTCACGTGTAATTTGCAGCAACCTTTTTGACGCCTCCAGCCTGCCCCACCATCACAACGCCCAACGACCCTACACAATGTGCTAACGACCAATTTGGGGTTTCGTTCTTGGCAGTTAATTTTTTGGTTTTTCTTTTTATTCTTTGCTTGCGTTGCTTAGAAATGTGAATATTAAATTAGATTTAGGTATTTAAGAGCTTCGTCAATTTTTCTCTTCATTTTTGCGAGAATTTTCCTGTCAAAATTTATATAAATGCCAAAGTTCATTTAAACAAAATTTAACAGTTTAAAATATATATGTATGCATCATCAACTTGATTTTAATTAAAGTGTTATTTTCAGCTAATAAATTTTTGATATATTTGCATTTATGTTTATATTGAATGTTTACTTTTATTTAATAATAATTTTTAATATGTTAATATCAGTATCAAAATATGCATAACATTTTTATAATTCCTGGCATCAATTAAACCATTGTACATTTGATTGCCATGCTAACCACTCATAATTAAAATGAAATGAAAATCATGAAAACGTTTAAACGGAAACAAAAAAAACACAAAAAGTATTTAAGCTAGGCAGATTCTGCTAGTTTAACTTAAGCTATGATCTTAAAAATGCATAAAAAGTTCAATAATTCACAATAGCTCAAAATCTAAAAACGCACACTCTTCAATCTTTAAACTGTAGACACAGATACTTTGACGAGCAGTCAGTCAATCGTGCTCATATGTGTAAGTAAAGGTAACAAAAGCACAAGATATAACAGTTCAACCTAAAAATGCCGGATATTGCAGACCCTTGTAATATAATGTAGTATAAGATGACTTGATATAGTAATTTCAAAAATAATAAAATCCAAGTGAAATTGTTGCATAACAAACATATCTCGACTGGCAGAAATATTATATATAAATATATATTTTTTTGTTAATGTATAAGATACATGTATATTGAGTTTGTTCTAAATATAAAATAAAATAAAAATATAATTTCTTCAAAAACTTGTTTAATGTAATATAAAAATATAAGCTATGTTATTTAAATTATTTATTTATAAATCTGAGAAACCAGATAGAGAGACATGTTTATACCATCACGGCTCTTAATATCAAGTATAAATATATATATCTTTTTTGTATATATAGCAATGCAATACAAAACTTGTCTGATATTTAGAATGCCTATTGTAAGCGTATACAAAAATCAGACTGCACTTCAATCATTCAAGATTACATAGCTAGCACATTCAGAGACATATATCATTTTTCTACAACCCAAGCAGCACAATAACGCATCACGTTCTCAACTCTTGCTCCCTCTCTCTCTCTGTCTTTATGCCTTCTCGCAATCTCAACAACATCTTTGTTACTCAGCATTTTGGCTGAGACAAAACTTTTATGCTAGACTTTTGGGGCGAGCGTAGGGTGCAGCGGGGCTGTCTGCCTGGCCGAATGCCAGTTCGAAGTGGATTATGATTATTTCAAGCAGTTGCTGCAGTGTCTCAAATCAGCTGCGTTTTATTAGTTATGTAAAGGATGTGTGTGTGTGTGTGTGTGTGTTCGGGCATAAATTCATAATTGAGCCGAGCGCCAGGACACACAAGGATGTGCGCTTCAAGTGGGAAACATGAAGGATAAGGGACACAACGCCTGTCCCCTCTCTCGTTGCGGTTGCCAAAGTGCGCGACAGTTTTAAACAATGCTAAAGCAGCCCCAACAGCCCCCGCCCCACCCCGCCCACAAACACTTGAGTACTTAGACAGGCAGGCACTTAACAGCAGAGAGCAACACACAACAAAAAAAAAACGAAAGAAAAAACGTTACAATTGCTGACTAAAAGATGAAAATTCTACATTTTTAATGCGGCTCACCTGACGAGCCGCACGTCGAGCACTTCACAGGACACACACACACACACATACACACAGCGATTCAGGACAATGGCGTAAAAGGGTTGCCATGCGTGGGTGTTGGTTTGGTGGGTGGGGTAGGATATTTGGTCGGGTCGCTTTTGGTTAGAGGCTTGTTAATTTCAAGTGGCATGTTAACTTTCTGACATTAAGTTGGCATTTCATGTCAACTATGCTAGCGCGTATGCCAGCACACACTCAAGTGTGCATACACACACACACACACTCTCCTTCTCTCTCTCTCTATATTTGTTTTTGTTACATGTGCAGTGGGGGCAGGGGTGCGACGGGGCGGCGACAGCCTCGTGCGGAAAACGCTGTTTAGCAAAATGCCATCATTATGTTAATTATAAATGCGCCTTGGCTCAAAAGAGTTTTTTGTGCCACACAGACACGACAGACACGAAACATTTAGCACACGCATACACACACATGCACACGCACACACACAGATATAAGCACACTCTGTGTGTGTTTCGCTGCGGCTTTTACACTTCCGTTTCCGTTTGAGCTGCCGGATATGCTAAATGCAGTCGTTTTTATGCGTTTGCCTGATGACAGCAATTATCATGCAGTGATATAACTTTGCACAATAGCCAGCAAATTGCTAATCAAAAGCGCAAAGCCCCCACCCCACACCACACTTCCCCTTTAAACTCTCAACCCGGCGCCCTTCGACAGGCTAAACAGGCGATTAAATGGCTGCCAAACCATCTGTCAGTCTATACAAAAATATAACTCCAGCTCACACTTTGTATATATTTCTATACTGTCTTTTACTTCTTCTTCTTTTTCTCGCTCTCCCTCACTTTGCTTCAGTTGCGTGGCGCGTATTGAAGCTGTGTGTCACATGAGTTGACACTTTCAGTTGAACTCAATTAAGTTTATGCATAAACAACATTCGATGACAAATCGAGAGCCTCGTGTAGCTGTCTTTCTCTCTCTTTCTCTGATGGTATGTGTCTCTCCCTCTGCGTATGAAAAATATTGGAATTTAGTCTTAATGAAAATTGTATTTGATTGTTGCTATGCGTCAAATGTTGCGCTCAATTTGCTCTGCGCTGTGCGTTATTTGAAATGTGGCACAGGGCGGCGGCAACTAAGCGATTTCTTTGGATTTTGTCTGTTTAAACTCGAATCTGCTTGAAAGTATATTTTTTTTTTAATTAAATCTACTTTGCAAAAAGTCATTGTATTTTTTAAATATATTGAAATTCCAAATTACATATTAAAAATGTATTTTGAAATGATTTTTCATTTATATTTAAATTTTTTTCAAAAATCCTCTAAAACAATAAACGTTGCTTTAAGATTACTTAAGTTACTTTATAAATAATTTTCAAGTGAAAAAAATTTAATATATTTTCGTAGTCCTCGGTAGTTTTTAGTAGTACCAAAACGATATTTTGATTTTTAGATAATAAATATTAGAAAAAATATTTGTATTTGTATATATATTTGATCTCTCTAGAAATTAGTTTCATATATATTATATCAGTATATTCTGTAAAATTTACATAACAATTGCTCATACTTCATTCTTAATCCCCAAAAAGTAAAAAACTGAGAAAAGCAATAGCTATTTGTACTTGAAATAGCGCTGTGAAACTACAAATTTACTTGATAAATGAGTCAATTATGTTGCGTGTCTCCGGAGTTGCAAACAAGTCGAATAGAAAGAGAGATAAAGAAAGAGTAAACGAAAAGAGGAGAGAGAGGGGGAGAATCCTGCAATAAGAAATCAAAAATGCTAGCCACTTATTTCGTTGCCTTACGAAAACGCAAATTTACTATCAACAACAACAACAACAACAACAGCAGCAAGAAGCAAGAAGAAGAACTTTGCACTCAACCAAGTGCAAAACTTGAGGCAAGCATCTTCAATCTTCAATCTAACCATTGCCCCCCACTCCTCGATTACCCATTTAGCATTCACCATTCCCCATTCGCATTGCCATTGCCATTTTCATTTTGTTTTCCCAGCAGCTGCTTAACCACAGTGACTTTTTGGCTTGGCTCATAATCTGCGTCTGTCATCGCTTAAGAGCGAAGACACTCTCCCCAAGCCCCACCCCCTTGGGGCGACGTGCTATGGCTAGAGAAATCTCATTAAAAATGTCCTTGCGGCCTGCAGGAACAGCACTAGCAGCAGCGAGCATAAATCTGAAAATTAAAGCTAACAAATAAAATACAAAAATAAAATATAAAAAAAAGGCAAATACCAAGACATTCACGTAACACCGGTTAAGTTGGTAGCCGTTGAAAAGTTTGCCTAAGGGGCCACTCTATATTGCTTGAGGAGCAGCGGACAGGAGGAGGAGGAGGGGCGTGGGTGGAAGTAGCCGCGTCGACGACGCCTTGAGTTTATGTGCGCGCGTTCATATCGCATAAAAACCCATTTAAAAAGCAATTATTTTGCGTTGATTCAATATGGCGGCGTTTGATGGATGCCAAGGCCCAAACAGGCAGCGCGAGGGGGGTGAGCGGGGGTGTTGGATGGGGGGTTGTTTGTAGCAGCAGCAGGTAATAGCAGCTTGTAGCTTGTGGTCAACACGTAGTGCTTTGACTTTGGCCACCAATGCCACGCCCAGATGCCTGCTGACTGCTGCCTGCTGCAGCTGCCCGCTGCATTTTTATAGCCGTTGCTGTTTCAGCAGAAATCTGTGTCCGCTGTGTGTTCTGCCTATCAACACTTTGCGCCTTAATGCATGCAATGCATAAAACAGGGCTCCTTGCCCAGCTGCAGTCCGTAGCTGCGTGTCCTTTGGCGCTATCTCTCTGCACAGTTTTGCTGACAGGCAGGCGGACAGACTGGCGGCGGGGGGGCCTTTGTGCGGGACAGGCCCGGCAACAGGCAACATGCTGGCCAAACGCCAACTCGGTCAACAGTTCGATGACGTATGCAGACGACACTGGCTACACCATTGCGGCCATGTCCTGGACTGTCCGCTTTTAGCCACAGTGCCTGCAGTTTCAGCCATTTGAAATAAATATTAAAAAAAGGCACATTTTTAGCCGTTGCCGGGGCCATGCAAGAATTTTGAACGCACATTAAAATTCAAATTAAATGGCACCGCATTTTGGCTTATACTCTACACTTAGCCCGTTTTATGATGCTGACCAGAAGCGGGATGAATCGGGAGGACAGCAACTGTCTTTTAAATGGTAGTTAAATTTTGGGACATGTAGCCGCAACAACAATCAAAACGGAACTGAATTACGATTTTTAAAGAACATTAAAAAATGTAAT
The DNA here is from genome assembly GCA_035043915.1 of Drosophila paramelanica. Classification (NCBI taxonomy): domain Eukaryota; kingdom Metazoa; phylum Arthropoda; class Insecta; order Diptera; family Drosophilidae; genus Drosophila; species Drosophila paramelanica. Next base: position 5,707,115 of record JAWNMO010000674.1, on the reverse strand, counting down.
CAAAATTTTATATATTCAATATTTTTAAAGTGTATGTTATAGCAAAAACATATCACTTATTTCAAAGTTATTTTTTATGCAAATCAACTTATGCAAGAAAATTACATTTCATACGTATTTATATATTTTCCTCTGAAAAAACTTGTAAGCAACCACAACAGAATCAATTTCCACGTATTTTTGCAGCCTTCTTATTACACAAAAGTTCCTTTGAAAAGTGTATTAAAATGCATTCGTTAACAAGCGCTATTGATTGTTTTTCTGATTAAGTCTCGTACTTTCTGGAATTGTTTTTCTGATATCGGTTCTATTAATAACAAAAATTCTCAAATTCCGAAGAAAACAATAATGCAGTTTCCATTTATTTATCTGCGTAACTGATATTTTTCCAATAAATGTCTTTTGAAATGCAATTTCTGTTTAATTTTTCACACATTCCCACAAAATGTCTTCTGTTTCATGATTTAAAAAGAATTTTTCTCAAATTTTTGGGCATTTCAACTTATCAATTAATTTTCTTTGAAAAAAACTTATTCGTTTTCAATTTGCTCCCCGAACCTTCTTGGGGATCATCTTAACTCCCCCATAGTAATCATCTTTTCAGATTGCCTTCGCAATCTTTCATTAGCGCATTTGACTTCACGCTTCAGTTAACTGCGGAGCTCGCATTGTAACCCATTTATAGGCGCACATATTTCAATTTTCTTGGCGCTCCCCGACAGCCCCGGCAGCCCCTCGGCGCCTTTGGGGCATTGTGTGCGTTTTTCTCGTGTTGTTTGTTGCTCCCCAGCGACAAACCAAAAACAACTCGAAACATTTAGGCCGCATTTGATTTCATTACGTTTTTATCTTTTGGCTACTAATTTCATTTCGTGCATATTTCAAACATACTTTTTGGCTACAGCCCGAAGGGTGAAGGCTGAATAGCTCCTGCTCGGCCTGCTCCCAGTGTCGACTCGGTTCGTTTTTCCCTTTGCTGCCTACCTCCCGCCCTGGCTTTCACAAATCCATTGCCCAGTTGTTGCTGGCGTCGCCCGTGCAAGGGCTTAATTAATTCCCAAAAATATTTATAACTTTTAGGCGCTCGACCATTTGGGTTTCGGAAAATGTTGGCACAATATTATTTTGCCGTTTGTTGTTGTTGTTGTGTGCGTGTTATGGTTTGGTTTTGCTGCTCTTGTCAATGGCCAAATCTAACAAATTTATGCATGACTGCAACAGGGTCAAGTTACTGCAAAATCCTTTAATGCGCCACAGCTGGGCCAAGTCCAAATAAAATCTGGACCTAAATCTAACCAAACCTGAAAAAAAAACACTGAGCTTCGAAATTGCAAAGACTGCTGCAGTCGTTATACGACTTTAAAATACGCTAAGTGAATATCATGCAGAAGAAAATGTCCCTGCTCGGGCGCCAGGTTAATAATTTTGCCAACACTCCGTTTTTTTTATAACTCTGAATTTTTTTAAAGTAATATAATATACGTAATGAATCTTCATTTGTAAATAATATAGTGCGGTTTAAGCATCAAAAAAGTTTTATATGGCTGAATATTTTTCTGTTTCTGTCCCTGCTCAGGCGCAAAAAAAAATTTTCAAAATTTTGCTAAGTGCTTATTTGAATTTGTTGCGTTTTTATAGAGAATTCATGAATACAAATTCTGAATTATGTTTCGCGGCAAAACAATTGTATAATTTATACAAAATTTACCGATTACTAACAATATCCCTGCTCGGGCGCCAAGAATTCTAAGAATTCAAGCCACAGTATTTTTATTTTTATTTAAATACCCTAAAACGAATTTTGTTGGTATAAGAGGAAAATAACCTGTAAATAAATTGACATTAAGAAATACGACTCTGCTCGGGCAGGAAAAATTCAATAAAATTTGCCTAAATTCATGTTCAGCGCTGAATTTATTAAAGTGATTTCAAAAGTATGCCTTTCAGCTTGCAGACACCTATCTTTTTCGTACTTTCGAGAACCTTCAGCTTTTTTGCTAACCCTTTCGATTACAGGGTATCTTTTACAAAAAGTACAAAACCAAAGGCGATGTCGATGGCAACTTTTGAGCTGTTAGGCGGTGCGCAGCCAATGCGACGACTCACCAGATAAGCAGATTTATGAGCTAAACAACAAACTAAAATAACTGAAGACAATTCGGGCACTGGCCGAGAACGAGAAACGAGGAACGGGAACAACAAGGACATTGCCAAAGGCTGCAAAAGCAGTAGCAATATCAGCAGTAGCAGCAGGGGCAGCAGTTCGGAAGCGTAAAAGCAAGATAAAACATAAAGTCGCCATACGCACAACCAAACACATTCACACACACACACACACACATACAGAATTTTGAAATCGAAATAACGCCACACTCGTGTTGGGTGTCAGTTTGGGAGAGGGGGTTTGGGTTGCCGCACTATGAGAAGATTTATGAGCATTCTGTTCTGGCCGCATACACGCGCAAGGATGTGTGCAATGATGGCGTACAGAATGTCAACGGCACAGGAAGTGTATGGGCAAAAAGGAGCTGCCGGGATTGGGGCGGCACAACCGGAACAGGGTTGCCAGCCCGACTGACTGCATGGTGTTTCAACTATTGACACGCAGTGTCCCCATCATCGACATTTCACGTAACTTCAGACGTGCGTATAATTTTACTGCGGTCAGCAACAGCAACAGCAGCAGCAGCAGCAACAAAGCAAAAAAGCTAAAGACAAGAAAACAATACGTTATAAGCGGTAAAAGGGGGGACAGGCAGGTAGTTACGGGACAGGTAGGTGTCAATTTCGTTTTCATTAAGTTGCTGTCGGTTGAGTGGACAGCACCGTGCGCTGCCATTCCTGCCGCTAGCACCAGGATCCCAACTCATTGCTCCCTGAATGGCAATCGGGTTCTTAATTTGCGTCACGCTCTCAAATTTCCAAAAAAATATATGTATATATAAAAGCAAAACCTGCAAAAGCGCTGCTCATTTGTAAAACAAGAAGCGGCGGCAGCAGCAGAAGCCCTACTTAAGTTCCAGTTCTTCATTTTTGCATTAATTAATACTTACTTATTAAAATAAAAAATTTCAAAAAAAAACAGAACACAAAAAAAGAAGGTAACAGAAAAAGGCAACAAAGTTAGGGCCAAAAGGCGATCCGAGGGAGCGCCCAGCAGTTGCCTAGGTAGGTAACAATTTTAATCACTTCCTTGCGCTTTCGGTTGAATACCCTGTCGCCCAAAGGCTATAACAAATTTGTGTAACGGAAATTTCTTCAAGCTTATATCGAATAGTCAGCTAAATATATGTCTAAATATAAATCTGATTGGATTAAAAAAAATAAGTTTGTATATAATTTTTGAAATAATCAATCTTATATGCATTAAAACTTACTATATTGTTTATCTTCGATCAATTATTAATTGAGAATTCATTGAAATAGTGTAAAAAATTTATTTTGTGATCTACCTTATATATCAGATATATCATTAAATACTATTACACTACAGAACACTACTGAACATTATAATAAAACTCCCAAACTTTGCTCGGTCACACCTTAGGAAGAGTATTTTATCTTCGGCACTTGAAAAAGCCACTTCCTTTAGCTTCTTTTTTTTTGTATTTTCTGTTACGACTTGGTAATTTGAGACTGTTAACATTCTGGTTTTGGCTGGCTGCGTAGTCGCTGCCGCCTAAGTACTGCAGTCTTTTGTGGTTGCGGCTGGACTTTGGACTTAATTAAAAGTAATTTCATTTAAATATTATTAAAAAAGATTTTTGCCAGCCCAAAAAAAAAAAAAACCAGCAGCCAAAGCTTCGGGCCACATTTTCGCTAAGTTATATTCTATGCTTCTATTTTGTTCATCCTTTCTTAATTGAATTCGCTATTGAGAGCAAAAGTGTTTGAGCCAAATATTTGAACTAGTTAGTCGAAAGGTTGCCTTTAAATTGACTGCTAATTAGCTCAGCTTTGGGCTAACGCTAATCACTTAGTTTTTATCGTAAATATTTTAAGATAAGAAATTCTGTTTTAACCAATGAAGTAAATTAATAGAAGGACCAAGGTTCCAAGTATTCTTAGTAAGTGCTTTGCATGGATTTTAGACATATTTGAATATCTTAGTGTTTTGGTATTTATTTTTGTTATAGAAAATTTCAAATGAACCTCTCCATTTTGATAACAGTATAATAATGTAAATGTATATTAACATTTTATTTTCGAATGTTCAATTTATTATTTTTATTTATTAACGAGCAGTTTAAAAATGTGAAGAATTGTGATATATAAAATTCCCAAGATTAAACTCCCATTTCTTGAACAAAACGAAAAATTCATTTTTCGCAATTCTGAGATTTACCTTGCTATTAAATCAATTTTTTCTTCTCAATACTTATGTTATTTTTTAACATTTCCTGGCATAAACGATTTACTTATTTTGTTTAAATTCTGTTTTACCAGTTATGATTTTTTTTTATCTATTAAATTTGTTTAATACTTTTGTTAAATAAAAACAGGTTACCTTAAGTGTGAATATAAATGCACAATTTGAATAAATTATCCACTTTTAAAAATCCTATAATCTTTCTTAGTTTCAGCTCGATTTTGTTTAATAGTAAAATTTGTTCAAAGGTAAAACCAATATTGAAAATGTAAATATGCCAAAAGGTTTATTATTTTATTTATGAAAAACATTTCCTAACAAAATAATTTATATTTTAAATACATATTACATACACATAAATATATACATATATTTCAATACACAAATGGAATTTTCAATTTTCACCAAAAAAATTGCATTTGGTTAACAGTCGAATTGCAAAAAACAAGCTTTGATTAAAATAACAAACGCCACATTCAATAATATTGAAAAAAACAAATGAAAAAAATAAACTATATATGTAAATGGATGTGATTAAATGAAAAGCAAACAAAGCGACCACAAAATGGGCCACAGATCAACTGCTGAAAATCCAGCAAATCGGAATCAGGGCAATCAAATTGAGGATGGAGGGCGAGGGAATGCCCCCAGCCTAATAAAGTGCAATATGTTAAACAATTGATGGCTGATTGCCAGGGCCCCACAAAAAATGGCAGTCGAAGAAGAAGGAGGAGACCACACAAACAAACAAATTTTGCAAATGATTTGATATGAGTGTATTTGTGTGTGTGTGGGTGTTTAAGTGTGTGTGCTTGTCTCTAATTTGCACATTGACAGCAACAACGATTTGTCGTATAATTTGTACCATATGGTTGACTAGAGTTATGTAATTTAGTGTTTGAAACGAGAGGCGGGCGCGCCTGTTGTGTATGCAACACTAAATTACGCAGCCGGGCTAATTTGCCATAAAATATTGGCCAACAATTGGCACTGGGCTTAATGAGAGTGAGAGGTAAAATAAAAGAGAGAGAGTAAGCTAGCTAGCTGGCAGGTAAAGTAGATGCAATATTAATGCGAGCGTTTCGTGCATTTATTGGCACATAAATCACTTTGACCTCGCCACCGAAATCACAGACACTCACACAAAAACCGCACTCAACACACACACAATACACACATAGGTTCAGCAGGACTTAGGCTTAAGCCGGCACTTACCTAGCAGAAGTGAGCTCAACGTTAGCGCCGCTCATTAGAAGTCAAGCCAAAGCCACAGTCACGACCAAGTTTGCGCTGCAGTTCCATTCTCTCATTTTTTTCATCCTTCTCCTTTTTTTTTTTGGCTTTCATGTCAATTAATGCGGCGCACTCTTCAAATATTAGCAGACATTATATGACGCTGCTGCTGCTGCTGCTTATGCACAGTTCAGTCATCCTTCAGCTGCAGGCTGTCAGCAGATCCTCCACAATGAACGCACAAATGACTTGGCCAACACTTGAGCACTTCAGCATTCTGGCTTTTCTATTTTTTCTCATTTTTGTTTTATTTTGTTTTTGGTTTTTGTGTTTTTTAATCGGGCGCTCCATTGTAAAAGGCAACGACGTCTGAGTCCTTCTTGTTGTTCGTCAAGTGGCAGGGATTACGTTGACGTTGAATGCGTTGCTGATTCGAGTGGCGACGATGTCGCTCTGCCTGCTGTTGCTGTTGCTGCTGATCGCTGTTGGCAGCCACACCAACAACACATATCAATTTAACAGCAATTTAACTTTGATTGCCACCACACACTACAAATTGCTTGCTGCTGCTGCTGGTGGCTGTTGTTGTTGCGGTTGCTGTTGCTGCTACTGCTGCTGCTGCTGCTTCAGTCAACCACTCACACCGACCACTTGCCAGCAACTGAGCGCTCGAGCAGCTGTGCCGTCGTATTTGAATGAAATCAAGCGACGTATAAGACTTTATTGTGTGTGCTTGCGCTGCTGCTTTGCGACTGTTATTAAAGCTCCAACATAAAAGCTTTATAAGAGCGCACAAGAGAGAAAGAGAGAGATATAGAGAAAGTGTGTGTTACAGCGCGCAAGCGCATCCTTAATTAGTTCCGTTGCGTTCGGCTTTTGCTCGACACCGTTCGGGTCGTTTTTATTTCTTGGCTTCGTTTATGCTTTCGGCTTCGTGTTACAGCTTTTTTTTCAGTTGTTTTTGGCTGCTGTCACTTTGGCATTTAACCTGCCGCTGTTAGGCTTTGTTCCTGCTGTTGTTGGCACTGTTAATGCTGCTGTTGCGGGCCACATATGAAAATTAAAACGCTTAACAACAATTAACAATTTGGTCACACTAGATCCTGAACAAATAACAACAACAGCAGCATTAATCATGGCGCCACTGACACCGAAAACACGCAACAATTAATCAACACCGCTAACAGAAATTCTGCCGCAATTTTATTCTCTCCTTTTGTTTTTCTGTTTTCTGGGACTTCCCATTGCATTAACTGATTGTTGTTGCGGCTAGCAGTCAACTTCATGTCAGTTCGCATAAAAGTTGCACAGAAAAGAGTACAAAAAAAAGGAGGAAGCAAAAAGCATCAAATCAAATCAAAGTTTGATTTGACAGCCAGACAGAATTCGGATTCAATGTTTTACTTTTGGCCAGCGACTTTTAAACAACTTGGAAATGCGAGTGGTCAAAATACACACACAAAAGTCGTAAAATCAGTTGAGTTTAGTTCCGTTAAGTTTTAGTTGATAACTGTCATATCAAACAGCCCCGCTATCCGCCGTCTTTCGTTGCCCTCTGGCACTGTCCAGCCAATATCAATTTATCAATTAATGCGCCTAATGAGTAAGCCAATTGATTTGCTGTGTCATTTAATGCAAGGCACAACAAAATGGGTGTGTTTGTGTGTGCAGTACAAAATTAATTAGGATTCGCTCATCATCAAATGCGGCAACACATAAATATACACTATATACTATATAGTTATATATATATATATATACTTTACCAAATCATACACTCGACTACATAAGCTAACGAGATTTCTCCCCTACAAAATTTGTTGTTGTGCTTTAATTGACAATCAAAGCAAGTAATCAAATTTGCAGCTTGACATTTTTCATTAGAATTATTATGTAGTTATATAGACCAGTTTCAGTTTCAGTTTCAGTGCACGACTTCATCATCATCTCATCATACTCATCATCATCATGGCTCAATGTTGACAGGCTGGCTGGCAAAGTCAACATTATTTAACGCCCACATCAAAGGCATAAAATCGCGTAAACTGCGAAACTCTCAACACTTAATCAGCGGGTTACGTTTATGCGTGTCAGAATACCTGATTAGGGCAGCAGTGTTGGAAAGTGTTTTTTAATTATATGCCACCATCATTTTGAGAGATTCACATTTCAAAGCCAATATTAAAAATTAACAAGCTTATATATTAAAGCACTTTACAACTCTTTATTAATCCTGAACAGCTAACAAACTTTAAAAACTAAAATATATGCTTTACTACCTAAAACTTCATAAAAATAAAAATGCAAAAAAAAATTATGTAAATAAATAAAAATAATTTTGAGCATCTTTCTTGTCCTTCTTTCCTTTTTTTATTAGTTTTAAAAGTTTTCTGTTAGTTTAAATAGCATCTGGTTGCCTTGTTAGTTGATGCAGGACTTACATTTGCAGTAAATAAATAAATATTTCTGTTTGTGGCATTGAACCACGACTTTTAGACTGTCATTGTGTCGTTTAGTCAATTTCTAAACTTATTTTTTGCATTCAAAATAACTCAAACAAATCGAATCGCTATTAAAATGTTGCAAAAAACATTCATTGCTATAATCGCTTTAAAATACTCGCAACCGCACATCAAATTGCAATTGTTTTTGGACTTTTATAAACTCTGTGTGTGTTTGGAAACTCAACAAATGTGTGTGTGTGTGTGTGTGTTTTTTTGAGTAAAAACTCCCTCGCTAAGATCGATAAAACCGAGCTGTTTGCTGACCAGCTGGAAATTAGAGCGCCAAAATGAAGCCACAAAATGCTAAAGTTTGTTGGCAGGAGCAGAAGGTTACCGTGTGGTTGGAGGGGGCAATTGGGAGGGTGGATGGTAGGTGATGAGCCATTCGCTTGTCATTTAATATCCGCAATTAAAGTGGTCATCAATCAAAATGAACAACAAGAAAACCTAAATGAATTAAAAGTAAACGAAAGAACAAAGCAAAGGATGAATGCACAAGCCAAAATGAAAGCCCCAATAAATAGAATAAAGCGCAGCAAACGAAAGCAAAACAAAAAAACAAAATGTACATAAAAATGAAGTAAAAAAATGTAAAGAGCAGAAGAAAAAAACGTTACGGAACGGAACCAAGAAGAGGCCATGGCGAAAGCGGGCGCCAAACGGGCCCTGATAAACAAGTGATATACAAACAAGACGGCGCTGTACGCTGAACCTATTGATGATTGAGCAGGACATTAATCTAACGAAATGCAGACAGCCAGGAGCTGGGGGGCGGCTGCGGAAACTGCGGCGATTGCGGGAACTGCGGGTTCATCCAGGCCATGGCGGGCAAGCGAGCAAATCAACTGACCAACTGTGAAAGTGTCAAATTTCAAGCCACATTGTTGGTGCTGTCCACACTGGCGACATCCTTGTTACTGTTGTTGTCCTTGTTGCTGGCGACACTGGCCACGTAAGCAAACATAATTACGTCGCTGTTACAACCTACATACATTGTATGTGTATTCATATATATATATATATATTCTATATATATAATATATAAATATATAGTGGTGCTTCAAACTCCTGCCTGTGTGTCATGTGTCCTGAATTTAAAGTGCTGCCATCGCATATTAATTGAAGTGTTAGTATTATGCATTAGATAAACAACAGTTTGGTAATTGAGTGTAATTAGCCTGCTACTGTTAATTAACAGCGCTCGCATATTAGCTAACAGCCAGCTAAGATAAGAATACCTAAGCTCAACTGTTGCGCCTTTGAGTTTAATCAATTAGGCACATGCGTGCAAGAAAAATATAAGCTAAAAATTGTTGTTAATTAACAAACTTGAACATAATGTTAGTTAACAGTGCACAGACTGTACGCCACATGAAAGCTGCTTTAAATTGAGTTCTAAAGAAATGGATTATCCAAATGCTGTAAATGTGATTAAGATTTTAGCTATGCTATTTTCAATTCATTAAGCCAACGAATTTGTACTTAATGTTAGTTAACAGTGCACAGACTGTACGCTACTTTGAATTACGACCCAATCAGTTTAAATATACTTCACACGTGTTGAATATAGAAGACTTAGGTCCAAAACCGAGTGCACTCTAAATATGCATTAGCAACAACAACATAGCTGACAATGTTAACTAACAGCAAACTGACTGTACGCCGCTTAACAGCTTTCAATTGAGCTGCATATGCACATTGATGAAGTTTGTTAGGCTACAACTCGAATGCTCTACTTGTTGTGCCTTTTTTTTTTTGGAAAGAAGACAAAGCGGGGGTAGGCGGTAAGGAGGTGTTGGGAAATGTGCCACTTACTGAGTGACAAAATGCAATTGTCGCCTTTGCTGCTGGCGTCATCTCATTTTGATGGTTTGACAGTTGCGATTGCAAATGCGAGTACAAGAGAAAAGCAAAATCAGCATCAGGCAGCAGGCAGCTGCAGTTGCAACAGTAGGTGGCATCAGTTGAAAGTTGCTCATTTGCCGCTGTCCATGCTGCAAAATTAGATGCCAAATTAGCACACACACACACACACACAGAAAGAGAAAACTGCAGCAGCAAACGAAAACTGATGCAAAATGTGCAACCAGCAATTGAGCAGCCTGCAACCAGTCAGCAGCAGGAGCAGGGGCAGAAACAGGAACAGGAACCGGGACAGAGGCTGAGGCAACTGTGAGTGTTAAGTTGCCACCGACAAAACCGTTAGCATGCAACATTGCATCAGTCACTCGAAGCGAATGTGTGTATGTGTGTGTGTGTTTGTGTAAACTGCTGTTGCTGCGGTGCTTTGACTGATGTGGCACACAGGATAAAAAAAAAGGCAACCGTAAGGGGCAGTCACACAAAAACTTTGCTAGCTGCATTGACACGTACCGCAAAACGGACCAAAGCAAGAAATTTAGAAAAAGGGCTTAAAGGGAGGGGGAAAGGAAACCAAAACCCCAAGCCGGTTTGAGCAGGGCATTACTAAATGGGTTTTCAATGGGTTCTCGGGCAATGGGGTACAAAGCTGTTTTTCGTTTTTGGTTTTCTTTTTTCGCCCGCATAGAACACGTTGCTCAGCTTATAAAATTTTACGGTAGGTAGTGCCACATGTTGTTATGCTGCTTCCTGTTTATATAACCCAAAGGGTGTTCTAAATTTGACATTGAATGTGTGACGCACTTGAAGCTGACATTCTTGAATCCATAAATAACATATGTAATTTATATAAATAAATTTGATTGAAACGTGATTGTCTAAATAAAATTTGGTTTAGATGCGTATTTTAAATTTGCATGCAATAAAACGGATTGTTATTATACAAATCAATCTATCAGAAATTTAGTTTGGTGTAAACGATTTAAATAATCAAACATAAACTAAAAGAAAAATGAATGTTTTAGTAAAGCAAGAAAACATTGCAAGAAAATTTGTTTAATAAAACATAAAAGAATGAATTAAAAAAGAAAAAAAACTATTATTGTTTTTAAAGCAATCGTAATTAACCTGACCCATGGGTAATATTAGTATATTATGTGCTATATAAAAATATTTTAAAAATACAAAAAAAATGTTATATAAAATACAAATACATTATCGAATAATCATGTATCTCCCTTAATGCAGCTAGGGTATTTAATCTTCGACACCCATGTTAGATAACTGTTTATTCGTGTTCTTCATCTTAGTGGTTGTTATTGTTGTTGTTTTTTTGCTCGCTTTCTGTGGTGGTTTATTAAATTTGAAATGCTACACCTTGGGTCGTATCAGATTGCCTCTACGGCTACGGCGCTAAGACAAAGGGATATGCTTCGCATCGGTATTCATGTAAAATGCAAAGCCTTTAGCCAGCATAAGGAAATATGCCATGTCATAAATTTTATACGAATATGAATATGAATAGTATGAGTGACTGAGTGTGAGTCTGAGTGTGTGAGCTCTCAGACAGTCAGCTCAGCCAGCCATGTAAGAATAAACAATCCTTAGCTAGCCCGCACACACACACAGACACACACACACACACACACTATTGTTGACACACTTTTTGCTGTACTTCACCCTGCCCTATCTACTTCTCTCTCTCTCGCTGTCTCTCTCACCTTTTGCCAGCCTCAGCATAAAATTTTCTATTTTCTATTTTAATATGAGCCTAAATTGAGCTTGTTATTTATGTATAGTTTACAATACCTTATGGCCATCGTCTGCCGACTCTGGACTGGTTGGACACTGTGTTTTTGGGGCTTTTGCGCCCTGCTGTACACGCAGCATGTGGCTTTGAGTATTATAAAAACAAACAACAAAAAAAAAATAATAAATACATTCCAGACTAGTGAAGGGCGAAAAAAATAAATAAATGAAAAGTGCAGAGGGTGAACAGCAACAACAACAACAACAACAAGAACAAGAGCAACAAAAATGCCAACAAGAATTGTCGTAATAAAAATGCCCTGCAGTTAAAATAATTGTCACTGTAATAAAGTGATGCAGAAAATTATATTTCCCTGGGCAGTTTGAGTAGTTTTCAAGACACGTTAAGAGTTGCAACAAGAGAAGTGGCTGAAGAATTTATATACGGATTCGAACGAATACTTTTGTTATTTGAAAGATTTGAAAAAACAGAGTTGTAAAAAAATATTTAAAAATATATAATTGTATATGATTTAGAGAGATAGAAAGATTTTAAAGAATAAATCAAAAATATTTGGACAAAAATCTTTCGTTCTTTAAGACATTTAAGGTGTTATCAAAATAAATAAAAAAATGCTTCAGATTAGAGATGTTATGGAACAAGAATTAATAAAAAATGTACGAATATGGTACAATGTCAATCAAATTAGTGTTGCTTTAGTCCTGGACAGGTGGTATTTTAGACAGTTGATTGTATTCAAATTATTCACTTCAACGTAGAGCCACAAGCTTAACAACTGGTAATTCCATTTAAAATTGAGAGCTATCAACTGCTCCGATTCAAAGTTAAACGCAGACGATTTCCGAAATCCGTGAATGCACATTTATGCGAGCTTTGACTTCGTTCTGCCCTCGACACGGCGCTGTGTTGCCATAGTGTCCAAAGTTCTTGGAGTTACGCTAAGAGAGCGAGTAATAGGGGTGAAGTAGGCGAGCGGGGGGTGGGGTGGGGGGATATCGCTGCTGGGTTGCTATCCACTTGGTCCACTTCCATTTTATAGCAGCCAGCCAAAACATTATAGCCATGATTAATGGCAGATAATAATTTCGAGTGCGAGCACTTGACAGCATACAAAAAGTCAGAAAACTATGGCCAATGACGTCCATTAGACTTGCCACGGCCAAAATGAAGAGGGCAATGGTAGGGCAACAAAGGGTGTGTGTGTGTGTGTGGGAGGTGTAAAGGCACGCAACAAAGTGCAGCGGCAACTGCAAATGACTGCTGAAAAATCAGCAGCAGCACCAGCGGCGGCAGCAACAACAATTTGGATATAAAACTATTGCCATGTTCTGTTTGCGGCATTTAACGAGCTGTTGTTCCCTTAGCTCCACACACACCCCCACCCCCCGCTTCTCGACTCTCTTAGTCGGCTGTGCGTGTGATTTACTTCATTTGTTGCATAAATTATTATAAACGCAATAAAAAATTATGTATATATAAATTATTAAAAAAAGAAAACAATGGCGAGCGGAAACGGAAATAACGCACACGACTGCCAGTTTGGCGGCTGCTGTGGCATGTCTACAGCTGCACTGTGACACTTGCCACATGTTGGCTTTTGGCCGTGCCTCTGCCGTCAAACCGAAATTGATTTAAGCCTTGGTCCGCGCTCGTTTTGCGTTTTTGTGGCGAGTTGTTGTTGCTGCAACAGCTGCAACAAATGACATTTAAATGCAGTCAGTGCCGCTAAATGGTTTTAGAATTTTTTGGTAAATTTTTATGGTCAGGACACAGAGAAAACGGGTATATTGGCATTAAGGTTATGTATTTAACGTGGATTAAATTAGATTCAGTTAATCCGTCTGGAATACAGGGTATCTTCTGGTCAGGCACTTTTCACGTTGGTTTTGTACTGTCTTAAAGCTGGCTTAAACTTTGCAGCTGTCTTTAAAGAGGGGTGCGGGGTGTTGTCTGCCGCTGGCGTTTTAAGTTACACGCGGCGTGCAGAGTGCGCTTTTAAAAGCGACGCCTTTTATGCCCAGCTACAGTCATTACAAAAGAACACACACACACGCACACGCACACACATATATATACGGGCTGTCTTGGCAAAGACAATGAACGCCTGTCGAACCAATAAGTGCAACGGGTTCTTGGTTTTAGTCCGGCCATGCATTGTTGTGAGTGCGTCATAAAATTACTTTTTATCATTGTAACATGACAGGCGTAGCCTGCGTCCTGTGTCCTGCGTCCTGATGCTGCTTTCGCTGATGTATGACGAGCTTTTTATGAGCCAGCCAATGCCAAACACATTCATACACGTTTTCTTTATGTTGCAGCTAAAAGGATGCTATAGCTTCCTGCGCCCGCCCCCGCCCGCACCCGAAACGGGCATCCTGCTCTCTGCTGCTAGCACAGATCCTGCTCTCCTGCATTGTATTAATGGCTCGCATGCACGAGAGCCCAGCGCTAATAAGCATAAACGCAAACTTGCCATGTGACTCGATTGCGACTTCCTTCCGCTTCAGGGTCTTCAGGCTATTTCGTCCTCGTCGTGTGCGTGCGCCACATCCTGGACATGCGCGTGGCAATGGCGTGCGTTCAGCACTTTGACTCTGGCTTTTTGCACTTTATTAATGTTATTAAAAATCTAACAAATGGCACAACTTGCCGCAACTATAGCCCATAGTGTCCATAGACCAACTTTGGTTCAGCTTACTGCATGTTGCGCTTTATTAATGCACCCAACAAACAGTTGCGCACACACAACACACACACACACACACACACAAAAGTGCCAATTAATGTGGCTGGTCAGTGTTGCAAGTTTGTTGCCCCATCGCCAATTGACCCCCAGGTTGCCACACATTTTACTTCATATGGTACAACAGGTCGTATGTGAAACAAAACTGTACAGCAAAGTATTTATTAACTGCGACCAAATTCAATTATTTTCATTACTGTAGCTAATTATTTTATTATTCGGTTATATAGATACTCAAATGACAACGTAAAAGTGTAAAGGTAAAGGAGAAGTTTGTTTGAACTATAATTTTCCTTTTATATATTTACTCTAAAGTTCATATCGAAATTCTCTCTAATTTCATTGTAAAGTTTTTCTCTATATACAGTTAATTTTTGCCATAAAATGTAATGCATCCTTTCGCAGTTCATTTTGGCAAATTTTATTGTTTAGCACATTGTAAAGTTCATTGTAAAGTTCATTGCAAAGTTAGTTGTACAAATGCAAATGTTTCAATATCTATAATAGATTATTGTGAATTTTATTGCTAAAATATCACAAGCAGAAGATTCAAATTCCTAATATTTGTAATTTAAGCACTCAGCTATAAAATTTTGCAAAAAGTAACAAATATTATATCCAGCAAAATGATTTAAATACCCACCGACTCTGCAAGCTACCTAAATTATGCCACAAATATGTGCTCAACAACTGAAATAACTTCTAAATGCTGCAAATATTTTATTAATTTGATAGTTTATCAAATGAACCAAGCGCACAACTCTGTTAGATAAACCCAATAAAAGCGGATGTTATTCTTAAGCATTTAACTTTGTGTCGAGCATTTTAGGGCAAAATTGCAAGAGAAATGCAACAGTTTTAAAGGAGTTTACTGGCGCATTGTGAGCCATTTTTGGTTGAGCAACTGTTTGCCAATGCATTAAACTGGCAGCAACCATTTGATAACAATTTGAACAATGGCCAATTCTATCTCACTCAATTTTCTCACGCTCTATCTACGCACATAGCAGAAAAAGCACAAAACGAAACCAAAAATAAGTGTTTCGAGCAAAGAGTGTTTATTTGTTAGATACCCTGTAGAGTGTGTGTAAATTTATTGCTATAGGAATGTGAGTAAAATATAAGTTGTCAGCAAGAATCTCTTTTTTATATATTTCTTCTTGAATATATATGAATTTATATCGCCTTGAAAATACGTTGTCGATAAGCTGTCAGAAATTTTACAGGGTATATAGACCCTAAAAAAAAAGAACAAAAGATATTAAAGCCAACTACCAACTGATGACAGACACGAGTCGACTGGCAAGCGGCATGAGGACTTGCAGAGCGTTACAATTGTTGACTTTTTGCGTAGTTAAACAAGTTTAATTAAGACTCATTGAAGGACTTTTTGCCAAGATAAAAAGGTGTCGACACCATTGAATGGGGCAGAAACTTTGCTCAACACCTAACAAAGTATGAAGGCGACAACTGTAGCTTTAGATGTTGAGCAAATGCTAGAGCATAGCTGCTATACCCTAACTGAGCAAAGTTCATTTGCAGTACGGTAAATGGCATATTTGTGGAAAACGTTTGCTCGCTTTCCTATTGCACAACAATTGGCAATTTGGCTTAAAACAGTTTGGCAGTAAGTTTTTTTGGTCACTTCCTCTTTGGTTGACTTTGCTGCGGGTTTCCCGACGCTGTCAGTTGATTTGTGTCTTTGTCACTTGCAGCAACAGCAACAGCAGCGGCAGCAGCAGCAGCAATTTCAGCAGTTAATACTCGTATCTCAAGGCATTTGCTGTGGCACGCGGCGCAACTTTGTCCATGGCCAGGATGTTGTCACTTGTCCTTGTGCGAAAACAAAATGAGTACAAAATGCTTAAAACGACTTCCGCTTCGGCAATTTGCATGCTGCGCCGCGCGCCGGAAATGGAAAAACACTTCTGGGTGGCTGTGTGCCCAACGCAAACATCCCCTGGCCCCACCCCGCGTACTCCCTTGTTTCCGCTCGCCTTTGTTTGCAATTAAGCGTGAACACATGCAGCTAAAACTTGCAAAAAATAAAATAGATTGAAATAGTGGAAACAGGTCACTCTATACATATTGATTAGGTGTTCACTACAGGGGAGGGTGGGGAGAATGTGTTTTTCTTATGTATATTTCATGTTAACGCAATTTTACTTGTGTTGACCAACTGCTGTGAGGCAAGTAATGTTAGCTGCCGACGCCCCCGCGTTTGCCTTAATGGCCAATTAAGCGTAGACGACACAAGAAATAATTAAATCGCTGCATGCAACGCGCCCTTGCGGCATGTGGCATGCGGCATGTGGCAAGTGGCATTCTATATGGTGTTAATAGCTGGCTGACTTGCAGGCGCCAGGCGACCGCATACCGGCGCACGCGTCGTATGCGTAATCTAAAGTTAAATCATTTTCAAGCGCCGCCCAAAAGTATGCAACACATTTTTCAAAATTCTTTTTGTCTCCCTGCAGCAATGCAAATTTAAAATTAAACGCGTGAAAATTTTATAAATGAGCTGCTGCTTTGGCAGTTTTCGGGTATTAAATATTTCAAGCGCAATTATGCAGCTGTGCATTAAAAATCAAATAGAACATTCAAAGCGACAGCTGCAATTTTTTTTATTTATTTTTTCTTTTTGTTGTTGTTGGGGCTTCCATCATAAAATTCAATTTGGCGAAAAGTGTTTAATGAAAGCGCCAAGTTGGCGACACCCGTACGGCCCGCAACTCCGGCGTCCAGAAAGGGCACAGCGGGCCAACTTGGCCATTAACAATTCACGCAGACGTCGCTACGCATGGCTAAGAACCAAGCAGCAGCAACAAAAAAGAACAACAGCAACAAGAAAAATAACAACAACAAAAAATCTAGCAACTTGTTTTACATAAAAACACACTTTAGACATCAAATTATGCAATGCACCCCTCCGCTATAACTACTGCAGCAGACCAGGGGCTGACAGAAAGGGGGGGTTGCTCGTTTCGACTCACTTTTTTTTTGCGCACTGACAAAATGCAATAGCTGTAATAAAAATTAACAAGCTACGCTACGTTTGAGTTTTGAATTAATTGAAAGCGCGTATGCACGGGACATTGCAGAAGGGGGCAAAGCGGGTGTTGCGTGATGATGCTTAGGAGTCGGCAGTCCTGTTGTCCTGGCGTCCTGATTGCAGTAGCTCATTCTGTAGCTGCTGGGTTTTCTTGCTTGCCTTATCAAATTATAAATTCGCGTCTAAATGAGCGTTGCAAAATTAATGAACTGCATGCAGTTTAATTGAAATGAGCATCTAAAAGGGGGGAAGGGTGAAAGGGTGGCAACTGTATGGCAAAAAGCATAATGTAAATCAATTTAAAACTTTACAAGATGCATCAATGTGCGAAGTTAGCAACATAATAGAGTTGTTCGCCCAAAACAAAAAATTATATAATTTTATATATATATATACAGATATTAATAACAATATCTATAATTTAGTTTAAAATATTATTGAAAAAATAAGTATTCTCTCCAAAGCAAATAAACTTTAATTTTTATGTTTTCTATGATATTATTTGGTTGTTTAGTGCTCACCTCCATGTTAGATCCGTTTTATCCCATTTGGCGCCCTGTAGAACATACCGACGCTTACGTACATGATAGCTATTGCCATGATCCAGATTATCCGGTGAGAAATTATTCGCATACTTATTGTCGCCCACGCCGCAGCGGGGCTTTTGTATTAGCTTGGTCGTGGCCTCGTCGATTTGGCCAGTAACTGGAAGGTTGCCAAATTTCTGCGAAATGTACGAAAATGTTAGTTTGCGAAATTGTGCATAATACATGTGACAGCAACATGCAGCAGCATCTGCTTGGCAGCTACCTACCTGGAGATTACTTATTGCATCTATCAGCTGCTTCTCGGAGCGCAAAGCGCCCGTTTCCAGGTCCGACTTGGGCAGATAATCAAACTCCATGAGGTAATTGTACTGCAAAGATGGAAACGTGGTAAGTAAACGGGCAGTGGAGGCGGTGGAGAGCTGAGACGGTATTCTGTACAGACAGATGCATTAGGGAAGTGTGCCAAAACTGAAATGGCTACCAGTTCTGAGCCAAACTATTTGTTGGCTTAATGTAGGCGCGTCGGCAAATGGTGCCAGCATAAAAACTTTTTGCATAAAGTTAATGATAAAAGCAACAGTCGCAGCAACAACCCAAAACAAAACAATATAAAAAAAAAACATGAATAAGAACAACAGCAAAGTTTAACGTTACATTAATAAGCCAAAAAGTATGCCACACAAAAAAAGACCCCAATAAAAAAAGTGCAGATAGAAAGCCAAAGTTGGAGGACTGCTCGACTGTGAGATTACGCTGGGTAGTTGTTTGAAATTTGGCAGCTAATTATAATGGACAAACCTAGAAGGCTAATTTTGTAGTCTTTTTTTTTTCATTTTACAAAATTGTAAATTTCAAGTCCTTTTTTATATTATTCAGCTGACCTGATGTAGTGGACCAATATAGCAATTATTAATTTGTTAATTTGTTCTTAATTGTTTTCTATGTATAAACTAAAAAATTAATTGTATTTTTTAAATTCGCATGTAGAGAAATCTCGTCTGACATACAGTTTGCGATTAAGCCTAAAAATAAATAGTCCCTTAAGCACAAAGCAAAATTTCCCGAAACGTAATTATGAAATAATTATAAAAGCAAAAACAAACAAATTTAGAAATTTTCCACTTTCTAGTTCTGTTACATATATGCGCACAAATATAATGCAACCCTTGTGCTGAACAGGGTATTTGAAGAGTGGGCTGCTATCGGCAGCAGCAGTTTCGGGGTTACTGTTTCAGTTTTGAGTCTCTCCGAGTATGTTCACAATCGATGGGCATATATTTTTCTTACTTTTAGCCTATGGTTTTTTTACCCTATATTTTGGGCCATGGCCCGCAACCAAATAAACAGTCATAACTGTAAAGTGTGCGACAGCCACGACAAAACAGAGCTCTGGCCATATGTGTGGACTGGATTTGCATATTTTTACATATCATTCACACAGACACACACACAAATACACACACAGAAAGAGAGAAGATACACACCGGGCAAATTTATTTAGAAACGCACACACATGAGTTGAGGGCGGGATGGGCGTGTAACACACGCTCGCCCATAAGAGACACACACACCAGCAAATTACGTGACCTGCAAATTAAATTTTCTCTTTCATTTCGGATATATGAGAACATTGTCACACACACTGGCACGCCTCCACCGAACGCCTGACCGCCCACATACACGCAATTTGTTGAAAGCATGTGAAAAACTACATACAACAAGCTTCAAAAAATAAAAATAACAAAAATTTTTTCGATTTTTTGTTCAATTTTGTGTTGTTCTTGTTGTTGTTGTGGAATCAGCGCACAACAGCATCAAAAGTCGATTCACAAAATACATTTTCATGCCAAAGAATCGTTAACAAGTTAAGATTCCATTCCTACAAACGTGATGTGCGGCGATTAGCTGAATTTATTGGTGAATCCATTGATGAATGGTGCTGCTCAAAACAACGTGTGATGCATATAAAACTAAGTGTGATAACGCCAGCTAGTTGGGTCAACGAAACTACAGCAGCATATTAGATAGAAGCAGAAAGAGCTGGAGATGATATGGTAGCTATAGAACTGACCAAACTACTTTAAGCTTAGGCAAGTGATAATTGATAATTGGTAATGAAGAATTGCAACAAGTTGAAGAACTTGTTGGCGACATTTCATAAATGACTTAATTATTAATTAAGCTTTAACCGTTTATTAAATAGTTTATAGGCCATATAGAAAATACTGAATTTTACATACATAGAGATACGTTTTAAAGTAAACTGATAAATGGGATAGATTTTTCTATTAAGCTGGTATTTTATAGCAAAGCTTAAGCAAAAATTACAATGACTAATTTTATATATTCAAAATTCCAACATTATAAAGGAACATTTAGGAATAACCAATGAGCATGTATTTAAATTTAGAAATTCGGAAAAATCTAAATTTCACCATTTATATATATTATATGCTTAAAACTCAATTTCCCATGGTTAAATTTAGTTTTTTCAAAATTTCTAAATTTTTATATATGTTTACTTATTCAAAACCTTCCAAAAAAAGTTCGCTGCGGGTGAGAATTGACATGACTAAGCTGTTCGTATTCGTTTTTGAGCGGAAATTGTTATTTTATTTGAGCATACGTCACACTTTTAAGATCACAGATATAAAACCAGATTTTTCTTTGAATTTTGCAACAATTTGATTGGTTTTCTTTTCTTGTCCACTACAAAGAAGTTGCCATCGTTAGCGCACATGCCACATGCTACAGGCCACCCACTGCTTAGAAATTATTTCTTCGCCGGAATTGAAGGCATTATGTTATATAACTTTGCAACTCTTTGCAGCTTTGTAAGTGCAGCTGAGTGCAACAAAATATATATGTATATAAGAAAAAAAAAAAACAACCAACCTGACACTAATTGTAGGTGGATACCAAAAATCCAACAACAACAATGAGTTGAAGAAGAAGAAGAGAAATGTCAATGCTGTTGGTCACAAAGTGCGTCATAGTCACAAAACTTGTCACGTTGTTGCAACACGTCAGCGTCAGCGTTGCCTACGTTAACGTTACGTTGCCTTTGTATTACGTTGCGGCGACGCCGGCGTCGAAGAAAGCCCACACAAAGGCACATTGAAATTCATGTAACGTATCGGGCCAGGGAGCCTACAACTACAACAACAACAACAACAACAACAACAACTGAAGCCACAGTTGAGCCAATGGCCAACGACAACAATAACAACAATTGCAAAAACATACATGAAAACAATATCAATTAAAATATGTACAAGTTTTATTAGCTAAGAAATTGGACAAAGTGGAGAAACGAACAACTGGACAAACGGACGAATGGACAACTAACGAGCGGAAGCTGTTTGTCTGCAACGGCGACGCTTGTTTCATTTTTAATAAGCGCTAAAAACTTTTTACATTTATTTTGCAGCGGATCGCAGGCGGAGACACCAGAGAAATGGAGAAAGTGAGCGAGATAGAATAATAGAGAGAGAGAGAGAGAGAAAGAGAGACGGAGAAATAGAATAAAAAAGAGAGAGAAGTAGAGAAAGAGAGAGTAACTGATACGTTTTAAATATATGATTTTGTTGAGTAGATAAAAAAAGATATTTTTAACATTTAAATATAACAATTATCTAGTCTTTATTTTATTTTAGTAATAGAATTTATAAAGTTGAGAGTTTTTGGTTCTTAACGTTTTTTTTTTTTGTAAATGTTGGTAAATTACCATACAAAAAATTTGAATCAAAAAATTATTTTTATAGGTCATTGATTTTAATTTTAATAAACAGTAAAGTTTTATTATATAATTCGCAAGCTATAAGAGCCGTTGCTAAATAAATTGACTTCTTTAACCTGGAGTAAATGTGATAAAAACAAATATGCATATATGTATATATATATATATATATATGTATATGCTTGCTTTATGTATTCCTTGAAAGTCAATAAAAGTTGAGGTTGCCTTCCGGCACGACAGGAGGGCAAGAGCACATCGCAAGAACTGTTAGTCAATTTGGTTAATCGAAGGTATTGGTCATAAATACAACTTAAACAAGGTGTGTCATGGATACGCGTCGCAAGCCCAATTGAAAGATACAGTCAGACTGCCGAAGACCGATGCAGATACTGATAAAGATACAGCGCTGGGTCTGACGACAGGCGTTGTTTTTATGAGCACTCAATGATAATAAACTACAATAGCTGTTGATAGTGGCATGAATGTATGAATGAATGGACGAATACATGTGTGAATTGACCGAGTGAGTAAGTGAATGAATCGCACAAGGCTCTGGCAGTGGGCTCAACGGAAGCGTGTCACTTATGACCACTCACTGTACCCTGTACCCTTCCCCTTCTATCCACCTACGAGATGGGCAGTGGTGGGAGGGGATCAATCATTTATGCATTGGCCTTTTGCGTTTTTAATGGGAAATGTGAAATTTGCTGGCGCTCTACGTGTTTGAAAATCGAAAAGAGGTGCGGGCGTGATGCAGCAGAAGGTGTGAGCAGGAGGGCGAGGCAGCCAGAGATGATAGGTAAGGCAAAGCCATTGGCTTCAGTGCATGTCGTACGTGGTCAAGCGACGTTTCAGGCTAATAGAAAACCGACAAAAACAAAAACAAAAGCAACACAACACAGAAAACAAAAAATAAATAGAACAGGTGAGTAGCAGAAGAAAAAATAGGGTAGAAAAAATAATAATAATAATCATGGTAAAAAGTGCGACGCGCGGTACGTGCGCATTTGGCGTGTAAACAAAATCATGATACAGAAATAATAACAAGCAGAGAAACCAATAACCAAACGAATAAGAAAAGTTTTAAAATTGTTATATGAGCGACTATTAGAAATACCCTGCATGCTGCATAAAGAATGAATGAATGAAAAAAAATTGAATAGTTGCAGTTTAAGAATAAAGAGCGAACGAGAAAAGAGAAAGACAGAAAAATTAGAGAATGAAAGAAAGAGAAAAAGTTCAGATATATTAGATAAGAAACTACCAATAGTAAATTAATTAAGTAAATTAAATGGTAAATTAATTTTCATTACATTGCGTACAATATTTCAGCTAAAAGCCTTTAAGCTCTTGCTGTCAAGTGCAATTAACAGTAAAGTGTTTGGCCTCAGGTACTCATTAACAATTTTTAATTTTATTTATTACAATAAATAATAATAAAACCGCAAATAAAACTCATATAAGCTTACATATTTGACATTTTCATTTCAAACTAGTTCAAATCAATAAAAAAGTAATTTAAATAAAAGTTTTATTGCCTACAAATGTTGAACTGGCTTAAAAGAGCAAATACCCTGCGCTAGAGCACAAAAATATAGGGTATATTAAAGCAATTGTGAAAGTGTTAGCATAGCCTTCAATAAATGTTTTTGCTTAATTTAGTTAAGTTGGCGTGACAAAAGTTCTGCATGTGGAAAGTGTGTGTGAAAATAAATTGAACAATGCGATATGTTTATTATTTTATTGGATTATAATTATGAATCGAGAATATGAACAACAGCAGCAACCGCAGCAGCAATTAGAGGGGGCACAGTGTGTGTCACTTAACTCAATTACTTCAGCAAATAGCCAAAAGAGGTTGGCAGTGGGGAGGGGAGGTGGGTATGCGGGTGGTCATTTGTTTTAATCAACTGGCGGGTGAACGCGTTGGACTGGGGCAGCAGTTGGGCACACAAACAAATCAAATTGGTTTATCTGGCTGGCGAGCATTGGGCCCAATGGCTATTGACAGCCATAATTCTCGGCATCGACGACAGGCAGCAACTAATAAAAGCAGGCCAATAACCAATACGGGCTGCAGGCATTCAACCCAGCGAGCTAGCCACCCACTCGGCTGAGCCGCAAACAAACCTATAAAAATGACAAGCAACTGCAACAAACGAGCGCATCTATCTAACTCTAACCAGATGCGGAGGCAACAACTCGATCCAGGCAAATCCGAAAGGCGACACATTGTCCTTGCCAAGGATAAGTGGGTGGATGAAAGGTGGCTGGGACCTGGGTTGCCTGCCAAGTCGAGTCAAGTCAAACGCCAAGCGAGCGACCAGGCGCAACAAATTGTGAGAAATGCGCAAAAAACGAAAATGCAGCAGCCGCAAGGAGTTAGCTAGCTGCATGCAACATAGTGCATGTGTCTGTGTGTGGGGTAAATTGACAGGATATGGCCATGATATGGTTTGCTTGCCACACACAACAACAGGTTTTTCCCTCCACAAAATTTATGGCTGCCACACATATGGCAGAGGGGGAGCTTGGGGCGGAAATTGAGGTGGAATGGTATTGAATGGAATTTTACGTGTTAGCTGCGCCGCAGGGACAACAAAACATAACTCAATCATATAATGGTCGCATTGCTTCAGTGTCTCTCTCTTTCTCTCTCTGTCTCTGTGTGTGTTGCATGCCACATAAAAAATGTTCACTGCTACATTGAATGAGATGTTTCAAAACTCAATTGAGAAACTGGAATATGCACTCACTGCTGTAAGCTGCTGCTTGCAACATTACTGTTATTGCCATTGCTACTTCTGCTGCTGCCGCCGCTCTTCTCTGTGGTTCTCAAACATGACAAATGATAATGGGTTGCATCTGGTAACTGTGTATTGTGTGCGTGTGAGAATATGTGTGTGTGTGTGCGTGCGGTTGTCCTTGAGAACTATCAATAAAAATGGCATGCAAACTATTGCTCAACTTTGAGAATGCTGATAATCGCCAAGAGCAAAAGAATATTAAATATTGTTCTCAAATGATCACAGCTTTGTTGAAACTGAAACAAAATTTATACCCAATAGCAAAATTGTCATAATAGTCATTTATAAAATGTAAAGTTATATTTTTGTATATTTTTTTACAAAATTAAAATTACCATGTAAAATTTCTTTTGTCAAATATAATGTCAAAAACAAACAGAAAGTGCGAAATTTAAGTGAGTTTTCATTTATATTTTCTGACAAATTAAAGGTGTCAATTTTGATTGCAATTAATTTAAAACTAATTCAAATTTTCGATTTAAAGGCATTTTGGGTTGTCATATAGATGAATTCAATATTCAAAAATTTTTGCTTTGTTGAAAATACATTTATTTTTTAAATTCGTAACAAATTTATGTTTCGCCCTTGCTTATCTTCGGAAAAAAGGAAAATATGTACATATATTTATGTCTTCTTGTATATGGAAAACACATGCGAACCTGTTATGCTCGGGTACCTTGTCTGGCTGCCTGTCCTTGTGACTGGCAGTGGCCTAACCCAGGCGCAACACCTCTTGGAAATTTATAGACTGCAAAATTATAATAAAAAAAAGAAGAATATAAAAAAGCGCATAGACACGCAAGCTGAAAGATGGGCGTTTGTCAGCCCACACCGAAGGCGGAGTTTTTTTTTTATATTTTTCTCTTTTTATCTCAGTATTCGTGTAGTTCTTTTTCTTTTGCTATTGTTGTTGTGTTATTGGTTTAATAAAAAAGGACGCCGGCCACAATGACTGGCAAGTGAAGAGATGGTTAAATTAATTGAAATCAACATTGATTAATGTGAGATACGAGAAAAATAAAGCGGGGGCTACAAAAAACAAAAGCAAATGCGAAGAAGGAGACGCCTTCATACTATATATATTTACTATATATTGCAACATTGTGTGGCAGCTGCAGCAACAATTAGAGTTGAGTGCGATTGCATTTGAATTATGTGTCTCGAATACGCACGAGATAACACGAATTGTGCGGGTAAAAGCAATTGTGGTTCAAAATGTGTTTAAAAAGTTATAAAAAATTTTAAATTTAAAATTTAAAAATAAACTATTGCAAATATTCTTGTTAAAGATTTCTTTAAGTCCGTGGCTTTTCGTGCCTGATTTTTTCACAGTGCTTCGTGCTTCGTGCTTAGTGTTAGTGTCATCTCTAGCTGCAGCCCAGTCAAATGAACTGACCACAAAACGACGAACACGCATTGTGCATGGTGCTGCCACTTGAACTAAGAATGCCTGCCCCTAGCCCTGAATCTGTGGCTCAACCTGCCGCAAGTTTAGCTGTACTTGCACTTTAATTAGACCGCAGAACGTAAATTGCAATATCGCCACCAACACCCTCATACCGCACGCCGCTTTCAAACAGTTCGAATGTTTATGGGAAAGTGATGAGATACGCCCACTACGAATGGCTCCATGGCCAGGCATGGGGGGTAGCCTTGGTAGCCGAGGGACTCCAAGCAACAAGTCATCATGGCCCACAGCTGGCCTGACTGACTGGCTGCTTGTTTCCCAGGCCGCCAGCCCCAAGCAACTTGTGCAAATAGAAAATAAAAAGAAAAATGTGGAAAAATAGCAAAAATAGGGAAAATGGAAAATGGAAAATGGCGTGCATTAAAAAGCATCGTACGCAAGCTATAAAGTCAACAACAAACCAAGGATTTTCCTGGCCCGGGTTCAAATTAAAGACAACGAAATATAAATTGATTAACTGCGCTTTGTATACGTGTGTGTGTGTGTGTGTGCGTGTGTTCTTACATTTTGCAATAAACAAATAAATCATTATTTATGTACAATAACATTGAGTTTTGCGTTCAATGACTTGCACGACAGTTAAATAAACACAGAAATTACAGACAGACAGCAGACGTCCACCAACCCGCAGCCCACCTCCCCATTCAGTTCATGAGGCTTGTGAAATGCACCATATGGTAGCCACTAGCTACACTGAGAGAAACATAGTTTTTTAGTTTATTCTTTTTTTAATTTCATTTTTGATCAGATTATTAAGATGCAAAAGAATAGAAAATCAATCATGTTAAAATTTAAAAATGTTTGAATCGTTAATGTTAAATTTAAATAAATTTTTTACATGTTTTTTAATGATGCTTTTCTGCAAGTGTATGAACTGTGTAAATCAAGTTGAGCTACCAGCCTGTCAGCGGCCCGGATTCCAATTATATGCAAATTCTACGACTGCAGAGAAATCGGTGTATACTTCGGACACCGAACATCGGGGAATGGAGCATTGCAGTCGCATATCGAGCATCGATGCCTGGTTAAAAGGTTTCGTTTTA
Source organism: Drosophila paramelanica (assembly GCA_035043915.1). NCBI lineage: Eukaryota > Metazoa > Arthropoda > Insecta > Diptera > Drosophilidae > Drosophila > Drosophila paramelanica. The sequence continues at coordinate 5,679,978 of JAWNMO010000674.1, read as the reverse complement.
ACTTATGACATTAAAACCGCTTGCTGGCAACGGGCACATTAAGTCGCAGCCACCCGATATGGTCATTGATATATTGTGCGTTGAGTTTATGGCCAACGAGAGCTGAGACCTGAGATCCGAGACATGGGACACAGAGACAAGAGACTAGAGACCTGGTTAACGGGCGCTGTGCGCGTCTCTCGGGACTCGACTGGGACTTGAGACTTGAGTGGCGACTATGCGATGCCTGCACTCGTATATACGAATATACGACACAATTTATTTAATAATTCAATTGAGTTTGCCCATATATTGCAGCTAGTTTATGCTTTGAAATGGTAATGCTACCCGAAAGGGGCTATGACTGGGTGCGGCGACAGCTGGGCGTGGCACAAACAAGCTGAGGAAATATATAAAATCACAAACGCAAAAAAAACTAAAGAAAACATGTATTCCAAAACCTTGAAATTGAAGTTACGCCAGAAATACTTAATCTGCATGTTAAAGAAGCAAAAAGTTTTTAAATTAAGATGAAAAGATGTACCTGAGAAAAAAATTGAATCTAAGCCATAAATACTTATACAAAACACTCTTAAATCAGCGTTATTCTAAGATACCTATTAATATTATATTAATATTTCATTCATTTATTTTTTCTTAGATTTTCCTGTTTTCGTTATCTTCTATAGTAGTTTGAATACTTTCTTAAACACAATAATCACAAGTTTTATCCCGTGGTCATGATATGTTTTTTGTTTTTGTTCGTAATTTCACCAAATAATGTTCTTATTCATATTATTCATAGTTCACACAATTTTACCTTTATGGTCATATTATTAATTTCGGTATTTACAAAATTCATCATGATTATTTTCCAAAGCATATTCATTTATAATCTACATCCAATGTTCAAATCTATCTTCAACCTTTTTTTTAAATATATTTTATATATTTTTAGTTCAACATTTTATTTTTATACTTTTATAGGGTTATAATAAATCCCAAATCAATAATTCGCATTTCCTGCCTTATTCAAAATTCCCCATTTCTACCCGTGACTTTCATTTCCCAAACCCCCTTTCCATTAACATTCTCTACCCACGCTACTGTGCGATTTGTATTCGGAACTTTTAGCTATGCAAAACTTTTAGACAATTTTCCTCGACAGTTACATAAAACAAACAAGAAACCTGCTGGTCTATTTGGACAGGCCGACTGATGGAGCGGGCTTAAGCGCCAGCCAATTGGCCCGATCTCAAGCATCGATAACTGTGAACCAAAAAACCCGTTTTCTTAGCTGCTGTCTCACTGCAGTATGACTACTGTTTTGGCTAAATTTGCAAATCGAGGTGATGCTGCAGAATTGATCAGTGATCAATGAGTGTTTCTCTGCTGTGTGTGGTGGAAATTTAATTTCTTTTCGGTTTTTTTTCAGGGTAAAACCCAAGAGCGGCATTTATGAGTGGTCAAATATTTGTGCACTTTGAACCGCAGTCAACAACCAGTGGCGAAAAGTGATTCAGACACGTTGCGCTGCCGCGAATGATGAAAAGCAAAAACAGGTAAGCCGTTAATTGGCTAAAGCATGTGACTGTTGAGACTTGAGTATGGGATACCCTGTCGTAACGGAAATCTATATGAATAATTAGAGCGAAGTGGTGTAATTTATTTATAATCAGTTCAAATTCCATGCAAAAACTCAAAAATATGTATACAATTTTTTAAGTTATTCAGATATATACCCCACCATTGACTCCTTTACAGGGTAGTGCAAAACATTGACGGCTTTGCCTGCCACTCAGAGCTTTGAACAAACTGCGAAGCGAATACACACCTACGTGTTGCCGTTGCTGTTTGGCTGTCGCGCACCTTCTTTGGGAGGCAGCTGCCACTGGCAACACACACAAACACACATACGTAAGCTGGCCAGAGCGAAGGTTGTGTGGCTGATGGCTGAGCCTGTGACTGTGAGGCTGCGGATGAGACTGGCCAACATGCCGCATAATTGATGGCAAAGGCAGCGACACTTAAAAGGAAACTTGCTGGATGCACAACGGGCCCAAAAAGGCGTTGTCGTGTATGTTGTTCTTGTTGTTGCTGTTGTGGCAACATATTGCAAGAATTCAGCGGCATTTCATTGGAAAAGGCCAGCGATTGCTGGCAGTTAAAGCAACTGCTGTGACTGTTGCATGTGCATCATTAAAATCAAGTTCGACTTTTTAGGGGCAGCCTTTTCGCAAATGTCAAATATTTTATTGAGAAAACCCCCTCCCCTCGCCACATACTGCTACGCTTGCAAGCGTGAGTGCCGTTAGCTCGCGTGCCGTCCCAAAAATAAATCGAACAAGAATTGTTTTTATATATTGTTGTTGTACCCGCAATGAGAGGCACACAAAATGTGATAATTAATACAACAGCAACAAAAACAAAAAAAAGACCAAAAGCGAGCAAACAGAAGCAGCTGATTCTGAGGCTATGAAACTGGGTCAAATTCAATTGATGTTGTTTATAAATACTTTACACAGAACATCAACATAAACAACAATAACAACAACCATATAACAATAACAACAAGAACCGCACGCTTTTCACATTAGTTAAGGAAATGTTTTATAAGCAAATTTCTATGTTCATTTTTATTTGTTGCCTTTTACATTTGATAGATATATAAATATATATAAATACAAGTAGATATATTTATTTATATTTCACTTGGATTTATTGCACATTTATTTTATAAACTCACACACACAAGCACAGAACAGAAATCTGCATAGCTCGCTTTTATGCATCTCTTTTTCTGCTAATGGAGGGTCCAGCATTGCCACCTCTCTCTAGCCGCTTTTATCCTTCTCTGTCCAACCGCATCTATCGTTTTGGTCGCCTCCTTTCAGCAGAAAAGCTGAAAACTTTTACCCCACAATAACAATAACGATTTTGCAATTTCGATAATGCATTTTTTTCTATTTGTGACTAAAAGATATTCGTTCAGCTAAGGAGCTTAGAATTTAGAGAGTGTGCGTTTTTGTGTGTGTTTATTTGTCGGTTGTGTGTGGTTAGACGTTAAGAAATTTGAATGCTTCTCTTGGGAACTAAGTAAGGATATCGTACAGCTTTTTGGATTTTAAATTATGGGGACAACAACGGAATTTATTCGTATAACCACTTGAGAGATGGACAGTTGATTGATCCTAATACCACTTTGTGGATACCAGCATACAAATAAATTTACATACATTTTCAATGTATAACCAAACTTTGGAGCAATTTAAAACAAAAATGCCATCAAAAGTGAAAATCGGTTCAGTTTTGACAAAGTTATGGGCGTTTGAAGTATGGGAGCTATGGATCCGAAACCTTTACATGTCAAAATTTTTGTCAATTTTGGCATGATTTTTGACCAAAAATTTGACCCCCTCAGAATCACTTCTAATGTTGTTTTTTATACTAATTTTGACAATTACAATCGATTAAAATCAAAAATTCGCAATTTTAAATTTTGAAAAAAAAATTTTTTCGAAAATGACTAAGGGGGGACCCTTGTGATTTTGTACCAAAAAATTCAAAAAAATTTATTTTCAATAATGCATATATTTTAAATGCAGAATCAATCTTTAGGACAAATCATGAAAAAATTGCCTTCGAACGTGAAAATCGGTGCAGTTTTGGCAAAGTTATAGGAGTTTGAAGTATGGGAGCTGTGGATCCGAGACGTTTACATGTCAAAATTTTTGTCAATTTTGGCATGATTTTTGACCAAAAATTTGACTCCCTCAGAATCACTTCTAATGTTGTTTTTTATACTAATTTTGACAATTACAATCGATTAAAATCAAAAATTCGCAATTTTAAATTTTGAAAAAAAAATTTTTTCGAAAATGACTAAGGGGGGACCCTTGTGATTTTGTACCAAAAAATTCAAAAAAATTTATTTTCAATAATGCATATATTTTAAATGCAGAATCAATCTATAGGACAAATCATGAAAAAATTGCCTTCGAACGTGAAAATCGGTACAGTTTTGGCAAAGTTATGGGCGTTTGAAGTATGGGAGCTATGGATCCGAGACCTTTTCATGTCAAAATTTTTGTCAATTTTGGCATGATTTTTGACCAAAAATTTGACCCCCTCAGAATCACTTCTAATGTTGTTTTTTATACTAATTTTGACAATTACAATCGATTAAAATCAAAAATTCGCAATTTTAAATTTTGAAAAAAAAATTTTTTCGAAAATGACTAAGGGGGGGCCCTTGTGATTTTGTACCAAAAAATTCAAAAAATTTATTTTCAATAATGCATATATTTTAAATGCAGAATCAATCTATAGGACAAATCTTGCAAAAAATGCCTTCGAACGTGAAACTCGGTACAGTTTTGGCAAAGTTATGGGCGTTTGAAGTATGGGAGCTATGGATCCGAGACCTTTTCATGTTAAAATTTTTGTCAATTCTGGCATGATTTTTGACCAAAAATTTGACCCCCTCAGAATCACTTCTAATGTTGTTTTTTATACTAATTTTGACAATTACAATCGATTAAAATCAAAAATTAATTTTACTGAACATACAAATAATTTCAATACAATTAATAAAACAGATTTTGCGATATTTTTGTGAATTTTACGAAATCCCATTTATGAATTCGACTTTCAAGCAGTGCTGATTATAAAGAAACTGTTTGTAATTATATATTTTATTTCTCATTCAGTAGGTTAACTCTTTACAGCTAAAAAGATATGTTGTTTCATTAGCTTAACTGTGCTATCAGCGGTGACATTGAAATAGGAAGTGTTAATTTTAGCTATAAGTATTGAAATATCTTAACTTTTTTTTTAATCTGCAATTATCACACATAGTATATCATACTCTTAATACTACAAGTGTTTGCTTACTTTAAGCCACGCCAAATAAACTCAAAAGCAAATCTTCATCTTCTAAAGTATTCCACAATTGCAATTCAAAAATAGCATTGATTTCAGCTTTTAAATCGTTGCCGTTTTTACCCCCTTTTTGGCCATCATCATCATTGGGATCGACAATTTGTGAGTTATTGTAGGGCACAGGCGCTCAGATCGATGCAACCGCATACTTTGCATGGGTCCAAGTACTTTTTCGCCCACAATTTGCCAAGCTACGGCACCTAGGCACTACCGCACCCTATCAAAGCATATGTGCCCTATTCCCGTCCCTCTGCCCAGCTTTTGTCTGCATGAATCATTGTCATTGCTAACCAAAATTGCACATGACCGATGGGCAATAAATGTGTGTGTGTGTGTGAGTGTGTGGATAAAGCTGAGATTGTAGCTGGGGGGTGGGCGGTTGTGTTCGGTAGGTGGGTAGCTGGCTAATGTGCATGCACATTGACTGTCAAAATTTGTATGCACAACAAATTTCTCATATTTAAGTACGCAGTCATAATGATGCAAAGTGGATACGCAAAATGCATAAATGCAACAGCAGCAACAGCAACAGCAGCAGCAGCAGCGGCAACTCTAAACTAAAGTTAAAACTGTGCATCAATCATACGCCACGTGGACTGCCGGGCGATGATGCTGCTGCTGCTGCTGCCACTGATGATAATGCTACTGTCTGTCTGTGTGCATTTGTGTTTGTGTTTGTGCTTGTGTGTGCCTGGCTACCCTAATGCTATTAAAAATCAATCAATGGCACATAAAACAAATGAAAAATGCATCGACAGCCCGCTCGTCCGTTCGCTTATCAAATTTGGTGCGTTTTATTTATTACGCTTATCAGTTTTTAATTAACTATATTTTTTCTGTTGCTTTCATATATATGTATATATATATTTATACTGAGAGTTCTGTCCGAGTGCATCTGGCATAATTTAAGTAAATCCTTCCTATTTACTTGCCGTATGCGCATATTAGCTGTGCACAGCACGTTTTTCTTATATTTCGTTTGTTTTCTTTGTACGGCAAATTGTTTTCCATTTTTTGTATTCAATTTGGTTTTCTTTTCTTTTTGTATATTTCGGTGATTTTTTTTTTAATATTTTTTAGTGCATAAATTTTTTGCGCGGGTATATTGCGTTGAATGCCATTCTCAATGCAAATTGGGTATTATTTGTTCCTGTGCGACTGTGTTGAACATTTTTCCGCTGCCTTGCATTTCAATGTGCGCCGCAGCAACAGCAACAACATAAAATATAAACAACAACACACACAGTAACCCACACCCACACACACCGGGCCAGTTGTTCTGGCAAAGCCAAAAAGGCAGCAGGATTTTCAATGGTCGCGTGTAGTTTTCTACGTGACACAATTAAAAAACTAAATAGAAAAAAGTAAAATATGAAATAGAAAATAGAAAAACGCCTCGCATATTGTATTGAAAGCGAAATTTTCATAAAGAAGTGCAGACGGCATGCATGGCCGACAGGGGGCGCCACACAAACACTAAACTCAAATAGCGCCATGTAAATGCTCTTTGTTAAAAAGTCTTTTTTTTAACTAGTTTATGACCAAAAACTCTAAAAGCCAGCAATTAGTATGCGAATTACGGTAAAAAGCGGTAAAAGCATAAAAATAAATAGTCATGTCAGAATAAACAACTTTAAAAAATTCTAAATCCATATAATTAGATAGCTTTACAGAGTAAATTAGTTGAATTGAGTTTAATTAAATAACAATTTAATATAAATATTTAATATTTAATTATTGAATTAATTAAACTGCGACAAGATAATACACATATTCGGTGCGTATGTAATATCCACAGTTAATAAATACTTTCAAAATACAAAGCAGAGACATTGGAAAGGAATTCAAATTAAATCAGAACTTCTGTCTAGCAAATCAGGACAGAAAATTGAAATTGGGGAATGTCAAAATTCTAATTAATATTTGCAGGATAGATGCAACAGTTATATTCCTGAAATTTGGCACTTTATTAAATTCTTACCAACTCACAGGACACGACATCTCTTTCATAAGAACCACAGAGTTATGTGTGCAAGTACAGCTCACACATGTATATTATATATAATTAAACGTACATATTTTTAAAGCGATGACTAAATCTGTTTCAACTTAATATACCAAATGATTGTGGTTCACATCAAAATGATCATTCATCTCATCCGCAAAGCTGTCTGCTTATTGTCCCAAATATAAGTGGAAATTCATTACACATATATGGATTGGTATGTGTGTGTGTGTGTGTGTGTGTGTGTGGGTGTGTATATTGGGTTCAGCTGATGCATGGCATCTTTAATTAGTTGATCGTTTAATGGCTTCCTGGTAGAAGCCAATCCTCAGCCACTGTTTACTTTTTATGGCACACTAAAAAACATGTCCAGCATTCCACTTTAACACAAAAAGAAAACACAGAAACCGAAGTTGACAAAAAACAATACAAAACGAAGAAAATAAAAAACAATCATAATAATAATTATAAAGCCTCGCTTAATAGGCTTATGACAATACTTTCAAGCGCCAGTTGAATGCACTAAGTGAAGAATCGACCGATCGTATAATTATTATAAGGCCAAGCGAGCAGCTCCATAAAACGATAAAGACCGGGAAAGAGTGCGAGAGTGAGAGGCAGCGAGAAAGAGTGGAAATACGGGTGAGCGGTGAGGGGTGAGGGGAGAGGGGTGTCAATTACCCAAAGGGGCCAGCTTGAAACAGATTAAATGTGCGGCTATTAATTAAGTGGCGACGATTGCAAGTCGCGTCAAGTTAAGTTGATCTGAGCCACATAAGTCAAGCTGATTCAGAGAGTTTTATTTTTTCTTTCTTCTTTTTTCTTTCGAAATACTGATAAATCCAGTTGTTGTTTTAATACAATTATAAATTACAATAAAATATTTCCGTTTGCATTGTTGAAGCGCTTGCAATTTTTGCATTAAATTTACATTTTTAAATTGAAATAATTTGTCAAACTACACGTTGGATTGTGTGTGGGCCCCCAACAGTGACAAATACGTCCAATACGTGTTTTGTCAAAGTGCTAATGTGACAAAGATACCGACAATTCAAGTACACTTGAAGATTTGTAAACGATAAGTCGAAGAACTGACTTAATCAGTGGGTAAAACCCGAAGATGTTCATTCAAAAATCGACAGGGCATGACTAAATATTGTGAAATTATTAATCAAAGGGAAGAACAAATATACCGGCAGATTAACTATCTAAACTGGTTTTTAAACATCTGTGAATCATTTCTTTTCCGTGTGATTGCTCTCAGTAGATATCAGTTTGAGGGAGACCTTTTTTTTGTGTCATTTATCCAAGAAATGCCAAATTTTATTTTCCTATTTTCTACTGATTTCGACTGATTTAATTTGTGACGTACATTTTTATTATTTGATATTGTTAAACAATAAATAGCCCTGCTTTCTTCAAATATTTTTAACCGTTATTATTTAAATAACCTGCGGTGTACTTGAACTAACTCCGCTTGATTGCACAGAGTTCACTGAATATATTCATCTGCTCAATTAATGATCACAATTATAAACTGATCTTCTGAGAATTTGTGCAATTCGAAAGGGCAAAGCGTTTAATCAAACTAAAGCCGAAAATGTTAAACGAAATGAATTGCAATTGCAATGGCAGTCAGACTGTTATGCATTATTAACAATTATGAATGTGCAGTGGAAGAAAATAGCTGGCAAACAAATACGAATTCCCAACACACTGCGTGTTCCACACAAATAGAAGAACATGAAATGCGTGCGCCGGAGGTCAACAGCAACAACAACAACAGCAACAACAACAACGATAACAACTATAACAACTGAAAATAAAATCAACACATAGAAATGCACATGCAGCGCCCAGTAGCACATTTACATACACTACATGCATACATTCATGAATGTGTTTGTGGTATGTATGTGTGTGTGTGTGCGTGTGTGTGTGTGTATACATTTATGGGGCTATGCATTTTCCAAGCGGACCAACATCAAGATAACGTTGCCCGACTCCCTGCAGATGGGCTGTCCGGCGTCGCATCTACACTTTAAGAAAACTATCAAGAATTATATATTTTAATTAATAGAAATTCTTATCTTAAGAAGAATCCAGCTTAAAATGTATAACTTACAAATTTGACCAAATCTCACATTTTAGGAACTCTGCGAAAATATTCTGAAATTTGCACTTAAATTAAGTCCTTAAAAGTCCCTGGATTAAGGCTTAAAAATACATTTGCAATTAATTATTATTATTAATTATTATTATTTATTATTATTAATTATTGTTATTCCTATTATTATAATAAATTTAAGGAAAGATTAAAACTAGAGGACATTTTTATTAAAAACATAAAATTATGTTTTTTTCTAAGTGCATGACCCCAAAATCCCAAAACGAAATGCACATACACACACACACACAGTGAGTTGCCCTGCATATACAAATTGCATACACATATATGCATATGTATATATGTATATATATATATATTTTATATATACACGATTTGTTAGCTGTTGCTGGGCGCACAATGCACGCTTATTGTTTTGGCCGCTGCCCAGGGTTTAATGCTTTTCGTCTGCCCTGCTAGGATATACGCATTCGCACTCACATTCGCACTCACAAGCGACTCGTTATTCATACTAAATATATAGTTGCCTAACCCCCACCACCACGGCCCTCTTTCGATCAGGCTCTTATTAAGCGCGTACGTCTTAGCGAAATTTTCTTCTTCGTTTTTTTTTAATCAAAATATGCGCAATTTATGCGTGGCAAAAGGCGCTGAGGTGGCGACAGGACAAAGTCTTAAGGACATTGAACCACTTCCCGGCCCGCCCAGTCGATGAGTCAGTCAGAGAGACCGCCAGACACGCGACGTGGCAAGTGGCATCAAGTGAACGCCCACAACTAACGAGACCATACAACATGTCCACTGGATTGGCATGCAGAAGAAGAAATATAAATACATACTATATGATGAAGAAGCAGAAGAAGAAAAAAAATATATATATATGAAAAGACAAAATTTTTACATTTATTAAAGGGCCTCAAAACACAGACGGAGAAAATTATAATTGAGCAAGCGCTGAACGTTTTCGAGTGTCGAGCAGCTGAAATACAAACTACTTGCAACACGGTGGGGCAGGCAGACCCTTCAATCGAGCCCGCATATTGTTTATTTAGTAAGGATATCGAAACCCGAGGCACAGGCATATGTCATACATATCGAGCAATACAGGGCATATGATGTATACCATATACTATATATATGTATATGTGGGTGTGTGAGTGTGTGTATATAAGAGGGGAGTTCCTTTACCTAACTACCCTTTTTTTACTAGGAAAGTAGCACTTTCCGAATTTTACAATTAAAACTATCTAAGAATAAAAATGGAAATTTGTATTCATCAACTAATAAAAAAATTTATTTTACAAATATTGTTAAAGTAAATCTAAATATAATGAAAATATTTCTTATTACCCAGAAAATTGTTCCTTATTATATGATTTTTTTTTCAAATTTAGATCACATTGGCTTTCAGCTCAATTATTTTATATTTTTTTATTTAAATTTTCTCATTTTAGGAATATATTTTAAGTTTTTCCTACATTTTATTTTCTGCGGATTTTATTTGATTTTTTTACTCTGGAAATTTGAAAAATATGTCAAATTTAAAGTTTATAAAAAAATTCTCTATAAATTGCAGTAAAAACTATCTGAATATAGTTTTGGGTACTTATGGAACCGCCCTCGCAAAATATGTATGCATATACATAGCAAAGTAGATATGTGCCACATGACGGACGGACGCAGTGGCTGTGCCACGACGACGACGACGACGTCGTCTGGCCATAGCTGTGTCGCCAGCTAGGCGCTGCCGCAGCTCCCGGTTCAATAAACGCACACACACACACATACACACACACACGCATACACACATACACTCACATGGCACTGCGTGTATTCACATACACTCACGCACTCGCGCTTATGAGTGGCGCGAAATAAACGACAAAAGGCGAAGTGGAAGTCGAAGTCGAAGTCGAATACCAAGAGACGACAATAGGGGAGTAGGAAGAGGAGAGGAAGATGCAGCAGGGGGACAGAGGGGGTGTGCTGGTGTTGGCGGAGTTTGAAGCAGCAACAGTAGACAGAACGCAGGGGCAAAGGCGATTGCGGTTGCATGCCCAAACGGAAGTTGTCCGGAAAATGTACACAGAAAGTGAAGTGAAATAAAGTTAAGTTATCTACACACACACACACACACACACACGCACGCTCACGCATATTGAATGTGATGAGTTGTTGTTGTTGTCGCTGGTTCTGTTCAGTTGTTTATAAAGTTGCCAATGCGACACTGTCGCGCAACTGTTGCAATTTGCTTTCAACTTTCCAAATTCTAATTGGCAAAAGTACAGCGAAGAAAATGTCATTCACAGGCATTGAAGTCATTCTATTTGTTGTTGTTGTGGCTGTTGTTGTTGTTGTTGTTGCAACTGTTTGTTTTCTGTTGTCTTTGCGTTTGTTTACCGTTCATTGTGTGCGGTTTTCCTTGAGTGGTTTTTGGCAGTAGTTTTTCTAATGAATTTAAAAATTAAATTGGCGGATGTGCAACGGGCAGGTGTCGCATTTCGGTTAGAACAGAAAAAAGCCAAACAACATTCAATGATTCACAATAAGGCTATAATAAGGAATAGGGGATGATGCATTAGGAATAAAACAAACGATACCGAAGAGTGCAAACAACTGTATTGAGTTACACACAAAAAAAAACGAAAATGATTTGCGGTCGAAAATATCCAAATAACACGTTTTGTAAGAATATAAAATTATTAATTATTAATACAATAAAATATGAAAACATTGATTCTTGCTCATAAAAATGGGTTGGCGAAAACCCAACTAAAATAAGAATTTAAGTTGATTGGAATGTAAGTTGGCATTTATTACTTATTCCAATTAAGAAACTACATTGAACCTTTTTACCTAAATAAACTTATAAAAATACTGATCCCTGCTCGGACGCCTAGGGACTTTCGGCTATAAACATATTGATCACTGCTCGGGCGCCAATGTAACAGAAAGTTATTATAAAAAAACGACTAAAAAATCAAATTATTATTATAACTTAAATAATTACGGGTTATTATTAATTGATCGCCATAATGAATGCATTTTAGCAAACAAAAATATGTCTGGCATATTTATATTTAGAATTATCTAATATACACAAAATGTAGACTCTAAAATTATAACAGTATAAATAAAAGCGAATAGCCATCTTGCATATAGCGACATCTAAGTTACAAATACTTCCTCATTAAAGTCAATAGCTTTTGAGATAATTTTGTATGTCATACCCGATAAGATAACTTGAGATATAGATAACAATTGCATCGAATTCACAATTTATAATTATATATTTATAATTTTGACTTGCCCTTTCCTGGCTGTGACTTATCTCTGTAAAAACTATTGCCCAAGTCTCCAGCATTTTAAAACAAAGAAAAGTATATTTTGTTTTAATATATTAGAACAACAACTAACTGTTTAAAAGTATTAACATAAGGTGCATTAGATGAAGAATAGAAACATTCTTCACAACCCACTTAAAATGATCAGATCAAATGTATATTTATTGGACTATTTAAGCACTTACCATTGCATCCTCAGACACCACACCTTTCGTCTGCTCCATCGCCTCATAATTATAATTATTGCTATTGTTGTTGTCGTCGGTATGATGATGGTTGTGGCTGTGGCTGTGGCTATGATCCATCTGCTGCTGATGGTGTCTGATTGCCACAGCAAATCCCAACATCAAAAAGAGTAACTCAAGCACCAAGGCATGTGTGCAGGAGATTTTCCAGTATGCAAACATGGCAATTAACTTCACTTACATATGCATATATATATATATATTTATATATAAATGGATAAGCCAATTTATATGTGTATTTAAGTAAATTTTAGTCGACAACACTTGCAGCCGTATTCGTAGGGTAAAAACTTTAGATCTGCAACACTTATTTGTTTATTTTGTTTTCGTTTAAAGTATGTAATTACATTAAGTCGGCAACACTTAAAAACGTACTTTTAACACTTGAACAGCTTTTAAATGCTGCTACTCCACTTTACGCTGCCGCTGCTCCGTCAGCTTTGCAGCTTTTATTAACGCTCAAATTTTGGTTTAACAGTTGTAACTTCAACTTTTCACTTTTATTTCGAGTGCTGCTTGTTGTTGTTGTTGTTGTTAACACACATGCGCAGTGCCAAACGCAGCCGGCTGCAGCAGCGCCAGCGCCAGCAGCGGAAATCGTTACGCTGCGGGGAGAAGTGTTCTCTATATCTTTGTTGTTGTTGTTTTTGTTATTCTTGCTGTGGCAACTGCTTCGCTCTTGCGCTTTGGCTTGGCCCTTTTTTTATCTTTTCACATATGACGCATACAAAAGGTGTTTGGAGCGGGAGACGTTTTCGTAATAAATTAAATTTAAATTTCGGAATGAAGACACACGACACCGACACTATTAAACACACATTAGCTGATGTTGTGTTGTGTTTGGCTATTGCTTTTGTTTGCTTTTGTAAATGCAACGACACAATTAATTAGCACGCGATGCGATATACAAAGGAGCTGTTGTAGCATTTGTTGCTGTAATTCCACGGACACGCACACACACGGAGACCGCTATGTTGCCTGCTCTGCTTTGTTGTTGTTTGCTTTTGTGCGCGCTTTATTACAAAAGAAGTAGGCGGCGGCGCAGCAACAACAACAACAACAATATTAACAAGAACAACAACACTCACACGACTCGCTCGCCTGGCAATGCGTCTTCTTCTTCTTTTATACGTTTTTACTCGTTTTTATTCAAATAATCCTTATTTTTTTCTCGTATGAAAACACAACGGAAAATCTCGTTAAACCGCCTTTCTGCGACTTGTGTGCTGGCGTTGGCTGCCGGCCTAGTACTGATGGGAGAAAGACACGAGCGCGAAACAAAACCAATTTTGACTCTTAACTCGCTTCTGGACAACATAGAAGAGAGGGAGAGAGCACACAAAAGAGAACAAGGCAGTACGTAAAGTGTGCTCGCAGTGATCGGTAACGCATAAGCAGCAGTAAATGCACGAAGTCTGTGCGGCCTGCATCGAGTTCAGTTTGTGATTTGCTTATTCTATACGCCTAACTTAATTATCGATATGTGTTTTTGGGACTATTTCCCATTTCTTTTTTTGTGGCCTTTCTTTTTTGGGTAGAGACAGTGTTGTCGTGTGCTGATTGCAAAAAGTGTTGCGGGTCTGCAATAAGATGCTAAATCGAAGCGTTTTTTCAGTGGGGCGTAAATGGGTTGGTCGCAAGAGGAGTTTCTGCATAACTGCAATTGTTGCATGCTTAAAGAGAGATCATGTGGCACACGCTAGTTAAAGAGCAAAACACTTGAATATGCTTTTATATTCTGAAGAGCACCACTTTGAGGAGAATCTGGAATCTGACATTTTTATACATTTTTTCAAATATTTATTTACATATATTATTTGTACGCAATTTTCTTATCACCTATTCAGAAATCCTTTTGTTCTTCTTCTTTTTAAATTTTCTCAGTTGATTTAAAAGCTTTGTTTTTATCATTGATATACTCAAACATTTTAAATCTATGCTTACGTTGTTTTTATGTCGATTTAAAAAATTGAAATTAACTTCATTAAATGGTTTAAAATATTATATTGTCTTAAAACCAATAGTAAATGAACTTTTTTTAAGGCTATTATATTTTTATTTTTGCTTTAAGTTAGATCTGTAAAGCTGACGCATTTTCAATAATTGCGATCCATATTCATTTAAGCTTAATTTATTGCCGCTTAATCATAACCGATGCTCAAAGAATATTTATGTTCGAAACATAGAACCCAGTCTACATATAGTACCATATAGTATTTGTTCATATGTATATCAATGCTCAAATTACGAGTCTGTTTTGAGGTCTTGGGATCAATCATCAATTGAACCAAAAATTGAACGCGTACTCGGATTTTCCGTACTGCAAGAAATTCCAAAAAAAAAAAAAAAACAATGCTTACTCAAGTCTTCGTAGATATGGGTGGGAGTACGGCGTGGCGTAACTTCCGATTGATGGAATTGATTGTGGTTATACGAGTACCAATAAGTGGACTTATCGTTGCCATGGTCAAGATCGGCGCCTTGACTTATCAACATATTACTCGCATCACGCATGTGCGGATGTCATCACATCCGTTTTATGATATATGTTTTCTTTTAAAATTGTTATAGATAGTGCCGAAGTGAAATGCATTTAGTGGCGGGGACTAAGGTTAGCAGCAAGCGACAAAGTCAATGACTCAGTTGGCATTATCTGTGCCTTGTTTTATTCTTTATGCCAGCATATATATAGTCTATATATTGCGTTCTCACATTAATTGCTGTTGATAAATACGTTATATCTTTTTAAGCTTTGCACTGTGGCAAGTCGTGACAAAAATCAATTATGGTCCGGAGCGTGCGCCTCGTAGACTCCATTGCTGTATTGTCGCCTGGCCTGGCCGATATGGTTGTCCAATATATATGACATATGTAGTTCCTGTCGCCGCTTCCTATTGTGCAACGATTTTATGACTCAATTTAAATATTTACATACATGCGATTTACATGCTCCCACCCCCAATACTATATACAGATATATATATAATTAAAATATATCTTTCTTATTTTTAGAGGTGCGCAAAATCGAACACGTTCCATTTCCACAGACGACACAGTGACCAAAGTGAGGCAGGAAATTGAAAACCATTTGAAATTTGTGTTAATAGCCATTATTTTTTCCAAAGTGTGTGGCTTGGTCTTAAATATATTTATATATATATTTAAATATATTTATTTTTAATACCCTACACACGGGATATTAAATTTTGAATATTGTAGGGAGTTCAATTTCTGTTTATATCTTGTTTTCAATATTAGACTTAATGTTAAACCCATATTTAAATATATTTTACATACATTTGAAGCTAGTTTTGAACTATATTTTCATAATATTTTTTCAAAAGCTAACTTAATAATTTGTTATATACAATTTCTTTAAAATTGTTATTTTTTTTAATATTCAAATTGACTCGCACCTCGAATCGACTAATCAACAGAAATTAAAAATAAAACATTTGCTTAAAAATGCATTTGCAAATTATTGTGCTAACCACAATTTAACCAAAAGCTTTTTAGAAATTATTAAAAATAAAACACGCAAGAAAGGTGAGTAAATACATGAGAATAAATGAGTGCGAATGACACACTCAACACTCAAACGAACAATGAGTAAAAGTTTTATTCTGCGGGGCCCGGAAATGCCGGCCTAATTGTAAGATTGGCCTTAATTGACTATCTGTGCAATTAATATGAAAACAAAATAAAATAAACAAATTTTAATGCAATAACAAATGGACTGCTGCAAGTATTCCCCTTGGCCCACCCGTGTCCGTGTCCGTGTCCATCAGTTGTCCGGCGTCCACCTTGACGATTTAAATGGAGAACTTTCCATTAATCAGAATCGATGTTGGCGTTTTGGCTGATTATCAACAAAAGTGTCACAACTGTAAATTTATTGAATTAATTAATTAAACAACAAAACAAAGTGAAAATATGAAATAACATGCAAAATTCCGTATTTACATTTAAAATGACCAACATAATATAGAATAGAATTTAAACCAGCCAGACAAAAATTTACTTTTATTTTTGTTGTTTTTTTTTCTTCTTTTTTTGGATTTTAGCCAACAGGTTTGCAACGTCACCGGACATACAAATAAACAATAAAAACAAATATATATATACAACAACAAAGAAACGAACAGACAAAAGACTTGTATCTAGTAACAATATGTGGAATTTTAAATGCTCTTTAAATGTTGTTATTTACGATGATATATTAATTTGTGTGACAAATAATAAATGTGATTTACGTTGCAAAACTTAACCCAGTTGATTAAACTCATAAAGTTCTTTATAATTAGACGGTAATGCGTACTGGGCCGATCTCAAATCCGTTCTTTTGTTTTGCACATTTCCAGTTAATATTATAATTCGCTGTCCGCTCGGACAGGTGTCGGTTGTATAATGAGCTGATTCCGTACGCGCTCATCTTTGACGAACCAGCAAATTTTTGGAACTTACCAGTGAATGGTTGGGTGCTTTCCCCGTGACTCAAAACGAAATAATGTTAGCTACGGAATCACAAAAGCTGACGCACAACCGCACAGGATTTGTTTTTTCTGCTGGGTGGTTCGTATTACGCACAAATGAGCTGGCCAAAAGCACAAAGAGCCCATATATCTCGCATCTGATAAAAAAAATAATACGGGAGAAAGGATTTTTGCTCACACCGAATTGCTGTGAAAAATATATGCGTTATAATGCATAACAGAAATCAGTCGATGTTTGTAAATAACTTTTCATATATACACATCGATCTATAATTGTTGATATAAGTGCATTTCCGCAAATCCATTTTAAATTTAGCTGAATATTTGTATACCCAAAAAACAAAAAGGTAAACATGCAAGCTCTCTTAAATTTATGGGTCTTAAATTTAAAATTTTTTTTTTACAAATTTTTAAAGTTTTCTGCCTGCATTTAATTATTAACTGTTTAAGTACCCAACATTTCTTGTTGAAATATGAACTTTATAAACTTTAATTTATGGTTTAATAAATTTAAAATTTATTTAACTAAATTTTAAAAGCGCTTGCCTTGCATTAAATTCATCAATCATTTTTTTAAGTACAACAAAATGTAAAATATTAATAATTCTTATTTGACTTTAAAATTTGATTCAGTTTTATCAAATAAGTTTTTTGTTTTTACAGATTTTGAATTTTGGGCATTTTGTTTGAATTTTAAAATTTTTTAACAAACATAAGCTTGAAAGATCGTATCTCAAATACCTCCGCCTTGAACTTAAATACTAACGCACAAAAATCAATATTTTTCATTTTAGCTCATTTAGCTAAAAACAACTTTTCAGCTTATGTGAAAAATGTAGAATTCGTGTTATTAAATTAAGTACACGTTAAGTTAATTTATTTATGTTTTTTTTTTTGCAGTGGTAACGTATAAATTTCCACACGGCGGGCTTGCCCACGCGATGTATTTCACTCAAGAGTTTGTTTCATTAACTGCATAATTTGAGGGAAAACTTTGCCCGGCCGCAGTATAGAAAGAAGCTGCATAACTTGGCTGTACTTCAGTTGCATTGCGTGTAATATTTAATTATAACACACACCAACCGCTCACAACTTTAGGGGCGGTGTTGGGGGTGGTGGCACTTGCACTTGCCAATTGCACTTTAGTGGCAGCCGCTGCCACCAACACGGCATAAACGTCTTGGGGCATAAAATATTTAATTGTGTCACGTAACTTTTTACTAACTGACTGCAAGTGCAACAAACAGAATGAACCATGGTTGGCGGCGGGGCAGAGGTGCACGAGATAAGAGTTGAAACGGGTTGGGGATAGATAAATGGGTTGGGTTGCGTGGGGTTGGGTTTGACTGAAACTCTGAATGCAGCGCAATTTCGGCTAAAGCTCTCGGGAAATGCGCGGTTTTATGCAAAAGACGTTAAAATTAAATGAGTTTATAAAATGACAAAAAAGAAAAAGAAGAGTTTACATTAAACTAAAAATAACGTTAATTAGCCGTGGCTTAAGAAACAGACTCGAACTAGTTTACCATATGAAATATACAGCTTTATTCAGTTGCTTCGCCTTTAATACAATTTAAATTTTTTATATTTTACGTTTATATCAATTTAAAAACAAAAAAAAAATATATTGAAACAATTTTGTTTTTAAAATGCGCTCCGTATTTGAATGATTTTTAACCTATGCTGAGCAGACACAATTTCGAATTGAAAATTGTTTCGTTTTTGCTTGGTTTTCTTTTTAGTTTTGTTTTTGTTTTTGTTTTTTTTTTAGTTTTTAAGTCGAGTCTTTGTATTTTTCGTGTAACGCGAATTCATTATTTGCCTTTTCCTTATAGGATTACACATACATATATAATATATAATTTCTATATCGATTAGTTGTGTTCGTGTGTGTGTGTGTAGATGTGTGTGTGTGTGTGTGGGAGATGTGTTTTATCTTGTGGGTTTTTCTTTTTTAAAATGCAAACCTGCGCTACACACTGTAAAAAATATTTATGCGCACAACTTCAAACGCGACGACGAAAAATGTGTGTGTGTGTGTGTGAGAGTTTAAATAATAATTTAACCGTTACAATTAAGATTAGGGGCGTGGCTTATCGATGAGCTTGGCTTAGGGCAGCGTGTAACGCACATAGGGCACCTCCACATCCTCGCCATCGACATCGTTGCAACAGATCTCAAATACGAGGGAACGCTCGTACGGCTCAATTCGACGCTTGGAGACACGTCGCACCACCTCGGACATGGGCAGCGGCAGGCGCTCCGAGCACTTGGCCTTGGGCATAAAGAACGAATAGAGCATTGAGACGCCCTGCGACAGCATCGTGATCTTCAATTTCTCCTTTTCGTCGAAATAGTTGAGGAACTCCTGCAGCGACATTTCGCCGGTAACCTCGAAGCGATCCCACAGTGTCCATTCCTTGTCGTAGTAAGTGTTCTTGGCCGCCGGCAGAGGCTCCGAGAAGGCCAGGAACGGCAGTGCCAAATTGGCGAATGCATTCTTAAACTTGGACAGGTCACGATGACCGGCAATTAGCTTGATGACCTCCAGCACAGCCAGGCCGGACAGCACCGAGGTTGTGGTGGCAATCGCCGGTATAATCTTGCCCGCAATCAGTTTGGACTTGTGACGATCGGCCGGTGGGATTTTGTAGTTGGTCGCACGCAAATTGGAGCATGCGACAATAAAGTCCATATGCAGATTGTTATCGTCGTCCTTCTCGAACTCTAGCGGCGTTATCTTCGAGCTCTTGTCCGCGTTCTTCAGCAGATCCGTTATGATCCTGTCCACACGATCCTGATCCACCTCACCATCATCGAAATTATTGGCTGCCGCAGCGGCGGCGGCCTCATTTGTTTCAATCTTGACGCCAGAGCGTGGCTTAAATTCGGGCACCTGCAACAGCAAAAAGTGGATTAGAAACGAATTCTAGATGATTGTAGATTTGTGCTTTTCTTCTTGCTGTTTCCCTACCTTAACCTGTTGCACCAGCTCGGCAATCTTCTGGCGATCGCGCACTTGGGGTATGCCATACACCTCGGCACGTAGGTTGGCCCCCGCATAGATATAGTCCAAGTGCATCGGTTCATTCACATCGAAGACGAGGGGCTCGGGACAGCGTTTGGGCCCAGACCAGAAGGGCTGTCCACTGGAGGTGACCTGATCGGGTGGGAAATTGAACAGCAGCTGTTTGATTTGATTGGCATACTGATCCTCCCAGTGGAGACGGGCCCATTCCACACAGTCGGCAAAGCTCTTCGGTTTGTCATCCATCAAGGCTTTCTATAAAAAAAATAAGGGAATATTATGAGTGTAACGAATAATGAAGGTAAATCAATACGGGTTCTTAGATTAATTTGACGGTTTCTTATCAATTTTTAATTGGTTTTGATAGTTAGCTTTCTGAATAATCAACGATAAAAAAACTTATTTTTAAAGTGTGTTATTAAGCCATAATAGTTTTAAAGGTTTTAACTATAACAATATCAATAACTTTTCTTTAAAAATATAAACCTAATACAGACTCATATTATGTATTAAATTGGACACAAATTAACTTAAGCACAAATTAACTTAAATATTTATCTATTACTTTTCTTTAGATATCATAAGCTTAAGTACACCAAAATTAATCAAATATTTTTTAGACTTAAGTATACAATAACTTAATTAGCATACATTTCTAATTTTCAACAGAATTTTTCAGCCAAATTTACAACTCACCTTGATAGACTCGAGGATCTCCAGTGGCTGAATGCCCGGCAACTTAAGAATGCGTTCGGTGAACTGCGGATCGGAAATGTATTGGGCAGCATTTTCGGCGTTCTGCTTGAAGACGCCCTCGAAGGAGTCG
Organism: Drosophila paramelanica; assembly: GCA_035043915.1. Lineage (NCBI taxonomy): Eukaryota > Metazoa > Arthropoda > Insecta > Diptera > Drosophilidae > Drosophila > Drosophila paramelanica. Next base: position 5,658,989 of record JAWNMO010000674.1, on the reverse strand, counting down.
CGTGCCCATTGCAGGGTATGCTCAATGGCATTGGGAAAGTTCTTTAGCGTACAGATGGGTATGCTCTTCTCTGGGGGATCCTGTGAGGAGCTGTACGATTCGGTGGCAAACGGCACAATCACCTGCACGTTGCCCATGGTGCCCAGGGTGCCCGTCTCGACCAGCGGTATGCGATTGAAGATGCACTTGCGATCCATGTAGATGCGTGCATCGACATTGTCCAGGGCATTGGCAACGCCATCCAGCTTGCCAAAGAAGTCCTCGGAGAACACCTTCTCCGTTTCGGCGCCCACGCGCAGCTCGTGTGCGGTCACCTTCACATCCGGATTCATTTTTTTGATCGCCTCGGCCGCTGTCAACGCCTTGGGCTTTTGCACATCGTGCGGACGGAACAGAAACTGGCGATTCAGATTTGATTTTTCGATCAGATCCATGTCCGTGACAAAGATCTGGCCATTGCGGACGCCCAGGCCAAGCATGCCGAAGTTCTTGAGCAGCTCACAGCCAATGGCGCCAGCGCCGACAATAAACCATTTGGCATCGGCTAGCTGCTCCTGGAACTTGCGTCCAAATATGGCAATCTGTGCATCATAGCGTGTGCCCAGCGGCTGTGCATCCGCCTCGGTAACGCCCTCGGCGGGCAGGCACTCAATTGCATCGTAGTAGAACCACTGAAAGATGGGCGTAAATTTGCCGCTGCACGCCTTGAGCACCTCCTGGGCAACGATGCCGCCGATGGCTGCGTCCAGTGGACACGTGTTGCCCGCACAGATCTTGGCGAATTGCAGCACCAGCTGCTCATCCACATCACTCTGCAGCTCCTTGCACAGCGACAGAAACTTCTGTGCATCCTCATTGTTCCAGGGACGCGGCAGAGCGTGATTCGATTCGAGATAACAACCCAGGGCTTTGAAGGCCACGTGGAGCGTGGCAGGCGCATCCAGTTTGGCAAAATCGGACACCAAAAATTCGGGCTCCTTTTCGGCAACGGCCAAAGACTTGAAACTGATCGTCTTGGGCATCTTCACCTGTGTGGCCACGCCGCCAGACTTGTACGCATCGAATTTGCTGGTGTCACCGATGCTGAAGGTATACGGACCAAGCACATTGATCTTGATCGGCTGGCAGCCGTTCAGCTGCTGCATGCCCTGCACCTCCGAGAAGGTGACATAATCGCCATCGTTGAAGCCGTGACGTGTCTCATCCAGACAGGTGACCACGCCCTGTGCATCGTGTGTAATGCTCGCAATCATTGTGGACACCGGCTGGGCGCCATCCTGATCATAGATGGTGAACTTATCGCCAAAATCACAGAACACCTTGGCAAACAAGCCGCGCGTCTCCGCAATGATCAGGGCAATGTTATTCTCATGGGCGAAGTGGCCGATGCGCTGCTGTTCGGCGGCATCCGAGTTGGTCAGAACGATGACACGGAACTGGCCCAGGAACTCGTCCGTGAGGGCGCCTGCGTAGGATTGCGTGCGCACATAGCTATTCAGTTCGGCCAGTTGGGCGCACGAGGCCACAGCACGATTCTTGCCAATATCCGCCTCGGTCAGGTAGAATTGCGAGGCCAGGTCGTTGATCTGCAGAGAGAAGATGGATTAGGAGACGCAAACCGAATTGAATGTTAAATTATCAAATAACTACAATAGAAATCACATGATCTTTATAAAACTTTCAGAACTGGAAAGAAAAACATTCAAACGTCCTAATATCGACAATCAATGTAAACAACTGAAGCAAGATCTCATCAAAAAATTATTAACTACTCGTTCTGCGCATAGTAGAAAATATTTTAGATCTTTCGCTTTTGTAGTTTCCGAATTGCCTTTGCCTCTTTGTCATTTGTATAAAATGTTACTCTTTTAACCCATTGTCAAATCAGGGTATAAAAAGTTCAGCGAACGCCAGAGATTGTGAAATTCAGCTAAAGTCGCTGACACTCGTTTTGGACGGTGACTAAATGAGCAGAACGACAAGAGAGGAAGCTGACTCAGGGGCAGAGTGCAGCATGAATGGAAGAGACGCCGCTGCTGTCGTGACCTGTTTATACGAAAGCTCTAATTGTGATATGTGCATATGCGTAACAGTTGTTATTTGCGCACGATGTGGCAACTCTGTAAATCACATAAATAGCTGTTTAATCGCGAACAAATTGGCATAGGCAAAAATGAAAGCTGGCAAATCTTCAAAACAAAAATATTTAATTAAGACACGACATAAATACAGACATATACGCATTGCAAAAAGAATTTAATTCCTGACGAAGTAAAACAAAAGCGAATATGCAAACAAAGCGCACGCCAAAACAATTACAGCGCAAAAGCACACACATACTAGTCGTCTCGCTTGCACACTTTTTAGCGAGAACCAAAAAGCGGGCGCAAATAGCAAACGAAAAAAATAGAATTATGAAAAAAATTTAAGTATTTTTTTTCAACTTGTGCGCCCATTTTTTTCTCTCGCTAAAGTAGTGCATTGAAAACTAGGCAAACATAACCTACAAAAGTGATGGGTATGAGAGAAAATTAGCGAGTTTTGCCAATTCCTTTTTTGTTGTTGTTTCTGCAGAATCATGAATCATGTGTGCACTTTTTTTCTTTCTTCCGCTACTACTTTCTTTCCTTCGGTCAAGCTCTAGAAACTTTTATTTTTTTCTATTCGACGGTTTTCGCGCGCGCGGCAATTAAAATGCAACGCAAAGTGAATTATTGATTTTTAGCCAAATCAGACAGTGCGCACCATACCGCATCCCCCGCACTTACCGTACAAGTTGCTGTGTCATGCAGGGTAATCGATTTAACGCCGCCCAAAATGACATTCTTGGCTATCTCCAGCCCCAGTCCGCCCAAGCCGGACAGCAAAATGTCCGAATTTGCCATACGACGCATTGCATCGTGGCCCAGCACATAAAGTTGGCGCGAATAAAGCGATTCATCGATGTCGGCGGCGGCGGCAGCGCTGTTGCTGTTGTTGGCAGCCATAACTGCACTGTTATTGTTGTTGCTGCTGCTGTTGTTGTTGTTGTTGCTGGTACTGCTGTTGTTGGTGGAACTGACGTTGGAGTTGGTTGAGCTGACAGTGCGCGCAATTGTTGCCGTATCCAGTAAATTGGTTTCTGTCGAGGACGACGCACAATTGTTACTGCCACTACTTTCCTTATTCGCTGCTGACGATGTACTGACGTCCCCGCCGCCGGCAGCTGCTGCTGCTGCTGCTTGCTTTGACGTATGCGCAGCACACAAGTCAGAAGTAGACGACGATACAAACACGTCTGTTTCGTTAGCAGCAGCCATCTCTGTTACATTCAACATGTCAACGTCGTTTGCTTTGTCGTGATTTTCGCAGTTGTTGTTGCTGCTGTTAAGCTTGCGCCGCTGACTGCTGCTTGATGATGCTGCCGCCGCTTCTGGCACAGAGGCTCCGTCGCCGGTTTCGTCCAATTTGAGACGCTTGCAGAGCGGCGCATCCGAGCTGCTGGCCCTGGCGGCCGATTCCGAGCGGGACATGCCTTATTTTGTTTATGTCTAATTCCTAAAATAGCGTGTCGTGGTCACACCGACGACTACGACTGCGAAATATATATATGTATATATATATATATATATATACTTATGTATATGTATAGGTGTGAGTCCGGCAACGCCGACGACGTCTGTTTCTTTCACTGATTATCGGCTGTCACACAATGCTCAACGCAAACAATTAGCTAATAACACACACTTTACACTTATATGCGTACAACAAATTGCAACTTCTGTAAGCAGCACTTTAACTACAACTGTATTGCCAAAATTAATTTGCACACTCTTTAGTGTGTTGCTTGTTCTCAGTGGTTCACAATAGTATGTCGCTGCAACGTTGCCAGATGTTAAAGACTGCGCACTTAACAGCACAGGCCGCCGCATAACAGACTAAAGACATTAAGTAACATTCGTTGTGTAAATGTTATTCGTTAAGTTGACCGCTTCGTTAAGTGAGTTGCTCTGTGCTTGACGATACATTTTGTTGGCTAGGCGATGATTGTGCGGCGAATTGGTTGCGGTGCGGCAATTTCATTTTAGTGCTGCCACATTGATTAGAACAGAATTTTGCCGGACTACTTGCTTTTATACCTTAACACAGTCTGGCAGCATTACTGTGGCGCGTTTAACTTTGAATTTGAAATGTTGAACAGTTAAGTAAATATGTAATTCTCAAATGCTGATAATAATATTAAACGGATTTTATGCAAAATTTTTATTTTTTTGTTGGATTGCATTTGTTTTTAATATTTTACAAAACTCTTTTCTAAACTTAAAATGTGAAGCCTAAGTTTTATAAAAAAAAACTTGTGCAAAACCTTTTTGAACGAATTTTCATTATAATGATATATTTAAGTCCATATGGTATCTTGTACTTTTAATTTTTTTTCTTTAAAATAATTTTATATAAAATTTTTAATAATCGTCCTTAACAATTTTTTTCAGTTCTTTTAAAATTGTTTGATCTATTAATGGGTGGTCTTGCAAATGCTCTGGGCACGTGCCTTTCAACAACTGCTCAACGAGGCAGTCGCTGAGTGACCCCTAGCGAAGAGATCCTTGTTTTTCTTTTCACTTTTTTTTTGGGTTCAATATCCTTTCACTGCAGCTAATCTATTTTCGGTGCGGCCGAACGGTAGTCGAGCATGAAAATGCGTAATTTTCCTCGAAAAACACAAACTCGGCACAGATCCTTACAATAGACCCGTGCCCTAGTGTCCTGGTGTATGTGTGTGTGTGTGTTTGTGTGTGGGGGTGTCCTTTTTGTTGAAGTGCTAAGTGCGTGCCATTAGAAACAGCTGGCGCACAGTTGCGTCAAATGCATTTTAATTTACAGTTTGACAGCTGGCGCAGAGTTTAAATTTAGTCACAGAACGAGATCCTGACGATCCTGGCGATCCTCGCCGCTAAACTTTATCGCGTGCGGTTTTGTTCGCTTGTCGCGTGGGCAGCTACCAAAAATTAGCATATGGAATGCGGTAATTGATGCAGCAGCAGCAACAGCAGCAGCGGCGGGTGGGTTTTTGGGTGTGAGCGGGTTCGAGTCCTGGCGGCGCAGCTGTCCTGTTTAGAGGGCTAACTGATCGCGTGCCCCTTAATTAAGGCTCACATATGGCCAATGCACAGTTGGCCGTTGCCTATGCAAATTTTTACTCAAAACTCATTAATCTACGCGATCTGACACTCAAATTTGAATAACAGTAAAAAATTTAAAAACACAAAAAGAGAAAACTCTATTTATCAACGCAGAATGAAAAATGATATCAACAGCAAAAAAATATAAAAACGAAAATTGTCTATCGATATGCAAATGTTTGGCTGCGACATATTCAAATTTCAACTGCATTAATTACAAACGCAATATTTACAAAACAAATGTGTCGCTTTGTGTCCGCCAGGACATGCCAAAAAAAAGAAAAATATGTTTAAAGGTGTGAGCTGAGGCGCTGCGCAGGCGCTTCAGACAGCTGTCAACCCCTTCAAAACGCGCTGTCCTTAAGGATTTTCACAAAGATTACAACTTAATTTCGACTTCTCGCATTTACATTTTCGCGGCATAAATCTTGGCATTGAACAAAACGAAAAGACACTCGAAATTGTTGGAAAATATTTTGTCGTGCCGAAGGACAATGCATTGTGCGACCAGAGAACGACCCCTTTTTCCAGATTCAAGTACCTGGATTTTTCGAGTTTTCAGCATTTTCAGCATTTGCATTTGCATCTTCTCAGCTGTCGCACGACGCCCTTAACTGACTTTTGTGCCCACTGCGGGCTCATTGTACTTTCACACCTTTCTGCCTTTCTGCCTGCTAGCAACTGTGCTCGCACATCCTTCCACTCGACTGGCTGCGTGTCCTGTAAATATTTTGATTGCATTTGGCGGCAAACAATTGGACCCGCGGATCTCAGCGTTTTATGTAAAATTCACCTGACGTCCGATGCCAATTAGCAGCGCCCTCATCTCAGTGAGGCCCTAACGGCAACACAAACTGCCTGGCTGCCAACTACCTGTTTCCGCTTGGCCAACGCACTCACCTGTAGCCGTTTCGCCTGCGGGCCTCAAATCAAAATTGCATCGAGTCAGAGACACTTCCTACGGCGTCTTTCACACGTTACTCACTGAGCATAAAGCAAAAAGCAACACTAAGGAAGACAAAAAAAACTACAAAAAAAACAAGCGGGTACTTGCGTATATGGGGGGTAACGACAATGAAATACCCTAACTGACACTTTAAGTAAATGATAAAACTTAATAAGAAATAATTGCATTTTAGATTTTAATAGAATCAAATTAGGTTTAATTTTCTATAATATGTACATAATATATATATTATATCTAGATTATAATTTTTCTTATATAAAAAAGTTTTTAGAGTCTCGATATAAAAGAATTTTTTATCGCATTTTAAAAAATTTATTTTTTTTTAACATTTTATTTACATTCAACAATCAAATGAATCAATTTATATGCGGATTAAAAAACTAAATTCAAAACTAGACTGCAATTTTGATTTATAAAACTCGTATTCATATTCATTTAATATTATTTAGGACAGAATTTCAATATGATTCTATGAATTGTAAATGTTGTTTAAAAAAATTCAGACCCAATCCAAATTGATCAAATTTTCATATCGAAAAGATAAACACCCCTGTTTTGTTAGTGTATACTAGCACAGGCGCGAAAATGGGGCGACATCAAAAGTCTCAGCGACTTCGCGCAGCACTTGACCAACTCCGCGTAGTTCTCTTCTTCTTCTTCTCGGGGCTGGCTTCTTCAGCCAAGCGTTGTATTTGTAACGTATTTTTAGGGAGCTGCCGACGCACCCATCGCACAGGGCATTTACTGCCCTGATATCATTTAGTTGCGTCTTTTACTTTTCTCGGCGTTCTTCTTCTTAAATTTGAGTCGCTTGCTGATCCTGCCTCGGCGATAAAAACGCATTTTCCCAGACAATTAAAAGATGGTCATCAAGTCATAAAATTCTGTGGCGGCCTTTTTCGAACAGAATTCTGTGATGAGCGATTGTTGGACGTGTGATGACTGCGGGATCTGTGGCACTGGGTTGGATTCCTAGCAGATCAACTGACAGTTTAGCTATGGTTATAAAGTCTTCTTTTTTTTTGATAAAAGGAATTTTCATTTTGATTGGGTTTTTATCTTAAGCTATTTTGGTTTTTTGTTCTCACAGCTATAAAGTTTTTTTTATCACACAATTTAAGATAGTTTTAATTAAAATTAAAATAAAATACTTTCAAGAAAACTTTTGACTTGATTTTTAGATTTATCCATATCCATCTCAAATCCCTTTCTTGCAACTCTGCCATCGAATCTTAAGCTATCATTCACTCTTATTTTCACACCTTCCCAATCTATTATTGAACTCTAACAAAGTCATCAAGATCTTCGGATATGTGCAATTTTTCCCAGCGTTAATTTAACAATAAATCACTTACAGCATTTGCGAAAATTTCAATTGCGAAATGCAAAATCATTTGCAAAAATTTGTAAACATTTTATTACAAGGTGGCGGAAAAGGGAAACAGGGGGTAACCCAATCCTCAATAAACCCGATACGTAAATCCCATTCTCCTCAGAGCTACTTAACATGCACATCACATCGCCATCAGAATCGAACATAAGCGCATTTTGCAAAATGTGACGATCCTTTTTATTATTATTTCATCTTTGACAAGACTCTATTAAAAGAGTTTGGATGTAACTGTAACCCTTTTACAGAACAACCCCCGCTACGCCCTTTGCCAAAAAAAAATACAGTGAGGAACCCACCCTAGACGCGAACTTAACTGAAGATCTTCCAACTTAACGTGAAGCGCATTATACACTGAGAAAAACCGGAGTTTTACATAATTTTTGAATAGTTAAGTTGAACCCATTTGCTATCTATTTTTAAGCTAATTATAAATTGTTCTCGATTATTAAATAAATGTGTTTAAATTATAAAATTTTAAAAAAATTTGTGCAAATTCGTTTTTGTATTTATAAATTTATGTATAATAAAACACATTCTCAAAATACAAATTTACTTCTCGATTTGCTACAATTTTTAATGACTAAATTTTGACGAATTTTGGAATGTATAATTCAGAAATTTTAAAAGTTTAGAAAAATCAACGTTTGTTTAATTTAAAAATGTTTGTGATTTCTCTGAGTGTAAGAGTTGTTCATTTTAGGACCGTCTACGCTTTTCAATTCCGCATCTCCTTTTCGCTCTCTCTCTCTGTCTCCTTCTCAATCTCCATTATTGTAAAGCTAGAACTATCGTCAGAGTTAGAGAGAAAGAGATGAAAACACAGAGAAAGAAAGATAGATGTGCACTTTAACTATATCTATCTCTTTATTTTATCGCTTTGCATATGTTATATCTTTTTCGAGCTGGCTCTGACCGTTTATTGGCCATGCATAATCCCGTTAATGTGCTTACTGCGGCCTGTATTTGAATAATGCACAGTTAACGCTTTAATGTGCTTAGCCCGAAAGGAGTCAGAGAAGAGGAAGAAGAAGAGCCAGAACTTCACGTGTGTTAAACACTTCCGGCCTTTTGGGACACCTTTGCTTAATGTGATTTTGATTTTGCGGCGCTTTTGGCTGCCTTTACGGGGTATTTGTTTTTTTATTTATTTATTTTTTTTGTTTTTTTCTTTTTTTTGGTTATCGCTTACTTTGTACTCGTTTTATGCGCGCAGCGAATCCATCAATTTTATGGCCAAGTATTTTATTATATTTTTTTTTGTCCCAGTTACCACAGTTCGGAAACCCATTCCGATTGCGTTACTCGCATGCAATTATTATGATTCATTTTATTCACACACACACACAAACACATACAAAGACTCGGTACTGGTGTGGCTTCCCCCCTTCCTGAAACAAAAGACGCCTTTGCCAACAGCCAAAATGGTTACAACAGTTGCCAGTCGTAAAGTTTGCAGCGGCGGCTTTAAGCTGCTTATGCGACCAGATATGACAGAGAAAGGAATACGAGTAGGAGAGAGAGAGGGGACAAGCGAACGAATAAAATGTATTATATTATGGCCATTGCATACACAAAGCATTTTGCGGTTTATCCTTTCAGCAATAAAAGTATCCGATTACTAACTGCACTTTTTCACATGGCATCCCAGTCGGAACAGCGATCTGGGCTCAGACTCGGTCGCCGCCTGTCAACGCGCAGATCAAATGCTAACAAGGAGTTAGACAGAGTTCCTCAGTTTCTCTGTTCCTCAGCTCCTCGCAGCTCTCAGTTACATTTCTGTGCACAGCTGTGCAGCGTTTTCTTTTGATTTGCTTTCGCCTCACCTTTTAATTAAAGCTTAAGCCCTTTAAATACCCTGGAAAAAAACATTAAGCGCCAGGTTAGCCCAAGTTAAATGCCATTCAAAGCGTTGACATGATATGCCCCAGGCGTAAACTGAGAACCAGCCAACTGTTGTCGTCAGCTGTGCACAAAAACAAGGCAAGGACAAGGACATGACCATTTCGGCCATGTGTGTGTGTGTAGGAGAGTGTTAAGTTTTCTTATGTGACAATTCGCTGAATTTTGTTAAAGGTTGATTTAGTGATATGAGTATCCAGTGCCTTTTTAAGTTAACATGATGTGTTTTATATTTTATATTTATTTATTTCCTTTTTTTTTGTTCTGTTACAATAAATATTGGGTTTCATTATTTCTAAATTTCCTATTATATTAATGGAAATTTGTTTGCATTTCTTCAAAATTCACGATCGCATTCAATTTACTTCGCTTTTTCTCAAAAAAAAGGGTTATTCTACACTTTAAAGTGAACTTGTTTATGGAAGCTGCAAGCCTAGAAAACTTATTAAAAACTGTGCCTAAAATGCAAAAGAAACTGAGCATTGTCTGTTAATTAAATTTGCCTATGCTTTTATTAAATTTACGTTTACCTGATGCAAAACAGCTACTACATTTTCCAACCCGAGACAACCCCATGTTAAGCGAGAAAAGAAAAATGATTTTCACGCATCTCAAATGACCATCAACAGGAGACAAAGTCAAGGATGAAAGCGTACCCCGGGCACATAAATTTCGTTGCCAAAGTTATGACAAGTCTGAGAGCCAACAATGGAAAAGGAGAAAACGAAGAACTTGTAATCAGAGAAAAGCGCAAGATATATCTGTGCATATAATATATATACACAGTTTTCCCTTTTGTTTTTCCCACATGGCAGTTAAATATGCAAACAGTCCGAGCCGAGCCAATGGTCAGCTGCTGCCGTTAATTGAATCATTACGGTATGAAAAACTTGCAGTAACAATGCAACATAATTATTTTGAGTGATTGCCGGGAAGAAGCAGAAGGGGTAAAAGGGGTAGGGAAGGGATTGTTGCGCCCTTAAAACAAAGGAGGCGAGGACTACCTTTAAATATTAATTTCAATAAGTCAAAAGAAGCTCGAGACAGCACAGCTGCGGGCATTGGCCAGTTTATAGCTAACCCCCCCTCCATTCGCTATTCCTCTGTATTTACCCCCCACCCCGGGCTGACTACAAACTGGTCCGTGATGTAATGCCAAGAGAACTGTTAGCGACAGCCTCCGTTCAGCTATAGAAAAAAAGACACAAAATCCTCATGTAATCCCTGACAGTTTTCGAGGAGCGGAGATAGTTGAAAGGGTTGCTCGAATCTAAAACCACTTGAGCGAGTTCTTCGCCATATGTACCCCCTACCCCCCTCTCCTCTCTCTCTCTCTGCTGGCTCAATCCATTTCTTTTGGCGGCGGCCTCTATCTGTCAAAGCCAAGCAGCGTCTGTGACTTGAGCATTTTCCAAACTGCTTCACTTCAATGCGCCGCACGGGTCAATAATTTTTGCCCAAAATGCCATAGTTTTATGTCGCTTCCCCCCCTCTCTTCCCCTATCTTTTTCTTGTAGAGTGCATAAAGGTCGTGGGCTGCATTTTTGAACTCTTGAAATGAACTTAAAATATATTAATTTTATTTGTTGTGCACACATCTCGCAATGACGCAGCAAGGAAATGACTTCCTTAGAAGAGCCTCCTTTTAACCCTGGGTAAGTAAGAAGATAAAAATAAATTCTTCTATGTCTAGAGTGGTTTTTTTTGTTATGTGTATAACACGCTTGAAGAAACTTTTAAAATAAATAGTGTACTTTTTTGAAAATGTTAGTAAGAATTACTGTTTGTAAAGAAAGATTCTTAAAAAAATATATAAAAATTATATTTAATCAGCAAATGTCTACTCCATTTTATATAGTATAATATTATTCTAATTTTCTACTATTATAATATACATATATATAATTAAGAAATATGTATATAAGAATAGAACATTTTTTAATAGCAACAAAATTTTTTTTTCTTAATTTTTGAAATGATAAAATTGCGTTTTGATGGGGTTAATTTAATCTCCCCTAACTAATCTCAACTAAATACTCGATTGGTAATATTATTTAAAACCAAAAATACAACATTTTTTCTGAACAGAAAAGCTAGGCAAATTATGAAAAACTATTATAATTAAAATGTATTTAAGAGTGAATTTCTTGTTTAATAATGACTAACAGCAGAATCGATTTAATTTGAGTTCTGTATTTAGCTTAAATTACTTCCAAAAAATGCTGCACAAAAGTAAAAAAAAATTTCTTAAAATGTTTTCTTATCCAGGCCTAACTAAAAACGCGTTGAGTGCTAATTTATATCCCATTTATTATAGCCAAAACCAAACTATTGTTTGCCTCATTTGCCTGCCATAGAAGTACTTCTATAGCCCAACAGTTTCCATTATTTCCTTCTAAGTTTCCCATTCAAAGAGCATGAAAAATTTGATATTTACAGCATTCTTTAAAAATGCGATAAATATATGAAAAACTATACGAAAGACATTACAATGCGATTAACTAGCCGCCGCAAATTTCTACTCAGCAAAAATTGCATAGAGAAAAGTCAATGGAAATTGGGTAAGAAAATTGTAGAAAAAGTGAGTCGGACGCATTTGTTTGAGCAAATCAATTAGTCACGAATGGCCCACGGGACAGTTTTGCCTGAGTCTGACCGGACGTACCTAGTCGTAGTTGTTGTTGTTGTTGTTGTTGTATTCCTTGTATTTTGCTCTTTGCTTTATATTATGCCATTGTCCCCTGGACTCGACGCAAGAGTCCTGCATAAGGGCGTTAATTATCGGGCAGACGTTTAATGAATGCGCCCGGAGCGACGCGCACGTAATTTAAATTTGCTTAGTTGCGTGTGTGTAGAATGTGTTTTTAGCGTGTGTGTGTGTTTTGTGTGTGCTTGTGTTGTGTTGTGACATCGCCTCTTGGCTAGTCGCTTAGTTAGAGGCGCATCCAAGCGACCACTTTAGCTTCCGCTTCCTGTTTAGCATTGTTATCCTGCGCGTAATTAGCTGTGCGACAGGAAGCGATTGCAGCTCCTCAGTTTTTGCCAGATAACATCTAACCAAAGACGTCGCGAACAGACTTCTTACAAGGTCTTAGTCGGATTCCTATTTTTGACTTCCGACAATGCTAAACTCCAAGTTATTTGACATGTGAAAAACAGCTGTATCCGAAAATTTAATAAACCAATTGGCGCTGGTCATAAACATGAGATTGCGGCATTCCAAAAGGGAACGAAAAGACCTATAAAATATTCGCTATAGCTATAGTTTTTATAGCTAGCCCAAACAGCTGCCCAGCAGCTAGCCCATGCTCAATTTCCAGATTTAATGCTCATTGCTCCATTATAAAATCATCATTGAAGTGAGGGTAGCGCCCTGACAATTGATTGATATATGGCGCTTCGGTATTCTAAGGATTTTTGGCTTAGTTTTTGGGGCGTTTTGGGCGCTATTTTGGCAAATGACTTTATTAGTGGGTAACATAGACAAACGACTTCAATTTTTGCCCACAGCTGCCGCTGATTTTAAATAACTTCAATCACAAAAAAAAAGTGAAGCAAAAAGTATCATATAACAAATTTTAATTTATTCTATGCCAAACAATTTTTACTTAATTACAAGAAACACAAAAAATATTTTCAAAAAGTTAAAAAAATATGTAAAAAAAATGGAATTTTCTTAAAAAGGTGTCTAATTACATGAAAACATAAAATATATGATTGATGCGCTTTCAGCAAAAAAAAATCATGCAGAAATTTACTAAAGAAAAACCTTAAAGTTTTCAACGGATTTTTCCACAAATCTCGCAAGTTTTCCAACCACCTTTTTTTTTTGTTTTGAGCCACATCTGCCTTTTAAAGTGATCGCCTATGCAAATCAGCTTGTAACCGTCATTCCATCATTCTCCGTCAGTCTTGCAATTTGAGTAAGCGAGTGACATAATTCCCGACACTGTGACGAACTTTGATTGATATGTGCGCGTCCATTGAGATCAGTGAAAGTTTCTCCAGACGCGACAGCCGTGGCGAATTCAGCGACTGGTTGCAATTTCCCTTTTCTCTCGCTCTCGCTCTTACCATTTTATCTCTCCTCTTTAAAGTGTCAAAAATGTTTTTTGGGATTGATCACTTGAGCAGCGTTCTTAACATGATGTAGAGCGTGTTCTGTGTCTGCTTCTTACTTTTTTGCATAATTTAGTCGGGGCTTACACGAGTTTTACAAGGGATAAATGTCAGCTGTGGGAAGAAGTTGTGAGAAAAGTTATGCCAAGAAAAGTTCGAAGAACACAAATGACATTTTATAATACTAGAAATTATATAAATTTAAAATTAGGTTGTTTATTCTTGAAATAGTCAACGGAAAAAGACTACAATAAGATTTTAATCAACGTTAAAATATATATAAACAACCAGTTATCTAAATGTAAAGAAATTTACCAAGCCTTTGCTTCAGTTCTGATTTTGATTATAAAATTATTTTGTAAAAATAAAATATTTGAAAATCTTTTAGAAAATAGCATAAATAAAAATGTACAAAAAAATGATATTTTTTGCTATAGTTTTAAACAGTTTAAACAGATACCTTCTATCTTTTATTTAGCGCGTGTCTCTTCGATAATAAACAAAATCTTTTATTTGCTTTCTCACTTTCTAGCCATAAGCCAAAAACCACACACACTCGACCAGTACAAAGCGCGCTGACCCACAAGATGCAGAAATGGGAATTATGCAAACCTCGTGTCAAGCAGTCAATGGAGGATCAATGTGGACTCAATGGACCCATATTTGAACTCTGACCAGAACAGCGTTAAGTAGACAAAATGCCAGCAGAAATGATGCCAACTTTTCTTAATTTTTGGGCCAAAATTAGAAAGAAAAAGAAAACCGCAAGATGTGTACACAGCACTCAACCCCTGAGCGCAGAGAAAGGCCAGAAAGTTGATACCGGGTAGGCAAAAATACGAATTTCCCTCGATACGAATTTCATATTTTCTTTTTTTGTTTTTTGTACCTCTTGGAGGTAAAACGTTTTGCAAGTACCCCCCCTTATTTCTTGGCCGGCATAAACAATCTCATTGTGCGCACTCGAGCCAAATGATGTGTGAGATATCAATTGTCAAATTGACAATGGAAATTGACAGATCGGTATCTGTAACGTTCGGCACCGTAATAAAATTAGAAGTTTATTGATTTGTCTTGACACATTCGCACAGGCAAAATGGGAAGGGAACTGAGAAATGTTGGAGATTGATAGATACCGTGTGCTACTTTCCAGGCATATTATCAATGGGTGTGCCCGGACTGTAACTCCTGTCGCTGCTCCTCTGTCTTACCCCTTGCTGATTTCGTGTTGTTGTGTATAAAAATTATATGCAATTACATACGTTCAGAATACGAAACAGAATTTTGCTTTATATATATGTAAGCATATTCCATCGCTGGCTGGCCATAAAGTGCTCAACTTTATGAGGCCCTGTAAATATTTTGATGGCGAGCGCTAAAATTGTCCGTTCAAACTTCCGCTGACGATGTCCAATTTTTCAGTTTCCACAGCCCATGCTGATGATTATGTTGTTATTGTTGTTGTTGTTGTTCCCGCTGCTTCACTTCCGGACTGACGTACTGACAAATGAAGCAGCGCATCCGCCTCAAGTGTCCCCGGAGCACTTTTCGAACTGCGCCCAATTTTAACTAACTTTCGATTTCAATAAAAGCAAAAGAAGAACTAGAAAAAAATACCAAAAACTATCATTAATGACATGACTTGCGCTATTTGAAGTAGAGTTTTAAAGTGTTTCTATGCCCCGTACTAATTATTATTAATGCTTCCATAAATGACTATTCATCAATGGCCGTTGTTGATGATGCCGCCCGTTTGGAATATGGGTTTGTTCTGCGGCTCTGCCTGCTGGCTATGGTACCAAAAGTTGGTGCAGTGGGTCAAATTGTAGAATAACTGTACGAACGGAGATTTGGAAAATTATCAACTGGGTAAGTTAGTTTTTTTTTTGTTTGTTGCTTATCCAGCTATCTTGCATAAGAACTTTTTTTACCATAACTTTGACAAAAATGACCCGATTTTCATGTTTGATGGCATTTTGATCATTTTTTGCCCCATAGATTAATTCTACATTCAAAATATATGCATTATTCAAAATAATTTTTTTTTGGATTTTTTGGTCATAAATCATGTACTCCCCCCTTGTTATTTTTACAAAAAAAAATTTTTTTTGATTTAGAATCCCGAGTTTATACTTTCAATCGATTTTATTTGTGAAAATTAGCATAAAAAACAACATTTAAAGTGATTTTAAGGGGGTCAAATTTTTGGTCAAAAATCATGCCAAAATTGACAAAAATTTTGACATGTAAAGGTCTGGAATCCATAGCTCCCATACTTCAAACCCCCATAACTTTGTCAAAAGTGAACCGAATTTCACGTATGATGGCATTTTGATCATGATTTCTTATATAGATTGATTCTACATTCAAAATATATTCATTTTCAAAAATAAATTTTTTTTGAATTTTTTGGTCAAAAAAGCATGTACTCCCCCTTGTTATTTTTACAAAAAAAAATTTTTTTTGATTTAGAATCCCGAGTTTATACTTTCAATCGATTTTATTTGTGAAAATTAGCATAAAAAACAACATTTAAAGTGATTTTAAGGGGGTCAAATTTTTGGTCAAAAATCATGCCAAAATTGACAAAAATTTTGACATGTAAAGGTCTGGAATCCATAGCTCCCATACTTCAAACCCCCATAACTTTGTCAAAAGTGAACCGAATTTCACGTATGATGGCATTTTGATCATGATTTCTTATATAGATTGATTCTACATTCAAAATATATTCATTTTCAAAAATAAATTTTTTTTGAATTTTTTGGTCAAAAAAGCATGTACTCCCCTTGTTATTTTTACAAAAAAATTTTTTTTGATTTAGAATCCCGAGTTTATACTTTCAATCGATTTTATTTGTGAAAATTAGCATAAAAAACAACATTTAAAGTGATTTTAAGGGGTCAAATTTTTGGTCAAAAATCATGCCAAAATTGACAAAAAGTTTGACATGAAAAGGTCTCGGATCCATAGCTCCCATACTTAAAACTCCCATAACTTTGTCAAAACTGCATCGATTTTCACGTTCGAAGGCATTTTTTGCAAGATTTGTCCTATAGATTGAATTTTCAAAAAAACTTTTTTTTTAAATTTAAAATTGCAAATTTTTCTTTTTAATCGATTATAATTGTGACAATTACCATAATTAATGATTAAGTCAGTAATGATTCTTTAAGAGAATCGATGTTTGAATATATCAATCTTTAACCTACTTTTTTTGGGCCATAATCTTGTTTTCTGCTCAACTTTTCAACTTTTTCCAACTAGGCTTTAGTATCTGTAGGCAAACTTTATTTTTACGCACAGCTTTTAAACTCACTCGCAGCTTTTCCAGTTCAAGCCTCTGTATACCGTCTATATCCCACACAATCTACACATAATCTGAAGCCAATCAGCTGCTGTCAACACTCAGCTAAGCAGCTATCGAAGAGGCGTCAGTTAGCTAAATCCAATCTACTTGGCTCCTCCCATCCCATTTTTGTGCAGTCAGTCTGTCAGTTTGGAACCAGAAATGCCCACACTTTGGTTGCACCTCTTTTAATTTAATAAAGAGCAAACGGCCTCAAGGATGCGCCTTTGAGTATCTTCCGAGTTCCGTCGTATCAGTCATCACTTGTTAATCGGAGTTAAACGTTTCGGCGGATATTATGCGGCGCACACAAAAATCGTATATATACATATAATTTATATATATATATTCTGCTTTTTCTTTTATTTTTTTTTTTGCCAGAAGCTGAATGCAAACTACTCGCAAAAGTTGGCGCTGGCAGCAGGATATTAACAAGGTAAGTTAAGGGCGGCGCCGCAGGGCGATGTAGGGGAGGGTGGACTACAAAAGCGTAATGTATATTAAATGCACTCAAGAAGATTCAATTCATATTTCAGAACGTTTTGCTTTCATTAGGCGGCCGACAAAGGCGACTGAAGCTGGCGTTATCCTGAGGCGGCGACATGTAAGGAATTTAGGAAGCGCGTGCGATGCCTTTAAGTGGCAAGAGGATTTCCTACTGTGTGTGTCAGGATGATGACACCTGTGCACACACTCAGACAAACAGACAGCAAGACAACGCGGGGCACCCAAGCGGCTCTCACCTTTGCAATATCTGATGCTACCTGCCTTCTTGGCCCGTTTCTTAGCCATGGCTGGTGATGAAAAACCGCAAGACTAACAAGAGCAACAAAAGAAAAAAACACACACACACACACAAACACAGACACACGCCCCCAATTGACTCGATTTCACGACTTACACAGTTGACGTACTTTCGTTTATCCGTTGTCAGCCAGAAATCTCTGTTGGAAATTAAACGGATTTCCCAAAAATGTTCAGCACACAATGTACTCGGGTACAAAGGACAAGTTGAAGTTCAAGTCGTAGTTGCTAAAGTCATCCAATATGCTAATTAGCTTGTCTACTTCACACTCGGCTAAAATGTGCGTTGCTGCAGGATTTTCGCAAAAGTTGCACCAACAAGCACTTCAAAAGTAAATCATGTACGAAAACAAGGGAAAATTTGAGGTTGTTGTAAAGCTAGCATTTAGAATTTGTTTTGGCTTATAAACTGATTAATTGAGGTATAAAAAACAAGAGAGATTTTCCGGATATTAACTGTATAAGTTCTTAAGCTCCTTCAAAATATAACTAAGTGCTAGCAAAGAAGAGGATAATATGCTTTTTGAGTTTTTCTTTGATTTTGAAAAGAGCATTAAAAGTTATTGAGTTCTCTTAAAGGGCATCCAAAATCCAAAAATAAAAACTATGTAGGTAAATAACATGAAAATAAATTTCTGAAAACTAAAAAATATATAACTAAAAAAATAATTGATTTTCTACAAAATTTGTATACCCAAGTTTTACATCCCCAAAATATAAAATTATAATAAAATATAGTTATGACAAAAGGCAGATCTTTGGACCAGATTTTGAATTATATTCTTGCTCTGTATAAAATTTTCTTTATCTATCCGGGATTTTTGTAAATTTAAAGAACATATTTGAGAAATTGATTTACCTTTACAGCAAAATTTCCTTGAATATATTTTAAAAATTTGTTTAGGATTCTTTCAATTGGTTTCTAATGTTCTTTATATAAATAAAATAAAATATAACAGCTAGCCATGTTTTTTCGAAATGTTTTAAAGCCCTTAAATTTTATCGAACTAATTTCAGATACAAATGTAAATATAAGTTAGAAACACACGTTAAAAGTCGTACAAAATCGATAAATAATCGCAAAAACCATTTTCGAATTTAGAATACATCGACAATGTCGTGCAAGCAGTTGCCGGTGGATTGTGTGGGTCACAATGGAGATGTGGTGCAGTTGGCGTTCAGCAAGGTCTGCGATTCCGGCTACTATTTGGCCTCGGCCTGCCTGGACGGACAGGCGATGTTGCGGCACGGCGACACCGGCGATTGGGTGGGCACCTTCGAGAAGGACGGCGAGCCCATACTCAGTGTGGACATCAACGGGGATGCCACACGGCTGGCGACGGGCGGCGACGATTGCACGGCGCGCTTTTGGGATGCTGTCGACGGAAAACAGCTGGCGAAGATCATGTTGAGCTCGCCGGTGCGCTGCGTCGCGTTGGACGCCAACTCGGAGCATCTGGCCGTTGGCTGTTTGGATCGCAAGAATGGCCATCGCACCGATAACGTAATGTACTTGTATGCGCTGGAGCAGCCGAGCCTAGTCACCACCTTTGAGGGCCAGGCGCGTGGCATGCGAAATGTGCTCTTCTGTCGCGACGATCGCGTCGTGCTCTCCTCCTCGCACGATCGCTCCATTCGACTGTGGGATCGCGTGAGCGGTCAGCAGGCGCACTCGATTGCCCTGCCGCATCACGCCAAATCGGTGGAGATGTGCGCCGACGGCCGGACGGTGAGCATCGCCTATGGCCAGAGCGTTGTCTTCATCGATGTGGATCGGTTCGCGGTGCTGCAGCATCGCAAGCTGCCGGTGCGTCTGGCTGGCGTCTCCCTGCACCCGGACAAGCAGACGTATGTGTGCGCCGGCACGAATCATTGCATCTACAAGTGCGACTATGCCACCGGCGAAATCCTCGAGTGCTTCGCTGCCCACGATCGGCACATGCACTGCATCAAGTACAGTCCCGACGGTGAGGTTTATGCCACATCCGCGGCCGGTGGCGGGCTGCGTCTCTGGCAGCAGACGGTGGGCAAGAAATACGCGCTGTGGGATACACAAACCGATCACATCAGCGACGACGATGACGATCACGCGCAGTCCGAATCGGAGGACGCTCAGAACTGAGAGAAGAGGAAGAGGAAAACAACGATCCCGACAACTGAAACTCAACTGTAGTTGTACACGTGTTTTGCGTTCTACTGCGTTCAATTTTCAACAGTTTCTTCAGTTTGGTTCCAATAAAAAAATTTAGAAAAAAATCAAAGACCGGGTGACGAAGAGAGGAGGGAGGGAGGGGAGGGGGGAAAAGGGTCACGCTCTGATCCCTCCTAATAAATTTGTCTGCGAAGTGCGCAGCGTGGTTGTGATTGACTGCCCCCAATCTATCTACCTGCCTGCGAGCCCAAAAGGCTGTCTGTCCGAGTGTCTAAGCCGCGACTCCTACCTAACATTTGATTGTCTTCACGTTTCATGTACCCTGTAGCTGTAAGAGTTGTAAAATGGGGTATGCAGAACGCATATTTAAATATTTCAAAAAAATGATCTAAATTTATCTTTTTTCTAAAAAGCTATATAGATATAACAGAAAAGGGTATTTAAATCTAGAGATTATAAAGAAAAAATAAAGGAACACAAAATAGTTAAAAAGAGAGTCAGAGAATATATCTATATTTTTAATAATATTTTCAGATAATTAAAAAAGAAAAGAAAATTAAGTTAGTTATCTTCAAATAACTTGTTAATGGATATTTTATAGTCAAGCATACCCTTCAAATGTTTTTTGTATTTGTTCGTTTTGGTTCTTCGACTGCTCAACCTGTTTTTGTTGCGCACTTCTTTGAGTAAAAGGTTTCCTGAAAGGATTTAAGGAAACCCAAGACGTCTTCTCAATGCTCCAAGGTGCATGCGTTTATTTTTTATGACGTTTCTCACCAAATCAGAGTCGTAAATGCATTTTATTATTATTTATACAGTCGACAAAACGTTTGCCCCTCTGGGCATTGAAATCATTTTATTATGCATCCAAAAAATAAAAGTAGTTTTTTTCTTCACTTTGGGGTAGGTGCAGCAACATGAAGCAGAAGATAGAGAGATTCTGTCTGGAGCTAATGCAACTGATAGACTAGACAAACAGTAAAGAAAAAGACACAAAGATACAGAGATACAGCCACAGCTAGAAGTTTTTTCTTCTTCTTCTTTTGGGGGGCAAACAACATTGTTACTGACCTAAGTCGCCTTTCAGATTCTGTTGCCTTGACTTTATTTGTTTGGTTCTGCTGCAAATGCATTTCCATAAATATTTATAAATTTTGTTTTTCTCGTTTTTTGAAAGAGAGAGAGCTGATAAAACAAGTTTTCCTCACACTCCTGCTGTGCTGTTCGTTTTTTCCACGCGTTTACCAGGAAAACACGCCAGTGAGGAACCTTTTCACAGAACGTTTCCAGTTTGATTCCCCCCCCTCCTCTTTTTCATAGCGCTCTGTGTGTTTATCTAGTAGTTGTTCCAATAAACTGGAATGAGTTGTCATTTCGGCCTGATCCTGGGCCAGGTTATCTCCGAATGTAGCCGGCACAAGTGTGCGCCCTTGATTGATGATGATTGTTATTGCAGCGGTCGCAAGTAGCACAGTAGCCAAAGGATTTACTCCGCAACGGTAGCCAGGACAAATATTTGCATACACATTATTAGCCCTTTCATATTTGCATTGCATTTGAAAATGAAAAACACAAAAACGAAGAAAAATCCATCAATTTATTTAAACTGATCTTAGCTGTCAAACAAAACTCCTGAGCTGACCGCAACAATTTGTCCGAAAGAAAGAAAAAATCCCAAAGATAAAGCAAAAGTCATTTATAAATGTCCTTAAACTGGGATTTGTTTTTATATTAATGATTGGTCATTTGCCAGGGGTGAAGTAAGTGAAAAAATAAAGACGATCGTATGAAAAAGATTTGGGGAGCTGATGGAAATCACACGATCGCGTTTAGCTGGGAACTAGATATAAATAAGGAGTGTTTTTCGGACTAGCCAGTTCTGAAAGTGAAAAATGAATATTTTAGAGTTATGGTACTTATGAGATCTTGAGAGTTTGGTGGCCAAAAAAAAATAATTAAAATTTTAAAATCCATTTAGTGTTATTATGAAACATATTTTAAAGAATTTTTACAAATATCCTTAAATCAAACATTACCAAAGATATATTTCTAACAAGAAATTCAAATAATGTAACTAAAACTTGTAGTATTCTTGTATTAATATTTAATAAATAATATTACACTAAATAATAAGTTTTTTATATTTCAATTTAATTAGGAATTACCAAAGTAACGTAAAAAACAGTTTTAAGTTCCTTTTGTTTTTATGTGTTACCATGGTAGCACTTTATTTAATGTCCTTCACACAGAACTTTCCTTAAAAAGTACCTCAATTGCAGCCCACTTATGAAACATAAAATTCCCATAGATTGTTCGCCTTCATTACACCCCATCGAGAGCACTTCCGCTACAATATGCGAATAATTTCACGGAGAGACCCTTAAAAGCATATCCTTAACCATAGCGCACCTGCCCGAGTATCTCAGTCAAGAATTGAGCTTGCGGTCACAGTTCGTGAGCTAAACAATTTTATGGCAATTTCCTTATGGAACAGAGCCCTATATAAAACTATATGTATATATATCTTATGGCATTTGGTACGTTACTTCGACTGTCACGCTAACCTGAACACCTCACAAAACTCCCGCTAGGCGCTGTGCCACACGTGGCATATACTAAGTTAAGTTTTTCGTTTTTCATTATAATTTTTTTTGTTTTGTTTTTTGTGTTTCTAGTATCTTGGGTCAATGGTTCGGGGGGTGTCTGTTGATATTATGTTCCGCTCGGCGCGATAAGGCGTGCTGCATTTGAAATGAGTGTAACGTATATTTTATGCAGTGTCCGTTGAGGTTTTTCCGAACTATAAGATAATAATATGCGCTAACAATGGCGACCTTCAACTTGGGCATTGTTTGTGGTTCCTATCAACGTGTACGGCAATAAAAGTCGGTCTTATCAGTCAAATGCATAAGACACTCTAAAACTCATTGATTAGCGTTAATTATCATGGTTAGTCCAAAAAAAAATGTAATTTCATTCCTGTAGAACGTTTGCTATCAACCAGCATTCAGCGATTTTCTTCTATGTAAACAAATACGCATCTAATGCCCGCACGTTCCAATTTCTGGGCAATCCTTTATGTGTGGTGCCCTTATAAAGGATTACGAGCACCACTTGAGGAACACCCCATTGTTCAGTTACCTCCTTTATTTTTTCGTCCTCAATTCGACGCCTTTTTTCCGTGTGTTTACACAGCAAAATGCAACCCATATATATTTCCCCGTACATCCTGTTGAGATATCGTCAACTTGAGGAAATTACTTAAAAGGATCACGAACTCGGCCCAAAAGCCTCCCCCCTTTCATTGCTGGATCTTGAGTTGTTTATGTTTTTAGGCATGACTGCAACTGAACGCCGGCAGAATTTTTTCAAATTTGTTAAAAAGTGTGTAAATTTACGATATTTTTTCGTTTCTTCATGTTTTCTTCGGTTTTAGGAGGGTGTGTCCCATAAACAAAACTCTGCGGTGTGTCTGCTTAGCACTTGGTAGTCAGACAGAAAGAGACAGCAAGAGAGTGATAGAGAGAGGGTGAGAGTAGAGGAGTGGCGAGTCGAAATCGAGACTTGGCTGCCTAATCGATCGATAGATCGGTTTCCTGGCTGCCTTTTTACAATTTTTTTTCTTTTTTTTTGGGGTGATTGCACTCTAAGGCAGGGTTTTAATTACAGCGCATTCTCCTTTTTTTTTACCATAATTTTTTTAAGGAACAAAGCAAATGATGTGCTTAGTTTTGAACCGAGCTGTGACTTTTTATTCTTCTTTTTTTTCTTGCTTTTTGTGCACTTTAATTGCATTTGTGCAAACAATATAAATCGTATTTTATTGCCCTGGCAAATGTAATTTAATTTTTTACGATTTTGCACTTAAAAGGCGCAAAGCTTGGGAAATTTATATTTTTTATTTTCAAAATTTTTGAAATATGTACTCAAAGTAACGGCTCAAAGATAAGTACAACGGTAAATTATCTGTACACTCTGTGCCATGTGTTCTAATGCAGTTTTCCACAGTGCCCCACTTTTCGGTACTGCGCCATAGCCCCCAGTCACAATGGGAAAGTGAAACTGTTGGGAACTGTCTGCGCGACCGCCCTAAATCCAATTTGTCTGACTTGCGCGCAACACAAAAAAGAGTGAAACAAAAATAATGCAACAAAAAAAATCCAGTTTCAGGTTAAACAAACCGAAGCCAAAACACTTTTATCTACCCATCGCATTCAACCAAAAGTACAGCTCCAACCCAGGCAGCAACAACAAGCTGAAGCGCATGGATTTACCAGCAAGCCGAATAGCGAATGTTCTTATCGATAAGTTTCATTATGAAAATATCGATTATTTGACAAACTCAGTGGCTGTTATAAGTTGATATCAAATTAAAATATTTAAGCAATGGCTAGCATGCCTTTAATTTGCAAATTTAACATAATAATCTGGCTGCTTAATTTTTATTGAAAGCCGCACAGAAAAGTTGTTGTGCTCTGTTCTGTGAAGAGCATTTAAAAACAGAGAGCAGCTCTGCTGCTGCTTCTTCGATCGTTTGAGGGTTGCTCTGTCAACACTACACAACGCTGTACGGCAACGCTGTGGTGGTAGTTTGACATTTCGTTTTGTGGTTGTTTATACGCTCAAAGTCTCTCTCTTGTCCGCTCTGAGCACAAACATGCTTTGAGTGCAGTGCAGACCGCCACGTCAAGCTAAAAAAAACTCTCAACAACGGGAATATACGCTGATTTAGCTATATAGCTAAATAATAAATAGGAAATAATAGGAATACCAGAATAATGGCTAATGAGTCGAATTATGTACCCTTAATTTTAAGGATAAAACAACCTGGCTGCAGTCGGCTTTTTTTTAGCTGCTTCCCGCAACAGCAGCCTTTTCGGCTATATTTAGCCATTACCGCCAGCAAACTAGCTGCGCATGGCAACAAATGCGCTCAGCACTGTCTGAGAGCGAGAATGAGATAAGTTGATGCGCTCTCTGAGAGTTAAGATATACGCGTATAAATATCATTTTTAACCGTTTGCTTACGTTCAGTTTTGTTATTCTGCTCGCTGAGCTCAGTCGTTAAGTGCGTTTGCAGTGCGCACTTCAGGGCAAACTAACGAAATATTAACAAAAGAAAAACGCGAATTATAAAAACTAAAAATTTTTTACAACATTTGTTGTAAATGCAATATACATTGAACATAAACAAATTTCAAATTCAAGTGCAAACACGAAACGCAGTAGTCTCAAAGTTGAGTGCGCAACTCGCCAGTTTTTCGGTTTGAGTGAGTGGATTTTTTATACGTGACCAATAAGAACGAGAAACAACGCATTTGCAAGTGCACGAAAAAACAATACGCAACTTATTTGTTTATATCATATTTCTAAACAAATACACAATCGAAAAAAGCAACAAATACGAATTTCACTTTTAAAACGAGTGTCCAAAAAGAAGCAAAAGACTGCAACAACACTGCGCCCCACACTAATACAAACAAAAATTTACGCTCAGACCAAACGCACACAGGCGGAATCACAACGAGTTTTGGAGACTCGTGTTTTGTGTGTGAGTGAGTGAGTGAGTGTACACGTTGTGCGTGTATTAGTAAGCTCGCCCCTCTTTTTGCAACTACGTACAGGCACAGAAAAAACAAAAGTTTTGGCGCCAAAACTTTGACATTTCGCTTATTCGTGCAATTCGCAAACAAGTGTCCAAAGCGTAGGCAGCAAAACTGCGTCGCATCGCAGTTCAAAACACACACGCAAAAACACAGAAACCAAGTGTAAAGGAAATTGAATAAAAATAGAAAAAATAAAACCAACTACAACATCATGGTCAGTGCACGTATGCTCCATCCGGCGGTGATAGGCGCCACAAACGCCGTCGGTCGCAATTTGCCGTGCGGCCGTCAAATGGATCGCATCAAGCGGAATCTATTTGGCACAGCGCAAACATCGCTAACGGAGACCAAAACGTAAGTACAAATAAATTTTAATAAAATAAAATAAAAAATTATAAAATTAAAATAAAATTAAATAAATTTTTAGCGTTACCAACTCCTTCACCGCGCAGCTGGAGAGCCAGCAGGAATTGGCCACCCAAAAGTGGGGCTTCGACTTTCGCGCCGATCGCCCGCTGGCCGGCAACGCGCTCTTCATCTGGGAGCGCGTCAGTTCGCAGGAATCGAACTTTGCGCCGCCCATGTACACGCTCACCCGTGCCGCCCATGTGCGCCGAGATTCGGTGGCTGCGCCGGGCGATATGAACTCGCTGCTGGATGAGCGCGCCGATCGCGAGAATTTGGCCAACTCATCGCTGGACTCGCAGACGGACAGCGAATACGACTCACAGGATGAGTCATTCAACAGCAGCAGCGGCATCAACAACATAAGCGAAGGCGCCTCCACATCTGCCGCCGCATTGACCGCCTCCTCCTCCTCCGCCACCTGCAACTCGCCCGCGCAGCAACGCAAGCGACAGCTCAAAATCACAGGTGAGTTGCGTTTACCCCGCTATCCTGTTCCGTTAGTATTCCCCCTGGCGTTTTGTTTTCCCAGCGTTATGCCTGATTGCACAGAAATTGTATTTTTTTTTTTGTACGTTACAAATTCATTTCCCATAACCCACAGTAAACTACTCAACTCCTTAGTGGGTGGGTTTTTATACGGAAACTAAACTCGGAAACAAGCACGCGATGTTCCCTATAATTTATTTTTTTATTTAGTTAGCTATGCGCAGCGCTTGAATTTTTTGATCAAAAGAATCGATCTTTACGAAACTTATAGATTCATATAAATTTTTTTAATAGATATAAAATTTTCTACAATTTTCAAAAAAGTTCTACCAATTAAATATAACTTGAATTCAACCAATTACTGTGATATCAAAAGACTTGAATATCTTTTAATCACTTAGGAAGGAGCACATTTTTGTTTCAACAATTTTTTTTTGCTATAATTAGAGCTACGAATAATATACCCGAATGTTGCTACACAAATCTTAAAAAAAAAACTCTCGTTCTCTGGTTGGTTCCCCATGGGCGCAACCTTTTTTCCTTTGACTCCCGCGTGGGCGTATTTCGTTTTACCTTCTGGAAACCATAATAACAGGCTCTACCAAATGCTGTTTCATATCAGAGCGCATAATTAGTTTTGCTTTATGTGATTTGTAGTCGAAGGGGTTACGTTATTGAAGACCGATCGCTGTCGCTGCTGCTGCTGCTGCTGTCTGCAGCTGGTTTTCCGATTCTCTCCCCCTCCCTCTGTGCTCCATTCGGGCTTAGAGTCAATGCACGTAACATCCCTGCGCCTGCGTCGCGTCGCGGGGTTGATTTTCAAATGCGATCATTGCATGCGGGTTGCTGTAAATGCTAACAGATGTGCGTATCTCTGTTCAAAAGCAGAGCCCTGCGCCTTCGGTTGACCTCATTAGAGACAGCACCAGAGAGGCATAGGGAGAGGGAGATGAGGAGGGAGCGCCGCAACTGCAGCACACAATGTGCCGCCATCAAAGCGCAGCACTTATCAACGGCCGCTGATTGCTTTCATTCAAATTTATTCTCATTTTTTGTAAATTTTTTTTGTTGTTTAATGCCACTTGGCACAGTTATTAACATAATAAAAAGTAAAAGAATTAAAGTGTCTGCGCCGGACAGCCCGCATGGCAGCCGTGGACTAGCTGTACTTTTGTGCAGCGAAGCCTAGAAACTTGTCCAGGGCGTGTAATTTATGCAGCTATGCCAGATCCAAAATTCATTGCCCCTCACGTGTCATTCGATAGTCTCGCTACCTGAGTCAACCCCCGTTGTGGCTGGCAGCAACCCCCGGGCAGCCACGTGCCACAATTCGAAAATCAAAATGTGCAAAAACAGGCGGCGCCTGCTGTTATTATGCCTCAGACAATATATCAACGGCGAGAGGGTAGCAAATGCCAGCTGACTTTAATCCACACACAGACTTATTTGTATTTATATATTGTAATTACTGATCGGGGTTTTCCCTTTTCTTTTTCGATCTTTGCAGAGTTCATGAAGGAGCGCAAGCGTCTGACACAGCCGCCCAAAAAATCTCACCTGCCAAACGTATGCGCACCAGCTCGGGCAGCTCCAGCATTGGGGCGCATTTTGGCAACCTGCTGAAGCGTACGCGTCCCAACTAAACAACACGCTGCTCTCATTCATCCCTGTGGTAGTTGCAACTACACAAAAATAACATATATATATTTTAATTTTTTACAACAGTGCAAAAAAAACTAAAAATAATTTGTATTTTTTTACACACATTTCTATGGCTAACATTTTAAGTAGCTTTCACAATTACCAATTTTTATAACCAAAATTAAGTACTCATTTTTGTGCAGTGCAAGGGCGAAAGTTGCGAATATTAACTTATAGTCTAACTAGTTTAAATACCAGTTACTACAACCAGGACTAGTACTAGAACAAAATAGCTACTAAGCATTTAAGTATCGAGCTATATGAAACTTTTTAGATTTCTCTAGTGAGAAATGCCATAAACTAAGTGATTAGTTCTTAACAACAACGAAACAAAAAACAACAACAACACCACCAACACGAAAAAACTTAAACTTAATTAGTAAACAAAACTAAACAACATTTAGAGACATCTCCAATGGAAGCCACAATTTTTGAAAAGAACCATGAAACCATGAAACTTATAATTATTACAATTTGTTAATTCTAGTTGATAAATTTTACTAGCAACTTTGTGGTTGCTTGTAAAATTTGTAACAAGCCAAAACTTGATGTTGCTTTGCCTTACAAATAATTTCCTATATACATTTAATTGTTTATACACATTTTTATTTTTGCCAAAGCAGAGTTGCATTGATTTTTCGCAACAGACCCTAAAACTCAGAATTATAAATCGAATTTTTACAATTTGATTTATTATTGTTGATGTTTTTGTGGCTGTAACTAAAGTCCTTAATTCGACCAGTGTAATACAACAATAGTTTTAAGCCTAAACACTTTGCCAATTTTGTGGACTTTTGCAAATGTTTTCCATAATGTTTGTAAAACTTTACAAATTTGTTAATTTCTTAACACTTAACTGTATAAAATTGCTTTCTATCGGTTGCCAAATTGTTTGGCAAATGATGAACGAGATTTTGCTTAACTATCATGTACAAATGCTATACATATATATATACATATATAGATATATAAATAATATTATATACTTAGGCAGAGCCTATATTATTGAATAACATTTATACAGATCATCCTATTTGATAAGCCTAGCGTAGAACAAAATCCAAAGTATTCACTAAATATTTATGCTTAATTCATATTTTGTTTATAATCCAACTCATACTTCAATAAAACAAAAACAAAACTAAACAGTAAATAAAACAAATCAAAACAAAAACAAAAAACAAAAAAGACAAACCACAGCAACACCTACTCGTTAATACTCTACCATCGAAAATCGTTTCATCTAGCGTCATTTGCGAGTAGATTTAAGCCTACATCAATTTATAAGTTTGTTGTTTTTTTCTTTTTGTAGTGCATTTGTTTATAGTAAGTGTAAATCTCTTAAGTTGAATATTGTTTTCAATAAAAATTTTGTTTTTTAATTTTGTAGTGGCTTAATTTTGAATATAATTTTTTATAGCCCTATTTGCTAAAAGGGAGACATATGTATGTGCTATAGGAAACTTGGAATACATATTCGTATTGGCCTAATTAATTAAATTTGTCAACATATTTTGATTATTGAAAGGCAAATACTTTTTTATTCTCTTGGTTAATTTTTGAACAAATTTCAAATCAATATTTCTGTAATTTTATTAGCAATAAGATAAAAATATCCATAGCTAAACACGAGATTTATGATAGCCTCTTCTTGATAGCACATATACCGAAATATATATATTAAGATAACAAAATTGGGATCACTTATTGTTAATGTATTAACATTTTTGGTCTTATCATCATCGTAACAGATTTGAAAGAATATTCCCACTCATGCCAGTCTGAGTAGCCCCAAATGATGCCCTTATCCTCATTTAAGCCATTCAGCTTATCCTTTAAATACAGTCCATTCAAATTGCTAAAAAAAGAAAATAAGAAACAAAATACTTTAAATATATACTTTTTTAAATATTCTTCAAGTTGAACTTACATAGCTCCGCAAGCGGCATACCACCAGGCGCCTTGCAGGTCCTCGGCGCAGTTGTCCTCATCGAAGTCATTATCCTGATCAAATGTGCTAAATTTCTGATTCAAATTGAATTGCAAAGCATCGCCAGCATTGCCCGAGTAATTTCCCACAGATTTCAGTTCATATAGCTCCTGCTCGCTGCCCACAACAAAGGAGCTGTAAAGCGCATAGCGTGTCTCATTCTCGAAATCCTTCAGCTGGATGTAGAGCTCGTGTTCGGCGGAGTTCGTCAAATGGTGCAGCATCTCCAAACCAATGAAGAACTCCGCTTGCGGATTTCCAAAACCATGTTTGTAGGCGGCCCAGTTCCGATAGAAGTCAACGCTGCCGTCGATGCGTCGCTGTATAACGGTCCAGCCGGCGCCGAGTAGCGGATCGTCTTGACAGGAAACGGAAGTGCTGCCAATGCCAGGCACATAAATATCCCTCAGTTGCTGGGGCCCATCAAGGGGCAAACAGTTTTTCGGCGCCAGCTTGAGAGCTTCCAGTTCGGAGCTACTCGCGCTTATTGGATTTCGGTTCTCATATTTCAGTTCAGAAATTTCTTGCTGCAATTTCTCGATAATTTGCTCATAGTTGATTTTATTTGCCAGCGATTGATTCACTAAGATTTCCATATCCTTTTGAAGTTTAATAATGTGATTATTTGCATTTTTAATTTGTGTTTGCTGATTGTTATTTCGGTCGCTCTCATTTTCCAGTTTCCACGACAAATGTTTTATTGCTGCATTTTGCTTTCTGATTTGCTTGTTACATTCTCGACAATTTGCTAAAAATGACCTTGAAACTGTGACTTTGTCTGTTTTGTTGGGATTCGCCTGGCCTGTTTGATTGCAGCTGATTGTAAACGTTCCACTTTTGGCATCTCTGCATTGTTCGGGCTCAGTCGCTTTTACCTGGAATACTTTCATTAATTACAACTCGGAACTTAATATATATTAAACTTACATCCATATTTACAGTTAGCAGAAACATTGAACAAATTGTGAAAATAAATATGTAAAAAGACATGCTTGGAAAACGCAAAACTTTTAAGCGACCGCCCATGTTCAAGCTCAAAGCACAACTAAATACATTTTTCTGAATATGAACAACAAGCTATATTCAAATTACTGCGAATGAAATTGATAACGGTTCCTTTCAGTTTATTATAAATTTGAGAACTAATTTCAGTGGGTCAAAAGATTAATTACCCAAAACAAACGAAACTCGAATGTGTAATCTAATTTTTAATACAAATTCATTTATTAACAATCAAACAAATAGCTAATTTTTACTATAAATTTGATAAGGTTTTTTTCATTGAGCTGCTAAATCGAGAATTTTATTATGATAACATATTTCAGAAATTCTCCCAAGATAATTCGAGTAAATTTGGTGCAAGTAAATTCAAATTTTTAAATTATAAATTTTGTACACAAGTTTATAAATTATAATGAAAATTAGGTTTTTATATTTCGAAAAACCTTTTAAAAATAATTATTTTATTCAACATTTCTGCAAAACTCTTGCTTTATTTCTTCTCAGCGTGCTCAACCCATAAAAAAAAGCAATTAAATATTTTGATTTTCATTTGATTTTTGAAATTTTATTTAAATAAATTAATATCATATATTACTTACGATAAATACATACATAATTTGATGTGTTTGCGAACATAGAAATTAACTAACTGTAACTGCGATTAACTAAATTCATTTGATTTGGTTTTTTAGCTCTTCTTCGTCCTCGTTTTATGGTACATGAATTCTATAAAATTATATACAGTGTACAGAATGGGGATGGGTAACAGCTGCAGATGCTACTTCCCCGTTGCCTTCTCCTCGAGCTGCGCCTGAATGTGCTTCACGTTCTGGCCACCGCTGCTGTGGCTGTGGCGCTGGAAGAAGGCGTTGATGGAGCTCATCGAACGGTATTCGAGATTGTCGCTGATATGCCAGTCGACGCTGATGCTCTGATGCCTGCCGACGGGATTGCGCATCTTCGTCTCGTTGTACTTCTCCAGCAGGTGCAGCAGGCAATCCTTGGTCGTGTTGGCCGCCTCCTCAAGATTGACCGTTTGATGCGTATCCGGCAGCCCAACGGGCACATCCCGACTCATCTGATTGATGCGAAACTTGGCGCGACGACTGCTCGCCGATTCGGAGTAGATCTGGTTGCTGGTATTTGTGTTTATGTTTGTGCTGAACTTGGAGCTGCTCGAGCTGGTCTGCTGCACGTTTCTGCTGCTCTTCGCATTGGCCGTGCTCACAGTGCTCACTGTGGCCTTGCTGTGCTGCGACTTGGACCAGCTGTCGCCGTTGCCGTTGCCGTTGCTCAGCTTGGGCGTCTCCTCAATCGACTGCTGCAGTCGCACCGACAACGAGCTAATCTTCTGTTTTCCATCGGAATAACGTGCTTGACTCTGGCTGCTGCTGGAGCTGGTCGAGCTGTTCAGTTGGCCACGCGGCGTTGCGCGGCTGAAGCTGCTGCTGCTGCTTCGCGTGCTGCTCGTCCATTTGGTGTTGCCCTCCTGCTGCGTTGTGCTGGACTTGCTGCTGGCGCTCTCAGACGCCCCACTGTTGTTGTTGTTGTTGGCATCGCCTAGTTTCGTATTGATCTCGGCCAGCATTAGCAGGTGATCGGATAGCTTGCGTATCTCGTCCGCCAGGTTGACGCGCTCGCCGGAACTGCGACGGCCCAAGAGATAAGTTGTGTCCGAGTTGCGGCGATCGAATGTGTGCAGGTAGCTTTTCATGCTGCGCTGTTGTTGGGCGCTGCTTTCGCTGCCGCTGAACTCGTCAAAGTTCTCGTTGAACAGATGTTGCGGCGTGGGCGTGGCACAGCCAGAGGCGCTCGATGTTGTTGGGAACAGCTTCTCGCGGGACTCATTGATGGGCGTGGTGGCCACCGAATGCGGACTGTCAACGCTGCGCGCCTCCTCCTCGGCCGCCTGCAGCTCATCCTCCCGCTCGTCGTCCGTCAGCGTTGCGATCGATTCGCACGGCGATGGCGAACAAACTGCAATAACATGACAACAGATTTCAGTTTGGAGCGGTTGAAAGTTAAGTTAACATACAAATTAGGTATATTTGATTTTTGCTTCTTTTTTGGGGTAAGTGTTGTTATCATCAAATTCAAATTGGGTTTCGGAATAATCATTTATATATAAAGACACGAATATACAGAAATAAAAAAATGCATGCTTATGAGACAACAGCCCGACTGGTTAGGCCCACAAAAAAAGTTAGTAATGATGCATAACAGCCAACCCTGACAGACAACACACTGTGCAAAAAATAGTACTCGAACTGATGAGATTTATTTATGTTGCGGTCCTGCTATCTATATGTATGTCAAATTGAAAGGGGAAAGATTAATTACAGCTTTTAATTATGGTAAGTTATTGTTAAATACAATTTTTATTTATATATAGAGGAAAAAATAAATTTAAATTTTTTATATAATATTTTTTATTTTTTATCTATAATGAATTATTCAGAATTGTCAATAAACTTCGAAAAGTGAAATTTTTTAGGATAATTTCTTTTACATAAAGGCCACAACATAAATAAGCTTCAGATTTTAAATGAACGACACCCATGGAATGATATGATCTTGGAGTAACTTTAGAATTTGGCAGCAGTTGTGATCGATTATTTTGATTTTTCGTTTTTCTTATCGGTGATGGGGCTTACCTTGTCCGGTACTTTTGCAACCGTGGCTAGGTGTTGAGCTAAACTTGAACTAGGTAAGGATAATGTCTTATTTTGTATGTGTTGTTGCTAGTTTGTTTGTTTTGGAAGGCTTGGATAGAGCTCTAACTAATGTATTTGAAAGAAGGTTTGTTTGTAGTATTTTGAATATTCAGTAAGTATTTATATATATATATATTTGTTTTTGTATTATTTGTATTACTTTTGTCATTGGCTGTCTTTATCACAGTGTCGAAACGGTAAGCAACTTATACAACTAGGCAATTGGGTTAATAGAGGTAGCATCCGTTACAAGGATGCGCTTAAAGCTACATTTACTTAAAATTAAAGACAACAACATTTATGTAAATACTCGTAAGTAATTGTTTCTTGTTGCTGTTTGTAGTTGTAGTTGTAGATGTTGTTGTTGCTGGCATGCCATCTTTCTCTCACACATACAACATAATTACAATAGCTCATTAAAAAGTTCATGTTAACACAAAACATTAATAGATTGAAATATTTAAAACGAGAGATAGAGAGAAAGAAAGAGAGAGCGAACGAACGTGAGAGTTAAGGAGCGGGCACGTTAGCGCGCCCCTCTCTGCGCTTCTCATTTAGCTAACTTGGTGTACATTCAAGTTAAGAGAGAACAACAATTAGTTCACTTTGTTTTTGTTTGTTTTCAAGTTAATTATGTAATTTACAAATTGGTTGTGATTTGCCTCGCCCCCGCTCATTTGCCATGGATGAGCGCATGCCGGTCACGCTGCCGCTGGGAGCCGCCACCCCCGCGGCAGTACTCACCTCGGGATGAGGAGATGCTGTCCGGGCCATGGGGCCGGCGTGGATGGGTATAGCTGGTCTCATTTAATGGCGCTATCACATTGCCCTCGACGTCAAAGACGTAGGGGCTATTCGGATGCGTCTCCCAGCGCACTATGAAATTCTTTAAATTATCCTTGGTGGCATCCAGCTCTTTGTTCTGTTCCAAATGGAATTGTTTGGTTTAGTTGCCAGCTTGTTTACCATCTCGCTCTTGCTTACCTCTAGCAACTCATGTGTGCTGCACAACTGGGCCAGCTCGTCGCTATCCTCATCCTGTTCCGTTGTCTCATCGCCATCGTCATCGTCATCAACATCCGCATCCTCAATTGTTTCCGTTGAATCCTCCGAAGACTCCGAGGCCAGCGGTGTGGGCGACTCTGACTTCAGGCGCGTCTTGGCGCTCACCAAGGCGCTCTTGGTGACTGTTGTTCCCGCTGCTGTCGCTGCTGCTGCCGCTTTTGCTGCTGCTGTTGCTCCTCCTGTTGGAGGCGTGGCAGCGGGACGCTGTTGCAGCCATTTGTGCTTCACACAATCGGCGGCTGTCATGCGGGTGCTGTGGAGGGGCATTTGGTTGATTAAAAGCTTGCCGTGCTGCTGGCCCGGTTATGGCTAGACACTAATTAAGAAAACGCACCTCAAGTCCTTAACCAGTAGCTTGGCTATGAAATCCAGGCACTCGGGGGAGATGCCATTAAAGCATTCATCCTCGAAATCGTATTTCGCAATGGTTACATTTGACATTGTTTCAATGTCGTTCTCGCCCATGAATGGAGACAGACCAGAGATGCTGTTGTTGTTATTGTTGTTGTTGTTGTTGCAGCACGTGTGTTTGTGTGTGTATGGCAGGGTGTGGCAGAGTCAATAAACATGAAATGTAAAAGCAGAGCAGACAAAATAAATAAACACATAAAAAAAAGCTCAGCACACACAGCAGCAACATTTAATTAACTAAATTAAATTGGCGCCGAGCGAAGGGCGTTTAGTTGTGGGGTTGGGCGCTTCTTAAAACATTTCTAAGACTTTGATTATTTAATTCTTGGCTGCCGCAATTTTCACAGATTTTTAATTAGTTTGATTTGCTCTTTGGCGCGCCAGAACGGAGTCCCCCCGCAAATAAAGCAGCGCAAGTTTTGATTAAATTTTCAAGTGTCATATTTTTGAAAAACACTGTGCAACAAAATACAAGAAAAAACTTGTTTTTTAAATACCGATATTTTACGATAGTTATTGAATAAATTTTAAATAAATATATATTTTTTAAAAATTCGATTTATTTTGTTTTGCTGAAGTCTTAATCTGATTGCAATTAAATGTAGTGATTTTTGATTGTTTTTATTTGAGTAATCAAATCGCTTGTGAAGACGTTTTAAAAATGTTCACTTTAGCAATCAATAGTTTATTTGAATTTTTTGACTTTTTTAATTGAAATTACTAAAATAAATTTAAATGAATTTGCTAAGTTTTTTGTTGCTTCTTTCCGTTAGACTAAAAAATTTCTGTTGTGCAGTGTAATTAATAAAAATTAAGAGCACTCCCCCTTGACAAAACTTACAGCACATAGCAAATGACGCCAACGCTCCACATATCAGTGCCATAGGAGATGCAGTCAAAGTTAACAACTTCGGGCGCCACAAACTCAGGCGTGCCAAAGAGTACCTGAAAAAATGATTTTATTAAACAGACTTTAAAGAAATATTTGGATTAATTTCAGCTTACTCGCAAACGCTTATCTGGGTCAAATTTGCGTGCCAGTCCAAAGTCAATAATCTTAATGCGATTGCCCTTCTGTGTGAGCACCAAAATGTTTTCAGGCTTCAGATCTAGATGGATAATACCATTGCCGTGTATAAAGGCCATGGCCTCGCACACCTGTCGTATGAAGACACGACACACGCGCTCCGTGAGCACGAATTCATCGTCCACGACACGATCGAAGAGTTCGCCACCTTCAATGCTATGAAAATAATCAATTTAATACCATTAACAGTGAACAGCAGAAATAAACTTAATGGTAAGTATCTTTAATAAAATTATAATTAAAAGAGAAAAACAAAACTCAGAGCGCATAAAACATATAAAAAAGATGCATGCCATTTAAAGCCAAGACAACAGTTAAATTAGCTATTAAATTAATGCCCACTTTGTGCTTAGTTTTAAGCTCATTTAAGTTGGCTTACCTGCCCGACCTGTCTTTATAATATACTATATATGTTATTTACAAGAGCTACGCATTGGTTGCCATAACACGAAAATCAGATAATACATGAACATCAACCTATGTGGAGTGAGTAATGCGCATTAACTGACCTACAACAGTAACTGCAAAGCATTAGATTTATAAAAATGTTGTATTACAAAAATAATGCTTTGTATTCAGTCAACGTGCTTTAAAAATGGCAAAAAGGGAGATAGTTTCTCCCTTTAAATCAGTTAATGCGCTTTACTCTAAAATGTAACAGTGTTTTATTTTAAATATCTAACTAATCGTTCTGAGACTTGCTTTAAATATATATATACTTTGCTCATATTATAAGTTTTTATATCATAGTGACTATTATTTAAACTCGTATTAAACTTAAACACTGCAAATTTGTCGCGTCAAGCGGATAACATAAAGCTCATTGCTATAAAACTTTCATTATAAACAATATTTATGAATTCCTTCACTAAGTTAATCACAAACCAATAAAAACATTTTGTATTTTAAACTGTTAGTAACTTTCATTAGGTTGAAGCTTCTCAGCTTGCTTTGTTTTACTGATCCTACAAAAATTTAACTTAAATACACTAAAGACCATCGGCTTATCCGACAAGTATGTAAGATTATTTTCATATTTATTTAGCTGCAATTCTCATATGTGTAATCAATGTGACTTATGCAGCCTGATGCAGCTGCTAAGTTGACATAAAATATTCACAAGTCAAAAATAAAATTTAAATAAATATTCTTGTTTGTGGAAATAAACTGCAATTTTCATTAGAATGACAAACAGGCAATTTTACAAAACGAGTTTTGCAGTTTGTCAAGGATTGTTGCTTTTGTTGTATTTTATGGATATGCAAAACGAAACAACTTTTGCAAGAAAACAATTAAGTTTTGTACTCAGTCTTGAAGCAACAACAACAATGAGATGCAACAGCATTGTGGCTGTCAAATGTAGTTTTTACCCAACATACGCTTTGGCCATGAAAATTAATTTAACAATAGGAAAGTCGAGTGAACTGTACAAAAGAC
The DNA here is from genome assembly GCA_035043915.1 of Drosophila paramelanica. NCBI lineage: Eukaryota > Metazoa > Arthropoda > Insecta > Diptera > Drosophilidae > Drosophila > Drosophila paramelanica. The sequence continues at coordinate 5,621,237 of JAWNMO010000674.1, read as the reverse complement.
TCGTGACTTGATTGTTTTTTATTGGGCCGGCAAGTGTTGCGTACTATTGCCCCTTTGTGTGAAATGTGGGTCAAGGTCAGGGCCTAATCAGTGGGGCTGTTACCTGACTCAAACGGTTTTATGGCCCAAACGGGACTACCTGTCCGTTTTCATTAGAAACCAAAACTAGACATAAAAATAAATTTATAGAACTGAACAGTGTGATAACCTGTTGCTTAAGGTTGTTTTTTCTTTTCTTTTTTGTTTTTCTCTAAGTGTGTCCAAAAGAAAGAAATAAAACTTTGATAGTTGTGCCTTGTGTGTGTTTTTTTCTGTGTGCGTGTGTGTGTTTGGGTGTGTTGAGAACTTTACTAGTTTACGATAATGTGCGTACGTGTAAATCGTATTTTATGCACATTTCCCGCTGATTGCAAGATATTGTGTCCCACAACAATGTAACAACAATAGAATAGAATAGTCGAAACTGACATTCAACAAAAGAGCAACAAAGTTATGAAGAACTTGTCAAAGTAGTTCTGCAAGGATAACACACACGCCACAACAGCATCAACAAAAACAACAACAAATACAACAAATACAAGCATAATCAGCATATATACACTCAGACAAAATCTTCGAAATCTCAAGAATTCAAACAATTTTTTTTTAAATTCTTGAAATAAGTAAAAAATATTAAAATTTTCAATTCGAAAAAAAGTGTACAAGTTTCCACTTTTTTTAAATTTTCAAAATGAATTTTATATTAAGAATTTTTTGGTATTTTCTCTGAGAATATATATACATGTACTCTATAGCTTAAGTAATTTCTTTATATGCGCGTTCAGCCTTACAGTTCCAGGACGACGCACATCATTTTCTGATATTCGTATGCAGCATACAATTGTATAATGAGATGATGTTGCAATGAATTCATAATCTCCACTTCTCTCTCCACATTCCGTTTGTCCTCGCGCTTCGGTATGGGCACAAATTTCGCCGCCAATTGTAGTCCGCTCGTCTTCTCTTTGCACTTGTACACTGTGCCGAATTTACCGCTGAGAATTGGTTATCATATGATTAGCATTTCATGCAGTTGGTGAATGGAAAAAGGGGGATGGGGCTGTGTTGGCAGAAGGTCTAAGCTGCTTTGTGCTACTTACCGTCCCACCTCGCCGAGCACGTCGTACAATTTATGCGCGTCCACATTGCGATTTATGGTCACATCGCGCATTGGAAAAGCGGGCTCGAGAACTGCAAGGAAAAATATAAAAGCAGAGAAAGTGCTTGGAATAAGAAAGTGAATTTGTATGTTATATATTTAAGTTTATTTAAAAGTATAAAAAATCAATGTTTTATATATTATATATTTCGCTGCAGCTTTTAAAAATATTTTCAAACTCATATTTTTTGAGTTAATTTCCGTTTTTTGCTACTAGCTCCTAACATCAATTATTTTGAAAAAAAAACTACTTGTGCTTTAACAAGTTATTTTATTTTTCAATATGACCTTTCTATTCGCTTATCAGAAAAAGACTCGGTTCATACCGCAAAGTCGGTTGCACAAGTCATAAACATAAATTTGAGCCACTTGGAGCACACTCCATCAACTCGACGGCTCTTGAAGTATGGCATTCAATCATTTTCATTGTGCGGCCATACGAAATGCATTTAATATCGGGTATTATGGGCACAGCTTACCCCGCCATGTTTTTCCTAGTCACATATTTCGCAACATATTGCAGACAATTTGTTGTGATATTTTTGTTATTTATGTTTATTTTTTCTTATTCGTTTTTTTTAATGTTTTTATTGTTATTTTTCTTATTCAAAAGAAAACCCTTTTCAAAATTCATTTTGTAAGTTGTAGTTGTTGATATTGTTGTTGTTGTTGTTTTTCTTGCTGTTGTATCTACAAGTTGCCAAACAAATAAAAATGACTTCATTGAATTGAATTTTGCAGCCAAGGGACACAGCAATAACAACAACAACAAGGACAACCAGCAGCAGAAAGAGGACGACGACAACGATGACTAACTGGAAATACACACGCACACACACGCATGAATATATGTAGTAGGTGTGCCTATTGTGAACACAAACTATATATTTTTTTTATACCCTACACCCTAGGGATACGATAAAGTTGTAGAAATTTGTATAACAGATAGAAGTAGATAATTCTGTCTCTGTACAATATTGTTATAAATATATTTGATCAAGATAAGTTGGACTTTATACAATATATTTTAGCGGCGATAACATATTTGTTTAATATTATGTTACAATATATACAATGATTAGGATATTTTGTATATTTAATATATATAATATATGATCTTGCATGCACATATTTTTAAAGCTTATTATTATAATTAATTATGCAGCGTATTTGCTAGTCGAGAACTAAACTCAAATATGTTTTTATATATTTTCCTTTTAATATTTTTCCATTAAGCATAAGCATTTGAAATTGACATTTGGCCGCAACGAAAGCTCTACGGAGATTTGCCCAAAAGCTGGAAAAGGATTCTGCTTGAATTTGCAATTTAAATTATTGATAAACTGCAAGTGTGGCACATGTTAAGGCGCTCTATCTCTCTCTCATTTTCTCTCTCTCTCTCTCTATCTTGTTTTAGGTCTGTCTAAAGTGTTGTTTGTTTTGAGCATTTGAGATGCGCTCATAAACGCTGTGAGTTGAAAGACTTTTGGTTGCCGTCTGCTCTATTAATATGCAAATGGCGCATATAAGTATGCTACGAAATGCACGATAAATCTTTAAAATCAAAGGCGGGCCCATAACGCCATATGTGTGTGTGTGTGTGAGTGTGTGCAATTTTTAGTGTGTGTGAATCGAAGCGTAAGGAGAGCGCGCTCCGCTTGCATCTTGTGCAAAAACTTGGCAAATTCAAAGTGAAAGTTGAATAGAAGCATGTGCAGCAGATTCAACTGTGTGTGTGTGTGTGCCTTGCTATTTGTGTGCACTGAGGCACTTGTGCGTTCGCAGCGATTGCTTCAACTTGACGCTATCTCTTTCTCTATGCCCTAAACGGCTTTTGGACGCAAAATTTATGCATGTCTGCTGCAGTTTTCGAGTGTGTTTGCACGAGTGTGTGTGCGTGTGTGTGTTTGTGTGCGTGTCCTTTGAGTGCACTTTGCCAATAATGCGCACAATTTAAGTTTTGGCAAACACGCCCATTGCAATTACGACTGCCTCATTCTTGTTGGATCAGCGTCATATTCAATTGGAATACGAAACTTGGGCATAAGTTCAGCTGTTAAAAAAATCTGCTTTTGCGTCCATAAATTATGGCCAGACACAGGCCAAATCAAATATTTTCATAAATTGCATGCGTGTCAGACAAAACACTCACATATATTATGCACAAAAAGAGTCTTAAACACACACACAGTTGGGCTGCAGTCGCCAGCGCGCAGGTAACACATTCATTTCCGGTTTTGAACTCATGAATAAATGAATTTATATCGACTCTGCCTGGCAGTTGAACTGCAGCGCATACTTTCCAGCGCTTATCCCGGCCATATAATGGCTATATCCCTCGTACCACCACTCCACCTCATCATCATTCGTCCCTTCTCTTTTTGTGGCCGTGTCTGCTGCTGCTGCTGCAGTTTTGGCCCTGACTCGGCTTCAACCTGTTTGTGCTATACGAATTGAATTGGATTTGGCTTGGTTGCCGCTTAACGTTGAGCCCCGTGTCTGGCGATCGAGTGCACAAATGTGCTTATAAACGCAGCCAAATAGAGTCGAGTGGAGTCTTATTAGGTGCATAACTTATGCTCTTGAACTGGGTCCGGGCTAAGCCTATGAATAAACAAGTGCTTGCTTCAAAGCTAACTCAAACAGGTACATTAATCATGATGCAAATGTATAAATATATATCTATATATAGGTAAGTGTAACTTTTAGTTATCAAATCTGATTTCAATTTTAATTATTTAAGATATGCTGCTTATATTAAAAATATAAAAAACCAATAGAATTTTTTTTTATTATTTATCTGTATATTAATTAGGTAGCTTCAATACCGTTTTAAATCAGTAAAGTAATTAAAAGTTGGTTTAACAATAAGCTAAATGTACGCGCCTTTTAAGCCCATTGGAATTAAACACATGCACAAAAAATGCACTTCAAACAATAGATTAGTTTGAATAATAGATCTCGAAAAATCAAAAAATTCATCAAGCTTTGAGAGATTTTTTCCAATTCAAAACTATTAAATTTGTTTTAAATCAAATACGCCAACTAATTTGATTGAACTCGAGTTCAAGTGGCAAATGCCAACGAACGTTTAACAAATGCTGCTCTAAACCCATTTCATTTTTTATGCCACACCTTCAACGGAGCCCATGCCCCAGTGTGCGGCAGTGTGGGCGTTAAACGCTATTGATAAAATGCCACTCGGTTGCAATTTCAATCTACAAAAACTTTGCAAACTTAATTTATGCACAATATCAAAAGCGCATTTAAGAGGGTGATTGAATAATGCCAAGAGTACTGAATCAATGCAAAAGAGAGGGAGAGCGGGTGGTGGGGGTGGAATTTAAAGAGGATATATATGTATATATAGTGGAAGATATATTTGCATGCACTCTCATTCAATTGAGTGCCGTTTGTAGATAGCAAAAACGAGTATTTTTTTTTGTGCCAACGCAGGCAATTTTTGTGATATGAAAATCAGCAGTTTTTTCTTTGAATGGCCGAGTATATTCGCAGTTTGCCCGAGTCTTACCCCCACCCCTCATCTTTCTCGTTTTCTTACTCTTCCGTTGAGTATTTTGGCAACTGTTGACAACTTGGCCAAGCAGCCGCGAGTTGACTTTTACTTCTTATCATAAAAATAAAACGTTCGCAAGCATTTAAAAATATATTTTTGTAATTTTTCGCTCGATTTTAAACGTTTCAGTTGTTGTTAAATTAATGAAAAATTTAATGTTGGCATTTGAGTGCTTGAGCATTTTTTTAACAACAAATTGTACAGCAATTGCAAACTGTTGCACATCAAAATGATAACGACATACACACATCCACACACACACACAAACTGGCAAACAAAAAAAAACAATATTAATGTGCCGCATTATGCATACGCCGCGTGTGCCACAAACAACAATACTTATTTTTTTTAACAAACGCGTTGGTATTTTAATATGTGCGTTAAAAAGTTGTGTGGAGGGTCGTTCGTATGTGGTTTATATGTTTTTAATAACACTTTTTATATGTCTGACAGCCGCACAACAAATGCCCGACTTTAATGTCGCGTTCGGGCTTTGGCTTTGTTTCCCGGCTGCGGGCTTAAAGCAATAAGCCAAAGTATGTCAAGCATTTAATGGCAAAGGTTATAAATTCAAAACATGGCATATTTACACAAAGATTAAACAAGTTTTATTTTATATAGCGGTTAATGTCAAATAAGTACGCCAGGGCATATTTTAGGTTGAGCCAGAAAACCTTTTCAACCGATTTTCGCTTAATCAAACATTTTAGGGAAATAAATTTGTGATACTGAAATATATTTAAATTAACAAGAAGTAATTATTTTTGAATTTTGTATGAGATAAAAAAAAGTGGAGAAAATAATAATAATAATTTAATTTACAGCCTTATAATAAATCTTATAATATACTTTCTTAATATTTTCTGAAAAAATGCATAAATTTATTCATCTCAGGTGATTCCAATTCCCCTGTGAAATATTTGTAATATATTTTGTTTAAATTTTTATTTATATATAGGGATTAAAAAATCTTTGGAATCGCATCTGAAATATGTTTTTGTCAGCTTTGGGCCAGACTACAAATAATAACTGACATTGCAGTTGACTAATGGCGAAAAGCATATGACAAACGACCGGCAAAAAAACAAACCTACTGAAAATTTGTGTGTGATATTGCAGTTGTAGTAATCGTTGTTATTGTTGTTGTTGTTGTTGGCGTTGTTCTTGCCCGGTTCGTGCACTTTAATCAGCCTAAGTGCTGGCAAAAGAAGAGCAAAAAAAGAAGAAAAAAAAAATTCAACTACCATGGTGAGCGGTCCAAATTAAAAATGGAAAAACTTTGCTCGTTTGCTGCTCTGATAGCTGCCGTTGCTGTTGCTGTGACTGTGGCTGCCATTTCAAATTGGTTATTACACGGAACTTGCCACACACAAACTCAAATGCACACACACACATTCCAATTCGCATTCGTATCTGTGTGAAAGCAACCTGCTGACATATGCTGCAGTTTTGGCATTTCAGTCGGCTGTTTGCATTTGCACTTATTGTTTGCTTGCTCATAAAACCGAAAATGAGAGTTGCATCACATATTTTTAAATTCACCTTTTTCGTTCAGATTTCATTTTAAACTACCATAAATCATACACATCTATAAGTTTATTAGAACATATTTTCTAATAATACTGAGAAATATTTATTCACAGAAAATTCTTCAGTCTTTATTTAAATTGTTGCCTTTTTGTATTTAATACAAAAACAACAACAAATATTGCAAGCTGTGAGGCTTAAATAAAATATCTGTTGGATTTTATTTAAACTTTTTGCATAGATATACTTTTCAAAAATGGTTTATTCAATTAAATAAAAATATATATAAATAATATAATATATTAATCGTCAAAAGCTTTCTACTTACAAATTTTAAAATTCTTTACCCAATATTTTGCTCTTTATATAGTTTTATCTTAAGTACAATTTTATGTGCAATAAAGATAAAAGATATTAAAGCTATTTTTGGTGACCATAAATTATTTGTTGAAATTCATGTTGATCTTCTGCCTGAGCAACCTTCAAAAATACAACGTACTTGTTAACATTACCTGAATGAAATTAATAATCAAAATGCTAAAAACAATTTATTTCTTACAATCGAATGCATTTGCGTTTCGCCCTAAGGCTGTGTCGATAATCAATTGAACAAATGATAAATGACAGGGCAAAATGTTTAGGCGTAAGATATGATTTTCTATAATACACATACATATATATACGTATACATTTTTGTTGTTTAAAACAAATGCGTTCCATTCAGTGCCTGTTCGCTGAATCAATAACAACAACAATGTCGCCGAAAATCTTTTAATGTATTTACGAGTGTATATGTAAATATAGATACATATGTATCTGCAGCCACATGGCAGCGGCAGCAATTCATCTTCATCATTTTTGCATGCCAAGCGTAAATCCGTTGCCACGCCCACGAATATTTCAGCATAGCTCAAGCGACGACAGCGACCAAAATAAAAAAAGATGAAAATCGTTAAGGCAAAATGAAAAGTAATAATCAGGAAGCAGAAACCTTGGGAGGCTAGAGAAAAAATTCCCCCACTAACCAAAACGCCGAGCAAGTGAAATGGCAAAGATGAAACTGTGCCTGGGTGTGCGAATGTGTGTGTATGTTAAGCCGCTCTAATGCACTGTCAAGTGTTTCAACTACCAACTGTTCCCAAGTCTTGGCGAAGTGTTGCTGCGACCCGCACGCGCACTTTTCAACTTTATGTTGCATACTTTTGTGGGCCACTTTAATTGCCCATTGACATTTAAATTTATGCGTGCGCGTCTAGCGCAAAAAAGTGCCAACTAACCGGAGTTTGGGCTATGGTTGTGCCACTGCTCATAAGATTTTATGGCTCTAATGCCGCTTGCCAATTTGAAAGTTGTGCAAGATTACAAAAGCAGAGTGGGTCACATAACTTTGACATAAAGTTTGCCAGACTGCCAATTATTTGGCATATTTTTGCGACGTATCCAAGGCAGCCAAAAATTTTGAATGCAACTTTTTTTTAATATTTTATGTATAAACATAAATACCACTCAAGTAGTTTTGATTTCTTTAATAACCATATAAATATTTTAAAATTTAATATGTAAAGAACAAAGTAGAAATAAAACAAATTTTAAATTGTAAACGAATTTTCACAATTACCTTATTTTTCAAGCAAGCATTATAAATGTTTTCTCTAAAGAGTATTTACGTTACATTTAGAAAATTGTCTTACTTAAGTCAATTTTTTCCTGTATTTTTTTCTAGCTTGACAGCAGAAAATAAAATTAGCATTAGTAATTCGTATGCATGTGTTGTGTGTGTGGTGTGTGGGTGTGTGTGCAGTACAAATTGACTGCTGCCTGGCACAATTTTCATTTCATTTCATTTCCATTTGTAGTACATGTTTTTTACATATCTTTTTGTGTTGCTGTCGTTTTCATTAAGTGCAAAAATTCATTTGGATCGCGCGCTCTGACTAAAAAAGTTATTTCTATGCATTTCAATTATTTTATGCTTGTTTTTATGTTTTTGAAATTCTTTGGTCGTACAGTTCATTAAGATGTTTAATTTAAAGAGGGGGTCTCCGTATAACACGCATACGACACGTGTGCTGGATGACAAAGGACGATGTTGGTCTAAAAGCATTTCGGGCGCGCACATTTTTTAAATTTTTTTTGGTGGTTTTTTACCAAACACTTTGTGGTTGTCGCCAGTACGGACATGCCCAATCCCCGCTCGAGCGCCACTGGGCCAAGAGCATTCGGCGTCTTGTTCTGTGTGCACTCACACGCTGTTTTACTAACCCTTTACACATTCATTACGCCGGCTTTTGTGTGGTGTGATGTGTGGTGGGTGTGTGCATATATTTCGCGTTTGTGTATAATCAGCACAGCTATTCGAGCTTCGTTTCTGTGTGTTTGTGTTTGTGTATGTGTGTGGGTGTGGGTGTGGGTGCTTCCTGTTTTTGCTTTCAATTTCATGTTCATGTGTTGGCGTTTTTGTCTTGCCAAAAGTTTTGATCGCTTTAAGCAAAGTGCCATAAAATTTAAATCAGCCGAAAAGTGCTGTCTACATGATGGCAAACAGGGCCAACGCTAATTGATTGATGTGAGCACAGCAATTTCAAGGCAATTTCAAAGTTCAACAATGGTTCAACAATGCCAGTACATGGCGACAGACGACAGACGACAGACGCAGACGCACAGCCCACACAAGATGGATGCAAAGGGCCAGCTGACAGCTGCAAAAGATAAACACAAGGGACTTCACTCGCTCGTCTATGTCGTCGCATCCGTCTCCGAATCCGTCTTCGTCTCCGTTAACAGTTCCATCTCCACTTTTAGCCAAAGCTTTAGCCTTTCAGCTGCAATCACTGCACTTCTTTTTATTTATTTATTTTTTTGTATACCCTTTTTGCTGTGGGTATTTGCATTTCTTGAGAAGAATTGTGACTGATTTATGCGATTTCATATTTATTTTCATAGGTAAACAACTAAATCAGTCTAGATAAATCTATTAATTTCTATATATATAATAGTTTCCGATTAAAGATTCAACACTAATTTAAAAACATAAATTTAATAAAGAATTAACTAAGAATTAAAAAAAGTATCTCAAATTATAATATATTATTAGTGCAGGGTATACAATCTTCGGCAGCTAAAAAAAAGCACTGCTTCCTTGTAGTCCTGGTTTTTTTGTGTGTTTCTTGCCATGTCAGCAACAGGAGCTGCAGCTATAGCGAGTCCTTAACTAAACGTGGTGCTCGCATAGAAAATGCAAAACAATTTTAAGGCTGTCTAACGATGTATACGATACGTCGTTTGGCTATAGCCACAGAAATAGACAGAGAGAGAGAAAGAAAGAGAGAGTGAGAGAGAGAGAGAGAGAGTGAGACATTTGTATGTGGCAGACGCAGCACGAGACGCGGCAAAGATGTGGCGTCGCAGTGCACTCATTAAAAGTTTGTTCAGCTAAGTTGCAACAAAACGGCAGCTGCGACAAATGTTTAGCGTTGCATATAAAAAATGTGCAATGCCTAAATAATAAGCAGGCTGCGAAAACGCATTCACATTTCTATCGGAGACCCCTCGCACCTCGTCCCCCCTTAGATGGCGTTTAATTAATTTAATGAGCTGCCTTCGCAACAACACGTGAGCCATGTTGCAGCAACAACAACGTTGTCTGCAGCCTGCTAATGACTTATGATGCAAGCCGACCTGCTGCATTTGCAGCTCGTTAGCAGCTAACCATAAACAGCTAACAGACGCTAACGGCATCTACCTGGCAATATTTTGTCATTGAACCGGGGCAACTGGCTGCCATTGAATCGGCGACTGGCGCTTAGTTAATTATTGGCGTTTGCGGTGACCAGCGGAAAACGTATTAATTTATAGCACGCATACGCCGTGTTGTACGACACCCAACGCACACATAACCATCATGATCCCTGCCAACAGCAGCAGCAACCGCGACGTGTTAAGGATGCCGAGGCTAAAAGCACTTTTCATGCCCGCTTTTGGGACTTGCACGTTGTCGGTCGCTGCCACGTTGCCTGTTATGCGACCATAATTTTGATTAAAATGCTGCAGTTTGGCAAATGGATTAATTAAGATAGGTTATTTTGTGAAGTGGAACAAAGATATTAAGTACTCTACTAAAGAAACGTTGCAAATAGCTTTGTCCTTATTTATTCTGCTCTTTCAATGCTTTCTAATTAGAACACTGTTCTAGATTGATTCTGCGGCACAAAATCATTATATTCTTTTAATCAATTTTTAGTCGGTTTCAGATTTTCATAACTTTGTTATTTCGTTTCCGGTTTGTCATACAGATTGATTTTAAAGTCTCTTTCATTTATTTTTTTATTGCATTCTTTGCCCTATTTCCCTTCAACACACATTTCGGTAAAAAAAATCGTATTTGTAAACCATTTTGCAGTCACTAAATAGGCTGTTTCTAATTAGAATTGTGCCTTGGCAACGCATTCACTTATCTGCCGTCGTACGTTTCCGTCCCTGGCCATTAAACGGGAAAACCACTTGAAAAGAAGGCCGAAAACAGCACCGCAGCACCGCCAGCCACAACAAAAAGAAAGAACACAAGAGCACAAGAGGCAACAGACATGGCCAAGCTTTGGGCCAACGGACGCAAGAATCAAAGGCGAGTACCAGACGGCCACAGATGCTGCGGTGAGTGTCGAGGGGAGGGTGGAGTCGAGTGGAGTGGATGGATGTTGAATGCTGGACTGGGGCAGCAGTTGGGCATTTTGTGGCTGCTTTAAGAGCGGCGGCAAACATTAGCGAACACATATTTGCACTCAAATTGAATTGAATTTTGGGCATAATCTAATAACAACTGTGAACTGCGAACTAAATGCGGAAAATGGCGGCAAACGCAAACGGAAATGCATGTCGAGCGGGCCGGCGAGGTGAGCGGTCACCATTTTGTGAATTTGTTGCGTGGGAGCAGCAAGATAAATCAATTAACGTGCCGCAGCATCGGCACAAACAAAACAATTAATCAAGATGCAGGTTTTTAGTTACATACGCAGCGGAAATGAGGTAATTGAAAAGCCATCGATTCAATGACATCGCCAGCGGGGCAGCAGTGAAGCGGTGAAACGGTAAGGCGGTGAGGCGGTGCCTTGTCAGTGGTGGGGTCAGCAGCTGGTGCATGTTCACACGCGCAGCTGACAACAATTTGTTAAAATTTAACGCTTTATTTACTGCTGACTGGCTGAATGCCTGAATGGCTGAACTGGTTGGCCGCACAAGGGGCACGCCTTCTTCCCAGTCTCCTGCCAGGACAATGTAACGTGTCCACGTTGAACGACAGTTTGACATCTCTAAATAAAGTTTGCAGTCTAGCTACGTGTGCTAAAACACACACACACACACACACACACCCATACAGTCACACTAAACTCGCTTGACAATTTAATGGTGTTGAGGTTATTTATACAATACGCTCGCTGCATTCGCTCAAATATTCAGTAGATTGCAGCCAATGACACGACCAAAACCGACTGTTAGCCGTTCTTAAAGAGCTCCCAATCAAAATCGCAATTTAAGCTCGTGGATAGAAATTAACTGTATTTTCAAGCTCAATGGTAGCAAAATATTATTCTTGAACATAAAATAGGAAAACGTAGTTATATGATTTATAAATTTGTTCAATAAATTATGATAAACTTAACGACTTGAATACGAGCAGAACATTCATTCTTTTAATACAATTTATATTTTATTTATTTAAATATACTTATATTTAAGCTAATAACTTCAGGAACTACAAAATTTTTTTTTAAGGTTACAGTGGTATTTAATATACAAAACAAATTTTATATTTACAACATAAAGTTGAAATGTGTTATGGCTTCAAAGAATCTAATGATTAAAAAGTTTTGCTTGTGGCTATTTATTATTAAAATGTTATTTGTACGGAGTCTCATTAAAAAACTCAATTTAAAATAAAAAATTAAGTAAATTTGTGTAAGAAAACAAACAGAAAATATTTATATTAAAGCTTTTTCTTATAAAACCGCGTAAGTGCCGCGTAGCCACAAAATACGGGGTCATAACTCAGCGTTAAAGCGCATTATATGACCCCAAAAAAACAGTTACTCATTTGATGGCCAGCTACTTGGCATTGCATTTAATTTGAACAGCACTCGAAATTAATGGCCACTGTGCGTTGGTTATATAAAAGCGCCTGCCTAACGAGTTAACAGACACAAATGTGAAAGTAGCAGCAACAACAACAACATCAACATCAACAAACACTTATCGCCTTATTACATGTTAAATGCAATTGCCCGAAAGCAGTTAAGCAACGCAAAAAGTTTGCAATGTTTCGACAATAATTAACGGGGCTTTTAGGGTCAACACGAAAATATAGCCATGTGAATTTAGCTGTCTGCAGCACTTGAGGCGGATCAACGTTGCGTATACGCAACGCGCTGGCTGATTAGCGGCCTGGTGCAATGTTGCAATTTATCAAAGCTGCAACATTTTTGACGCATTGACAGGCTACCTGGGGCCCATAAATTACAAAAGGTGCAACAAAAAAAGCGGGGGAAATGGATTGATGTTGCTGTTGCTGTTGATGCAAATCGAATGAGCTGTTGGCGAGCAAATGTGAAAAAGCGTTGAGCGAGGCGAATTGTAATAAATAAAACAAATGAGAGACGCGCATCGGCATTTACATAATTTCGATTATTTTTGCAGCTAGAGCAAAGGCACTATCTAAGCCAACAACAACAACAACAATGATGACAACGACGACAACAAACAGAACAAACACAAGCATCAACAACAATAACAATAATGTTTGCAATATGGAAATTGCAGTTTGCCATTTTGGCGCGAAATGTCTACATGAAAATTGAGTTGCGCTAGCATACAAATATATATATATATATATATATATATATATACATGTTTAATCCATATAGATGTATGTTTGTTTGTTGTTGTGTGTGTTTGGTTGGTTTGCATTTGGCAAATGCAATCTTAACATATCTTTGGCCACTGCCTGCAATACATTAAATTGCAATTTTAATTTGCTTAGCACACGTTACGCTCATTCTCTTGCCCATTCTCATGCTCTGTCTCCATTCTTAGTCTAACATCTTTGGCTCTCTAGTCTGAGTTTGCTCTCAATTGCTTTTGTTAGCTGCCTGTGCACCACATGGCGTATGCGTTATAGCATATACACATATCGCACATAGATACATATATATATATACATATATGCATGCACTCACGCCTTGTCTGCAATTTTAATGCTGCTGATGCTGCTGCTGGTGCTCCTATTGTTGTTGTTATTATTGGTGCTGCTGGTGGTGATATTCCACCTGCAGCTGCGGTTCAGACAGCCGCCAGATACTTGTGCATTAAAAATTTAAATAAAATTGCAGAGAAACAGCGTGAAAAAGGAATACATAACTGGAAATGGGTATTGGGCTCCGGTTGCCAGCTATATGCTGCAGTGCAAATGGATATTGGATAGCTTTCCTGTGCCCTGTCTGCTGTACGTGCTTAGCCCAGCACTCTGCGTTCTGTCTGTGTTCGTTATTTTAAACAACAACAGTTCAATTGCTTACAACAATAAACATTTGTATACGCTTAAAGTCATTTTGCTATGGAGGCATATCTGTAGACACACAGATACACACACACACAGTGCTTTAGCTTTATTGCTAATATGCCTAAGAAAATATGCAACTGACATGTGGGTTTTATAATTGATTTATTTTATTATCATCTGTTTCAGATTTCATTTTTATAAATTCGTTTTTTATTGTTTAACAAATTGGTTTGAGCGTTGAATACGTTTATTTAAATTTATCGAAATTATAGCTCAGGGCTCAACTTTTATTTCATTTAATTCGTATGCCAAATTTATTTTGGTTTTAAAAATAACAGCAATTTTTATTTCAAAATTTAAATTCAACAAATATAAATATAAATATTAAACAAAGAATAGGAAATAATACCCGTCTAAATTTCGTAATTTAAAAATAAATATTAAATTTTTCATTCAAAATTTTTATAATTTAAATCTAGCTGATATTCCCTATGAAAGTAAAGTAAATAAAATAAAAACAAAACGTGTTCCTCCGTTGTCAGTCGAGCGGCCAAAGCAAAAATATTCATTAAAATTTGGTTTGTTGCCAATATCGGCGCACATAGTCGCGGCGACATAATCACATTCATTCAGTTTTTAAAAATATATACATTATATGGCTGCCATGCGATTCTAAACAAAAGACAAAACCACCCAAAAATCAAACAGAAACAAAGAAAATGCAAAAAGCTCAACAAATGAGATGGGGAAGTGCATGCAAAGCAGGAAGATATGGCTGACTTGTGTATTAAATAATATATATTTACATAATTAATTGACATTTGAGAAAATTATAGAAAATTTTAATATGCTGATATTCCAAATGATCGTTGTGTAAGCAAATTTGTCGATCATTAGTGTTAAATGCAAAAACCCCAAAAACGCTAAATTAGAAAAACGCTGCATGAGACAGCCACAAGGAATTTGCAACGTCAAATGAAGTGAATATCAACGAACGACCTTCAACATGAAATGCGACGTAAAATAAATTTATCTCAATTATATATATATCTTCAAAACACACATGTGTGTTGTCTCTCTTTTACTGTGTGTGTGTGCTGCTTTTCATTTTCGCTCATTTGCGCTGCCTGCTCGCTATTTCGACGGGTTGGGGGAGTTACTCAAAGACAAGATGTGAAAATTGTTGTGTGCTTGTGTGTGTGTGTGTGCGTGTGTGTTTGTTTTACATTCACCTTGGCAGCGCAAAAGAATTAAAAGCAAAATAAAAATTATTTTGATATTTTTGCGGCAAACGCGTAAAAAATAATGAAATATCTATCTGCATACAGTAAATTCACGCTAAGATCAACAATTTTTGGAATTTGAACTGTGCATTCGAATTTGTTTTTAATTTCAGCTAATAACCAGAACCTCATTATTATGTCGAACATTTTTGATATTGAAAAGTGATTGGTAAATGTAAAAAAATTGTTAAGCATGGTCAGGAAATTGAAAAATAATGGTAAAAAAAAGTGAAGCAGATTGCAGAAAAGTCAATCGAGAATGATTGAGTACTTTCGACAGCATTTAAAGAATGATAAGTGATTGATGAATTGTTAAAAATGTTTAAAGTTCAAAGTTCAAAGTGTATATGCATATCCATGAAAATTTATGCGCAACAAGTAAAAACCAAAATAATGCAATATTTTACGTTACATTTTGAATAAATTCAAAATTAATTTGCTTATCAATTAATTAAATGAATATGATTTCTCTGATTTGTCGCTAATTTAAGCCAAATCGTTTTGTTCCCTATAAATGGTTTCACTGTGCCACGAAAATATTTTAGCTAAATATACGAACATTGGTGCGCATTTAATGACGCCAACATGAGGCGTTGGCCAGCAGTTTTATGCATTTTTTGTTGGCTGCTGTCTGCATGTTTTTAAATGTTTAAACAAAAAAACGTATATAAAAATATTGTATACATAATTTATTGTTTGGCTTGGCGCTGATAAAGCAATTGAATTTATAAATTATATACATAGTAGACTGCTCCACTAAATAAATAAGGCAGATTTGAAGTGTTGGCATAGCTTTAAATAATTTATATATTTGTATAAACAAAACACTAAAAAAATAATATATTTGTATAGTTTTATTAACGAGTATTTTTAATTTCTGTGCGGTTTGGCAATTTCCGTCGTGTTGAAATGTTTCATTTCCGCTAGGCTTTTAAAGTCGATACAATTTAAGGCAAGTTGGGCAAGTTCAATGAGGGAATTGAGATCGTTTAACAATCGGACAGGGTCCAGAGCGGAAATTGAGAAATCAGCTTTCGCGCCATTAGCACATAATTCAGCTGTGACAACAACCAGACAAAGGTTCACGCACACACACACGTACACACACACAAAAGGTGACAAATAAAAGCTGTGCAATTTGCCAGCACACACTCAAACACACACTCACACACAGGCTCACAAAAGGGTTTTCAAGTTCCTCACACCTGTAGGAAAAGTATTTCCGTTTGTTGTTATTTGCCAATTTGAGAAAACGGCCTGGGAAATCGAGCTGCCGTAGCGCAACCCTTTATTTTCTCCTTTCATTCTTTTTTGGCTTATGGGCGCGACGTAGGCGTTGTGAGGTTGCCCGACACTAAATCACGACGCCCGTGTGCGGTCACACCCCTCAAGCGGCAAAGCAAACACAAACACAAATACCACAGCTTATACCCTATGACGAAAGGCTTAGCAGGACATTGATTTAAGTTTTGTGATGTGTTTTTAGGCAAATCGTATTCTGATAATGAGTTTATGCACGTAATTCTTATAAGTAAGCTTAAATGAAATGAAATATTTATTTAAAGATATTTTTATATATTAAATATATAAAGATATAGAATATAACTTGGAAATCATATCATTATTAAAATATAACATAATTAAGATTTATATCCATATAAAGTTAATATTTTTCTTCGTTTGATTATTTTTTCTTATTTTTGTTGCAGGAAATCTCATAGCCCGGCATTCTTTTGTTCGCCAACTTTGCGTGTTCATTTTATGTTTTTTTTTTGTGACTTTTACCCGTTGCCCCTTTCATTTTTCAAATTGCTTCGCGCTTGCCATTTTTCATGCTACATGCTTTTGCCGTTTATTTTTGCTGATTTTTTGTCACTCTGCCTCTCTCTCTTTCTCTCTCGTTCGGTTTCGCTATCTTTCTATATTTCTTTTGCTCGCCCAACTACTTGACACTTCCGTTTCCGTTTCAGTTGGCCTGACATTGTCTTAGGTTTCTAAGCCAGTGCAAATTTTCAAAGTAAAGCCACTGTAGTTACACTTACGCATTCCCCCCACACTCCACTCTGCCACTACTTTCTCCCCCCTCGAATTTACGTTCATCTTGTGTGACGTTTATCCTTCAGCGCCTTTTCGTTGCCTGCGCCCCAACTTTAATATGAGAGACAGAAAAAAAAAAAAATAACATTTGCTTTCAGAGTTTTATGCGTGAAATTTATTGTTTCTGACAATGAAAATGGCGGCGCAAACGTTTCCTGATCACAGCCCGTCTTATCTATAGACCCTTTTTCGCCCTCTTCCTCTGGTTTACTGATTCTATTTTTTTTGTTTTTTTGGCTGACTGCCCCATTGTCGTATTTTATTGAAATTCATGTATTTTTAAAAGCCTTGGCCATTTGGTAGCTGAGCGGCATTGGCTCTAAATCGTTTAAGCATTTGTTCTGTTTGTATTTTTTCGCAATATTTCGGGTATTATATTTGCTTGATTTTTACAGATATTTCGGTTCGGATTTTATCTCTACATAAAAGTTAATGTTTTGCATCATGGCGCACAAATGTTTATTGTTGTTGTTGGACCTATATTAAAGTGTAGTTAGGAGCGATAACTAAACTGGCAAATGTCCCAAAAGGGAACAGCTGCTAATCTATAGATTTGTCTTGATTTGATTTGTTTATTTGCCGTTAGCTTTATCTCTTGCTAAACAGTGGGCTAGGAAATGGTTAATATTATAAGCTTAAAGGAAATTTATAGAAATCAATTTTTATTTTAGTTGTTAGCTTGGGGTAAACACTATTAATTGATTGGTCAGATTAACATATTTTTAATTGTATTATGATACCAAAAGATCAAACAAACAATTGGCTATAAATTGATTCTAAAAACGTATTGACTACAATAAACTAGTCAAAAGCTGTTGTAAAGTATTTTTAATGCTCAATTTACAACTGTTATCAAAGTCATATCACATTATTCCGTATCAGTGAACAGGTACACATGAGTGTATAGATATTTGTAAGGTGAAACATCAGTAAAAGAACCATGGTCTTATCGTATCATTTATCACTTGTTGCTGATATACAATACGTATACGCAGCGTTGTCGTTGTTACTGTTACTGTTACTGTTTCACTTAACGTTGCTTCACTTTATTAACATTATCAACGACTAGCCAGTTTACTAAATATATATTAATTGGTTATGAACTAGTTTCCAACTTACCGCCTTCCGGCTCTGAGTCATCTATGTAAATCATTTTCCTCTCACTGCGTCCTTTGGCGCTGGGTTCACGTAGACGAGTGCCCGTTTTGGTTAATTTAATTTACAATATATTTATATGTGTATATGTAAACTTTATGATATATTTAAGAACTGTTTCCTTTTGGTTTTGTATACACTTTTGGCTATTTGCTGCTATCTAAAATAATTCACAGAAATTGATTTTTTTAACACAAAACATTTTCTTTGGCAAAAAATATGATATTTCCTTTGACTGAACTTCACTTCACACCAAGACTTTGTTTTATTTTTATTTATATATATTTTTATTTGCAATTTTTGTTGTTGTTATGGTATACACTTAAGAAATGACACAAGGAATTATTTGGCGTTTTGAATTTTTATTTTTAGCCTTGACTTATGGCTTATGGCACGTTGCGTATGCGTAATATTAGCAAAATTTCGATATAGCTGACTTTCTATGGTTATTTCATTGATTTTGTTTGAGTTGAGGCTGCCTTTGGTTGCGTGCTATTGTGTCATCGTCATCGCGAGCGAGCGTTTTGCATCCAACTGATTTTGGCCTAGCCACATTATTTGATTTGAGGCCTCGCGTTGCCAATATCTTATTTTTTTTGTTTTTGTTTTTTGTTTGCCTTTCCTTTGTGTTCTGCGCTCTTTGGCGCTCAATTATAAATGTGTTTCGGCTGATAGCAGGCTGCCAGGCTGGCAGAATAGAGGTAGAGCGGGGCCGACTTCTGCCGACTTGCCGCCGATCGCGACTCCGACTCGCCTCTCAGCCCAGCCCAGTGCCAGCGCAGCGCTCGCGAGCGTTTTTATTCTATCTATAAATAAAAAAAAACAACAACAAAAACAAAAACAAAAAGAAGATACAAACACATTGGGCCCATAAGTTGCGCTCGCTGTCGCTGCTGTTCTAGCCATAGCTATAGCTGCCGATGTATCTGTATCTGTTTAGTTATAAAAATAAATTGCAAAACAATTTGAATGTTGCGCTCTTCGCTGAGCGCTCATTTTGCGGCTTGTTTTCGGTAAGCGAATGAAAATCATTTTCCTTGCTGTCGTTTAGCAGATTTTTGTAGTGTGTGAAATTCTTTTTTTTTTTCATTTATTTTATTACTTTTTTTTGGCAACATTTTGCCACCTACTTGTCGTATACACAGTTATGTGTTATATATGTGCGCCCTGGTATATGGTATATGGCTTCTATTACCCCGTCTCTGCTCTTCTGTGTCTGGCGTCTCTTATCTACTTTTTCTTCTTTTTGTTGCTGTTTGCTTTGGTTCGCAACTTGTTGCCGCTTTCAGCTGCATTTTTGCGCTGGGCATGTGTCACGTTTTTGTTGGCTAAAAGTATCTATCTTTCAGTTGCTTATATCACATAATTGACCTTCATTGAGATTTGACTTATCAGGCAATTTGTTGATAGGAGCCATCAATACATGTTAAGCTCCAATCGTAAATAACTTGTATTTTACAGATACCAAATGAAATAGTTGGTATTTTAGGCGCTGAGCTGTATTAGTTGGTTTTGTGAAATTAAACAAAATACATTAACATTGATAACTGATAACTAAATTTTTGCGAGTTTCAATTATCTGCCTGGTGAAATAAAACTTTCTGCTTTTTAGCTGATAAACCACTTAGTTACTGCCTTATTTATCTGACTTCTTTATGAAATATACTTATGAAATTGATTTTATCTTAGGAACTAATATGAAAATTTGCTAAATTTTGTCTGCTTGTGCAAAAAAAAGTACCGCCAAGTTAATTTTATGCCTTGAATAAAGATAGACAAACAAAGATAACTGCGAAATTCAGCAAACTCAAAATTCCGCACATTCTTAGCCCACACAAGGGTTAAGGCCGCTTAGATCATAATCTGACAAGTGTTAGTCTTAAATATTTGTTAAGTTTTAGAGACTAAACAAGGCATTATCTCTTGCTATTATTAAATTACGCTTTTTGCTATATTTATATGGGCTAACATCATGGCCGATAAGACGGACAATCACACACACACACACACCCCTGAAATGTGGGTGTACTTGTTGGTTTATCTTATCGGACGGAAGAACGCTTAATTGCCGGACAGGCGGTCTATAAATGCGTCATCCAGGTGAAACAAAGCAATCGAGTAATGCAGAGAGCGAGTTGGCAAATCGGAACTGCAGAGTTGGCCAACAACTTGCTGAACTGTTAAACTTAAATCGCTTTAAAACGTAAACACGAATGCGAACTAAGGCTAAGCAAAAAAACACAAGCCAAGGCAACAGAGAAAAATTGCATATACACCATGTGCAGGTCCACAGGCTGTGGACAGCAAAAGCAAATAAACAAAACGCTGTCTGCGCGCACTTGATGCGAACGTGTTCGGACGCTTTTGCGGTTGTGGACAGGACTCTACACAGAGCAGTGCTTTAAAATTGCAGCAGCGGGGGCGCAGCGGGCAGAGGGCAGTGGGCAACTAAGCTACGTTTTGATTTGCGAAGGTCCGGCGAATGCATTTGGCTTTGATGCACTATAAAGTGACTTGGGCGCAAGGCAGAACGGCTTTGGATCGAGCTTTGTGCTTAAATAATGCAAATCCCTTAAATGCACTAAACGCAGCGGGTGCTCTCTATTTGTGTTTTCTTCTCTGCTCCTCCGCTTTTCACTTGCACAACGAAAATCGCGCACACGGCACGTTTTTGTTTTCCGTTTGCTATTTTTGATGTTGTATTTTGCTTCCGCTTGTGCCGTTGCCTAAAATGCTTTCGTGATACAATAAAAAAAAACTTCTGTTTGTTATTTAGTGTGCACGAAATCATTTAGCAAGCGTCAGGCGCTGAATTTTCAATTGTTTTTCACCTATTTTTTTTTAGATTGAAAGTGGATTTTTAATTTTTTTTTTGTATTTTTGTTGAGCGCACTTTTGTTTTATAAATGTTTACATATCAATGCTCCACACTTTTTTTTGCTGTGACAAAAATTTGACTAGTCGATTGCACGGAGATTTGGGTGCTGCACTCCGTGCGGCTGCTCATTGCACGTTCAACTGTTCGAAAAACATTTAATTTTTCGTACAATTTTCAATCAAGTTTTCGGGAAACAAATTTCGGCCAGAAAACGCCTCGTGGCGCTATTTTCGTATTGTTCGTGCACAATTTTCGAAACAATTTTCGTGTATGTTGTGCGTGCGTTTTTGTATTTGAATGCCCTGCACATTAAAATTGGACAGGGTGTATATTAAATTCAGTGTTAACGAGTTCTCATCTTCTTTTTCACTTTATGGATTTTAAACATATATTGTAGTTAATTACATGACATTTTGTATCATTTAATTAACATTATCATTAGCTGTACAGTAAATTCCTTTGTTTTGATTTTCTGTATATTTTCATATACGATCAGTCACACATAGGGTATCATTGCGTTGCGCATCCGCAGTCGATATCATTCTCACTTGTTTTGTAATTTTCGTGCTGCACTGCGGACTCATTTTGTTGGCGCAACATAAAGCCAATGTGTTTACCTCGCCAAACTTCTTTGGAGCTAATAATAAACCAAATCTCTCGGCGTTGCATGCAACACAGCAATGGTCCATTAGCCCCAATTCAGTGTGGGCGTGGGCCCTGCGGACCAGGCATCGTTCGCTGTACGTGAGATAGAACAGGAAAGCCAAATTGTAACTGAGAGTATTTTTCTGTTTTTTTTTTTTTTTTGTAAAGTTTTCGGCTTTGCAAAGTGCTACAGGTAGTCGCCAAAGTTTATTTTGTTTTGATTAGCAAGTATACATACTAAAGAAAAATTAGCTGTTTATACAAAAAATAATTAAACTTTTTTTGTAATACTATTTTAAGTATATAAAGATTTCATAGTAACTAATAATTTAAATTTGAGTTGCTATTAAAAAATATCAAAATCAAAGCTGTCTTAATTGTAGGTCCTGTGGCGCAATGGATAACGCGTCTGACTACGGATCAGAAGATTCCAGGTTCGACTCCTGGCAGGATCGTTAAAATTTTTTGTTTTTTGCAAATGAATTTTAATTTAAGTTAATGTTTTACAAATTTATTTATTGGTTTTAATCTGTAGTGCTGTACTTAGAGAAAGCAGCTGCCATAATTATTAAAATTTTGAAAGGAAAAGAAAGGAACAAAAAATTAAGTTTCGCCCAACGTGGGGCTCGAACCCACGACCCTGAGATTAAGAGTCTCATGCTCTACCGACTGAGCTAGCCGGGCATGTTGGCGTGTCTTCGTCAATAAAGCAACATGAAAAACAATTTGTTATGTTTTTAAATATTGGTTGTTTTTTATTTAGTCACGAATACTCACTTAATTCTATATGCCGTATATACGCTTTCGTTTAAGTATAAATATGTGATATAATTTAATTAGAATTGATTTACTTAGTCTCCTCTCTCAACGCACAAGGCGACCTTGCTCAGATCTACACACGCACCCACATTCAGACACACCCAAAGACATCCACAGCACACTCTATTAATTTTACTCTTGCCCTAACCGCATGGCGCCTTCTATTTTGGCCATCCATTCTAATTCTTTCTGTTCGCCTTTCATCTCAGCGTGCGTTTCTCGAGTTGTTTTAGCCGCAATTATTTTTCTGGGTCATTAATGGGAAATATGCAAAGTATGCAGACAAATAGCAATATAAATTATTTAATTTCCAAAAACATGTATCGCTTGAATCTTATGCTATATGGATAAAGTATTTCATTCGCTGACGTTTCCCTTCCTCCCTCTCAGTAAGGTCGTCGCCGAGTCGTTGACTGCAGCTGCGCTCGATTTTTGCTGTGGATGGCGCCGCATTTTACGACAGATCACGCACATAAGTAGCTTTATATATATATAAATATATGTATATGTATAGTACATATATATATCTATATGCGTCGTTGCTGCTTTATTATTAAAATTAGTGGCATTTGGCCTTTTGCAGCGCGTTGACAGCCAGAAATCAATGTTAACGTGGCCCGAAGCGCTACAAATTTATGAGCCTTGTGGACCTTGGCGCTTGAACTTGCGGCCAAGTGGCACAATGACAAAGATGCGCAATCACCGCGGGCGGCAACTGTTGCTGGCATCACAAGTGACACAATGTCCAACTAGCCGCAAGCTGTTACTTATACCCTGTAGTATAGCAAGAAGTGTGGAAGGGTTAATTGGTAATGCTTAGAAAGGTTATTGAAGATATGTTAATGCTCTGAAATGATTTTTGACCTCGGAATACTACTGATACAGTTTATTTTTTTATAATCTATAATTGATCGAAGACAACAAAGTTTTCTTATTTACACTTGCTCTTTGTAGCAAAAGAAAGAAAATCTTTTTCTTTTATTATTTTGACTAGTTGTTAAATATTATTTAATATCACAATTCAAATAACATTTTATTGAAATACATTTTTAAAATTTTGAGTTCTGTAAGATTAATTATAAATTATATATAAATGCAATTGAAGCTTGATGAACATCTTTTGTTTCTATCAAACTCGACTATTAATTGCCCATTTGATGCTTCGTTGTGGCTGGTGTTGTTGCTAATGCAGTGGGATGTGGTTGTTGTTAATGTGGCCTACTTCCGGCGGCTCTTGTTTACGTCTAATTGGGCTGGTCACGTAAACAAATGTACAGGTGAGTATTTATAGGTACTCTGGGGGTATTGAATTGGATCGGTTTTGTGGCTGCGTCAGCAGCTAAAGAATTTCGCTTGATTTGCGCTGCATATAAATAAATTTAATTGACATTTTTGTCAGGCAGCTGAGTGCTCGTTTATCATATAAAAACATGTTGAAGAAAACAGGCATATAAACAAAATTGAAATAAAATACAAATTATTGCCGGCCGAGTGGGATCTGTGTTCCATGGCACTTTGGCATTTTCGAGCTGAAGTGTAGAACTTTTGCGGCCAACCGCAAAAACAATTTAATTTGATTGCCTTTTAAATCCATTGAATCGTGTTTGGCTGTGGGGGATGGGGGCGCCGTAGGACTACGTCTTTCTAATCCTTTTTGCAAAAGTTTCGTGTCTCGGCACGTACTTGCGGCCACTCCCGCACCTTTCCTCAGCTGCTGCCGCTGTTGCTGTCATGAATTGTAGAAAATTTATTTTACCACAAGGACCGTTGTAAGGGAGGTGGGGGCGGTGGTTGGGTGTCTGTGGGGCCAACACGGATTTATGCCAAAAGCAAACAAGTTTTGTTTATGTATTTCGATTAAACTTAAAGTCAAGCAATTCATTCATTCATTGATAAATTTAAACATTCCGTTAACCGAAAGGTCACTCCAATGAATCGGCATGCCAGAGCGTTGCACACACGCGCACAACTTTGGTGCACAAAGGCGAGCAAAATAAATATTTATGAATTGCGCACATGCCAACGCAAATGGCCAGTTCAAGTTGATGACGTTACCTCTGCACCCACCCACCAATTCACACACAATGACACCCACACACACCAAACGCATAGAAAGAGAGAGAGCGAGAGAGAGGGAGTGTGTGACTGAGTCGGGTGTGAGAGAACGCATGAAAAAGCGGAAGCGTAGCCGGCAAATAAATTTAACCGCTGCGCTCCAAAGTATGCAGCACCGAATTGTGCAGAAGCAAATGAGCCAAGGCCAGTAAAAGTGTTGCATACTTTTAGCTGCAAATTGAAATTCCTTTTCAAATGCACTCGCTGCAACGAAATGCTAGTCGGGACTCAACTTGAGGAATGTGGTCGAAGTGAAAGCTGTACAAATGTAGGAAATTAAAAGGGAAAAGAAAAAACGTGCAACGAAAAATTTAACATACATTTAAATTAAAAATTTATTAACTGACTGCAATCTGCATACGGCTTAAGCTGTATAAAATTCACGGTTTTTGGTTCTTAAATACAAATGTGGCTATTACTTTAAAATATTAGATACAATTTTGTTATGACGTTAATTTATATATTATTTACAATACGCATAAAAAGAGGTTCAGTTTTAAAAAGGACCATGAACCTGAACATTATTTTTTAATAATAATAAGTAAGTAGATTTATTTTATTTGTCTTAATTTTATTAATATAATATTATCTTTAATTATTAATTTGGTTTATTATAACACGCCGCTAAACGATTTGTTTACATTACTGCGCTCTGGTAAATCAAGTCCATAATTATGCACGTGCTCTCGCAATATAATGCAGCAAAAAACCGAGAAACAAAATATTGATGCAATTTATGGCAAATGCAACACAGCAGCCATAAATTGCTATGCAGACAAACAAAAGATGGGAAACCCGAAGCCGTAGTCAGACTGCTCAAAAATCTCATCAAAAACGCAAAACCAAGAAAAATATTGAATGCAATTTTATTTACCACACTCGCACACACACACACATGCAGCAACAAGGTGCAGCTGTGACCGCAAAACGTTTCTTTTGCCGCATGGCAACTGAGGTTGCGTTTTTAGAAATATATCATATTGTGTGTATGAGTGCGTGTAACTATGCTACTTAGTGTCTGTTGCTGTTTGCATAGCAGAGGGAGAGTGCTTATAAGTTGGCTGTCACACACACACACGCACACATATAGAGAAAATCTTATTTCCTGCTGCGCAAAAAGGGACATAGCGTCAGACACAACTGCTTGCTGCACATTGTTATTGCTGAGCTATTGCTGCTGCAGTTGCTGCTGCTGATGCTGCTGCAACGCCTGTTGCAGCCACTGCCCCCAATTGCGCCGCCGGCTGTGGCTGTGTCAATTCATTGCCCGCTGAAATTCGCAGTCTGTGGAAAAAAGACACACGTAGTCATGGTAACTGCAGCTTGCCGCCTTGCCGCCTTGCCACCTTGCCGCATGCCACATGCCACCTGCCAGCTGGCGTTCCACCTGTGTGCTCGTGTGTGCTCTAAAATGAGTTTACGTGCTGTTATGTGTGCGTTGCTATGCACCCTCAGCAGATCCTGTTGCCAGCTCCTCTGCTATTTGTTTGTTTGTTTGGCTTTAGCTCTGCAGCAGCAGCAGCAGAAGCAGAAGCAGCAGCGGCAACATGAGGATGGGTTTGTGGACCTTGCCTCAATTGTTGTCTGTTGTCTGCTTGGTTGGTTGCGTTCTCTCATCAAAATCCAGTTTAAGATTTTTGATTTAATTTTGTTTGCTTGTCGGTTTCATGATGCACGTTTCAAGCGCTTCAGGTTTGCTTTCGGCATTTGGCATCGCTTGGCTCAACTTGGCCGAAACGCATTTATGCGAGACAGTCAAAAGGCTGCCTTTGACACACACAAACACGCAAGCAACTGGTTTATCAACTGGTAAATGTGAAATGCTAATTTTAGATTGTTTTGAGCTACCTTGGCTTAGCCAGCATAGTTTGTACATCAATTGTCTTATTGTATGTGGGTGCCAAAACAAAAGTTCACAGAATTTCAAAAAGCCAGTTTTCGCCTAGTTGAATCCAATTGAATGTGATGTGATATGTCGTTCACATTCTTCGATACTAATAAAAATGCCGGAAAGAAATAGTTGAAAACTTTAAATAGGTATAGCAGAACCAAATCAGATTTAGTGTTATGAGTTTTTGATTTTGGAGTCGACATGTTGATAACAATGTTGATGTTACATTTTTGCCATTTTGAAGAATTTTGTCAAATGTTTAAACTGAGTTGCACCATTTTAGATTCAATTTTAGAACCAATTTTGAACATGCATAAATTTCTAATGATATTTTAAAATTTAAATATATACAATTTTTACTCTGGTATTTTTTTTGTCAATCAATAGTTCTGATCCATTAAGAGTCAAAAAATGTATAAGCTTTGAAAATATGACAGTTTATATACATTTAATATATCTTATAATCGATAGTTTTGATTCAAACGAGCCCAAAAATGTATGCAACTGAAAGAATCTACACAATACTCCAAGTAATGCATACAAACGAAGGTTTTAAAATCGTGTTTATACAAAATTTTAGTCGATACAATAGTCTGTTGAAGCAAATCCTTGAGAGAACAGTGAAAACCGTTCAATGACATGCAACAAGACTCATAAAAGGCATACGCAAAACATTTGCATTTCAGTAGTCATCAGTTATTCGAAAATCAAATTAGGTACGCTGCATTTGGCAGCAAAACTAAATGTGGAACAACAACCGACAAGTAGGTGTCAAAGAAACATAACAGTAAACTGCGTTGAGAAGGAGCCGCAACAACAACATTCCACAATGAAATCACAGAAAATTAGTTGTAATTGAATTGTTGCCTACTTTGCATGCGTTTTGCTCTAATCGCCTTAAAACGCAAAAGGCAACAACAAGAACATGGTCGGAACTTGTTGATTACCGTCGACCCCAAGCGACGCGACAGGTGATAAAGAACAACAGCAACAACAATAACAACAGCAGCAACAGCAGCTACAACAATGCCGAGTTCAAGTACACGGACGGGTCCGGCGCTGTTATATCGTATCGTATCGTATTGTATCGTACTTGTATTTGCCACGCCGACAAAACGAAAACAAATATTTGACGTTTTAGTCTAATTAAATTAGCCGGAACGCCGCTTTGGCCCTCGGGAAATGGTATAAATTTCTGTGCAACTGCCCAACGCGAAACGCTGATAAAAATTCGCAAGTAGCGCGCGTAGCGAACATTGTGTCAAAGTGCGGCGAGCACAACAGCTCGGCGTCTTTTTTTGCTGTTAAAAAAAAAAATATATATAAATATAAAATAAAATAGAAAATACCATATGCATATAAATTATACAAAAAAGTAGTTGGTGTAGCATTGAGCGCGCCTTGGCGTATGCAATACAAAAGTTAAATCACAATATTTTTTACCTCTAAGCCACATGAAATTTCGACGTCCATTGTGCGGCCAGGCTGAACAATTGCACACGTTTTTATGCGCCAGAATGCAAGAAGTAAGTGGCTTAAGTGTCCCAGCGACCAAGTGAGTTATGTAGCCAACAGTGCCACCAGAGAGAAAGGGGGGAGAGAGATAGAGACAGGGCAAAAGTGAGAACAAACGGAATTGAAAGAGTCGCCGTACAAAGCTACTGCCGGTCATTGTGTATTAAGCATTGCATGCACGCGTATGTGTGTATGAGTGTGTGTGAGTGCGTACGTGTGTTACTTGTGGCAGCAATTGTGCTGCACATTTGAACTGACTACTAACTAAGCCTGCAACGTGCAAAAGAGTGTTAAACTTTGTATAAATCCAAATTACGATGAAAATGTTTTTAAAACAGGTATTTAAAAACCGGTTAAAAATATTAGAATTCCCCCATCCAATAGTTGGTTAGTTTTTGTGTTTAGTTTTATGATAAATCTTTAAAATTATTGATCTTCAATTTATTATTCTTCAATTTATGCCCTATTTGACTTGGTAAAAATCCATTCATTATTATTATTATTGTGAAAGCTAAAGCTAATAAATAGAAATAATTTGTTTTTACAAACAAATACTTTGTATATCAAATTCCCAAATCCTTTTGAAAACTTTCTCAAATGTATTTCTGATATATATTTTCTTTTGGTATAAATCTATGTTATCTCAACTATATTTTGCTCTACAAAATTAACAAACTTAAAAAATATATATTTGTCGTATATAAGCATAATAATTTATAAGTAGAAGTAATAGTTCTTAGCTATGAATAGTAGACTAAGCTTCTAAACGTTTCAGATATAAATGCTGCCACAATGACAATAGTTAAATACTAATTGCTAAGATAACCAACTTAATGTTGGCTATTATTCACATAGGAATGGAATTCCGCAACCTTCAACAGTCATATATATATATATATTTTTTCTTTTTTATATCAGCTTATATCAGTTGTCTTTCCGGATAAAACCGAATTTATTATGGCAGTTTTATGCGTTACCTTGTCTCAAAAAAAAAACAAAGATAAAGAACAAAAAAAAATATGTATGTGGTAAATGACAAACGCGCGAGTAGCAGTTATAATTCTATTAACTTAATTAAACAATGCAATTGTTGCCTTTTGTCTGGCTGCTCACAATGCTTTCCTCATAGCCGTTGCTGCAGGCTCCAACGGATGTGCAGTTTTTTATAAGCCCCAAAAAAATCGTATGCGAATTTTTTATGAGACTGCGAAACACTTTAAAATGCAACAGGAAAAAAATCACATTTAAACGGAATTCGTGCAAATATAAAAAAGACTTTGCTCAAATATTAAAACATTGATTGGGCAACAATTGAAAATATCAATAAGTTATTCAAGTGATGGAAATGGATTTATTATTTTTGCATCAGTGGCAATTTTTTGGCTTTGATTTTTTATCTTGTTTATAAAAGTAAAGGTGCAATTCGGATTCAGTGCCCAGAAGCTTGCAAATTTATTAAGTTTTTTGTGATATGAAACACTTGTTAGCAACGGCTAAACAAAGAACAATTCATTACATTTTCCGGTATAAACAAATGCGGCAATTACAGCTGGAATATAAATAAAAATAAAAGAAAAGAAAAACAATAAACAAAAGGAAAATGAATGAAATACAAATATAAAATCTTAATTGGAAAAATTTACAAGAAAGTTTTGTGTTTTCAGTTCTCATGTTGTGTTCAAATCAAAAAGAATATGCTAGACTTTACAAAAACAAAATAAAGAAAAATTAAATGAAATAAATTAAATAATGCCGAAAAATATACACATATCAGCCCAATTATAATTATTTACTAAACGTGATTCCCTATAGCTTAATTAGTGAAAGTAATTAATACAAGAACACTCCTTAATTATTCCCAAAATGTATTTTGTGTTTTCAAAATGAAATGCTAAAATTGTCAGACACTTAAAAAGAGCTTAACTCAGTCCAGCAAAAATGAAAAGGGATGAAATAAAAATAAATTAAAATTATAAACAGCTTAAGAGACAACTTTCAGCAGGCGCTGACCAAAAACCATAAACCAAGACAAAAACCAACTGCACACACAAAGACACACACACACACTCACATGTTGGTACTTTTATAACTAGAAACAACAGTGATAAAAAAAGCAAGAATAACTTAACTAACTTAAAAGTTGCATGCTCTAGGGCTTAAAGCTTGTGAGTTTTTGGTTTGGCTTTTGATTGTGTGCCTGTGCAATTGTATGTGTGTGTGTTTGTGTGCAATAGAGTGTGTTTTGCTTAAGCCCACACGTTGACAAGCAGCTGCAAAAAGAAGTTGCAATAAATGAGGTGCAGTGTTAAGCGAGCTTTAAAACTTTTCAAACAACACAGACACAAATAAAATCCAATACGCTTTTTGTTAAGTGAATTACACAAAAAAGCGCACAGACACAGAAATATATTTAGATACGTATATAGTGAATAACACTATAAAACATGGGTCGCAAGAAGAAACAACCAATGGGCGTAAGTATTTAACGGCAGTTGATAAACTACTGCGTATCTGTGAGATACAATTCACAAGTAGCTGCCAGCTCGTATTCGCACCGTTTTGCAAATTACGTATACGCCGCATTGTACGCGACGTTTAGCAACTGTTTTGGACTGCTGCCGGCACTTGGCTTAAACGCTCCGAAAGGCACATTTCATTTCCATGCCATTTAAGTGGTGCAAATAAACCGCTCAGCCAACCAACCAACCAACCAACCATCCGACACTTTGCACTTAATTTCCCTATATGTTTATGTTTATTTTCTTCTCGTTGCTGGTAAACTTTTCTTTTTTTTTATATTTATTTTATTTATTTACACCTGCGTACATTTTTACACACCACCAACTGTTTTTTTTTCGTTTCTTTTTTTCGGTTCAGTTGCCGCCCGGTGGCGCCTCTGCTGGCACCACTAAAACTGTGGGCGGCTGTTGTGTGCCGCTGGGATTACCGCAACCTTTGCTGCTCGAGGAGAAGAAATTTTTACTGGCTGTGGAGCGTGGCGATATACCAAATGTTCGCAGGTGAGTGCCATGCAATGACGCTGCGTTTTGTGTTTTTTTTTTCGTTGCTGCCAAATTTGCGCCTCTTTTTTGGAAAAACAAAATTTTTTGTATATTCTTTTTTTAAATGGTGTGTCAGGGGACACGCAGGTGTCGATGGGCCGTATCTGTATCCGCACTTGTATCCGTCTGCGCGATGTGTGTTGTGTTGCTCTGGAAACGCATAAATCCTATCAACACGAGTCCTGACTGAAGGCTGTGTAAGGATGTGCGTGTGTGAGTGCGTGTTTCGGGTGTTTTCAATTATTTGCATAGCCGCCTGTTTGCTTGCCTGGGGGAATATCTTATATACCACTTAATAAGCAATATGCGGAAACGAGTCGAGTTTGCCATTTCCAAGCCATTTAAAAGCGCGTTTTAATAAATTTACAATTAATTTCATTTCATTTCTAAGTGGGTATTTTCAACAACATTTTCAAGAAAGCGGAAAGATTAAGACCATTAACATTCAACGGAGAAGATTTCGTTTTAAGTATTAAATAATATTTAAAGAGAAAATTAGGACCGATTTTAAGGTAATTAATTTAGAAAAGCACAAAACTGAGATACTTAAATTTATTGCCTACTTCTTTGATGCGCGGAAATATTAAAGCCGCATTTAAATGGAACAATATTAAAATAATAATTTGTAACCCCTCAAAAGTGTAAGTGCTATCATTAATTATACATTTTTGAGCTTCCTTTAAACTTGGAAAATTACGCCAAAATTGGACACCGTCATTTTGGTTAAGATGTCAAAAGAGTTAAAAATGCCAAAACACAAAAATAAAATAAAATAAAAATATCCGTAAAACCCGAGACTCTTGTCTTGACAAATGTTCTGAAAAATCAAAAAAATTGCAATTTTTGTTAAGTATACATAATCATTTATGAGCAATCGTCAATTGTTTGAAATATGGAAAGATACAAGCACTTGTCGCTTCTGAACATAACTGGGTGTACTCTGGTTACACTAACGTCGTGTAAAAATGTAAAAATTGCGAGCCATTGGGGGGACATTAGACTCAACTTTTTGTGCTGTGTGTATATTGAGGTTGGTCCTCTGGTTTTGTGTGGTTTCTTTTGCTGTTGCCTAATTAGTGGTTGGGTTATTTTTTGTTGTTGTTTTTGTTGCAGCTCTTGTCTACCATTTTCAGGTTAATAAAACGATATGGGTTGTAGCTTTTCATTTCGTCTAGTGTGTAACGGTAGTGTGCCTTAGATGGCTCCTCCTCAGAACCAATAGAGTCATCCTCCTCCTCGCGCTGCACCCGTATACCCTTCAGCTGGCAGGCCCGCCGATATAGCTCCTCCTCGCGATCCTTGTAAAACTGCCAGGAGATGCGACTAAATGCCGGCATCTGATTAAACTCGTGACTGGCACCGTTTGGGTCCGCTGCAAACCAGTTGCCACCACCTAGCTTGACAGTTTGCGTCTCTAATTGATGATTGATTGTTTGACACACCCTTTATTTATTTAATTTGTTCAGTAGGTTGCGATGGGTTGCCGGCACTCACCCTTGTTTTTTTGTGCCATTTTGATGACCATGCCTTGATCCTTAGCAACGTCCATATTATTATTTATATTATTATTATTTTTTTTGTTTGTTTTTGATTTGGAATAGATTTTACAAATAATTTAATTGCCAAACGGTCAGTTTTATTCGGCGTTTTATTTAATATATTTGATTCGATTTTCTTAGAATTTTTTACAACAATTTATGTTGACGAACAATTGTAAAATGAATATTTAGAGATTGGCACAAGATAGCTAAACCGAAATTTTGACAGCTGCTAGTCAAAGGTAACTACGTTGAGAGTCCAGTTAATCGAAAAGTGTTGCAAAACGTACCACCAAATTGACCAGAACAACCAACACTAGACAACAAAATTGAGTGCTTCTCTTAAAAGTTGTTTTGCCTAAAAATTGATTCAACTTTTTGAAGCTTGTAAATACGATATTCGCTCATATCGTATAACCTTAACTAGTTGCCTTTTGTAAAACAAATACATAATGCCCAAAAATTTGAATTGGCTTTTATGGCACTCAATTGATTGGCAAACTTTTTGCTGGCAGCGCATACAATTAAAAACTTTTGATTCGTTGCGCAAAAGAAAAGCAAAAGTTCTCTTCGGGTCATGTTTTTTTTTTGTAATTTTTCAATAATTTGTTTAGCCAATTTGCTTTAATTACTGGTGCCATTTCGTTAGGATACTGCAAAAGGCACTGCGACAGCAGCACATCAACATCAACTGCATGGATCCGTTGGGCCGTCGGGCGCTGACGTTGGCCATTGACAACGAGAATCTGGAGATGGTCGAGCTGCTTGTTATCATGGGCGTGGAGACAAAGGACGCGTTGCTGCACGCCATCAATGCGGAGTTCGTTGAGGCCGTTGAGCTGCTGCTCGAGCACGAGGAGCTCATCTTCAAGGAGGGCGAGCTCTATGTAAGTAATACCCACCACTTGCCCCTTCTTCTACCGACTTATCCATGTTAGCTGTATGCTGCACTCAGCTAATTTGTGGCACACATCGAGTGGCTCGGCTTTCAGTTGTGCTTCTCAAACCGAAGCTAACACGATTTTAATCAGTTTTGTGTGGCCTCGTTAGGCACGTACATGACAGACGCTCAAGTGATTGGGATTGTGCGATAAGCGGACATCGCTTCCGTTTCCAACTCATCCTGCTCCTCCTCCTCCTCCTCAGGCCACCCACAATGTATGATTATCCATTTCTGTGTGTGTGTGTGTGTGTGTGCTCATTTTTTATACTCTCCTGAGGGGAGTATAACAAATACTTTATGATGTATGTCTTATTAAGGTCAGTATTTATAAATACAGATTAGTATTTTGGCAAAGTATTCTTTGTGCACTAGTTCAGTTTTTTTCAAAGACGCTGATCAAATATATATTTATCAGCCTGTCAATTTTTGTTGTTGAACTTTACAGATAAATTTTACTATTATTATTTATATTTTATTAATTAAACAAAGGTGAAATATCACATATCCCATCTCAGCAAATTATTTATTAAATATATATTTATCAGATTAAAATGAAGTTAATAAATTCCCAAAGCAACTTTATATATTCAAGGACATTTACTCTTTGGTTATCGTTTATTATGTTTTCTTTTTTGTTGCAAATAAAGTTGTATGTGAGCTGGTGGCGCCACCGCCACACACAAATACACTCACACATATTTATGCACACACGCACACGCTTCATTAAGCAGCCATTGGGCGCAATTGAAGCGTGAAAATTACAATTGTAGCACATATGCAATAAAACGTTTAACGAGGCCGAATATCATTTAGAAAGTTGAGCGACTTGAGAGTTGGTCCAAAATGGCGCAGATACGTTAACCTGTTAGCTGGTGGCTTCTTTGCAGAGCTGGCAGAAGGTGGACATCAACACGGCCATGTTCGCGCCGGATATAACGCCCCTAATGCTGGCGGCGCACAAGAACAATTTTGAGATATTGCGCATACTTTTGGATCGAGGTGCCGCGGTGCCAGTGCCCCACGATATACGGTAAGCATAAAGTGGGCTATTTTGGACTTTCCATTAATTGTGAGCCCTTGTTTAGCTGCGGTTGTGACGAGTGCGTGCGTCTGACGGGCGAGGATTCGCTGCGGCATTCGCTGACGCGCGTGAATATCTATCGGGCGCTGTGCAGTCCTTCGCTCATTTGCCTAACCTCGCAGGATCCCATACTGACCGCCTTTCAGCTGTCCTGGGAGCTGCGCAATCTGGCCCTAACCGAGCAGGAGTGCAAGTCCGAATATATGGAACTGAGGCGGCAGTGCCAGAAGTTTGCCTGCAGCCTGTTGGATCAGACGCGCTCCTCCAACGAGCTGGCTATTATATTGAACTATGATCCAACTATATCCTCCTATGAGCCAGGCGATCGCATGAGCCTGACGCGTCTGGTTCAGGCCATATCCTATAAGCAGAAAAAGGTAGGTGTAGCAGACACGAGAAAATAGATTAAAAAGTTTGAGATTTGTATTTAGAAGATATAAATTTATTGCAGATACTTTTGCTATCACAAATATACCTAACATAATTTTGCAACACTATTTATATGTAATAAATAATTTTTTATCTCATAGATATTTTTTGGTTTACACAAAATACTTTTTAATGTTCGTATTCTTTCAAATCGCTCAGCTATTTTTCTCCCAAACACTTTTAAATTGCTTTATTTTTTTGTATCTCACAGATACACAGACTTTTGTAACCCACAGAAACTTTTGTATGTAGCTTTACTTTATGTGCTTAAGAAATAGTTTTTGTGTATAATACTTTGTTACTTTTATTCCAGACACTTTTCAATTCCTTAGATATTTTTATGTTTTACAAAAACCTTTTTGTGTATTTTTAATACTTTGATATTCAATGTATCTTTAGCATATTATAGATATTTTTGAGACTTTTGCATCTAACTTAAACTTACATATTTTACAAATAAAATGTTGTGTCTAAATACTTTTGTTATCTTTTAATCCCACAGTTTCTTTTCTATCTTATAGTTACTTTTGTTTGCTGCGGACACATTGAAATGTTGACTCAACTTTCTGCACATTTATTGAATTCTGATTTTGTTCCCTATTTTTCCCCTTTTGCTTGCAGTTTGTGGCGCATTCGAACATACAACAATTGCTGACGTCCATCTGGTATGACGGACTGCCCGGATTCAGGCGCAAGAGCATCGTCGACAAGTTCATCTGCATAGCGCAGGTGGCGATACTGTTTCCCCTCTACTGTTTCATCTATATGTTTGCGCCCAACTGTCGAACGGGCCAATTGATGCGAAAACCATTTATGAAATTCCTCATCCATGCCTCCTCCTATGTGTTCTTTCTGTGTGAGTACCAGCGAGGTTAACTGTGGGTCAACTCGCATCCAAGTAAACAGTTTAAACAGCTTAAACGAGTCCTGTTTGCATTTGCAGTTATCCTCATATTGGTCTCGCAGCGAGCGGATGATGATTTCGTGCGCTTCTTTGGCACCGCACGCATGAAGGCCGATCTGGCCGAGCAGGAGCAGCGGCAGCGTGGCCAGGCGCCGAGCAAGCTTGAGCTACTGGTGGTGCTCTATGTGATTGGTTTCATGTGGGAGGAGGTGCTCGAGATATTCGCCATGGGCATGCAAAACTATTTGCGTAACATGTGGAACTTTATTGATTTTCTACGCAACAGCCTCTACGTGTGCGTGATGTGTCTGCGGTAAGTTCAGGTTCAACTGTGCACCACACGCAAGCACGCACCCACTCGCTAAGCCACTGACCCACCCGTCCCCCATCCCCCAACAGCGCCTTTGCCTACATACAGCAGGCAACGGAAATAGCGCGAGATCCCCAAATGGCCTACATTCCGCGCGAGAAGTGGCACGACTTTGACCCACAGCTGATTGCCGAGGGTCTCTTTGCGGCGGCAAATGTCTTTTCCGCTCTGAAACTGGTGCATTTGTTCAGCATCAATCCGCATTTGGGTCCGCTGCAAATCTCGCTGGGTCGCATGGTCATTGACATTGTCAAGTTCTTCTTCATCTACACACTGGTGCTGTTCGCCTTCGCCTGCGGGCTCAATCAACTGCTCTGGTATTTTGCCGCACTGGAGAAGAGCAAATGCTATGTGCTGCCCGGCGGGGAGGCGGATTGGGCTGCCCACGGTGACTCCTGCATGAAATGGCGACGCTTTGGCAAGTCAGTCCAGTCATTCAGCTAATTATCGAGCATTCGTAAGCCTAACTAGTTGCGGATTTCAGCCTCTTTGAGTCATCGCAGTCGCTCTTCTGGGCCAGCTTCGGGATGGTCGAACTGAATGACTTCGAGCTGACCGGCATCAAGTCGTACACGCGTTTTTGGGGCCTGCTCATGTTTGGCTCCTACAGCGTCATCAATGTGATTGTTTTGCTGAATCTACTTATAGCCATGATGTCCAATTCGTATGCCATGATTGATGTGAGTAGCCAACGCATACGACCACACTTATTTAATGGCTGTTGATTGACCACTTTGCAGGAGCACTCGGACACCGAGTGGAAATTTGCACGCACCAAACTCTGGATGAGCTACTTTGAGGACAGCGCCACGTTGCCGCCGCCCTTCAATGTGCTGCCCTCGGTTAAGTGGCTCATTAGGGTGTTCAGGAAGTCCAGCAAGGCCATAGATCGGCAACGTTCCAAGGTGGGTGGAGTGATCTTAATTAATCCGTACATCCAATTCAAGATTGACATTGACTGTCTGATTGATGAATTTAACTAACTTTAAAAAAGAAATATGCGATATACTTTTTTATACCATTTATACCATTTATTCTCTTCCGTCCACAGCAACGTCAGGAGCAGGAGCAGTATAATAAATATGACAACATCATGCGGTCTCTGGTCTGGCGCTATATTTCGGCGATGCATCGCAAATTTGAGAATAATCCCGTCACCGAGGATGACATCAATGAGGTCAAGAGTGAGATTAGCACCATGCGCTATGAAATGCTGGAGATATTCGAAAACAGTGGCCTGGATGTGTCCTCGGCCAACAAAAAGGAGAAACGTAGGTGGACACCCCTTTAAAATATACTCATTTTATTCTATATGCTGCTCTCTGCGACAGATCCGCGACCGCGTCGCATGAAGGTCTGGGAGCGGCGTCTGATGAAGGGCTTCCAGGTGGCGCCAGTACAAACGAGCAGCGACCAGGAGCTGCTCAGCAATGTGAACGGTGAGGGCGAGATGCGTGAGGTCAAGGTGGAAACGGTGCCCTCAAAGCCGTCCAAGGAGACGGCGCGCGAGCGTTTCCAGCGCGTGGCACGCACCGTGCTGCTGCAGTCGAGCACCCACAAGTGGAACATGGTGCTGCAGGGGACGCTGCCAAACTCACAGATCGGACGCAGCAACAAGTTCCAGCGCAAGAGCCTGCGCAACCTGGGCAGAGCCATCGAGGAGGCCAAGAAGTAGGTGAAACCAACGGCAATGTTCATTGTACAGAATTCAAGCTGCACAAATAATGATAATAAATATTTTATAATTCCTTGCAGACTCATCTTGCTCAATCCTGGCTGCCCCTCGGGTCGTGAGTCGCCCATTCGCATCGAGTTCGAGGACGAGAAGTCCAGCACATTGCTGGATCTGCTCAATCAGATCAGCGAGGAGATCAATGTCTGTGAGCGTCCGCGTTCCAAGCCCTGCTGGCGTCCACCGCTGAAAACGGTGGCTGGCCGCGCATTGGCCGCGAATAATGAGTGGACCAGATCGAATACGGCGCCGGAGCTTCAGCTGGGCAGGAAGAGTCGCAGCAGCAGTCGCACACGCGAGCTGCCGCTGTGCCCCAGCAAACTGGTCACGGCCAAGAAGACGGCGCCGGTTGCGCCCACGCCTCCAGTCACAATCACAGCCCCGACAACGGTTAACAGCCACAGCAATAGGGCCAAGACGACGACAACGCCCTTCTCCGCTGAACGGGGCGGGGGCAGGGGCAGAGGCAACGTCTCGTCGCATAGCGTGTTGCCAGGCAATTCGAATTCCTTCGATATACACGTCGTCGATTTGGATGAGCGCAGTCCGAGTGGCGCTGCAGTCGATAAGGATAACATATCCGATATTAGCTCCGTTCCCAGCATGAGTCCCAAGCGGCCGAATCATTAAATGCGCCGCTCGCGTGGTCTCTTGTGATAAGGCCAAAAAACAGGCTGCTTTAAGGCCACTTTAAGCTTATACTCCACCAAGCAGCAAATACTATATAGAAATAAAACAAAGTTATATATCAACAAATTTGAAGTCAAATGTCTTTTTGCATTCGTTTGGCGTTCATTATAAATTTAAGTTTATTTATTCACACGTAATTCCCATGCACAAATGTGCGCTATGAAAATTAAATTAGGAGTAGATTCTAGAAGAGGAAGCAGAAGCATGAATACTCTTACAAGGCAGCTTACATTTATGATAATTATAAATGACATGGTGTAGTAGATTTTTTATATATAAATTGATATTAACAAAATTTAAAGAAAATCAAAAAAATTTAAATACTTGCATCTAAATATTACATTTTAATTATTAAAATAAAAGCAACTTAATTTGTTAAAATAAATATCTTTACAAATTAATTTGCTGCCCTTAGATGATCCAAAAATAATTTGTTAATTTCTGAACAGATAAAATCAAACTAAACTATCCTTTCTCGGAATGCATGTCAAAATATATTGAAAGCTTTTGTCGATTGCAAACAACATTTAAAAATTGATACTCTACTCGCTAACAAGGACTCGTGCTGGCTAATAGGCCTACCAATATAGCCATTTACATATAATCGTATAACATGAACGACGGCAATAGACGACACGCAAACGCATTTCGGTAAGAGGGGAATAGGTGGGGGAGGGGGGCGACCCTTCCGGCTGGTTGGGTTTCATCTCCGTCTGCCCGGCTGGGAAGGCAAAACGTGCGTAAATTCGTAAGCTGAAAGCATTAAAAGCAATAAAGACACAAAAACATAAACAAGTCGCCATTGACGTTTGCCCAGGGAGCTAAACGCTGTTCTTAGCCGAAGGCTATTCAAAAAGGAATACAAAGAAGAAGCAGATGAAGTAGAAGTGAAGGAAAATTACAAATTCAATTTGATGTCATATCAATTGATTTTGCGATACATCTTGTTGCCTTTGTCGCTGTTGTCGCTGACAAGTTGCAAACACAACGCTGACGTTTTGGCTTCGCTTGAATTTCTTTGGGTGGGGCGGAGCTGCTCTTCTTCTTTTTCCTCCTTTTTTTGAAGCGGGTTTTCTCTTTCTGCGCCTGGCATTTGATTTTGATGACGCGTGGCACTTTTGAAATTTATGCGCTACTCTAAACATACTTTGTATGCGCTCAATGCCACAGCAAACATGATGAACGGTTCAAGTAGCTGCCACCGAATCTATGCTGAGTATCTGTGTGTGTGTGTGTGTGTGTTTCGGTGTATGCTCTGCATGAAATTTGATGCTTTTAGCTGATTCGTACTGTCAGTAGGGGATAAGCGCAGGTATTTTGGGCACGCACCCGAAAAAAGAAAAGAAATGCGGACTGAAAAAGGTAAGTTCTTAGAATAAATTAAGACAAAAATGAAACCCTCCATCGGAACTAATGTGTACTTATAAGTATTTTAATATGATTAAAGATCCGCAGCTTCGAGTATTTGATACATTTTGCATAGATACGAAAATTAAATAAAGTAAATCAAGTAATGTAACTTGAATATACTATACTCTCAAAAAGAAAAGGATGTAAGTACTTCAATTGGATATTTAGCTGTCTTGTTAGGCAGTCAAGTAATTGCCCCCATGTCCAGCTTATCAACATCTACAAATCTTGCTGTCAACGTCTGTTAAATAGCATATTTCACTGCCAATTGGTCAGGGGACCGCAGTACGAGACAGGACGAGTCGCCGAAAGCGTCCCATAAATATGCCCCACAAATATGTCATAAACTATTAGCAGCCGAGTCCTCTCATACGGCAACTGACAGGCAGTCTCCACGCCAATTGCCACACACAGTTGCCACATGTGGCAGCCACACAGACACACAGCTTGACATTCATTGCCCAACTTAAAGAGTCCGGAGTCTCATGGCAGCAGCAGTTTATTTATTGCATGCCCTACCCGTGCCCAAAGGTATCTATCAAATTCCCAAAAAATATATAAACATAATCATCATCAAAAACAAGTGCGAATGTACAATACTCGTTCACAGTAGAATAACAGCTAAAGAAAAACAGTCGAAATTAATTTTGATTCTTTTTTTGGATTATTTGATTGATTCTCAGCTGGCAGAAATTAACGGCGTTCCTCAGAAAACTGTCTGCCAAATTTGGTAATAAAAAAATTATAAATTACTAAATTTATAAAAATTACAGGGGTAACATCACAATTTTTGTCAAAATCGCGAAAATTTTAAAATTCAAAAGTTTGAATAGAAATTGATTCTATGGACTTTTAAGAGTAAAATGATATATATCTTTCCCAAATCGGACTACAAATGGCCAAGATATAGTCATTTAAAGCCTACAATAACAGCAAAAACTCGCATACCAAATTTGACAAAAAACACAAGGGTTAACATCACAATTTTTGTCAAAATCGCGAAAATTTTAAAATTCAAAACTTTGAATAGATATTGATTCTATGGACTTTTAAGAGTAAAATGATATATATCTTTCCCAAATCGGACCACAAATGGCCAAGATATAGTCATTTTATGCCTGCAATAACAGCAAAAACTCGCATACCAAATTTGACAAAAAATACAAGGGGTAACATCACAATTTTTGTCAAAATCGCGAAAATTTTAAAATTCAAAACTTTGAATAGATATTGATTCTATGGACTTTTAAGAGTAAAATGATATATATCTTTCCCAAATCGGACCACAAATGGCCAAGATATAGTCATTTTATGCCTGCAATAACAGCAAAAACTCGCATACCAAATTTGACAAAAAACACAAGGGGTAACATCACAATTTTAGTCAAAATCGCGAAAATTTTAAAGTTCAAAACTTTGAATAGATATTGATTCTATGGACTTTTAAGAGTAAAATGATATATATCTTTCTCAAATCGGACTGCAAATGGCCAAGATATAGTCATTTTATGCCTGCAATAACAGCAAAAACTCGCATACCAAATTTGACAAAAAACACAAGGGGTAACATCACAATTTTAGTCAAAATCGCGAAAATTTTAAAGTTCAAAACTTTGAATAGATATTGATTCTATGGACTTTTAAGAATAAAATGATATATATCTTTTCCAAATCGGACTAGAAATGGCCAAGATATAAGCATTTTAAGCCTCCAATAACAGCTAAAACTCGCATACCAAATTTGACAAAAAACACAAGGGGGAAAAAAACTGCAAGGATAAGGCCGAGTCCGCACATGTTTGGACAACAAATTTTCAAACCAAATTGGTTCATAGATGACCTCCATATCGCTGGTAATTATACCAAAGGTATAGTCCTGGTGAACCTAAAGAGCTGCATCCTTGAAAAATGCGCAAGAATACGCTCAAGAAATATGTATGCTTCCTTTTCAGCTGCCCCATCCCTTTCACACCTTTCCTCCAGAAACTGCTGCTGTTTCGTCGAATTTAGCATTAAGGGTTGAG
This sequence comes from Drosophila paramelanica, assembly GCA_035043915.1. Lineage (NCBI taxonomy): Eukaryota > Metazoa > Arthropoda > Insecta > Diptera > Drosophilidae > Drosophila > Drosophila paramelanica. The sequence continues at coordinate 5,578,805 of JAWNMO010000674.1, read as the reverse complement.
TCTGTATTGTCTGAGTCTGAACTTTCACTAGAAATCTTGCACATCGGTGGCCCAAAAGCGTTACCTTAGAAGTATGCAAATAAATTTTACACATTTTTAATTTTTTTGTCCACCTCTTAACGATTCTGCTCGCCTGCTGTTTTAGCTCGATTTTTAAGAAAATTTGCCAAACCGACTACACAAATATAGCCCAGAAAGATTCTCCCAAACCATCAATAAAAAAGAATTTGTGTATTTTTTTAAAATATATTTATTTAAATTTCTCTTTACATCCTTTTAATGTTCTTATATTTATTTTGTATGCGTATTGCTCTTATATATATTTTTATTATATTATATTCATGGCACTTCTATGTTGTTGATCGCACCTTGCGTTGGCAGACTTTTTACCAATCTGAAAATATACAAAATAAAACAAATATATAAAGATATACATATATTATTTTACTCTTAAAAGTCCAAAGAATCAACATCTATTCAAAGTTTTGAATTTTAAAATTTTCGCGATTTTGACAAAAGTTGTGATGTTACCCCTTGTGTTTTTTGTCAAATTTGGTATGCGAGTTTTTGCTGTTATTGTAGGCTTTAAATGACTATATCTTGGCCATTTGTAGTCCGATTTGGGAAAGATATATATCATTTTACTCTTAAAAGTCCATAGAATCAATATCTATTCAAAGTTTTGAATTTTAAAATTTTCGCGATTTTGACAAAAATCGTGATGTTACCCCTTGTGTTTTTTGTCAAATTTGGTATGCGAGTTTTAGCTGTTATTGGAGGCTTAAAATGACTATATCTTGGCCATTTGTAGTCCGATTTGGGAAAGATATATATCATTTTACTCTTAAAAGTCCAAAGAATCAACATCTATTCAAAGTTTTGAATTTTAAAATTTTCGCGATTTTGACAAAAATTGTGATGTTACCCCTTGTGTTTTTTGTCAAATTTGGTATGCGAGTTTTAGCTGTTATTGGAGGCTTAAAGTGACTATATCTTGGCCATTTGTAGTCCGATTTGGAAAAGATATATATCATTTTACTCTTAAAAGTCCATAGAATCAACATCTATTCAAAGTTTTGAATTTTAAAATTTTCGCGATTTTGACAAAAATTGTGATGTTACCCATTGTGTTTTTTGTCAAATTTGGTATGCGAGTTTTTGCTGTTCTGGTAGGCTTTCAATGACTATATCTTGGCCATTTGTAGTCCGATTTGGGAAAGATATATATCATTTTACTCTTAATAGTCCATAGAATCAATATCTATTTAAAGTTTTGAATTTTAAAATTTTCGCGATTTTGACAAAAATTGTGATGTTACCCCTTGTGTTTTTTGTCAAATTTGGTATGCGAGTTTTAGCTGTTATTGGAGGCTTAAAATGACTATATCTTGGCCATTTGTAGTCCGATTTGGGAAAGATATATATCATTTTACTCTTAAAAGTCCATAGAATCAATATATATTAAGAGTTTTGAATTTTAAAATTTTCGCGATTTTGACAAAAGTTGTGATGTTACCCCTTGTGTTTTTTGTCGAATTTGGTATGCGAGTTTTTGCTGTTATTGTAGGCTTTAAATGACTATATCTTGGCCATTTGTAGTCCGATTTGGGAAAGATATATATCATTTTACTCTTAAAAGTCCATAGAATCAATATCTATTCAAAGTTTTGAATTTTAAAATTTTCGCGATTTTGACAAAAATTGTGATGTTACCCCTTGTGTTTTTTGTCAAATTTGGTATGCGAGTTTTAGCTGTTATTGGAGGCTTAAAATGACTATATCTTGGCCATTTGTAGTCCGATTTGGGAAAGATATATATCATTTTACTCTTAAAAGTCCAAAGAATCAACATCTATTCAAAGTTTTGAATTTTAAAATTTTCGCGATTTTGACAAAAATTGTGATGTTACCCCTTGTGTTTTTTGTCAAATTTGGTATGCGAGTTTTAGCTGTTATTGGAGGCTTAAAGTGACTATATCTTGGCCATTTGTAGTCCGATTTGGAAAAGATATATATCATTTTACTCTTAAAAGTCCATAGAATCAACATCTATTCAAAGTTTTGAATTTTAAAATTTTCGCGATTTTGACAAAAATTGTGATGTTACCCATTGTGTTTTTTGTCAAATTTGGTATGCGAGTTTTTGCTGTTCTGGTAGGCTTTCAATGACTATATCTTGGCCATTTGTAGTCCGATTTGGGAAAGATATATATCATTTTACTCTTAATAGTCCATAGAATCAATATCTATTTAAAGTTTTGAATTTTAAAATTTTCGCGATTTTGACAAAAGTTGTGATGTTACCCCTTGTGTTTTTTGTCAAATTTGGTATGCGAGTTTTAGCTGTTATTGGAGGCTTAAAATTACTATATCTTGGCCATTTGTAGTCCGATTTGGAAAAGATATATATCATTTTACTCTTAAAAGTCCATAGAATCAATATCTATTCAAAGTTTTGAATTTTAAAATTTTCGCGATTTTGACAAAAATTGTGATGTTACCCCTTGTGTTTTTTGTCAAATTTGGTATGCGAGTTTTAGCTGTTATTGGAGGCTTAAAATGACTATATCTTGGCCATTTGTAGTCCGATTTGGGAAAGATATATATCATTTTACTCTTAAAAGTCCATCTATTCAAAGTTTTGAATTTTAAAATTTTCGCGATTTTGACAAAAGTTATGATGGTACCCCTTATTGTATTGCTGCCCGTCGTATAAAAATTTTAAGTAAATTTGCAAAAATGTTTTTTATTTACACATTTTGTTATTTTTTTTCGGAGTAGAGCAGACAACCAAACTTACGAATTGCATGTACAAGATGTTGTCTGCTTTATGCATAGACCATATCTATATATATATATTTATATTTATATGTATTATACACTTGATTAAGCATGCGCCAAGTATTACAGTATATTGATTACATTTAGCACTAACAACTATGCCTAATAGGAGCGTGTCCTTGTCACACACATGCATATACACAACTTGAGTGTAGGAGGAGCTGGATCAATCGCTGGTTAGCTTCAGTCGGACCGCAATGCGTTTGCATTTCCACATTAGCTGCGTCTCGAGTATGCTGAAGGACATGGCCACCAGGACGAGGCCGAGCAGCAGATAGGCGCAGCAGGCGTACAGCTGCAGTTCGGGTCCGTTGAAGCTCCGTGCGGGCACAAAGTCACCGTAGCCAATCGTCGAGAGCGTGACAAAGCAGAAGTAGGCCCCATCCACCAGTGACCAGTTCTCCCACAGGGCAAAGATCACGGTGCCCACGCATATGTAGCACATCAGTATGAAGAGCACCAGGCTAATGGGCACCTGGCGCCGCAACTCTCCATCATCGTCGTTGTCGTCGTCATCATCATCATCATCATCGTCACCATGAACGTGTTCCTCCTGCTCCAGCTCGTGCTGCCCACACTCATGGGAGCCATTGCGGCGGCCGTGCTTCTTCAGCTTCTTCAGCACGAATCGCTCGCTGCCGTGCTGCATGTACTCCTCGTCGTCGGAGGTTTCTGTGTTGCACGTGGCGGTGGTGTCGTACAGTGCAGTGGCATGCTTCTGGCAGCGACGCGTCAGCAGCAGCGTCTTGCGATTCAGCGGCTGCAGCGTGTGGCGATTAAACGAGGCAGCTGTCGCATTCAACAGACCACGCGCCTGGTTGCCAGCGCCAGATTTCTCCGCCAGCGGCAGCTCATGGGGCAGACTCAAAGCGCCGCAGCCAGAGCTCGCTATCAGCGGCACTCGCGACGGGGTGCCATGCGGGCAATTGCTGTGCCAAAGAAAGAGAGGGAGAGAGAGACAAGACAGGCATAAGTGAAAGATAACGTTTAATAAATATTTACGCAACGTTTGGCCATAAAACGGAATCAATTAAATATATCTAAAAGCAGACAAAGACACCGAAGGCAAACGGCCACAGGCCATAAAAAAAATACGTCCAAGCACGTGTGCCAGCGGTCACTGGCCAATCAATAAACCATAAAAACAACCAGTTAGCGCGTCCGACATGGCGTATGCGTTATGCCATACTACACATACGTCACGTTGGACAAGCTTTAAGGTGGTTGGCTTTAGCTTGAAGTAAGAGCTAACTGTATTTATAGATAGATAAGAAGCTATGACACAAAATTGGGGTAATTTTCGGTGCTTGTGTCCTTAGGTCAAACAAATTCTTTATAATTTTTCCGATAGTTATCGCTTTTACAGGGCGTTGTCTGGCATTTGAACCTTGAACACAACTATTTAGTTGCTTTCATTACTTTCTCGCGTTGAGTTTACAATTATTTGTTGAATTGAATTTATATTTTTACTTTTTATTTTAAATATAATCAAGGTATGTCTTGCTTGTAGTGTAAAATTAAATTACTTTCAAATTAATTTCCTTTGACAACTTTATGTATTAAGTAAACCAGTATTTTAATTGCAAACAATTTTACTCAAGTTTGTATATATTGGTTTTTCAAGATCCTTCAAATGGCCCAGCCCATTGGCATGCCCGATGAGCAATTTTTAAGGGAGTTCTTCCAACGTGTCGACAAGGACAACAGCGGCTTTATTTCCGCTGATGAACTACAGGTGGCGCTTTCGAATGGCACTTGGTCTGCCTTCAATCCGGAAACAGTTAGACTGATCATTGGCATGTTCGATAGGGAGAATCGTGGCACGGTTTCATTTCAGGATTTTGGAGCATTGTGGAAATACATAACCGACTGGCAAAATTGTTTCCGTTCATTCGACCTGGACAATTCGGGCTATATCGACAAGCAGGAACTGAGCAACGCACTAACAACTTTTGGATTTCGTCTATCGCAAGAACTAATCGAGATCTTACTAAAAAAATTTGATCGTTTTGGTCGGGGAAATATTCTATTCGATGATTTCATACAATGTTGTGTTGTGCTGCATACACTGACAGCGGCGTTTAGGGAATATGATACAGATATGAAGGGAGTGATCACCATCAACTATGAACAATTTTTGAGAATGGTATTTTCACTCAAGATATAAAATTATCATGTGTGGCATATAGGGGAAAATACAATAAATTAATTTTGAAAATGTTTTATTTATCAAATTTGTAATTTAATTTAAATTAATTTAAATTTGTTTTGACTTAAAGATTTATTGAACATCGATTTAAGAACTGTACAAAAACATTTAAAAAGTGCTTAGGAATCGTAAGCCCTGTTTAGACGTAGTCAGTAACAGTTTTAATATTTTAGGTTTTTTATGGATCCAATTCTCTTCAGCTAGGGAATTTAATAAGAAAAATAAATAGCAAATGATGTTTCCCATCACGAGTTCTGCGAAGCGCAAAAAGTTTCAACAAACTGTAGCATTATGAAAGCACAGAAGCTAAAGCTAACCCATATTGCTGCCGGTCAGTGGAAAAGTCCACTCGAGTTAAGCTCGACAGTGGCTCAGAAGTGTGTGCTTGGTCAAATCAATTTGCGGCGCGTTTATTGAACTTGTCTGCGCCAATGACCTGCAGACAGCCGACATGGCACGGCGAGGTCCTGCCTGGTCCTGCCCGGACTTTGGCTTGCACTTAATATACGATTGGCCGGCAGCCCGGCAAACTACAAGCAACAGCACACTTGAGAGCCTGCCGAAAGGCTGGACAGGAAAGAGAGAGTCGGTTCCACTTAAGGCCTTGAGGTGGCCAACTGTTTTGATTTAGAGCCAAGTCAAGAAGTGGGTTAGGCTTAAAGCAGCTCATATTTGCTGAAACTTAAAGCAACCAAATAAAGTGAGTGGGGAGAATGAGAAGAGAGGGAATGGGTGAGGGAGAGGGGGAGCACAATTCGCATGAAATTAATTGACCTGATTCAGTTCGCAGCTCGGCTTACAATTAATTACGCACACACGGACACACACATACAAAACACCCAGCGGTTCGGCTGCTGCTGAAATTGAAGAAGCTTCGCTGAGCGCGCTACCAAACGCCAGAGGGCGCCAGCGGCGCGTGCACAGGTTCACTGTCAAAATTAATTACCAGCTGCTGGATTTTATTAAATAAAATGCGCAAAATGTATGAAAAACCATTACAAAAAAAACAAAAACAAAACCAAAAATAAGAAAAAAGAAAGAACAAAATCCGCGTCGGCTGCTGCCGTCGGAAAGTGGCAAATTCAGGCTGCCTGCCACTTGCCACTTGCCACAGACGTGCCCGCAAATGTTTGGCTGGCTGTGGGGCGAGGCAGCCTCGAAGTGCCCGTTGCAATGTGCAAGCAAAAATTCTGAAGTGTTGATTTAAAGTGTGGCAGACGTGCAGAAAGTTTGTTTATGAAATGAAATTAACAGTTTGCTATTTGCCACATGAAACAGGGGAAGTCGGGGGGGCGAGGAAATATGGATTAAAATTGCCCACAGCAAAGACAACAGGAACAGGATCACTTCAAAAAGTATAATTCAACTAGTAGCATGTGGAAAAACGACTTTTAAATGCATTTGACTCTGTCTGCGTAACATAAATTGATAATTCTTGACTACGGCCAATTAAGATTTAAGAGAGATATGCATGGTTTATGTTCAATTTTGTTGAAAACTTTTAAAAATACATATTTTGTTTTTATATAATTGAAAGCCAATTTGAGAGGTTTGAAGTGAAGAATATTTAATTTTTCTTTTGAGGTTCATATTTTAAAAATTTTGTTATATTTAATATATATAAATAAACTTTTCAGCAATAAATATTAAATTGATGCACTTGGTAATTTAGTTATAGAAAAAATGTTTACCCGAAATCGGATTAAAATTACAAATAGAAAGTAATTATTTCAAGCTACATTGACTTTGGTAAATATATTGTCCAAAAGCATTTAAGTAATTTAAAAAATATTTGAGTAATGATATGCAATATTCTTATCTTTCTCTACAAATTGTATATAATGTGCGGTTGTGGTTGCCAAACCGACTGCATAGCTATGTGGAGAACTGAAGCCATTAGGGTCTACCGCCCGCAACAACTGACCGAACAGAAGCTCCTCCGTTTAACAAGACCAATAGCAATCCACCCACCTACACCCAGTTTGGAAGTCAACTTGCTACTTGTGCTACACACGCACACACACATACCTGGAACGTTCGCGCTCCTGTTCGTCCTCATCCTCCATGATGTCCACATTGCCACTTGAGCTGAGCAGCGCCGACAATGTTGCTGCCGCTGTAGTTGTTGCTGCTGTTGCCGCTGTTGTTGCTGCTGTTGCTGCTGCTGTTGCATTGCCGCCACAGACACCTGCGGCCATAAAACTGTTATCGGGCATTGTTGCAGTTGTTGCTGTTGCCTTAATGCCGGCTGACAGCTGTGGGCTGCTTGTTGGTGCTGTGTAGGTTAACAATGGTGCTGCTGCGCCTGTTGCTGTTGCTGATGTTGCTGCTGCTGCTGATGCGGATAATGCATGCGGCAATAAATCATGCCTGCAGGATAAATCACTCGATCCCGTTGCCGCTCCTACAGTCAGCAGCGTATTGATTTCTGGTGCCAGCGGCTGCGTCACGAACTTGGCCCGTCGTACAGCTGCAGAGGGAAAGAGAGACAGAGAGAGTGAAAGAGAGAAAAAAACAGGCACAAGAGTTGGCAACGTGTTGATTAAATAATACTTTTTAAATAAATTTAAATACACACTGTTTTGCCAGCCAAAACACAAAAACAAAACACTCAACGAACTCGAAACTCCCTCCAAAAAAAAAGGGAAAAGTTTTATTTCAACAGCAACTTCCGGCAGCGACTGCATTTGCTGGCCCGACGTACGACTATATATACGTATGTATATATGTATATAAACATGTTGTATTTAGTTAGTAAAATGATTTGCTTTTGCATTTGCAAAACTTTAGCGTTCTGTGGCGCAGAGTAAAATTGCAGCGGAAGGTTTCGAATTTGCCAACAAAAGTTTGGCGTCGGCTTGCGGAGGGCAATGTAACAGCTGCAGGCACTGTGGTAAGGGCTGCCAGGTTTTTTTTTTGGTTTTTTTTTTTGGTATTTACCAAGTGACCAAAAATACTCATAGTTGTTAAGCTTTGTACGCTGTTAATGCGACACAGCTAAATGTACCCAACAATATGCAAAAATGCTTACATTTATTTATATTGTTTTCTGTATGTGTTGTTCTTTTGCCTATTTTCTGATAGGGTTGCCATGTTTTATGAATATTCAAAAATTTTATAAGTAAGTAATTGTTAATAATATTACATAATAATATAAATAAATAATAAATTTTAAAAATTTAGAAACAAATTGTCCATTTAAGCTTTTTCGACAATTTTGGACAACTTTTAACTGCAATTTGCAGTTCCGAAACGTAAACTTTCCATATCTCATATCAACTGGATAGCCCAAAAGGGAAGTGGATGCCCGGAAGGAAGCAGCCAATGGCATCTTTCACTTAGAGCTGGCGCAGCTGCTGACGGAGCGCGCATGGAACGCGTTGGGCTGTGGTCAGGACAGGACATGGCCAATTTAAAAATATTTACTTAAACTTGGACGACACACACACACACACCCTTTTGTTACAGTGTTGAATGCATTTTGTACATGGCTGGTTGCAATGTGGTTGGCAGTTTGTTGCAACTTTTTGTGGAGCGCTAATGGCGTGGTCAACCACTGGGTGAAGGACCTGAAACATGGGACGGAGAGTACGGTGGCAAAAAGGACAACGACCAGTCTTTGAGTGATTGTGTGTCCTTTATGGAACAGCTGAAATAATTAACGTGAATATCGGAATTGGATTTGAGACAGCTATAGATTGATATACTGATGTATTGACTGCAATTTATTGGCAGCCATAAAGGCATGAAGAAGGAAAGGGGCAAAGGACACGGCGAGGACTCGTCACTTGTGTAAATCTGTCACGTGCTCTCAGCGACAAGTAAAATAAGTTTAATGAGTTTTGCATGCAGCTGACACGCATCAAAGGGAAACAGGACAGTGCGGGGGAGGGGGTGGTAACTGGGAGGTGGTTCATAGGTCCCGTATACAGGCGGCTGACGTCTTGTGTCGGCATGTGGCAAGTGGCAACTGCCAAGTCATCATTATCGTCAATAAAACTGTCGCACATGTCTCGCCTTGGCTCGAGTGCATGTTATCCTTGTTGTCCTTGTCATGTCCTTGCCACGACGGCGTCATGCGGCAGCAGTTGAAAACTTTTAATGCGCCGTCCCCACTACAAAGTACAGGCCAAAGTCGCTAAGTATGCCAGCTTAACTCTGTCATTTTGACACGCTGCTCTCCTCTCTCTCTTTTTCTCACTCCCCCTTAGTGCTCATTATGTTGTTGCTCTTTATAATGATGATTATATTGATAATACAGCTGACAGCAATGCCAGCAAATTGTTACATAATTGTGTGCGCAAATGAGCAGCCCGCAAAACACACACTTACACGCTGGAGGGTCTACGCTGCGTATGATTGATGAATATCGGTATCATTTGTGGCCTGCCTCGCAACGAGGTCGCCGCTCTTCAGGCCCGAACGCACACATACACATCGCTGTGGTCTACCATACAAGTCTGTCGAGCTGATGTGTTAATAATAGATTTGTATCTATATATACACCAGATAAAGGGTGACGTGAATTTAATTTGATTAAATTCTTCAATATTTAGGCATTTATTCAACTACTAATTTATAGTTCATAAAAACAAGTGGAAAATATTAGAAAATAAAAGTATAGCAATTAGTTATCATATTTAAAACACCCATAAACTTGTCGAAACTGAACCGATTTTCATGTTATATGGCATTCTGGTCATGATTTATTTTATCATTAAAAATCAATGAAATTTAAAAACAAATTTTTGTTTTTTTTTTTGGGTATGTAACCTCCCTTTGCTCTTACGTATTTTCGGAATCCATTTTTTTCAAAATTTTAAAAATTTCTGCAGCGCCAACACCCGCCCCCGTAAATCACAAAAATGGAATTTCCCACAGTTTTAAATCTAGACAACCCCGCAACGCAAAAATTAAAAAATACCGAACATTTTTAAAATAACAGCAGAACGTGACAGAGTATAACGATGACGTTCGACTGCAGCGTTCCTACTTGTTTTATACGAATAAATTCAAATAAAATTCTCTCTCTCTCTCTCTCTCTCTCTCTCTTTGTAAGATCCGATACTCACCATGCATATTGGCGGTCTGATAGGCAGGTGGCGGTGGCAATGTGATGGCTTCCAGTGTAGCCGTTGTTGCCGCCAGGTGAGCGCCGTGTCCAGTTGCTGTTGCTGTTGCTGTTGCAGCAGATGTTGGTGTTGCGTCCACTGCGCTCAGCAGTCGGTGCTGTTGCTTGGCAGCGGGCTGCAAGTGTATCGTGTGATACTTGACCAGCGGCTGTTGGCAGTTGCTTGGGCTGCCCGTTGCAGGCGCATATGGAAAGTAAATTGTGGCCGTGGCTGGTGCGTAGCAATTTGCCGCAGCAGCAGCAGCAGCCAGTGGCATTGTGGGGGCGCCACTGAAATGCAGCATGCTGCTGGGCACGGCGACAAATTTCTGTTGTTGCTGTTGTCGCGGCAAAGTTGCTGTTGATAATTGCTGCTGCTGCGTCGCGTGTGCTGCTGATGCGTTTATGTAATGCTGATGCTGCTGCTGCTGCTGCTGCTGTTGTTGCTGTTGCTGCTGCTGCATATGCAGCTGTTGTTGTTGCGGCAACGGTGCATATTTCAGCAACGCATTGCCAGTCGTTGTTGTTGTCATTAGCATGACATCCGGTTGCTGCTGCTGGTAAAATTGCTGCTGCTGCTGCTGTTGCTGTTGCTGCTGCTGCTGATTCAACTTGCTTGGCATTGCATTGCGCAACAATTGACAGGCATCTGCTGACCGCAGGACAATGGAGAAGAGCACAGTCAAAAGTTGATTAACGATTTTGCCAATTGTTATGCTGACAATTCAATTTATAGCTACCCCCAACACATTTAAAAAAAAAACAACACCCCCGAAAAGCATTTCTTTGTGTTACCCACCTTCGCCTTGTTCCAGCGACAGATTGCGCTTCATTGTTGCTGCCGTTGTCTTCTGGCCGTATTCATAGCACTCAGTCAGGCTGGTCTCGCTGTTGGCCGCATCGTATTTACAGCCTTTACAGTTGGCCTGCAATTAAACCGGTTAATTTTATTAATGCCACACAGCTGTAATTTCCAAGTGAAGATATAAATAACAGTTATTTCAGATAATTAAGGGACTTAATGGGATACTGGATCAGCAGAAATTCAGTGCTTTTTATTGTATTTATATTCACAGTAATTCAGTTGTCATGATACTTTCCCTTAAAGTTAATGTAAACTGAAATGTAGCTGAAATATATATATAAATTTACACTCTTGTCAACAAAATGTTAAAGTTCAAGTGTGCAATTTATTACCAGTCGAACATTAAAACAATAATTTGAGCTGTGCAATCAACTTTGACAGGCAGCTCAACTAGGAAGAAGCTTAACAAGTTATTTGACAGAGAAAACTCTCAACTTTTATGCTGCTGCAACAATTTCAGGGCGGAATTTTAAAAGCAGAATAAGACTTTAATTTCAGAAATGAACAATGAAATCTTTGCTACCTTTTCTTGATTAAATGCACTCACAAAAACCAACTCAGCTAATTTGCAATCAAGCAAAGGCAACCGAAATTTTAAGACCGCAACACAATTAACTCTGGCGTGATGGGATTTGCACCTTAATTTAGTTTACTTTCACTAATAAAATTGTAATTTACACATTGAAAATGCTGGCAGCTTAAATGATACGTCTAAGTTGATGTCCTTGTTCTAATCCTTGTTGTGGTGTGTGCGTTGCCAAGCGAAACATTGCCATCTTGCCAACATGTTAGTTGCGGTTCTGTGGCATCATGATGAGACGCTAACACACACACACACACACACACACACACACACACACACACACACACACACACACACAAATGATATGCCACTGTGAGTTTGCGGTTGGCCAAAAAACCATTCACAGTGTGCGTCACGATAATTGCGAAAGCCAACAGCAATGACGAAGGATAACGACAACGACAAACGTCGCAATGCCAACGGTCAACGTTCAACGTTCAACGGCCAACATGCTGATAATAATTCAACCGATGAACGCATCTGTCCCCGTCCAGTTAACCACACAGGGCTTATCAATTGCCACTGCCAGGCGGGGATCAAAAAGGTCGAGCAGCAGCTGTGATTTGCTGAGATTGAATTAAGCCCCTAATGAGTCGTTAAATGCAAAAAGGATGCCGAATCCTTTGGATTTTGCCAAATGGATGCAGCCAAGCAAAACATTGAGGCTGAATGCAAATGATGACTTTCTCTTTCTCTTGGTCTCTCTCTCTCTCTCTCTCAGCAGCAAATGCAGAAAGCTTGTTGAACAACTATCGAACAACCTCAGCCTAACACAAAAGATGTTCGATGATGTTCGAGTGGCAAAGTGCATATCGAGTGCTGCATGCGGCTGCAATAAAACTAGAAGCTGAAGAGTGCTAAAATTAAAGTTCAGTTTTATAATAAAAATGGAATAAAAAGTGTTAAATCAATATCATTATAAATAATTGCTGAATCAAATAATTTTAATTTAAACTTTAAATTCATTTTTTATTTATTTTAGTTGTTATTTGCAAACAGGATGCAGGATACCCTTTTATCTATCTAAATTTCCAAAAATTCTACATTTCCGTTAGCTTTTTTTTTATATACTCAACTTCTTGAACTACCCCAACCCTTCACAACAGAGCACGTTGTAACTTTTCCGCAGCGTCTCATAAAAAAATCAATTACATTGCTCAGTGTGCAACGGGAAATGAAAAGTTATTGCACGCTTTTAGCCTGGCCCTTGTAATTTGCACGGCCATTTTGGCCAACTTTGCGCTAGAGTATTTTTAAAGTGGTCGAAAACTCATTTAATTTACTTAACTTGGCACTTTAGTTGGCCTTTTGCGACCCAAGTCAAATTGCAACTGGCGTCAAAGTTTTTTGGCCACGCTTAAATTGTCAGCCTTTAAGGCAAACACTGTTTTCAACTATTCCGCGCTGAAAGTTGCGATTCATTAAAATCAGTGTCCTGTTCAGGGAAAATAGTGCACTTTTTCGCAGTTCCATTAAGCAAATTTGCGCCCAAAGTAAGGCACAAGTAAATGTTAATGTTCTTGTTAATGAATTTCAGCCAAACGCTAAATTAAATATTGTATGTTTTTTGCCGCTGTACAAGTCTGGCAAAACCGCAATTCCGTTATTTACCCACGCACGTGGTCAGTTTGTTGTTGTCGTTGTTGCCGTTTTTGTTTTGCGATTTTCATTTTTATCATTCTGCAAAATTGCCAATTAAACAGAAATTTTTGCAACCATAAATAAACAAACGTGTAAAAATGAGTGACACAGGGAAAATATGAATATGATTGCCCGCTGGTACATCAACTTTTCAAATGTACACGGGAACTGAAAGCTTTAAAAAGATAATCTGTAATAGTTCAGATGGACTTCAAAATACCCTGTATGTTTGTTAAATAGGCCAAAGTGGCCGCTACTATCGAATAATCATTTTTAACTGAATATGAATAATTTAAAACATGATGATACTAGAAAGCTATATAGCCAAATTGACCTTTTTTAAACTTTTAAATTTTACCACCAATAATCATTGATTCAAACACTACTAATTAAACTATCGATAATTATCTTATCAATAGCTAAAAGAGAAATTTTTAAGAAAATTAACTTTGATTATAAACTTCGATTTATATATATTAACAAAATTAAATAACCCTATTGCACACTTAAAATGGAAGAGAAGCATAAAATAATTTAAAGCTTTTTAAATGGGCCACATAAACATTTTTTCAATGCTTGATAAAAATTGATAAACGTCCGTTAAGCGCCTGTCTCTTTCCCTCTACGTTTGGGCCACATCGTATATCATAGGTAAACGAAATGCTTTACAAATACAAACGGAATTCATAGCTCAGACTCTAATAAAAATGTCAGTGCGGCTCGTAGATGGTAAACAAATGACTTACAAAACTTGTGCACGAATGCACAAAACATGCAAACAGCGGGCCGAAAGGGCCTGGCCCTGAGCTTAGTCGGGTCTACAAATTATATATGTATATGGCGTGCGGACCGAACGCGATAGGCAACTTTTTTGTTATCACAGCAAATAAAAAAAAACGCAGCCTGATTTGCCAGGATACAGAAAAATAAAACACGAAAAAAAAGGTAGCAGCAACAATCTGGACATTTCGCAATCTGTGGCACGATCCCAAAAAGTTTTTTTTTGCGTTTTTTGCTCAAATCAATTACAAACTTTCAGTTTGCTGTTCGAAAAGCAAAACAAATCCGACACCCAACCCCCAAATGGGTCTGAAAACTTAAAAGGTTTCTGTTGTCTTAATTAAAAAATCCGTTTGCCCTATCTAAATGCAAAAATGCAGATATACTGGCATGAAAAATATATAGGATATATATATTTAATTTAATTAGATAATATCAAATTTAATACATAGAATGAATCCTAAAAACATATTTATTTATATTAAGTTCTACAGAAAATTCAATTTACATTTATATGGAAAAGTTTGCAAAGCATTTTTAGCCAAAAATATTTTATATGATTCCAGTGACTTTTTTTTTACAAACTACATTAAAAAGAAACTGAAAAGCTAAAATAGTTGAACACAAAGTAGTTCCGCGCCGTGCAGCAACTAGCTGTGAAAATCTTTAAGGGAAACTGCTAGCAAAATAAAGAAAAACCAAACATTTTTCACGTAGCTTTAGCAGCAAAACACAGAAAAAAGTTTAAGTGCAAAAATGCGAGCGAAAGTTTTTGGCCAACAATGGAGGGCGCTTCCACCACCAAAGCTGGCCGTTGGCCGAAACTGTGGCCATGAACAGTCTACGCAACAATGCCGAAAGTTTTGTCGGGTCGGTTGAGCAAAATCTACAGCAAATACTTTGGCCAAGATTTTAGCGAACAGCAAAAACAGTTGCAGCTGTGTGAGAACTTTGACAGCCGCGACAATCGAATTAAGATCCATAAAAAGTCAACACGATGAAGTTGCACAAAGCTGTAACATGAACTAGCGCCAGCAGTTAAATAATATCAATCATACGCACTGTTTGACTTACCCCATTGCCAGCTGGATGACGGCGCTTAGTCGACGAACCCGTTGCCATGCCCATCGTTGACTTCTTCTCCTGGCCGCGCTGCTGCAGCTGGCAGCAGAGCCGCATGTAGGTGCACTGCAGGGCATCGGCGAGCAGAGCTCCCAGGCTGGACAAGCACATCAGCATCAGCGGAACACCGATGAGCGCATAGAATATGGTTGCCAGCTTGCCAGCCGGTGTGCGTGGCGTCAGGCTGCCGTGGCCTGTGTGCGGAAGATAAACGATTTGAGAGTAAATGCATCTTTATCATAAGTATTATATAACTCAAGAGACAGGAACACAAGTTGCAGCAAATAAATCCCCTATGATGTGTGCAAGCACATCAAACATTATATTAAATTGCAAACTTAGCTGCATTGAATATTTGAATATATTTTTGATGATATTCTGTGTTAAATATATTTCATATATATTTTCAAAATGCATATGAATTATAATAATTTTTTAAAAAATAAATACAAATTCAAAATGTTGTTTAAATTATAGTGAAATATTGTCAATTTTATTGTTGGATGAGTTAAGAAACTCAGCTAATTTAAATTGTTCATTAAAATTATAATTCACTATTGATTTTGCAGACAGCTTTCCAAAGCAAACTAATCCTTTGCTTTCATTTTCTTCGCCCTCCATCGTCGAAGGAGTGTGAGATTTCAGTTCTGTACTTAGCTCACTTAGTTAAACAATAACACTTAAGCTGCTCTTAATTTGCCGGAGTATTTGTTGCCCTGCCTTCTGCACTCCTCCGGCCATTCAAGCGAGCAGTACTCTATAATAGATAGCGCTCAGTGTGCAGACTGCAGACAACAGGCTTTAACCATATGCAAATATTTTGGCAGAGCCAACTAGGCGTATACATAATACGCATGCCGGCCTGTCTTGAGTTGCTGTTGCTTGCTCGACGCCCAGAGCAATGTAAATATTTGCAGTTATTACGGGCCAACGCTATAAATCCAAACGGCCCGCAGCACATTCCAAACAGTGTGCCCCCATAATCAACAATAAACATCAGAAGCGACTTCAAATGGATTGCATGCGACTTACCAATGGTCGTTATCACAGTCACCGAATAGAGCAGAGCCTCGCTGAAGGTCCAGCTCTGCGCGTCCCCGGCATCGTAGCCAAAGTGACCCAAGGCGCTGGCACTGGCGCCGGCTCCGACGACGGCGCCAGCTGCACCGCCACCTGGACGCGTGGCGGCCACAATGGAGCCCTCGAAGCGACGCAGCTGCTCGTGCACCAGCATTGTCCAATTGCGCTCATAGAGAACGTTGAGTTTCTCTGCAATTAAACGCCACGAATTGGGTTAATATCATTTGGTAAGGTCAAGACACGCTGTAAAACCTGGCCAATTGCCAAGCAAAAACTAAAAAAAAAAATAACGATTGCAATTATGCAATTTTGTTTAAAGTGCAACGATAACCTTTGTGCTCAGATCCAACCCCAAGCAACGACCTCTGTCAATTGTCGCACTTGGCACTTGGCACTTGGCTACACCCCCCAATTTCCCCTCGGCTCGCACATGGCCCCATTGATTTGACTTGACTTGCTGGGAAAAATGTCTTGAGGCCCTGGTCGCATTTGATTTTGCCTCTACAGCAAATTGCAGAGGTGGCTGTCACAACAACAAAAATAACAACAACAACTACTGCAACAACCACAACAATCGTTGGCAACGCCCACTTGACGCCATTTGGCCTTGGCTATGCCCACATCCACGCCCCGAGGGCACAATTCACCGCACCCATTTCAGCTGAAATGAAACACTCAATACCCTGGGCCCTGGTATTGTATTGGCATAGAGAACTCCTTGGCAGATGCAAATACCAAAGCAAATGTGCTCCGTGTTTATGTCTGTGTATTCGTTGTATGTATTCACTCTATACTCATTTTAATAGCAAATGAATGCAAAAGTGCTCTTCGCTTTTTGGTTTCTCGCTCGAAAACACTTTACGTGACTATTTATGTAATATAAAACTTGTTACCAGACTTCATTCACATTTCAGCGTTGGAAGCCGCAAAAATTTGTTTGCATCGAACTTTACTTAAATTCCTTCAATGTTAAATTAATTGAGTTAAAATTGCTTAGCTATGAATAAAATATAAAGAACAAATTAAACATTATCATAATCTAATATTCGAAAATATTATAAAAAAAACATAAATGTTTTAATGTAAAGTTAACCGACAAGCGCTTACATCAATATTTACATATTAAGCCGCTCTATTACAAAATTAAGCATCTAAGTATTACATAAATATGCAATTCCTTTTGGGCATTAATTTAATCTCATCATTATAATTATTAATTAAACATGCCGTTCAGTGCTGTAAGCTTATTTGCGGAAACAAAGGGATTTGCCAGTTGTTTAGCTGAAACTCTGGAATTTGTCAAATGAATTGACTAGCTAATTGCAAAATATTCAACTAGGCAAAATGATGCTCGGCATTATTAAGCGCATCGTCTTGTATATTAATCATACGCCAGGTGCGCCACTTCGAAACGCAAAATGCGCGTAAATTAATTAGTTTATTTATGATGGTAAATTTTCATTAAAACAACATAAGCACACACACGACAGAACTGTGGAGAAAATATATGCTTTTTGTGGCAATGAAGTGCAACTCAACAATTCAATTTCAATAATAAAAAAATATTATTATAAAAAATTTAACAAAGAAATTTAAATTTAATATGTTTATATAAGAATATTTACCACCAAAAATGTTAATTTTACACACTGTGCCAAAGGTGCTGAAATGCGATGCCTTCGCATAGAAAAAGGAGAGAAACCAAATGAATTTGCACTTAATAAAAGACTGCCATGGAAATTGTGTGCCAGCGGCAGCTGCAATGTAGGTGACAAAGTAATTAATTTAAAATAAATCATAGCAACTACCACCCTTCCCTATTCCCTCTATCGCCCTCTCAGAAAATACGCAAGGGTTGCGTACATTTTATGAAATTGTTTGTGTGGCTCGTTGGCCAAATATTTGGCTATGCACATATTTTGTTATTATTCAATTTGATGCATTGGAAAATTACATTCCTGTGCTGGGGTGTGTTTGTGAATTAATTCCAATTAAAGTATTGATATTTGTTTAGCATTAATTGCCATTAACAAACCTTAAAGCAGTCCAACAGCATTTGCACAGCAATTCGAGCGTAAAATACACAATGTTTTTGGCTTAAATTTATGGCCAATGCGACCAATACTAAATGTGCGCATAAATTAGGCGAATGCGACAATCATGCAAAGATACAAATTATTGGCTCACTCACCCGTTATGATCCACAGTTCGCGCAGGCAATCCTCCCGGCTCTTGGCGATGGCCGCCGACTTGCTCAGATCCTGCGGCGCCTCGAGCAGAGGAAAGATTAGTGCGCCCAGCACCGAATAACCCGTTACGAGCAGCACAAGTCCTGGCGTTGACAGCAGCAACTTCAACAGCTGGCCAAGGCAGCGTTTGGAGGCGTGGCGATTGGCCAAAGCAACGGACTTTACGCATGCCTCATTGTTGAGTTGCTGTTGTTGTTTTTGTTGTTGTTGGTGTTGCTCCTCCTCCGTTTGCTGTTCGTCGTGCTCCTCATCGTTGTCGTCGCTTTGATTGCTCTTAAACGCCTGCTCAACGTCACACATGATCGCAATTGGCTGTTTGGCATTTGCAATTCTTGTTGCCACATTTAGTTGTCTTCTACTACTTGTTGTTGTTGTTGCTGTTGCTGTTGCCTTTGTCGTTGGCTGTCAGTTTTATTGGGCCCGCACTTCCGTTTCCGCCTCAACTTATGATTCATGCTGTGCTGCAGCTTGTCAGCCATCCGCTTACTAATTACAACAACGTTTCCTCATCATTTCTGCAGTTGCTTTTGTTTTGCTTTTGTAAACCTCTCTCGCTCTCTTTCTTCTGTCCGCCGTCAGCGTATTATGTTTTAAGCTGCTGTTGACTCGTTTTTACTGTCGTTGCTGTTGCTGTTGCTGACATCGCATTTTGCATTGTTCCCGTGCTGTGCGCTTCAATCGTGCACTTGGTTTCTACTTTAAAGTTGTTGTGCCAGTTTATTACCCTAACTTTGCCCGCCACGCCCACCACATACGCCCAGGCTTTCCGTCTCTCGCCCGCTGCCTGCAATAGAAAACAAATGTTGTATTGTATTAGTTGTTGCTGCTGTTGCTGCTGCTGCTGCTGCAGTTGCTTGTTGTAAAGTGCACTTGGGCACAGGTTAAGCGCACACAACTTGCTGGCAAAGTGAAAACGCACTGAATATGACACTTCACTTAATCTAATTAGCAGCTCCTAAATGCCACAAAATTATAAGCTAGCTAACAAATAAATAACTGAGGAGAATGCTTTAAAATGGACTTAAAACGATAAAATGTAACAAGCTCTCTTCAGTTTCAGTAAGCTTTATTTATTAAGAATTTATATAATGAATTTTATTTAAAGGCAATTAAAATAAAATAAGTATAATATGTATTTTGCAAACAACTTATTTAATACCAAAAAAAAATCACTTTTTAATCTTATTTAATGTATAGCACCTATTTATAAACTGTTAATCTAAGCATTTATTTTTAAATCGCATGTCTTCGTTTTCTGTTTACTTTCAGTTAGTTTACTATTTTTATTGTCCGAGAGCTCCTAAACAACATAGTTTTATTGCCACTTTATTATTCTCAGTAAATTTCAATTAGGTTTGTCAAGTTTTTCAATGGCAATCGCTGAAATTGAATCAATTTCGTAGAAATTTATACACAAACATTTTGATTAGTGTTTAAATATAGATTTCATGCGAAACTGGCTATTATTGTAGACTTTACTTGGCCCGTGTCATAATTCATAATCAGGGCGTTCTTTTATAGCCCAATTTTTTCACACTCTTCAAAGCATAGGGTATCTCATTTGGCTTATTTACTGTGGGTCGTTAAGATTACAAGGCGTTCACAATGCGGCGCTTGCCAACAACAGCCATTATCGATTAAGCCCATTAAAGGGCGGCATTAAGACGATAACAATGCTAACTCATGTAATACAAATTGGAAGTGAAATAACAATCGCATTCGAAAAGTGTATATGGCACACACACACACACATACACACACGCACAACAAAGCACTTCTCATTATTGAAGCTGACGCTGCGGCTTGTCTAATAATGCGCTTAGAGTGCTTCGATGGAATCAATTAAAGCCAAAGAGAAATTTTGTGCGAGGGGGAATTAACCCATTAAGTGGTCGAGAGGAAGCCACACTCAAAACAGCGGTTAGTTGGGGCTTTATGGACTGGTCCGTATTTATTGATGTGTGACGTATGCATCATCGATGGCCCAAACAGACGACCTAATCCGGTCGTGATTTATATAGTCTTGGCAGCAGGCCAGCTGGCTTAAGTAATTTAGTTAATTGGAAAATAAAATAAACCGGCGTCTGCTTGGGTCGAACCACTTGGCGCCTTAACAAAAGCCTCTTGTTTTCTTTTATTTACTTATTTTTCTCTTGCTTTATTTTTTTTACTTTTTCATCTTCGCTTTTTTATGGCTAAGCGCGCATAATTAAGTTTGCGGCTAACATGGCGTATGCGAGGGGTTGGCTTTAGGGGCTAATGCAAAATTAATGTCAATTGCTGGTTTCTTGGGCCATGTCAGCATCGACAATATCAGCAAATGGCAATGCCCTTTTAATTGTGGCTAGGCTAACATTTGAGCTTTTGCTGGCACGCACGAAGCAGGCTCAAATGGGGGTGGGGCAGGCAATGGAAGAAGAAGGAGAGTAAGAAACAGCAGCAGCGACCCTTGAGTTGCCAGCCAAAAGGCAAAATGTCTGCCGGAAGTTATCCCTTTTAGTCAGATTGAAATCAGCTTAGCTCCGGCTTTTAATTGAAATGTTTGCATTTCACTTTAATTAAAGTGTTTTTGCCTCAGCCCAAAAAAAGAAGAAGAAAAAACATAAACCTTTCAACACGCACAGAGCCTTTTACTTAAGAGGGGGCGGGAGGGGTGCGGCCACTGTTTGTTGATTTCAACAGCATTTTTTCTTACATTTTTCATTTCATTGCGCGTTGTTTTTCGCACGTCATTTTATGAAGTTGCCAGCAAAAGTTTTAATAGTTAAATAAAAACAACTTCGCTGCCTTTTCCCAGGACCCCACTGAACAAGTCGGAGCCCCAATCTCAGCCTGAGTCTGAGCCAGAGCCTGTGCGCCCGTCTTTTCATTTATTTCCTTTGTGCATGCGCTTTTCTTTAGCAACTTGGCCCGTCTGCCTTATTATGCAATATTTATTATTATTACAATTTATAAATGCAATGACAACAAACGCAGTTTAATTACAATTTGCTTCGTCCTTCACTCCTTTTATTTTTCCAACTCATCAAATGCAGCAGCAGCAGCCACAGGACGCAGTAAACGACGTCCAAGCGACGCTAATGGGGCTAGTCTCATTCTTCTCCAGCTCCGGAGCTGTTTTTAAATCCAATTTTCACTCATAATTTTATAACACGCCAAGCGCCAGACTATAACACACCACCCGCCCCACCACCCTCTGGTCGTTGTCCTTAACGTCATCCTCGTTGCCTATTCCCAATTTAATTGCATCGCTGACATTTAGCACCAGCATAGAAAACAAACAAAAACAAGCTACAACAAAAACGGAAAGAACGAGAGAGTCGGAAAAAGGGAAAAAGCGAGAAGCGAAGCGAGAAGCGCCAGCGCGAAGAGCAGCTTAAATAGGATTTTGGTTTTGGGTCCCTTGCGGCTGTTCCAACGCTCCTTTCCATTATCAACTAAGCCGCGCTTCTGTTAGTCACTGGTTTAATTGAACTTGACTCCATGGCATGTTCTGCCCTCCCTCAAATCCCGCCCCTTTACACCCGTGTAAACTATATCACAATACGCGCATTTCCAATTGGATAGCGCTCGGTGCCAAAGTGCACACCAAATGTCATTGAATCGAAAGGATTTAACTTGCAGTTCAACTGCCGTTCAAAACTTCCCCCGCTAAGGCACCTTTGCGCCACTGGGATGCAAGTTAACTTGGCTATCTGCTCAAATGTCATTGATGTAATTACGTTAATGACAACAACAAGAAAGAAAGAAATTAAGATAAGAAAAGCAACAAAAGGGCTATAGTTGCGGGTGTTCCATTCAGAGATACTCTGTTATCGTATCTAAATGTAGTAAGGAATTTTAAATGAACTAATTCAAACTGAAGAGAAGTTCATTTCAAATTGACAATAATTATATTATTTTTTTTGAGTTTGGCCAATTTTAGGTCCTGGTCCTTAATTATGCAAAGGTTGTTGATTAATCCCAATCGACAGCAAAATATGTTAAAAATCGTACATTAAAGACTTCTATATTAATGTGATAAAAAAAGTATTTAAGTAATAAATTTAAAAAAATTCAAAAATTATCAAAGAGTGGATGGATTTTTTATCATCTTGCAAATGATTGACATTCGAATCCATTTCCAAAGCCAGATAATAGTTCAACTTTTTAATGTGAATGCTTTAAAAGTTAAATGAATTGTAAAATTACATTAAGCACAGTATGAGAAACAAGCTGAAAACTTGTTTATAACATTTAGGAAACAACAAAGCAAAAGTCTCACTAATAAGCTAAATTTATTTGTAATTTCCCCCGTTGGTTTTCCATCCCTGAACGGCATAATTTTGTGCATTCAAGTGGGTATAATGAAAATTAAATGCGAAAAGCCGTAGAAAGCCGCACGGTGGACAGCAAAGGATTTGCCAGGATATGCCAGGATGTGGCCATGCGGGCTGGCAGGCAGCGAAGCGTGCACGGAACTTTTAACACATTAGCCGAGTGAATGCGAGTGCAGAGGTGTGAAAAAGCAACCGACAACAAATACGAAAACAACAGCAACAACAATGCAGAGTATAACAATACCTAATAACTATGCAATTGAGCGCAGCGGAAGGAAAACACTTGAGACCGCCAGCAGATATTTAGCCCGGCCATAATTTATAATAAAAGAGCAGGCAGCCCGAAACATTAGATGCAAAAGGCGAAAGGATAAAACCGGATAATGACCATGTTAATGCAATACAAAAGTGCACTGAAAGGAAATGAGCGAGATAAGTAACGAGATCCCCCCCCAAAAGCTGACCGAAAATTTCCCCATGCTGGCCTTAAAAAGTTTTTTGGCCAAAAACAAACGATGTTCGGGCTCAGGCCATGCTCATTAAACACGCTCAACTGGACTGCAACAGTCTTAATTATGTTCTAAAGACTGACAAAACAGAAAGGGATAAATAATAAACGAACAGCTAGCCCTGTGAGTGCGCGTAAATAATGCTCTAAAAAAATATTTAGATTAGTGAATCAGCATTTAGCCATTTTTATTTTGTATTATAATAAATGCACTTTTGTTGTTGCCGAACTAAAATAAAGTATAAATAAATTGTTTTCTTTGCTTACTGAATGGGCAAATTAATCAAATTATTTTTAGCTTAATAATCATGTCCACCAACAAAGTTAATATACCAAACAGTTAGTGTATTTAAAAATGAAACAAGTTAAGGAACACACAATCAGCGCAGAAACTTGCAAGACTCTCATCGTCGCACTTTTACCGACGCTGATTAGTTTTTGGAGTGCCTCAAGTGCAAGTCAAGCAGTCAGTCGGTCCGTCAGTTTGTCGGCGGACGCTGGTCGAGCGTGTAAAGTTTTGCCAAACAGCCAGCAACCATTTTCCTCGCAACAAAAACTCATTAAAAATGGCGCAACTGCAGCTGCCACGTAAATATGAGGCCAAAGGAAGAAAACAGCAACAAGCCAAGTTAAAACCTTAACTAAATGCAAAATGCACAATAATTAGAGGCCAAACTTAAAAGACGCTTAAAAAAAGGCACGCTTTGTGCAATAGCGAAAGCCAAAATTAATAATAATGGTCTGCAGAAATTTAGACAACATGGCGATGAAAAGAAAATGCGGATAAAAAAGTAAATTCAATTTTAAATTCGAAATTGAATTTCTTTTGTTAAATCACAGCTTAAAGCTTTTAATTTGACCAATCAATGTGGATAAAAACCATTGTTTCAAAATTTATATACATATATACGAAATAATCATCCAACATTTCATTAAGGAAAACAGAAATTTAGAGCTAAAACGATGAATGCTTTTAAGGCCAATGAAAATTTGTAAATCTACCCACAACTAAAGTGCGACACATATGCAGGAAGTAGGGGTGTTCACTAGTTTTTAACTTTTGTGTATATTATACATTATATTATGGTCTTAAATACATAAGGCATATTAAATATTCTACAAGAAATGCAAATGTACTTCAATTCACTACTTTTTTAACTTTAATTAAATAAAATTTCCCTTTTTTTATAAAAACAGTTTTTTTTTAGCTCACTTTGAATGTTTCCTGCTTATTAATTTATGCTACTGAATACCCTTATTAGTGCCACTGCACATAATAGACAAAATGTGCTGGTTAAATTTTATAAATTTTAAGCTGCCTTTGGCATATTTTGCTCAACACTCTTCCGTTTTGGCCAATTGAATTGTCGACGCAGAGCTTTCAGCTGAGAGCAGCTGCTGGCTGCCTGCTGTTGGCAGTTCAACTTAAACTTGTTAACTTGCGTAATTAAATTGTTAAACATCAGTTGGACTTTAATTGACTGACGGTGTAGCCGTGTCGTAGATAGGACTGCCAGGACGAGCTGATCTCTAGCTAGTCGCATAGCAATGAGGACAGTCCGTTAGACAGCTCAGCAAAATTCCTTAAGTGGCAATTTAGTGGCAATTTGCTTTTGTCTTAACACTTTTTTTGCAAAGACCAGGCAACATACAAATTTAATGTTAATTAAGCCGAAAGCGTTGCTCCTGGCATTTTATATATATGTTTGCTGGCCTAATCGACTTTAACCGGGAATACGACACAAAATTTTTAGCTCGAAAACGAGGGAAAAGCAAAAATTTAATCAAATAAAATCGAATTGTTAGCCAATTGAGCGCCAAAACGAGTTGAATCGCATAAAATGCACAAGGTGGTGGCTTGGCACAACATTTGCATAAAAGCGCCAATCACGTTAACGGCTTGTGTGTCCGCCAGTCTCTCCCTCTCTTTCTCTTTATCTATCTTAGTCTGTGTGTGTGTGTGTGTTTGATAATGCCATTTTAAATGCACTTTATGCACTCTTTGTCTCAGCTAAATGTCATTGAAAACATGCAGCTTTTACGCTGATAATCCAATAGTATATCAACTGCAACGATTTGCATAAAATCTAATCCGGCTTTAACTTCTGGGAGAGAGAAGCTTAACACCACGTTACGTATACGTCACATAGCCTCTTATTAAACGTAAAGCTTAAATCATTTCTAGAGTAAAAACATTTTTTATTCTCAATTATTTATATTATTCAAATTAAACAACTTTAAACTAGATTAAAAATTTTACTTTTCTTTAACTTTAAAACTGTTAACTTGTATTTATATGTTTGAATTTCTTCTCTTTTCTTGTTATCTTTTCCGCTTCTTATTCTTGGTTGGTAACAACTTTTTCTTAAAGTCGGCTTATTTATATGGTAACATCCTTAAGCCAGCTTATGTTGTCTGGTGTATGCTTGACAGCTGCTACAATTTCTGTTGTTACTGTTATTGCTATTATTTGGCTAGGTTTTTGCCGGCTAATTGTTTGTCGCTGGGATGCCAAAAATTAATTGGTCACGTTGAGGCAAGACGTGTCGCCGGTTGCCGCCTCGTTTGGCATTGGTGGCGCCTGTTATTGATGATATTTTCGTTGGCTTTTAATTTGATGCACGAGTGCCTGTGATAGCCAGCTAATGATTGAGTGTTAATGGAGCAAACGTGGCCGAAAAGGAATCCCAGCGTCACCGAAAACATTCCAATACACGTGTAAAAACATGGCGGATCGACTGACCTCATTGGAGAAGGGGAGGGGAGGTGTAGCAGTGGTGAGCAAACAGAACGCGTGTCAATGCGTTGCCTGCTAAGGAAAAGCAACAACAACAACAACATGTTTGCGAAGTTGGGTAAGGCCCGGCCACAGATGCAAACATTGAGATATGCAACGAAAAGCACACACACACACACACACACACAGACAGACGTACACGGCAAGTGTGTCATGGACATTGCTCAGCTTGCATTATGTATGTGTGTGTGTGTGTGTGAACAACACACTTACACGTGTTCCAATGGCAACGGCTGCTAGCTGTTGGCAGTTGATGCTGTGACTGTGGCTGTTGCCATAAAAAAAGGCACATACTAAAATGGCAATACGAAGGACAAACAAACACACTAAATACACACACACACACATACCAGTATACAACCTTGTAATTGTGCCTGAAAACTCTGGCAACACGCATTCTGCAAGATTGCAATTATGATATAAAATACTTGTTGGACTCGATCTGCTGAATGAGATGTATGCAAACAAAAAAAAAATATACATATATGCGTTAGATTGTGTGGCCGAATTGTTTGGCCAATTCTGGCCATGAAGCATACTTGAATATGTTATGTTAATAGGCCAGCAGCTAAAAGCCAAGGTCGTAAGTGATTGAAAAGCTGGCAAAAGCAAACAAATTTAAGATAAGCACGACAACTTTTGAGAGAACCTTTGCAAATATCAAGCGAAATATGAAAATGTGAGTAGTGGAATAAGAAGTAAATAGTAAATACGAAAATTGCACTAATGGAAAGATTATCTATGTATTTTATAAATCAGCTCTGAATAAAAAGGCATTAAATTTTCAATCATTTACAGCTATTCAATTGAATCACATTGAAATTATCGTGTTCATACCTTACTAACATTACAAAATACATAAATTTTAATTATAAATTTATCCTGAAGAAAACTATTTTAATCTCTAAGCCATTTCCCTTGCCCCCTTTTTAAATGTAACAAATTACTAAATCCTCAAATCGCAAATGCCAATTAACAAATTGAACTTCAGTTGACCGTTGACATAAGCTGCCCTCGATGTGGGCATGTCCCTTCGACCCATCCTGGCAAAAGCTGTCGCAGCGTTAATTGAGTTTGACACTAATGAGCGTGCAATCGTTGCATAATTGATTTATAAATGCACCAGTCCCCCAATACTGAACACCCCCCCGCACCACGCACTTCGTCTGCCCAATTGAGTTGCGC
Source organism: Drosophila paramelanica (assembly GCA_035043915.1). Taxonomy (NCBI): domain Eukaryota; kingdom Metazoa; phylum Arthropoda; class Insecta; order Diptera; family Drosophilidae; genus Drosophila; species Drosophila paramelanica. The sequence continues at coordinate 5,551,516 of JAWNMO010000674.1, read as the reverse complement.
ACTTGAGTTTATGACGTTGTTGCAATTCGGCGCTAATTGGGTCAGGCAAACAATGGTGGAAGCGGAAGGCAAACATAAAATGCGCCAAATTATTTGAAGGCTGCTGCAGTCGCCAGTGCAAAGGACATTATTCAAGTAGCCTGTCAGGATAAGTTTCCAGGGGTGCAGAGGAGCCTAGTGCCAGAACAGTGCATATACGAACATAAGCTCATAAAAATTGGTTGAAATGTTTGCGGGCATAGACAACATTATCAGCAGCAATATCATTATCGTCATCATCATTATGATGTGGGCGGGCTGCTTGCCACAAGCGCTAATTCCACACAAATTGCAATTAATTTGAATTAATTATGTTTTACTTTCCACATGCCAAAAACAAACAGTTGCTGGCAAACAACACACACACACACACTCGTGAGGGCGTGGCAACTGGCGACCGAGACATATTTTTTGTTTTAGGCATACTAAAGCATAAGCACACACAGCCACACACCCATACAACCACAAATTCACCGCGAAACGGAAGGATAAAGCGCTGCTTTTGGCTTGACTTTACTGGCAGCTGGCAAAGTTTTTACTGTTCGTCCTTTTTCGCTGCCTACTTTTCTGCGCCACACACGGCCGAAATAAGGATTGTCTTTAAGTGTATGGTAACAGCTTCAACTAAGTATTAGAAAGAAGAATTATTAGAAAAGCTATGTTTTACAAGTGAAGGTTTTTATTATTAAAGTGTTGTTGCTGTATATTTATGCATTTTTCATCAAATTGAGATAAAAATATATTTGGTCGAATAACGCAACCCGAGCCTGCCAAAAGTAAGCTATATTAAAACTCTTTAAAGCATTCAAAACTAGTTTATAAGGAACAAAAATTCAAAAAAACAAATAGTAATAAAAGTAGGCCACGTTCTGTTAGTCCAAGATGTGACTATATATTATATATATTATATTCCTTGTTCATTTAGTTGTTGAAAGTCGACAAAATTGGTACAAAAACTTATCAAATTATAATTTTGGCCCTTTACGACCAAATTACGCTTTCGGCTTGCTTATATTTTGAAATACCGCTCGATCATCCCAAAAAAGATGCATATTCTGGTTATTACCCCGGCTGGGAAGACGGTTAAAATCGATATCGGCGATGAGGCCGATTCAAAGGACTTGAATAAGGATAAACTAATATCACTAGAGGAAACTAAAAGGTTGGATAAATTCCTATCGACCTCAGAACAGGCCCAGGCTCAGGCCCAGGAGCACAGTTATGTTGATAAACAACCGAAATTTCCAAATCCTTGTTCAGTGCATTTTTCAGCCAGTTCATAAAGCGTTCTTGTCTGAATTCTATTTATTTTACAAGCAGACAGTTGAATAGTTGTTTTCGCTGATCAACGCTAAACCCCATAGCAAATCTGACTACATCGATATATGTTTTGGAATATGTAGTGAAGGTGTAAAAAAGTTTAAAAAAAATAGGAATGTATATTCAACTAATTCAATAATTTAATTTTTTTTTTTTGTTTAGGCAACCCGAAAGTTCAGTAATCAAATGTCTAAAACTGGGATATTCAAGGATTAAAAATTATCTGAATGTCAAGGAGAATATTTATGTATTAAGCTAACACAGTATGTAAACAGAACACATAAATAAAATATATATATATCATATGTGTATGCAGTTAAAATATTATCATGAAAAGGCGAAAACATCATATTCATTAATGAATAGTGTATTAATTCATAATGAGGTAAAGATATAATTGTAAATGGATAGTTGCAAGCAATTTCTTATTGTATGTGTTATTCTAGACAGCATAGGTATATGAATTTATAAATAGATGAAATGTACTTTTAAATAAATAATAGCTGCACCAGAGAATTAACCTTATCAAACAAACAAAACATCTTTCAATTTAAAGCAAATCTAAGAAAATTAATTTCAAGTAAGGCAGAAGATGAGAGTTTGTCGCATGTGAAATAAATGGCACGTTTGCTATAATCTCTAAAACATGAAGCCGAAACTGAGTATTTAAGGGACACGTGCTAGGCAAATTAATATGACAGCTGTAGGGTGGGTTAGAATAGAATAGACCACATACAACCACTCAAATCACCCAAGCCAACCAAGCCGCTGCGACAAGTGAATGACAATGTCTGGCACGAGTGAAAATGTTGACAGCAGAAATTTAGCGCTTAAAATGCCAAACACACAAATATTTTGACATTCAAAGCACAAAGAGAGAGAGAAAAAAAGAAAGAGAGGCAGACACAAGCACACACGCTTCTATGCACAACAAGCAACAGCCACAAAACATTGCCTTTTATTTTGACTGCTTTTCTTTTTGCGTGGCAAATTTTCCATGAAAATTGCATGAATTGCAGATTTTTATACGCACGAAATGCGCTGCGCTTGGCGTGCGACTGGAGTCAACCCGAGCTGAGTTGTTGTTCATTGTTTTTGTTCTTGTTGTTATTGTTGCGTGTGCTTTAGTCATTTTTATGGCAGTGCCGGCGGCACTTGGCATAAAATATAAAACCGAACAACAACAACAACAACAACATCAACAACTGCAGAGCAAAAATACAAAAACAAAAAAAAAACAAGAATGTAGTAAGAATGCTTTGCATTGTAATAGAATTTGGCTTTAACAGGCGCTTACAGCGACCCAAAACAATGACTTAATATACTGCAGTTGCGATAAACGCATGCGTGTATGTATGTGTGAGTGTGCAATGTGGCGAATGCGTGATATGGCAGGCCACAGCATGCGGCAAACAGCAAACAACAGCAGCCGTGGCAGCAACAGCTCAATTATGTGTAGTTGCCGAGCGCGGGGCGTATGATTAATGCGGTTTCTATTCAAATGCCAGCCAAAAAGTATGCAACAATAAGCTGCCAACAAGAATCTGACACTTGTGGCGCACATGTGAGTAAATTCTAAAATTGTTGCTGCCACAATTGCTGAAATTGCATAGCTAATGCAATATTCTTGCGGACAAATTGCTAAGGTGAACTTAGATCCAAAAGTAATTCCAAACATGCAGCAACTGGCATATCAGAGATTTAGATTTCCGAGTTGAAACTAATTTGTTAGATGTCAGACGAAAACTTGTACAAAACATTCGGAATAAGTATGACAAGATTTGTTTTAAATAAGATAAAATACAAAGCTTTACTTTGTAAATTCAATTTTGGTAATAGAGGCCAAATCTGATAGGAAAAGTAAATATGTACTAAAGCGGCTTTTTATTTTTATCCACTTGTTTTTAAGCTTGAAAACCACTTTTTAATTTTACAGAGTAATTTATATTTATATTTGAAAAGAGCTTTTAAATTTATTATATGTGGTTTTGTAGTAATCTCGAATTCATTTTCTGTAATAGTTTTTATAAATATATTTTAATTGATTTAATAAAGTCCTCATTAGTATTCTAGCCAAAGTATTTAAATTTTAACAATTCTCACGCCAACAATTATTTATTTCTACACGTTTTCTTAGAACAGCACCCCGAGGACGCATCAATTATGCCAAAGAGCCATAAAGACAACTAACCAAATTCGGCGAACCTCTGAATAAAAATCATCAATTCTGAAGGTTGTTTAAGTGCATAAATCAAGCTGCCTTCTGCCTGCCAAATTCTGCCGCCTGACAACATGGCGTATGCGCAATCTGCCGTTAGCTGACCGGAAATCTTTGGCTGTTGCCTGCCATCTGTTTTACCTGTTTATGTCCGTGACATTCGTGTCTTTTGTTTTTAATGTCCAACAGCCAAATGCTATAAAATTTAATGTACTGCCAAAACACACAGCAAATAAAATGTGAAAAAAAACAATTGCCTGACAAAGGACAACAGGATTATTGTAGCGGCAGGCTGTGAATTTACCTTTGGTTTAGTTTTCTGTTTGGCTTGGGCCAACAACCATTCAGCGTTCAGTTCGACTTAAGCAGTTGTCATTGCGATTTGCTTAGCCAAGATTTATATCCTGTTGGCGCTTGATAAATGAGCGGACGAATTTATAAGTGGCTTTTACTTAGAGTCAAGCAGCGCTCTCAACGCTTTCTTGGCCATAAATTTGCAGTTGGCTGAATGTCTAAATTAACATTAAAGTAATTTGTTGATATTATGAGTTTAGTTTTTCGTTGAATAAGTAATAGTAAATTACGTCTGTTGCGCTAATTAAGCCAGTAACTTAATTGGGCAGGTGTGTTAGAATAAATAACTTTTGACAAAAAAATACTCGAATACTTGTATATGCTTATATCTTTTGATCTTAATTAAATGTATAATAATTAAACAGTTAGTTAACACATTTTTTTATCTTTTTTGGCTGCATTCTCTTCCAGATATTAGAGTTTTTTTCTGTTAGCGCTGCAGACATATCTAATTATATTTTGCTGATTAGAATATTTATTTTTTCGTTTCTGGCAAGCACAGACACAGTCACCCGATAAGATTCCATCGTTCAAGTTGTATTCGATTGCTTGAACAACTGTACCATTATCGCATGCTTGGTATAATAATGGGTATATGCATTTATGATGCAACCAAAGTACAAAAGTTATCCAACATAAGCCGGCAAATGCGCAATTACGAATTGTGTGCAAATGTGGCTAAACACATATTAGACTCCACAACAATGCACAAAAGCTATAAGTTTAAATGTGTCCGTTTGTTCTCTAGGACTACAATTTTAATTGGATGCAAATTGGCAACACCTACTAGCACTCATTTATGGCTGCGGTTGACCCACTCTGGCATCAACTCTTGTTTTTGCCACAATTTGCTTTTTGGAGCATTAACACGAAATTGACCGCAGCCAAATTATTTCATGTGAGCAACGTTGCGTTATGCATTGATTACACGTAAAATAATTCAATTAAAACATACGTTTGAAAAAAATATGTACATATACAACACATTTCAACGCTACTTGAAGAGCATAACAAATCACATTTATCGTGCCTGCATTAATAAATTATTGTAATGGCAATAATTTTATTGTGATATTCTTTTCCCTTTTTTTAACTTTTTTTTGCTCTGATAGAATAAATACTTTTGTTAACCTTTTTTTGTCATTATGAATTGTTTAATGCCATTTAATACACAATTATTTTTAAAAAATATTGAATGGGTAAACTGCGTATTTCGATTGTGTTTCTTTTTATCTCTATTTTTTTATGCGTATTATTTATGGTAGAGTTAAACATAAATAATAACAGTGCAGTGAATGCCCGAAGGTTTGGTAATCAACTGGGACGATTTACATATGCAGTTGAGTTAATTGATAAGTTAATTAGCCATGGCTAACGAGCAGCAAAAATTAATCCTTTTGTTCAAATAATTATATTGTTGTGGCTTTTAGAGTCAATTTAATAATTCGATTTAACTTTTAATATTTTTTTTATTTATATAAATAATGTTTTTCTGACAAAGGGATTAGCTGACTCGAGGTTAACAATTGGATTAATTAAATACAACTAATTGTATTATTATTTACCCAATTAATTATCTAAAAAACGAATTTACAATCTAATAATTTTATCTAGATACCCTTGATGACATATAATGACAAAGTGTTATTAATATTAAATGTATATAAAATTATATATATTTTATAAGTTAAATAATCAAATAATCACTTTAAGTTATCTAAAAGATGTATCAATTCCATTAAAAACACATAACACTTGGTTTATGTAAATTTTTATTATTTATTTCGGCATGCGCCCTCGGGCACGTCTTCAACATTACTCAATAGCCGCGCAAATTGGCTGGAATTGTTTTGACCCGTTTGCGTTTTCAATACAGGTATTTTGCGCCTTACTTACCTTAGGTCAAGTTGTGAGCGATTTTTACCGTTATACGCTGTCGCTGTCATCGTCGACGCTGCCGTCGCCGTCGTCGCTGCCAACGCCTGTTGTAGACGCTGACAAGCCACAATCCCCCACAACTCCGCTCAGTGATCGCTTGGCGCTCGGCGTGTACAGTTCGGTTTTAAATCGAGTTAACCAAAATACTTTTAACGCGCAGTGAAACAGAATTTAAGGTGCAAAAGATCCCAAAGAACATATACAAATTAAGCACTTCAAAAGTACTTAATTATAATAAATTATGCATGCGCATATAATTTAAATAATTGAGCAGCTGAAAATGTTTAAGAGCCGCACGCAAAAAAAAGCAAACATATGATAAATTAACTGGCATATGATTAAACCAGTTTAAGAGCCGCCTTCAAAAAAGTGACGTACTTAACGTGACGTTGAATGACAGTCAGATTTGGCGTATTCAAAAAAAAAGTAAATTTACATATTTGTACACAGTTTTAAATAAATCTTTCAAAGTGTGAGTCAAAAGTATTAACAATTGTTTTTCAAAACTAAACATCGGCAAGTTGTTTAGGGCCCAATCACTCACCAAACAAATGGGAAAGATAACGATAATTAAACATAATTGGAGTCGCGTGCAAAGCAAAATAACCGTATTAAATAAGCTGATAAGTAAATCAAGTTAACTGGTTTTCAACTTGTGACAACTGTTAAAACATGCAAGAATTCCGCATGGATATAAAATAATAATAAACAATAAAAAACAATATTTCGTTTGTTTGTATGGGTCAAGGTTTGTAAAAGCCGCCGCTTTCGGTAAACCATCAAAATTATCTTAATAGCAATATTTATTTAATATACATTTTTTATGATCGCTGAGTGATAACCACGTTTTTATCACATTGTCTGGGGTAACGAAAAGTTTATCGTGCAATTCATTTTATTTTCCTTAACCCATATAAAGCCCTATCTTATTCTGGCCTTAACTGCTGACAAATGTGTCAAAATTTTTATATACAAAAATATTATAGATTTTTTAAAACAAGAGCAAAGTAAGCAATAGAAAAAAAAACAATTGGAATTTCTTTAATTTTAACAATAAAACTCAAAAGTGCTTCAAGTTGTCAATTCTTGACATACTTAAAGGTAGATTTCGAAGTGTAATTAATGTTAATAATATGTTGCACGTAACGCTGACATTTCGCAGCGAGGGCAACGGCATTGTGCACCTTCACTTTCCATTAACAACGAGAACAACAACAACAACAACTTTGACGTCGGCACAGCTGCAACGCGTCGCGCTTCGCGCATGCGCAAATGCTGAGGCAATAACAACAACAACAGCAACAAAAACAATGACACAAAGCCAAATGTAAACTTTTAAATAAACAAAGAAAAGAAAACTGACTTAAGCCAAACGAAACGTTAATACCCTTTCAATAAAATAAACAATTATGTTTCTTAAACTATACTAACTTATTTTTTAAAACACTTTCAGAGGTTAACATTTCATTGCAAAATGTATCTTTTTTTTTTGTTGCCTCAATTTGGCAATTAAATTTCATCTTCCAAGCTAAATATTCCTTCTGTTCCAAGCTAAATATTCGACTGTGCAGCCGCATAAAATATTCTAAATTGGTCACATTTGTTAACCCACTTAATGCGGAATGGATAAGACACAAACAAAAAAACATATTTTTGGCGAAGTTATTTTATTTTTAACAAACAAAAAAACTTGTTTCCTGAGAAGTCTGAGTATTATTTGATTTCCAGGAATATTAAAGAGAAGCTGCTATAAGTTTAATTATTGGATAAGATTAATATTTATTAACTTGCCTAGTTGTTTCGATAAAAATAAATATATTAACGGTGTTCAAAAAAAAGGAAAAAAAAAAAACACTTACTTGCAGTAACAGAAATATCACCTTGTAATATAATACATTTATCTTAAGAGATAATCTTTCACACTTTACACTTGCCCAGCAAATTGTTGAAAGTAATATCCCCTTGGTAACTGAGTACCAACTGAATGATATTCACATTATACTCACAGTATTCACAAAACAAAAAAAGGGAAATGTAAACAAAAGGTAAATCGAAGCTAGGTGAAAAATGCAAATGCCAAAAGCTAGACGATTCGAGGCATTGTCGAGAAACTCGTTTGGGGCCCTACAGATAGTTACTGCTAACTGATAGTTGTAGCCGCCTGAGAGCGGCTTTTGGTCAAAACAACATTTGCAATTGTCTGGGTTAGCTGCAGTTTTTACTGAATGAATGCAACAAATTGTTATATAATCGATGCCTGAGTCAGTGGGTCACTGACTTCTCTTTGTTTTCAACTGTTGTGGCTGTAAAACCAGTTTTTCCATACCCTCTGCCATAGTTGGTAGATTTTTTAATTAGTATTGAACCACAAAACTTGACCATAAATGTTAACCTTCAGCTTCGGTGCTTTTTTGATTGATTGCAGCTGTAACACAGCACCAAAAGCAATGGAGCAAAGCAACAACAATGGTTACCTCAATCCCAGCTATCTGGGCTCAACGAATGCCTCCACCATATCCATACCGGGCGCCTACAAAAGCCAGGCCGAAGGCGCAGCCACGCCCAAAGACCCAGCTAAGGATAATAAAGAAAGCGAGGCGCAGGAGCCGAATGCCTCGCCCGATGTGGAGCAGGACAAACCGCGGGACGGCTGGAATAATGATATCGAATTTCTCATGTCCTGCATAGCGCTGAGCGTGGGCCTCGGCAACGTTTGGCGTTTTCCGTTCATCGCGCTGGAAAATGGCGGAGGTGCATTTCTGATACCCTACCTCATCGTGCTCATATTAGTGGGCAAGCCCGTCTACTATTTGGAAATGCTGCTGGGACAGTTTTCGAGCCGGGGCAGTGTCAAGGTCTACGATTTCGTGCCCATTATGAGAGGTGAGTGTGCACGAGTGTGTGTGCGAGTGTGTGTTAATTTCTTACACTTGCATCCCAGGCATTGGGTATGGTCAGGTGTTGGCCACGGCCATTGTGACCACTTATTATGCCACTCTAATGGCGCTCACATTGCGCTATTTTGTGGAATCATTTTATCCGACATTGCCATGGAGCTATTGCCGCGAAGAGTGGGGCGCCAGCTGCTTGGATTCGGCACCGCAGCAGGAGAGCGTGGTGAGCGGCAATCAGTCGACAATGCGCACCACCTCAGCGGAGTTTTATTTTACGTAAGTCGAATCGTTTGATTTGATTGAAAGTCAGCCATCAATGCGTCGTTTGATCCAACAGCAAAATTGTTTTGCGCGAGAAGGAAAGCATTGATGACGGCATTGGCTATCCCAGCTGGATTCTGTCGTTGACTTTGGCCGCCGCTTGGATCATAATAGCGAGCATTATGTTCCGCGGCGTCAAGAGCTCGGGCAAGGCCTCGTATTTCCTGGCACTGTTTCCATATGTGGTCATGATTATATTGCTCGTGCGCGCTCTGACACTGCCGGGTGCCACCGATGGGGTGCTCTACTTTTTGACGCCCCAGTGGCACAAACTCCTGGAGCCGCAGGTGTGGTATGCCGCTGTCACGCAGGTCTTCTTTTCGCTGGCTATTTGCTTTGGCAATATTATTATGTATTCTTCCTACAATCGTTTTGGCCAAAATATATACAGGTAAGTCAATCCGATTGCTTACAAATTATTATTTTTTTATTCTATTATTATTTATTCTATTATATATTGTCTTTATTTCTATCTTTGTGTTCACTTACAAATCTTAATCTACTAATTGACTACATGATTTTTCGACCAAAAATATTCTATTTTGAATTTCACTAGCTTTACACTACACTATCTTTTAATCAATTTTGATAAAGCTATGGTAGTTTGTATTGTTAGTATAGGCGCTATGAAACTGAGGCCTTCACATGTAAAAATTCTTTTAAAGTTTAATTTTTGAGCAAAAATTTGAACTCTTTATAATATCTTTAAATGTTGTTTTTTATGCTAATTGTGACAATTACAATCGATTAAAATCAAAAATTCTAAAATTTTCGGAAAAAATTTTTTTTTTGAAAATTAGTAAGGGGGGAACATGATATTTAGACCAAAAAATTCAACAAAATTTTATTTTAAAAAATATATAATTTTTAAATGCAGAATCAATATAATGGACAAATCATGACGAAAATGCCATCAAACGTAAAAATCGGTTCAGTTTTGACAAAGTTATGGGAGTTTGAAGTATGGGAGCTATGGATCCGAGACCTTTACATGTCAAAATTTTTGGCAATTTTGGCATGGTTTTCGACCAAAAATTTGACCCCTCAGAATCACTTCTAATGTTGTTTTTAATACTAATTTTGACAATTACAATCGATTAAAATCAAAAATTCGCAATTTTAAATTTTGAAAAAAATTTTTTCGAAAATGACTAAGGGGGGACCCTTGTGATTTTGTACCAAAAAATTCAAAAAAATTTATTTTCAATAATGCATATATTTTAAATGCAGAATCAATCTATAGGACAAATCATGAAAAAAATGCCTTCGAACGTAAAAATCGGTGCAGTTTTGGCAAAGTTATGGGAGTTTGAAGGTTGGGAGCTATGGATCCGAAACCTTTACATGTCAAAATTTTTGTCAATTTTGGCATGATTTTTGACCAAAAATTTGACCTTCTCAGAATCACTTCTAATGTTGTTTTTTATGCTAATTTTGACAATTACAATCAATTAAAATCAAAAATTTGCATTTCTAAATTTTAAAAAAAATTTTTTGAAAATAACTAAGGGGGGACCCTTGTGATTTTGTACCAAAAAATTCAAAAAAATGTATTTTCAATAATGCATATATTTTAAATGCAGAATCAATCTATAGGACAAATCATGAAAAAATGCCTCCGAACGTGAAAATCGGTGCAGTTTTGGCAAAGTTATGGGAGTTTGAAGTATGGGAGCTATGGATCCGAGACCTTTACATGTCAAAATTTTTGTCAATTTTAGCATGATTTTTGACCAAAAATTTGACATTCCCAGAATCACTTCTAATGTTGTTTTTTATGCTTATTTTGACAATTACAATCGATTAAAATCAAAAATTCGCATTTCTAAATTTTGAAAAAAAATTTTTTCGAAAATAACTAAGGGGGACCCTTGTGATTTTGTACCAAAAATTCAAAAAAATTTATTTTCAATAATGCATATATTTTAAATGCAGAATCAATCTATAGGACAAATCATGAAAAAAATGCCTTCGAACGTAAAAATCGGTGCAGTTTTGGCAAAGTTATGGGAGTTTGAAGGTTGGGAGCTATGGATCCGAAACCTTTACATGTCAAAATTTTTGTCAAATTTGGCATGATTTTTGACCAAAAATTTGACCTTCTCAGAATCACTTCTAATGTTGTTTTTTATGCTAATTTTGACAATTACAATCAATTAAAATCAAAAATTTGCATTTCTAAATTTTAAAAAAAATTTTTTTGAAAATAACTAAGGGGGGACCCTTGTGATTTTGTACCAAAAAATTCAAAAAAAATGTATTTTCAATAATGCATATATTTTAAATGCAGAATCAATCTATAGGACAAATCATGAAAAAAATGCCTTCGAACGTAAAAATCGGTGCAGTTTTGGCAAAGTTATGGGAGTTTGAAGGTTGGGAGCTATGGATCCGAAACCTTTACATGTCAAAATTTTTGTCAATTTTGGCATGATTTTTGACCAAAAATTTTACATTCCCAGAATCACTTCTAATGTTGTTTTTTATGCTTATTTTGACAATTACAATCGATTAAAATCAAAAATTCGCATTTCTAAATTTTGAAAAAAAAATTTTTTCGAAAATAACTAAGGGGGGACCCTTGTGATTTTGTACCAAAAAATTCAAAAAAAATTTATTTTCAATAATGCATATATTTTAAATGCAGAATCAATCTATAGGACAAATCATGCAAAAAATGCCTTCGAACGTGAAAATCGGTTTAGTTTTGGCAAAGTTATGGGCGTTTGAAGTATGGGAGCTATGGATCCGAGACCTTTTCATGTCAAAATTTTTGTCAATTTTGGCATGATTTTTGACCAAAAATTTGACCCCCTCAGAATCACTTCTAATGTTGTTTTTTATACTAATTTTGACAATTACAATCGATTAAAATCAAAAATTCGCAATTTTAAATTTTGAAAAAAAAATTTTTCGATAATGACTAAGGGGGGACCCTTGTGATTTTGTACCAAAAAATTCAAAAAAATTTATTTTCAATAATGCATATATTTTAAATGCAGAATCAATCTATAGGACAAATCATGAAAAAAATGCCTTCGAACGTGAAAATCGGTTTAGTTTTGGCAAAGTTATGGGCGTTTGAAGTATGGGAGCTATGGATCCGAGACCTTTACATGTCAAAATTTTTGGCAATTTTGGCATGGTTTTCGACCAAAAATTTGACCCCCTCAGAATCACCTCTAATGTTGTTTTTTATGCTAATTTTCACAAATAAAATCGATTGAAAGTATAAACTCGGGATTCTAAATCAAAAAAAAATTTTTTTTTGTAAAAATAACAAGGGGGGAGTACATGCTTTTTTGACCAAAAAATTCCATAAAATTTTATTTTTGAATATGCATATATTTTGAATATAGAATCAATTTATAGGATAAATCGTGGCAAAAATGCCATCAAACGTGAAAATCGGTTCAGTTTTGACAAAGTTATGGGGGTTTGAAGTATGGGAGCTATGGATCAATTTCGACAAAGTTATAGTTCTTTGGGAGCTATGAACCAAAATGCTAGAAAATATAAAAATTCGGTCAGTTTCTTCTAGATTCCTTATATTATATCTTTTCTAATTTTTAACTTTTGTATACACTTGGCTAATTTATATTTTTTTTCATTTTTGACTTTTGAAACGAACTTAAGAAAGGTTAATATGACTATTTATATATATAAATTTAGTTAGTATATTTGTAAAAAATATATTTATTTTTTTATCACAACATAATTAATATACATAGTTTTAAAATTAACCCTTATTTTTTACTGTGCATTTTCAGAGATGCCAACATTGTGACCACCTTGGATACTTTCACCTCGTTGCTCTCCGGCGTCATTATCTTTGGCATATTGGGCAATCTAGCCTATGAAAACAATACAAAGGATATATCCAGTGTGATCAATGGTGGGCCAGGCTTGGCTTTTATATCGTATCCCGATGCTATAGCCAAGTTTAAGGTACTGCCGCAGGTCTTTTCGGTGCTCTTCTTTTTGATGCTCTTTGTCCTGGGCATAGGCAGCAATGTGGGCATGGTCTCTTGCCTGACCACCGTGGTCAAGGAGCAGTTTACCCAGATCAAACAGTGGCACATTGTTGTTTCTATATCTATTGTCGGGTATTGCCTGGGTCTGCTTTATATAACACCCGGCGGTCAGTTTGTTTTGAATCTGTTGGATTTCTTTGGCGCCACATTTGTGGCCCTGGTGTTGGCCATCTTCGAACTGGTGGCCATCGGCTGGGTCTATGGCGTGAAGCGGGTCTGTCGCGATGTGGAATTTATGCTGGGCATAAAGACCTCCATCTACTATCGCATCTGTTGGGCTGTGATAACGCCGCTGCTGATGTTCCTCATATTGGTCTACATGCTGGCGCTGTACGAGCCACTAAAGTACAAGGACTACACCTACCAGTCGGGCGTTTATGGTAAGCCCTCAGGTCAATCCTAATAATAATCTTGACTAATTTAATTTTCCTCACAGTCTTTGGCTGGTGTTTGAGCGCCTTTGGCGTGGGTCAGCTGCTCATTTGGGCGATACCCGCGGTGAGGCGTCAGCCCGCCGAGCTTGGCATTTGGCAGCGCATACGCAAAGCCTTTGAGCCGCTGCCCAACTGGGGACCCGCCGACCCCAACACCCTCAAGCGATATCAGCTCTATGTGGAGCAGGCGAACGTTGGCGCAATGTTTCAGCGCAGCGGTATCTGGCATAAAATCTATGACAATATCTTTGGTTAGCAATAAAAATCTGTAGCCTCTAATGCTGGGGGAGTTACTCGTTTTATGTGTGGCAACCCTAACTACTATGTGCCGTACAGGGCAACCCTTTTATAATAAAAATCCGGGCTTAAGTGCCAAATGTAGTCGCAGCGCCAGTTGGCCTTAAGCGAACCCGTTAAAACACTGCAATCAACTAGAGATGGACGCGTGAGAAACACTAAGCAAAGAACTAAAAAAAGGACAACAAAAAACACTGAAAATTGTAAACATTCATTTTTAACGAATTTATGTATTATAGCAAAATAAATATTTAAGTACATTTTCTTTTAATTTAAAACAAACAGTTTTTTTGGGTTAATGCAAGTAAGAAAATGAGTTTCTCTCATAAAGATTTGTTGCATATTGCCTGCAAGCTGACAACTATTTTGAGATATTGTTGATGTGAGACCCGCCCGGTAACTTAAATTTTTAACAAAAATCTACTATATATCCAGTTAAGTCAAAGATTACCTCCGAAATAATATTTTCAGACTGTTTTAATCAGTTTTTATGAGTCACAATTTTAATTTCCAAATTATTTCAAAAATGTGGCTTCTTCAGCATAAATAAAATATATATAAACATAACAACGGTGAAAAACTGTAAAGGCAATTTATCAATCAAATATAACAATCTTTTTTTTCTAAAGGAAATGAACAGTTTATGATTCCCAACTAGTTCTAGTTTTAACATCGCTCAACAAAGTGCGCTTAAAATAGCGAACTGCCTGAACAAACATTATTGCTCAGGCTTATAACTTTTAACTAGCTAAACCGCAAACCAAGTAAAGTTGACAGCACTTCACACCCGTTGCTCCTGGAACTGTCAATAAAAGTTTATTCGCTATTTTAAATCTGTTCAGCTCTCGTGACTTTCGTGTGCGTTCACGCGCTCAACACCAGCTCGTGTGGCAAAGCACAGACAAAGCAACTATAAAAAACAAGACAATTGCAGCCAGCGGCGCTTACGCATACACACCCCCTGCACACTCCCTGCACATACACGCACACACACAAGCCCACACACAGAACTCACTTGCACTGATTATGCCGTAAAGGGTAAAAAGTTCTGATTTTATGATTGAGGCAAAAAGTTGGAAGAAGAAAACTGTCGTGCGCACACACACGCATGTGTGCATATGTGTGTGTGTGTGTGGGTGTATGCTGTAAAACACTTCCACTTCCGTTTCCGTGTAACAGCAGGCGCAAAGTATTCAAGTAATTTGTAAGTAAAAAGACAGCCTGCACATCACCTACATCCCTCCACGCCCCCTCCTCCTAGTTTACCGCCTCTTCCGTACGCCTGCCTGCTGTGCAGATAAGCACAAATGGCGCTTTGTTGTTTTGTTTGTTGTTGCTGGCAGGGAAATGACAAACGAGACGCCTATAAGCATGCAATATAAAAATGCGCCACACCCAAAATACAAAAGACAAAAATAAATAAATAAAGTAAAAAAAAAGAAATGAGTGGTAAAATAACAAATAGAAGACTAATAAATCACGCGACTTGCAAGCAGAATACACGCAGCTGGAAATCTGCTTTCATTAGCCAAACATTTCGGCAGGCTGACAAGCAGAAAACAGAAAGACAAACACTGCTAGTACAGGTGAAACTGGCACCGACGATCAACTGACAACTGTTTCTCCTTTTTATCGGTATACCATATAGTCATTAACAGGAGCTTAAATCGGGTATTATCGGCTGGTTATAAAAAATAAATAAATAAATATTTATAATTACAAAATTATTGTTCTACAAATCATATTTCTCATTCCTTAACTGTACTGTCGAACATTGAAAATGATATATTAAATAAATAAATGTGAAATGCTCTTAGCATTATTAAATAAGAAAATTAAAATATAAAAGATATCTTTAAAAATCAATTGAAAAGTTTTAATAAATATGTACAGGATACCTGCAGAAAAGTGAAGCACATTAAATGTTTCCAACTTGTTTTTCTTTCTTCTCTTTGGCTTGTCACCGGAGATCCTTTTACGTTTATTCCCTTAGCTCTCAACTTTTCGGCTGTCAAATTAATGTGGCTGTCATTGGTTGACTGCCAGGTTGAGTGTATTTGTCAGCAGCTTGTATGCCCGTCCACGTAATTGCACTGTTAAAATGCATTTAAAAGTGCATCAAACGGGACTCCCATACTCTGTCACACGACATATGCGCAACGTACGATTATAACGGTAACTATAGATATGCTACATATATAGTGTTTGTGTGTGTACGTGTGTAGTTGACAGAGCGGAAGTGAATGCATTTGGAGCTATTTGTCAAGCCATTGTGTCTTTTTAATGAGTTTTTAATGGGCAAATGTTGAAAACACAACTCTTTGTGCATTTCATTCAAGTGGACGCTTGAGTGTGTCTGTGTGCGCTTAATATCATTGTTTTTCAGTGTAAATCAAACATAATGCGATATTATGACCGCGTCCACGTTGCGTATGCTTAATTAAAATGTATATTAAATAACCAATCACAGCACAATACACAAAAACCATTATTGAATCAAAGTGAATGCAATTTGTGCACATATAAATGTATCAATTCGAATATCCAATACCGATTTAGTGAAAGCCACAGGTATTGCCATTGATTCGAACGTTAATCATGAATAAACGATATGTTCGCATACATAAATGAATTTACCTATAGGCAAAAATTTTACGCGTATATGCAATTAAATAAAAAAAAATTGCAATTTGAAACAACACTTGTTGTTAAACGTAACTGTGAAATTAATACGCTAATTTATTGATTTAATTATTCGCTTTAGATTTAAAATATATTTTTGGAGCAACTTTCTATGACAATAATTTTCTGAAAGGCACAGTTTTATATTGAAGAATAAAAACATTACTAAACTACTTAAAACTTATCAGATTAATTATTCTACGGATCGTTAAAGCCACCTGTCAAAAAGAGTTTAAGACAAATATAGGCGAGATTATGATTTACGTGATGTTGGCGCATTATTGAATGGCTGATTTATGGCCAAGCAATAACAACTGAAAATCATAGCGAGCTGTTTATGGACTAGAAAATCAGTGTGCTGCAATAGCCTGAACAGTAGCAAGAACAATAGCAGTCACATCCTGTGGCTTGGCCAAAAGGCAAAGCAAATAAATCAGTCGGCCAAGAGCAAAACGGCTGGCAAAATGACAGGACAGGTACGCGCCGTTACCTTTCACGCATATTTCCCCAAAGTAATCAACGCAGTCGCCGCAAACAAAAGGCAAAAGCAACATGGCCAAAACGCAGTCGTCGGATGTGCGCCATTTGGCCATGCGGTAAAAGGTAGCCAAAAATTCGGTTGGCCAACAAAATGGGGCAACTTTAATGGCTGCTCGACAAGTGTTTAGGTGTGCGCAAGTGTGTGTGTGCATGGGTGTCTTGCCTGCTACTTAGGCACACATTAACTTTTGGCCTTTTGTTGGCGTAAAACGCTTTGTCTGCCTCAATTGTTATCTTAAGGCTAGACACAGCTGCCATTATTTCACAGTGTTTGTTTTCCTTATATTTCGGAGGGGCTTTGAACATTTTTAAATTATTTAAATAAATTAGCGCACATTCCTTGTGCTGGCCGAACAGATTGCAGGTGATTTAATTTGAATAGCATTTAGCTGAATTTCATTTTTTATTTGCAACCTCGGTCCTGAAAACGACAGCCGCGGGATGCATTTCAAAAGGTGATCCAAAACAAAAGAAACACCCAAAAAAAACCGTATTGTTATAAAAATTTACTGTCAAAGTTTATAGGCCACAACTGTGCCAGCCAGACCATAATCATAGACAGAGAACCAACCGACCAGCTTTTAGATTACCTCAAACAATTGCCACAAAAGTGCCATAAATGTTTACCTCCGACATTTTGCAATTTAATGCTAATAAGAATGGTTGAAATTTGCATTTCACTCTCGCAAAGAAAGCAGAAAAATAATGATTTCAAAAAGTTTACGTTCAGTTTTTCGAAACAATCCTATTTTCAAAAAAAGCTTTTGCAGAACAAATCAATCAAGACTTATTTACAAATATCACAAGCCAAAATAAAAAATATTAAAAAATATTTTGTTTTAAATAACTAAACAAGTGTTTATTAAATTTAACTTTTAAACGCTAAAAACAAGCCTTCTCTAAACGTTTAAAACTTTAATAAAAATAAACGAATTGAACAAAAAAGCTGATGACGGGAGAATGCTTATTTTACACGCCCGACTGGAGAAGGCCAAGTTAAAGTCGAGAACAGACCAAAATACCAGACATTACAGACATTCGAGACATTTCATCAAAGGTTGCCTTGGCAAAAGGCAGCCACAAAAAACAGATCCTGGCGTTTGTTATGTCGATGGGCGGATAGTCTGAGTTGTTGTCCTCGCATATGTACTACATAGTTTTCGGGCTGACTGGCTGGCTGGTTGTTATATTTGTTCCTTTTTTTTATGTGTTTTCATATTTATGACTGTCTGTCTGTCAATGACAGACACGGACAGACAGACAGACAGACCGACAAAGTACACAAACGAAACCCCGGAAACATGGTGTGCCTGTGGAGTGTCTGTCGATTGCCACACTCGAGCGGAGCGATTATTATTGTTGCCTCAAGTGAGGCTACTTCAGCCATCGATTTGCTGTGTTTTATCCATAGATATACTATACAGATACACACATTTATGATATATTGCAGTCAGTTTTTTATGATCTGACTGTAGTGCCAATTAAAGCATAAAAAATTAAATCTAAATATGGAAAGCGGAAATCGAAATTCGCGTGCTTTTTGCCATTGCGCGTGTTGCTGGTTTTTATGGAACGGCAACTTTGGCTTATATTATTATTTATTTATGTGTAATTTTTGCGGCTGCTGTTGCTATTTTTTTCACGTCTGTCATTTGCTTTTAAGCTATAAATAATTATTTCGCTGGCCGCTGCAAATGATGAGCAGAACCAAATGACAAAAACCTTGACAACTTTTGCAAAACTTTTATGATAAGTTCTTCTTTTTTTTTTTTGTTCAAGCCATGTCGTGCCAAGAAACCAAATAGACATTAGGCCAACAGTTGAAAACGGGCTAGAACTGTCAAGGGGAGTAGTTGGGCGATGTTGGTTGGTGGAGCTATGAAAGAGCAAGCTCGACAAAAACTTACAACACAATGGTTGACTGTCATTCAGGTGAACAGTGGTTCAAGGAGTTAGAAAAAGTTTCGAATGGCATGCAAATTATATTTGCGATATGAGAAAATTTGTATACCAATTAACAATAATTGCTAAACTAAGCAAAAACTTTGATGCCATTAAAAAAAAAAACAATTTATATACACCAAATAAAGGAGTTCTATAAGCAAAAAAACATTATTAGTTTTGTATGATTTTTAGTCGATATCAAACATATTTTAGACATTTGATTAAAGTATTAAAAACAACTTATGAATAATTGTGAATCAATTTAGAAACTCTTAAAATAAACTCAACTAACTAGTTAAAAACAAACACAAAATAATAATAAACTATAATAAAGATGAAATTTGAACACTGCATAAGCCAATCTTCAGTATTTTATCTGAATTAGTTCTCACGAGACGAACTTGAACCACTTTTAATAGATTTTGAAACCGCTTTTGAATCAGTTCACAGACTTAAACATAGCCTAATGAAATCAGCACTTAAAATGATTTAATTAATTGGTTTGTTAGACAACTGGCAACAGCCACAGCCAGGATGAAAGAGCAAATAATATAAATTCGAGGATTACCTGAATAAATACAAAATGAATGTATTTTTAAGGACTCGGCCTATCAACAAGCACTCAAGCAATTTGATTTTAATAAGCTCAACGCCCACAGTGCCGCATAATGTGGCAGCTGACACGCAGAACAGACAGGCGCGGAAGTGAGGCAGAAGAAAAAAAGAGACAGCAATGCCTGAAGAAATGTCTCCGGATGTCGCGCCAATTTCATGCCAGCTCTTTTCATAGAGAAGTGGCAACACAAAAAAAAAATAAATACATGTAAAGCGTAGTTCGCAGCTGCATAACCGAGTTTAGTTGAAGTTTATAAACTTGTTCAACACGTGTAGTTAGACTTGAGAGCTGGCACTCGGCTGTTAAACTTTAAATGCGCCTGGTTAATTAGATGACTAAATCAAATTACATGCAACGCCATGAAATGCCACAACTTGCGGCTGTTTGTGTCAGTATCTGCTGTATGGCTTAGCCAGTGGCGCTTTTTGTACCCTTTTTAATCAAAACCAAAATGAACGTCACAAATATTTCTCAAGCTTCAGATCTTTCAATCTAAATGGCTAAACTTTCAGTCAAGTTGTGTTAAATTTATCGTCAGTGCATCTTTTTGGCTGCGAGCGCACATAAACTTGGCTAAAATGGTTGCCACTAACTATAAAAGCCAAACAACCCCGCACACAAAGACACGCACACACACACACACACAACCATACCACCATCATACTCACAGCTCTTAACTATGCCTAGTTATAAACAAGCAACAAGCAGTAGGTTTGTGTGTGTGTGTGTGTGTGTGTGCGTGTTTATGTTCTGCCTCTTGGTTTTGTCTTTGGGCTTTTTGGCATAATTTCTACTACATAACACATCAGCAGCAGAGCAACATCTTTGGTCGTCTTCAAAAACTGTTGTTTCACGTCAAAAAGTTAGAACAATCAACATTAACATTCATGCGAGCATCAAACTGGAAATGTTTATTACTTTTAACCTCAATATGCTCAACATGTCGTATACACAATATATGCTACCGCCAACTATAAAAGTTTTAAGTTTTTGTATTTTTCTTTTCGGGTTTCAATTTTTTAAGCGCTTTTAAATATTAGATGCAGCTTTGTCGACAATATAAAACTTTACCGGATGTACGTATATTACAATAATTTATTTATTTTTGTGTTTTGAATTTCGAGCAAAAAATTAGGTTTATAAAAAATCATTCCGAATGCAAAATCTGTTTTTTTTACTAAATTATTTTTTTTAAATGAAATGCAGATTTAACCTTAAAGCCAAACCATGAACAAATTTTCATAAAAAACGTTGTAGAAGTCGCAAATTAAAATCTGACATTTTAGGTTGTTATTCGAAAATTCTAAACGAAAGAAGCCCAAATTAAAATAGCCAACAATATGCAAAACGTTATTGTAATATATATTTCGTTTTTTGGTTAGGCAAACGAAAGTTTTTATTTCTGAAAAATACAAAAATTCAAGCTATCCTATTGCAGGCAACACAAAAATCAAAGTCGGTCAGATTAAATCATTTTAAATATTAACTAAAAGAATGAAATATAAAATATTAAAATAAAAATTTTTAGCTCTCCAGTTCCTCACTTTATATTTCTTTTTATGTTAATTTTCGTGCTTATCACTGGACCTGCTCCTTCTTTTTTCGAGAACCGACAAATTTGAGCGCGGCTCTGACTTAATTATAACATATTCACAGCAAAACCGCAACATCAAATGTTGTTGCGGTTTTATTTATATACTTAGGAATAACCTTTGACCCCGCAGAGCAATCATTCCCCAGGCACATTATCAACATCATTAACAACAACAAGCACACACCTTTTGCCACCAAATTACAACAATGTCTTTGTACATTATCTGAGCAATTGATTGATGGCTTCGGTTGTCTTATCTCTCGCAGGACGAATACACATACAGATGGAAATGCGAAATGAAAAGCATCTGCGTGGGCAGACGAAGACATTTGCCAAAGAAAATCAACAAAGAGAGCACGTCAAAGCCAATAAGGACTGTTGTCTCAGCACAGGTATATCGACATGACAGGACATAAAGGACCTGCTCTCTTAACTAAATGCGTTACAGATTACTAAAAGCATTGAGGACTTAACAGCAAAATTGGAAATACCTTGCTGAAGTTGTATAAATTAAACACAAAATCTTGTATACGCTCAAGACAGGAAAATTGATTTAATTATTTAATCAACTTTTCAAATAAACATCAAATAAAAAATTAAATTATTCTAATAAATTTACTCACAAAATTGAAATATAGGAATTTAAGAAACTGGGCCTAGGCTAAAACTAAAAAAATTGTTTTTGGTTTCATATTTCACAAAATCAAAACAATTTCAAACAGCATTCA
The DNA here is from genome assembly GCA_035043915.1 of Drosophila paramelanica. Taxonomy (NCBI): domain Eukaryota; kingdom Metazoa; phylum Arthropoda; class Insecta; order Diptera; family Drosophilidae; genus Drosophila; species Drosophila paramelanica. The sequence goes on along the minus strand of JAWNMO010000674.1, from coordinate 5,529,563 downwards.
GCAGTCTCAGAACGCTAGCAATCCATCAAATTTTAAATGAAATGAAAACAATGTTTTTCCATTTGATTGCAAAACCTATCAGGATAGCAGGATAACGTCTACAAATGACGCCACGCAAATGGAGTTAACCCAAAGATAAGCAAATAACGGCGAATGTGGCGACAGCCAAAAACGAGGCCCAAAACCCAAATACTAAGACAAAAGCAAACAAACAGACAGCCGCAAACCAACAACAATTTATTATTTTGCCATTTCTCAGCTTCCCATTCTGAGGATCTTAAGTCGGTTCGGAAAAGCCGGCAGCAAGTGCCAATATGCAAGTTTGCTTTTACGAACTTAAATAAATAATGAAATTGGTAGGCAAAGTGGGCCAAGACAGGCGTGTCTTCAATGGGACCGGTCAACAGTTACACACATAAGTATCCATACATATGTAGATGAAATAGGTTAGGTTACGTTGCGGCCGGCAAACAAATCTATCTAGATTTGCGGCCGGAATGCCAGAGATAAAGCTGGCACCAAAGTGTGAGTCACTCCGCCTCGAACATCCATCAGTCATTTGTAGGTGCTCGGACTGAGGCTCAGCACTGCCCCCAAAAGGGTCAACCGAGACTAGCAAAAACATAAAATCTGAAATTTCTCAATCATATTTATGTGCAGCCGGATGAAGAGCGATGGATGCGTGTGGTGCTTTTTTTTTTTTGTGACACGAGCTAACCCTACACGGTCTGTCGTGTTCTTATAAATAAATATAAAAATGTTTATATATCGCTTTTATAACTGTCTAACGATAGTTTGGCGATTGCAAACAGAAAAAATAAGAATTTTATTTTTTTTTAATCAAAAGATATGTTCATTAATGAAATTTTGGTATCACTAGACAGTAATAATATAAAAAGTGTAAAATCAAATAGTAAATAAGAAACTAAAATAATAATTTGGTTTTTTTAACAAATTTTTGGTATCGCTTTCACATCTTCCAACTAAAGTAAAAAATAAGAGTCAATAGAATACTCATATCGAGCTCTCACATGTAACATATATTGTTTTTAAATATCATGCCTACCAGCTGATACTTTTTCCTATTACTCAGATTTACGATAGTGAAGCAATACCGCAGACAAAAAGCTTTGTCCACTTGTCCACCTGCATTCCTGACTTTCACGATAACACAACGAAATTCGTATTGTCGTGTTGAACAAATTCGGCACGCGTTCAACTCTCAAAGGAACTGCAGCGAACGCACGCCCACCGACATTAAAACTAAGGCGGCGTAGGCTCGACTGCTCGCGCCGACCTTTTTATGGCGTGAACTTAATAAAATATGAAAAACCTTATAGAACAGCGGCAGAAAAAGCGACTAAGAGGCAGAAAGAACGAAGGGAACCAAAAAAAAAGAAATCATACAGCAACGCCAGGCACTTGGCAAGTTTATGGAAGAGCTTAGCAAACAAAATTATATTCAATTTCCTTTAATGGCTACCATAAAATAGCAGTCAGCAAAAGTAAAGCCAGAAAAATCCGCCCAAAAAAAGCAGAAAAAAAACTGAAGGCGTTGCGGCGCAAACTTGCCAGATATGCCCCGCTCAATTTTCTTGCTCTTTTTTTTTGGGTAGGTAAGCAAATTGTTTGAAGTATTGTTAGTACTTCACATTGGCTTATGTTTAGATGTATGTTTATAGCCCCGGGGTCGGCTTTGGGCCATAAGCTCAATTAGCCATGAGCACGGACACGGGCTAATGAAAAGGCAGCTCATGTTAAATATTATTTTCCATACGAAGTGTTGAACTGTGCCAGGAAGGGGGTGTGGAATGCGAAGAGATTTGCATATAACCAAAGAGCTAAACAACTTCTAAGTGGCATTTCCGGATCTAAGTGTAATATTAGAAATTAATATGCCATTTGCCAGTCATTTGCCTGACAGATTTATTGGCTCTGTGTGTGTGTGTGTGTCCTTACAAATTGAAACAGATTATTATTAATTAAGGACCATTGATCAACAGCAGGGCACTGCTGAACAGCTTAGCTTAGTTTGTTAGCGCCGCAATTGCAATTTAAACCACTTCTCTGATTGAATAGGAATTATGCAATCGCTTTAAATTACGTTAAGTGGACAGTCAAAAGCTGAGATAAATATATATGTATATATTAATGTCTGACTATGAATTAGATTAACATGTATTTATTACATTGTCAATAAGACAAATTACATTGCATATTATATTGCTTGATGGATATAATAGAATATTGTTAAAGCCAAACAAGTTAATTACACAAGAAATTTACCTAAGCACGTTGTAATTAGCTTCAAATTCAGTAACATAAATATCATTTCTTAAATCCTTATTAATAATACTTGAAAATATGTTTACTATAAATTATTAATGTCAATATAAATCATTCATTTAACTAAACTAATTCACAAATTCAAAATCATTTAAAAGCTTTTATGACTTATGTTTGATTAATGTAGCATATCCTTTCTATAAATATAATTTTGTGCTAAAGGTGTTTTTAATTTTATTATTTATTGAAGCTAATTTGATAACATTAAAATAATGTCAGCTATACAAATCAAGTTGCTTTAAATTATACTCAATCTTTCTTTCTTACTAATCCATCCCGACCTGTCGTCATGAAAAGGCAAATGTCACCTTACTAAGCCATAGCAATTTATCAAACACAATAAAAAGGTTTTTTACATCACACTTATTTGAATTTGAATTCAAAGTACAAATAAATGGATATAAAAAAAATATAATATAAATATTTGGCTTTAAACGGCTTTTTATATTTTCCTAGCAAACATTAAATATCACCGCTAAATAAATAAATAAATAAATTCTTTATCTAAAACTCTCAGTTGTTAAGCTGAATGCCAACCAGAACGTGGGCAAATCTTTTGAGAACATCAAGTAGTTTTTCTTTTATTCTCTTTTTTCACTAACAACCTCCGTAAACATTTAATATTTTACCAATTTTTTGTGACCAAACAAAAAACTATTATTATCCTTCAATATTTCTTGTTTATCTTAATGTAAGTTGTTGCAATTGCAGAGCAACAAAAATCTCTGACTGCCCTTAGCTACAGTATGAAAAGTTTCTTAAAGACTTGAAGCCCTTACAATTATTACGTTTTTCTGTGAACTTTTAAATATATATATTTTTATTTTAGGTATAAACCTAAAGATTCGGTTAGAAACTGTAGAACAGCAGCAGAAAACACATCTTGTTATTCTATCTATAATAAATTAAATATTTAAAAAGATCAAAGAACAAAATAATATAGACATTTAAACGCATTTCGGCTATGCTCATATTAAATACTGACATAATAAAACCACATACTATACATATATATATAGTGCCATAATTTTCGCGTAAGCTGCTAAGCAGCATAGATTAAGTCAACACATAAAAATATGGACTATTAACTTAATCAGCACATAACCTGCCTCTGGCCAGAGTTGCCAAGCACACATCAAGCATTATTTTTTTCTGTTTTTTCTATGGTAAGCAGAACAATGCAAACAGTTAATACATCAAATTCAAACGTCTTGACAGCGATAAGTTTTTTTTCTTTTGGTTTTTAAAGGATGAGTGTGGGAAAAGCACTTCGGCCATTGACAATTCGTTTGACATGAAATGAATTGTGAAATTAAACAGGGAGTCCGTACAATGACAGAAGCAGCAGCCATTGAAGTGCTGTTTCACTTACAACTCAGACAAAAAGGATGCGTGGCACGAAACGAGTCCTGTGAGTGTGTGCGGCCCTTAAAAGTCAACACACAGACTTAATGCTTTTCTTCTACGGCGTCTTATAAAATTAACAGAAAACAAGTTCAAAGCAACACAATTTTTTTGGCCTTACTTTTTATCGCTCTCAGTTCACTTACCCGCAATTTGATGCTCCGCAAAAAAATATATATTTTTTCAAATTGTAAAGAGTTGCCTGTCAATTATCTGATTGCACACAAAAACAATTCACAAAACGATTCACGCGCGCGCTTTAATCAGAAAAGAGGCGAACGCAACACTATTGCACAGTCACACAAACACACAGACACACTATACACACACGGCTATCAATCAACAATTGCGCTGCCTAAATGCATGCAGTACAATTTTTTTTATTTGCATTTTAATTTTGCTTTGTAGCCCACACAGCAATCAATTTTGCAGTTAGTTGCGCTCTAAAAATTGTTTTTGCATACGCGCTTTTGTGCAATTATTCAAAATACCGTTAAATAGATTAGAGAGTGACGCTCGCTTGTTGGCGTCAGAGGCAACGTGTTTTGGGCAGCAGCCGACGTCGTACTGAAGCAAATTTGTGTGCAGCAAGTGCTTAAGAACATGCACACTGAATGCGTTCCACATGCGTTCCACGTCGACAAGCAGAGGCGCAGGCGCCGTGCGACCTGCGACTTGTGGATACCATTTGGAAAACCGTTTTTTCCTTTCATATTATTTTCGAATGGGCAAAGCTAAAAACAACTTTGTTGCATTAACATTTGACCAGTATATGGGATTTCAATTATGCACACAACTGTGCCAAGACGTGGTAGCAGGCAATGTGTGGGTGGTGTTTCCTGCTGCCATCGCGAGGTTGTCTTTGTTTGTCGGTTTGTCTTAAGCCGAAAGCTGCTGCTGTTCATACAACCTCTATTCCTGTGTCCATTTTCAAGGTAGGGATTTAGTTGCAAGCAAATAAAGCAAACAATGTGCTATTAACTGCAGGTCGCACATGTGCCTGCCACACAAATTGTGTGTGCTGTGTCGCAACAAAAGCGGCGACAAAATGTGCTTACACAAGTGTATTGGCATTGCTTGGCAAACACCTACAGACACTTTATTATCTTCAAGCTAATCACAAATCGAATTTAATCCGAATCGAACTAACTTGAACCAGAAAATAGAATTTATACCCAAATTTAAGTCGAAAAAAATCTAACTATTAACAACAAAATTAGGATTGAGCTTAGATTTTTAACAAATATTTCACTTTTGGAAAAATGTTTCCAACTCTAAAATTTGCTTTTGTACAAAATTCTTGGAATTTATTTAGATTAGACGATGAGATTGCTTTAGTATCTGAAATCTCAACCAGCTTTTTAAATTTTTTACATAAACCAAGTCCTTTGCTCTACACCTTGTGGGCGTTTCCCCACCTCTCCCCTACCACTCGCTCCCACTGGCAATTTCAAGAGCTGCATAAAATGCGTGCACAGTTGGCGCACTGGCTGCCTAAATGCAATTTCAATGTACACTCCGCGCCCCGTACCATGCAGCCACGCAACCCGTGAACCACTCTAAAGCGTTCTATATAAATATATATGTAATATATATATAGACTCTATATAGCTGTATTGGCAACCGTGTGGCAGTAATAGCCAACGGAAGTAATTGAATTTTGTGCAAACGAGTTAAAGGACGATTGCCGGCAATCGCGGCGCTCAATTTATTTTGCAACATTGTTGTTGCCCGAAAAGGTTTAACGGTTAAGTGAATGATGCTTAAAGCGTTGTCCTTAAGGACTCAACAGCACGTCCTTGGGCTGCAACTTATCTAACTCTCGTCAACCATAAATCGTCGTCTTCGCAATTGTCACGCTCGAATCAAGGAGCTGCCCAAGCGCCGCTAATTGCCGGACAGGACACACAACGAACAGGCCCACTGCCAGGTAAGCTATGCCGGCAACTGATGACACTATCGCTATCAATCCGCAAAGCTCATTTGCCGTAAGCCGCCGCTTTTAGCCGCCCCGGCAAACAGGTGGCCACAACAACAGCTTCGGACTTAGATTTATTAATGAGCTGCCACATTCACCAGACTCATAAATCAGCGACCAACAAATCATGAACAGACTAAGCCATATCAATCGGTATGCTAACGACAATTGCCTGGTAATTGTGTCCGGGCGAGAAAGCCAGCTTGTGGCTGCCAAATTTAATTCACTTTCTTAAAATTTATGAAAAATATTAGTTATGCAATTTCTGTTTAATTTCTTATTTTGTAGAAAAGAAAGTCTTTTAGAAAAAAGAACCTTATAAAGTATATATAATCTGCATCAGGATCAACAGTTGCGAGTCGATCTAGCCATATCAGTCAGTAGGGAAGTTTTTTTAGATTTTTTTGTACTCTTTGCAATTGTATAAAATAAAAAATTATAAAAAGTATTTTTTTAGGCGCAGCTGATTTTTTGTATATATATACTCTATATATTTATACAAATAATTCACTTTCTAAAAATTTGACAAATATCTTAGTTATGCAATTTCTATTTTATATTGTATTATTTATATACACTGTACGTAGAAAAAGAATGAAGAAGAAAGAATCATCGGGATCAATATTGAAGACGATCTAGCCAATAATAATAAATTTTTCTAATAATTTGATATATACTATTTATATTCTATTATACTCTATATATAAATACAAAAGGATTAAGTGCTTGCAGTAATAATAATTCAATCTCCTAGTCGCACATCCTTCTTATTTGCATACATATTTCAAGCTTAGCCTTAAATGCTGCAACACGTTTTCAAATAAATTTCACTGGAATCATCCTTCTCCTGCCATGTCCTGACATCTGACTTTATTGCGTCTTTCGACACGCGCCAGTGGCTCAAATTGTGTGTCTACACACAGTCTCCTTTTTTTATTCAGCTCTAACTCTCCAGCTGCACACATGTCAATTGAGCTGACAATTACAACGCATTCCGTTGGCTTTTTTATTTTTATTGTTTTTTTTTAACATTTTTATTTGCATGCAGCTTGCAAGGCGCGTCAACGTCTATTGAGCACTTGGCTAATGGCAGCCGCGTGACAAAACGCTTAGAAGTTGCCCAAGTGAGCGTGTGTATGTGTGTGCGTGTGTGTGTGTGTGTGGACAATGCCCAGCGGCAATGGACCCAATCACGGGTTTCATTTCAAAATGAATGCCAAATGTAATCGCATTTAGGGCTTACTCGTTGTTGTTTAACGATAATACAGTTACTCTTAATTACACACGCAGACACACACATAACGTATTAAAGTTTTGAGATAAACATAAAGCCGTGGGCTGATTTTTGATATTAAGTCAGCTCGTCATGAAGGTGTGTTCCGAAAAGCAGAAACGTCAAACTTAAGGCGCAAAACAAACCAAATTTAAAATAGATGGTTGTTTGTAGATACAAAATTTAAAGATATTTTTTTAAACAGCAATAATTAAAAATTTAATTTAAATCCATTCATTTTAATATACAAACTAAACCAAATTAAGACGAAGTGGTAGTTAAAATTAATATTATTTCAATATTTACAAAGTACTTCTAGAAGTCTTTTTTAATTATGTATCATTTTTATTTCACCCTGAAACGCCAAAAATTAACTAAAAAGAAAATAAACATTTTAACAAAGTTTGAAAAACTTATCTCATTCTCAGTATAATTTTTGTCATTAAAGCAAGCATTTAACCAAGGCATGCTTAATTCTGAATAAGTATAAATAATGTTTTATATTCCTATCTAAACATATGTTTAAATGCTTTCAAAATTGTTAACCCTTACTTTAAAGAAAACTTTTAACCAACTTTTAACAAAGCTTAAAATTTACATGCCTAATTCTGGAATACATGCGTTTGTTTTCGGCGCTCCCCAAGTGTGTGTGTGTGTGTGTGTGTCCTCATCCCGCACTACTCCAGCCCCACTTCCGGACGCGGCACGTCCATCAAGGGTCCGCGAGTAACATGACCCAAACGGCACTTGCACGCCATTTTGTATGCGGTCGCACGAGCTTGGAGCATGTTTAAACATGATTAATTCGTGTTGATAAACAGTTATTTTAATTAATCGCCAGGTGTCGTTGCCGTCGCGCGTTTCGGTTAGCGTTCTTTTCGCGTGATTCTTCTAATATTTTTCATTTTTGTATTGGTAATTCTGCTGGTCATCGCAGCTTAGCAACATTTAAATTTAAATCAACTCTTTTTGCCACTTCGCATGCGACAGGACTAACTAATTGCTGTGACATTTTGTCGTTAAGTCGCATAAATTCGATAAATGCCACTCGCCGGGCAAATGCCGAATGCATTTATCAACCGAAGAAACGCTGCACCAGAGGACAGGTAATCAAAAAGCCGAGCAAACTTTATCTGAAATTAAAAATCGCTTTTACATAAATTTTGTCAGCACATTGCCAATATGCGAATATGTACTATGTTTGAATATAGGACTCTGCATTAGAGATGGGAAAATCGCGGTTTTTCTAATGTCCCCAACAGAAACACGACGCGACTTAACGCTAATATTTTTAAATTTGGTCATGTTCATGTTTGTACTCTAAATATCAAATTATTTAAAATAATCGATTAAATCATTTTAAGTCCGCCTAGAAGTAAAATTAAACATTCCTGAATTCAATACGATAATACGATAATATACTAATATATATAATATTAACATTTAATTGAATTTTTTAAAGTTTAGTTTTTAAATAAAATTGCGTTGAAATTTCAAAACTTTATGCTTGTTATAATTACAAATGAATATTATAAATTTTTAAGCTATTTATATTGTTTTATAATTAAATTATTCAACACGTTATTTTTAACACGCACATGTTTTATTGAGTCTTCTTTTTACTCGTGTCACGCAAAAAAATGCAACACGCGCTCAACTCTAGTATGTAGGTAATACCTGACAGGTATGTAGCCATTATATACAGCCATTATATGCCTTGGCCAATTGGACTGAAACTTTTGAGTTGTGTGTCAATGGGTGAAAAGTCAGTTGCAGATAACAACAAAGATGACCATAATTAAAATCTCGTAACTTTCAGCACAAAATGTTAACATGGCCAAAATGTTAGTTTGCACTTAGGCAAAAAAAATAAAAGTAAATAACTGAAACCCCAAACAGGGCATAAACAAAGTAGACGCAGCTCTTTGTATAGATTTCAGTGCACAAAACTTTGGCAGCTTTTGTCTGAAAGTTGCATATTCCTGAATTTATTCGTGAATATGTTGGATTAAAGGACGTGTCTCTGTATTTGTGAACAGGCAGCAGTTCAGTTGAAAAGCTTAGGCATTACATATTATATTATATTATAGAAATTTATATGTTGTAAATTATATATTAAGTTATTATAGATAATACACAGGTTAAAACAAATCTCAATCATTTTTCAACATTGTTGAAATTTAAACTCATTTTTATTTTCTTTTTAACCGCGTTAAGTCAGTTAGCTTTTGTCAGCCTGCTAGACTGGCACCATCTACAGTTCATATGCATTTAAAGAGCTTTTACTTCAAGCAACCACACAAACCAGTGCTGTAAAAACACTTAAAATAAAATAACTGATATTTAAATAATGTTTTGAAACTATTTAAAATTTCTGTAATATGGAATTATGCTGAACGCAGATAATTGTTAGTTTTTTATTAATACCAAAAAAGTTGTTTTAAAAAAAGTTGCTTCAAAACTTCCTCAATCTAAATACTTGCCTTTATCTATAATTTCAATATTATAGTATACCGTATTCCCTAGGGAAATACAGCATCTCATGGCGAGATTTATGGGATAAGCTTTAAAATATATATGTTTGAATACTTTTTTGCAGGTCTTCAGTTGCAACTCATATTTTATCTAAAAATTCTCCATATAACTTTTCTGTTAAATATTGGTAAAAGGGCTTTAAAATTTTATCCAAAAAAGATATTTTCTTTCTTTTAACAATACTTTTCATCTACATAATAAAAACACATTTTTGTAATTTATTGTGCAAAAGTTAAAAATACTTAATTATACATTTCTACATAAAACAGAATATATACTTATTAAAAGCATAGCTCAGTATTAATTTCATTCATTTTATCTTTTATATATAAATATATATATCAAATGCTTCAAAGTAACAAATTCATATAAAAACAATAATTTGTTGTTGGTATTGAAAAACACATTGGTGCACAAATTTGCATATCAAAAGCTGCGTTGCAAAAATTATAAAAACATTTCAGAAATCCAAAAATACATATAGTTTATATATCTGAATAAATCTTTAGCAATCACATTACTGGCACTTGTTACGTTGAAGCAAAATTTCCTTTCATTTCATTTTCTTTTGTTTTTTTTTATGTTTTAAAGCATTTTCTTGGTTCATTACACACAGATAAAATTATTTAGGTTTTTAGTTATTGTTTTTGTTTTTTTTTTTTTTTTAAATATTTTCCTCTACTTCTGGCCGAGATGCAGCTTGCCCAGCAGCTGTGTGGCCTGCTGGCCAGCGCTGTCCTGTGCGTGTCCGGCCGCCTCCTGAATATTCTTCTGGAGACCCTCGCGCTTCTGGTCCACATACTGGTTGGCCTCGTTCAGTTTCTGGTCCACAGCCTGGCTGGTCTGCTTCATGGCGCCATCGATGGCGCCCTCGGCCTCCTTCAGTTTCTGATCGGCCACAGATTCGGCGGCCTTGACGCTCTTGTTGATCGCCTCGTTGGCGGCCTTTTTGGTCTGATCGACGGCGTTGGCAGCGGCGCGCTGCGAGGCCTCTGCGACATTGGCGGCCACCTGCTTGGAGTTCTGCACGACGTTGTTGGCCTGCTGGACGGTATTATCGACAGCCTGTTTGGTTTGATTGACAGCGCCGGCGGCACGATTGACGCCCTGATCGATCACCTGGCCAGCCTTCTGGGCCTCGGCAGCAGCCAGAGCGGCAGCATCCTTGGCTAATAAATAGAATTGATTCCGATTAGCTGAATGTCCTGCAACCCAACTTAAAGAAACAGCCAATTATTTACCTGTGCTGGTTGCCAGCTGCTCGGCCTCGTTCTTGGTCTGCTGCACCGACTGTCCGACCTTCCTGGCCTGCTCCTCGGCCAGTTTCTGTGCCTCGACAGCCTTGTCGTTGGCCAACTTCTCGGCCTCGTCCTTCTTCTTGCTGAACAAATTGGCGGTCTTGTCGCCAAAGTTCTTCAGTGAGGCTGTCGCAATGAAAAACAGAATTCATTTTAAACAAATAGATTCAAACCAAACTTACTTTCTGTACGCTGCCCTTCGATTTGGGCTGTTGTTGACGGCTGGGATTCATTTTAGCTTAGCTCTTGAAATTCAACTAAGCCATCGATTGATCAGCAATCATAATTTATAGGCTTACTTTAATCAGTTGAGATTTGCTTATCGATGTCTATTTATAGAGTAAAAATGCCTGAACTTTGCTAATTGCCAAAACATAAACCAAATGCATGATACGCTTTGGAATCTCATCGAGCATGAACCAATCAGATCGTAATTACATGCAATGCCCGATTCTCTACACTGATTACATGCCTGGGATGACAGTTGACACTCAACCAGCTGCTGCGCAATACGTGGCGCCTAATTTGGAGGCAACAACAACGAAAACAGAAAACTTAAAACACAACAAATAATATATAAGAAAAATAAAAACGTAATTATAAGCTAAACACAAGGGCTTGACTAATAAATACCCTGTTAATGCATTCAAAATGATAGTCGAAAATGCATTTTTCTAAATTTATTTTTTGTGGATTCTGGGCTGAGATGGGAGTTGCTGGTCATAGCAATAAAAAATTATTTAATTGTAATTGTAGCTCTAAGTTTGTTACCCGAGTTACGAAAATTAAAAAATTTCTGTGCACATTTTATATACAGTAATCTAGATACCTTTTTTATAATTCCTGCTCTTGAGCTTAGACAGAGAAATTAGTAGTATTTAAAATAAACTAGAATTGCGTAAGCTAGAAATGAAAAATAATTTTAACTAACATATGCATAACATATATATAATATTACCATATTTTTAAAATTTCCAGTCTTTAAGTGCAGGAAAATTGCACTATTTAAAATAAACTACTATTGCGTAAGGTATTTTTTGTGAGAGATTATTATATTCTAAATTTAATCGGTCTAGCTCTTATAGTCGCTAAGTTCGATGAGGTCATTTCGGTGAACGGACAGCGAAACTTGTTAGATCTACACGATTATTGAAGCTGATCATAGCGCTGACTAATAATGTGCAAAAACAAAAAATATATATATATGTATCATGTGAATAAATAAATAAATTGTCGAAAATTAATAATTGTAATTAAATAAAAATTAAGAGCGTCGGAAGTACTGTCACTGGCTAACTGTTCGAGTGCCCGACTGCTGCATTCCCATAAAATGACGTGTGCGTTCACTCAAATAGAAACATTGTGCCATTAAAAGCCGCAACAACAATTCGCTCGATCCGGCATTTTTTCGAGCTATAGCACTATTCTAAATGGCATACCAAAGGCATGTAACTGTATGTGTGTGTTTGTGTGTTTGTGTATTGTATGCATATAAGTAAACAATGCGCAAATTTTGAATAATTTACAGTATGTGATGTCATAATAGCAGCTCATGGTATTTTATTTTAATAGTTTCAGCTCTTATTCACGCTTTCTTCTTGTGCCGCTGTGCAAGCAAGTGTGTTTACATACTTTAACCAAATTTAGAATGTACATAAAATAACAATAAAGATCAATATGCTTGTTTTTCAATAAAAACTAATATCATATTATGCTTGTTTTAGGTCAAGTTTTTTAGTTTCTTTGTATATATCCAAGCAAGTTTGTTTTTTTGCAAAATTTTAATTATCATTTCGATTAGCCCACGCGCTTAAGTGTGCAAGAAAACTGAAAAATTTGAAGAATTCTTTCGAAACGCAAAAAATATGTGATAATAGACCAACAAGTGTTAACAAATGACAAACATATGTTGCGCAGAGAACATGAATTTATTTTTACAGCCATGTCAAAAGCTGCTTGCTGTGAAACCTAATTGCAAGTATTAAAACGCTATGAGAATAAAGGAAGTTTACTGTACCAGTTATTTGGCCATTGGCTTATAATATTTATATTTTTTTTTTTAAATAAATATATAAATAAGTAACTATACAGAAGCTTATCTTTATGTTAATATCAAAACATAACCAAATCAAATAAAATCAGCTTCCCATAAAAGTTAGCTGATAAACTTAGCCACAATAAATCACATAAAAACTATATAGAAAGTTCTGGACGACAAAGCAAAATAATGTTTTGTTTGCTAAATATCAAGAAGCTAATCTATATTTGCATTTGAAGACAAAATCCGATGTGTTTTATTTTTTCCCTCAGAACAATTTCATAAATTAACATTTGTAAATAAACAAAAACAAGGGCAGGGTTGCTGTTAGAGCAAAGCAAATTTGCATTTAGCATGCATTTAGGTAAAAATAGAATGGAAACAATGTGGCTATATAGAACTTGGTCCCATTTAAATACCAAATACTACACGCATGCTCATATATCAAAAAAAAAAAAATCAAGTGCTTTCTTAGCATTTGCGCAATGCTGCGACGCAGATTGTTTGATATGCTGGCATGCTGTGGTCAATAATAAAGCAGAAACCAAAAAAAAGACTAATAAAAACCGGCTAGAATGCCATAACACGGCCATAAAGTAACACAATAAGCCACAGTCAAGAGCAGACTCGTAGAGAACAGCGGAGAAACGCTGAGACTCACAGCTGTTGATGTTGTTGTTGATTCTATTTCTTTTTTTTTTTACTCATATAGTAGTCGCAGATAATGCGCAGAAGCGCTTAACACAAAAAAAGAAAATACATATAAATAAAACCTGTACTCAAGACCAGCTGAACTCAAGCGCAACAAACGGGTATGTGTACAGATACAAATACAGCTACAGATACAGATACATATGTATCTATAGTTTTGTCGCTCTATGAGTAGTCACACAAAAAACTCACGTTCCACAACCAGATTTTGTGAGACCCTACCAAACGCCGGCTAGTCGCCCAAAACACTCATTTGTAACTCATTGCCTCTATATAGGTATGAATCGATGAGCCGCTTCTGATGCTGCTGCCGATGATGTCATATAGTATATGTTGGCAATTGTATCTACAGAGCGGCATGGCACATGGCTGGCACTAAGAATCGTGCTGAGAGAAATTCGCACGCCCCGTAATTTGTATAGCTTTTAGTTAACTCATTGTCGAAGGTCAAAAACAGACAACTTGGCAACTGGCCCCAACTCGACGTCCTGTAAAAAAGGGCACAGCTGGAAGTGCCGACGATGATGTCATATATATATATATATATATATATGCATCCAAAAGGTAAATCAATAAATGTATTTACGAGTCAGCCAAGGACAAGGCTTTTCTATGTATGGCAAATACACTCACAAATAAAATGGGTTAGTCACTTTGCGAAAATGTTGCTGAAAGAGCTAAAAAATAGATTGTATGCATAAACTGGCTGAAAAGTTATAATTTTAAGTATTCCAATCTAACTAATCTATGATATTTATTTATATATATATATAGATAACAGACAGCAAATATAAAAGAAATTTTTAAACAAATTTTATAAGAGGTTTTGTCTTCTCAAAAATGTTTCAGCTTTTCGATTTCGGGAAACTTCTTTAATTTATATATATTTATTACTTCAATCTGAAAGAAAAGCTAAAATATTGCATTTCAGCAAAATAATATTTTAGCAGTTTCCGATAATTGAGTTGCATAATTTTCTAGGCATCTCCGCAGCAGAGCAAGAAATAGCCAAATTGTATTATTTAAAATCAAAAATTAATATTAATATATTTTTAATTAAGTTTTTTTTTGAGTGTATTCAACAGTAATAGAGCAGACACTCGCGCGCACAGTCAAGTGTTCAATTAAATGCGTAACCCCAAACCTGACCCAGAAGCATAGCTGGCGATCGCCGTCAGACTGATCAAAATTGGCTGAGGGCAGCGCCTCGAGTGTTCCGCAAACAATTCCGGAACAGTCGTCCCAGTCATGTTCGCGTCATGCTAATTGAATTAGTTCGAGCATTTGGAAACTGTGCGATAAAAGACGGGTGTGATCATTGCGCTTGAGAGCCATGGCAAATGGATTGTGAATAGCACGCTAGGAGAGGATATAAGTACAGGAGCGGGCAGGGCCAGAGCACACAATGGTGCATTGGTCCGGAGAGATGAAGCATTTTATAATTGCGATCATTGCCGTGCTGAGTGTCCTGCACAGGGAACAGCTGCTGACTGAAGCCGTCGGCTGTCCGCGTCGCTATCTGCGACGCATCAATGGAAAATGCTACTATTTTTCGGTGAAAAAGGTAAGCGACTTCCTTCTTAGTACCCCCCTGCACCCCTGATGGCCCTGGCTGATATATTAACCGTTTGATCCAATGCAGATGAATTGGTTTGGGGCACTGAACAATTGCCTGCGCAAGGGCCTAACGCTGGCCGATCTGGGCAATGCACGAGATTTTAAAGGGGTCGTTGATTTTCTCACCTCCAAAGGCAACATAGAGGACTTTTGGTTTGGCGGGAACGATCTGCAAACCGAGGGACGCTTTCAGTACGTCAGCAATGGACGATTGGTGCGCTACTTCAGCAATTACAGCATTGTGGAGCCGGCAGAGCATTCGGAGTGCGATGATTGCCTAGAGGTGCGCATACGCAACAACATAACTCTTGTCGCCGATGACAATTGCCTGGAACGGCAGTATTTTATCTGCTCGGAACGCTATTGTGAATACGGTGGCCCCGGCAAGCCCCGACATCACAGTCACGAGCATTTGCATCATTTCCATCACGACATCGGTGAGCCCAGTGAAGAAGAGGAAGCGGCTGAGGTGGTCGAAAATACGCCACTGCCAACAACGACCGAGAAGATAGAAGACGGCTCAAATGATTTAGAGCAGGGCGCCATTCCTGATGGCGGAGAAACACCACCTGAGAGTACAACTCCCCCAGCTGATGGCGGAGAAAAACCAGCTGAGGGTGAAGAAAAACCAGCGGAGGGTGAAGAAAAACCAGATGAGGGCGGAGAAAGACCAGATGAGGGCGGAAAGGCACCATCTGAAGGTGGAGAAAAACCAGCTGAAGGTGAAGACAAACCAGCTGAGGGTGAAGAAAAACCAGCTGAGGGTGAAAAAAAACCAGCCGAGAGTGTAGAACACCCAGATACCGGCGGACCAGCACCATCTGCAGGTGGAGATATAGAAACTGAGGCCCCATTGGCATCACATGAAAAAGAAACGGAGGATCCCTATTCGACAGTCACGGCGGAGACATTAACCACCAGAGTAGATCTGAACGCAGGAACAGGAGAAGAACCTCCAACACCGGCGGGAGAAGAGACTCCAGCTGAGGGTGGAGAAAAACCAGCTGAGGGTGGAGAAGCTGATGGCGCAACAGCACCACCTAAGGGTGGAGAAGCACCGGCTGAGGGCGCAGCAGCACCACCTGAGGGTGGAGATGCACCGGCTGATGGCGCAGCAGCACCACCTGAGGGTGGAGAAGCACCGGCTGATGGCGCAGCAGCACCACCTGAGGGTGGAGAGGCACCGGCTGATGGCGCAGCAGCACCACCTGAGGGTGGAGAAGCACCGGCTGAGGGCGCAGAAGCACCACATGAAGGCGGAGAAGCACCGGCTGAGGGCGCAGAAGCACCCACATGAAGGCGGAGAAGCACCGGCTGAGGGCGCAGCAGCACCACCTGAAGGCGGAGAAGCACCCGCGGCTCCAACAAAGTAGACCCAATCGAATGAAAAAAAACTTTACTTGTATAAATAATAATTCAAATAAATATAAAAGACTAATGGTATTCGAGGAACTGAAGCAAAGGCGTTTCGTAAAAGATCAGTTTGGAAATAACTCTGGGTATTTGCTTTGGGACATATCTTAAGAATTATGTTATTAAAGGATCTTATGTAAAACTATTAGCTAAATATCTTGATTACTAATTTAGACAACGAATCTTAGATAAGGATCTTAGGATCTTAGCCATAGGTCTTAACTAAGGGTCTCCAAAAAAACTATAAGTTTTTAGCATATAGTCAAGAATCTTAACTGGATCATAGCTGAAAATCTTTCCTGGAAAAGATCTTGAAAAACAACATCATCATAATAAAGTCGTTTATCTATGGCGAAGTATCTCAGCAAACCTTATAGGTAGGGTAAGCCATGAAATTTGAATTTTTTGTTGTTAAAGACTTGGATTCTCTATTTATGTTAAATACTTTATTTAGGAAATAACTAAAATGTGTGTCTTCATAGAGTTGCTAAGGAAACAATGCCAAAATGTTAAGCTGGAGAAAGTCGCCTTAGGCCGAAATTATGTGTTAATTTCATACAAATTTTAGATCACTGCTGTTTCTTATCATTGAAATGTTCTAAGATTCATAACTTTCTACGCTTGCAAAATTTAAACAAGTTCTTTTTACTGACCCAACAATTCATAACAATGACCGCAATGAATTCAAATTAATTGATTTGTTCGCCACTAGGCAATCGAACCACTCAAAATACATCATAAAAAAATGCATTTATTGATATTATAATGGGCATATATAATGAAGTTGTCACGCCCCTTAAGAGTGTATATATAGAAGAAACACACAAAGTGTGCACAGTTTATGCAGAGAGGCGCCTGCAGCCATGAGGTTACTGCAAATTGTGATATTGACCCTAATCACAGTATATCCAGATGATGTGCTCACATCGAAAGGTTTAAAGCGTAGGTCAAAAGTCCCTGATAAAAATGGTCCTTGCGGTAAGATTTACTTGCGTCAGATCAATGGTAAATGTTATTATTTTCCTGTCAAAAAGGTTGGTATGCAAATAACTAAAATATATTTGAAAAATCAAAATACAAATATTTCTTTAACCGTTTTTCAGATGAACTGGTTTGGCGCCCAGAACAATTGTCTGCGTAAGAGCCTTAACCTAGCTGATCTGGCCACCGAAGAGGAGTTTAATGGCGTCATGAATTTCATTCGATCGCGTGGCAACATGGATGACTATTGGTTCGGTGGCAATGATCTTCAGACAGAGGGCCGCTTCACCTATATAAGCACTGGTCGTCCGGTGCGCTATTTCGGCGGGGCCGATGGCATCGAACCAACGCTGCGCTCCAATTTGGATGATTGCCTGGAGGTGCGGGTCAGGAAGAACAGCACCATAGTTACCGATGACAATTGCCTGGAAAAACAATATTTCGTGTGCCAACAGAGTCAGGGCAAGTGCGCACAGCCAACGCCGGATGAAAATATTAATGAACATCATAGCCACGAACATTTGCATCATTTCCATCATGATACGGCAAAAGATGGCACAACTGGTCAGAATGGGAAACCTGAGACATACCCGGAAAGCGATTCGCGGAATATTGATAATTCGAATTCAACGGAGATTGGGGACTCTGGAGGACATAACTCCGAAATGGAACCAGGAAAAGATACACCGGGTGAAAGTCCATCTGGTGAGGCGTCACCGGCTGCTGAAGAGAAACCTGCAAGTAAATCTCCAAAGCCAGCATTGGAAGACAAAGAAACTACACAGGCTTTAGATCAAACAGAGAAACCAAAGCCAAATGAAGAGGGAGCAGAATCTCCTGCACCAACTGAAAAGGGAGCAGAAAGTCCTGCACCAACTGAAGAGGGAGCCCCGGCTGAAGAGGGAGCAGAGACTCCTGCACCGGCTGCAGAGAGAGCAGAAACTCCTGCTCCGGCTGCAGAGGGAGCAGAGACTCCTGCACCGGCTGCAGAGAGAGCAGAAACTCCTGCTCCGGCTGCAGAGGGAGCAGAGACTCCTGCACCGGCTGCAGAGGGAGCAGAGACTCCTGCACCGGCTGAAGAGGGAGCAGAAACTCCTGCACCGGCTGAAGAGGGAGCAGAAACTCCTGCACCGGCTGCAGAGGGAGCAGAAACTCCTGCACCGGCTGCAGAAGGGGCAGAGACTCCCGCACCGGCTGCAGAAGGGGCAGAGACTCCCGCACCGGCTGCAGAGGGAGCAGAGACTCCCGCACCGGCTGCAGAGGGAGCAGAAACTCCTGCACCGGCTGCAGAGGGAGCAGAAACTCCTGCACCGGCTGCAGAGGGAGCAGAGACTCCTGCACCGGCTGCAGAAGGGGCAGAGACTCCCGCACCGGCTGCAGAAGGGGCAGAGACTCCCGCACCGGCTGCAGAGGGAGCAGAGCCTCCTGCACCGGCTGCAGAAGGGGCAGAGACTCCCGCACCGGCTGCAGAGGGAGCAGAAACTCCCGCACCGGCTGCAGAGGGAGCAGAAACTCCCGCACCGGCTGCAGAGGGAGCAGAGAATCCCCTACCACCTGATGAGGGATCAGGAATTCCGCCAGCGGCTGAGGGCGCAGAAGCTGACGCACCAGATGAAGCGGAAGGAAAAGCTCCCGCACAGGCTAAAGCGGGAGCTGCACCCACCGCAGCGGATGCAGCAGAAGAAAAGACAACTGCAGCGGATGAAGGAAATGCTGGAGCGAATATAGGAGAATTAGGAAAGCGAGCACCTCCATCTCAGTCGTTCAAAAGTGCAAGGACCATCCAGACCAATTTGGTTTCAGTAACAACCAAAACTTGGCAGCCAGCTCGTTAATCACTCTCAAATACCGAAATAGCCCCAAATCCGAATAAGATTGTATAACCCCAGTTTTCGCTGCACAAATAAAAAGCCAGAGATCTCACTTGGCAACTATATAAAAAAGTCAATTGTAGAGTGTCAATTATTCGGGAGGGATGGCGAAGGGGTCGTGTAGGTGTTGGGGAATAGGAAAATATTCCATCTACTGATCTACTGATAATGTGAATGCATGCTATTCATAGTGTTAAAAAACAGTACACTCAGAAAAAAGTATAACTTTTTTTAAACAAAAAAAAACAATTGGGTGTTAAAAAAAAATATTATGAATCAGTAACTTTTTCAGAAAAAATAAAACATAAAATCTAAAATTTCAATCAAAAAAAATCTGATTTCTATTTTATAGAAATATCTACAGTTTCATAGAAATAAATACTATAAATTTTAATTGAAATTTTGAAAACTCTAATAAAACTTAAAAAACATTCGAATGTACTGATAGAATATTTCTCACATTGTCACTTTGTAGGAGTTTTCTATTACTTTTTGTAGAAAATCTTAAGAATTTTTGAAATTTTTTTTGCAATACTTTTTTTTGAGTGTAGGTATCTTGGATAGTTGTGATTACACGCTACAAGATTAGCAAAAATAATTTTGCTTATATGTATATGTATTTATATAAACAAAGATTTTACTTACATTTGGAAGCATCTGTTTGCATTAAGTGGAAACAGAGAATTTAAATTAAAGTATTTTTCATCATAGTCCAAATGAAAATGCTATGAAATACTTGAAAAATATGCGCATATGTGTCAATGTTTCGGTATATTTTGTTTTGTATTTTTTTTTTTTCGATTCTTTCCCAAAAGCAGGAAAACGAAAAAACTGACAGTGAAGAATTTTTCAGTAACGGAAATAGAGTCATTTATTTTTGGAGTGTGTTGGTGTGTGTGTGCGTGTGTATATTGTACACACTCTAAAATACATCAAAGAGCGAATATAAATTTTAAATTCGAACAACAAGAAATTCGCAGAAAATTTTTATAATTTCAGTAAGGAACAAAAAACAATATGACGAAAAAAATATAATATATATATATATATATATATATATATATAAAAGTATCGAATGTGTATAGATTTTATAAATGTTTTTAGGCACACACGCCAATATAATAATATATATGTGTATATATGTATATACAAACGTATGTATATATCGCATTAAATTGGGTGTGGGTTGTGTCAGCGAGAAGAACAACTTATAGTTCAGACACGTCTGTATATACATATATACTGCGCCATAATTGGCTTACGCTGACGTATCATCATTATGATCAGCATCATCAGCATCATCATTGTCAGCAGCAGCAAGCTCTATAAGTAATCGTAACCGTAGCAGACAATCAATTTTGTCTACTGGGCAGCTGCTCTACTCCTTTTCCTCTTTTCTTATTTTGTTGTTGACGATGATGTAATTCTATTCCAATCCTGCAATGCGGTCATAGGTTGTACCTCAGCCCGCAAAGCAAGGTCTCACAATTAACTTATTTATTCTTTTTTTTATTTCCATTTTTGTTGTTGCTGTTGTTGTCATTCGAAATGTCATCATGCCACATACCACCACATACCAAACAGTGTCTGCATATTTAATTGGGCAATACAATGGAAGTGTCTCTTAATTTTCTAATTCGAAAACTTTCACAAACAGCTTTAACTGTTATTTATTTATATTTTTCATTTTTTTGGATTTACCTGTAATCGAGCTGAACATGTTGAAAGAAATTGATTAGTTTGCCGCTTTAATTTTTTGGTTTAATTTATTTAATTATCTGTTTGCTTTGTTCTGAAGTTTTGAATTTAGAGTTTAGGTATAGATTTATTTGTAGTCGGCTAATTTTGGTACGTAGCGCGTTTATTTTTAAAACGTTCCGACAGCGTCGACGGCACAGAAACGAATAAAGTCCAAACGAAAGTCTCTTGTTGGAAATGTTGTTCGCATTTTGTTGCTGTCGATTCGGCTTCTTAGTTGTGGAACCTGTTAACTGCACTGACTTGGACTATGTTCCCATGTGGATGCCATGTGTATCTGAGCGTTGCCAGTTGCGCAGAAATGGTTAGTGCGTTGCATGGGTGTTTATGCTTATGGATCTTAAGCAGTTGAGCGTTGCCAGACGAGCAGAATTTATATGCGCATTAATAGCATTAAAATAATTTTAATTATTTTGATATGTTGTGTTCATATAAAGCTGCTAAAGATTTATAATAATAATAAAATAGAAAAAGAAAACATATAGCACAATATAATCTTATATTGCGTTGTGAACGTTTTGGATGATGCTTGCCTTTGCCGGATAAATATAAATTATATGTTAACGGAATTTTAAATCAAATTTAATTTATTTTAATTTTCAACAAAGGGCGTAACGAACATTTTGTAACGCTTTAAATGCGATTTATATAAACAAGTTCTATGAGGTTAAGTTAAGTTACTATTCGAGAACTTGGCAAAGCTGAAACAACATTTAATGGAGCTTAGAAGAGTATTTTTTGTTTTGATACTATTGATCGGTTTCATTTATCAAAACGAAACCAACGAACAATGTTATTACTTTAGCAAAATAAAGGTTGGTAAAGATGATTATCTTATAATTTGTAATTAAATTAACAATTTGGGCCTATTCTAGTTAAGTTGGACAGACGCCTTAGAGTCATGTCTGAGCAATAATCTATGCCTGGCCAGTTGCGACAACTGGTACCTCTTTGGGCAAATGAATAAACTATCTGATAAGTTTAAGGATGAATATTGGATTGGCTGGAACGCATTTAACTCAACCAAATTCAAATACACAGCTACACAAGAAACCGTTGGGTTCGTCCCAGAAGGTTCCGTGCTGAACATAAATCAGCCCTGCGGGTATCTATCACTCACGGGGAATAATGGTAAATACACTGTTAAATCGGATAATTGCAATATCCAAAAGAGATTTATCTGCTACATGTCGAGGTTCTGTAATAACGCTTTAATCAACCCGGATAATGCATTCCACGTCTCTTTTACTTGTGTGCGATAAACATAAAAAAATGCTCTTTTGGCATATCGAATTAATTTGTACCACCTCTTATTAAATTTTTCGCTATTTATGTAATGTTTCATCGCAAATTATTATAAAATTAAATACAATTTACTTCACTGAAACACATTTGACTAAAGTCGAGATGAAAATACTACTTCTGGCATTTATTGTGTGTTTTAACCACATTCAGGAGGGGCTAACAGGCGGATCCTGTCACTATTTCAGCGATTATAAGGTATAAGTTCGTGGGAATATAAAAATATATAATATAATTGTTTTTGAATTTATAATGCAGTTGGATTGGTTTAATGCATTATTCGAGTGCCAGAGCAAAAGTCTCTGTTTGGCCAATTTGGACTCGGAAGAAATGTTTCACCAACTCGAAAAGAAACTGACTGATCCAAAATATCGGGATGAATATTGGTTTGGCCTTAATAGCTATGAGAAATACATGTTCAGCTACATTGCCAATAATTATCCAATGGGCTATATGCCAAGAGACGCAGTTGTACATTCAAGTAAACCCTGTGCCTACATCAAGCCCATCGGCGCGACGCAGTATACCTTCCAAACAGGCAGCTGTGGACGCCCCAGACGCTTCGTCTGCGCGGCGGCCCCGAAATGCAATGGCATGGAAACGAATAGCACATTTGTGCCCACCGTTTCGGCCGAACTGCCGTGTGAGATACCAGACGATGTCAAGCAAAAGCTAGGAATAAGAGTTACTACCACAAAGTGAACCTACCCATACTATCCAATTTATATATAAAAACCAATATATTTACGCCAATAAATGTGTGTTCAAATCTTTGGTCAATATAAAAAAACAGAAAAATTACTAGATTTGTTTTTGTTATTTTTATAAGTGTTGATAGCTAAATTGTAAATTGTTGATAGCTAATATGTAGTTAAATAAAGATAACATGCAAATGATTACAGCCTGCTTCCAAAAAAGAAAATGTAACCAAAAAATTGCTAAAAAAAATTTATCCTTCTAAAAGTTATATAATTTACTCAAAATTAGGTGTAAGTTTATATAAAACTTTCTTTTTCGCTATAATAATTTACTCAAAATTTGATTTGTATATAAGATGTGTATATTTTATTTTAATTTCTAACTACTTGACACAATAGTCCTTGCGTTGCTGTCTGATGACCGCATTCAATTTGAGGCACTGTTGTCGTAGCTGATCATTGTCGCCCTTTAACACCTCGATGGTCTCCTCCTGACGCTGTATAGTCTGATGTACCCTAAAAAAAATCAAATTTAAATTTCTATGCAATTTTTTGCAACATATTTGCGAACTTCATTTGACTAACCGTTTCTGCAGCTGCTCCATTTCCTGTTTGTGTCGCTCGTTGAGGACGCTCAGCTCGTTTTGTATGTCCGCATTGAGATTGTCGCGCAGCTTGTCCCGCTCGTTGATGAAGTCGCCGCACATCTTCTTGCTGTGGCTGAGCTCCATCTGCAGCTGCTGCACCTCGGCCTGGCAATTGCGCACCTGGGCATCCGCCTCGGCCAGCTTGCCGCGCGTCTCTGCGTACTTTTCGCGCAGCGACTTTTCCACATTTTCCGCCAGCTGCAAATCCTTTTCGTACTTCTCCTTGAGCCGCCTGTAGAGTCAACTTAGGCAACGTGTTTATTGAAATTACCGGAATACTTACTGCATTTTCTGGTCGTGCTCCTCGCCGCTCTGCAACGCATCCGCCTCCATGCGAACGACCAGCTCGTCCAGCTGGCGATCCCGCTCGGCTCTATAGTGCTGCCTGATGGCGTTCTCCTTTTCCGCCTGGGCCAGCTTGCACTTGTTCTCGTATTCGGTCTTCCACAACTCAAAGTCGGCCAGATATTGCTGTTCGACGGTGTTGATGCGATTCTGGTATTTCTCCTCCTGCTTGGCCATCTTCTCCTGCATCTCGAACTTGGCCTGCTCCAGTTCGTTATCCTGCTCCCGCATCACCTCCTGTCGCTTCGCCTGATATTCGGCCTCCTTTTGCCGCAGCTCCGCCTGCAGACGCTCGCGCTCCGCGGCAAAATCATCGGCCAGTTTCTGTCGCAGCTCCGCCTGCGTTTTCTGCTCCTCCTCCAGCTGACGCTCGAACCGCTCACGTATCGCAGTCCGTTCCTTCTCAATGATGGCCTCGCGATCCTGCGCACAACTCTCGCGTATGCCATTCTCGATTTGCTCGTGCTTTATGCGCGCCTCCTCCAGAGCGTCCAGCAGCTGCATCTGATGCGATCGCTTCAGCTCGGTCACCTCACGCTGATGATCGCAGTTCATTTTATTTATCTCCGCCTCCAGACCCTTGACGGTAAGTTCCTGTATTTGAAGATAGAAGTTGGTAACTTTGTAAAAGGGTCTGATTTACCAAATAACCATACAAAAAGATTATCCATAACCATAACCATAATCTGCCACGCCCCACTCACCTTGATTTTCTTGGTGTTCTCGCGCACCCAACGCTCCCGGCGTATTTTCTCGCCCGCCAACGTTGTCTCCTTGGCCCGCGTCAGTTCCGTTTCCAGTCGATGCTCCCACGCCTGGTTCTGGCTCTCTAGTCGTCGCGTCAGCGCCGCCACCTTCTCGCAGAGGGAGCCTTTGTCCTTGAGCAGCTGCTCAATGAAGCCCTGGTGACGTGTCACCACCTCCTCGTAGTGCTTCTTCTGGTCGCGCATTTTCGTGGC
Organism: Drosophila paramelanica; assembly: GCA_035043915.1. Classification (NCBI taxonomy): domain Eukaryota; kingdom Metazoa; phylum Arthropoda; class Insecta; order Diptera; family Drosophilidae; genus Drosophila; species Drosophila paramelanica. Next base: position 5,504,389 of record JAWNMO010000674.1, on the reverse strand, counting down.
ATTGTTGGCCTTTTCGGCGCGCAGCGACTTCTGCTTCTCGGTGCGCAGCTGCAGGACATGCTCCTTGGACATGTGGATGGCATTGGCCAGCTCATTGGCCCGCAGGCTGAGCGCGATGACGCGACGCGCCAACTGATGATTGGGCAGCATCAGCAGCTCCGAGAGCCTAGACGAATTAAGTTGATCATATATAAAGTCTAACAAATGAGAGGAGTTCAACTCACTTGGGCACCTCATCGGTGACATCGGGTTCCACAACAAACTCCACCTCAGACCGATTGCTGTCCGGAATTGAACGACGTGTTTCCATCAGGGTTTTATCGCAGCTGCTCTCCACATTATTCAGATAGGCCAATATATCTCTGGCAAGTAGAAGAAATGATTCCTTGTTAAAAAGGGGAACTACCAAAAACAAAAAGGCAAAAAACCAATTCGACTATGAATCCCTTCTCTGAAGTAGTAAAGGATAACAACTTAAGAAACACAAGATAAAAACTTCCATCTTCAAAATAAATTGTGCAATTACTCACTTGTATTTGTCGCCGCTTTCCGGCATTTTGTCACCGTTTTGGCTAACCGTATCCGCCGTCTCGGCCCGTGAATCCAGTTTCAGGTTCAGATCGCTGGGCAAACGTTCCGCAAAGTTATCTGAAAATTGTTTATCAATAGTTGTTGTAGTGCTAGAATTGTGCCCAATCATTTTTTAAGGCACCTCGCTTCTTATCCTCCTCGATCTCCTTGATGACCGAGACGATCTCATCGTAGGTTGAACCTCGGGAATCCTCATTCGACTTGAGCGACAACTGGGAGGCACTATCGTTATCGTTGGCCTCCTCGAGCTCGTCCAGGCCCTGCTTGTGCAGCACCTCGAACTGGGCCAGTGCCTGCTTCTGCTCCTGCATGCTCATCCAGCTGTCCACCTTGTCCAGATTGTATTCACTCAGCTTGCGATCGTCCCGCAGGCTGCCCACGCTGACCGCCTTCTTCAGCTTGCCGCCCAGGCCGCTTGATGAGCTCTTGGCCAGAAATTTGGATTTGTTGCTGCTGTTTCTGCTGCTCGACTCGGCGCTGGCCGGTTTAACGTTCTCCTTCTTTTTGCCCACAAATGTGGGCGTGGCAGCGATTTTAAGATAATTGCTAATGACAGCATCGGAGCTGCTGTTGCCAAAATGCCGCCGTTCATCCTGAACAATGGGCAGAAAATTATTCTCTGCCCCAAAGTTGCGTTGCGCTGACGTTCGGTAGGTGGCGCCACTGTTGGTTTGACTAGCCTGGTTATTGTTGTTGTTGTTGTTGTTGCTGTTGTTGTTGCTGTTGTTGTTGCTGCTACCATTTGCTAAGCTGAGATTCTTCTCGGATAAATTGTTCTGCTTGTCCTTCGCCTGCGCCGCATACTTTTCCAAATAATTGGGCAGCTCCATGTTATTCATGGGCTCCAGCGGCTTGACGCCCTTGTCCAGCGGCACGCCCACCGCCTGCTTGTACTCCCTAATCACATTCAGCTCCGGCGTAACGGACTTGACCGTTGGCATCGGCGTTGGCAGTTCCAGCGGCGTTTTGGCCTCGGCAAAGCGACAACTGGGCGCATCGCAGGCGCATTTGATATCCGCGGCGGCCTCATTGGTGCTGGCCGTCGAGGAGGAGCGTGTGCTGCACGTGCAGTTCTCCGACGGACACTTGGGATACTCGTACGTCTCGGCCAGCACCTCAGCACTGCCGCTGCCCGCCGCCGGAGCGCCAAAGTGCACCGATTTCTTTTGGCTGTTGCTGGCATCGCTAGACTCCAGTTTGTTGCCGGGGCTGATGCTGTTGCTGCTAATGTTGTTGTTGTTGTTGTTGTTTTTGTTGTTGGTGCTGCTGATGTTGGTGTTGTTGTTGTAGCTGAAGCTGGGCAATGTAAGCGGACCGGGTGCCGAGATGCTGCTATTGCTACCGCACACTGCACGCATCTCCTGCTTATCATTGTCGCAATCACTGGAGTCCACATCCTGTTGCAGGCTATTCGGTTTGCTGAAGGAGACGCGACCCGGCAGATCCGGCTTGGCGGTCTTCTGCAGAAGCGCTGCTGTGCTCAGTCCCTGGCTGGTTGACCAATTGGAAGCATACGAAGATTTCGTTTTCTCGGCACCCGGCATCCTGACCAGAAACCGTTCCAGCTGGTCGCCCTCGCTGCCGTGCGGCGATTTTTGCGAGAAATCCGACTGATCGTCGGTGGAAGAATTGCAGGCGCTGCGGCACAACCAGCTGCGCTTTATCGGCTCCTCCAGCAGCGATTTTAACAGATCCGTCGATGAAACTTGACGCTGCAAACAGAACGAAAGTTACACTTAAAGAAAATAAACCATAATATTGTGATAAAATTAAGTAGAATTATCCTACTGTGACAAAATTCGGTTAAATAGAATAAAGAATAAATTGCTTTTTTTTAATAAGTTATATTAAAGAAAATTCTTTCAGCAAGTATTTTGCACAATTCTTGCTTTTTTTAATAAGTCATTCATTTAGAAATTATAAATAAAAGTAAAATTTTTATTATAATCATTTTGTACTTCCTTTAAGCCTTTGGGTTTTTGATATAATTTATATTTATTGTTTAGCAATTCAAGTCAATATAAAATTTAGTGATATATATAAAAACACACGGAAATCTCTACCTCTTTTCTCTGAGTGTGCCCGCACTTGACCTTGCGCACCTGCTACTTACATGCTTGCTATGCCGCAGTTCCTTGTCCCCAAAATAGACGCTCAATTTGCGTCCAAATTTCGGATCCGCCGACTGTGGCCGTCCCAGAAAGGGCGAGGAGCGACTGCGCTGGTGCAGAAAGTTCGCGGAACGTGGACGAAAATACGGCACAGAACTATTCAGAGTGGTCAGAGAGCGACTATTGTACTTGGGCTTCGTTTTTTGTCGTGCGGCAAGGTTTATCTGTAGATAAATGCAAATAGTAGTAGACAGAGCAGCGAGAACCGATGCGCACCTACCTGTGAGCCTTGAAGACATAAATCCATAATAGCATTCAAATTTAGCACACTGTGCACCTAAAACCCTCGCTTTTCACTTTTCATTTAGGCAGGTTTCCCTTTCAGTTTTTTAGCCGCACTGACGGCAACGCCACAGCCAACTAATTCGATTGAAAACTTGTTTGGCCCATGGTCGCTTTTGTTTTGGCCAAAATACTAGAAAGAATTAAAAAAAAAAAACAGAAAAAAACCGCCCCTGGCTATATTATCGATTAAACGCACACTACGGTCAGGACATGTGCCCAGCAGATGTTGGTCAGCAATGCAACCCCCATGGAACCAAGCGACCTGGACACAAGTTGACATGGTTACTGTCGGCGAGCGTTACGCTCTCCGAACAACCAACTTTATGAATACCTGCCGGCACAGGTGTTTTCGCTTCATTTCTAAAACATTTCAAATTAACACTCACACAACAAAAACAAGTTGTAGATTTTAAAGACACCTAATAAAAAAAATTTGCAATATCTTATTAGAATTATTTTGTACATAATTTGATTATAATTTTTAATTTAGCACTTTTTGGCTACAAAAATAATATAATCAGAAATTTATAATCAGCACCCAATCAATCAATAAAACTAACAGAACATGCTACAAGCCAATTAAAGAAATTCATCATTATAAAAAACAACAGAATATTATAATTAAAATTAAAACCAAGGTCTCACAAATGTCAAAGTTCAATTGTTAAATCACCACATAGAAAATAGTTTTGTGTGTACTCGTGACTAAATTGATCGTTCATGATTGGATTACCTTCCTTTTTCAATGTCAGCTGTGAATAAAAATGCTATTCACAATTGCATATCAATCCTTAAGGCATATACAGTTTTAAATTTTAAAATTTTGAAGACCTTAGTTATTTTTTATGTTGTATTTACCAAATAAAGTTTTGAAAATAGGAGTCTGAAATACGGAATAAAAGGATCCGACAGACTTTCATGTCGGTTAAAATTTTTGGTAAAAATTTTGCCTTGACAAAAATGTTGACATGTAAAGCCCTCGGTTCCTTAGTTCCCAAACTGCAAACTCCCGTAAATTTGTCAAAATTTCATAGATTTTCACGTTTGATGGCATTTTTGTCATGATTTATCATATAGATTAATTCTACATTCAAAATATATGCATTTTCAAAAATAAATTTTTTTTTAATTTTTTGGTCAAAAAAGCATGTACTCCCCCTTGTTATTTTTACAAAAAAAAATTTTTTTTTGATTTAGAATCCCGAGTTTATATTTTCAATCGATTTTATTTGTGAAAATTAGCATAAAAAACAACATTTAAAGTGATTTTAAGGGGGTCAAATTTTTGGTCAAAAATCATGCCAAAATTGACAAAAATTTTGACATGTAAAGGTCTGAAATCCATAGCTCCCATACTTCAAACCCCCATAACTTTGTCAAAAGTGAACCGAATTTCACGTTTGATGGCATTTTGATCATGATTTATTATATAGATTGATTCTACATTCAAAATATATGCATTTTCAAAAATAAAATTTTTTTGAATTTTTTGGTCAAAAAAGCATGTACTCCCCCCTTGTTATTTTTACAAAAAAAAATTTTTTTTTGATTTAGAATCCCGAGTTTATATTTTCAATCGATTTTATTTGTGAAAATTAGCATAAAAAACAACATTTAAAGTGATTTTAAGGGGGTCAAATTTTTGGTCAAAAATCATGCCAAAATTGACAAAAATTTTGACATGTAAAGGTCTGAAATCCATAGCTCCCATACTTCAAACCCCCATAACTTTGTCAAAAGTGAACCGAATTTCACGTTTGATGGCATTTTGATCATGATTTATTATATAGATTGATTCTACATTCAAAATATATGCATTTTCAAAAATAAAATTTTTTTGAATTTTTTGGTCAAAAAAGCATGTTATTTTTACAAAAAAAAATTTTTTTTTGATTTAGAATCCCGAGTTTATACTTTTAATCGATTTTATTTGTGAAAATTAGCATAAAAAACAACATTTAAAGTGATTTTAAGGGGGTCACATTTTTGGTCAAAAATCATGCCAAAATTGACAAAAATTTTGACATGTAAAGGTCTGGAATCCATAGCTCCCATACTTCAAACCCCCATAACTTTGTAAAAAGTGAACCGAATTTCACGTTTGATGGCATTTTGATCATGATTTATTACATTCAAAATATATGCATTTTCAAAAATAAAATTTTTTTGAATTTTTTGGTCAAAAAAGCATGTACTCCCCCCTTGTTATTTTTACAAAAAAAAATTTTTTTTTGATTTAGAATCCCGAGTTTATACTTTTAATCGATTTTATTTGTGAAAATTAGCATAAAAAACAACATTTAAAGTGATTTTAAGGGGGTCACATTTTTGGTCAAAAATCATGCCAAAATTGACAAAAATTTTGACATGTAAAGGTCTGGAATCCATAGCTCCCATACTTCAAACCCCCATAACTTTGTCAAAACTGCATCGATTTTCACGTTTGATGGCATTTTCGTCATGATTTGTCCATTATATTGTTTCTTCATTTAAAAATTATGCATTTTAAAATATGAATTTTTTTTGATTTTTGGGTCAAAAATCATTGACGGATTTGATGTCAATACATCAAACAACAATTAACAACAATTTGTTAATAAAATTTTTTGGAATAAAATATTTTTGCTGAAAGTTCATAGAAGTGTTTTAAGGTAATTTAGAACAACAAATGATTTTATAATAATAATTTATTTAAATAAAGCAAATTGTTTGTAGTAAACATAGTTAAGTGTAGCTGGTCGCCAGGCATTTAGAAGGTAATCGCTCGGGGAAAGTGAACGCCTAGCATGGCAACCGCCTCAATAATTGGCGTGTAGTCTGTGTGTGTGTGTGTGAATATGTGTGTGTGCTACACGAATATATCTACGGATACTGACTGATGCGCAAAAGCATAAAATTAAATTTGGCAACATTTCTCATAATGAACTTAGTGGCTAACACAAAATACACAATACATGGTTAATATTTTGATTAATAACAAATTGCACTAAGACACGTTACCCCCTTGTGGGGGGAATGGGTTATGGGGGTGATTCAGTGCTTACTCCGCACGCAGCACGGGCGTCACCTGCACCTCGTTCTGTTCATCGCTTTGGATGTCGAACTTCAGTTTGGTCAACTCCTGCAGCTGTGCGTCGGCTGGCGATGCAGCCGCCTCCTTGACCACCTTGACCGTATCGGGATAGTTGTTCTCGCCGCTGCCCAGTTCCTGGGCGAAGCTGACCACCTGTTTGGGCTCATAGTTGACGCCGAGCGCCCCGCTGGGATCGGGCGTGGCTATGCTGGGCACCTCGCTGGTATGGCCATTGGTATGGGAAATGGTTATAGCCTCATCGTGGCCATTCTGCACGGCTGCCGTCGGCTTAATTGCAGCCGCTGGCGTCACCACCTCCACCTTCGCCTCCACAGCCGCAGGCACAGGCTCAGCAGCAGCAGCCACAGCGGGAACGGGCTCAAGCTCAGCTGCAGCAGGAGCGGGTTCAAGCTCAGCTGCAGCGGGAACGGATTCAATCTCAGCTGCAGCGGCCACGAGGACGGCAGCGACTGCTACCTCAGCTGTGGCCAGGACTTCCTGCTCCAGTTCGGTTTTGCTGCCATCATCTTCGCCGGCCACCGCCTTGTTGACCTCCTCAATGGCCTGGGCCACCTCCTCGGGAGCCACATCCTCGCCATTGCTGGCTGCGCTGTGACCATTTGTGACCACCGATGGCGGCTCTTCGCTGTGTCCGTTGGCCAGAGGTGCCGCTGGCTGCTGCTGCTGCTGCTCCTCCTCCTCAATCTTCGCTGGCAGCGGCATTTCCAGTGACGGCACAATGGCCGGGCTGGCCATCGTCTCCACGAAGGAGGTGCGATTCGGCGAATCCGGCGAGATCATGACGTGCGTAAAGTAACCGCTGCGTCTATTCTCAAAGTCCAGCACATTCTCCTTGGCCAGACGCTCCTGAATGCGTCGCTGGCGGCGTATAAACTCCGGCACATTCTCATCCTCACCGGCAGCGGCCACCGGCTCCACATCAATCACCTTGGGGCGACGCAGCACCACCTTGGCGGCTTCGTTTTGCTCCGCGGCGGCGCCGTTGCCATTGCTGTTGGCCCAGCTGGCTGCGGCCGTGGATGGCTTAAAGACGCCATTGAACTTGGTGCCGACCACAAATTTATTGCTGTTGCGCGTTGCTGCCGTTGCTGCTGCTGTTGTTGTTGATGGTGGTGTTGTTGTTGCTGGCGCACTTATAGGGATTATAATTGTTGTTGGCATTCGGTTGCGGCGACGACAGCGGATTAACATTCTCCTCCACTTTGGGCGAACGGGCGATGGTAAAGTTCGGCTTGCCATGGCTGATCAACAGCTTCGTGGCCGGCGAGGGGCTCTTATCGCTGAGCGGAGTTGGCAAACCGCTGCGAATTTGTATGCTCGGCTTGTTGATGGTATCGGCCATGTTGCAACGTTCGTGTGTGTGCGCTTATATGTGTGTGTGTGTTTGTGATTGTCTCGTAACGGGTCTCTCGTGGATCTGATACGCGCTTTTACTTTCCGCCGTCTAACGGTGATTTGCCTGTGTTTAGCTGTAAAAGATGTTACCAAAAAAAAAAAGGTCGAAAAAAATTAGTCAAACGCATGCAAATTTTTTTTGATTTTTATTTTTTTGCCAAATCATAATCATGTTTAATTTGTGGTGAAAACCAGGTAAATACATTTTTGTATACAAATTTGCCACAGCAGTGGCAATCTGTGGCCAACTTTAACAAAATTATTATTGATTTTCATTCAAATTTGTATTTTAATTTTTATTGATTATAAGTCCGGCACCTCAAGAATGCTGCGACTGCTTTCTATAAACTATTCGCTTTTATAGCCGCTTAGCCGCATTTAAAGCGTTTATTTTTTACTATCGCCGCAGGCAGGTTTTTTTTTTTTGAGGTGACTAAGTGAAAAAAATTTGATTAGCTGCACTTCGAGTGGCCCAAAACAGAGTCAATTACTCATCATTTGTTTGTGGCCCAACTTTATTTTAAACATTTTTTAACTAATTAATGTGACGCATCAACAGCTCACAATTTTTTGATAAATTGATATCAAGTCATAAATAATGCCAATTAAAGCTATCTTTAGCAGTGGCTAATTTATAACCTATTTATAAAACTGTTTGAAATTGTCAAAAAAAGCCCCTAGTCCACACAAAGGCCATAAAAAAAGTGTTTAAGCTGAAATTGATAGGCTTTTTATAACTGTTGATATATAAAGCAAAATGAGTTAAGCTATTATTATTTAAGATAAAATAAATATGCAATTTTATGAATTTATTATCATAAATTGTTGAGTCAAAGTCAAGTTCTATCATTCTGATTATATTTAAAAACTAAAAATGTTCATCATTCCTGTTCGGTCAAACTAGTTTAAATTTAACAGATCTTGCTGTTAACACATTAACTATCGATTATGTACAGGGAAGCCCTGCTAATTCTTGCTCAACTTATGTAAACTATCATAATGTAAACATGCTTTTATCGATATTCTTTAAAACGAATCAGTTCAAGTCCGAATTCTCAACAACTTAGACGCTATATTCGTTCGCCTGAAATCTAATTGAAACGTTAATAAAATTTGTACACCGCCCAGACCTGATAACTCATGTTTTGTATAAAAAAAGCTTTATGCAACAAACAATTCCTATGGGATATACTTTACTATAAACTACATAAATATTTTAAAACCTTATCTAAATTATTTCTGGTTAAAACTAGTTCAGTATATAATTTTTTTTAAAATGCTTGATAATAATAAACTTGAAATGGGGGCCCTCGTTAACAGTTTGTTGAAAGTACTTTGACAACATATCGTTATAGATGATCGTTGATATTTCACACTTTGTTTTACTTATATGGCTTGGGTTTTCGTTACTTTATCAAGGCGGTTATATAATGGCACCCATAGACGAGACGTTTACCCGCAATTTGTGTCTTTATCTATCCTCAGCCCAATCATATCAATATCAATCACATGGCAAACCCACACCCGTCCCTGCTTCAATGCAAAAAAACTTTGCATTCATTTTGTTTACTTTCGCTAGCAATTTGTAAGTATTTTTTTGCTACTGTTTCACACGGCGTATGCGTAATTACGTAATTCGAGCGGACAATGCACGGCCAGGGTCATCGAGTGGTCATTGTCAGTGCCCAAAACAAATGCCATTGATTGTTTATAGAGCTGTCTACTATGCTTAAATATCAATTAGCTGGAACTATTTGCGTTTCATCGAAAATCCCGCAACGTGGCCAAAAAGGCCACATATGCGGCTAATTGACAGACGACCGGCCCACGGCACAAATCGATCAAGCAGTGCATGTGACCAACTGACTGACTAACTGTCTCTCTGTCTGCCTGTCTGTCGAACTTGACCATCCGGTTTTCGGCCTGGGACTTTATCAGTATGCCAGCACACGTACACCCGATCACAGCTGATACGACGAACTTTCATTGCCAGCCTGTCTAACATGCCGCCCCTCCCACCATCCCTGCTCCTAAGTATACGAAGTCTGGACTAATTTAATTAAGAGCTGCAATTTATGGACCTGCATTGCAGCTACTCATAAATTCTATGCGCATTCAATTACTTAGCCAAAGGTCAGCTCAGAGTTTATTTGATTTGATTTTCAATTTTATTGTTCAGTTGTAATTGAACTTGTCGCTGTTGTTGTTGTTGTTGTTATTGCTTTTTTATGGCGTCTGGCTAAGCGTCTGGCAATTGCGACGCATCCAAATGAGGTAAATAACAATCTAAAACCTCTAACAATATTGATGTTATTTATATGAAAAGCAAATGTGTGGATGTTGAATGCTATCAAAATTGGAATATTAGCTTAAGTATTCATAAAATATTATTTTCAGAAAATTCTAACAATTTATGTACCATTTATTTGTTTGTTTCTACGAAAGTGACTAAAATGTTACCAAGAAAAAGCAACCATAAAAAAAACCCAAACTAATTCATTAAATGTAATAAATACAATGGGTTTTTTAATGAAAGAAATTCCCATTAAATAATAAGGGTTCTTTATAATAACATAAAAACAATAACTAGGAACTTACAAATGTATTTTAGATAGATTTTTTATAAATATAAAGTAATATTAAATTTAGAAAATTTGATTGAAATAATATCAACCAAATTTAATCATTATAAACATATCAAAAGAAAACTAAAACTATTAAAAATAAATTAATTTTTTATATATGTATGTTAATAGAAAAAGTAAAATATATATAAGCAACTGAAATAATTTCTGGTAATTACTAATAGCAAAGGGCTTTCAAATATAACTGCAAATTTCTCAGCCAATTAAAAATCTCCATAAAGCCAAACTATTGCGAACATTCTAGAATTGTTATACCCATAACAATATGCACTTGGTATTTACTTTAAGCTGTTTTCTATTTAAGCTATATAATAAATCACCTGAACCAATTACATTACGAAATTTAACAGGTTCACTTTAGCATTTACACGTGTTAACCAAATAAACACCTATTTTAATATACACTGCACTCAAAGGTCTAACTTATATATGGTTCGGAGTGAGTGTTTGTATCAGAGCTCCGGCATTCATTGAATTGACATAATGACTTAATTATTCATTTCAGTAAGCTGCCGAACGTGCCGCAGAACCAGTTCTTTTTTTTTGTCAGTCGATTCTCCCCCAAAAACCCATGACAAACAATTAAATAACATATGCATATAATGTATATATATTGATAAAAAAAAAAAAAGTAACCATAAAAATTCCAATTACAGAACTTAAATAAACTGCACGGAAATCTTCAGTGTTTGTACTTTGCCGCCGGCTGTTGGGCGAGCTTTTTTTGCAATATTTACGAATGTCTGTGGTGTGAATGGGGTGGGTGGTTGGGTGGTTGGTGGGTGGTGGTTGGCGGTTCGCTAATTAAATACAAATATGCAGCTCAATTTAGCTACAGATGTCTATGGCAAATAATTTAAGCTGTTTTGCACATTTCCTCTCGCTGTTATTTTTTCTAATTTAGCACAAAAAATGCTTAACAAAAAGTAAATAAAAAAATAAATAAATAAATAACATTTGCTTATGGTCTGTTTATTGCCTGAGGGTACAACAGAAGCTGCACTTGATACTGTGAATTGACCTTGAAGCTGAAGTTTCGTGTGTGGAATAAGCTGAGATTTGAGCATTCTTTTATATACCCTGTAAGTTTAAAATAAAAGGATATCGAAAAGGTTTCCTTTGTTTATAATACTTTGTAGTAGCGTAAAATGGTATACTTGTTTTATAATATATTTTATAACATTATACCCTGAAAATATAAAACTTGTTAAAAGGGGTTGCTAATGTCATTATATTCACATATTAAATATAATAGGTATTTTTTGTAGCAACTGCCAGCCGATCATTTCTGTCTAGAGCAAACTTGTATTGTTTTATACCTGTCTATCTATATATATATGTATATCTATATTTGCATAAGGTGAGCCAGAACGGAACTCTATTTGAATATTTCTTGCTGAGTACAACAAATTGCACTTTAAAAAAAAACTTGTCGATTACTTAAGCGAATTCAAGTTTATAAATAGTCATTGATAAATTGGCAAAACGTATGCAAAAGTATAAATACAGCATAATAAAATGATTTATCTCCAAAATGTTCGCTATGTTCGCTCTTGAACAACAAAAAAAACCTGATTTTTTTAACCTAAGACCTTGGCTCAAAGCCAAAGAAAGCGAAAGTATTTGCACTGTAGCGTGAGTTATGGCCAACAAATAACTGCATTTGATATGCAAAAAACTAAATTTATAGATTGTCAACTTTCTTATATCATTTTCAGCAACATCTTCCGTTGTTGCTTCACAATAATACTCATCTTCCCAGTTTGAAAGCTCTTAGCTATTTATGAGCCAGAAAAATAAAGGCTTTTCCAAGCTAACAAAAATTCTGGCGCAAAATTTGAGGTGTGAATTGCTGGCTGGTGTGACAAATGCGGCGAGACAATCAACAAAAAATAAATAAAAATAAAAAGCTGCCATAAAAGACCAGGCCCAAGTCCCAGTCCCAGTTTTATTTTTTTATTTTTAGGTAAAGAACCCGTAGCCAAAAACCCACAGGCCATTCACATTTGGGTTATTTCTCTTTTTATTTTTCTCTTTCATTTTTGTTGTTGTTGCGTGAGTTTGGTGCGTCTATCATTGGTAAATCAAATTGGCTACTTGGCCCCCTTTTGGCCAAGAGGTGTGTGTTGCCAACTCGCACCGCCTCTGTGTGTGAACTCTCGAGCAGCTCCATTGCCACAACAATTGCATTGGGTTGTTATTATAATGAGTGCGGGTAAAACACATCTTGCTTCTTTTTTTTTTTTTTTGGGTGGGAATATATGCTTTTTTGATTTATTTATAAATCATTTTATTTGCACATATCATGTGGCGCTACGTGACGTCTGTAAGGCTTAAGGTCCAAATATTGAAATTGAGGCGCAACGCAGAAGCTTATCTTATCGACAGCCATATAGCGACAAGTACTTTTTGGCAATAATAACAAGAAACAAGTCTCGAATTTGGTCTAGAAAACAGTGCCCCACCAAGGCATACCCTGAACGCAAATAAATAATGTAAATAATATAATTGAAATGTATAAATAAGAATCTTATAGCGGCATATTTTTGCTACATTTGGTATTTTATTTTGTGTTTCTATACCAAATATCAACAGTTTCCCCTTGAAATAGATTACATTTTTTACAAATTATTTGGGAAGTGTAAAGAATCAACCACAAAGTATTTTCTTTATTTTGATAAGGTATAAGAGAACACTATTAACAAATACTGTATGCCTATCTTTTATAGTTTGCGAGATATGTTCAAGAAATCAGGTATCGAGATCGATATTTATCGATTTGACATTCTGATAATAAAGAAAATAATACATTCTGCCTGTTACATACTGCTGTGAAAAACTCATATACTCTTTGTAGTTACAACAACTGATAAGTAACATAATCCAATAAAGAACTTGTACGCATTGTAAAACTTCATTATCTAATCATATGATTAACGACCTCGACTTGCAAGAAAGTGAAAACTCTATGCACACAAATCAAAAGCATAAAATACATTTAAAAAAAAATAATAATAATAATAATAAAATAAAGCAACTGGGTTCAAGGTACGAAACTATTGCATAGCTCTAAACACTTAGGTTTGTTTTTGTTTTTAGTTTGTTTCTTGTAGCTCGTAACACCAAAGTTTTGCATGCAATCGAGCTGCAAGCTGAGGAAAAAAGTGAAAACCCCATTTAAAGGCAGCTAAGCATAATAATAGCGTGCTTATATATTATATATATTGAATATACATATATATATATAGATATATATAATATTAAAATTGTGTTACTGATTTTTATAGAACGTGTATGTCTAGATTTGAGAAAATTTACGGCTACGCGACAATTTGGCGCACTTGAGCAATTTAACGGACAGTCAGTCGCAGAGTCACGCACAGATGCTAAGCGGCTTTTTTTATCAAATTTCTTTTATATTTTTTATACAATTCTTCTTTTTTTGTGGCAACACGGCGTATGCGCAATTTAATCGCATAGAATGCGCTTAGATATGATTTACACGTTAACAGAATTTTGATTGTTATTTCTCGTTTTTTAAGGCAAAAGATACCAACACGCACCTTTATTATTGCTCTTTCTTGTTGCTGTTATTGTTATTAATATTATTATTATTATTGTTGTCGTTGTCCGCTGCGTTACCGTAAAACGCCAAAACGTAACTGAAACTGAACCTGAACCAACTTCAACACTGACGAGCACCTCTGAAGTCGTCAGGCTGTCGGCGTCGACGTCGTGTCGCTGTTGTTGTTGTTGTTGTTTGTTGTTGTTGTCACTGTTGCCGTTGTCAGTGTTGTTGTTGTTGTTGCTGCTGCTGTTGTCGGTTATCGCGCAAAGTGCTCGTGCGCGTAGCTAGCGCAAAATAAATATGTATGAAAAACGGAAAGACAAAAAAAAAAAAAAGAAAATAAAATACCTGAGCAGCAAATGTGTAAAGTTGACGCTTAATAACTAAACAAATGCCCTACAGGCAGCGAGGTAGGCGCTCGACGTCGTGAAAGGCAAACGCAGTCTGTAACCAAAAAAAAACATTTACCCAAAATGCCTTTTTGGTATCATGTTTGGTTTAGTTTAATTGTTGCACAAATTATGCTTAATTCGACCATTTGTGTTTTCTTTTGGCCAAAATGAATGGCATTTCCGACACTTGATGTTGGCTAAGAAGGCGCCCACAAAAACAAATATCGTAGAACTGGCATAAATGGTTTGTGTAAATATTTATTAAACTTGGCCCGAAGTGCTAGGGCCTTACAGTTGGTTCACACGTGTGCCTGGCACGTGATCAGCTGATCACGTATACAAACCATTCAAAGTGCGTATTACTTAAGTCACAACTATTTGTTCATAGGTTTCCATTTTTGTGTCTTATTATACAACTTGTTTACCCGTTGACTCACAGTTAATGCACTCGATTCAATAAACTGTTAGCTGGCAAGTGATATAATATATAGCGCAATATACTACTAGGTCAAAGATTGCAGGTTTTTAATTGTTTGCAAAGGCTGCAATTATTGTTTATTTATATATCGATTTTGTAAAATATACCCCAAGCCATATCGGCCAAGATATCACTTGCTCCCGAGAGTTGTGTTATTTGTAGCATGAATCGCTATCAGGCAATAACCACAAAATGGAAGCAGTAAATATTATTATTTTGGCTGTGATATTTAAAATTGGATTTAGCTGAGGATATTTATATAGTTGTTACGCCGGGATAAATAATTAAACAAAATGTTCTGTGAATAACTTTTAACAAATAAAATTCACAAAAAAAATAAGCAACCAAAAATAAAATTCAAATTAATTAAATTAGACACTTAAGCAGCTTGTATTGCAATGGAATTCCCCAAATTCAAAAAAAAAATCAGTCACGAATTTCATTGGCGCCCGAGCAGGGACCCCTATTCAAATATCAACTCCTAAAAACAACAAAAAAAATGTGCAAATAAAATTTAATATGTAAACAGCAATTATCATAAAAGCACGACATTTCAATGGTCTTCAATAAACAGCATCTTAATTTGAGTTAATTTGAACAAACAAACAATATTAAAACAAGTGAGATTGCTCTAGTCGGGATCGCCCGACTAGAAGATACCCTGAACCCAGAAATGAACACATACACACAAACTCTCGGCATTTGATGAGTATTGAGCCTGTTAAAAATAATAATAAAAAAAAAAACAATTACCAACGGAAAAAGAAATGTTCCGCAGCCGGGGCTTGAACTCGGTCTCCCCGTCTTAAGATGCACGACTCTTACCAACTGCACCACACTACCACATTTTTCGCGAACGATATAACATTACTTAACCATCGCAAAAAGTCAACGAAAACGAAAAATTTTGCAGTTGTCATTAAAACGATACAAATTAATAAAAATAATAATTATAAATAAATAAAAAAATAAAACAATTCATCATTGCTCTACCATACCATCGCTGAATTCGAACCCGGACCTCCGCGCTACGCGGCACAACTCTTACCCACTGGACCACGCTCTTACTTCACTTCGTTGTGTTAAAATTCAATTTAACCGTTGCCTAAAAAAATTCCTAGGAAAACGCAAGACTTTCTGGACGTGCATATGCATGCGTGCACATGTACACAGAAATTGCCAAGCAGCTGCGCTTTGCCCCCACTACTGAAAATAGATTTTTGATTTGCTCGTAAACTAAATGTACGATCGTTATGAAATTTTCAGGACTTATTCAGATCATCGAAATGTATCTACAAACCAATTTGCACGTGTGTAGTATTTGATTTGTGTTTTTTTGGTTATATTGATATTGGGGGCGATTGGGGGAGGTATCCAAAACCTGAAGGGCTTAAATTCTTCGTATGTTTTACGCGAACATAAAAAAATAAATTTGGTGGCTCTAGCTTTTATAGTTTGGGAGTTATGCTTAAAAAACCGAGTCAAAAAGCGATAAATATCGATAATAAGAAAACGGAAAGAGTTATCGATGTTTTGAAATAAACTTGATCTGCGTATGGTATATACAAACCGATTGAGACCAAGATCAGCTTTCTAGCTTTTGTAGTCTCTGAAATCGACGCGTTCATACAGACGGACAGACAGACAGACAGACAGACGGACATGGCTAAATCGACTCGGCTAGTGATGCTGATCAAGAATATATATACTTTATGGGGTCGGAGATGCTTCCTTCTGTCTGTTACATACATTTGCACAAAACCATTATACCCTTTTTTACCCATTTTCAATGGGTTCAGGGTATAATTAAGGGTTCCAGTTTGCAATGGCGCCCGAGCAGGGATCTTTAAACAAAGCATCTTAAAAAGCTTAACAAAGAAAATAAATATGAGAGCAAAATATAAATGCTGATACAACAATTTTAACTGGGCAACTAACACAAACTTAATTGAACAAAAAGTAAAAAATATTTGTAATCAACTATTACCGCATAAAGTTCCCCGTTTTGCGGCAAACTAAGAACGTTGCCAATCCGGTATTTTTTTTTATTATATTTTTTTTTCTTTTTGCTTAGCTTTTACTGGAATAGCAACTCAATCACGTTTGGTTGCCCGCATAAACATTCCAGCAATTGGTGCACGCAAATAAAATATGTTAACAGGCGCTGCTCGAATCGATTTGATACATTTTTGGCAGCAGCAATTTTCGGTTTGTGTTTATTCTTTGATTGTTCTAACGATATGGGGCCCGAACAGAGTGTGTGCTCGCCTATTACACGTCCCACAATCGGGCCCTAATGCGGGCGTCGGCTTCCGCGCGCTAACTGCCAATATAAATAATAATTTATAAACATACTTTAAACGTTGGCCATGAAATTGCGACCAAGGCGCTGGGTGGGTTCAAATAAAAGCCGTTTGACTTGTGTGTGCTCGCCACTTGGCCAGAGGCGGTAAAGGCGTGGCCCACTGTACGTCAACGTTCAACGGTACTCGTATCTTATAAAGCGCTTACGGAGGTAAACTGGTATGTGTAAGCCTTTCGACCCGTTTTATTTACTTACAATCTTTTTTTTTGTTTTTTGTTTGTGCTTAGAACTGAAGCCAGTTTTGTAAGTTATAGCAATCGATGTGCTAATAAGTGGCTGTAGAATTTTTGCTGTTAATTCAATATTTGCACATCATTACGATAAGCTGAAACTGGAACTATTGTTTTTGACTTTAAAGCGATCCATATATTGTTTGCCCAGTTGAATAACACAGAGAAAGGTAAGGAAGAGAGGTGGAGAGAGGTGTTGACTGTTGTTGGAAAAGCGAACGTGCACTTGGACCGGCTTCAACAGCAGTGAACGCGTTACAACCTTGACAAAGAGAATTACAATTAACGGCCAAAACTAATTTGCGTACAAAGTGCAAAAGCGAGGCGCGCTAAACAAGAACACACAAAGAAAGCATTTTGAGCAACAATTATCATAACTGGAAATAATATTGGTCAACTTGGCGCCACAACAACAACAAAACAAATTAAAGCAATTTATGCCTAGCATCAAGAATCAAACCAAATAAACACACGCAATTCGTTGAAATTCTATCTTAGATAAAAACCGACAGCACAAAACTTTTTTGATTGGCTTAATTATGCACAATAAATACAGTTCGTCCATATATGTGTGATATGTTGCTAACAGTTTTTGATGTTTTAGTTGTTCGTTTTTTTTTTGCAGCTTTCTTTTCTCATATGGTAAATTGTTGGGCGCTGCCAATTAAAATAGAAATTGTTGACCTACCAAATTTTTATAGCTCGCTTACTGCATTTGCATAATAAATTACAAATGTATTTTTTGTTTTTTTAAGCACAAAACGTATTATAGACAAAATTTTGTCAGCGTAGTTGTTACTGTTACAAATCACACGCGTTTGTTGGGTGGGCAAGCAAACTTTCGAAACTCTCGGCACTGAAATTGGTTAAGCGCAAAAACGCTCTGCACAGGCGCATAACGTGTTTTGAACTGAGCGCAAAGTCAGAGTCGATCGGTCAACAGCGCGCGCACACCGACAACAGCTTTACTAACAAAAACAACAGCACCAACAATAGCTAGGTTTAATGAATGAAAGTGTAATTTTTGGCTTCTTTTTGTTTTTTTGCCTCAGCTGTCTCTATTATTGTTACAATGACAATGTGCATTTTTTGCACATGGGCCGGGGCTTACAATGACTGTCCTTTACATTCCCACAATAGACGGGCAAAACAATGCGCAAAGGCATGACTAAAATCTAACATATGCTACGCTCGCAGTGCACAATAAAATTTTAAACTTAAGCGCGCAGCCCAAGACCCAATTTTATCGATAACTACTGCGTCTAATTTTGCAACACTTACCTTTTTGTTGGCATTCTTATCGATTTTATAATCGAAATTGGCAACTCGCTCAGCTGTTCATGAATGCCGTAGAAGAAGCAGCAGCCTTTTGCAACGAAGTTATTTAGGTAGAAAAATCACTACAAGAACATGGCTGGACGTGAAGCCGTCAAACGTGCTGTACAACAGGTGCGTCCCATCTTATCCGTGGACAGGGAACAGGCGCGCAAACGTGCCCTAAACTTGTACAAGGCATGGTATCGTCAAATGCCTTATATTGGTAAGTCCGTTGGTTATGTCATCAAACTGCCTGCTCCAGCGTCAAATATAAACAAAATCTATTTGCACACACACAGTTATGGACTACGATATACCCATGAGCGTAGAACAATGCCGGGCCAAGTTGCGCGAGCAATTTGTCAAGAATCGCAATGTGACCGACATCCGCGTCATCGACATGCTGGTCATTAAGGTAAATTTTTATCTGTGTCCTTGGAGAGGACTAAATTAATGTGCCCTTTGTTTGTGCAATGCAGGGCCAAATGGAGCTTAAGGAGTCCGTTGAGATCTGGAAGCAAAAGGGTCACATTATGCGTTACTGGAAGGAATCCCAAGAGCCAAAACCCACGGATTTCCTCTCAAAGTTCGTTCAGGGTGTTAATTAGATATAGACAAATGATCGAGTACTTTGCAAATGCTTAACAAATTTAAATAGTTTAAATATAATTCATTAAATATTTGGCATGCAGACCCAAATTAATAACAATATCCAAAAGTTACGGGTGCGCTTTCGAAGCGCTTGGTTTTATGTGGTTTATTAAGTTACTTCAAAAATAATAATATCCAATTTTGTATAAATTATACAAACTATTGTGCATATACCCTACATAGCGGGGCATATGGACTTGATGGTTTTTGGCTTGAGGTGTGAGACAAAACAAAACAATTTAAAATGAGAACAAAACTGTAAAGAATGTTTTGTTTGCGGCTATCGATTGGTTGGTTGATTGATTGATTGATTGATAAGTGCGGACAGTCTTCAAGCTCTCGTTAGCTATTCATCATGTTACTTAATTTCTATGCAGGTAAATGGATGCTTTTATAGGTTTTATGGTACCAGTTCGAGCAGATTGTCCAGAACGCTAATGGAATTCGAAAAGAGATCAGTTGTAATATCATCATAGTCCAGGCCGAGGCTTTTAAGTTCGGTATAACAATCATCAGTGAAGCCCGGTATCTCCAGCGAATTGTTGGCCTTGTTGAATGCATCGTGGCGATTCGTATACCCGATGCGTTCCCTAAACATTTCCGCCAGTTGCTCATCGCTCAGCTCCACCGCATGCATCTTCTTGGAATGTTGGCGTATTCTGCAATAATGGAAATGTCAAGCTTTATCTTAATTAACCCCTTTTTTTGGATTATGTTCACTTACTTGCCGCGATCGGCAAACTCCTCGGGGCAGTGTTTGCACTTGTACGGATAGTCCGTGTGCTCGTATTGATGCTGGCGCAGACGTGCGCGCGTATTAGTCTCAAAATTGCAGTTGTCGCAGCGCCAGACCTTAGACTTTTGATGATTACGCTGCTCGTGTTCGCGCAGCAGTGCATAGTTTTGAAATTGACTGCCACAGATGCGACAACTGATCACCTCCTTCTCGTGGACATGAGCGCGCTCGTAGTGTACACGGAGCTCCGCCGCATTGATATAGTTTAGGGCACACTTGGCACACTGATGATGACGCTCCGAGTGCCGCTTGCGATGCACGGCCAACGATTCACTGTTTTTAAAGCTTTTCTGGCATATCTCGCACTCGTGCAGCGTATCCACCGCATGCTGCTGCTGCAAGTGCAGCTCATACTTGCGCATGCTGCTAAACTGCAGCTCACAAAAGTTACAGTGCACCGGCTGCTTCACCTGACAGAAGCGCTGATGCCCCTGCAGACTGGCCTTTAAATTGAACACCTTGTCACAATCGGTGCACACAAATTGCTGTTCGATAACCTCATGAGCAGCGACACCGCCCGACAATTGCGGTGGCTGCTGTGCCGTGTGCATGCGTGTGTAGTGTGTGCGCGCCGACCGTTGATCCTTGAAAATGCGTCCACAGGCTGGACAATTCTGTTGCACATAGCAATACATTTCTGTAAACACACCAAGAAAAAAAGACATCAATAATCCAGTTAAAAGAATTATAAAAAAGTAATTACCGAAATCACCATCAATTTTATGATGTTCTATAAGATGCTGCTGCATGTCCGTGCGGCTATTGGTCACATAGCTATTGCAGGGCCGACATTTAAAGCTTTGATCTGTAATTGATGAAAAATTATTAAAATGAATCATGGAAATAAAGCTTACTAATATTTTTCTTATATTAAGGCAGTTTTATATATGATACGAAAACTTATTGATAATGCATGAGACATTTGTTGTTGGCTGAGTAAGGTTTAGTTAAAGTGCGTTTTACTTACTTTTGGTCAGGCCAATGATATCATCCTCGGGCACATCACAATTATGCACGCGCAAATAATGACTGCGCATCTGTTTGGCCTCCGTGTGCGTGTGCTTGCAGATGCTGCAGCTGAGCAGCGGTATATTAACATTGGCATCTTTGTTGGCCGTTGTCTGGCTGGACGTGCCGGCTGTGGAATTGGCACCCGTGGCAGTCACCTCCTCTGAAGCTAAAAATAAAGCATAATTCAATTAATGTATTCTAAATAACTATAAATATATAAAAGCTTACACTTTAATAATGTGGCTTTAATGGACTCAATGGATTTCAATTCGTCGGCTCTTTGCCGGCTGTTGGCATCATCGTTGAGGGTCATGAAGAGCGCACGTTGTATGAGATCCCACTCAGCGTCCGGCAGACCGGATAAATCACCGTTTTTGTTATTAAAATTATAATTGTTATTGTTCTCGCTACTTTTGTCAGCGATATTGTTGTCATTTATAATACTATTGTCATAGAAGGTTTCACTGTTCTTCGCATCGGAGCCATCATTCTCATCCTCCTCATCCTGATCATTGCTGTCATACTTCACATCAAACAGGATAACTGCAAAGTACACAATATTAAGAACGTTTTTTATTTGTAATTTTGCCTTCCATATACCATCGTCCTCCTTGGGCGGCTCGTTGTTGGGCGCTATATCTGTGTCTAGGCGTGGCATCTTGGCGCCACGCATATACAGCACGTTCTCCTCTATGGGCCCTGGCACACCGTCATAGCTCTCCACAAATTGCTCAAACTCCTGACTGAATTGATTCCAGTGCAAGAGCTCGCTGCTCGCCTTGCGTTTCAGTTCACCCGACGACGAGGTTGACGTCTGTGCCGGCGGTAATAGCTTAAGGCTCTGCGACTCCGCAAACAGCTTGCGATTGGATTCGAGCGCGAGCTCCACGAAATGCATGGCCACCTCCAGGGCGCGACAACAGCGCACGCAAATCTGCATGGGCCACCTGTAGCCGCCGGGTGAGCGTGCGGTCAGAGGCAAGTTGGTGCACTGGCGCAGGCCCTGGCCGTAGGTGCGAGCGTTTTTTAGATCCGGTATTTTGGCGTCCAGTTTGACGGTCTGACGGGTCACCGAGAGGCACGCGCGGCATTTTGTGTTGTTCACTTTGTTCATTGCGAGCAACGCGTTGGATTTTGCAGCATCCGCTGCGGCGGCCATTTGGAAACCGATTTCACAGAGCGTCTCTGTGTTGCTATGCGTAAATTTGTTTGTCGTGATTTTCAATTGTTTAAAATGAGCTTGGGTTACAGTTAGGAATTTGATAATACCGCTGTGGTTTTTTTGCTTGTGCTTTTCTCACTCGCGAATGTTGTTAGAGAACAAAAGAGCTGCTTTGCGAACTGAATCGTTTCGAACAAGTTCCATTGAACGACTCGCTAAATGTGTGCGATGTTTATTAAATAAAAAACGCCTATTTAAGTTTATTTTAGAATTATTATTAAAAACCAACGTAGTTGAAATTACTTACCTTAAAAATAGTTAAATGCATATACAAATGGTAAACAGCAATGTTCAAGCTAGAGTCGATAAATCAATAACACATATCGATATTCAGCTGCGATAAGTGCAAAATGGGCGGGCAATCGTCGTCCGCGAAAAATGCAAATTAACGAAATGATATTTGCCTGCGGCGGGTTTAATTTACAGAACATGAAAATCCAAACCAATCGTCTTTCTAAGTACGCAATCAATATTACTTCTTCTTTAGCGTAAATACTGAAAAATCCCATTACTTTTATAGTAGTTACATGCATGGGACTTACATGTCCGATTTTTATTCACTGCTTTAACAATTACAGATTTTGCAAAAAAATTATCTTAAAATATTATGTTTGGACAGGTGAATTTCTAGATGCGCTGAATTTATATCTGTATGTACATGTGTTTGTATTCAATTTATAAGTAATATGCGTAGACTCCCCACGCGTTGATGCCAAAGGCCGCTGCTGAGTTATCTGTAGATGTACTCGTAGTTAAAATCGTACTTATTAACTGTTAACATAATATGTAGTTAAGTAGTAATCCAAGTATATTGGGATATATGCTTAATATACAGTTACTTAACACAATATCTTGAAGACTATGATTGCTAAACTCTTTAATGAAATAATGCTACGTAGTCGCTAAATAATCATAATAATCATACCCTTTCGAAAGTGTATGATAAACAAAGCTTTTTCTATAAAAAAAAAAAATTGTGTGTGTTATTATGTGCAAATATATAACATTCGTTTCCGTGATTACTGCTTATTATAAATTAATGACCATATCCTAAATATGGTATGCATTATGCGTTCTGATGAGTGTGGAAAATATATACTTAATCTACAAAATATCTTTGTACAGATTTGCAACGACGTACGGTTGCCCTAAATTATACAATTCTTATCATATTCTCGACTTGATGTGTCAGATTGCTAGTCATACCGGTCATTCCCAGCCTTCACCGATCTTCGTTCACGCAATTTAATTGACGGCGATGGACTATTTACGCAATATATTTTATCAATTTCTTCCTCAGTCAGCTCCCATTTGTGCTCACGTAGCGCATGTCTCCGAAAACTAAGAAAATGTAGAATGAATAAAAAATGAATTCAATGTGCTTTGCATAGTTCAAAATTCAGGGTAAACTTACGGTTTGCGCCGCAGATAAGTGCGCACACATTTCGGACACTTGTAGGAATGTGTACCCTTGTGCGTGGACAAGTGATTCCTTAGCTGCAGACTGGTTAGCATATCGCATCCGCACTCCGGGCAAATATACTGAACTGGCGTATGGGAGGCTGTCTGATGACGTTTCAGATGATGTTTATAGGCGAATGTCTTCGTGCAGCCATCCACGCCGCATTGGAGCGGCAAATTGGTGCTATGCTCGGACTGTATGTGCTGTTCCAAATCCGAACTCTCCTCAAACTCCTTGGAGCACTGTTTACACGGAAGTTTGACTGGCGCATGCCGTTTCATATGATAGTTGAGTAGCGTTATGGTACGGTATGTGGTCTTACAGATCTTGCACTGATGCTGGTAACTGCTGCGCGGCGACACAATGCCGCTGGAATGTTGATCCAGTTCGTGCTGCAACAGCTTGCCGAGCTCATCGAAGGTCTGATTGCATTGCTTGCACACAAAGATGGGTGTACGCGGCAGCCGTGTGCGTAAATCCTTAACTGGCGATGGCTCCAACGCTGCAGACAGCAGCTTATCGCTGCCATTAAGGAGATGACTGGAATTCGATGCAATGCTAAAGCTGTCATTGTTATTCTTAATGGGCATGTCAGCTTGTGCACCGTTGCCAATAAAGTCAAGATCAAAGTCAAATGGCGTGGGCGTTGGAAAGAGCGTAGAGCCTGCGGTTGTTGTTGTAGTTGTTGCTGATGTTGTTGACAAATTCTCAGCTGTTGTTATTGCTGTTGTGGTAGTTGTTGCAGCTTCTGCGGCTTCTGTCGCTGTTACTGAATCAGCTTCTGTATTTTCAGCTAATGATGTGATAGCTGTTGTTGCTGCTTCGTTTGTTTCTTGTGCTGTTGTTGTAGCTGCTGCTGTTGTTGTTTTGCTTATGATAAATGTATCTGAATTTTGCGTTTTGTATCCTGTTTCCTTGTCTAGCGCGTTCTCTTCTGCACGCGACAATAATCAAGGATCATTGTGCATCAGCGTCGTTAAATAACATTTTTAAGTTTGTATTTGAAACGTCATTTTGTTGTTGTTGTAGTAGTTGTTGTTGTGGTTTCGGCATGTGATGGGCATATTTGGAATTTGAGTTTGAATTCATTGTTGCTAGGCTATTGATCCTCTTACCGCATTTTCCATCGCCATCTCCATCGCCATCGCCATCGCCGTGGACAGTCTCAGCGTCTTGCGGCGCCAACATGTTGGAATCCAGTTGTGTTGTTATTGTTGTTGCTGTTGTTGTTGTTTTATTGCCATCACAGGCGTTCAGCGGCAATGTGGTTGTTGCCGTCGATGTGGTCGTGGTGGCCGCTGAGCTAGTTGTCAATTGAGGCGCCTGCATCTCAATGATTGTGTCCACCAAATGGCTACGTTGCAAATGGCGAGTCAGCGTGCGTTTGGCTGCAAATGAACGTATGCACCGTGGACACTCATAGGGCAGTTCTAAGTGGAAAGATTGGAGATTTCGGTTAGAGAAACATTTAATGCATTTTCTAAAATTTAGTTCAACTTACTGCGTATGATAAACACCTCGTTGGCATGCGCAGATACTGCAAAAAATTATGAGAGTAATGATATTTTTGATGAACATTAATTGCTATATCCAAATCTACTCACCGCCATCGTTGATGCCATGATGCGCATTCAGATGCTTGCGCATTTCACTCTCAAGCTCGCATTCGAAGGGACACTTGGCGCACATTAGCATAGGAGCTGTTGAGATACAGATACAATAATCTTTGATGTAACTTAAAGCTTAATACGCTGCACTTAGAATAATTGTGATTTTGCATCTAAATCTTTTACTACTTACGTTTGTCATTATTGACTTGTATTTTTTCAATGGTTGTACTCGCCACGGATACCTTATCGCCCTTAGCCTGCACCATGTCCCGTGTGGGCATTCGCTTGTGCACCGTCTTATAATGCCTTATTAGCAGACGTTTCATATTGTACAGATTGGTGCACAGTTCACAGCGATAAGGCGCCAAACCTAAAAGAAATGAAAAGGCAACAAATTAAGAAAATACTCAATCAATAATCAGCAATCAATTTGGTACTCACCGCGATGTACAAACATGTGGTTCTCAAACTTGTATTGGCTGGTGAACTTCTTATTACAATAGATGCAATATGGTTTCTGCAAATGCTTCGACTGTTCATCATCAAAGTCATCCACATCGTCATCGTCGCTGGTCAGCAATAGATTTTGATCGGCCGCCGCATTATTATTATCATTCTCATCTTCATTTTCGGCATCATCATCTTCATCGTCATCATCCTCTTCGCCCACCTCAACATCCTCAAAGTCTTCAAATAGATTTTCCGCATCAAAGTCCAGACTTATATTATTGTTATCTATAACAATGTCATCGCCATCGACCACGGGCATATCATCGGCGGGTATGGTGCATATGGCAGCCACATCGGTGTTATCAATAAAATCTTGCATGTCACCCAAGATGCTAGTATTTGGATTCGATGTGGACGTCGTAGACTGCACAGCATTGGGTTCCTGTGACATTGTTGTTGTGCTCGCAATACTGTTGCCAAACGATTGCTCTGGGAACAATCCAAATGTATTTGAATTTGTTGATGATGCCGTTGTTCTTGTTGTCTTTGTCGTCCCTTCAGTTGTTGTTAACTGGTCCGGTGCACCCGCTGCATAGAATAACGATGTGGCATCAACCACAACATTGATATCCCCATCTGGCGTTACCACAGTTGTCGTTGTGGCCTGTGCCGGCTGCCCAATTACAGTTGTTGACACCGATGTTGGCTCGGTTGTTGTTTCCGAAGACATCATTGGCGGATCTGCATATGATGTGAAGCAGCTTGTAAATAACGTTATAATATAATGCAAATGCATTAAACAAATTCTTAAACATACATTTGATGCCCAACGGTATATCTGGCTGTGCGGAGCCGTTACCGTCAGTTAGCGTCGAGTTGGCGTCCCTCTCTCTTGACTCGTGCGTCCAGGTCGGACGCAGCTGCACCTCACTGGGCACAACCATATGCTTATTGCTATAATGTGCACGCAGCTGACCACTGCTCGGCGCCTCAAACAAGCACATATCGCAGGAATATATGCGACTTTTGTCCCCGGGCAGCTTTTCATAATGGTTAACTCGACTTTCAGCAACGCAGGATTTGTGCTCCGTGGTATAATGCTGGATGAGATCGGAGCTGCGCAGCGAGTAGTAAGCACACTGATCGCAATAGAACTTGGGCAAATCTAAAAGTCATAATTAATTAGAATTTTTTGAATTTAGACTTTTGGAAACAACTTACGACTATGGGTCAATTGATGAGATTTCAGTCGTGCCACTGTGGGAAATGCTTTGGGGCACAGTTTGCATTTGTGCTTCAAGGCGCCCGTTGACGCTGGTGCCGGCCGTGGCTTTGGCTTAACTGAAAATAGCCAATAAAATAACAAATATAGTTGTATTAGTACGACATAAATAAATGATTGTAGTCACACACACGTACACACACCTGTTATTTGCGGCAGCGCATTGTCGAGAACCATATGACTCAGATCGATATCCATGGGGTCATATGTTAAATCTGGCTTAGAATCACCCAACAGGCTCTGCAACGTCATATTGGTTGCCGCATTGGCGACGTTCTTGCTATCGTCAATATATTCGAATACGACACCGCCATCGTTCACCTGCTGCAACGATCCATCCGGCAGCACCAGAAATTCGGTGCCTATGCTCACATTGGGGCCACCGCCAGCAGCTATCGTTGGTTCCATATCGTACGTTGAACTGGACTGTGGGACGGGCAGCGAGTTTGCCAATTGTTGTTCAATATCACGCAACTGTTCCGCGTCCAATTGTGGATGCGAAAAGTCCTCCGGCGTCAGCACAGTGGGTATCAGCAGCTCCATATCCTCCAGTGTGCACACCTTCACTTGACCATCGTCCGCAGCTATTGCTGTTGCTGTCGCAGCTGCTGTTGATGTTGTTATTGCATTTGCTGCCGCCTGCATGGATTTACGTATTTTCAGCTGATGCTCAATTTGGGCAGCTGTAAGGCCGTGCGCCTTGCGATAATGCTCCGGCAGCTGGCGATGCTTGAGCGTGACAAATTTGCACAATTTGCACTGATGTCGCGACGCCTCTGTGCGTGTGGAGCAAACAGAAAATTACCAATTAGTTTTAAATGAATATTAAGTTTGTGCTTAACGACATTGATTACCAATTACAATCAGTGAATGGTTAAACAAAAAGGAAAACAAAATACATAGCCTTAATATAAAATAATATTATTTAGGCGTTCGTTACCTGTATGCATGCGTATGTGCTGCTTTAGCTCCATGCGATTGTAGATAATAGCACCGCATACTTTGCATTCGTGTCGCACAGCGGCTTTTGTTGACTTCAGCTCCCCGTGCCTGCCCAGCCTCGCGTCCTCTGACTGCAAATAAAAGCGAATTTAGAGAAGCAAACAAACCAATAAGAATTGCACCGAATACACACCTCTTGCGTCAGAGACATGTGTTGGCCGTTCGAGCGCGTTGTGGACTTCAACTGACCGGGGCACAATTTGCGGCAGAGTATTTCGTGGGCGCGCAAGCCGTTCTGTATGAACAAATAGGCTATTTGCAAACTTTTGCTGCACTCAGTGCAAATGTATTGCGGCAGCTCGGGCAGATTTTCCGTGCGCATGCAGAACAATAATAAACGTATTAGGGGTATTTTTGTTGCAGTCGCATCGTTGTCGCCAATCCCGCAGTCGATTAGCGAATCCAGCTTGAAGAACTCTGCCTCGGATTTGAGGCAACAGCGACACGCAAATTTATAATTCACTGCCATGTTCTCTATTTTTACACGCTTGTGCGCCATGTTGGCATATTTAAGGCGTTCCGATTTTGGGCAAACGCGTTGTAATTGTTTCTTTCACAGCATATAAACAAAAATTGCACACTTTTATTTTTGTGTGTCGCGCACCAATGCAAAATAAATGTTTTACTAGCCGTTCCAGAAGCGCAGACTTAAAAAAGCATTAACAATGTGACGCCGTCGCGTCGCTACAGGGTTGCATTGCAGCGCATCATGTTTGAATGGCAAATAACGTTATCGATAACTCTTAGTTGGCTGATAAGGAGATTCATATATTATATTTTCTACAAATGCTAATTTTATAAATCATGAGCATTTAATTGTTAAACGGGAATAGCTGTTGCCGTTCAAGCTTCAGTTGTAGTTCCTGTTCCTCTGCCAGTTCTGCTGTATGCGCTTTTTTAACGTGGCATTTAAGCAGATAATTTTCACGGTACTTCTTTGGACAATACGGACAGTTTATTTTCACGTCGGAGTGCGTTCGCCGGTGGACAGCCAAAGCAGAGCTGGATTTCGTTGAAATGCCGCACTCTTCGCACGTGTAATTGCGCTCTCCACTGTGCGTAGGCATATGGGCGCGCAAGTCCCACTTATTTGTCGCACAGTAGCTGCAAAACGTACACTGCCATCGCGTGGACTTCTCGTGATAACGAGCCCTGTGCAAACGCAACTTGGAGGCGTGCGAGAAACCCGTGTGACACACCTCGCACACGTACGGACAGCCACCACAGTGCACTCTGTACTTGTGCCGGCGCAGCTGCTCCTCGTTGTAGAAGCGCCGCTTGCACTCATCACAGTCTAGCATTTCAATACTCTCGGTGGGCACAAACGCCAGCAGCTGGTCGTAGTACTTCTGATGGCGGCCCCAAATACCACGATTGCTCTTACGCAGAGCATGTTGCTTGCTGAACCACCTAAGCAGCGTGCAGGCACTTTTGCATATGATCTGCGGCCGCAGCGACACCTGAAAGCGCTCCTCCAGGGCTCGACCCAACTGCTGGGCGCTCTCCATGCGCTCGGCTTTAAAGTCCATATTTTTGTACTCCTCGCGCCAAAGATATTCGTGTTGCCGCAGCAGATCAATGAAGTAATGCATCAGTTCGGGTTTGGTGTGCAGCAGGCTGTAAAACGGCTGATTGGGCTTGATGAAAACATTGTTCTGCAAGGAAACATAAAGTTTAACCGTGTTATATGTATAGATGAGGGATATTTTATTTTATGGCTAGCACTCCCCGCACTTTTATTATACCTGATTAACTAGCGGCTGTTCGAATTGGGCTTCGTCCACTTCAATGGTTTCATTGCAGTCTGCTTCATCCAGAAACTCTTCTTCTCTTTCTGCCTCTGACTCTGTGTTTTCGTAGTTATCCTCGCCGCTTATTTGACTTAGATTTTGCTGTTCCAGCTCCACCTCCGCCTGAATCTCTTCATCCAGGCCAATACTACGTTTCTCTAGTCGCATGCCAACCGTGTGACTTGTGGTCATGTGTGTTACGAATTGCGTCCAACCCGCTAGGCCAGCTGTGCTGCACAGACAGCATTTGATGACAAATGTGCTGGGATCGCCTAGCTTTAAATACACACGCGCGCTTTCTACATAATTATTGTTTATATAGTTAGTGCTCATTGCTTATGAATGGAAGACATGCCAACTTGTTAAAGTGTAGGCTACATTTGCCATTCACCCACACGCGTAAGTTTAGCCATATTTAGTGGATTATTTACTTCGGCCGGTACACAAATTTGTGTACACATCATTTAATCATAGTAGATTTAAAGATTTATACCGTATATTTCAAAGCTTAAGATAATTGAATGGCCAACAGCTATGACATACCCAGTTGGGCCGGCAAACCGCCTACTGGGTTGCACTTGGATGTGCTCAAGGACGATAAACTAGTACAAAAGCTGATGGTGGATGAAAAACGTTGTTATTTATTTGGCCGGAATAACCAAATGAATGATTTTTGCATAGACCACGCCTCCTGTTCCCGCGTGCACGCAGCCTTCGTATACCACAAGCACCTCAACATTGCCTACCTCGTAGACCTCGGCTCCAGTATGTGAAATACCCTTTCCTTTGGAATTTTCACTAAAGGTTTCTCTTGCAGCCCATGGCACATTTATTGGAACACTGCGTCTGGAGGCGCACAAACCCACACAGCTGCAGATCAACAGCACGTTTCACTTTGGCGCCTCTACGAGAAACTATATACTGCGAGAGCGGCCTTCAGCGGGTGGTCAGCACAGCAACATCATGGAGGATCTCCCGCTGAGCGAGACCAGCGACGGCGCCTTGCTGGGGCTGCCCGAGAGCCAAACGGAATTGGATGTATGTAAACGCAGCAGATGTATTATGACCATAAATACACAACTACCTTCCTTACAGAACCTGACGGAGTACAATACGGCCCACAATCGTCGCATCTCCATGCTGGGAATTGCCGATGACAACAATTTGCGGAAACAGAATGCGTTAAATAAGGGAAGAAAGCGACGGAATGTTACCTTTAACGACGAGGAGATCATTATAAATCCCGAAGACGTCGATCCGAATGTGGGACGCTTTCGTAATCTGATCCAGACAACTGTGGTGCCGGCCAAACGTTCGCGTTATGAGCCAAATCACATGGGTCTCCATACGGGCAATGCGAATTCGGTCAGCGCACTCAACGCCAGCTATCAGATGTTCCAACAGAGCATAGTCGAGATGAAGCAACAGCAGCAACAACAGCAGCAGCAACAACAACAACAGCAGCAGCAGCAGCAGCAGCAACAACAGCAAATGGCAACAACACCTCAGTCTTCTCAAGCCCACTCACCCGTGAATTCCTTGTATCAAGGACTGCCAGCCAGCAGCTACGAGCACAAGGGCAGCAGTGAATTTGAGCCCATATCACCGATGGGCATCGGCTCCAAGTTGGGCATAATGTTGCCCAATCCAGCGCCAGATGTAACGCCCATCTTTGATGAGCCGCTTGTGGCCAGCTCAGCCATAGCACAAAAGTTGGCCATGGCCAATGCAAACGGTGCGTACCACAAATCAGGGCATACAATTGGGTACGCTGTAGTTAACAACAATCTCTTCCATTTGCAGTGCGTCGTTTTGTGGAAGATGTGCACGACACAAGTGGCGAAGGCGACGCCATGTGCCCGCAAAAAAAGAAATACGCCAAGGAGGCCTGGCCTGGACGCAAGCCTATGCTAGGGCAGTTGTAATCATGAAGATGCTCGTTAATTTATCTACAGTCCAACAATATTCACAATTTAGGAGAACCTCGGCAATTTAGCGTGCATTGCTAGAATCGCCCCCGTGCTCCGCTTAATAATTAAAAAATACTTTTATATAAATCGAGTTTTGCATGCCCAAAAAATAATCATTTTATATAAAAGAGAATAACAAATAGTTTAACTACATTTTGCAGCTGTGCGGGTAGCGTGGAAAGGGTATCACATCGCGTATATTTTTGACACCCGTCAGTAGCTGCAGATAACGCTCGAAGCCCATCCCAAAGCCGCCCGTGGACAGGCCACCATATTTTCGCAGATCCATATACCACGCCAAATTTTTCGGCAGTTGTGGGTGCGCCTTCAGACGCTCTGCATCGCACTCACGCAGGCTGCCGCCGCACAGCTCACCCACGGAGGGCATAAGCAAATCCAGAGCATGCACACGTTGCGGATTGCTGCGAGAGATCTTCATATAGAAGGGTTTCTGTTGGGTGGGCCAGTTCAGAACAAAGACGGGCGCACCGCAGTGCGCCACAAGAAAGAGCTCCTGCTCCTTGCTAAAACCTTCGTCCGCACTGACGGCGCTCTTAAACTTATCCCTATTGGCCACAACCAGCGCCATGGCCTCGTCATAGCTGAGCACTTGCCAGGGCACTTGCAGCCAGGCCAGATCTGAGCTGACATTGGCGCTCCTCTGGCAAAAATGCAAATCGGATGCAGTGCTCTTGAGCAGTCGATTAGTTGTCTCCTTCAGCATACGCTCTATAAATGCGGCCAGCTTGTCCAGCTGCTCCATATGCACCAGTTCCGCCTCGAACATGTAAAACTCAGCTAAGTGCAACGGCGATTTGGAATTCTCTGCACGAAAGGCGGGCGCAAAGGTGTATGTGTTGCCCAGGCCATAGCACATGGCCTCAAGATGCAGTTGACCCGACACGCTCAGAAATACTTTCTGGTCGAAATAGCTTTGGTCGGTGGGCACTTTAGGCCGTGACATTTGTTTGAGCAGCTGCTCCGAATCGGGTTGCACCCGGAAAACCTAAAACAGCAGAAACTACAATAAATATTTCGGTTTTTGCTATAAATGTTTTCCTGCTGCGGACCTCACCGGCGCCCTCGCAGTCATTTGTGGTGAGAATGGGCGTGTTTATCTGCACAAAATCCAGCTCGTCCATGTAGTCGTGTATGACCTTCTGAGCCTTGTGCCTGACGCGCATTTGGGCAGCAATGTAATCGATGCGGGAGCGTAAGTGTAGATGCTCCCGCACGTACTCCGGCGCATGCTGCTGCTTCGGCGAAAACGGATAGCCGTCCTGCAGATGACCCTCAGCTGGAGAGCGGCAAATGTGAGCTGGGTTCAAGATTATGTAAGCTGCGTACTTACCCAACGACTGCACCTCAGCGGCATGCAACTCGTAGTGCCCATTGGGCGCCAACTGCACACGTCCCACGGCGCTGACGACACCACCCGATGTCAGCTGTTGTGTTTCGGCATTACGTGGCACCACCAATTGGAATTTGTCGCTGGTGGAACCGTCGTTGACGTCCAGAAATATATTGTTCTTCAGGCGACGCACATTTTTTATCCACCCCTAAGTAACGTTTTTTTAAATAAAATATACGCTGCAAATAAATGACTTAATACCTGAACTTGCAGCGTATCACCTGGTTTGCTGGAATTAGCTATTTGAGCGATGCGCTGAACGCTACTATAATATCTTCTAATTAAAAACATTGCGCTTGATCTACTGTCGGCAAAACAGCTGTTTTGACCAAAGACTAATACGCTGGTCATTTTGCAAAGATAAGCAAATTTCATAAATCGATTGCATATTTTTTGGCTGATAGTCAGAAAGGAATATTTATTAAAATAAAATCTTAGCCCAATGCAAATGCATTTAATACACAAAACGTATACATTTAAACTGGTTGTTAATAAAAAAATCAATTATTAGTGCTGCATACTAGGTTTGAGTTAACTTAAGGCAAATATCGAATCTTATCGATAACATTCAATAAGTAAAACGGTTCTTTAATTAAATAGTTGTAAAACATTCAATATTCTGTTGTATCCAATCATTGGCGAGTTTTAGTAAATTGGGATTATCAATAAATTCCTTTTGATCATGCTGTTTTCCAATGACATCTTTACCTCCTTTTCGCACAAATCCAGCCTCACCTTTTTTCAGTATTCCAACGGCAGCCATTTCGTGCATATTTACCGATTTATTTTCGCGAAAGTTTTTAATGCTTAAATGATCGAGTAATTTTTCTAATCCCTCGGCATTTGGCCTGCAATTCAAAAACTTGCCTATGTTTAAAACAGTGCTTGGCAAATCAACTAGCATGTCCTCATAGTTGAGAAAGAGAACATTTGGGAGTTGACTGTGTTGTTTGGCCTCCTTAACGTGGCTGTAATAAGGCAGCCATGGATCTGTAAGTGGATTAAGTTTATTATAAGTATTGCACTTATGTTTGACATACTTAGTCCCTGCTGGAAATATCGCCAATAGCGCTCAAAATCGCCTATATAGCCTTGGGTGCGGAATAAACGATTTAGGTGGTAGTAGGAGACGGCTACATCCTTGGGATTACGTGCCACATAAATAATCTGAAAAGTTTAGGAATTTTAATAGAAACTATTATTATTTGGAAAAATTTCCATACCTTGCATTTGTTTTTCAGCACACTCGGCGGCAATAAAGAAAAGGGAAAATGCGTTTTTATGAAACGTCGCTGATTGCGTGGTAATTCATCGAGCGTCTCGTAACCAGGACGCGAAATGAGCTCAATGAACTCTATGGCAGCTGGAGAGTCCATATTCTCGGCCAAGAGCTCAGCTTTGACAGCATCATGGACAAACAAGGGAAATCTGTCAGAGGAGAACACAATTAGTAGAAATTCCCACCTAATGCTCAAATAGAAACCAACTCCAGGAAAGGAAAACGTTCGGTGAGGGGCCGCTGCTGGGCCTGTTCAAAGTCCAGGCCATTGGCCAGCAGCCAGATGAGCTCCTGCGTCCAGGTGGTGCCCGAACGCGGCACAGTTGCTATCCAAACATCATCGGGACGTGCCTCGAAATTGTAATAAAACTCCGCCTCGGCTTTGTACTTGTATGGAAAAAAATAGCCCTCGGGTCCAACTTGCACAAAGCCCGTGCGCTCCCCTGCGGCCATGAGATGAGAGGTAATCAAGTCCATTGATTTAAGGCTCTACGCTACACCCACCTGTAAAGTATTCCAATAGCTCCGCATTTGTGGCAGCGTCCACATCGCGTATGGCATAGGGAAACCTGACCTGGCACTTATCCATTGCTCGGCGAGACGCACTCGACAACCAACTGACACCAACTAAAACTGAACGACGGCCAACTAGTTGCGATTGCGGCCGGGAAAGCGACGCACTTTACATATGTATATGTGTACATATATATGTGTAAATATATTTGACTACTGCAACACTTTCGGCTCAGAGAAAGTGACCTCTGCAGCTGGAATTCGTCAGCCAGTTTGCCATATTCAAATAAAACTGAATTTGCTTGCCTATGCGGAAAATAACTAAGTCTGCGTAATGAAAAACAATTGCACAAGTGTCGACTGGGCAAACGTGTTTAAAATAAAATTTAATACCTATTACATACAATTTAATGCATAATTTAGCTTAACTAACACTCTCCCTCCAATTCACTTGGATAATCTATGTTCAGCCCTGTTTCACGATCATCAAGTTTTTTTTATATATTCTTAGTTTTTTTTAAATACGCACATTTATTTTTTATTCAAAGATAATTTATATATGTATTAGATAGTTTTCACAAGGTTCTTTTAAGTATATTTATAGCACACAAATTTCTGAAGATAAAATTCGATTCTTTGAATAAAAAGCTTTTGAATTTTCATGTGCTTCACTGAAAAGTTTACGAGTGCAAAACTCCCATGACATTATCTAAAAATCTAAATTTTAACAAAATATTTTTTGGTGCAACAAAATTAGTGATCACTTGAAAAATGTAAATTTAAAAATCAATTGTAAAATGTTCTCGTAAGAAATAAAAAGAATAAAAAAGAATAAATTACTTTCAGAAATTTTAATATTCTAAAATTAAGTTGGAATGGAATGTATAAATTTTTGGACCAAAAACAAATTTGTGAGTTCCTTTAAAAAGACTGTTAACTTTAACTTTTTTAAAATCAGAAATACGCCTTACAAGCTTACAGCTCTAAAATTGTGAAAGATATCATTTTTTTCAAACATATAAATATAAATTTAATAAAAATATAAACTGTCAACAATCAAAAAATTTGATTAGTTTTGAATGTGCCAAGATCAGCACACAACTAATATACCCCGTCAAGATAGTTCAATGACACTCTGTTGCTTTTAATGATGTCAAGTTGTGAACAAAGAGTAAAAAAGCAATTAAAACAAACTTGTCTTATGTAAGGTACTATAACAATATCATGACTTGAGTGCATATTTAACGAGTTTATTGGAATTGAAAAGAATTTATAAATGTGACTGCTGTTCGCCCAGCATGCTTAGCAGGGCGGCATGGTGCAGCGACGCTGCTTGACCAGGCGCTTGGGGCAGGCTTGGCCGCCGCGTTGTGGCTCGCTAATCACGTAGCGATAGCCGTCCGAGTAACCGACGCCGCAGGTGACGTTGCAGGGCGTCCAATTGGACCACTCGGACATGACGCAGCCCTTGGGCAAGCCGCTCGCCTCGCGACCATTGGCGCCTTCGGTGCGTATCTGGCCGCAGGTGAGCAGGCAATCGTTATCGGTCAGGAAATTATTGCGATTGCCACGACAGCCGCCGTAGGTGAAGGATTCGCAGCGATTGGTCAGCGGGTTGAAGGCGTAGCGCTGATAGCTACCACGACAGGGACCCATTTCGGGCGACAGCACGCAAATCTCCTTGGCCAGCTCCATGTTGATGTTGCAGTCGACTGGGTGCTGGCATTCCTTTTGCTGATGCAACTCGATGCGCTTGCTGCACTCCTCGGTCATGGGACCATCCTCCAGCAGCAGCAGACGCTTGCGTATGGAGCTGCCATGTCCGCAGGAGCCAGAGCAGGGACTCCAGTCGCTCCACTGTGTGGTGGGACAGTCGGCATCGGGCAGCTCCACCTGCTCGTAGGTGCACTCCGGTCGCATGCACTTGTTTTTCTCCACAATGGTTATGTGTGGACAACGCTTCCGGCCCATCGGATTGGTAAAGGTTCGTGTGCGCATCGTGATGCCAATGCCGCAGCTGGCCGAGCACTCGGACCAGACGCTCCACGGCGTCGTTTTGCACATGCCGACACCCTCGCCATTATCGTTGACCAACGACTGTGAGTTGGCCATATTCTCGCCCTCGTCCTCATCCCGCTCCCCGCCAGCCGAACCGTTGGCACACTCGGCCACAGCCGCCACGCACATCTCCTTGGACACCAGCTGGCGCGTGCATCTGCCCTTCTGCGCCAGCTCCGGATTCAGATAGTGGCGACTGCGCATGCGTATGCCCTTGCCGCAGGACACCGAGCAGGGACTCCAGGCATTGTAGCCGCTGACTTTGCACTCGGCTGTTAAAAAGATTGAAATGCTGTTCAGGATCACAATGGTAGTTTATGAGCGCTTACCGCGCGTATCCTCCTCAGCATCGTCGGACACCTCCAGCTGGAGTGCCTGCAGGAAATCATCATCGCAATTGCGCGAGATAATCTTCTCGCGCCGCAGGTAAAGTTTGGCCAGCGGCGTCATCTGCTTGCTCTGCGGGTTGTAAAACGGTGAACGTGGATCCTCCGGGTACATTGTGGTTATCTTAAACATGCGTTCGCGTGGCTGCGTCTCAGAATTTGGTGACTAAAAGGAAAATGAACAAGTAAGAAGTTTGCAATTGGGCGTAACCCACTGCGCAATACTCTTTCACAATATCCCAACAGCTTAAAACAGTCTTCAGCCCTCTTTAGAGAAGGTCATCTAAAATCTGTCTGCAAGAACTAAGATATACCGATTTCGTGGATTTGTCACGCCCACTTATCCAACAAATGTTCTGTGATCTTTAGAAAATGTCATTGATAATCTGTCCGTAAATTATATCAGACAATAAATTTATTATATTTATATTCCAAGTAGCTTCAAAGCTAAAGGAGATTAATACATTTTATCCACTTGCCACGCCCCCAGTTGGTCTATCGAAATTTTTTTTATAAATTTAAACGATTTGTCACGCCCTAAGTGAGCACTTTAATGTGATGGGGTATACACGAATATATATTGCGTTCATACGACAGACAGACGGACAATAAATACTTTCCCCTTTTAATTGGAATTCAAACAAGTCTCAGGCAATACCCGCTCACCATATAGGAAATGCCGCTGTCCGTGCCTGCATCCCACGGATAGAGATCAAAGTCCATGGACTCCTTCCAGCTGCAGTCCGCGGTGCACAGATCAACACCACTGATGCCAACCACCCAATCGGGTGAGGGGCCAAACATGGAAGTCAACGAGACCTTGGGATGCTTACGATCAACGCGAAACTTGGACGAAGTGTTTTGGTTCACATTCGGATACCACAGGCCGGCGGCCTTTATAAGCGTACGAAGTTTGGGACCCTGCGCACGCAGCTCCGTCTCCAGAGCTGTTGGTGAGCCCCATTCGGCCAGCGAACGGAAGCCATCGGTGGCTATGTGGTGCTCGCCCCAGAAGGAGAAATTCGCCTCATGGGAGGCGCCAATTACATCCGAGAAATGCGTCAGCCAGATGGCAAAGGGATAATCCTTGGGATGCGTCTCATTCGACCAGATACCCTCGAAAACAAACTGTGCGGGATTATATATAGTTGGTACAGTATTAAAATTTTCTTAGCTAGCGATTACTTACGCTGTACTTGGCCTCATCGCAGGCACAGCATTCCTTCTGCGATGCAGCTGCGCTTGGCTTGTGCTCGCAGATCACCTGGGTAAGCTGGCCATCGTCCGAGAACCAGGCGCGTGGGCTCTCGTACACCATGGCCGACAATGAGATGCAGCCGGAGCCAGTCTCGGGTGCCACCCACATCACCTGCACCTCAGTCTTTGGCAAATCATCCGCCTCGGACACGGTGTTTACGCAGCGATCGTTAAATTTGGTAAGGGAATCACTGAACAGCTGGAAGCGACCAACACGTCGTGGACTGGCTATCTGGGCGCGTCTGCTTCCAGTGTACGCCTCAGCGGCAATGGTGAAGTGCGTAAAATGCTGGACTTTTGTATGGGTGCGGGCGCCGAGCAGAAGCACTTGTGAAGATAACAATGACATTTTCTTTAAAATTAAATATACGTTTAACGAAATAGTACTGTAAAGATCAGTTATGTTTCGATCAGTAAGTAATAAATGTTATCGACTATCTTTTAGAGCGCCCTTTGTTCTCGATTTGTTTCGTTTGTTTTTCGAATACTGCTTTAAAAAAATATCATGCAAATAATATATCCAAGTCCTTTCTCAATCTGCAACTCATGTGAAGCTTACAATAATAGTTCGTTTAAATTCAAATATAAGTACTCGATACTTTTAAGAAATTATATTGTATTACTTTAGTTCCGATAAATATACATTGAATGTTATCGTTTGCCAATCACAGCGATCTTTGTGCTCGATCCATGCGCCTCCCGCGTTTTTGTTCGTTTGTTTTTCAATTGCGGCTTTAAAAATTAAACTTAAAAAATGAGTGATTTTCTGAATAAGCTATCGGATGGCTGTGTTAATTTCAAAAAGTGCGGCGATGTGGTCGTTTCGCCCAAGGACAATATGATTGGCTTGTTTTGCCATTTCTGTTGTGACATTTACACGAGTCTATCGGAATTTCTGCATCATTTGCAATGGATGCACAACGATGTGCTGGGTTTCGCCAAGGCATACAATGTGTACAGCGTGGAGGAGCTGATGGCACTAACGGACGCCCAGGAAGATTTGGACAGCAGCAGCAGCAGCAATTCCGGAATACCGGC
Organism: Drosophila paramelanica; assembly: GCA_035043915.1. Lineage (NCBI taxonomy): Eukaryota > Metazoa > Arthropoda > Insecta > Diptera > Drosophilidae > Drosophila > Drosophila paramelanica. The sequence continues at coordinate 5,464,670 of JAWNMO010000674.1, read as the reverse complement.
TGACCGCGGAGATGCGATTACGGCTACCACCGTGGACAAAGTTAATGCCGAACCCACGACTCGCATCGGAATGAATCAGAAAATATTGAATGCTCTGGTGGCATGTGATGTGGACCATAAAAAAACAAAAGCCAGCCAAAAAAAGGCTACATCGAAAAGTGTGTTCCAGTGGCAGGCAGAAGGTGAGTGCACTAAAGAATTTCCTATATTTATTTATAATATGTTTCTGTTTTGCAGCAGATAAATGTTTGCCAGTTGCAATTGATGCAAAAGAAAGAGATGTGCTAGCCGAAGTGGAAGCAATGTTGTTAGAGGATGAGCCAAAGGCTAGCCTACCACAGCCACAAAACGAAGACAGAATAGATCATGGAATGGAATTGCAAGAGATGTTGCAAGCTACAGGTTTGCCAGACATTCAACTGCATGAGGAACAGTCCATGCCCAAGCATTTGGAACACAAACTGATTTCTGAAACGTGTAAAGTAAATTTTGATGAAAAGAAGCTAAATTCGAAGAGTCGCAATTGGGAAGCAATAAAAATTAAATCGGAAAAACCTAAATTCATATGTGACCTTAAGAGCTATACCATTGCACGATCCGCACGGAAGCGTGAGCAGCAACAGCGCTTGAATAATATTAAGAAACGCATAGCTCGTTCGCTGGAAAGCGAAACGCATAAGACTGAGCGTATGCCACTTAAGGAAGCGTACCTGCAGCAGCTTCCCCAAATTATTGTGTCCAATATCAAGCAGGAAAATCTGCTGCCGGAGAAGCCTTCGTCTAAAATGAATACAGCTGACAGAAAGTTACCATTTATTTTAAAAGACAACACATCTCTTGCGCCTTCAATCAAACAAGAGCAAACAAAGCATTTGAAGGTAGCTTTAAAACCCAGCACCATGAAAGAGTCCATGATTCAATTAACAAATACAGCGTTAATGAAACTCAAAACTCGCATACAGGTCAAGCCAATTTGTTCAGTCCGAGCTTTAGTAAAGGATATTAGTACCGAAGATAAACAAAGAAACGATGAAAACAAACCAAAAGAGCTAAAGAGTTCTGTAGCGACACAAGCAAAAGCTACAGATTCAAGGCCAGCAAAAACTAAGACCCCAATTAAAAGCGAGCATAAAGCTCAGCCCATTCATTTGGATAATACAAATATAAGCATGGTAAATCAGTCTAAGAAAACATCTATTATAGTAAACACAGTCACGATGTTGCCTGAGCTCAATTTAAATCTGAAAAATAGTCAGTTGACTAAAAGAAAGATCGAAACCAATGCAAAAACAACATTGGTCGAAATCAACTGTAAGACCAAGGAAACTACAGCCAAAATCAGCAAGCGGAGAGCTTCCTTTACAGTCGACAACAGTCAGTCAATGCCGAATAAAAAGCCCCTCAGACGACCCTCAGTGCCACCAGCCAGCTTCCAAATAAGCCACCTGGAGACATTGGAATCAAGCAAATCCAAGCAGCAAAACAAACGGAAACAAATATCAATTAATATTTCGGCCACATCAAACAGTGCAGTTAAATTAAAGCGCACTAAAACCGAGCCGAATGCTTCACTGAATTTTGATTTAACTGAAAGCGTAATGGAGATTTTACAGGTAAGCCTCAAAAATTCAATACTTGCACACAAGCTTTACCCAGTTTATATTTTTACAGACCGACTTGAAGACCACACAATTAGATGCAGATAAGTTGCTGAAATTGGCGGAGCCTAACAGTGATCCCTACGAGGCCATACTCAATCAGGTTAAAAACGAAAAGGAAGAGGATGTAAAGCAACAAAATCCAACAAACATACAAGCAGATGACGCAAGTGAAAATCATATTAAAGAATCGCCTCAACATATACGCAATGATATGTATCTGCTTAGGGTAGTTGGCGTAAGTTTCCGTAAATATACAATATATATATAAATATAAATTTTCAACAACTCACAGCTACCCATTATAAAGGATGAACACTATGAGGATCTAAAGCCTGTGGAGTTTGCCGATATATTACGCTTAAAAGCAAAGAAATTTAGCGACATGCTACGACTTCACGATACAATTTGGAATCCCAAAAAAATTAACGCCGAATGCACGGAAAATTTGCCTAAAGAGTTAACCATTCTCACTAAAGAGGCCAATGCCGAATTAAAGATAAATTTGAATGTGAGCGAGCTGAAGCGCATTTTAAATTTAATCAATGCCTGGCATGCACAACAAATTGATCTGAAATTCTTCAAAAAAGTTAAACTCTCCGCTATAATCGGTCATTATTTGCAGCTGTTTGCATTTCTGCCCAAGATAAATCGTTGTGTTTATTACTGTGAGTGGTGCGAGGAGAGCAGCAGCAGCAAAGCACGCTACGAGAAGCATCGTTTGATGCATCTATCTAAATTCACTTGCACCCAATGCAAGCGAAGCTTTCAAAAAAAGGGCTATATGCTGAACCATTTGCGCAGCATGCATAACATGGAACATTAGAATTGTATCGTTTGCTATAATATCTATATTATCTAGTTTAGGTACAATACGCCAAAGCAAGCAATACATACGTATGCACAGGATCTATACTAAACTATAGTTTAAGCTCAACATAAATTAAGTCGATTTATCAGTTGCCAAAAATGTTAAAGCTTTGGAATATTGAAATTTTCTTGTGCCATATAGGCTACATATGCCAAACTATTGAAAAATCTTTACTTTTTTTACACGTTTTTTATGTTCAAATGTAATATAATATTTTCTATACATCGGAACCAAAGTATATTTGATTTTCCTTGTGCCATATATATATAGAGTTTACTTTTTATATCTATACTGTGGATAAAATTCGAGTCAAACTTTTTTGGCTTTTACTTTTGTAATCTATCAAGTTAATTAAATTTTGTTGAAATTTGTAAATCATTCACTGCAATTTTTGTTAAAATTTTTGTAAGAATGTGAATAGCGATCATTTCATAGCAGAAACAGATCGTATTATTCACTACTTTAAATGCCAAAGCACACACAGACTGCTATACTCTTGAAATAATATACAGAGTATCAAATATGTAGTCAGCGTTAAGGCAGAGCCTGCCTAAGTGTCGCTTTAAAGCCTTAAATTGTTTAACTATTAAATAAATTTTGATGTTACTACTTTAAAAATTTAATAATTAATTTAAGAAAATATACTATGTACTATTTGTTTCAGTAAGAAAGTGTATAAGCACATCTAAATTGTAATTTCCTTAATTCAAGCAATATAAAAACATATGTCTTGTGAGAAGACACAACCAGACATGTGCTCAAAACTGTGATTTCTTATCTCGTCAGCGCTTTGTCGTGTGTGATTTAGGGGTCACGAGGCCGTGACCCGGAGCGCTGATTATGAAATCTTATTGTTTTTGTAATCTCAAGAGCCACCTTGCACTTACAGTTGTACGCCTTGCCGGGGACATAGCCATTGGGTCCGTCGGCCACAATTAATTTGTATCCATTGTCGCCTCGCGTACGTCGGCCGTGGGGCAAGTGTGTGGGCGCCCGAGGGCAGCCAATCGCTGGACTAATTGCGCCTGCCACAAGACACACAGCGATGATGCTGGCAAGTAATGGGTCTAAGTGCCACATTATAATCTTTTGTTTTTATTATTTTATTTATTCGTATTGTTTTTGTTTTTTTTGTATACCCCAGCGGAGAGAATAAATAAACAAGCGACCGTTTCCGACACTGCACACAAACAGACTGAATCCCATTTCGAGCACTTTCGAGTTATCATCGAGCCAATGCTTCTATGTATTCTGATTGTATTGCATAGCTGTATGTACTATACATATTATATATAAATATAATAAGTATATGGATTTGCAAGTGCACTTTGCTCCTTGAAAAAACTTTCGCGGGATCTCTTTGGATAAAATGAACCAATCCACTTGACATCATTTAATGGTGATATGGTGTAATTATCTTATAGGTAAGGAAATTTCATTGATGAGGAATATATAATTTGTAGTCTTCCTGCTGTCATGTGCCGCTGACATCTGAAAAAATAATTGATAAGAATCTGTTATTAAAAACAACTAAATAATTTAATTAGTGATTGCACAAACAACTATTGAACTGAAATTATATTTTTAATAATTTAATTTGGCTTTCAATACATATTCCTTTCAGGGAAGCTATATAAATGATTAAGACAAATAATAATATTTGTATATTTATTGTACGCAATTTTTTTATTTCGTTTTGCAGTTTGCTCTTTTTTAATAAATATATATATGTATATAGTATAAATGTTGCCATATAATTTACAAATTGTATTATTACATTTATAAATATTCTATATAGTTTTTATTTTTGGTAACAATTCTTTTTCAATAACCTCAAATGCAGCGTTTTTTATTAGGTATATTTATATAAATTTATAAGTACTTTATAAATTTGTAGGTTGGCTCAGCGCTGCATTTGCATACACACATATTACACATACATATGTAAGTATATCGCATATATAGTGAGTACATCGAATAATGCCCTAGTCGGAACAGAAACTAGCATAGCTCTTAGGAAACTCAACTTAACTGCGGGCATTGGCATTGGGCAAGGTAAACCAAGTTTGAGATAATGAATGGAGCAGTTAATGGCTGCTACTTGAGATATAAATATAAATACATAATCGTAAAACAGATCACATGATTTGCCAGACGTTAAGAACTAAAAAATAGGATAAACATATATATAATATTTTAAAGCAGAGGTTAGCAGCAAATCACAAGCATGGAGCAAAATCTAATACTAAAAAGTCAGTATGGGCGTCTCCCGATGGTCCAGTAGATCTGTAAAGTAAATATTAATTAAAATTTGTATCAACCAATCAATCTGTAAACTCTATATATATTGGTATAGATGCTCACCCTTGGCAATGCTCCACCAGGGCAGTGTGACATAGGTGAGGAATGCATTCAGCGGCGTGGATTGCTGTCGTCGATTCTCTTTCCAGAAATGAAAGGATTGGGTAAATCCACGACTGGTCCACAAAGGATTATAGGCGCCATCATCCAGCTCTGCAAGCACACAAATAAAACGCAAATTAGTTCAAGATGAATGCGAAGGCTAACTAAGTTCTATAGATGCATGCAAAATGATTTCATGGAATATACAGGTTGTATTATGCATTTGGTTAACCTTTGAGCGCCTTCTTGGGCAGATCGCACCAGTAGTAGATATTGGTGCCATCCGGAGTGCGACGCTTGGGCACCAGATGCAGCACCTTGTTGTAGTAGCTTTGCTTGGCGGTGCGCGGCAATGTGGCCGCCACCATTGTCGGTTTGCCATTGGTCACAAGTGTTTCGCCATCGAGCAGGGGCTGCTCCTCCTGCTCCTGCTCCAGCTGCAGCTCCAGGTCCTGCTCCTGCTCCACATTATTATCGTTGGTTGCGCTGTCAGCGATCGCCGTTGGCGACGCCGGCTGCAATGGATGGTTCTCTGATTTCACAGGTACACGTAAACAATTCTCAAAGGATTTCGGCAAGCCAGGCGGCGATGGTGTCGGCGTTGCCGCTTGCTCCACCACTGGCAGCTCTTCGCGTCCTCGCACACTAATCATTAGCTTGCTCTCGCTGGCGCTGAGTATGGCAATTTTCGCCACAGCAGGGCATTCGCTGGCGTCCAGAGCTTCACCGTTGAGGGAGGTGGCATCATCGGCTAATTCGTACTCCTCGGATTTCGCTGCGACGCTGGCGGCTTTGGCTTTGCTGTTCGTTTTCGACTTCACTGACGTTTTCGATTTGTCTTTGTCTTTGTCCTTTGTCTCTTTATTTTTATCTTTCTCCTTTTCCTTCTCCTTCTCCTTGGCATTGCGCAGCCTTTTGGGTGACATTTTGGCCAGCAGGCTGCTGGCGCTGTTGGCCTTTTGATTCGACGACTTTTTGTCGTTCTCCTTGTCCTTTCCTTTGTCTTTGTCCTTGTCCTTGCTCTTGTCCAACTCCTTGGACTTGACCCTGCTGCCGCCACGCACTGGCGCCGCCTTCCTGGGCATTGGCACACTCGTCCGCCGATCGGCGGCACTCAAGGATACGCTGCGCGTTATGTTGTTGGCCTTGCGCTTGCCATCGCTCAGCCGGAGACTGCCACGTTTGCTGACCACCAGTTCGCTCTCCACGCACAGTATGCTCGGCGGCTTCGGCTTTAGGCGCGTCTCGCGCTTCTCCGGCATTTTGCTGAGGCAGGCGGGCGTCTCGTTGGCCGCATCCTCGCAGCTGGGACAATACACCTCAGACATTTCGGGCGTGTCGATGGCCTTCGAGGACGTTGTCCAGCGTTTTTTACACTTTTTGCCGCCAAAGCAATTGCAGCCCGTTGTGCTGCTGCCGCCGCCGCCGTTTCCGGCCACCGTTACCTCAACGGCCACGCTGAGCGGCGGCGGAGTGACGGCCGTAACAGCTGTGGCCACATCGTTAATTGGCTCAGAGTTTGTGGCAGCAACTGGCGCTGGGTCTGTGGCGTCAGTCTGTTCTAAATTGAGCGTTTCGCAATTTGGATTTGGGTGCAGTTTTGCCGCTGAGGCCGAGAAAGCAGGACGTTGCTGATCTACAAGTAGATATAGATCGGTTTGTTGCGTTTTATAAAGCATATACAACGACACATACAACAACCGACATAATCGGTCTTCAAGCAACTTAAACATAACTTTATTTTGGCAACAAACAAAAATTAAATTTTAACAAAAGCAGAAATCATAATAAACCAGGGTAACGCTATAGGCGGGAGCTCTATTTGTGGTTGATTTTAGGAAATGCGGCAAGGGGGGCAGTTGGTTTTATGTATAGAATATTATAGAATAGAGTCTAGTTATGATATAGCCAAAGTGATCACCACCAAAAGAAGCCATCGACATGTTTGCAAGGAAAAATTTAGTGCATACCCCTACCATCTGCTAGGGTGTCAAGATTTAAATTCAATATATTTTTGAGCTTCAAACTTTTAAAATAATTCCAGAATTAAACTCGACTAGAAATATTTGTAAAAAGATTTTTATCTGTATTATTGCTTTCTATTTATTATTACCTAATTAAGTTTTCTATATTATATTACATTATTCCTAAAACCCACTTTTATTTGTGAATAATTATAAATTTCTTTTTTAAAGAAAAGCAAATCAAAAATTTTAAATAAATTAAATACTCTGTAGTTTTTAGTTGTCCTGCTTTCTCGGCAAAGTTTTGTATTTGTTCGATATATATATATATAAACCTTGGACCTTTTTGAATATTTTTATATATATACATACATTATTGTTGGTTAGTTTGAATTTGAAATTTGTTAATTTAAGGAAAATCGTAGAAACCACAACATGTTTACAAGGAAACACAAATCAAACCAAAATAAAAGCAGAGCAAAGCAAGCAGAAAAAGCGCAACAAAATGAAGCCAAAAAGCTAATTACTACAACTAACTACATTTTTACAGTAAATAAACGATTTGTGAATTCATTTACAATGTTTACAAAGTTACAACTGAGCATGCAAAAAAAAAATGTGAAACGTTTGCGATTAGACAGACAAAAGAGTAATGCAGGAAAACAAAATGGGTGGCTCACCATCGCGCAGATCTCCGGCTTCGATTTCGGATACTTCGTTGGCCAGAGAGTCGAGGCCTTCGTTCTCGGAGCGCGCCTTGACGCCGGCACTTGCGCTGGTGCCGCTGCCCACCATGTCCTGGTTGGTGTTCTTGGTGCGCCAGCCGTAGCGTGAGAAATTGTTGAGATTGGCGCTGGGATCGCTCAGTCGACGCTGATGCCGATAGGTGCAATAGTCGTCGTTCTCCTCCTCCCACTCGTCCCACATGTCCGTGGCACAGAAGCCTGGCTCGCTGGTTGGCGTCTCAACGCCGGATCCTTTGGGCTTCGTCACCGCCATCTCGGCATGACCCTTCCCCTGCGGCCCCTTCATGCGCACGAATTCACAGCGCGTCTGCACGCCGGCACCGCTGCTGAACAGGCCAAAGGACATTCGCTGCGCCACCTTAGAGCTCAGACTCGATTGCTGCAAGCAAGCAAAAAAAAGGATGACTAAATATTTCACATTGAATATGTGCCAACACTCACTCTGGCATCGTAGACCTTCTTGAGGGCATCGTAGCGTATGGAGCCGAGGAAAATGACGCCCTGGACGGCGCCATCTTTGTCATTGGCCACCAGTTCGACGCACACCATCTCGCCGTCACGCACCAAAATATCGCTGAACACCTCATCAAAGTTGTCCACCATAAAGCATATGTGCGGATAGGTTATCTCCTCGCCCTCGCCCTTGGTGTCCATCTTTCGGCGACTGGGACTCGCGTAGACGCGCTGCGAATGCCGCCGCAGCACCTGCAGCTCCTTGGGCGAGGTCCTTGTACAGATGGCCAAGGTCAGCGTATAGTCGAACTGATGTATGACCATGTTCAGGTAGACGGTCTCCTCCCAGTCCACATCTGGATCGCCAATTGGCAGTTTACGTGAATCCTTGCGAAATACCTCAACTTCAGTCTGTCAAGAAAAAAAAGAACGAATTAAATGTTGAGCTATATTGCTTAAGGATGCACTAAAACCCACCTCATATTTTGGCATGTGCCGCGAGGAGCTCTTCACGTGCTTTTTGCGCACAAAGAAGAGCAAATCATCCGAATCGATGCTATGCACGGGCTCCGTTTGAAAGAGGAAGTGGCGCACAAACAAATCCGTCCAGTAAGTGGTGCCCTGCAGCACCACAAAGCCACCATCTGCAAAAAAATAAAAAGAAATTGGTTAAACTCGAGTAAATAAATTCAAGCATGAATTGATAATCACAGGTCAAAAACATGAGTTGGCTGAATGACCCAAAAAAATAATCTCAGAAAAATTAAAAATATATAAAGCTTAACAAAATAAAATCATTTTGTGAAATTGATAACTGATGCGTTCCAATGCCGACTAATGAAAAACGTTTATAAGCTCAATTTAAATTCCAAAGAGCTTAGTTTCTTTAGAAACCCCAAAGTGAAATGTTCTCCAAACTGCTTCTTATGGGATTTGTGTTTGTGCTGCTGATGCAAGAAATTATTGCTCATCCGCACTTTGCGATAACAAACGAAATTATATTTTCGTAAGTAAATAAACCCATTGCAAATGGTTAACAATGGGTATAATGGTTTGGTCCAAATATATATAACAGTCAGAAGAAATCGCCAAAATTCAATAATACCGATCAAAATCAGCCTACAATTTAGATCATTATATTCTTGTAAGGAGCTTAGAATTTAGTTAGGAATTCAGTTTTCAAACTTTGGTTTTGGTAAACTGTTAAAAAGTACCAAAAAGAAAACAAACACGTACTATATATAATTTTTAAATATCAAGTATTAATGTAGATTTGTAATGTTTTTCTCAGGGAAGAATCAAGAAATGCTGATAATGCGAATGACGGTGGAGGCGGCTGTTATGGCTTTGGTGGTTAGCTATTCAAAATTCAATTCCTTAAATATTTTGCAGTTTTTCTAGTTGTATATTTATAGCTACTGTATTTATTGCACATGTATGTATATTAATAATTTTTATAAAGAAACTTTAATTAAAGCACACAAAGCTTGAGAAATGTTAAACATGACTACTTTTTTTTCGAAAATTTGAATTTACGTTTAACTAGATTGTAAAAACGTCATAAAATATTTATGCATTAATAAAATATTAATTAATTAATAACTATAGTTAAAATGCATTTTTTATGCGGTTGTTAAAAATTAAAAAAATCCATATGTACTCGCTAAAAGTATTTATGTATTTTTTTACGATTTTGAAAAAAGTAATCATCGCGTTTTTATCAACAATTTTTTCATATTTGGCTTATATTTTAAATGCACATCTAGAGGATAAACAGTGCGCATGATAAAGGCATATTCGCAAACTCAACTCCCTATGTTAAGTCGATATAAGTAAATATACATATGAATTAAGCGCTTCCACCAGGGGGGATTTTGCAGCACTGTCACATAAAAGCGATGGCTGCAAAAAAGGCCCTCAACCGCATTGTCAACAAAACAAAAGCAGAAAAGCTCCTCTAGATCACCAATGCATATATATATACATATATATACATAAAAATATATAGATATGTTAATGTTTGTGTGTATGTAAAAAAGTGTGCTAAAGTGGAGCAAAATCTGTGCATACATACTGATAAGCAGCTGTGTGTGTGTGTGTGTGTATGTGTGTGTGTACAAGGGTGGAAGGAGTTGCCGGATGGGCTTTTGACAAATCGATAATGTGCAAATGTAGACAAATTTTCCTATAAAATGATAGCTCCAACTTAAGCTAATTAAAGAGTTCAAAATTTAATTACCATCTTTGAGCAGCTGTCGCATCTCCTTCGTGCGTTGAAAATTTATGTCCTCGAGCAGCTGCTGGAGCGGCGTCTGCGGTTTGAGCAAAGCGCCCGCTGCAGTGGCCAAAGCCATGTCAATGACGTCGCTGGCGGGGGATTTTCTATTTACCAGTTAGATAGCAATGGGTGTCAGTTATTTCACAACTTTTCTATAATTCTGATGCATGCCAGGCGTTAGCGCTGCTTTGGTCACTTTATAAAGACAACATTTGCATGTTGTTTTTTTTTTATTTTTTGTCAACTTTAAGCGAAGCGAGTTTTTGAGCAACTGATGCTAACAGAAAAACGTATTTGGTTAAGAAGAGTAAACCGTGTAAAAAGCACTCATATTGTGACTGAGCAGCGTCGACGTCGGCGTCACTTGCAGCTTTTTGCACTGCCCAACTTTTGTTTTGTCACCCTATATTCAGTTTGGGGTTGTTTGTTTTACAGCTGCTGACACTTGCATTGCCTCCACTTTTATCAATCGCCCCTTTTATTTTGGTCTGTCAGCTGTTCTTTCAACAAAAGCGCCGTCGCCATGCCAATCGCAACTTGTCCTTCCTCATGTACGCAACAATAAGCAAGCAATAAACAATGCCAAGCTTAATCGGCAATAATAATTAAACACTAACAAAGCTTTAAAAACCAAATGAACTTTTTATATATGTAAGCAAAACTTGTTTTAATCGACCGCCGCCACACATTAGTTCCGATAACACTAATTCACGGCCGCATAATCGATTTTGCGCGCTAACGGAAGTGCGATTCAATAAATTCAAAACAACTATTTTAATGAAAATATACAAAAAGCATATATATTAGTTAACCACATCGTCGTTTGGTTGCTGCAACATTTTCATATCATTTTGCAACTCTTTCAATTCCCTAAGCATATTGCGCGCCAGTTGACCCTCCGGTGAGGAAATGGGTTCATAAAGCAGCATACGCAGCGATTCGCGTGTCATAATCTCAGTTTGCTGCAGCTCTGCCTGTTGAAATATTAAATAAGAAATAATATAGATTATTATATAGATTATCAGAAAATATATGTGAGCTTTACCAGTAAATCCGCAGCGTCGTGTTCCTGTTCGCTGTACAACTTGCGGGCAAGTTCCGCTTGCGTATTGGCCAGCTCGTAAAGGGCAATAGCCTTCAGTCGAGATATTCCCGGCGCGACAACCTTTAAGACCAACAATATCTCCTGGCACAAGCGTATCTTTCGCTCGTAAACTTTACGATTGGGTCGATGCGCCATATTCTGTAAAATCTGTCGCAATATGGAGGCTATATTCTGCTTCAGATCCAGCACAATATAATGATTGCCGTGCAGCAGGCGCGTCAATTTGGCCAGTAGCAGCTCCAGCCGATAGATATTGTCGCGAGCATGAAATACCTCCTCCTTGGCACGTTCCAGCACATTGGCCACAAATTCCGGCTTCAGTGTATGCTCTCCATTCAGCAGACACTGCCAGACGCCCGTCTCCGGCTGTCGCACAATGTATCCGCCCGTGCAATGGTGGCACACAAAGCTGCTCATGTGCGTGCCCAACTCAGTGGGATCCAAGCAGCGGGCACACCGACAATCAAAGCACTTGCCCGTCTTCAGGATGTGACGACGCTCGTCGCTGCCCAGCAGGATGTTCGTATAACAGTTGTACAGAACCTCGCCGCTGGCTATGGCCCGGTTCGCATAAACCTTTATGCGGTGCTCCTCATCGATGGCCGTCACCAGGTTGGGCAGGCAACTGTGCGCAAAGAGCCCGGCCCGCATATAGAGACCCCGCATTGCGCCACCCGGCTCGGGTGCACGTATCTCAAAGGCATTAATATCGGCAATGCCCAGCAGACGCTGCAACAGCTCCTCATCGATTTCGGCGCCGTTGCGCAGCTGGCGCAACAAGCCGGCTGCCTGCAACGGGACCACAGCCTGCTCCCGATAGCTGCGCCAGATGTCCGTGTCACGACGGAGTGTCAGTTGTGCCTCCATCTGCAGCAATTCCTCGTACTGGGCCCGCGTCTCCTCATGTTCGCGCAGCAGCAAATACTGGAGAGCACTGGCCACCTCTGTGTGCGCCTGCAGCTGCAGCACTTGCTTCTCCTCCAGCTGCAGTTCCGCCAGCCGCTGGCAGTCACGCCCCACCTTGTGGGCGGGGCACTCGGCACAAAGGGGCATCAAGCGACACTTGCTAGCAGCTCCCCGGCAAACAAGAATTTTACATAATGTGAACATGTTCATCAAGATCCTGATCATGCTGTACCTACCCGCAAAACGAAGACGTCAGCTTGTGGCAGCTGCTGCAGCGCCGATCCGCACTGTTGGACAGCAACAGGATGGGCTGCTCCAGCAGCAGCGTTTCACCCGCTTTTATATTACACGAGGCAACTACATATCTATATAAAATTGATTTTTTTTAAGGGTTTAGAACTGCTCCTCTGGGAACCCACCTGCCCAACGTCTCGTTCCGTTTAACTTCACATTTCTGGGCAAAGTCCTCCGTTACTGCAGCCATCATGAATGGTTTATTAGCTCTAGAGGTTTCCGTTTCCTTGGCCAAGAATTGCATCTGCTGTCGCCAATTAGCGCTCGTCTACTGAGTCCCAATATTGTCACGAAAGTGCAACTACATTTTAGTTTTATTTATATATATCTAAAAGCGATTCTTCATTTGATCAGTCGATTTCCTCAGCCCATTTGCCCGCATCTCTTTCTTTGCCGCTGGCTGTTGAACCTGCTCTGAACACAATCACGGCCAATCTACTAGAAACTCTAAAATCAAATTGTCTGTATTTTGAAGGGAATTGTCTTCCATTTATATTTGAGAGAATTTGGCGCAGGTTTTGTGTTCATTTAAATTTTACGAATGTTAAGAGAAAACAAAAGTTATTTCTGTTCTTAAAATCCTTGCCTTTTAGTGTTCTTTGATTAAATACAAATATATACATATTTAATCATAGATGCTTACTGAAGCTGAATTTCTTATATACTTACTGTCAGATACATGAAATAGCAGTATGATGTTAAAAAGATTTTTTTTAGGTGTTGTAAGTAAAGCTCTTAATTGCTCAGTTTGATTAAGATATCCTACACAACCATAATCTGGATAAGGTTTTGCTGATATGTTAAGAACATAGTGACGATCTAAGCTGCTGAGTTTGGTAAAGCTATCTTACAATTTTCGTTTTTTTATGGCTGTAGGTTGGAACAGGAATATATTTATACTTTACATCTACCTTTTTAGATGAATATAATAAAATCTTCTGCAAGCACAACAAAATTAATTATTTGCTTCTCAAAAAAAAAGTATTTAAAATTCTAATTTTGTAACTTCCAATTTGGTCATCCGTTAAAGTTTGCCATATTTCATAAGATCGGATTCGATGCGTTCTAGTTCCACGCCAATGCGTTCGGTCAGAAAACCCTCCGCCGAATTCTCCGGCTCAAACTGCAGCAATTCCAATGCTTCCTTCGCCACTGAACGTGCGCGAGTTAGCTGAACCTGTAGAAAGAGGTACAGTCATTAAATCTCAACTGTTTCTATATATTTATAGAATCCACTTACCGCATATTCCTTTTTGTTCACATCGCCCTCGGCAAACTGCAGTTCGCTGAGCTCCACAAAGGCCAGCAGGTACTCGAAGAGCGCAATGGCGTACAGTTTGGACAGACCGGGCACAACGGCGCGACAGACTGGCAATAAATCGCCGCAGAGTTCAACGCGACGTGCCAGCAGTTTCTTGCAGGGATCATTGATCGAGTTCATAAGAGCCGCCGCACGCAGAATGCTGGCAATATTCTGCTTAATGTCCAGCAAGAGAAAGTGATTAGGATGAAAGTGCTGTTTGTGTTCGGCGAGGAGCGTCTCATAGGCGTCCAGTTCGCCCTTGGCCTCGACCAGGGCTCCGCCCACCTCCGCAAGCAACTCGTGCACATCAGCCGCCGGCATTACAGCACCGCAGTCCGCATGGACGCAACGCCAATCGCCGGTGCCGCCCAAGTCACAAACAGCAAAGCCATCGGGGCAATCTCTGCACTTCATGCTGCTCATGTGGGTGTTCAGCTCCGTGGGATCCAGGCAGCGCGAACAGGCGCAGTCCATATGCCGACTGAGACGCAGCTGATGCTGCCGTTGGCTGGTGCCCATCAGCGGATTCGTGTATGATGTGTAAACGATGTCGCCAGTCTCCAGCGGCACGGCAGCATATAGCTTTAGATTGAACTGCTCGTCGAGGGCCATCACCGTGTTGGGCACACAATGATGTGGCAAACTGGCGCCGCGCACATAAACACCCTTCAACGTATCCCCATCCCGTGCGGTTACCTCAAAGGCGCTGCTATCGATGCGTATGCAGTGGGAGTGCAGCACATCCGCAGTCAACTGTTGGCCGGGCAAGGCCTGTGCCAAGCCGCTGGCCATAATGGGACGCACCACCTGCTCTTCGTGCTCCTGCCACATGCCCTCCTCGTTGCGATAATCCTCCAACTTGACTGGCTTCTCCACTAGCAGCTGGCACTGTTCACGCTGCTCCGGCTGCTCATTCAGAAGAAGTAGCTTCAGTAGCGCACAAATCCCATAATTCTTGACCAGCAGATCCTTGCCGATCTGACTGCCGGCGCCGCTGGCAAAGAACTCGCACTCGAACGCATCGTGCTCGCTGCAGTCCATGCACAGCGGATACACCTGACACCGGCGGCACATCACATACGACTCCTGCAAGCACTGGGCGCATTTCAGCTGACTGCATTCCCAGTGTGGAGCCACCAGCAGCGGTCGCTCCTCCAGCAGAGTCTCGCCGGGTTCAATGCACATGCTGGCCACCAGATGCCTGCAAGATATGATTATTTACGGATGCGCCAATTGACGTTAAACAAATTCCAGCACCTGCCCAGCTGCTCATTTTGAGCATCGTGTAACTTTTCGCTGTAATCTTGCATTTGCCTCGATTACGTGTTGCCTGCCTGTGAAAACAACAAGACTTTTAATTTTTTTCTTTTTGGGCTTTTGGTTTTTCACAGCAATGCGCACTGTGCTCACCCAAAGCGACCGCTAACTGCGACTGGCGGACGCCTCAGTTGGAGTCGCCGCCAATTATAAATATATACCCGGAGATGAGCTGTTCTCATCCTCTCTCACTCTCTCGTCTGGCTGGCGGCCCAATATTTGCCTCGGCTGGTGCCGGTCGGTTCGTTGCTTTGCTAACTACTTTGACTAATTGCGTGCGTAGCTTATTTTTAGTTAGATGCGTGGCGGCTTATGTCAATACTTGCTGTCTTCAATTTATTGGGCGCGTTTTCTCAATTCTATTGTTTATACATTGCTTACAATTATTAACTGCTGGAAGCAAAGGAATAGCTATCGATATTATAACAAAAAACAGTGTTGTAATTGCATTTGATTTTGTATGCGTTAAATTTTTATTTAAAATATTTCTTTGCCATTTCTTTTCATGGTTTTTTGTTTTATGTTTTTCACACTTGCCTTAATTTGTTGTCTTGGTGAATGTGTGTTTGTGTGGCTACTAATAGTTAAAATTATGTTGCTTTTAAATTATTATTATCGGTTTTGCTCTGCCAATACTCCAAACTACAAGTTAGTGTGTGTTGTTAAGTTTTGTATACATTTATATGTATATACGTGTGTTGCAAAATGATTTTTGTTTTTCTTGCAGCTGTGTTTGTGTAGGCATTTATTTTTGCCGAAGAACATACAGATACATTTTGTAAATGGTAATAATAATAATAATAATAATGATAATTAGAATGCCTAATGCATTTCATGTTCGTAAAAGATACACATGTACATATAGGTAACTATATATGTATGCATATATATGTATATATATACACATATATACATTTAATTTGATTCCTCTTTTGTTAACACTACATCCCGCGCACACACACACACAACACACACTGGCTTACTGCACTCTGTCCCTCTCTGTCTGTGTGTGTGCGTGTTTTGTGCGCGACTTTTATATGTAAATATATATGTGTGTGTTTATGTATAAGTAAGTAGTAAAAAAATTTAATTTGTATATGTTTTTATGCTTATTTACTGCGTTTGCCATGTGCATTCAAGCTCCTATTGGCCTTTTGTACTCTACGTGCCTTCTTCGCCTCTATTTGATCCACAACCACATTGGCCAAGGATTCAGTTGCTCCCTCCACAGCCAACGACGACGCTTCCCGAGCATTTGGCTGCATCTGCTGCACGGCCAACGCCATTCCAGTGTCATCGGCCACCGCCGCCAGCTTGATGGAGACTGGACTGACAATGACGCCGTTGCGCTGATGATTGCCGTAGAAGAGTTTTGTGGAATAGCCACAGCTGGCATTACCGCCAGTTGCATGCTGGGCCGTATTTGCGGCCACAGCGTTCGAATTAGACGGTGTCGCATTGGACGCAATTGCATTGGACGTTGCGGCAACTTCCGTGTCCAGCGTTGCCGCATATTTACGTTTCTGATTCTTGGCTGCAGTGTTTACGGCCAACAGCCTGGCCGTGGTTTGCTCGTCCGGCAGGGCGAACTGTTTATCCACAGACGAAACCGCCAGCTCACAGCAGCTGACATCCCTGCATTCGCCAGCGCTATCCCCATCGTTCTCATTGTTGATAATGATTATGTTTTCAGGATCGACCCCCTGATTGACCAACGCCTGCAAATCCTCGGGCGGCAACGTGGGCGTCACCTTCTGATTGCACGAGCTGCACACTGACGGTATGGCCGGGCTCTTCGAGCGCCAAAATTGTAACTCGGTTTTGCATTTGTTGAGCTCCTGTAAATAAAAATAGAGAAACATGCATACATATTTATTTCGGTTCACGAATTAAAACTAGTATACATAATACTCCCCCCTTATGCATTTTTAGAAAAAAAAAATTTTTATTTTAAAATTGGGAGTTTGCCGTTTTAATCGATTTTGTTGGCCACAAATAGTATAAAAAACATCATTTAACATGATTCTGAGGGGGTCAAATTTTTTGTCAAAAATCATGCCAAAATTGAGAAAAATTTTGACATGTAAGGGGTCTCGGACCCATGGGGGTCATATATGAAATACCCATAAATTTGTCAAAACTGAACCGATTTTTATGTTTGATGGCATTTTCGTCATGATTTTTCATTCAGCTCTATGCTACATATAAAATCGATGCGTTTTTGAAAAAAAAATTTTTTTGGTATTTTTGGAAAAAATCATGTACTCCCCCTTATGAATTTTTAGAAAAAAATTTTTTTTAGTTTAAAATTGGGAGTTTGCTGTTTTAATCGATTTTGTTGGCCACAAATAGTATAAAAAACATCATTTAACATGATTCTGAGGGGTCAAATTTTTTGTCAAAAATCATGCCAAAATTGAGAAAAATTTTGACATGTAAGGGGTCTCGGACCCATGGGGGACATATATGAAATACCCATAAATTTGTCAAAACTGAACCGATTTTTATGTTTGATGGCATTTTCGTCATGATTTTTCATTCAGCTCTATTCTAAATTTAAAATCGATGCGTTTTTGAAAAAAAAATTTTTTTTGGTATTTTTGGAAAAAATCATGTACTCCCCCCTTATGCATTTTTAGAAAAAAAATTTTTTTTAGTTTAAAATTGGGAGTTTGCTGTTTTAATCGATTTTGTTGGCCACAAATAGTATAAAAAACATCATTTAACATGATTCTGAGGGGGTCAAATTTTTTGTCAAAAATCATGCCAAAATTGAGAAAAATTTTGACATGTAAGGGGTCTCGGACCCATGGGGGTCATATATGAAATACCCATAAATTTGTCAAAACTGAACCGATTTTAATGTTTGAAGGCATTTTTGTCATGATTTTTTATGCAGCTCTATTCTACATTTAAAATCGTCGCATATTTGGGAAACATTTTTTTTGGTATTTTTGGAAAAAATCAAAAGAATGCTATCAAACATTGAAAAACATTGTATATATATTAAGGAATAGAGAAGAGCAGAGTATCTTTTCGTTTTTTTTAACGCACCTGCAGCAATGTGGAGAATTTGCGTGACATTTCCTCATTCTTCTTGTCATTTTCGTCCAGACGATTTGCATACTCGAGCGTCTGTTTCTGGTGCTCCGCGAGCAGATTTTGCTGCTCTGCCAGCTGTTTGCTCTGCTCAGCGGCCTTGCGCTTGCAGGTGCGTAATTCGGTGCGCAGCACCGATAGCTGATTATTGTACATCTTCATGCCCTGTTTGATCTTGCGTATGCCCTTACGCAGGACCATATGGTTCTGAGGTGGTGAATTGTTCGAGCTGTCCGAGAGATCTGAGCTAATAGGCAAGGTAGCTGGAATAGCAGAGAATGAAACTGTTTAAAAGGCAGCTAACGAATATAATTTCAACAAATCTTACGCCGCTTTGTGGTTGTGGGTAATGGAAAGAAGTCCTTGTTGAAATACGCCAGCCCGGGCAGTGTGGGCTCAATGCGATCCTTAAAGTACTCCATGGCCATGGTGGAGAGATCAAAGAGTTCATCGGTGACGCGATATGGACGCTGCAAATGCGGCGTAATACTGATATAGTTCAAGATCGAGTACACCTCATCAAGTATCTGTAAATAAATTTGATTTAGATCAATAAAAATAAAATTAAGACCAAGTTCAAGCGGAGACTTACGGCACCCGGAAAGAAACAACAATGGCCACGCTCGATGTGCTTGCCCATGGACATCTGGAGCAGTGAGAGGCGCATATAGCATGTCTCGATGATATCGCACTCACAGGCCAAGGCATGATGGCGACGTGCAGACTCCCGACGTGGCATGCTCGACTTGATCGACTGGAATCGATTAAAAGTCGTCTTAATCAGCTTGGCAAAAGCCCCATTAAGCATATTCATGCAAATGTCGTTCATGCGATTGGACACCTGCGTAATTGAAGACAACACAAAAGTGTTTATTGTTGTTTTTTTTTTCATTATAATCTGTATAAATAAAAGGAAGGAGAAGGGGCAGCGCCAGCAGCAGCCCGCATCCAAAAGTTTAAGACAGAGCGCATCTAAAAAAATAAATATCATGTTACGTTTAGCTACCTACTACACACACACTGGCACAATGCACACACACAAACGCAAACAGACAGACATGAACACTCAAAATCAAATGCATGACAAAAAACCCAACCAGAATATTTAGAGATGGAAACGTGTGGTGCATATTTTAGTGAACTAAACCAAATTTTACATTAAAAATCATTATTTTACTTAAATTACATTTTTTTCTTTATTTTAAGTTTGTGAAACTAAAGAGTGCCATCACCTTCACTATCATGACCACACTTCCGACCAGCCAAAGCTGGGTTCAGTTCTATAGTTGCAACTTGCTGATTTATTCCAAACAGTAGCAAGATTAGATATATTTAATATCTACAAAATTCTATATATTTGTTTTGCTTTATTTTCTGTCTACCTGAAAGGGACACGAACAAGCATGAGCAAAATGTTATCTTGCCCGTTCGTGTCACGACACGCGCTCCCCTCTAGTGGGCAAGTCAACTTTTGAGTGGTAAAAATAATAAATATAACAGCAACAAAAAGTGCATGCAGGTAGTTGTATAACGTGCCCCTACAACCCGCTTACACTGCACCTAACTGCAGCGACCCACGCGCATTCTGCTTACATTTTGTAAATTGCTTTTTATTGATTAAATAATGAAGCAGTGGCAGTGCCCTCTCCCGACCCCTCGTTGTGGCACTTACCAATCTCAGATTGCTAATTTTCTTATAATCCAAATAGCCGAGCGTTTTAATGATCAGTTCCGTGGGCAAGTCCAAAAAATTCAAGGCAGACGGCGCAACCGCTATGGTGGAGCAGGTGTCGGCAACCTGCTGCTGTTGATGTTGTTGATAGTTTGTGGTGCGACGCACCACCGAGGCGCGGGTGGTTGTTGGCGTCTCCTCGTAGCCGGTGCCAGCAGCACTGCCACACATTTGGCGCGTTGAGACCATTGTGGAACGGTAAATTGCACTCGAAATGTTCAAAATTTCTTGGTAATGTGCTACGCTTTGATGGACGACTGCTGTAAAATCAAAATAAAAATGTGGGTGAAGAAGAAGAGGTAACGCTTGTTAATTGCGGTTTTATTTAATTTCGATTATCGACTGATTGACAATCATCCGATGACCCAGCTCAGTGTGTATGAGTAGGTGCGTGTGTGTGTGTACAGTGCAGTGTGGAGGTAGCAAATTTTGCTACGCACTTCTACATAGCTTGGCGTTGCTGCTTACCCGTTTTATTCAATGGAATTATTGTGTGCGCATTGTTTTCCGTATATTAGGTAGCGTGTGTAAGCGTTTAGTGCACAGCACAACACTATTTCGTTGAATTTGAGTGGTTTTCATCGACTTTATACACAGTTTCTTAACCAGCACAATTAAAACTACATACACGCAAAAAAAAAATGGTCGAAGACATAGGAACCACAGTATTAAAGCTATCGATACCTCAACTTGAGTTAGTTCAGAGTTGCCGTACTGCTACGCGCGCCAAATGCAAAACAGTTGACATGCTCTGGCAACGCTGCGTTGCTGTAAAGTGTCGTCTGTTAAGTGGTCAGTCAGTTCTGTTAAGTCAAATCTCGCTCAACATGCAGGCTGAAAAATACAGTAAACGTGCTCATTTTCAATAATTGCACACAATTTCCACAAAAAAAGATAACTAAATTAAATGGTAATAAACGCAAAATTTTTCACAATGAATGCAAAGCAAAAACAGCAAAAAAAAAAAAAACAGTGAAAGCAGCAGAACAAACGCTATGGGCTTTAGTGCGTGCGTGTGTGTGGATGGCGTGTCTGTATGTGAATGAGTGACTGTTGACAAAAATACAACAAGAAGAGAAAGAAAAAAAATCGCAGCAAAATCAAAACAGGAAGTGTGTGCAAGATAAACGAAAGTAACAAAAGTCCGACAGATTTTAAGTGAAAAAACAAGTGTATTTATTTATGTAGAAAACAATCGCAGCATAAAAAAACATAAACAATATAAAGCATTTGCTCTGCCCATTATTCGATGCGGGCGTTTTTTATTTTTTGGTAGCTGTTATTTTGTTGTTTTCAAGTTGATGCCGCTTCAGGGACGCTTTAAAATATTATTGAATATCACGTCATTTGGCCACACTAGTGCGCGCGTTGCTCTCTCTCTCCCCTGTCACTCAATCTCTGTTATTGTTGTTGTTGCTGCATATTTAAAAAGCAAAACACACTCACACATGCAACTAACTGCTTTTTATTTTTGCAGTGAAATCGAAGAGTTGCATTTACAAAACTTACTGTTGATTGCTGTGTGCGTGCGTGTGTGATGCGTGCTAGAGTTCGATTTCATATGTTAATGCTTTGTTTTGTTGTTTTTTTTCCCCCTTTTTATTATTCGACTGGCTTTTATCTTTCAAAGTTTCGCGCTGTCGCCGAACAGCCGCTCCCTCTGAACAAGATTCTTGCCAAGCAGTCACAAACACCAAACGGAGCTAAAGCGGAGAACACGAACAAAAAGCGAAACAACAGCAAAAGCAGCAACAGTAAAAAAATCAGCAGCAGTTGGATGCCGATTGTCTGCCTACGCCCACAATGACAGCCGCTCCGCCCGCCCATGATAGTGGCGAACAGCATCAGCAGCAGCATGATCACCATCAACAACACGCATTAGTTAAACGCGCCGAAGACGAACGCGAGGACATTTTCAAGCGCTATGAGCTGGGTCTGGATCCCAACAATGTGGTCGATTCCTGGGAGAATCCCACATTCGAGATCTATCACATAACCGACAAGTAAGTGTATGCGACATGATGTCACAATATTCATGCGAAACAGCTGTTATATGAGAGAGCGCTGCATTATAGATAATTAGCTGTTTAACGCTTGAATGTAACCAAATACAAAAGGAAACTTAAGTGGGGGCGTATTGAGTAAATGTCGTTGAAGTGTTGGACAACAGCAACTATTTACTGTTGCCAGTTGCTAATTTAAATTAATTTTGTAGTGCTGCCTAACATTCGCAAAATTGATAATGTTAATTTTGGCAACATTCTTATTGCATTGTATAACGGTTCTGTAATTTTTCAAATTGGTAGATATATGTCCTTAATGTTATGTACTATATGTACTATATTTTTTTTTTTTTTGTATATATATAAAATATATTTTAATAATTTTATTTAAAAAATATATATTATATTATTCGATATGGAAATGTGTATGGTAATTAATTTTTTCAGTACTTATTGAAACCTTACATTTATATTAAAATTTGATCGTAAATATGTTCTATATTTAACAATGTAAAACTTAAACCCGTTAAACAGTGCTTATGGGGTTATCTTAAGTGTAATAACATACATTTCGCATATTTAGGTTTAAGGAATGTGGAGCAAATTCAAGTTCTAGGAATTTGTGCACCTGATAAATAGCTTGTCGTTTGATATCTTATCAGTTGTGATGACAGTTGAAACTAATGGTTTTTGTTTTGTTTATTTAATTTTTTTTTAGATACGGCTTTATGCACGACTCCCGCCTGCCATCGTCGCGCGATTCTCAAGAGGTGCAACGCACTAAGATCGAATTGGAGCGCGATAAGAAATGGGTGAAGATGCTAAATCATTGGCCGCCGCCGCAGGAGAAGTTGCACAAGCGCGTGTACAAGGGCATACCTGATCGTATGCGCTGGCCGGCCTGGAAACAGCTGCTCAATGTCCAGCATTCGATGGACACCAATAAGGGCGTCTATGCGCGCATGCTGCTAATGGCCAAACAGAATGCGACTGAGACACGCCAGATCGATGCGGACGTGAATCGTCAGTTTCGTGATAATCTGGCCTATCGGGAACGCTACAGCGTCAAGCAATGTTCACTGTTCAATGTGCTAAACGCGTACAGCATTTATAACTCGGAACTGGGCTATTGCCAGGGCATGGCGTGTGTGGCGGGCGTTTTGCTGCTCTACATGCAGGAGGAGGAGGCATTCTGGGCACTGAATACGCTTATCACGGATCGCAAGTATGGCATGCACGGCCTGTTCGTTGAGGGTTTCCCCAAGCTGACGCGCTTTATCGAGCATCATGATCGCATTCTGTCCAAGATTATGCGCAAACTGCACAAGCATTTCATGAAACATAATGTGGATGCCCTGCTTTATGCCATCAAATGGTTCTTTGTGGTCTTTGTGGAGCGCGTGAGTAAAAGCCAGAAATTCCAATGTGTATTCCTTTTTATTAAATCAGCTTATTTGTATTGCAGGTACCATTTAGCCTGAGTTTACGTGTATGGGATATTTTTCTGCTGGATGGGGATCGTGTTATATTGGCAATGGCTGTTACCATTCTATATCTGCACAAGGATGAGCTGTTGCGGTTGAAGGATATGGATGGCATTATTGAATATCTGCAAGTAAAGCTTCACAAGAATTTTGGTTACAATGACGATGATGCCATTCAGGCGCTGGAGCGCGTCATGAAGAAGTTAAAGGATCTGAAACTCGATGTACCTCCGCCAGCGAAATCGAACGAGTTTCCCACACGACCGCTGGGCGTGTTTGTGGAGGCGGATCGGGAGAAAAAGACCGGACGCAGACGTGACTATACCGACACGGAAAAACAAGTCTTAACCGATGTGATATCAAGGTGGAAAATCATTAATACAATAAAATGTATTTCAGTTAATTTATGTTTTATATATTTTAGACAAGAACAAAACGCAATTGAGGTACAATCTACAGTATCATATGAGACATCCGAGTGCGCAACGGGTGAGTTAGCCTTCATAAATTATATATAAATATATTTATTACAAGGCACAATTACTAAACTTGACTGTCTGTTAAATACACCAACTAACGCTTGCTTCTGTACTAATTTAACTATATAAAACTAATCAATTTATACATATAGCACTTGATTATAATTTTAGTGTGGTGCAAGCTTTAGAAACAGAATTTAAATCATTTATTTATTTAGTAAAAAAACAAGAAAATGTATCGTTATTACATATCTTAGACGTACTATAGTTTTATTATCGTTATGTACAAATTCTTTATTTATATTGTCTTGAGTATATGGCGCATATGTATTTATATGTTTTACATCTGTTTTAAAGTTGCCCCTTTTTGTATATACGAGTTTATTACTTTGGTTTAATGTGTTCGAGACGTGATATGTATATTTGTTTACATTAGCTATACTGAAGGCTTATTTCGCAATGTTGGTTATTGATAAGCATTTACGCAGCGTCGTCATCGGCATTATATATAAAATATGTACATATTTACCTCGTTTATGAGTTATCTTATTGGAATAGCTATAACTCTAGATACGTCAAATTATTTATTAATTTTTCAAACTTTTAATGGAAACTGACCCTTGTTAACTTAAAATAATCTAAATTATGTTTCGGGCTTTCACTATTTTATTTTATTTTTTAAACTATCTATTACTTATTAATTATAAATTAATTTTAAAAAGAGCTGTCACATTTTATAAATATTTCATGTTATGGAGGAAGTTTCTTTAATTTTTTGTTAAATTTCAATAAGAATGATCGTTTAGGCGAGGTAATACGTACACAAACCTACATCAGTGTGCATTCCCTGGCCATTTAAGAGGTTTAAATTAATTGTTTGCATTGAACTTCGAACCGCAAATTGCTGCATGTGTGAAAAAATGTTTACGTTGAGCGTCAGCGGCGCAAAGTTCTTTGACCCGTTTAAATGGTTTTTATGTCTCTACTAGTCGGACAGTACTTGTGGTATGCCCTATAATTGTTGCGGTTCCGGGTTGTATATGCAAATAAATACCCTAAGCAGCGGTTTTTGTTAGAATCCTGGTTGTTGTGGGCACTAAACTAAAATTCTGTACATATTAAAAGATAACCCAGTTGATAAATGATTATCAATTCTACATATATCCATAAAAATATATATACCCAAAAGAACAGCATAACCCGCGCTGTGTCACGCTTAATTAAATACGCGCGCAGTTCACATGTCATTTGATAAAGTTCCACCCAAGAAAACATATTTGTAATTATGTCACAAAACACATTTGTCTAACAATGTCCGCCTCCATGTATAACGCATCTATTGAATAACGCTTAACGCTCAATGTCTGCGCGGGACTTTTTTTTATTGGAACTTGTAATAACTGGCTGAGTGTGTGTGTGTGGCGTCTCCAACATTCGAATTAAAAACAAAAAAAACAACTGCCTTGTAATCTTTATTGTTCGTAGGTGATGCGTATTCAATGAAAACCTATCAGAGTATGACTAGTTTAGCCACATCGCCGGCGATTAGCAGCTATTCGCTGTATAGCAACGGGTTTGTGATCACCGGCCCCGAAGACAGCCGCAGCCAGAGCGTTAACAATCTCAACTATCCCTGGCAGCAGATGCAGACGTACGGCAGCACAGTCGATAGATTATCAAATCAACGGCATAGCTATAGCAGCGATAGCGATAGTCGCAATCGCCTCGATCTGGATAGAGCGCTGGAGACGCTGCAAAGCCAAAAGCTGCAGCTGCGGCATGAGAATCATCATCAGCATCAACATCAGCAGCAGCGGCAGCAGCAGGAGCAGCAGCAACCACAAAAACAGCCTGAAGCACACAGCATACGCATCGTGGTGCAGAATGGAGAGGATAAAACACAGGAAAAATTTATAAACACTGAGCACAAAATTGTTAATCTAAATCAGAATGATAATACTGCTGATAATAATGTTGATGTTGATGATGATGCGCTAAGCGTGGAAAATACGCGCCTTTAGTCTGTTATTTTTCTATATATATACACACACTTTATACATACATTTATGTCGTAGCATTTAAGTTTAATTTGTATTTGATTTATCCTTCTTTATGTTTTGGTTTGCCCGTTGCTCAACTTGAATGTTATGCCAATTAACTTAGTTAAAATGAAAACTTATATAATTAGCTTTAATTTTGTACAACATTGGCTATCAAAACTGTTGTTCAACTTTTGTCTAGCCCATAAATTGTAGTGCGTAAACATTATTTTTGTCAAGTCAACATTTGTATTTAGTCTAATACGTTGATATTTCTCACACACACTGATATTACTTACATATGGAAAGTCATTCAAATATTCCACAAAAAAACAAAAACTGATAATTCCTAAGATACCAACGATTCCAGCAATACGTACAACGATTTTCAATGCACAACCAACTAAAACTAACTTAAACTATTAACTACTCTATATATACCTTTATATATTTATTAATTCCCAAACACATTTACTCTGTTATACGTATATATAACTATATCCTAAAACAAACATTTATGTAACTGCGTATACAAATTATATTTCTGCCTAAGTTTAGGTTTGCATTTACATAATTTTTGCTACTTAAAAAACGAAAAACAAACAAAAACCACACTCAAACATTAATTGATGTTTATGTTCAAGCCAAATTAATGTAGCGCTAGCTAAACCTTATGTAGACATATATAATATATATATTATGTTAGTTAAATGCCACACAAAAATAAATATATGATTTTTTGTACTGAAAATTTAAATCTTTTTGCTAGTTTTTGTTTTTACTATTTTTTTCTATTCTCCACACTTGCATGTTTTAAATCTAGAAAAACTATTGCAGCTCATTTTGATTAATAAAAAATTCCTTTTTATTTTGCACAACACCAACTACAACATACACTAACATTTCTAACCAAAATTCACAAAAAAAAAAACGCAACTAAATGCCAATTCTTTTTTAAAAATACACACTAAAAATCGTACAAAAACAATATAAAATTCTACAAAACATTGGCTAAATGGAAAACGCAACAATTGGATACAAACAACGAACTCTATATAAATTGGCAAACGTATATATACGTCTAACTATATGTATTACCATAAACATAAAATATTAGTTACGCTTACTGTTCCCGAGGATTCGCATTCAATACGAAGTTCGCTTGCAGGTACTTCAGTTGCCTCGCACGGCTCCTCGGAGACCATGTCGCTGGAGGACAATAAGTAAGCAATGCCAAAATTTCTAATTACTCCATTATTTTTTATTTAATGCAATCAATCTATTCGCTTGCAGCGTTCATTTAAAAACCGCCAACATGCTGCAAAATGCGCCCCAACGTGAGCTGCTCTTGGGCACCTGACGTCAGCTGCCGCCGGCGTCTACTGCGATGCCACACGCGGCAGCCAACAGCAATACAGCAACAACAACATCAGCAGCAGCAGCAGTAACAACAACAACAACCACAACAACAGCAACAACTAACACAGCCACATCCACACCGCCGCCAGTGCCGCCGCGTTCGCCGCTGGCGCTGGGATGATTAGCCAAGACGACGGCGATGACTAGGATGCCCATGAGAAACCCCAATCAAGCCGTTAGACAGTCCTAACATCGTCGTTGTCATGTACCCAGTTTTTAAGCTTTGTCGCCTTGCCACATAAAACCAAAAAACACAACATATATTGTAAAGGAAAGCAACAGGAAAAAACATTTTCGCAAATTTCAAGTTCTTGTTCTTGACAAATTGTACTCAAAAATCAATTATTTTGGCAATATTTTAATATTATTCTTTGTATATAAAACATAACAAAGTGTGTTTGTAAAGAAACTTTGTGCTTATTTGCGTAAAGGCTCAAGTTATATATAATTATTTATATATATATATATTTAAAAAACAAAAAATGGAGCCAAAACTTGACACGAGCCAACTGCCTCAAATATAGAAAACAAAGCAATCGAGAATTAAACGCAAAATGCTAAAAAGGCATAAAATATTTGTAGCAAGAGCAACACGTATTTAATACAAAACTAAATGCAAATGCAAACAGAAATGCATATTGAGAATAACAACATAAGAAATATAAATAAATATTAAATATATATAGCTATTATAGACATGTTGTAAATTGTACTTGTATATACGTACCAAACAAAATACAAAGCAACGTTAAACAAAATAAAATAAAAAAGTTACGTCCATGAAATATTTAACAAATGCTACCAAATATATATAAAAACAAATGAACAAATATAACAAACGAATGATTATGATTATGATTACGATTATGTATAGTTATATATGCCTATCTATACAACAAATGCAAGTTTACACATAATTTTAAGTAATTTATATTTATTAAAAACAAAAAGAACAACTATGTATATGCATAACTTAAGTTTAGCACGCACGTGAATAGTTTGGAACTGCGCATTGTAATCAAGATACTTAGCTTTTTCAGAAGAACAAGCTCATTTATGGTTTTATTTAAGTTACAAGTTAAATGTACATTAATTTTTTTTTTCAAGTGCGTTTCAAAATAAATTGTGAATTGAACTTTTTTTTGTTACATTTTTATTAGACTTTTCAAAGTTTCCCTAACAACTTACGTATCTGGATCTATTTTTATTTTGCCGCCCTTCTCGAAGATCGTGCCCAAATCCTTGAGCGATACCTCGGCCGTGCCGCGCGGCAATGGTTGCGGCTGATTGGGACCCGGTTTCCAGCCCACCAAGTAGATTATCTGGAACGTCGCCGGCACGCCCTCTTTGTTGGGATTGCCGTAGAGCTCTTTATATATGGCACTGGCCGCCAAAAGCGTCTCGCGACTTAGATGCGCCGGCCTATTAAACGCCGCATTGTTCTCGGCCATGCCCTTGAGATCCCACATTAGCTCAAACATGGTGGGATAGCCGATGACCAGCTCATCCGTGTCTATGGTCAGCATGGTGAAGCCGGCGCGATTCAGCAGCGAGCCAATATCGCGTATCTGTGTGAAGGGTGAAACATGCGGCGCAATGCCGCCCTTGCGTTCCAGCTCCGCCAGTTGCAGCGAGGAGCGTAGTTCAAAAAGCGTATCGCCTCCAAAAAGCGAGGCTATAAACACGCCATCTGGTTTAAGGCTGCGCTTGATGCTCGCAAAGCAGCCGGGCAAATCATTGACCCAGTGCAAGCTTAGGCTCGAGATGACCAAGTCCAGTGAGTTCTCCTCAAACTACAAGGAGCAGAAGAAGCAATTTGTATCTAAGACATAAATCTAAAGTTGCAACTGTTTACCCACATCCAATTGCTCTTCGTCTCGCAGCAGTTTGCGCATCTTCAGGCCGGGCGTGCCCTGAGCCTGTTCCAACATGGTGGCGCTTGTGTCCGTCAGCGTCAAATGCTCAACGCTCTCGGCTAGTATGTGCCTGGATATATAGCCACGATTGCAGCCAATATCGGCGGCTGTCTTGAACTCACGCTTGATGTCGAACACTCGATCCGCTAGACGAAAGCCCACCTCCTCCTTTAGGTAATCATAAAGAGCCACATCTGCGCTGTATGGGATCAATTACTTATAGCAGAAATCAGTTGGATACTTAATATGGAAGACTTACCTCAGCGCCGCGCGTTCTTTTTGTAGACGCTTTGCGTTTCTGTCGAAGATGTTCATGTGCGTAGGTTGCGTTGCAAGGCAGCGCAATGCACCATAATTGTGTGTCAAACGTTTCGCACACGTTTTAAGCATTATTTAATATGCCGTAATGCCGGCAACAGCTACAGAAACAATAATACAAATGAAACAGCTGTTTTTCTTTAGGCTGGGTACGCAGTTTACGCAGAATATGTGAATGAATCTGGGCAGCCAGCACATACAATATGTAGCCTTGTTCCCATAATAACTTATAAGCTTCATTGGTTTTTTGTTTACAATTTATATATATATTTATAATAATCAGCGCATTTTAATGGTTTTTATTTTAATTTTTTTTAGCTAATGGTGAGTATTTTGAAGTGAGTATTTTTTTCATTTTCTTTTCCGCATTTGCACACTGCCAAGTTTGTGGCTTGCTGTGCAGTTTTGTGCGTTGACCAGCACTGCTGCTGTTTTGTTTTGGCGCGAAACGCTGCAAAAGTGAAGATCGGAGCTCAACCAATTTATAATTGCGAATAATGAGTTTTTCGCGCAGCTCGCTACGCTATGCGCACACCAATGGGTACACGGGCCTGCTGTACACGCCGAAGGGCGACTTCATCATTACCTGCGGCACAGACGGCGACATACGGCACTGGACCTGCATCAGCGATGACGATCCCCGATCCACCTGCTTGGGCGAGTTTGTCATGTGCATCGCACACACTGGCAGCCGTCTGCTGGCGTCCACGGACCGCAATACGGTGCATGCGTACACATTTCCAGAAATGGACAGCGACGGCATATTGATGAGATTCACTGCACCCGTGACGTGTTTGCGCGTTTGCGGGGAGTTTACAGCGGCGGGCAGCGAAGATACCAGCATTAAGGTGCTGCGTGGCGACAATGCCGGCGCGGAGATCTCGCTGGAGGGTCATAAGGGTCCCATTTTGGCGCTGGACGTGCATGCCGAGCGTCAGCTGCTCGCCTCCGTGGCTGGCGACGGCCACCTTAAGGTGTGGAACTTTGAGACGGGCACGGAGCTGAAGAGTCTGGCCGGCTTGCCGCGCGTCAACAGCTTCGAGAGCGCCAGTCTGTTTGGCACGCCCAGCTTTGAGCCACAGCGCGGCGAGCAACTAGCCTACGCGCTGGACAAGGAGATCGTGGTGCTCAACACCTCCAACTGGGAGGTGGCCTACCGGCTGCAGGATGAGCGCGTCTCGAGCAGCTACAGCTGCTGCCAGTTCTCGCCGAACGGCAACCGTCTGGCGGCGGGCACGACCAGTGGTGAGCTGAGCATTTTCGATGTGGAGCGCCGCAAGCCGTTGCCGGTGGAGGCGCCGCCCAGCGATTGCAAGGCCATCACGTGCTTGGCCTGGAATCCAGCCAACGTGGATGAGTTGGCGTATTGCGACGCCACCGGCCAATTGGGCACCCTGTTTCTGGGCGACGCTGAGCAGCAGGATGGGCTGGAAGCGGAGCTGGAAGAGGCACAGGATGAGCTGCTGACGGGCACCGGTTACGAGTTTGAGCAGGGTGACGATGATGAGGACATGGCCGATGGCGACGGTGACGGCTTGAGCCTGGAGCAACTGAAGCGCAAGGTAATGAGCGCTGCTCATCTGGATCCGGCTGCCCAGGACGATGAGCACTCAAAGTACTCGCTGGCGAGCAGCAGCATTGCGACGGCGGCGCCGCAGCCGAAGCTCTTCAAGCAGCAGGCGGCCTTTCAGCCTGGCGCCACACCAAACGATTTGGAGCATCGTTATCTGGCCTGGAACGATGTGGGCATTGTCACCGCCCACACGGAGCCCAGCGGCGATGGTGCCATCGATGTGGAGTTCCACGATGCCAGCGTCCATCATGCACTCCACCTGAGCAACAACTACAACCAACACAATCTGGCCAGCCTCAGTCGCAGCGCACTAGCGCTGGCCTCCACGGAGAGCAGCAAACTGGTGGTCATTGCCCTGGCCGCTGCTGGCAACAAGGAGTGGTCGATCAGCCTGCCGGATTGCGAGAGCGTGGAGGCACTGGCCGCCACCAGCCAGCTAATCGCCGTCGCCACCAGCAGTCATTTCGTGCGCCTCTTCAGCGTGATGGGCACTCAGCGCGGAGTGCTGAGCATACCGGGTGCGGTGGTGGCGCTGGCCGGGCACGAGCACAGCGTGCTTTGTGTTTACCATGGCGCGAGCAGTGGCCAAAGCCAGCAGCATTTGGCGGCCATGTTGATCAATGTGAGCGGATTGAATGTGCGCGTGGAGCAGCTGGCGGTACCGTTGACGCCGGGACGACACATCAGCTGGGTGGGCTTCACGGATGTGGGCTCGCCCAGCTTTGCGGACAACATGGGCCTGGTTCAGCTGTACCGGCGTGCCAGCAATGCATGGTTTCCCATATGCGACACCATGAAGCAGAGCTCCAGTGTCTCCAACAATTACTTTATTGTGGCCCTCTCGGAGCCCCGACAGATCGTGGAGGCTGTGCTGTGCCGCGCCAGCTCGTATCCGATGACCAATCCGCGTCCAATGCTGCAGGAGCTGCGTATGCAGCTGCCGCTGTGCGACATTGAGCTTGAGAAATCGGAGCTGGAGGATACCCTGTTGCGCGCCAGCCTCATGCAGGTGGCGAACGCGGAAAAGCTGCAAATGGAGACGGCCATCAAGCTGTTCGCGTTAGCCTGCAGCAGCGAATGCGAGACGCGGGCACGCGAACTAATCGAGTCGATTGCTAGCACAGAGCTGCTGCAGCTGGCCGTGAAGTACGCCTCGAAACGGGGCCGCATCCATCTCTCGGATCGGCTGTGTGAGCTGGCGCCGCAACTGGAAGCGGTGCAAGAGGCGCGCAAGCAGCAGCAGCTGCTGGGCGCCAGTGGGATAGCGGCAACCATTGTGCTGCCCATGGCGCCAGCGCAGTCGGTCACGCCCAAACTGGCGCCCAAGACGATGGAGCTGAGCGCCTCGAAGCGTGGCGCTCTGAAACGTTTCTCCAACTCGCCGAGTCTGTTTAAGGCGGCGGCAACGCGTCCATCAACGCCAGAGGCCAGCACAGCGCTGGACACGCAGGAGAACCTCTTTGGCGAGTCCGAGTCGCAGCCCGGCGGAGATGGAGAACAGCGTACGCCGCTTAATTCGGTCAATCCGTTTGCCATGAAGCGCAAGTTGGTCGATACGGGCGTCATCTTTGGCTCCGAGAAACTGAAGCTGGCCAAGAAATAAACTTTTATTTGTAGACATTTTATTAGTTATGTAAGTTTATGTATGTACAAACTGAATAAAAAGTAACCGTTTAATGCTTAAGGTGCATATTTGAATTTGCGCAGCTGCTGTGTAGTGTGACCAGATTGACTTGTATGATAATAAAAATACTAATTACTGGCGTACTCACAAGCGCTCAGGCTGGTCACACTGCACGATCACAGTGATGGTAACCAGCAAGCAGCCCAAATGTAAACGCGATTTAGTTGGACTTCGGTTCTTTCCCGCATTGGGTGTGAAGGCTGTGTGCTAAGATATAAAAGGCGTACGTGGCCCAAGCAATTTCACAAGTAGAACGCATTTTAAGTCACACATACAAGTTGAATTCAGTTTTATTTTAAATCGTGTTACACGCAACATTTTAATACATACTAAAAAATACAGACAAAAATATATTCATACAATACATTTTAAGAAGGCGTGGCATGTTTTTATCGCAACCAAAAATTCGCAGTGGTAAGTAAGCCAGTGCATATGCACGCGTGCATATCTCTTTGGATGTATGTATGCGAGTATGGCAATACTGCCAAAACTAAAATTGCTTTGATTTACCGTTACAAGGCGCGCATATACTCAGGAACTTTTCTCGCACACACACACACGCACATAGACTCACACATGCATAGCCGACCCCAACGGCTCTCGCGAGAACGAGTGAATCAGCGTATCAGTCGATCTCTTGTGACGTAGAGTTGTCAGGTCAATATCCAAGCGCATTTCTCAATATATTAGCGGAGCGGCATCTATGTTGTCGCCATTAACAGTTTATCCATTGTGACGCGCAGGTTGTTCTTTGTAATAGAAAAAAAATACGCAACATTTTTTTGCATTACCATTCGCCTGTGTGTGTATATGTGTATGTGTGCGAGCGTTGCGCTGCTAGCTGAAACGAAACAATTATAACAAAAAAAAAAAATATTATTAAACAGTATTTAATTGCAGTTTAGAATCCAGAATATCAAGTGTGCGATCAATTTGTTTTTTTTTTTGCCATTTTTTTTGTGTGTGCGTAAGCGTGTGTGTTTTGTGTGTGTGTGTGTGCGTACGTGCGTGCCAAGAACTTTTGTCCTTTTGTACGTATTTAAAATGACAAAGAGTCAAATTCAAAAAAAGGCCAATGGCCAAAAGAAAGCGATCCCTGCCAGTAGATTAAACATCGTAACAAATATTGCAAAAATGCCACCTTCCATTTTGACGCCGCCAGCGACGCCACCCGCCTCCCAAACGCCAATCGTAAACTTAAACAATAAAAACAACACTAACAACAACAACAACAATGGCATGCCGCAACGCAAGCCATGGGGTAAGTAAAGCAATTACAATTAATTGTAAAAAGGAATATATATATATATATATATATATTTATATCGAAACATTTCAATACCAAACACATATGTGACCATCCTTTAGAGCGTGAGCTGATTGGCAGCTTTCTGCTCAAGATGACGGAGAAGCAGGTGGTCAGCGCCCGGAGCGGCTGGTATGTGGACAAGCGGACGCTGCGCCGCGAATTCGAGCAGCATTTGTGCTGCGAGTCCAATTCCGCGGAGCTGCGTAGCAAGCTCTCGGTAAATGGGTCTTATAACGTAAGTACCTAAAACAAAAACAATTGCACGCAACATGACAATTTACAATTTGTAGATAGGTGCTACTAATCTATAATTAAGTATTCACAAAAACTAAATATTTGACTTGGCATGTTTTAAAAAAAAAAAACATGTTGCCTAAGTTAATAATATTTTGCAATATGTTAAAAAAATAGTTTGTCATAAAAAACACTTTTTGGTTTGCTGTAATGTGTGTTCTAGCCACACTTTGCCACATTCATTATTATTGTAATATAGCCTAGAACCGTTGCTTTCTTTGTTAACAAACCACTCTCAATTTTTGCCTTTGTTTTGCTAATCTCTGTCTCGCTTTATCAGCTCGCACACTCTTCACCGTCTGAATGAAATGTGTTAGTCATATGTTTGAGGTAGCTTTGGGTTTTGCCAGACTGTTTAAAACGCTAGATTATAGCAGAGTCTCGCTCTTGTTGTTGTTGTTGCAATGTTTAGCAGCGTGTGCGCTGAGCCGGTTCTGTAATAGATTGTTTGCCTGGGAAGCCCGCTAAGGCGGAGATTTAAAATTCATCTGTGTGTTGAATGTGTTTTAATAAAATATTGCAAATATTTTAGTACATAATATATGTATGTATAAATAGCACAACAATTGAGTGATTATAAAATAATATTGCAATTGTTGTGTACCCTGTAGCTGTTAGTATTCTTTAAAATGAGGGTATACCGTTGAGTAAATATTGAGATTGAGTTAAATTATATAAAAAGTAGCAGCAGTTAGTTTTGAGCCCTATAACTATATATATACTATAACTATGTATATTAATTTTTATGGCAAACTCGTCGATTTAATGGCTTCTACATATTATAATTGCTGATCGCAGAGTATAGAGTAGTTTTAGAGAAAAAACCCAGAGATTCATGAAATAATTTATAAAAAAGTTAACATTAATTTAATGTCTTGTACTAAATGCACCTGTTGTATTTGTGGGACTCCCCTCTTTGCATGATTTTATGGCAGTTACCTATTTTTATTATTGTGATTTCCCTTTGTTCAGCAGACTATCCACGTACAACAAAGCAAACACTTGACAAACACAATTGTTTGCAATATGCTTGCTATTATATATATGTATAGATCTATATGTATATAAAATCGCATCCGATTACAATTCAAAATGCCAATTGATATATATGTACATATGCATACTTATGCGTACTTAAAGTCAATGTTTATGACATAAACAATTGAGTTTTCTCTCCCTTTTTTTCTTGTTTTGTTTACAGATCGGTACACTGCTGCAGCGTACAAACTTCTTGATGAACACGCCCCGCGGCGATCCGAATTACCGCATCAAGAGCCTAGCTTTGATGGAGTTCCGAAAGGAGAAGTATAACACCATCGATGAGAAGCAGCGACAAATTGATATTGCTGTCGTCAGCAATGTGACGGACGCCACACAAGACGGTCCGATTACGCAAAGTAAATACACTCGATCACAGTTCTTTATTATTATGTTAAGTTTATTTTTTGAAAGAGAGTATATTGTAGTTGTGGAAATATAATCAACTTTATTGAGTAGGCGTCACCTATGATACGTCTATATTTGTTTGATCAACTACTATTAAGAGATCTAAGATCTATTCTAAATGTAGATTCTTTAATAGCCGCTTCTTAATTCATCTTATTTTCTCTAATTCGTTGAATACCGATTAAGTTTAATGATAAATTTGAGAGATGAAAATATCTTTTAGAATGCCACAAAGACCCAACAAGAGTTAGAGAAGTTATTTAATAATAAATTATCGAAAATTGTGGAATTGGGGAAGATGCAAGATGATATTTATGTTTATATATTCGGTTGTTTACAGGATATGTGGTGGACAAAAGTGCCGAGTCGGTGCCGTTAAAATATCAAAAGACGCAAAAGCAACAGCGCAATGTGGACTTCGAGTTGAGTTCAATGGGTTGCTACATTTGTCAATGCAATTTCGATAGCATTGAGAAGTACGAAGAACACATCGAATACCATGGCGATGAGTCGGACTTTGAGTCGTTGCAGAAAATGACAAAGTTGTAAGTACCACAGATAATCCGAGTTGAATAGTGCCAGCAGGGCGGGGAAACTCTCCAAATAAATTTTATTGCAATAATTTCTCATTTAAAATAGATTTGTTTTTCTAAAAATAACCTTTTAGGTTTCTTTTTGATTGTTCACATGCCTAAGGTTAGCTTATCTGGTTAATTTTAGTTGTTTCTGTTCACTTGTTATCTGTAGCTTGAAGTATATGTATTTGTTTTATTGTATTTTTTTATTTTATTTATTTTTTGGTTTATGTTATCAGGTCAATTCTGACTTATATTGCACATTTCCGCTACATTGGTTCTTTTCAGTCACTCTTTATTTTATATGCTTGTCTTCCTATATGTTCCTATATGTTTATAAACATTTTGTATATTGACACA
Organism: Drosophila paramelanica; assembly: GCA_035043915.1. Taxonomy (NCBI): domain Eukaryota; kingdom Metazoa; phylum Arthropoda; class Insecta; order Diptera; family Drosophilidae; genus Drosophila; species Drosophila paramelanica. The sequence continues at coordinate 5,427,642 of JAWNMO010000674.1, read as the reverse complement.
AACAAGATTTGAGTAAGGGAATTTATTGCCCAAGCTCATATTTGACTCTATATGCATATATAGTTATTAATCTCGGAATGGGTTCTGTACATATATATCTTTTTGCACGTTTATAAACAAGTGTTACACTCCATTGAGCCTAAATAAAGTTTATTTAATTTCTAATCCAAAAATTTCAACATTTTAATTTAAATTTAGTTTTTAATTTTCTTTACAATTGTTTGGATTGGATTTTCAAAAATCCATAATAATTTAGATGAATCATCAAACATGAAAATTGTTATGGGAGTTTGGGATATGGAAGCCATGAATCTAATCTGCTGTCTTTTATCCCTTGCAGTGACCAGCCCATGCTGACGTTGTCGTATCAGACGTGCGTGGATAGCCACTATTTTGGCTTTAAGCTGGAGACGCAGCTGAAGGATATCGTGATCGAGAAATTCATTATCGTGCAGTCGCGTCAATTCTACTATATTTACAACCATCGACTGCCGCTGGAGGTGTCCGAGAGTGGGCAGCTGATCTTCTTTGTGGACTCGCACGTCTTTATAATATTGCGCGAACAGCCGATTGTGATCGGCTATAGTCAGCTGGTGGATGGAGAGCGGCATCATTATGTTGAACAGCATCATTTCATGCGCACCGAAGCGTTACCCAAGGCCTCCTTCAATGTGAATCCCTATCGCTTGTCGAATAAGAAGCTGTTTCGTGGCGGTCGCTTGGAGCCGGCTGTACCACCGCCCCCGGTTGTTTCGGCGATGAAACGTGAGGCACAGGAGGCAGAAGTCCGTTTGGCCGAATATAACAAGGATTATCGAAACTTTTGTGAACTGGGACGGGAATTTACGCAAAGCAATATTTACGGCACGCTGTGCACCCTGCTCCAGGTCGAGGACATCGAGCGTCTGCAGTGCTATGTGGCGCTCAAGCAATCCAAAATGGAGCTGCATCAGTTTGGCAAAGAGTTGTCCGTTAAATTGCACGCAAATTCACGTAATCTGAGCCCCGAGGATGTCCTCTCGCCCGGCGACGATGTGCTCATTATAAACGAACGTTGTACTAGCAACGGCCAACCGGAATCGTCGACCAAGGCGAACAGTATTCGCCAGATGTTGGATAACAATAGTCTGGTATTGGATTTGGCGCTGAAGGATTTCGATGCACTCATCCAGTGGGGCCACAGGATAAACAAGCAGTTCGGCGAACCGGAAAAGGAGCATCGCGAGCCGCGCGTCTACTTTGCCCGCGTCCTGGGCGTATCGGCGCAGCGCGTCAACATCACCTGCGAGCGTCATCTGCCGGATAATACCACATATGCCCTGGTCTTTCGGCCCGTGCGCGCCGTTCTGCGCTATCAGTATCGTGCACTCCATCAGCTAAAGCTTACGAACGCCGACCATGTGGAGCGTCTGCTGTTTCCCGCTACGATCAGCAGACAGACTGTGGCCAGCGGCGCTTTGTGCCTACACAATGAGCATATTGGACGCAATCCGGAACAGCAGCAGGCGGTGCAACAGATCGCCCTGTCCCATAAGCTGCCAGCGCCGTATATTGTCTTTGGTCCGCCCGGCACGGGTAAAACGGCAACGATCTGTGAGGCCATCTATCAGCTGTATGTACGGCGACCGGAAACGCATATCCTTGTGCTGGCCGGATCGAATACCGCCTGTGATGAGATCGCCTTACGTCTGTTGCGTTCGATATCCAAGGTGCCAGGTCAGTCGCGCCCGCTGACGCGCATCTTTGCCGCCAGCTGTGATCGGCGCATCGATAATATTGATGAGCTCCTGCTGGAGTACTCGAATATGTATGCCCTTCACTTTTATCCCGACGTGGACGCCGTCCACGATTATCGCATTGTGGTGTGTACTCTAAGTTTGGCGGGCAAACTATCGACTGGTGGATTTGGACGCGATAGGGATAAGAACAACGTATTCTCTCACGTATTTGTGGATGAGGCGGCCGCTTCAACCGAATCGGAGGTGTTAATGGGCATCACCTGCACCATTTCCCCATCGACAAATCTAATACTCTCTGGCGATCATAAGCAATTGGGGCCGGTCCTCCAATCGCAACGTGCCGGAGATTGGGGCCTGGGCGTATCCCTGTTCGAGCGTCTCCTGCAGCGCGAGTGCTATCGCTTGGACGAGAATGGTGATTACAATGTAGCCGTGCAAACGCGACTACGACGTAACTATCGTTCCCATCCTGAAATTGTCTCGCTCTACAGTGATCTCTATTACAACAGCGAACTTAAATCCGAGGCGGCACTGGGTGAGATCTTACTTTAAATCTGATAAAAGAGAATCATAATTTTTTGTAGTACATTTTGGAATATTTTATTAAATTGAACTATTTTTTTTTATTATATTTTTACAATTTAAATATTCCAAAATTATTGTTATAAATGATTGTTGGTTTAATAAAGGGGAAAATAACAAGAAAATAAGAATAAGACATATCAAAAAGTGTCCTCTAAACATGCTTATAATTTGTTTTAACCATATTGTTTTCTTTATAGCCAATGTGTGTCGGGCTAAAAACTGGTTTCATACGCCCAACGAACATTTTCCTATAATGTTTCATTCGGTTTTTGGTACAACCATGAACAGCCAAAGTTCGCTAAGGTAAGTTTAATAATAATTTGTTAAAAAAAAATTATAATTCTTTGTTTCTTGCAGCCTTTGCAACAATAAAGAGATAGACGCAGTTATGGATTATGTTAAAGATCTTATGTATTTTGGAATCAATGGCGATAAGCTGTCCCAAACGGATATTGGCATTATATCGCCATATAAGAATCAGTATCAGCGCATCCAGGAGCAGCTCAACATGCGCAACTGGCATCAAATCGATTGTGGCTCGGTTGAACTGTTTCAGGGCAAAGAGAAGCAAATAATAATTGTTTCTTTTGTGCGCTCATTTACCGAAAAATTGGGCTTTCTTAATAATAGTAGAGTAAGTCCATAATCTGGGACTTAATGATTTGAATATGCCTAATCTTAATCTTCTTTTAATCGTATCCCAGCGTTTGAACGTTTTGTTATCACGTCCTATGTCTTTGCTTATCTTAATTGGTAATCCGCGCACGCTAAGCAAGAACCAGGAATTTCGTCATATTATCGACATGTGCCGGGATCGAAAAACGCTCGTCGGTTCGCCCTATTATCCGGATGATAATAAGACGAACGAGGCGAACGGCGGTGCCGCTCAATCTGTAAAAATAACGCAATCTGGCTGTCATGCGGTCAATCATAATAATAATCGCCATACAACAGACGGAACAGCTGCGGATGTGCAGACATTGGGACAAACATTCAAGCGAAGTAATAACCGTTGCCATCATTATCAATATCATCAACAAAGAAATCGTGAAAGCGATCATAAATACCTATATACGAATGCATATCTTTATCATTTCGAATGATCTCATTAAGGATAAACAAGCATGCGTTTTTAGATGTTTTCAAGATTGGCGTACAGTTCGCATTACCTCAATTTCACATCCTAATATACATGTATATATATATATATGTATATATATATATACATTTTTATATATATGTATGTATATGTATATATATATATATATATAATTCATTCTTCATTATCAGATGATCCCTGCTATTTTTGGTGTATCAAACGTTCTCTGCCATTTTTACCACAAGTCAACTTCGCCCGCAAGTCAGATATATATATATATATATATATAGAGAGAAGACTAATTGAAGTTTCAGTTGTAATATCCAATACCGTCCACGCTCATAATAAATAGGCATACGCATCTTTTGATCATTTCTACACTGTTCCATGTTATTTACAATTCTTTGTTTGTTTTTGTTTTCTTTTGGTCTAACACTCGCCCATCACATTTAATTTGTATATGTTCTTACAGAGCTTTCAATAATTTTTTTTATAAATGTACAAAGTATATATAATTTTGATCAGAATCAATCGTTTCGTCGATATGGCCATGTTTATCTGTCTGTCTGTCTGTTTTGCTGCCGAAAGACTGGACACAGATTCATCATTTATTTGAATCCTCTGAATTGTGACACTATATATTATAGATGCCATAGAATGGGGTTTTGTAAGATACATTAATCAAATTTAATTTTTAAGTTCAATTACGCTCAAACAAAAGGGTATATTCACACTTCGGCACTCCGAAAAATTGTGTTCTTTGTGATTTTAAATATTTAATTTGTTGTTGTTTTTTTTTTCATCCAGCCACTACACGCACGAAGGTGCCACTATCTCCAGCTACCAAGGTTTTCTACAACAAAGCCCAACTGCTAAGTTTTCGAGTTCAGGCTAAAAAGTCTGAGCTGGAGGAATTGTTTGACGAACTGCCGAAAGTGCCACGTTATGTGGACAACGATTCCGAAACGGTGCGCTCCATCAGGGCAGATATGCAGAGTCTATCCATTAATGACAAGGTCGAGCAGCCAAAAAATACAACGAGTGTTGTTTCTCTAGCCGCCAATATGGCACTGAATAAAAATCGAACTGTTTCTAATGCTGCGCCGATAATAGCTACCACAACAGTTAACTCATCACCTAGGCACGCCCAAATACGTTACAGTTCCGGCGCCACAGAAGCCGTTGAGTTTTCACCCAGTGCACCGCCGGACAGTCCAAAGAATGTCCGGTCGATCCAGTACGAATACATTCCCGTGGGAACTGCACGCTTCCATAGCATCGGTCGACCAAATGATGGAACCAGGCCACAACCACAAAGATTGCCTGAAGAATACGCACGCCAACCGCCATTCTATGGCCAGCTATTGAAATCAATGCCGACTCAGCCGCCAAGGCCGATTCCAGAAGTAAAGAAGAAAAACAATTGTGTTATATCATAATTTATGTAGCTCATCAGCTACGAACTATGAGGACTACACTAGGCTTGCAATATCCTAGTGTTGTCCTTTTTTGACTTTTGCTGTTTGTGCCATGTTGCAAATGGGGCGCAGACGCAATTCTGCAACTCGTTGACATCTGCCACAACAGCAATTAACAAAATTGGCAATCAATATAAAAATAGCAAACTCGCTTTGCTCGAAATTGAGAGGCGTTACAATGAGAACTCTTCTTGATTCACCAAATGCGAGTTTGTACATTTTTCATGTATTTTTATATTGAATATTGAGTAAATCTTTGGGATTTGCTCAACATATGTCTGATGTTAGATGCGGAAGACAAATTGAGTGTGATTTTTCGATTTGTGTTATTAAAACAATATCGAAAAATCAAATATTTACAACAAAATAAAAACAAAGAATATATATATATATATTGTATAACTAAAAAAATATCTAAAATTAAATGGGCTTATGTATCCCTTTCTTTATATTTGATTTTAGATAAAAGAAAAACATTTTGTAATTGATTTTTGTCCATACGCTGGACCACTTAAAATTATGTATTTAAAATAGAGCTTTTTGTGTAACTATGTGGATCACAAGTTGAAAAAAAAACAGTTGAACACAACTTTATAAACATTTTCTGTATTACCCGTTATGTTAACCAAACGAAAGCTATAATAAACTATATACTTATTGGGCAAAAAAAAAAGTTAAACTTGAATGTCAAAATCAAGACGAACATGGCATAAAACTTATGTTAATTTCTCACTCTTCACACAGAGTAAACAATATTTCATTGATCAATTGTTCTTAGTAATATTGTTTATTTTGTGCTTCACAACTTTTCAACAAAGCTGGCACTGAAAATGTAACATAAAATAAATGAAATATAACACAATTTTATTTCGTTACACACACAATACTTTTACAAAAACAGTTCAAGAAGTGCAAGCAAATTACTGTGACTAAAATTTAAATAAAGTGAAGTAATTAGATATTGTTTGGAAGCCGTAGTCCGAAGAATTCGCAAAGATTGTTCGCCTAACGATTGATATATATCTGGGCAGTATGAGCGCGCGCGGCAGGCCGACTACGCCGGAATTGAATCGCTTGAATGATGCGTCACGTAGCACCAGATTGGCGACGTCGCTATCATCACACAAGACCGGAGCGGGAGGACGCACCGGCGGCGATGGCGATGGTGGCATCGCTGAATGGAAAACGCCCCCTGACGACACGAACTTATATCGGCAATCGCTAACGACACGCCTGGAGAAACCAACTATTGCCTCGACCCTGCGGGCCGCCAGCAATCGCAGCAAGGTGTTGTCCCAGAAGGTGCTGAGTCCCCGCAAATCAAAACCAACAGTTGTCGAAAAGGTTTCGGACAGATTGTTGGGGAGCACCTCACCAAGACAGGTGGAACGCTTGAACCCGAAGCGCAAGGCAGCTGGCGGTGTATCAACGCATAAGAAAGATAGCCAGGGGGAAGCTCAGCGCGGGAAGCTGTCCATGCTGGAAGTCGGCGTTCAGACCAATGAGGCGGAAATACTAAATCATGATCTGCTTGTTGGGGATATTAAGCTACTGATGCCCTCACCGGAGCTGGCCGAGAAAATCGACAGGGCACGTTTAGAAAATAAGAAGAAATTAGACAAGCCAATGATGCGTAAGTTCTCACCACACGAACAGGATGAGGAGCAGCATTTGGATGAGCTCAAAGAGTTTATGGAGCGCAGTTACGTAACCAGGCGCATACCTAAGAAACCGCCGCTACTTACTTTGAGCAACTACGATTCGAAACATGGCAACGTGTTCAAGTCCATGGATGAGTTCTTTACACGTGAAGTTCCCCGTGCAGAATCCCTCACCAACCTTAAGGATCGCATCAGGCGCAAGGAAGTCGAACTAATGAGCATGTTCGATGATGTGAAAATAAGTGAAAAATCCGAATCAGAGTCAGAAAGCGAATAATTTAGTTTAACCCAATTAGATGAAAACGTATTTAATGTAAAATACAACAAATCTTACAAGTAATGAATACATTATCTCTGTATTTAATTAAATTTGCATGGTGTCCCTTTTGTCTGTGGACAAATAACACGTAAATAAATACATTTATATTTCAGTGGTTCATAGAATATGCTTTCATATAATCGGCAAGTTATGCTGGCCTTGACTCTGGTAGTATTTTGAAAATCTCTTTAAGTCGCGCGCCGAACATGTTGAGTGCATTACTGTTATCGATAACAAAGCTAGTGAAAATAGTTCCGGTTTGAGTCGAGAGCGTGTTCAACTTCAGCAGCTGTTCGGCTAAGCAGCCGGAGTGTACACACTGTTGCCACTTGGCGTGCCGGTCGTATTTGGCCACAAATTATATTCAATCTTATTTTCCAACGGCCTAGCCGGTCAGTTAAATGTCAGGTCTTATTTAGGGAGTCTCCATACGACTCCTAAATCGCGCACACGTACACACGTTCACAAATATTGTTGTCGAAAATCTGTAATCATTTCTACATTCCCACCACAACTACAAATAAAATATTGGTGAGTAAGTCTGATCTATTTGCAAATGCCGTGAATCACTTTCCTAGCGACTCCGCCCATCAACAGAGCATGACACTGAAGGTAACGAAGCTGGCACTGTCGAGTCGCCTCATCATCCTAACTGTTCAAATGTTGGCAAATTGGATTGTGCCCGATCACAAGCCGGATGTATTTCGGATGCCACTGCCGTTGGAGAATTCCACTACTCCCGTACACTGGCTGGACAAAGTGGTAATGCGCTGCCTGGGTGGTCTACGGCACTGGGACGGTGAATACTTTCTGCACATTGCCAACTATTTGTATACATACGAGAATACGTTGGCATTCTATCCGTTGTATCCGGTGATTGTGCGCAATCTGGCATCGTCATTCAGCACTTTAAGTATCCCATTATCGCTGCACTCACTGACGCTGGTCGTCGCCGTTGTCCTGAATGTGTGGCTCTTCTGCGAGGCCGCCAATTATCTGTACCAGTTGACGCAGCGCATCTTCAACGATCTGAACAAAAGCTGGAATGCGGCGCTCGTGTTTTGCTTCAATCCGGCAAGTATTTTTTTTACTGCCGCCTACTCGGAATCGCTGTTCACCTTTACCAGCTTCATTCTGATGTTGGAGTGTGTTCGCTCCAAGCAGCAGTTCAATTTTCTTCGAATTGCCGCCAGTCTTACCGCCTGCATCTTGTGCCGTTCCAATGGCTTGATCGCCTTGGGCTTTCCATTGTATTTCTTTGTGCGTCACATGCTGCTCACTACGCACGTGAAACTCTGCCAGCAGCTGATCAAGATGTCGCTAACCGTGCTGGTACCGCTGGGCATATTACATGCATATTACTTTTATATATATCGGCTCTACTGCATGCCCAGCATCAAAGTGCATCATCCGCAACAGGTGGTGGATTATGCCGGCGAACGCAACTATCTACTGGCTGGTCAGGGCCCGGAAGGATCGCCTTGGTGCCAGTATACGCTGCCGTTTCCCTACAACTATGTACAAACGACCTATTGGGATGTGGGCTTCTTGCGTTACTATCAGTGGAAACAGGTGCCCAACTTCTTGCTCGCATTGCCCATGCTGCTCTTTATGCACTGGCATTGCTGTGACCATTTGTGGTTTTTGGTCACAAAGATTTGGCCGCAGGCTACCGGCTGGCGGGAGGTGCTGAAAACCCAGAAGACGTTACCTTTTGTGCTGCACGGCGCTTTCCTGGCGCTCGTTTGCGCGTTGTTCGTCCATATTCAGGTGTCGACACGGCTGCTGGCATCGGCCACGCCCATATTTTATTGGTTTGCCGCTGATCATATGCCCCGGTCGCTGGCGCAGCTATCGCTGCGTTCCAAGGCGGGCGCACTCTTCATCTGGTGTACCACGTACAGTGCCTGCGGGACCGTCCTATTCTGCAATAATTTCCCATGGACTTGAACTTAAACTGGAACTGGAGCGTATATGATAAAAATTAACATATTAATTATTGGTTGCCAAAGAGACTGCATTAGATTTCAATTAGTTTTTAGTTTATTTTTATAGGCGACGTTGACCACCAAGAATCGAAAGCAATTGCAATTTGCTTGCAAAGTTAAATTGAATAAATGTTTTAAACCCGATATTTGCGCACACTCTTATCGATAACTTTGTCTGTTGGCAGCGACACTGCTGCTAAACTAGAATATCGATTTATTTGTGAGACAAAACCTAAACAAAAGAGTTTTCGAGCTAAAAAATTCGAAACGCCCAAAAATGGAGCAGCTTTCAGGTGTTATGATCATCATCATCATTGGAGGCGGTGTGCTGACCTTTGTGATGCTGTTCATATTCGCCAAACGCCAAATAATGCGCTTCGCACTGCGTAGTCGTCGCGGGCCCCATGTCCCCGTGGGCAATGATGCCAAAAAGGCACTGCGCCGCGAGATCGAGCGCCGTTTGGACTGCATACAGAAGATTGCACAGGAGCCGAAGCTGCTGTGGACCGATCCGGACAAGTACATTGTGCAGCCGGAACCGGAGCAAGAACTACCGCCATACTACTATCGCATGAAGGCCGTGGACGATGTCAAACTGTTGGAATCGGAGATAGCGCGCGCTGACGGCACTTCACGCCACGCCCATGAAAGCCTGCGCGCTTTTCTGCTCACCACACTGTCGGTGACACTGAATGGAACGGGACAGCGCACAATACATCAGTTCTGCGACACATACGAGCATGCACGCCACGATCCAAATGAGTTTGGAAAGAACGAGTACGAGGCCTACTATCATATGCTGCTCAAGCTGATGGAGGCGTAAGTGCATATATATATATATATATATATATAGCCATGGTCACCTAATCTAAGTGGGAATGTTTATTCCACAGTGCCAAGCAGCTAAAGAACTATAATTCGAGAAAAGCGTCGCCGGCCCGCACGCCCCGCAAACAGAAAATGCATTCGCTGCTGGATCCGGCACGTTTGCGTCCGCCACCCGTTGTAGAGCCGCCTAGCAATGAGTTGGCTGCCGGGCAGCATGCCAAGGTCAACATGACGCTGGGGCTGCAAGGCGATGAATTGGTGGCTGCAGAGCTGGCCACCAATCCGCTGCATTTACAAGCGCCCGCCGAACGGGATCTCATCATACGCAATCGCATCAAGACACCCACGTTGGATGACATCGTTGTCGAGGCAGATCAACAGCAGCATGGCGATGCGAGTGTAGACCATGAAATAATGAGCATATCATCTGTTCAGTTTCAGCGCAATTCGAGCGTAGTATAAGGTATTTATTTTAGTTAAATATATGTAAATATATAATCAGTACTCTGTTTAATTTAAACATTTGTCTATTTATTCTTGGCACATTTGTCGATCATTTGTGAGTATATAACGAGATCTAACAGACGACATGAGTAGCCAGTTTCATTATCGTACCACGAGATCAGCTTGACGAAATTATCATTAAGGGCTATGCAAGCGTTGGCATCGAATATGGAGCCGTAGCGTGAGCCATTGAAATCCGATGAGACTACTAGATCCTCGGTGTAGCCCAGCACACCCTTCATATCACCATTGGCTGCCTCCTTAATGACCTCCTTGATCTGATCCATTTTGGCCTCACACCCCAACCGACAGGTCAAATCCACGACAGACACATTCGGTGTGGGCACACGGAATGCCATGCCCGTCAGTTTGCCATTCAAATCTGGTATGACTTTGCCAACAGCCTTAGCAGCGCCCGTACTGGCGGGAATTATATTGCACATGCCGCTGCGTCCATCGCGCCAGGCCTTGCTGCTGGGTCCGTCCAATATCTTTTGAGTGGCGGTGCAGGCGTGGACTGTCGTCATCAAACCCTCCACAATTTCAAAATTATCGTGAACAACTTTCGCCACTGGTGCAAGACAGTTTGTGGTGCAAGAGGCATTCGATATGATCTTCATCTCCGGCTTGTACTTGTCCAGATTTACGCCGCACACGAACATGGGCGCGTCGGCCGAGGGTGCCGATATGACCACTTTCTTGGCGCCCGCATCCAGATGCGCCTGTGCCGTTTTCAGTGTGGTATATCGACCTGTACATTCGACCACCGTTTCCACGCACAAATCCTTCCAAGGGATTTTTTTTGGATCCGTTTCCTTAGTGACATTAATCTTTTTACCATTTACGATCAGCTTCTTGCCATCGAATGAAATCTTCTTGTTAAGAGTGCCGTGCGTCGTATCGTAGCGCAACATATAGGCCATATATTTGGGATCCATGGCTGGATCATTGATAGCCACCACTTGAACATCCGGTCGTCTTAAAGTTTCGCGTAGAAAGACGCGTCCGATACGTCCAAAACCGTTAATACCAATTGCGGTCATAGTCACCTAATTTAAAGACCAATAACAAAATTTATTGAGAAATGTATTTGCTATCGAGCTTTAAAATCTGAAGAAAATTTGGTTGTTATCCTGAAATGCAAATGTGAAATTATAGTGTTTACAACAACTAAATTAACTTGACATTTGTTTCGTTGTCTATTTATTCTAGGTATATCGATGTGGAAAACGTTCGCTTAAACTTTACAATTTCTGCTATATGACTAACCAAAGAGATAATTATTAATGATGATGTACTGAATATTATATCGCTTCTTTAGTTAATTGATAATTTATAAGAGTATTAAAATAATAAAAAAAAAAATTGTATGTAGTTTTCTATGTATTTCATAGGTGTTTTATATGGTCGAGTTTCGACTTATACAAAAATATTTGTACACCTTGATTAATTAATACATAAAATTAGTTCAGATTGTGAATCATTGTATATAATAATTTCATAGTAAATTTTCTTTAAGTTTTTGATTAAAATTGAAAATTAATGGCTTATTTTACTGACATTTGAACTATAACTTGAGGTTGTAATTGATTTTCGTTAGAATTTTATTATTTTTCGCTATTGCGAAGGTTATGTGAAGTTTTTGTTAGATTTTATACCATATTCGTCTTGTAACATATGGTTTCTCTATATTTCTATAAAGATATTCGTACCGTTCGATAGTTTTTCATGTTTTCAAAGTTGAGGTTATGTTTGAGTTTTTCTTTGTGGATGTTCATGATTGTCTGTGCATAATGCTTGTAACAGGTCCTGGTTGAAATTTTAACACACAAACATACCGCAGTTAGCTTTACTTTTTTTCGATTTTGCAAACAACGAGCGCACACACGAAAGGTTTTTGCGAAATCTATTTGAAGCGAGTGTGTATAAAAGTTGTGGGTGGGTGTGCGTTCCGGTGTGTGTGCGCGTAGGTGTGTTGTAGTTGGTATTTGGGGTATGCCGGTGGCCAAAAGAAGCGGCTATTCGTGTGTGGCAGCAGCCTGCTATTCACGCAGACAGTGCAAACACAAATCAAGCTGCAGGTCGTAAAATTTTCAGAGGCCGCCTTTCAGCAAGATTTTCCCTACAATTTGTTGTTGTTGTCTATTGCAGCAGCAGCGGCAGCATAATTAACTGGCCAAGCAATAAAGAAAGCCAAAGTGAAATGGTCAAAAGAATGGTGCAAAATAACTTAAGGGAAAACTGCAGACTGCGTGAAAAAAATATGGCAGAAATGCGAAGTGCTTTTGAGAATTAATTGCGCGTAGAGCAGAGCATATTAGCTGTGTAATGCAATATGTCCGTTTTGACAGGTTACAAAAGAAACTTAAGGAAACTCTGAGCAGATTGATAATAAATAAAACTAATCAAGAGAGAGAAAAAATAGTCCCGAAATTAAAAGAAAACTGTCATAGAAATCAAGATAGATCCATATCGTTCATGTATCTGTTTTTCTATATTTATAAAGCCATTTTTTTTTCTTAATTTTAAATAATTATTAATGTTTTTTTATAGAGATCAGATATTTTAAGGGGCCAAATTGTTCCATTTACTTAAAAGTCGGTTCGTTTTTAAGGCAAATTTTAGCCATCCGGCAGTGTATATATTTTACAGGATATAGCCGCGTCGTTTATAGACCCCAATTTTTGCTCAGCCATCTAACTGGCATCTAGTTAGTCAGCAACATTTTATTGGTTCGACACACAACTGCTTATAAATCAATCGTGTGCCAGCTGCCTTGCCGGGGCCAAAAGATGTTTCAACAAAATGCAAATGCGTATTCACAGGACGAACAACAACAACAACAACAAAATCATGCGTTGTTGTGCCGTGGGCACCATTACTCACCTTTGTCTGCGGGCTGCCGCCCGCACCCGCTACCCTTTTGCATAGCTGATGCCTTCAAGTACCAAAATTTTCTTGCCAAAATTGTGGAATCAAATCCCTAGGGCAGGGCTTTTTTTCGGGGGGGTCACGGCCCAAAACACACTGTATGACGACTTGCTCTTAAGCATTTAAATTGAAAGTTTTTGCCTGTCGAAGTTTATGTGTGTTGGGAAAATGCATATTTCCAAGTGAAACCTTTTACTTTAATACATAGATTGTCAAATTTACTTTGTATCGCAGCGCTAGCAACATTTCCGTTCGCAACATGTTGCCAGGCGCTCGACAGAAACGACGCCCACACGTATAGCTTGCTCTCTCTCTCTCGCTCGCTCGCTTTGCCCGCTGTTGCTCTCCTGGCCGTGGTGAATTCTGGCCCCGGACCAAAAAATGGGGCCGCTGATTACGAAATTGTTGAAGTTGACAGCAGCGACCTGAACTTCTGCATATTATATTCATATTTGTGTATTGAAACCGCATTCTATTTTGGTTTTGGCCAGATGGAAATTGGCTAAATGGAAATTGAAAGCCAGTCGGAGCAGATGGCATCCGTGAAGGAAGGCAACGCAACTGGCTGCGCTGCCTCAGCGGACTTCAAAACGGAAACGGAAATGCATTACAAGTGCCAAACGACTTTGTTGCTTTATAAATATATATGTTTTTTTCTTATTTTTATTTTTGCCGAGATTTATGCGCAAAACTTTAAAATTGAAACAGTTTTGCCAACTGCAGCGACACGAGCAAAGTTTTGCATTTAAGTTTATGCCAAGGTTAAAATTTAACAAAGTTTTTATGCATTTGTAAAAGTTGTAAGCAGCATTCTATTTTTTTTAAACGATATTCTTTCATTTTAACAACTGTACGCTTCCATAAACTTTACATTTGTTTGGATAAAGAGCGCTTAGGCTGCAAACTGAATTGACAACCAATTGTTTCAAATTTAATTTTCTATAAATATAGTTGACACATATTTTTATTTTTAATAAATTTTTGTAATAATTGTAATTTTAATATTTATTAAATAAATCGTTTGCATAATATAATAAATAATGTAAAGTTCTTTGAGTCTGCATCTATCAAAAAGAAGAAAAATAAATCTTAGCAACCACACAACATCAAAGCCTCCATTATCAAGATCAATTATTTAGTATTTCTCTAAAAAAAACACATTTTGTAGTTCAAATTATATTCGCGTTCGCCCTGAGTTAGGGCTTATAAATGTATCAGAAAACATTCTTATCACATGGGTCGATGTTGAATGCGTCTCTTGGGTGTCTTTACAATGTATTTATGTGCCACTTGTTGTTGTTTTTGTTGTTGCCGGGGCTATATTCATAAGAGAAGGCAGCATAAATAAGCAATAACATAAATAGTGTCACTTTAAGAGCCAATAACATTAAAGCCATGGCCAATGGCAATAAACCCAAAGCAAGCAGACAAACAAAGCGAAAGTTACGACTGTCAACATTTGAGCCAAGCGTTGACAATGGGCTAAAATGTTTTTTTTTGGCAGCTGAACTGAAAGCCATGGCTATAATCGCATTTGGCTGATATCAGCAGCAGGATGTAGTTCAAGCCAAAATAGTTGCTGATGATGCACGCGCAGTAAATCAATGCATAATGCAATAGCAGCTGCATCAAAGACTGCAATGAAGTCCACAAAGAAAAAAATTTGTCAGCAGGCAGCCCCGAAATAATTCAAATTTAAATGCAGCCTGCAACTGAAGCTGCATTTGGAATACGAGCTGGGGACTCGACTGCAAATTGAATTGTCAAAGACAACTGCGCGCCGCAGTTCGGAACAATGCCGGGCAGAAAGGAACAACTACAGCAGCAGCAGCAGCAGCAACTCCTACTGCGACACAACTGACATCTAATTGTGCGCTCAAGTGTGGGCCTACAGCTTGTCTACGAAATTAAATCAAAATGCCCGTGCAGACAAGTGATATTTGGGCGATATTGTAATACGGGCACGGGGCGGGGGTTGCGCGGAGGTGAGGTGAGATATCGGCCATTTCTTTGGACTCATTTTTACACAAAACTATGCATTGCCTGAATTATTGGGCTACATAAGAAACAGAAATTCAGCTTGCGAGCAGTGCAGACAAAATGGCACTAAACAAAAACTGAAAAACACAACAAGCTCGACTAGCTGTTATCCTGTAAAGATGCTAACTAACGAAATATCAAAAAGATAAATTTACATATCATCAGTGACTTAAAATCTAATAGAAACTGGTTCATTTTCAAGTTTATTATTTTGTTGAGAAAGTTCTACTTAAATACAAATTTAATTCAATTCTTGTTTCTGTAGCAAACTTTGTTAAAATGATTTTTTTAAGACTAGTTTTAAATATGAAAATATTTGTTGTTTTGTTTTAAAACAATTTATGAAAAAGATAGAAGAGCATCAAAAAATTCTAAAATTTTTGCCAGTAGTAAATACATTTAAATTATTTTGTTTAAATTCGGTTGAAATTTGCGAACGACCACTGTACAAATTAAAATTAGAAGAATTCTGCAAATCTTCTTTCAAGTCGCTATCGAATTTCCACAGCTTTGTTTACGAGAGGTGAACATATAAAAAGTTACAACTTGCACCTGTTGATCAACCAAGAATATAGATTGCATTGAATTACATGTTAACAAACTTAAAAGCCCCGATTTAATGACAACAGGGTATCGTAAAAAAAGACCAGATGGGAAAACAAGTTTTATGTCTGCCAAATCAATGGGTTCACTTGAATTTGGCAAATGCAGAGCCACCCGCCAGCCCCATGGCCAAACTGTAAAATGCTCTATAGAATTTGATAGCATGATATAAGAGCAATTTTCTGAGGCAATTTCGCTCTTTGGAAACTTTGCCAAGTTGTCAGCTTATGAAAAGGGTTCTTTATATTTTTGCAATAAGCAAATTTAAGCCAGGTCATTTTATTAGGCAGGTGGATAAACAGGCGGATAAACTAAGCTCACATACATACACACACACACACACACACACACACTTAGACACAATTGCTTATTTACGAGCTGGTCGCATAAAAAATTGCCCTTCAATTGAATTGCAATAAGGAAAAGCAATTAATTTAGCTGGAGGCAACCGCAGCAATTACATTGATATATATCGTGTGTATATAGTTATATAGGGAGTATGCACTTTATTTGGTGTAATTTCGATTTGTTTGATGCGCACTGCAGCTACGTAAATGTGGGCCATTACGTGTTACAAGCTCGGGCTAACGCGACGTATACATAATGTCATAAGAGCCAAATGTCATGAAATTTCATTACTTTTCGAGTGCAGCAGCAGCAGCAGGAGAAGTCAACAAAATGTTGAGCAGTGAGTTAAACTGCCAGCTAAACCAATTACATTTGCACGCCACTGACAACAGCACCAATAATGTCAACAGCAACAGCAGCAACAACAAATTGCAGCAGCGACAACATCCGAGACAACAACAACAACAACAACAATATTGAGACAACGTTCAAAAGAGAACGGAAGCCGCAGCAGCAAAAGCGATTGAAAAATGGCCACATTGAGGAAATGACGTTGAAAAACTGTAAAAAATATAATAACACACAAACACACACACACACACACACACATAAAAATAAGAGCGCTTCTTCGAGCAGCAGCAACAACTTGTAATGAGCTGCAACTGAGAACTTAAAGTGATTTATTCAATTTCAGACAAGCCCAAATAAACAAGTCCCTAATATAAAAACAAGAAAGCATATTTATTTTAAGTGTCGCACATTGAATACCCTAAATAAATGAAATTTATTAGGCTATCAGAAAAAAATGTTTACATATCTACTCAATACTCATTTGATATTGCCTATGAAAGCTATATGATACATAATCTCTAAAATAATGAAAGTTATGAAGCTATCATATAAAAACAAAAAAATTTGTTTACTACTCAATTTTCGTCTGTTAGTGCATATGAACCATTCTTTGGGAACTTACTAACCTAAATATAAAAAAAGCTAAATTAAAAAAAATGAAATTTTTTCTACAAAAACTTTGATTTAGCGATATGCCCTATGAAACGTATATAAGATAGTAGTCCGTTGTCCATTAAATGTGGTTTGTATATAAGAAGCATAATAAAACTTATTCTTTCCTACTTTGGCATAGATTTATCGTCTAGCAAAAAAGTTGTTCACACATAAATATTTGCTATGGTAGCTATATAATCCGATTTGGTTCGACATATGTACTGTCCGCAGAAAAAACACAAATTTATGTCAAATCTTTAAAACTGACTTAACTGTTGGTACTGATCATATATATACTATTTGACCTTGCCGCTGTTACAATGTCTGACAAAATTATAATATCCACCGCAAGTGCAAAAAAATTACGATTGACCCCAAGAAACCCGGATGCCAAAACTGTTGCCCGCCTGTCAAAAACTCGTTTATTATTTAAATATTATCAGGCAACAATAAAAAAAAGTTATTCAGAAAAAAAGAGCAGACAGGCTGCTCATTTTCCAAACTTTCCTCATTTTTTTTTTTTCGTTGGGACGCTGTCAACTTGAATGTGGCATAAAAGACGAGGCAAGCCGCGAACACTTGACGCAATTCCCGTGTATTGTGCGTGTTAAATTACAATTGGGCCCCACAAAAAACTGAGCAGCAGCCCAAAACTGAAAAGAATTCAAAAAGTTGTTTATTTGGTTTTTTTTTTAAATTTGTAAAATGAATGGTTGCCAAAATGTATGAATTATGGTGCAAATTTTGGGGGAAATATCTTTCGTGAAGTGCTTCAAAATTTGTGGCAAAGTTTGAAGTTTAAATTGCCAAATATTTTGGAGTTCTGATAGGGAAATAATTAATAGATATTTATACACAACTGAAGTTTTTTCACACTTATGTAAATTTTGAGCAGATTACATTTTTTATTTTAAAACGATTTAAAGTTTTAATTAAATATTTAGAGCGGTGAAAATGTGTTACGGCTTTAACAAGAATTTGAGGCAACTGTAATACAAGTTTGAAATTTTAAACCATTATTTCTGGTATTAAGTATTTGGCAGAAATTGTCATATAAATTTTCACTAAAATTTGTTATTAATTTTTTTTTAAGTGTGTTTTTAAAGTTTAATGTAGAACTAATCTAGACGCAAAACTTTGAACAAAAATTTGTCCCTTTTCAAAATTGTTTTATTCAAGTTTTAAAATTGGAACCATGGCTAAGGGAAATTAGTTAATTTATTTTTCAATGAACTCTAACCAAAAACTGTTTGCTCAGATTTTTATATAGAATTAAGCTTAAAGTCGAAGCATGAACAATGTTGTGGATTTTTAAAATTTTAGACCATGGCTATGATGAACTATTTAGTGGAATATTGACAAACATTTTAAACAGAGATTATAAGATTAAAATAATATAATATTTAATGAGTTTAATTAACTAGAAGGCGCCCAGTTACACTTTAATTTTAGTTGTTTAATAAACAATCCCCGATTTCTGCTATCCAAGCACCAAGCACAAACCAATGCTCCAGGATTAACTCCGAACAAAAGCTAGACAACAACAAATTGAGGCAACCGAAAACACAATTTGGGTGCTTTCCCAATGTGGGTTTTCGTGCCAAAAAAAGAGATGGAAAATGTTGTGCACTTCACAATTTATGTCATGACATTTTCAGTGCCTTATCATTGTCACAATGCGCCCGCTTGGCTCCCCCCGCCCGCAGTTGAAAAATATTTCTTAACATTTGTGTCTTTTTCTGTGCATAAATAATTGTTTATGAGCACGTACGGAGCGGGGCGGGCGGCGGGTGGCGGATCGCGATACAAACACAATGGCAAGCACATGCAAAAGCGAAGTCAAGTGGAAGCGAAGAAGCCACTGTTGGCTGGCAACTGGGTTAGGCGGCGACATGGCACGGGTGCCTGACTTGCGTGACCAGAGTGCAGGAGGTGATAAATAACGGTAAAATGTAGACATCACAGTGCCATGGCCCAAAACCCGTTGCCCCCAAACGTGTCGTCCGTGCCGTTCGTGTCTCGTGCATGTTTCAGCAAAATTTTACAGCTAAAAACAAACAAAGTTGATGCCACTTTCAAGTTTGTGGCGAACGACACAGTTTATAAAGTTGCAACAAGATGCACGTTGCCAAGGCTAGAAAGCACTTAGTTCCGTTTAACGCATCGTTCGCTTATCACCAGCTTAAGATGCGAAAATCCAATTTTCTGCATTTTCAACCCACTCATCTAAATGACCTTCGGCAAAAGACAAACTACGTATGTTTGGCCCTGGACCCGCGAGTTGCAACCACAACGGCCACATGGAGAGATAACTTTTTTGTTTTACTTTTCTCTTTTTGATTCCTTGTTTTTTTTTTGTTTTTTTTTTTGTATGTATGAATAGCAGCACTCATCTCATTCAGCAAGAGCCACCTTGACTGGGGCTTTGTTCTTTCTCTTTGTTGTTGCTGGCATTGTGCAGCGAGGGCTAAAAATACGCATTAGTGTAAATATGCAGATGCTTCAAAGCAGCGTCAACAAAGTACTCGTTAGCAGGAACTCGTGTGGACAGCTAAAATATACCCAGTGCGACACACTTAAAAATTGTCCAATTCACAGTCGAATTGCTTCCAAAATGTACTTCTGGATACATTCGTGCGAAAGGAACTGTTCTTTTACAAATTATTTTAGCTACAGATTTTTTCTATACACAAAAAAAGAATGTGCTATTTCAAGTGAAAAATTAACGTGTTTTCGTTATACTTCATATTTAACAGGCACTTTCAGTTACAGGGTATTATAATTTAAATAACTGCAGGCACAGGGCCACAAACACAGCTAAAGATATAGGATACATCCCCTGATATGCTAGCTACAAAATGCATAAGTAAATTATGTATTAATACGAATACGTAATACACACACGAGTTGTCCTTGGTCCTTTTGTAGTTTACCTTGGGTTTCTCTTTCATTTGTTTACCAAACTACCATTTCCATTTCCAGACACGACCAAGACATAGCACACATTATGTCGGGCGGGGCGGGTGACCCTCTTCCCTAAGAGCAAGCACCATCATTAAGCCATATTTGACAACTTAATTGAGGTCCTGACACAAGTGGAAGTTGTCAGGCTAACAAAACATTCTCACTTCGTGCATTATTAATGCAATTCGATTTTACTAACAGTGTATGCACAATGGGGAGTTTGGCATTAAATGTTATCCCAGTTCTTTCCTACTGAAATTCAATTTTCCAACTCATTAAACTAAAGCTTTTAATTAAAACAATTTTATTAGCGAGGAGTTATTTTTAATTATACCCTGTGATACTAAGAGTATGATAACAATTATTTAATCTATGTTTAAATGAAATCTGTTTAAATTGAATAATAATTATATTATGTTGTTAAGCTTTAACTTATTTTATATGATAAGTTTTAAGTAGAAATTCATGATTAACACATTTTATAGGGTAACTCTTAGTCTATTCCTCTCAATAACAAAATATATCTATACTCGGTTTTGTTTACTCATGAAAATAGATTTATGTAATTGTTAACCACAAGAAAATTGTTTGCAGTTCAGCGCTAAACTAAATTTATTTACAGGTATTTGTCCAAATTAATTAATTTAATTCTATAAAATATGTAAAAACCAATTTGAATGCCAGCAAAATTTTTGGATCAAAAATTGTCAAAATTTTACATAATTTAATTGAAAATGAAATAACTTAAGTGCTTTTCAGAAGCAATTAAAACTTGTTAATTGTCAGGTAGAAATTCTCAGAGTTGGCCTATAAGAAGCGTAATGTGGGTTATTATTATTAAAAGTGGGTGTCAAGCAAGGCGAAAATTTCGTGGAAATGCTGTGGCTAAACACAAGCATACAAAAACTTTTCAACACAGATTTTCTCATGGTTTTTCGGTTGTTGTTGTTGTTGTTCCAAATCTCTTGTGCGCACATCCAACAAACGAACACAGAAATAACTAAAAACAGCAACAAAATTCCACATAATCCACAAACAGGCAGCGTGGAAAGGAATCATGCATATAAAGAGGGGCAAAACAAAGAGCTGAAGGATGCCTTGTCCTGGCCAGCGTAGGACGAACACAAGAGAATTGTGGCAGCTGCTGTTGGTCCTGTCCGGGCATATTTTATGTATCTTTTCGCACAACATTTGCGCGTGAGTGAAACTGGCCGTGGGAGTTGCTGCTGCGAGTTCGCACTAAGCTCTTAATTGGCTATTGAAAGCGAGTCGCAAACAAAGCAAAAACTTTGACTGCGGCTTTAAATAGAAAATGGAATGCTCGCTGCCACCAAATGAATAATGAGCTCCTCCACACCCGATTCAACTGCTGCAGAAAATACAGCGCAGTTGCCCACGATTTGATTAGTCAGAAGGCGTATTTAATCTTCATAAAAACGACAGCAATTTATGCACATACAATCAAATCTGTTTTTCTTATATACCCTGTAATTGAGAAGTGTATTTAAAAGTAGATGAGGTGTTGGATACAGGCAAAAGGGCGCATCGAAGATCCCATGTAGAACTTTCGTGAATCTTATGTCAACAAATATTTGAATTTTCATAATGGAATTTTCATTGTTTCACAGATGCTTTTTGTCTAAAAGAGTATTTAATCTTCGTTCAATTGGATAGATAATAGTAGGTGTGTTTTTTTCCGAATAGTACTTTTATTTATCTATAATCTATAAATCTCGACAAATAGCGCGTAATTTTTTATTATTTACGCATTAAAATATACACAAAAAACAAATATATGTGCAATACGCATAAATTGTAAATTAACTGCGCACAACTTTTGCACGCGTATAAATAAATAAATTGTTAATAACATCAGTCGTTCAATATTTATATTAAGCACATATCCATCAGTTTTATGTTGTTTGCCGCGCCACTGGGCATTCGATTACTCATACGCCCCATTGGTGTGTGTGTGTGGGTGTGTGTGTGTGTTTGCCATCGATGGCATCAATGCTGATGACTTCATAAGGCATTTTGCTGTGGGTTTTTCGTTTTCTTATACCCTGTAGATTTTCAAAGTAAAGCTAACATGCAGAAAAAGCCATCAATAATCTCTTTAAAATTATATAGATTAATAATTAGCATCTGTCTGACCATCCGGCTGTCCTACAACATTCATGTAGTTCAGTTCCAATTTGATTTGCTTCGATATCGGAGCTTATAGGATATGGATATATAAAGGTAACTCTTAAGACATATTCATGTTGAAAGCTGAGCTGAGTTGGGTATCTTTTAGTCGTATATTCTCAACTGGAGTGGTTTCTCTTTGGCTTTAATGCATATATAAAATGTAATAACACCAGCTATTAGCCAACTTGACGGCACATTTAAATGGGCGTGCGGATGGGGCGTGGCAAATGCGCCTAACTGTTATTATGCACACTTTTTTTTGTGGCCCGATTCTTGAAATTTTCCGCCATGCGACGAAAAACAATTTAGCAAAATGCTCGTGTAAATGGTGCAACAATGATGGTCATTTCAGGCAGGGCTGTTAAATAAGTGGGCGGATGAGAAGGGGGATGTGGGGGATATTTGTGCTGCGCTTTAAGCTCGTGTTGGCACAGTTGATTGCACGTCTCGCTTTGGCCCCGTGCACAAAGCTAATAATTAGCGTACACATCGGTTGACAGTGCTGACTGCTCTATCGATTGGCAATTGGTGTGATTGTGGGCGTGGCTGCCGCCCCACTGGCACGTCCCACTGGGCATGTGTGAATGTGTGCAATCATCGAGCGCATTCGAAACTTAACTCTGCATTCAGCAGCAGCTGCAAAACTACACACAGACACGCCTTTTAACACACACATTCACCCGCTAAGGTGCACCGAGTGTGTGTATAGTGCGTATTAACTATGGCTCACCAACAGTTATTACACTGGGCGAAACTCTCCTGGCTGATATTAAAGCAAATTAATTTAATATTAACAATTGAAGTTAATCCGAACTGAACAACTGGGTATTAAATTGTATTGGAAAATCGAAAAATTATTGGGTTAAAATTGAAAAAATCCCTATATATAAAACAAGTAAGAACATTGCAGTCGGGCGATACCGACTGCGTTATACTCGTTCACGTTCTTAAATAAAAGATTTCATAGCTCCCATATATCAAACCCCCATAACTTTGTCAAAAGTGAACCGATTTTCACGTTTGATGACATTTTGATCATGATTTGATTTTTCTGAGGGGATCAAATTTTTGGTCAAAAATCATGCCAAAATCGACAAAAATTTTGACATGTAAAGTTGTCAGACTCCATGGCTCCCATATATCAAACCCCCATAAAATTGTCAAAACTGAACCGATTTTCACGTTCGATGGCATTTTGATCATGATTTGTCCTAAATATTGATTCCACATTCAAAATATATTCGTTTTCGAAAATAAAATTTTTTTGAATTTTTTGGTCAAAAAAGCAAGGGTCCCCCCTTGTGAATTTTGGAAAAAATTTTTTTTCAAAATTTAGAATTGCGAATTTTTAGTTTTATTCGATTTTATTTGTCATAATTAGCATAAAAAACAACATTTGAGGTGATTCTGAGGGGATCAAATTTTTGGTCAAAAATCATTCCAAAATCGACAAAAATTTTGACATGTAAAGTTGTCAGATTCCATGGCTCCCATATATCAAACCCCCATAAAATTTTCAAAACTGAACCGATTTTCACGTTCGATGGCATTTTGATCATGATTTGTCCTAAATATTGATTCCACATTCAAAATATATTAGTTTTCGAAAATAAAATTTTTTTGAATTTTTTGGTCAAAAAAGCAAGGGTCCCCCCTTGTGAATTTTGGAAAAAATTTTTTTTTCAAAATTTAGAATTGCGAATTTTTAGTTTTATTCGATTTTATTTGTCATAATTAGCATAAAAAACAACATTTGAGGTGATTCTGAGGGGATCAAATTTTTGGTCAAAAATCATGCCAAAATCGACAAAAATTTTGACATGTAAAGTTGTCAGATTCCATGGCTCCCATATATCAAACCCCCATAAAATTTTCAAAACTGAACCGATTTTCACGTTCGATGGCATTTTGATCATGATTTGTCCTAAATATTGATTCCACATTCAAAATATATTCATTTTCGGAAATAAAATTTTTTTGAATTTTTTGGTGGCTCTATCTTAAAAATTTACGGATATATACACGTTTTATCGATTTGCGATTTGAGGTGTATCGACATGTTATCGTATTGCCAGCCTCCCAGTGGGCGTGGCACAAAAATCTTAACACTTTGTCTGAAGAGGATAACTCCAACACAGACGGACAGCATGACGGACATTGCACAAACCCAATATACTAGTTTCACTTCGTGAACGAGTATAAAAAATATAATTTATAATACATTTTAGGATATGTATATACATCATTTGTCTCGATATTTTTTCTCAGTGTAGGTCTCACGACGCACAGGTTAAACACTGTTTACGTGTTCAAAGCTAGTTGAATGCGATGGGTACTCGCTGCAGTATTCGTCATACGCACCGTTAGCCCTTTCCCCCTCATGTTGCATATTGCATTGAATCTTTTATTGAAATTCATGCTACAAGTGAATGTCAATGAGGCGTTGTGTGTGTGTTAGGGTGTGGGTGTGTGTGTGTGTGTGTGTGTGTGTGTTTGTGTTTGTGTTTGTGTTTGAGTGTGCCTGCGAATGTGCGTGTGTACCTATCACTGAGTATCTCCTCGACAATTCCTTTGGCCATTCGCAGCTGTTGTTGTGCCTGGGCGACAACTTTTATTGCTGCCTGTTTTTATTTATTTTGTTGTTTTTTGTTTATTTGCTGGCTGTTGTATTTTAAATTTCCCTCCGCATCAGCTCCCATTGGCAATCGCTAGCAAATTGTAAAAGTTTTCAAATGAAAATTTCAATTATTATGCAGCGCTTGCTTTAAACTTGGCGCTGCCGAATGAAAACTGTAATTGCCAAATGCAATTTGCAATTTTGTGGCTTGTTTATTGCATGTTGCATAAATATGTATTTTCATTTAATGATTTAAATTTCTGTTGCAAGCGCTGCAACTCGAGCATTTGCTAAAAATTATGCGCAAATTACGCATACGCCACGTGACACGGTTGCCTGCCTGCCCGCCTGCCTGCATAGCGCTCAAGTTTTCCCGTGTGGCATGTGTGGCATATGGCAACATAGGTGTCTGACTAAAAATAAATATTTGCACGTGGTTTGTGAGTAGCTGCAAATTGGCGGTTTATTCGCGGCACTCTAAACTAAAAACCCTTCACATTCATTTTAAATGCAGCTCATTTTGCCACTCAAAATACCCTGTCACCAAAAGAGCAGGTTGAACGATGCGCATTTTAACGAATAAAAAAATTGAGTGTGTGTAATAAAATAAAATGGGTGTATAAACATTTTTGTTTATTATTTTCATGTTAAAGTTTATATTAGCTTTCAGCTTTAAGAAATTGAAAATCTTATCCTTTATATGCCTAAATATTTAACGTTTGGCTGAACTATATGTCTAACTTTAACAGGCAGTTGAGCTATTAAAAAAAATAAATAAATTAAGATAGCTGATAAATTTTGAAGCAATTAAAGTTTTCTTTTATTTAACATTTAACAAGTCAAAGTAGCTGGCAATTTTACCAGGAACTTTATTTAACAGAATACAATGACCAAACATTGAATTTGCATTACGAGCTAAATTCAATATTTAATCACAGGACAAAGGGACTGATAATTTAACCTGGTAAATAAAAAATTAACCTCAGGCTATTTAAGTGCTGAGTGCTGGTTAGCTACGGGTTAAATGCTGTTTGTTCATTGTATTTACATATTTTGCCAGACAAATGCGGGCTTCAGTTCGAGCAGCTCTTCAAAGCCGCTGTCAAAATGTATGCAAATTGAATTAATTAAAGCGCCAAAGCAGCTGCCAGCTTATTTTTCAACTGTTGCGCTTTGGTTTCTAGCTTGTTGATTGTTGTTATACATATACATATATATATGTATATTATTTTATGTGGCGCCACATGGCTGGCCATTTGTAAATGTTGCATGCAACGTTGCTGGGTGTTGCCGAATATTTGTCAGCACCACTTGGTGCGCTAATGAGCTGCAGTTAGTCTTCAGTTGCGGAGGGGGGCGGGACTTGGCGGCGGCAGTTTATACTTATGGGCTGTCAAGTGTCGTTAGGGCTCAGCTACTCCGAATAATAGGCCATAAACAAGGCAATAAGCCGCACGACAACAACTTAAAGTCTTAGTCGGGGCCAAGAGCACATAAAAGCCAACATCGACTTATCCTTTGGCAAAGAAAACCAAAGTGCTTCTCGATGCCAATAGTTGGCATTGTTCATTTATAGAGTGACTAAACTAGAGACTTAACCAAAAGCCATGGGCTAAGCTGATGTGGCTTCACTTTCGGCCAAACAAGGCATACACTCATCTTCCGATCAAAGCCGTTACTCTTAATATGTGTGTGTGTCTGTCCTGTGTATGTGTGATTGAGTGTGTGTGACAATATCTGTGGCTTTGATGCTTCTCGTTTATTGTTCAACACACATTGACACAGGTTTTTGGCATTTGACATTTGTGCTTGTAGCACAATTGAGGGAAAGCACTTGAAGAAAATGTGGAGAAAGCAAGCAAATGTTTGAATTGAATTTGAATATAGGAAATATTTTGTAATCAAATTGTAGAAAGGAGGTAATTCTTTTATTTTTTAATTATTATTATTATTATATATTTGCTAAATTATAAAAATTTTAAATCAATTTTGTTTGTAATATTTTAATAAATTTAAGAAGGGAATAACATTATATTAAGAGATGTTATAATTTTATACTTTATTTAAGAAAATTATAAATTATGTTATTATTTTTATTTATATATTTATTAACAAATTATAGTTAAGTTATTAAAACGAAATCTAACTTATTTTTTATATACATTTTCTTGTACTGTTTTTCTAGTGTACTTTTGGGTTTGATTTTGAGCCTGTTTAATGTCTGTTGCAGATTTTGGTTATACTTGTCTTTGTAGCTGCCAAATGGCAATTAAATGTGACAGCCAACCAAATTGTAAGCTAGGGTAGGCCGTATATAAATATGTATTTAAATATCCCTAAGCACACACACACACACACATTTTGAAACTAATTTGCATGGACAGCAACGTGCCTGTAAACTCCCCAAAGTGATAAAGACATAAAGAGCTGCCGACAGTGGCCCAACTGAAGTTAGCCAACTTGGTATGCCAACTATTTTGTGTAACATAAATCAGCGCAGGACAGGCCCAGGAGCTATATTTCGTGCCTCACAGGACTGTTGCTCTTTGAGCTGGCATTTCGCGCTATCTGAGCAATTAAAACGCCAGCATTGGGTGGGTTTTGTTTTTTAAGAGGTTTTCGCTTAGATTGGCGCCCCAAAGGCAATTCGTTTGTTTATCGGCAGCCAAGTCAGCGGGTAGCCGGCTTTTTGCCTTTGGCCGGAAGTGCGCAGTGCCATGAAAATTTGTCAACATTTGCCGCACGACAAAATCAAAAAGAGGAAACGACATTTTTTTTGCTTTTCGGTTTTAGTTTCAGTTTTTGGCATTTCTGTTTGCGCCTGGCAAATGGTGCGTGGATTGGCAACCAATTGGAATGGCAAAGAAACCGGGCTCATTAGACCGTCCAAAAAGACACATGCACACAGTCACACACACACAAACATGTTTCGAATCAGCTTTTCTCATTGCGGCCAACGTGGCGCATGTGTAATGCGGCATTAAGCTGGAAATAATTTGAATGAATGACTTCGTTGTCGCACTCGTCGATAATTATTTTAATGACATCGGTGCGCACTTGAAAGCTTTGTATTATTAATTCCTGCGGCCTTTTGCATCTTTTATCACACATGTACATTATCGCGTACATATATAAGATATATTTTTTTGCAGGTGTCATAGAAGTGAACGCATAAATTTGTAATGCACAGCACTTATTCATACAATTAGCGCGACGACATTAAGTATACGACGCGTGTATCAGAGTGAATTTGACTGTGTGTGTGTGGGTGTGTGTGTGCTTGTTGTTACATCTTAGCAGCCACAAACGAAATGTGCTGAGCATTGAAACTTAATACGCCAAGTGCTTATCTTATATCTCAATATGAAAATTTCTCTACCGCAATGAATTTAAAATCAAGTAACACAAACTACTCAGAGTTTGGCAGGGGCTTCAAAGCGCTTGCTGGCCAAGTTAACATTTTGAAATTTCCTTAATAATATACATATATATAAGTGTTTTGTTAATTTGTTAACTTAATCTCAGTTAAGCTTTATATATTCCAACAAACGATATTGAATATTATCGCACTCAAAAATACCATTTCTAAATCAAGTTGGCCTTTTGCCACGTCACGTTATACAATAACGACAAAACTCAAAAAACCTCCCCAGTTAGTGTACAAGAAAAAGGTCAAAACTCGTTACAAATATAAAATGACCAAGAAAAGAAACAACTTGAAAAGAAACTTGAAAGGAAAGCACATATATGTATGTGCAGGAGTAGCAGTACAATAAAGACACAAACTAAATAAATATTTGGTCATCTTGCGCAAATTAACTAGCCAGGGCAGCTGCAATATCAAGTATGCGGCATGTGTGCGTTGGCCTAGGGCCACAGACTTCAAAATTGTAGCATACTTTTGTGCGCACCACAAAAGAAATTTTGTACAAAAAAATCATTTTACTCAAATTGTATATCTAACAATTTACAGTTCAACGACTTTGGGATCAGCAACAGAAAAGAGCCATAAAACCAAAAATATTCTATTGTAAGCCAGTGAAAATTTTCGGCAGAAAGTTGCTAATCGCAGGAACGCCGGAAAGTGCGAGAACTCAAGAAAATACGTGTAGATAAAGTAAAAGTGAAATGTGGCAAGCTGCAAGTTGCCAGTTGTTTTGCCACTTTGGCAAGACCAAAATCATAGTAGCAAAACCTGCAGCGAAAAACCCGCATAACTAGTGCTGACAAACCGGAAATGAAAGAAGACAGCGCTGGCGGCAATGGAGAGCGACAGCTGCAGCTATTGCCACAGCGATTCAGTTGGACATTTGGAGGCCGCATTAGTGACGGGCCCAAAATTGTAAGTGTACGGGTGCGGTTGGTTTGGGGCAGACTGGAACTCTTTAAATAATCAATAGGCGCATAGCTCGCGAACAGTTCAAGGCTCAAAACTTTTTTCATATAGTTCTAGAGATGGTAGCGTGACGATAAAATCGATCAGAAAAATATATATATATTAACATTATTTTTTTAGTTTAATTTTATATTTTCATACAGAAGGCTGAATTAAAAAAACGACCAACTAAGCTATTTTTAAGTTTAATTAAATTTTAAGACAGCAACTAATTTTTTAAGACAAAAACTAGCTTGAGCTTCGAGCATTGTTTTTCCTTTGTTTAAAATTATGCATATATTATTTTACAAATATTTATTTCATATCATAAAATTTATTTTGCATATATTTAATTAAAATATAAAATTCTATATTTTCTTGTAATTCGAAGTTGAAACTGTTGACAATGGTTTTGTGTGACGTCAGCCCATCTCTAGACCCCAAAAGTCTTGATTTCCCTTACCAATACGCTTATTGCGTCTTTAAAAATTATTTTGAAGGTTAAGTTAACTAATAAAAACTTTTTTCAACCCCACTCATTAGTTTGCGTGCCGAGGCAAATTAGAGGGACGGCAATTAAGCGCCATAGAATAGCATTTAATGATGGTTATCAAATGGCAGACACACATAATTGGAGTATTGCTTCGCTTTAAGTATACGCTATCAAAAGGCAAAAAAAAAAATATATATATATATATATATATATATATATATATATATATATATATGTGTATATAAATGTGGACAGCAGAGATAAGCAGCTGGGCGTCAAGAGCCAAACGATAAGTGCACCCCAATTGCAATGCTGGCACCCCTATTTCGCCAGCAACCCTTTTACATAGCAAAGCTGCGCAATTTACCAACAAAAAACGAAAAAATGGAAAATAAAAGTGTTTAAGAACTGAATTTAAAAAATTGTTTGACTAGTTTGGCTTAATCCTACTTAGCTTAACTTTATGGTTATTGAATGGCAACTTAAGCGAATGAAACTGCTGCCAACAATTGAATCGAGAGCCATTTGTATTAAGCCATTTGCTAAGTGCGCGTTTAAAGCGCAACACACGCTTTGAGGGCTTAAGGCCGCATTGTCAAGGAAACTTAATAAACAGCTCAAAAGGGAATTAAAATAATTAGTGGTGCTTAAGGAGTGGGGGGTTCGACTAGGAGATACTCAGTGTGTAGTAGTAAATTAGTTTCTGATAAATAATTTAAAATACATTTTTTAACTGTATTCCAAAAAGAAGAAGTTTTAAATATTTTGTTAATTTTTGAGAAATTTATGTTTTCCTTTTTGTATGTTTCCTTATACCCTTGCTTAATCCATATTTAATGGTTACAGGGTATCGTAAGAAACGTGCGACATGCGGCATGCAAATTAAACAGCAGCTGCAAGCAGAAATCACGCGCCTCAAGGGCCAGCCAAGTTGAGACCGCTGCTAAAAAAAAAAGTGCCGTACAAACCAAGGAAACACGAGTTAAGCAAGATGAACAAACAGAAGAGAAATAAGAAACAACAGCAGACGGCGATAGCGAAATGCAGTAATTAGAAATGCAAATGATGCGTCAAATCAGAAAACGCAGCAGCCAGCTGCCAGAGTTTACACAGCGTTTTCGAGGAGGGGGAACGGGAAAGCATATTAATTGAGTAGCACGTGATGACATGAGTTGCTTTCCGGACGGCAGGGAGGGTTTCGGGAGGTGCAGTGGCACTTCAAAAAGCGTAAGCTTACAAACACGCACATCGCCGTTGTTGATGTGAATTTAATTAAAATTTGAAACTCGCAATGGCCCTGATGTGAAGACCCTCAGCGAAGGTCACGAATTGACCCTGATTTTTAATGTAACCTACAAGTGCGACAAAATAGCACATCAAATGGCGGTTCTCTTTATAAGGTATATAAAGTTTCGAATCATCTTTAATTCGAGTATGAGTACTAAGCATACTGATTCGAATTAACGATTCCCTATTAAAAAAAATGTGTAATTTATGAGTTGAGTCTTATGTCTTTATGTAAATAATGCTTAGGTATATATTTTTGAATGCTACACAGATAAGTTATACTCATTATAATTATTAAAAAGTACACAAAGGTATTCATATATATTCAATGTGTATGTGACTATTATTAGAGTATTATTAAATGTATTATATTTATTTATACTTATGTGCTTATTAATTTAAATACAGGGTATTTTCTAGTGGAAACATTCTAGTTCAGGCTTTGAGTTACGTCTCTTTTGTTTTTATGAGCATTTTGAATAAAAAGCAGCACACAAAACACATAACACGTATACGCAGCGTGTGGTGTGAAAAGTGTGAATGGAAAACTTGGTCAACCAGTGGTAAATCTAATTTGCAATAAACAAACAAATAGTTAAAGCTAGTTTGTCGATATTGAGTGCGTATAACAATGTCAGGCAAATGTGGCATGCAAAAAAAATGTCGGAAAATAAATCAAATCCAATTGGAAAATTGCTAGAAATGTTTGTGGACTTTGCATACAAAATGCAGATGCCGTCAAGCCAAAGTGTCATAGAAAAGCGAAACCGCAAGATGCCAACACACAGAAAGACAAACACTAAAGACACACACACACGTACGCACGCACGCACACAGACACAGCAATACTTAGCCGCAATGAACGACATCATGAGTACATTTTGCAAAGTGCAACAAAGAAGGACGATAAAGGGGACGGAGGGGGAGTGGACAAGCCAGAGAATGCCAGCATGAAGTCCAAACCAGACATTGCTGCTGCAGCATAAATTGTGGCGACATCTCTCGCTCGGCAAAATCCAGCAAGAAATTGTCTTAACAATTTTGAGAAATTACAATAAAACCACAAAGCGAGCCAACAGATTGTATCTAAAATAATATTTGCATGCCATTTGCCATGGCAAAGTAAACCAAAAACCGAACTCAATCGGAATGAATGGAATGTACTCACTCAAATGCACTCACTCAGCACTCAATGCAAATCAAATCAAAAAAACTGGCTGTCAATTTACATTTGTTCCTGCTCGCCCACATATAAATACATATATTTATATATGTAAAAGTACACGAATATATTGTTTTGCTGCGGTTGTAATTGAAAGCTATCACACAGAATCTACACATGTGTGTGTGCGTGTGTGTCTGGCGAGCAATTGCGTGTACCGTTAAATGGCGGCCTGCAGCTGCAGTTATTGCCAGTTGTCAACACAAAATGGCGCCCGTATGCGAGGAAACACACAAAATCGAATCAAATAGGCAAAAAGTGCAGCAAATTGTTGTGTTAGACAATTAAATACCCTACACGGAAAAATTATAAAATAAGCTTACTGTGTATCATTTCTCAGTAAGGTGTCTGTTTTTTAGGTAAAAAGAGTGAATTGCATTTATACCATCTTGATGCGTGTCCGCTTATATATAAAACGATAACAGATAAAAATGTTAACATGGATCCAGAGCTTCCATTTTTAACATTTACATAACTTTGCCAAAACTGAACCGAATTTCATGGTTGATGGCATTTTAGTCATGATTTGTCCATGATTGATCCTACATTTAAATTATAAGCATTTTCGAAAATAATTTTTTTTTGAAAATTTTGGTGAAAAAATCATGTACTCCCCCCTTGTTATTTTTAGAAAAAAAAATTTTTTTTTGATTTACAATCCCGAGTTTATACTTTCAATCGATTTTATTTGTCAAAATTAGCATAAAAAACCACACTTAAAGTGATTCTGAGGGGGTCAAATTTTTGGTCAAAAATCATGCCAAAACGGACAAAAATTTTGACATGTAAGGCTTTCGGATCCACAGCTTCCATACTTCAAAACCCCATAACTTTGTCAAAAGTGAACCGAATTTCACGTTTGATGGCATTTTGATCATGATTTCTCTTATAGATTGATTCTACATTCAAAATATATGCATTTTCAAAAATAAAATTTTTTTGAATTTTTTGGTCAAAAAAGCATGTACTCCCCCCTTGTTATTTTAAAAAAAAAATTTTTTTTTTGATTTAGAATCCGGAGTTTATATTTTCAATCGATTTTATTTGTGAAAATTAGCATAAAAAACAACATTTAAGGTGATTCTGAGGGGGTCAAATTTTTGGTCAAAAATCATGCCAAAATTGACAAAAATTTTGACATGTAAGGGTCTCGGATCCACAGCTTCCATATTTCAAAACCCCATAACTTTGTCAAAACTGAACCGATTTTCATGGTTGATGGCATTTTAGTCATGATTTGTCCTATAAATTGATTCTACATTTAAATTATAAACATTTTGGAAAATTAATTTTTTTTTTAAATTTTGGTGAAAAAATCTTGTACTCCCCCTTATTGTTTTTGAAAAAATTTTTTTTTAAATTTAGAATTCCTAATTTATATTTTTAATCGAATGTCTTTGCCACAATTAAAATTTAGCGTTTGTTTGTTTAGTTTTTCATTTTGCTTGTCCCTTCTAACTTCTCCTTCTTACTTTTAAGGTTAAACTTCCTCTTCCAACCAACTTTATAGGGTACAACATCGACCGTGGAGCTTGCATGCTGCAAATGTGTGTTGACGAGTCCGCCTAAAAGATGTCAGGCACAATTTGTGCGAGGACCTCCAGGCATATGTCAATAGCGAGGCTCCCACAGCGGCCCCAAACATTGATTTATGCATGTGTGTTTGTTTGGGCCAAGAGAAGGGCATTACATGGCCGAGTCGGAAAAAAGGTTATGTAGCTGGTCAGAACAGTTGTTAACACTTCAAAACTGTTTCAATGTTGTCCCAGATGTGATTTACAAATTGGCATAGCGTTAAATTGAAAATGCCAGTGCGGAAAATGAATTGTTATTCAGACAGTGAAAAGAATTTTAGCAATTATTTACTGGCATTTGTTCTGTTCAGTTTGAGGCTTTCGCTGCTGGCAATTTCATTAATTTTTCAATTGACGCGTCGAGAGTTGAGTCGTCCTTGGGCATAGAATAGCCAGGGCCCAATTAATGCAAAGCAATTATCTTAATTTATAAGCACTGCACAAGACCGAACACGTGCACACTATTGGCCAGGCCACTTATAACTAGAGAGCAGCATCGGCAGTGTGGAGTACTAATCCAATCTATGAGGCTGCCACTTTCATTAGGTAATTTGAGTAAATCACTCCAATTTGGCACTGGGCGGTTAAATACGCCTCCGGACTTTGTTGCGCCGTATGTTCATTAAAGGTTGATGAAAAACAAAAGGTATATTCAAATTATGCAAACATAGGTTCAAATCAATCCAACTACAGGTAAAGTTTTCGGATACCTAAAATGTTGCGTTTTATGAAAAAAATACTATAAAAATGATTAAATCTAAAATTTTATTGACTGCACATCTCTTAACAGGGTGTTGTCTAGTCGTGCGCACTCTCCGACCACATTTCAACTTGTTTTCGTTTGTGTTAGCAGCCTTTGACTTAAGTGGTAATCATTTATGTGCCGCTTTGTTTGCATATTAATTAATTAGTTCGCTTGATTTAAGTTTGAGTTGTCTTGAATTTCCTCTAGGAAAATTCAAAACCGTTATAATGGAATACGTTTTAACGCAAAGCAAACAACAATAAATAAAGCTTTAGAAGCCAGCTGAAACGCTGCGGCAGTTTTCAACAAGCTCAAAGCTGATAAAGGCATTGTATACGAGTATTGAATGGCGGCTTCTATTAAAATAAGTACAAACAAAATCTCGTTTAGTCGAGATTTTCTGCAAATCGCTTTCATCTTTTGAGAAAAACAAGTTTTATATACCTCCACATAATATGTTGGTACTTGTATAAAATATTAACAATTTTTTATTTATCGATTTTCTTCAATTTCGATGATTAAAATTAAAATCCATTTTAGGTGATTTAATCAAATCAATGATTTATTTATTAGTTTCATTCTTGAAATCCATTTTACAAAAGAAATCAAATTTGAAATCTTTGGCGAAATTGTATTACAGAATACGAGCAATAAAAAAACTTTTTACTTTTGTCGCGGTGGCAAATATTTGAGCCTCTAAATATGCAGCATTCTTTTTCTGGCTTGCTGGGTTTCGTGATTGTGTGTTATTGTGTATATATATATGTGTGTGTGTGAGTGTATTTGTGCGTTTTTGGGGCAGTCAAACGCAATACATTCTCACAATTGATTCTGTGGTATATAATTCATATACCCCCAACCCCTCGCTTGTCGAAGTGGGAAAACATTTGAATGACTAAAAAAAGAGATATTTTATTTTTTATTTATTTTGATTTAACATTTTAATGTTTTATTCATGTGAGCGTCAGCGGCGACCCACGAAATGCCATTAACACATTTACACATTTAAATGTTTTAATACAGACAAACAAAAACAATTTAAAAATTCCAAAATACTTTCAATGGAAATGCAAAATTAAAATGAACAAAATATTTAAATAAATATAAAACAATTCGTAAAACTTTTTGCTGGATTATAATATAAACAATCGCAGCACCTGGCTAAAACGTGGCACTATTATGAACTTGCCAGCTATTTTGAAGCCATTTATTTAGTATTTAATTATTTTAATTTTAGCAAAATTTCTGGTAAACAAAACGATTTCCGTTGTGCTGCTTTTGTTTATCGGCCCAGCAGCATGTGAGCTACCCGACTAGACTGATGGAGAGGGGGATTGGAAAAGCTGCTTAGTCTGCGCCAATTGAGCGATAAGCGGCGCATTAACAACGGAAATTTATTGCCAGTTTTCATAGTCGAGATGAGCTGGCAAATGCTCTGAATTCGTAGCTGTCGTTGTTGTTGTTATTGTAATTTGTAATTTCCGCTGCAAACTGTGAACAAGACTCGAGGTCTCTTGTCGGGTGTATTTAAAGGGCTTTACGAACCAGCATAACTTTGATTTAACTATGCTCTGAGTGCCCGAGCAATTACATAATGGATATTTAACCAGTCGAAAAGTATCTCATGGCCGCCGCACAGTCAACACACACTGCACTAAAGTCATGAACAATTAACTTTAAAGGCTTAGATACAAATCCCAGCACAAAGGGTAGTCAAAAGTGTGCGTAGTACACGATTCTAAGAAATATGACCAAAAACGCAAGAGCTGCATGAAAAATGAATGAAGCACATATAACAACATATGCAATAATATCCGTGTGGGGTATGTGCGACTATGAAATACCCTGTGCGAAAATGTTTAAGGTTTGTCTAATTTGTATCCTTTACTAATTCAGTTTTATAGGCCTTGAGTTGAATATAATTATATCGAAATTTTATAATTGCGAATGCGACTATATCTTGGCCATTTGTAGTCCGATTTAGGAAAGATATATATCATTTTACTCTTAAAAGTCCACAGAATCAATATTTATTAAAAGTTTTGAATTTTGAAATTTTCGCGATTTTGACAAAAATTGTGATGTTACCCCTTGTGTTTTTTGTCAAATTTGGTATGCGAGTTTTTGCTGTTATTGTAGGCTTAAAATGACTATATCGGCCATTTGAGTCCGATTTGGGAAAGATATATACATTTTACTCTTGAAAGTCCATAGAATCAATATCTATTAAGAGTTTGGATTTTTTTTCGATTTTGACAAAATTGTGATGTTCCCCGTGTTTTTTGTCAAATTTGGATGCGAGTTTTAGCTGTTATTGTAGGCTTAAAATGACTATATCTTGGCCATTTGTAGTCCGATTTGGGAAAGATATATATAATTTTACTCTTAAAAGTCTATAGAATCAATATTTTTTAAAAGTTTTGAATTTTAAAATTTTCGCGATTTTGACAAAGTTTTCTAGTTCTATAAAGTCTTAGAGACTACTTTTTAGAGTTTATGTTTGTGTGTACTTAAATTCGGGTACCTAAGTCAAATTATAAAATTACC
Organism: Drosophila paramelanica; assembly: GCA_035043915.1. Classification (NCBI taxonomy): domain Eukaryota; kingdom Metazoa; phylum Arthropoda; class Insecta; order Diptera; family Drosophilidae; genus Drosophila; species Drosophila paramelanica. The sequence continues at coordinate 5,390,500 of JAWNMO010000674.1, read as the reverse complement.
CAATTATATAGAAAAAATTATCTTAAGAAATGTACATTATATATTGAGATAATTCCTTAATGCTCTTGACAAAAATAATAATTCTTTCAATCTCCATGAGTACAGGGTATTAAAATCAGCAATTGCTCAAGTGTATGCCGGGGCATGAGCCGCACTTGACATTGCCTGACGAATACTTATACTTACGCATACAAACACACATACATACACGCATACACAGCTTGAACTAAGTCCTAAAGGCCAAATGTTATACAGATGGAAACAAAAACAACAAAAAAAAATCAGAAACAAGTGCTTTGCTCTAGAATTATAATATTGCATGCTGATAAAACATGGAAAGTCAAAGCACCCAAGGGGATTACAATTAAAATGAACCCACACTCACACACCCACACCCACCCACCCACACACACACTCTCGCGTGCGTGCAAATATGAAATATAGACGCAGCGTAGAAAGTTGAACTGGCGGAAATCATTTTGCGCATTATGTTCATTTGTATTTTTACACTTTGGCATGGCAGATAAAAAGCGGCAGACAGCCACTTGCTAACATGCCACACGCTCAGCCACCCGACCACCCACCCGGCTATCCGCTAACACCGCCAGCGTCACAGTCAAGGCTCCGTTGAAGCACATTCCCAATATCACTTGCAGAAACAAACACACACACACACACACACACTCATTCACAAATACACAAAGCAAAGTTGTGCCAATGCCAGTTTGGCCTTTGTTTCAATTTTGTTTTGTTTACGGAATGCCTGGAAACCGCAACGGGCCACGTTGGGCAACAAATTCAACAGTTTGTTGCCAGCAGCATGTTGCCAGCAGGCGTGTTGCAGCCACATACGTTGCGTGCGGCGCCTACGCTCATTCGCCCCGGGTAAATCGCTGGCGTTCGTGCTCCCACTCTCTCTATCTCTCTCTTCCTCTCTATCAGTTGGTTCATTCGCAAACTCTCTCTCTCTCGTTTTTCCCAAGGTGTGTTGAGTTTTTGGCTTTGATAAACCATTCGCCAGGCAACATTTCAAACAGTCTGCAAAGGATTCTAGACGTTAACGGTTCTTCTGAATAACCAAACCCGATAACCAATTCCAACAAAATCGTTTCGTGCGTTCAAACAGTTTTCGATTGTCTTCTTAAAATTGTGCTTAAAGTGAAAAAATACAAAGAAAAAAAAAACAGAAAAACTATCTCTGAAAATCGCTTATAAATTCCAAGGAATTTTGGCCGCAGTTCTTTAAGTAAATATACAATTTTATAATATCAAAAACTAAAATTATCTTGGAATTGTTTTATGATTTGGGGAATTTTCGAAAATTAAATGCTTGTGATATTCATATAATTAAAAAACGCAAAAAAATGTTTTTTTTTTATAAAAAATATACATACACAAAACAAAACAAACCAAAACAAAACAATCTAAACAATTTATTTTTCATTTGAATTGTTTAAATTAATTAAGGGAAAGAATTCAATCCGATTAGTTTGAACTGGGTCATTAAAATTTGACTTGTACAAATTCACAATATTTTCTGTTTATTTAATTGAATTTAATTATAGTGTTTGTCTGCTGTAAAATACCAAAGAAAATATTTTTTGAAATATAATTGAAATATTTTATTATAAGGCATATTTGTAAATTCTTTATTTATATTGGATAAGAAATAAAAGGGAAGACAATCAATTCGTTTGAATTCTAGGTTTATTCAGATCTGACCAGAATGATTCAAAGTCGTTTATCATTATTATTTTACCGCTGCGTTTGCCAATTGTCTGTCATATTTATGGTCAGCAAAACAAAGAAAATATATGCAATTATTTATAATAAAATTTATGTTGCAAGTACCTTGGCGGCCGTTGCCAAGAAAAAACGATGCAGCACAATGTCGGGGACCGTTTTCATGAGCGTCAGGGTCAAGGGATCAACTTTAGGCAAACGTTCAATGCGCAGTTGGGCAAAAAATTTGTCTGTTGGCCTGGTCGCAAAGGTGGGCGCCAAATTGAATGCAAATATGGCCACGGCGATTGGTGGCGCATTGGCGGAAATTCAATATGCAAACGGCACGGTTTTGCGACCCTTTATGCAAATTGTCGTAAATACAACAAGAACAAAAAACTGTAAACAAAAAAAAAGCAATAAAAAGAGAAGCAAGCGCAACAAAAATGTCTCATTAAAAATGCTTGAATTTCAATTAAAAAAGGTCCAAGCAAAGTAAAACAAAAAACAAAAAAAATAGAAATAAAATTCAAAAAATTCCAGCAGTAATTTATATTCATATAACGTATACGTAGCGGGCGCCAAGTTCGCACACATTTGATGATGATATACGAAAAAAGTTGACACTAAAAATGAGGTCCTTGTTGTTGTTGTTGTTGTTTGTTCTCTCGCAAAATTTAACATCTAATGTGCCCCCGAGTTGTATGTCTGCGCTGTCTGTCTGCACGTCGCATTTGCTCGTCTGATGTCCTCTTTGTCGCATTTATGACAACCCCAAAGTCACGTTAATTTATGCTCATTCATAAATTCTACTACGCACACAGTCCGTGTCCAAAGTTCATTTGCATTTGTTCATTTGTGCGCGCCTTCGCGTATGCAACCAAAATTTAGCATCCAAGCTGTCGATTCAAGTGACGGAAATTGGGCTGGTTGACGGATATTTATAGACCTAGACCGATGAGTAAACCAAAACGTTAAAGCATGTCTATAGTAGAGATATACTTAAAAAAATTTACCATTACTTTTTATAGAAAAATCCTTTGTTTTCAATTTGCATTTTAATTATTGAATGGATAAAGTACAACAAGCAAATTTTTTCATTTTTTCAAAATATTTAAAAATTGTAAATTGCTACGCATAATTGATAAATTCATTTAATGGCACTGGAAAATTAAATACTTGAATTTTTAGGCAAACCATTTAGTAAACATAATTAATTCTAATTGATAAAAATGTAAAAAATGTAAAATAAAAGGGAGATTTTGTTATTATTTTTTTTAATTGGCGTTTAAAAAAGACAAAATACTACGAATACATTTTAAAATAGTTAATAATAATATTGCTATTGTCGTACGAATTTTTCATTTGAGATATATATTTAATATAGTTAAATAATTATCACTGGTTTCAAAAACTTTGGCAGATATCATACATAGCCTGTATTTCTAACTATCCCTACTATTTAGTAGCCTGAGCACCGCTGTCTTAGAGAACTAATCCACCAAGAACAAACTAAATAATAAAACAATTAGCCAACATGCCTGTGAATTTAAAAATGCATTACAAAAATACATTGTAAATATTTCACAGCTTTTCAGCGAAATATTTACAGATTTCTTCGGCCAGTTGCCTCGATTTAACAATTGCACTTACAGTTAATTAGTCGTGGCAAGTGATATGTAAAATCGTATATAATGCACACAATTAAATCACATTAATTGCCAAGGCACACACATGTTAAACACGAATAAAATGCTGTCAGTCAACAGCTCGCTGCCACATGAGAATCGGTTGCATGTTGTAAACGGACGAAATATCGGAATTTGCTTGGTTTGCGGCAAAATTAAAAATGAAAATGTGAAAAAAAAACCACAACGATAACAACAGCAACAGCAACTTCAATTTAATATTAATTTGTCATTTAACTTGATTTATTTGCACAGCGCTTATCGCAGAAAAGTCAACGCATGCAAACAGGAACTTGGAATGGGAAAGCGAGGAAAATGTTTCACATGCTTTTCTTTTGCCTTCCATTTTGCATTTCCTTGGCAAACGAAATAATTAAAATAGCACAAATGTGCACAGCACACATGCCATATTATTGTTTTTGTTGCAATTGTTATTGTTGCATGTTTTCTTACTTTAAGAAAAGCGACGGCCCAATTTCCGTGCGCTGCGGCAACAACAATTCCTACGAAATTTATACAAAATAAATATGGGAAAAAAAAATTTACATGATTGACTGACAAAACGCCAAATGAAGTAAATTGTCCATATTTTGATATAAGTACGTAAATATGATATTTTTCTTCAAGCTGATGGTTTTTATGACCCGCCACAGGAAGCACTAGCCGAAAATATATTCAATCTGCTGATGATGCAATAATTTGCCACATATGTGCACTCAAGTAATGTGCAGCAAGAACTGAAAATTGAATTCAATTTGCAAATATTTGCAAATAATTTTCCATTGAATAGAATTTGCTTCTGTGGAGATTTGAGAAGGCTATAAGTAACCTGTAAATGCTATGAAAAATAAATCTGTTGATGATACTTCCAGATACTTAGAGGGAAAATAATGTGAACAAAAACTTGGATGAATTACAAATTTATGCGAAGAACGCAAGAGATTTACGGATCTTTAAAATTAAGCTCTAAAACAGAAATGAATTTTAAGAAAACGAAATAAGAGTGAAACATAACATTAAAGATTTGAAACTATAATTATATTTTTATATTCTTATATGTATTAATATTTATGTTCCATTACTCCATTAAAATTTTAATATTTTTGCGTTTATTCATAATTTAGAAATGATATGCATATGAAATGCATGATATACATATGATATTAAATGTCAAAGCTATATCTCATATCAAAAGAATAATATATATTTTTAGAAATATTTAATTATATTATCCCATACACTCTGAAATTCGTACAGTGAATATTCCACAGAACCAAGCACAAACAAAAAAACTTAAAAAACAGCTTTTTGGAATCCTTAACATAATAAAGCCTTCCTTAGCTCATGCAAACAACAGAACTGGCCCCATTAAATTAACCAAAAATAGTTTGTTGAAGCAAGCCTTATTGTAACCACTGTAATTGTCATTAAGCTAACATTGTTATGCTCTTCAATTGCCTGCCACTTGCAAACGGCAATTTGAAAGCGGTAATTCAAACAGGCACACCCACAAACACACACACACACACACGCACACACACCCACACACACGTCAGTAAACAAGCCTGCAGGAATTTTCCAAAATTATCTTTACATAATGTGGGGGGTGAAGTTCTTGAAGTGAGGCTTGAAAAAGTGAAAGTGCCATTAAGGAACTTTCACGCCTAACAATAATAATTGTAATAATTACAACTTGGCTAAGAAGTTGCTGGTGCCCAAAGTGTTGCTGTTTGCCGCAGGCGCAGCCAAATATTTGGCCAAAAAATATTTAAGGAGCACGAAACGGAGGCAATCAGCATAAATTTATATACCCTATAAACATTAAAAGTGAATTGAGGTGGGCATATTAGTAAAGCAATCGAAATGTTGTATGAAAATTATCGTATAGTGTAGTTCATTTAATTTATCAAAATTTCAATACACATCTCACAAAAAAATTGAAAATTTTACTGTGAATTGTTAACACTGCAAAACCAACTAGAACATTTTCACATGATTTATGCTATTTGTGTTATTGTTTTTTTTTGTTTGTGTCTAGGGTGGGGGGTAAAGAGAGAGAAATCTTTCAACACATCCATTGCTTGCCAGACATCCAGCTGTTTAATTATGTTGGCCATGCCATTATTATTTATTATTATTATTACTTCATGATTATTATTTATACAAAAGCGCATAAAAAGTGGCGACTGTGTAAATATTTACAACATTTACGCGTGTCTCAGTTTTATGATGGGGCATTAGGCGGTCAATATATCAAGCTGATGATGGGGTACTGGATGAGAGGTTGAGGGGCAGGCTGTTGGCTTATCAAGGAGCAACATTTTGTTGTTGTGGCATCATTAAATGGCATTTGCAACAGGCGTTAACGTTTTTAATGAGCCCAATTTTACCGACAAACAATTAAAAACTTCTTTGAAATGGTTGCGGTGGGTAAATAATATTAAAAAAAAATTGTAAAAATTCGTACATTTTATGTATATTATTTTCCAAACATAAGCCAGAAAAACTGCTGTGCGGCCTGTTTCTGATCTTCAGCTTGGGCGTTTTGTTATTGTTGTTGGACTTTTTATGTGCCTGCGATTTTCCTGTCCGCCGATGACGCAGCAACAGTTTTTGCCCGGAATTTGGATTATGTGTTTTTCTTCTCTTTTCTGTCTCCTTCCCTCGTTTTCTCGTTCTGCTGTTTACCTTAGCGGCTCGGACGATACCACGAATTGGTATTCACGTTAATTGAGTAATTATTTTGTGTATGCAAATGTGCCGCGTTTTCACTTATTTTTATACGTAGCATCATTTTCTGATACGCCCACTGACCACACCTACGTGCTACGACTTTTCTGTCCCTTAAAGTGTGTGTGTGTGTGTGTGTGTGCGTCGGTGTTGGCGTCTGTCCAATGATTGTGACAATTTCAAAATGAATGACTGACATTTCCATTTGCAAATTGACAAAACCCGCGAGCAAAGCTTGAATGCAAAAAAAAAATACCAACAAAAGCTGAAAAGCTGTCAAAGCATCCACAATCACAAGAATAACAGCTGATAAGAGTACAAAACATAGCTTGTAGATACCCTGTAATAAGTCGTTAAAGTGCGCTAATTTTTTGTATTTTTAATTACTGACCAATTTATCGAAATATTAGAAAATTTTTAACAGTAAGGTCCAAAACTAAATCTAAAAATATTTAAATTGATTTCAAATTATTCCAGATGAAACAATAAATTTATTTATAAAAGTCTGTTTCTTTTACTACTACTTATTATATTTTATTTATCTACTGAACAAAAAGTTCAACTACAAATATTAGTGAGCCTAATAAAATACGCAAAAAGCACTCATGAATTGTTTATATGACAATAGAAGAGCATATTTTATGTGTAAGCTATGCTTTCAAGGCTAATAATAAACTTCATAATAAACTTACCCCTCGTATTCGAGTACCATGTGTAATGTTTTATTAATATGTTAGCCATTTAAACAAATTGAACCCTACTCAGCCGTACTCAAGCATGACTTTTAACTTGCCTTTGAAAAGGGTATGCAACATGAGAACTTCTCTGCCCCCATACCCTGTTCCAGTCCCGTCCACGTCATGATAGTCAGCATCATTTCTGCGCATCGAAAACTTTACCCATATTTGCTCATTTTATACTTAATTGAACTCTTGTCATATGGCTGACAAGTTGTTTACGATGTGCCCAATAAAAAAGCACAGAAAATCTGAAAACTTTTATGCACTCAGCTGGCATAGAAATAGTTCACTTAAGTGTGAGAAAAATGTAAAAAAATCAGCGTGAAAATCTGTGTAGCAAATGGAAAAAGGGGGCCAAAGAAAATACGCAGAAAACCAAAGCATAGCAATATATTTGCCCCTTTATAGACTTTTCAAGAGCAAGGCCACACTGTTCAGCGCGAACAAAAAATTTAATTAAATCACAGCTTGAACTTGCGCCGCGCTCTACCACAGACCTCTAATTAGTTTTATGCTTCACTCCGTTATTCTATATATATATTTTTTTTCACTATATATTTTTTTTCTGCCTTGTTAAATTGAATGTGTAAAAAACAAAAATTTAATAATCTGCTGTTAGGGCAAAGGAATTCATGTGGTGCATTCAACGACGCGCTGACAATTGCAACGGTTTTAATTAAATTTTTATGACAACTCCAGGGGTGAGGGGTGAGGGGGTGCGTTGCTGTCTGCTCTGTGTGTGGTCACAAAGACACGGGGCACTAATTAGTCGACGCCACTGGTAGCTCAAGCTTTCAATTGTTTAAATAAATACTGTCTGCCATTGAGTCTGACCAGCAGTCAACGTTGCGTATGCGTAATCACATTAATTCGGTTGCACAGTCGACCGGGTAATGCGCGTAAGCCAATATTTTATACCTGACCGAGTGCATTTGATGCCGATTATATGCTGTCATCTATTATTTTCAGTTCTTAATTGGTTGCCGCGTGCAAAATAAATTTGTTGTGGTTTTTGCGTGTGTTGCATTTTTAAAGAGACTGAATTGGAGTATCTGCAAATATATTTATATTTTTCAACACACTAAAATTGTAAAGTAGTTTAAATTGAAATAACTAAAATGGTAAAATTTATAATGAGAATTTAAAAAATTGCGCTCTTGATCATAGTTTGACTTAAAAAGAAATTTTAAGTGTGTGTAAGAAAACATTTTAAATTATACGACACGCCCTGTCAATTTCCTAATGAGCCAACATTGCCAAAAATGCAATAAAAGAATAAAACATTTCGTTGACAAGAAATAAAAACTGGCAGAATAAAAAGCTGCTAAGAAAAACTAAATAAAAACTACCGAGTTAATATAGAACATGTCCGTATATGGTTAGGAACACATGTTTCTCACGTTCTAAGAAACTATTTATACTCTGTTGATTGCTTTAAGTCTTCTGGAACATATCCAAGATAGTTTAGTTTCGTAAGATGATGTAATAGTGCGGGCACTGATAAAACCAGAACAAATACACCCCACTGACCTAATTGTGGCATCACAATAATAATAATAATAATAATTATTATTTCTGCATGTTTTCCTTCACATGTCAGTGCTTGCCAAAAATAATTGAGAGGCAGCCGCATGAAGTTTCATTCACGCCAGCCTTGTCAGATCGTTCTCTATATATAGACCATTATAAGTATTAGCCAGGCCAATTGTTGTGTAGAGATACATAAGTACATCTGCATCTTTACAAGCAGGTCAGACAATCTGCCCAATTAGCGAATAGCCAAGAATCTAAATCAATGAACTTGAATGAGGGATGCGGCATTGCCAGCTAAATGAGTTTACACAGATCCAAAAAGAATATAAAAAGTAAAACAAAACACAAAAAAAAAACAACACACTTCTAAAATTATATTGAGAATAATTTTTAGAATTGAATTTATGGCGTTTTACGAATTTTACATGCACTTTAGGTGAGCTAGTTGCTCAGCCCCATCGAATGTTAGAAAGAAAAATAAATATTGAGATTTATTAAAATTGCATGCAATAAACCATTCGATTAGAGATACATATCTGCGTCTTCAGGCTGATTTATGCTATTTAAATTACCATTAATTTAATGCTGTTTGCAGCTTGCCGCCTAATTAAAATTTATACACATCTCGATATTGAAATTATAGTACGGCCATGTGTCCAGACTAATTCCGGGCAAATACTCGTAAATAACGCGCTAATTAATCGCTGTGCAACAACAACGATTCCTCAAGATTTTGCAAAGTGATAAATTTATCAACTTATACGAATAAGAGACAAGTATTTTACATGTTTATATATATTTATGGTCAATTATTTTTGAAGTCCAGCTGCTTGCTTTAGCATCTAGTTGAGATTCCTTGTTTGTAGCTACAAATTGGCATTTAAAATTTAACTGCATGTTTTATTAGTGCTCACCCATTCCAGTTGTGCGCCCCAAAACATAAGACAAATTGCATCAAATAAAATTGTAGAAATGTCAAAGTGTTTTGATAAATTGTCCGCCTCAGCTCGGCTTGGCCATAAATTGTACGAATACGGCGCCCCCCTTTGGCTTAGTGGCCCATTGGCAGACCTTTTTATTGGTTAAGCCTTTTGGGTACAGATTGATCGGCTTAGAGATACCGCTGCTGCCTAAGCTTGGGCCAAATGCAAATCAATGGGCGGTTTAGTAGCATCCCATTTGATCCCGCCGCAACCCCTCCTCCATTTTTTATGGGGCATTTGAGCTCAGCGCAATTTACAAGCCATTGGGCAGCTGATTTAGGCCTGATTTCAACCTGCCGCCGGTTGGCCTTAAATGATGCCACATGCAAATGTCAATGTCAAGACGCAACTGTTGCCTTCTTTCCGTTTCTCTTTCTGTTACTGCTTCTGTTTCTGTTTCTGGCTAAGTGTTTTGGCTTTGATGCCAAGGCTAACTTTATTATGCCCGCTTGCATTCATAGCCAAGTGCTGTGCCGCCCACTTAAGAGCCCAGGCCCTAACATTTCGAGCTTGTCCTAATGAAAGTGGAATACAGCTGGCTAAAACCAAGACAACGCAATACAAAACTCAACACAAAACCCAAGTTCAAGTGGTTTGCATTCTGCTCGACTGAAAGATGCCACGTCGCATGATTAAGAGTATAAATATTTTAGTTAAAAAATGTACAAAATGTACAAAAGTATGGTTATTTCTAAATTATAGTATATATTTATAATATTTCATAAGCAATTTTTTATGCGTCATTTTTACTCAAAATTAAATTTTTTAAATTAAAATTATTTTTTATTTATTATTATTTTTTTATCTTTAAAGCCTCTGAAGTTGCTTAGTACAAATAAAGTTTGGTAGAATCAGAAAAAAATTACTTTAAATAAAAACTAATACGCCACCATAATATATTTTATATTTATTTTACACAATTTTCGTCTGTTTTTCAAGTAGTTGTTTTTTTTGCTTACATTTTAATATGATTTTTTTTACAATTATTAATTGAATTAGACAATTTTTAAGCCTATATTCTTGCTAACTTGCGTATACCCTTTTGAATCTATTTTGGTAACAGAGCGCATAAAGACAGACAATTACTGCTCTATAATTCAAAAGCTAAGCAGGCAGTATTCTGACTGGGCCGTCAGTCAGTCAGTCAGTCAGTCAGTCAGTTAGTAGCTGTTGCCTGTCAGTGCTTTGTGCAGCTTTTGAATGTGTGTGTGTGTTTGTGCGTTTGTGTTTGCCTTCCGCCTGCACTTGCATAAATTACATGCATATATGTATATGTATATGTATGTGAGCGTAACAGTGTCTGTGTCTTGTGTCTTTATATATTATTATTATTTATGAATATGACTTTAGCTGACACATTGCAGCAGACGGCAACAAAGTTCCTTTTATACACACTAGGAACGGACGTCGCTTTATATGACCGCATGTTAAAACCAGAAAGCTTTATCTTTTCCCCGCCAGTTTTACAGCTCTTTTACTCATATCTATCATGTGGCTAAGAGTCCTGGGAGAAGCCTCGGGCACTCTGACATAAAAGTCCAGAATGTCGCGTTGACGAAGAAACAGACGAATATGAAAAATGTACTGCATCAGTTTTTATAGATGAGAGCCAAATGGGACTCGTTGCAAGGAAATCAACTATTTTAATGAATATTGAGTCAAGTTATTGAAAAATAAACCATAAAAATTTCAATTTAAAAGTGCGAAATAGTGTCTATATAAATCTAAAAGGCAATAGACGCAAAAAATATAAAAATATAAATTTCAATATAAATTGAAAAATAAAAATTAAAAAAGCTCGAAGCTCAGGTTTTTATATATATTAATATAAAATTTTATTTGTAAGAAAACATAAAGATATTTAACAAGAGAGAGATTTAGAAAATCAACAGAATTTCAAATATATTCGTTCGACTTTCTTTTCCTTAACTAGTTTATATCAAGTATACGCCTTGTTAACACAATTGACTGTCAGAGCCAAATAAATACAAGTTCGGTTATAGAAAATCAATATAAACGTTTAATGTAACAACAACAGCAAATTGCAAGGCCAAACAATCAATTGTGAAAAAAAACGTCAACCAAAAAAATAGAAAAGACCAAAATCGTTGCTGCTTATGCTATTTGTTGCTATTATTGCTATTGAATTTGTCGTTGTTTAGAGTAATTAATTCTAAAAATAGAACTCTAGAAAAGGCGAACACGTCGCGCTCGAACCACACATACACAAAAATGTATGTATGTAATTCAGACTTTGAGAAAGCCATTTATAAATAGACACGCCAAACGGGGTGCGGGCAGAGCGAAGGCCAAGACACGGCAGGCTGAGCGTGGGCGGGTAATTGAGCCAGCATTTAGCAGACACAAACACTTAAATTAAATGCAAACCGAAGCTTAATGCACTCAAAGAAAGAACATGCAATGACCAGGCAACAGAGGGGTGGAGGGGCTTGTCAGCTGCGGTGGTTGTCAATGTCGGACTGCAGGTTCCGAACGCTTGTGTGGCACTCAAAGGTAACCAGGGCAAAGTGCTGTGCGTGCTGTGCTCTACGGCGCTGTGGCCAGCGAGCACTTTAACACGCGCCTCTGCCAACTTGTGGACTTGACTTATGCAATCGCAAAACGGCGGCGACAATGCCTGACAATTGTATACCCACCAACCCCACTTACCTGCTATAGAGTCTGCTGCTGCTGCCATGTGAAACGCCCATTAAGGCGTCCAACGTCGCGCCTTGAAGTATGCCCCATGAATTTTGCACTATTTCTGTTCCACCAGTTCCGTTTCCGGCTCCTGTTGTTGTTATTCCCGCTGACAGCTCGCAAAATGCGCGACAAGCTGCACAATTGAATTTCCCCAATTGGTTTTTATTTTATTTTTTTGGTTTGTACTTTTGTTTTTTCACTTTGCTTTATGTCAGGTTGTTTTATATACTCCGGGTCTGCGTATACTTAATATTTGTACGAAACATTCAGGCTTGTATTCTGTTTATGTTGACATTTGACCCCGTTCTCACATAATTAGCACAGTGCGTGCACAAAAAAAACAAAGGGGAAAAATCAGCTAGCATTGTTATTTATTATTTTCACAAGGCTCCGTCGACAACAACACGAAATAAAAGCCAGTTAAGTTTTCAGCCTCTTCTTTTTCATGGTATAAATAGGTTATAAGTTAATTTCTTTATTAGGGCTAACTTTATTTTTATTATGCCCTCAATTCGAACTAGTCTCTGTACCGGAAAAATAACTCAATTGTAACTAAATCGATTTCATTGGTTGTTTTCTTCTGCATTTATATCTTTTAAGTAGACATAACTTCAAAAGGCTTTTTTATGTGTGAATTTATCGTTTTACAGTAAAGTAACGAAAGAGAATTCAGGCTTCGGCGTCCTGTGTATCACTTATTTATAATAATTTATATAAAAATTTTTTATTAATTTTTTTTTATTTTTTATTCGAATTTTTTGCTCTAGAAAATTGCTGCATCTGATATATATCTGATTTTTGGCTGACTATGCAAACTTTTTGGTAACTAGAAAATTCTCATTTGTGCAGCTTTCTGCGACAGCCGCGTGAAATTTATTATAAAAGAGTTCACATAAAGCGTACTAATCTCGGCCATAAGTTATATAGCTGAGAGCGGCAGGACTTGCCTGCAGATAGGAAATGCTAGGCAAACATTAGCAATAACTGCACTTGCAACAGCAGCCATGTGGCATGCGGCACACACAGTGCATTTGCTCTTACTGTGAAATGCTGAAAAATGCAATGTGTGCTGGCCTCTTGAAGTGCCTCAATGCCAAATGCAGAGGAAAAGTTTTCACATATATGTGCATAGGGATAAATATATTTGCTGCCTCGCATGCCATTGTACAACAAAAAAGGCAACAACAACTGCAATTGCCGCAGGCCATGCAACTCGTTTTTGTAGTCCTTTATGTGTTTTGTAATAACAAACGGCGCGCCAACAATGCGAAGGTCCTTCTAATGAGCCTGACCCAGAATCCCGGCAAGGATGCAGCCTGCAGCTGGCTTTCAATTGCAATTCCCTTTAGCCCTAAAAAAGGAAATGTCAACACAACCCTAGATTAAAGTCTTTAAGTGCAATTTGAGTTTCAGTTGCAATTGATGTGGCAATTTCTGTTGCAGTTGCAGTTGCAGTTGCAACTGCTGTTAATGCAATCAGGTGCACAGTTAAGCGAGTTCGTGTGGCAGTCAATGTTCGCACTTTGTAGCAGGGTACTAAAACTACTAAAAAGTTTAACAAGTGTATGCAGTAGTTGATACCTTTTCCTGTTCTTGTTGTTGCTCTTCCTTTTATTCTTTTGTTGTTGTTGTTGTTACTGTTGTGGCTACTGTTCAGAAACAATGTGAGAACTTGTGTAACATGCAGGCGCCAATACAATATGAGCAACAACAGCAATTCTGCGAGATAGTCGAATTGAAAATACCCTTTATTACAAATCATGCTCCATAAACAAAAATGTGATCAAGAGACGCCTGAGAATTTAGAAAATCTTTTTACTTTATGAATTTTATAAGTTTACATGTAGTTTTTTCTTATTTCAACAAAAATTAAGACACAAAAATTATTACATTACATGACGTAAACATATTTCAGTGTACATTAATCCAGCACAAAAATCTGGAAACGGAATTTTTCGATCAAAATACATGTTGGAATTGTAGCTCATATCATGCCATGGTTGAAAATTCGTAAAAAGTAAAACTATTTTATAAGGATTTATTTTTTTTTAATGTTTTGAATTCTAATAAAATTCTGCATTTAAATCTGGCAACGTAATTACGTATCATTATAATAAATATTTTCAAAATTAACAAAGATTGATAATGAATAACTCATTAATCATTTGTACGCTAGTTCGATTAAAATTATTCCGCAAATGATTAATTATGTTTATGACAAAACACAGCTGTACTCGATAGAAAAAAAAAACAACTTTTTGATTAATTTCGTTTTTTAGATTAGTTTGACATTAGGCAAAGCATCTTGCAAACAGTCTGAATATTGAAGTTTCTGCCTCACAGCTTTAGTTTCATTGGGCTTCAATAATATTTTATGCCTACCTTCCTCGGTGCTCAGAAATTTTAATATAGCATTAGTGACGCAGCTGATCTGAGGAGACTGAAGTATTCTTGATTGCGTCACAAATGCCCACCGCTGTGCGTTACGCATTTCGTGACATAATTTAAATGCCCCTGGCAAGTGTATAAAAAACGCAACACAACACAGCGTGACAGCGGCTGAAGCAACAATAACAACAACAACAACAACAGGGGCAACAAGTTGCCCTCTTGGCCCGCATTGATTGCGTAGTCGCCGGACCCAACTTATTTAGCGGCAGCTGCTCAAAATTTATACATGTCCGTGGCTAGCTGGCCGCCGTATAGGGCGATGCCACAGGAGCCGCAGAGACGCCGCCCACAATTTCCGAGCGTTTAGTTCGCATCCTGGCGTGGACGTCGCTGTGGCTGCAGCTGATCCCCCATACTCTGACCGCGGCCTGTTTTTGTTTTTTTTTTCAATTTTTTACGCCGTCATTGTTGCGGATTGTTGCTTTGTTTCAGCGCCCGCAGCGACCGCACAGCGGCCAAGTAACAACAACAACAACAACAACAACAGCAACAACAACAACAACAATAATTTATGCTTGTTATTTCGCTTTGTAAAGCAATTTATTTCGCATTTTCTTTGTTATAAACACAAGTACATATTTAACTCACACTGTTGTTGATGTGATCGCCTGTGGGGAGGGGGTAGGCGGTGCAGGAGCTGGGGGCTGCATTACTCTGGGGCATATTATTGTACGATGTTGGCTCAATTTAAGTGTCGCCTTTAACGGTGTGTTGCAATTTTACTTGAGGCGTTGGCAACGCTGTCAGCTGCAAGTAGGTAAAGCAGGAAGCGCTCGTCTGCCAGTCAGCCGGATTTCACTAGGGCTTAAAACCACACAAACTCACACACACACACACAAACACACACACAAAGTAATGTACTTTGTTGCGTGTTGGCTCTAATCCTGTTAGTTGCGCTTTTTTAATACACTTGCGGAGGGCATATTTAATTTTATCACGAAAAGGGCAACGCATGGAAGGAAACTTCTTTTATAATTTTTACTTACCTAATTCATTTTATATCCATAATTAATTTATTTAATAATGTACATGTATATACTTTTAAGAATAACTAAGAACTACTGTCACATATTTTCGACATCAGACTTATATATCAGATATCACAGGAACGAAAATTAGGTTCTTCTATGAAAAACTTCTTCATTTTGAAAAAGTATTTATCAGACTTTTGAAATAACTTATTCAGATCGAATAAATATATAAATTAATTAATTATTTAAAGATGGATCTAAATAGATATCAAATAAACCAAATTTTTAAATTTGTATCTATAAAATGAAGGGATATTTAAAAAAAATTTAATTTTTCAATACATATTCCTGCAAGGGTATTCAAACTTCGCCAATTAAAAAATCAACTGTTTTTTCAGTTTTTTTATTAGCTCTCAAATGGTTACAGGGACGTCCTGTGGCTAGCGCAGCACAGCGGCGCCCCAAAGCTGTCTATATAAGCTTGTATGCAGTTGGTTGTCTGTGTGTGTGTGTGTGTATGTGTGTGTGCGCGTATTTCATGCTATTAATTTTATATCCCCCACACGCACGCACACTTGCCGCTAAGCACATTAAGCCAATAATGAAGTAGCTGACAAACTAATTGATTTAATTTTTAGTTTTCCCTACAACGCCATGAAAAATGCAACAGCTAATTGAAAAATACTTTAGCCAGCGGTTGCTTTGTCTAAATAAATGCAAGAGTGGGCTGCATAGCTGCATAGTTATTCATGTTGAGTGCTCTTTGATTGCGCTACGTGACTGCCAACAAATCACATTCAATTGAAATTTAAAACACCTTTGGCTACACTCGTATATTTTCAGATTACCTACGCAGCGAGCAATATAAATCCGATATATATATATATTTATATATATATATTGAAAAGAGAAACACACTAATCTATAAAGAAAAATGGATTCCGCTGCAGCTGCTGCCGCCGCCAAGCGCGTGCAAATTGAGAAGGCGCACAACTTTATGCGCCAATATCGTGATCCAGAATCGCGCGAGTTAAAGAAACTGTCGGCCAACCAGTTCATGGATGTGTGGGCGCACTACGACAAGGATGGTGTGTATTACTAAACATATGCTAACTCAAACCTGCACAGCTCACTCCTACTTCTCTCTCTCTATTACTGCAGGCAATGGCTACATTGAGGGCACCGAGCTGGACGGTTTTCTACGTGAGTTCGTGTCCAGCGCAAATGCCACGGACATAAGCCCTGAGGTAAGTCCAAGACTGCAGACTCATCGAATCGACTCGAAACGACTCGACTCGATTGTTAATGGCAACTTATCAACATACGCCCAACTCTGCCCTTAGGCTGTCACTGACACAATGCTGGAGGAGCTCAAGTCCTGTTTCATGGAGGCCTATGATGATAATCAGGATGGCAAAATCGATATCAGAGAGGTTAGAGACAAGCATTTCACACACACAAACACACATCACTCATCACTCACAACTGCTTAAAATTGTTCATTGCTTCTCTCAAAACTTATTTCGTCATTTTTAGCGATTTTCATTTTTTTCCTTTTTCATCACACATGTCGTCTGCCCCATGTTTTCTGTACGTGTCTATCTTCCAATGACATCTATTTAGGGCTTAGAGCTGAGCGCGTCGCGTGTTCGGATGTGAAATATGCACTAAACATACTCTTTTTTTTTTAATTATTAAAATTATATAACGCCAGCTTAAGTTGATCATTCTGAAGGAAAATATCACGAGTATTATATTTAGAAAATTTTAAAAATTTAAAAATTCAAGCACAATTTCAAATCAAATAATGCGAATCCAATACGCAACCATCTCTTGCTGAAGTTTTGACATCACATTTGCTGCCGCCTTTTGGAAATTACTTTTTAAACGATGCTGTCGTTCTGGTTTTCCTCTGTCTGCGCCAATTTGGTGTGGCTCAATAATTTATTTGGCCATTTTCACCATTTGCCAAGGCCCCAAGTTGCGTGCCAAGGTCTGCGAAAAAGTTTTGCCGCGCTACCTCTTTAAATGAGTTTTTAATTGGGACTTACAGCAGCCGACAGCATCGCCCGACTATTGTGCTATCCGAGTGTGAAATTGAATGAATCCAAGACACACAAATGTTGCCTACTTTTGGGCGTTGTCATATGATAAATGAGACAAAGTTTCGGGTCAGGAATTGAAGTCTATTTGGGGCATACCTTACCTTTTGTATTTGTTGTCTGTCCGAGCCCTTTGTGATTTCAAAAAGCACTCAGCTACCCACATCATTCATCATTTATTCAATGCGCCACAAATGTTACGCATACGCCGTGTGGCAGCAACGTGCATAAATTTTGTAGTTTTCAAGGCTCAAATTTTGTTTAAGTTTTGTATTCTTAATCACTGCAGAACTCTAATTAGTTTAAGTGCTGGGCAAAAATATCAAAAATGTTATTTAATGAAATTAAAGGCGAAAACTTTTTGTTGTAGTATGGAAAGGAGTGAACTCAACCTAAACCCCTTTCCAGTGTATTTGCCAGACATGACCGAAATTCAAATCGACACTAAAATTATGCGGCTAAAGTTTTGCATTGCGATTCGCTCTTCTGGCAACCGAAGTGAACGCGCAGACTTTGCTTTTAGTTAGACAAAATATTTCCACTAAAAGAGCAAAAGCAACTACCGCTGAAAGCCCCCTTCAGCCCCTTGCCAGTCATGTCCAAGCGGCTTAAGTTTGCAGCTGCAAATTGTTTGCCATGTTCTGAAAGGCGATTTACTTGAATTTTTTTTGTTAGTTTTATACTTACAGTTGCAAGATGAGCTTCAAAATTGTGCTGAAATTTAAGTAAATGCTTGAAAAAGAAAAATTTAATCAATTGAGCTGGAAATTGCATTAAAAGTGTTTTCTCAGAAATAATTTTTAATTATATATAAATATAATATAAATATACAACAAAAAAACTTATTTAAAGCTCAAGACTGAAATTTTTCTTCTTTGAAATTAAATAAGGAATTATGAAAAAATAAATATATAAAAAATATATAATATGGTAAATATTTATAGAGCTAACTTCACTCGTAAAGCTTCATACACCTTCTTACCCCAAGTATTAATTTATACTGTCAAAACTTTTAAGCTTAACTGTTACGTTTCTCTCCCATCACTCTTATATCTTACACCTCTTTTTATGTCCATCTTAAAGCTAGCTTTAGTTGGGTTTTGGGGTACAACCAAATATAGTATTTTTTAAGCCATGTATTTCTTTCGCTTGACACCTGTTTTATTTCTTTGAAAATAAATATATTTACAGCTTGCACAACTTTTGCCCATGGAAGAAAATTTCCTTTTGCTCTTCCGCTTCGATAACCCCTTGGAATCAAGCGTCGAATTCATGAAGGTAAGTGCTGGTCAACGGAGCATTAAACGAGGGACAGCCAGTGTCCAACTGAGTGAAGCCAAAGCCAAAGCCAAAGCGAAAGCCAAGGCGAAAAGCTGTCAGTGGGCTTGTTGAGTAATTTTCTTTCTAATTAATTTTGTCGTGATGTTTTGCTTTCGATTAGATCTGGCGTGAATACGACACTGATAATTCTGGTTACATTGAGGCGGATGAGCTCAAGAATTTCTTGCGCGACTTGCTCAAAGAGGCCAAAAAGATCAATGATGTCTCCGAGGATAAGCTCATTGAATACACAGACACAATGGTGCGTATACGTCATATTATACTAGATAAAATTATAGTATATTATATAAGCGCTACTATATAAATAACTAAAACAAAACAAACAACAACAACCACAACTGACCAATCAATGTCAACGTTGGCCTCAGCACTTTGTTGGCCAAGTCTAGCGTAAAATATTTGCAATTAATTTTTGGCGTGTCGAGAATTATGGGAATTTGCGGCGCAATTTATATGCACTCAAAGTCCTGTTAATTAAAAACTTTATAATGAAAAACCGCCAGGCACATGCCACACAGTGTATTGTGCCTGCAATTCCTAAGACCCCCATATCGCAGTCTCTTCCGCCCAGCCCCTCTCCAGCCGCTGGCTGGTTAGTTGTGCCTGCTTCCCAAATTCCCGTCCACACATTATTTCTTGCGCACGTATTGTCGTCAAACTCGCAACTCATTTGCAAGTTAAATTACCAGCGCGAGAAGCTTTGCCAAAAGTTGCTAAAGATTAAATGCACTAGCAAGTATTTTAACAAATGGCGCACATTAAATAAATCCCAACAATAAAACATGACTTTGGTTATCTTTAAAAACAGAAAAGTTATACGCCCGAAAACACATTATATTACTTACACATATTCTAAGAAACTGATAACAAACAAATTTGGAACTTTTAAATAAATTGCCAAAATTTCATTATTACCGCTAAAATTGCTTTTAAAGCTAAATAAGATTACTTGTAACAAAATTTTTATCTAAAATAAATAAGACCCTTTTTCACCAAAAAAATAATTTTTCAAAATGCTTATAATTTAAATGTAGGATCAATTAATAGGACAAATCATGACTAAAATGCCATCAACCATGAAAATCGGTTCAGTTTTGACAAAGTTATGGGGTTTTGAAGTATGGAAGCTGTGCATCCGAAAGCCTTACATGTCAAAATTTTTGTAAATTTTGGCATGATTTTTGACCAAAAATTTGACCCCCTCAGAATCACTTCAAGTGTTGTTTTTTATGCTAATTTTCACAAATAAAATCGATTGAAAGTATAAACTCGGGATTCTAAATCAAAAAAAAATTTTTTTTTCTAAAAATAACAAGGGGGGAGTACATGCTTTTTTGACCAAAAACTTAAAAAAAATTTATTTTTGAAAATGCATATATTTTGAATGTAGAATCAATCTATATGAGAAATCATGATCAAAATGTCATCATACGTGAAATTCGGTTCATTTTTGACAAAGTTATGGGGGTTTGAAGTATGGGAGCTATGGATTCCAGAGCTTTACATGTCAAAATTGTTGTCAATTTTGGCATGATTTTTGACCAAAAATTTGACCCCCTCAGAATCACTTTAAGTGTTGTTTTTTATGCTAATTTTGACAAATAAAATCGATTGAAAGTATAAACTCGGGATTCTAAATCAAAAAAAATTTTTTTTTCTAAAAATAACAAGGGGGGAGTACATGCTTTTTTGACCAAAAAATTCAAAAAAAATTTATTTTTGAAAATGCATATATTTTGAATGTAGATTCAATCTAAATGAGAAATCATGGTCAAAATGCCATCAAACGTGAAATTCGGTTCATTTTTGACAAAGTTATGGGGGTTTGAAGTATGGGAGCTATGGATTCCAGAGCTTTACATGTCAAAATTTTTGTCAATTTTGGCATGATTTTTGACCAAAAATTTGACCCCCTCAAAATCACCTTAAATGTTGTTTTTTATGCTAATTTTCACAAATAAAATCGATTGAAAGTATAAACTCGGGATTCTAAATCAAAAAAAAATTTTTTTTCTAAAAATAACAAGGGGGGAGTACATGCTTTTTTGACCAAAAACTTAAAAAAAATTTATTTTTGAAAATGCATATATTTTGAATGTAGAATCAATCTATATGAGAAATCATGATCAAAATGCCATCAAACGTGAAATTCGGTTCATTTTTGACAAAGTTATGGGGTTTGAAGTATGGGAGCTATGGATTCCAGAGCTTTACATGTCAAAATTTTTGTCAATTTTGGCATGATTTTTGACCAAAAATTTGACCCCCTCAAAATCACCTTAAATGTTGTTTTTTATGCTAATTTTCACAAATAAAATCGATTGAAAGTATAAACTCGGGATTCTAAATCAAAAAAAAATTTTTTTTTGTAAAAATAACAAGGGGAGTACATGCTTTTTTGACCAAAAATTCAAAAAATTTTATTTTTGAAAATGCATATATTTTGAATGTAGAATCAATCTACATGAGAAATCATGATCAAAATGCCATCAAACGTGAAATTCGGTTCACTTTTGACAAAGTTATGGCGGTTTGAAATATGGGAGCTATGGATTCCAGAGCTTTACGTTTCAAAATTTGTATTTTTTTCACCAAAATTTTCAAAAAAAAATTTTTTCTAAATGCAAATAATTTAAATTTTTGTCAATTTTGGCATGTCTGCAAGACGGACTGTGCACAAAACTAATATTAAGGTGCCTCAGATTTTCATAAAGAAGTAATTCGGATTTCTAAGAAAAGACAAAATTGTATATCTTACTAAGCATTTACTTAAGGCAAGCAAAAGTCATGCCAAAAAGCATTTTGGAACTTAAGTCGATTTACGAGTACATGTTTATTTTTGGGCTACTCGCAGTCTCCAGGGACACAACCAATTTATGTATCATTAATTAAGTATAAAAGTTCTGTCATTGAGCTCATTAAGTTTTCTCCTTCTCTCTGTTATTACCACTCCACACACACACACACCACAGCTCCAAGTGTTCGATGCCAATAAGGATGGTCGTTTGCAGCTCTCGGAAATGGCCAAGTAAGTAGACCAATGCTGTTGTCAAAAACAAAATGCCCAACTTATTTATTGCAGGCTACTTCCGGTTAAAGAGAATTTCCTTTGCCGTCAGGTATTCAAGGTAAGTGCCAAGCATTATGACTTCTAGAACGTTAAGGAAATTACATTCCAAATATAGTCAGAGTCTAAGTGAGCTGACCATTTCTGTTCTGTACTTAAACTCAACTTTTATAAATATATATATATAAACTGGTTATAGCCAGGCTTACACGACTAGCACAAATATATATAGGTTAAATTTAGCTTTAGTTATTAACTAGCTGCCGCCTGGGCTAAAAAAACAGCAATCTAACTAGTTATGCAAGCGCAATGCGTATGATTTTATCTTAATTTGATTTCTTTTTTGTTTGTATTTATATATATTTTTGTTTTCCACCTCTGTCTGTCTCTGCCCAAAGAGATTTCTGCTACGTTTCGCGCTATAAACGTAAAATAAAAATTCAGCGAAGCGCGCAAAAGCGATGAAATTGCAATGCGCAGCAAAAAATACACATAAGCATATTGCAATCGGGTGTAGCCGACTGTGCAATACCCTGTTTGGCAGCTATTTTTTTAGCTATACATTTATTCTAAAACTGTGACTTTATGACAGTAACCATAAAACTGTGATTCTGCAAAAACTTTACATCAAAACATGCCTCACATAAAACCAATATTGACTTTACCACCATGTGAACAGGGTATTAAAATAAGGCAGCGCACAGCGGGGCGTATGCGTGATGTCAAGTTAGAAAAACACAACAGAGTCAAACACCTGTGCGCTGTACGCTCGGTTAGCTTGTTTGGTGAGCAGAAGGGGACTTGTTCAAATCAATTTTAGCACAGCCCCAACCCCTCTCAACCCCCCAAATACATATATATTTATATTATATATTTATCCTACGTCAGCTGCTTTTTGCTGCCTGCTTGAGTGGGCGGCAATAAAAAGCAAAGTTTATATTGTATTTTTTCAAAATAGGCAAACGAATCACTTTATCTGTTGATAAAAAAAATACGAGCACAAACTGGGCTGCTGCCTATCTAACAAAACTTTTGACTTTCTAATTAGTCAGCGTTGGGGTAACGGAACACCTTGCCGCAGCAGGTGGCACCAAACATTGTGACATTAAGTGACAATGGTCGCTCGACTCCAAGCTATTGCCTTGGGAGAATACGTTGTGTTTCTTTTTTTTTTGTTGCCGAATTTATTTGACATTTAATATTTAAGCGCAGCGTCTGCTCAAAATGCGCCCATTGGGGGTTAAATGGAGCGCGCAACTCAGCAGAGCTGAATGCCGTCCATTGTTGTTGCCGACTCGAGCAGCTGATGAACTGGCTGGCCGGAACGTAATTGGTCATCAGGCCACAAGGAAATACCAAGTTGGCCATAACTTTGCCACTGCCGCCATAAGCCCCAACTTTGACTGCAATATTTGGCTTTCAGCCCGCTCCAGCATTATTCGAGGCATCCATAAGGGTTACTCAACTTCGGAGAACTGTGCAAATGGAGCGCACAGAAATTTCTGATCAAAGTGTGCATAACTCATTGAACTATTGGATAACTATAAAGCCGTAGAAATCCCTGAAGTGAATGCTTTGATTTAATTAACACGATTACCTAAGGAATTATGATTTCTTTCCGTCTAATTAACAAAATAAATGGGACTTCTGCGCATTATGAGCTTTCATACCTCAAAATTAATCCCTACTACGATAATAATAATAATGTGCTCTAAGATAAAACAATTAAGTAATTTTGCTTAAGTAATGAACATTTAACTTTTTGTATAATTTTTTTTACTTTTCAAGATATTTTAACGAATAATCTTTTGGCAATTACTTTATGAACTAGTAATTACTTTTGAATTACTTGAGTAATCTTATTTATATATTTTTTTATTATTAAATTTTTTTATTATTAAAATTGAAATCATAACTTATCAAATAAAGAGTTATTTGTAAGGAATGATTTATTGCATAAAATTGTACTTAAATACTTTATAACTGTTTGTTGAACTTGTAAAGTTTTCATGAGCTTTATTTTGATTCCTACCTAAGCTAAATTCCTTATGTAACTGGGGATTACTTAGCCCAACTTTTAGCTGACGCAACACAAACTGAATCTACTGAAAGCCCCTAACATATTTATCCTAAAGAGCCACATAAATATATATTGCATATATATAGAGAGGCATATGTGTGCTTTGGCCCCGCAGCGTTACTTGAACAAACTCTTTTCCATTACTTTTGGCTCATGTACCGCAAGCAGATGTCCTACCAAATCGTTGTTTGGCCAGCGACAATAGTTGGCTTTCCGTTTTGCCATTGTTGCTAATCAACTGACTTCGACAGGGGAACCGAAGCGTAGCAAGCGAAACTCTGTCAGTTGCCAGTTTGTGACAGTTTGCGAGTGTTCTTATTGTTATTTGCAGCAAATGTACGTGCTTCAGTCACATACAAGGGGCTGGCATAAAACTCACGTGTGTGTGTGCAAGAAAAACTTGAAAACTTAAAGCTATGCGAAATTTTAATTAGATCACACAAATGCACACTTGTCGCGGCGAGGAAGGGTATTCATGCCAACTGATAGGAAGCCGATTGTTTCGATTACCAAAATGTGCGCAATGTTCGATTTGCATAGCACACTGAGAATGAAAATAAAAGGACAGGAAAAGTAAAACCCATGACAGCGATTGCCTGGTTGCTGTGCAACGCGGCGTATGAGCAATGTGCAGTGAAGCTGCAACCGCAGCCATTGGCCAATACGAGAGACACATTTACAGTTGCCGCCGCACAGTCATGTCAACTATTTGCCCATTGTTACAGTTGGGAGCACAGCGACATTTTATTTGGCTTTTCATTGACAAAGTCTGCCCCCTCCCCCACAAACCGCGCCACGCCCTATCCATGTAGCACATTGTTAAGCAGAATGCGTAACAAGTCGCAGTCAAGCTGATAATACAACGGCATATGCCACATGTGCCACATGTGCGGCACATGCTCGGCAATTTCATCAGCTTGAATTCTTCACACTTATCTGTATTCATGCCGCATCAGCAGGCAATTATAATACACAACATCTGGCTATATGCAGCAGCCGTCAAAATCATAACTCTGGCCCGGACCATGCAACCAGGCCGTTAAGTTCCACCTGGACACTCGCCACTTTGTTGCAGGGTGCCGCTTATCAACGTCCGCAAGCGTGCAATAAAAGGCCACAAGCTTAAGCGGCCATCAAATTGTCATTTCCAGCCCATTTGGCCATTACATAATACGCATCTGAGCAATAAAGTTACAAAAAAAAAAACAAGGTAAAAGAAAAAAGAAAAATATAAGCATGCATCAACATTTTTACAGCCAGCAAGTGGCTGACTTTTGGCATGCAGGCTGCATTTACAGCTGCCTTCAAGGTACCAGCACCAACAGGTAATTGCCCGGCTCAATTACACTGCAAAACCAAAATGAGAGAAAAAATACTCATATACACATGTATAAGAGCACAATTACGTTTATAACTCAGCTGTCTAAGTGGACACAGTCATTAGGAGAGCTGCAGGTGCAGGCAGACTTTAAAAGCCACATATACCACAGTTGTGTAACTGGAAAATAAGTATAAAAAAATCTAAATAGAATACGCAGTCAGTCAGATTTGCTAAGCTAGCTAATACCCTAGATTTTACCCTTTACTCAACTTTAAAGTGACAGTGACAAGAATATTAAAGTTAGCTTTCTTTAATAGGATAAATCCAACTGCAAAAGTACATTTACATTCTAGATAATACCTTCTATGTTCATACAAACGATAATAAGTCGTTTACTTAATTTATAAATGATGCCTAAACAGAATGTCCATTTACTGTGAAAATGCATCTATCTACGAATAAACTATCCTAAATTGTGTATAAACAATCGCATTAAGTTTTAAGCAGTAAAACTAGCTCAAAAAGAACATTTAGATATTATATATTATATTGCAGGAAGAATACAATAAAAAAAATGTGTAGCAGAAATAATGATAAATGCAATTAAGATTTGTATAATTACTTTTACGAGACAACAATATAATAATTAAAATAAATAAATAAATTTTTGTTCGTACTTATTCTTATAATAACTGCTTCCAAAATCCATTTTAAAAGAGCCTTAAAAAATATAAAAACGGCTTAAATTATATATAGCCTTTTTTACAAGCAGTCGCTTGTTATATCCAGAAGAATGTCACTTTTAATACGCCTATCAAATCCATGCTATTAGGCTGGTTGTCTATGGAAATCGTTTCTTTTATGAATTTACACGATTTATTCAGTATCCCTTAATTTTACAATATTTTGGTATACCAAAATAGGAAAATAAACTGCCCAAAGCTGTGGCTGCAATTTATTTTATCGAGTTGCAGTGGCTCTTAAATAAAATCTAAAATATGCCACAAGCACACACCAAATTTATTTCAGCTATTTAATTTTTTGCCACCATTTAACTTAAACATAAATTTGCAGAACTTTTATGGTTACATGGCATTAAAACTAAATTGCTGTTGCACAGTGCTTAAGGGCAGGCGCTTGACATGACGTTTTTCCGGATTGGCGCTGTGCCAATATGCCGTAGCGGCTTATGCTAATGCACATCACGTATACGACGCGTGTGTCGCAATAATGCACAAAAGCTGCAGCTGCCATAGTCACTGCTGCAACTGGTATAAACTGCTGCAGCGAGCTTTAAAATGCGCATTAACTTTTGGGTTAAATGCGGTTTTTCAAACTTGCTGTAATTGTATTCTGCTGGTGGATACCGGGATCACGGGATCACAGCTTATGCTGTGTGTGCCACAATGCTGGGTCACAATTTCACTTAGCTTCCCAGGCCGTTGTGGGATCCACTTAGGGGCATATTTTTGTTTACGCCACTTTGGCGTTGTCCTCTGCGGTGCTTTTTCTGCATTTAACTGCAGTCAGCTTACGTGAGAATGTGGCCAAAAGCAAATGCAGTTTGCCACAAACCTTTTTTGGGGCTGACACAGACAATTTGGTTTTTGTTTTTCTTTTTGTTTTTTTAAGTTCTTTATGGTTATTTTTTTAAGCTCTATGCACCTTTAAGCAGCAGCGCATTTAATCAGACAACAGCAAGTTTAAAAAAATAACATAGCTACTACTTTTACTAATTGGTCTTGCCTTATGGTTAGCTTATATTAACTAGACGTAAACTTAATATTTAATAGTATCTTTTTGATTTGCTGCATTCTAGCTGGTATCTTAGCTTACTAACCAAAACTTTAGTCTAAACAAATATTGCAAACTAATTTTAAAATAATTTGCGCACAAGTGGGCAAATAGTTACAATTAATTAACAACAAATTATTTACCTCTTGTGCAAATATTTAGCTGAACTAATTTTTCATTTACAATTTAAACTTTTTCTGACTTTCTTTTCTCCATTCCCCGCCTAACCCTTTCTATTGCAACTCTATATGCCTAAACCAACTGCAACTACCAAAAAAACAAAATAAACTACCTCAAATGTATCTATATATTTACGTATATACCTATGCATAAATTTCTACCTATAAACTCTATATAACAATAACAATCAACACTTGTACATTTATTATAATTAAAAACAAATATAAAATTTTTTTAAACGAAAAATTTCCAAACAACAAATATTCAAATATTCTGCACGTGATGTAAATTTTGGCTGCCACAAATGTTTTTTACACTATTCGCAAAAAAAAATATATTAAACAAATTAAAAATAAAAACAAAATCGATTCAAAACTCGACTATAAAATTGCGGCAAAACTAAATAAAAATAAATCTAACAATAAACAACAACAACAACAAAAACAAAATGCTGTATATAAAATCGACAACAACTACAACTACAACAATAACAACAACAACCAATATGCACTGCCCAAAACAACAACCAAACAAAAATAAACACACGTACTCGTATTCCAGGAGGGCATTGATGTAAGTATTTACCATCCAAGCCGAACAAAAGCCGAAACTAAACGTTGTTACCCAACCAAATGGAATACAAAACAAAATACAACAGCAAAATAACCAACAACAACAAAAAAACATTAAAGGACAACTAGCTTTGGCCAAGTCAATGTTTGAATACCCTTGCATATATGAAAATGTCAAATTGTTTAAAAAAATGCAGGTGTCCGTTTGAATTTGTTTTACGTCATTGCTTCAGGTACCTGATCTTAAGAAAATTCGCTCTAAAAATTTCCCTAACAAATTTGAAAAAGTAACAAATTTTATAGTTTAAATTACAAAAAAAAATTTAGTTCAGCTTTAGTTAGATGTTAAAGCAAACATTTTTAGCAAAATTATTCCAACAATATATTTTCTGTAGTAGAAGCTTGAATTTCCCAGTGTCAAAATGTTTTCCACAATAAACTAAATGGCGGCCTTTTGTTTTTAAATAATAAATAAAATCGCATACACCCGACAGGGGTATTCAAAAACAACACACTATTTTAAACTCGTATTTATTTTGCCACAGACAAACAAAAGAATTTTACATTTCCAATCAAAAATACCAACATCCTTTCAGTTTTATTGGAAAAAAAGTATATTTGATTACAATTGCTTTTGTTCAAGATAAACCAATGAAATTCAATTGACTTTAGCAGATTTTCTTCTATATTTGGTTTTTGCGACTTTTTTACTTTATAATACCCTTAAATACTACTACTATGCATTTCACTAGACTACTTTGTTTAAATACGACTATATATAGACTTCAATAGAAAACATTTAAATTTAGCTTTTAAGTGCACGTTGGAATGCTCTGTGTGTTAGCTTTGCTTTTGTTCGAATGCTTTTTGTTACTTTTTGGCATGTTTAGCAAATAAGTTATGTGAAATACAGTCTGTGTGTGTGTGTGGGTGTGTCTGTGGGTGTGCGGCTATGTGTTTCGAATTTTCTAAATGATTGTGGTCTGTTTGACAGCTCAAAGATGTACACTAAACACTTGATTAACTAAGTTTGCACAAGGCAAGAGTATAAAGTTTTAATCAGTGCGTTTAAATAAAATTTAAATACATATAGAAATGAATAACATGAAATTAAATAGAAGAATATAAAAATGTCAAGCTCTTAAAACAAAGTTGTTTAAAGCGCATTTACTGTACATTTGATCACAGCTAACTAAGCTTTTAAGGTTGACATTAATGTGCCTGCTAAATAGACTAACAACTAGCGTTTAAACTATGGTAAACATAACCCAACTAATATGTAACCTAACCTCAATGGGTACTTAAGCTCGGACCAATCCTATAAGTAAACGAGAACTATGTGCCGCACTAATTAGATATTGCTGCTTTTCAAACACACACACACACAGACACACAGACACACACACACACATACACTGACCTAGAGAGATGGGTGATAAGTGCATGTACGTGAGCTGCTTAAATCTAATGAAGGTCCAGATATGACCCTGGGATGCGACCCTTTGCATAATTTAGAACCAAGTGTAACTGTGTGTATCTGTGTTTGTGTTTGTGTGAGCGTGTGTGTGCCGGAATTTGGATGCCTTTTGGCGGTGGTCCATATGGATAACGGCAGCCGCAGACATCCGCCGGCGTAACCCGAATGGGTTTTCAAAAGTGTTGAAGTATAAAATAATTACTTCATTTTATCAGGGATGTGCGAACGTGACGCTTGGAAGGCTGGCGGCTTAAGTGCGCAATTTGTCAGAGAGCGCTGACAAAATGTACAGCATGCTTTTAGGCGCCAGTTCGCATAAATTTCATATCATTCTGCGTATGTGTCTGTGTGAAACTGTTGGAGCAAATTAAACACTAAAGCTCAACATTAAGCCCATCTTTCAAGTTTTTAAAGCCCAAAAAAAACAAAAAACAACAATGCGGTAAAAGGGCTGTAGAGCGGGCACCTAATGGATTTCCAATCCCCGAAACGCCAAAAAAAAAAAAACAATAAGTCGACATGTGCTAGTTGAGTGTGCTTGACCGATAGTTATCCTAGAATATTCCTAGTTCTAGTAATATATCAAAAAGTTTTTCTAAGTTTTAACTAAATGAATCAACTATGAGTTACAGAATTTTTCAACATTTTAATCTTAAATATAAAATATTATATGCTGTATTATTAGTTTAATAGAGTATTCAAAATTCATCATACCCTTCTGCTATGCTTTAATGGCCATAGGGTATGTGAAAAGCAAGAAAATGCGTTTTGTCGTACGCGTCGTTTATAAAGCAGCTTACAAGTCTAAATAAAATAAATGTTATCAGTCCTTGGGGATACCACAAACACAAACAGCCACGCACACGAGTGTAACAAATTGTTGGCTAGCTGAATTTAAGCCGTTTCCATTTCGGTTTTGGCTCATGTAACACCTGCAGCGGCTTTGAACTTGAATGGCTGCCAGGCTAGCTACGCTAGACCCCGCTGCCCCCTCGCGCCCGCATGAGCTGCTTGCATAACCACAAGCAGCCAAAACAAGGTGCAAGAATGTTTGTGCACCTGTGTGTGTGTGTGTGTGTGCTGGGCAGGAAGTGGAATCAATAAATCTAACTGGCGCCTGTAACGTGCAGAACATATAGATCTACAAATATATATGCACACATAGACACACACATACACACACGAAAGCTGCAAATGTGCGCGTTGAAATGGTTTGCTACATTACCTAAGTCATAACGAAAGAGAGAGAGAAAAAAAGTAAATGAAAGAGAAAACCATAAAAAATTTCGCAATTTACCTTAATGCATATTAATTACCGAATGTCAAGCGCACAAAACCAAATTGGCAAAATGCTTCAATTTGAATGCGAGGGGACGCGTGGGTAAAGGGAGTTGAGCATACAATGCGAGCGAGTGTACAAAATACAACATAGCTTAATTAAGTCATTCGTTATGATACAAACAAGCATACAATCTCTGGTTAAATGTATTTTCCTTAGGCACCTGCGATGTGAGCGTGACACGAATAAGAAATTTATTAAATTTAGTACAATATATTTGTTGAACTGATGGGAAAATGAATAAAAAATAATGTGAAATAGCTAAAATGTAAATTGATATATTTATCAAACATAAAAACTATAAAAGTACCGAATTTATCTTTTAAATTTCTTTATAAATTTTTAATGCCTCCTAGCGACTACTTAGGATGCCTCAGATTTTGCATTATCTAATTTTGATCAATACGTAAAAGAAGGCACGACTTTAATTTTTTATATATTAATTTGCCATGCAAAATAAATATATTGAACAAACACATATCCCTAGTCTGCACACAAAAAAGTGATAGCATACATTTTGGGGCTAAGCAGCAATGTCTTTGAAACTTGACATGTTTGGCTGCCGTTTGGGATTTGCGTATGTATTTTTTACCAGACTGCGCAAATAATTGTGCACAAATTGGCTGTAATGTGAATAAACAGAATCGAGTCAATGCAAACATGAACAAGAAATGTAAATGAAAATTGATTTGCATGCAGGCAGGCAACTGCTATGTGTGTGTGTGTGTGTGAGCGTATGTGTGTATGTTAGTAGTTTGAATTTCCATGGGCAAACATAGATTGCATAATAAAAAAGAACATATTGAAAGCGTAAAATATATGTTTCGGCATGAACTGTAAATAATAGATGTACATAATAAGTAAGCACACACACAAAATACACACTAAACATACACACACACATACACATACACCCAGAAATACATGTAGATTAGACGCCCACAACCATACGCCAGTTAATATTATAAAAACCCAACCGAAACCAAGGAGTGTTTATATAATATGATAAATATGGCTTGCAAAGCATTTTAATGAGAATCTTGTATGCTCTTTCTTTTAATGCCATAACCCAGGGTGCCACAAAACTTACCAAGGATGACATTGAGAAAGTATTTTCGCTGTACGATCGTGTAAGTGTTTAGACTGAACAAAAATAAATTGTATGTTTATAATTAATGATGATGATAAAATACAGGACAACAGCGGCACCATTGAGAATGAGGAGCTAAAAGGTTTTCTCAAGGATCTGCTAGAGCTGGTCAAGAAGGTAAGTTAAGGTTACGCCCAAGGCTGTCAGCCAAGCTACATTCTCTTAAAACGCCTGCAGGATGACTATGATGCCCAGGATCTGGCTGCATTTGAGGAGACAATCATGCGCGGCGTGGGCCACGATAAACATGGCAAAATATCGCGCAAGGAGCTGACCATGATCTTGCTGACCCTGGCCAAAATATCGCCCGAGGATGAGCAGTAAATTGGCCAAACGAAAAAAATAATTTATGAAAAGCTAAAGCTACACACAAACACATACATATATATTTTTGTTACCAATTTGGGTAAATAATGCCATTGGGGCGTGTTTTGTGGCGACAAGCCAAAAATTGATTACTTTAAAAAATAAAACACAACCGCCCAGGCGCAGCTCGAGGACATAACCTCACAAATGCAAAGAAAAACATTTTAAGAATACAATATAATGCTTAAAAAAGCGTAAAAAACTCTCAGCAAAATTACAAAAAAAAAAATAAATAAATAAACAACTTAAAGCATTACAACTAAATGTTTCAAAATTATTAAATGTTTATGCATGTTAAGCTTTAAAAGTCTATTTCCTAAATCAGAGCTATACAACAAAAAAAGCAACAGCAAATTTATTGTGTATGTGTATTCTTAAAATTAAAAACCAAACTTAAGATATTAAATAAAAAACAGAAAAAACCCTACCAAAAATAAATATATAAAATTTACTTTTTGACAAAGCAACTCGAAACCAGCCATAAAATTTAAAAATGAAAAAAAAAAACGTTCAGTACATCGATTTTAAAGTATTGTCTGAGATAAAATTTTGGGTACCCAGCATACTCGTAATATTTATATTTTCTATTTCCTATATATTGCATATTCATTTATATATTTAAAAAGAAAACCAACAAGAAAAAAAAACTAATTTAATTTTGACTTAATTAAAACTTAGCTAAGTGTAAAAGCAGACACTCAACAATTTATTGCAAAAATAATAAACAAAAAATAAATGAAAATTATTATATATTATTATGTAGTGTGAATTTTTTTAGATAATTGTTGTTAATAATTGTGTGTACTTATAATTATTATATTATATAATATATATAAATGTACTGTATAATGAATACACATATATATATATATATATATATATATATATTTTGATGCGTGTGATTTTTCTGCTTAGTTTTTTGGACAATTTACCTAATTTTTGAGTGTATAAAAAAATATTTCACACACACACACGAAATTTCCAGTTAGCGATATATATGTACATATATATCGTATGGAATATAGATTACTTGGTAACATTTTTTTAGTGCATAAGTTTTACCCAGAAGCAGGCGCCAGGCCAGCATCAATCAAGCCACTCGACGAACAGCTGCCAATTGGCACTCGAACACGGCGCCCCGGTCCAGGCAGGTAATAAAACCAAGAAAAAAAAGAAACTGAAAGAAGCGAAAACTAAAATCCATTTAGAACAGTCGCCCCCTCCTACAAAATACTCCTAGCATGACCTGAACACATGTTGTACTTGTGCTCATGCTTGTTCTTGATTTGTCCAAGCAGGGGCGGCGTTTAAAAGGGGGTCTGCTTTAGGAGGGACAAAATACAAACCTGACACTTTGACTTATGTAATTCGAAACAAAACGTAAAATTGATCTATTTTAGCTGCTTTACATTGTTTAAAACTCCTCAAGGTGCTATCTCTATTATAAATACTTAAAGCCAACTATTGGTATATAACTATTTTTCGATTTTAATCCAAAAAGAAACCCCGAATCTTAATTTGTCCATCCTTAACCATAGCCAAAAAAATCAACTCTAATTTCCAAACCAATTGAAACAAAACTGAACTAAGCTTAAAAAAATAAACGCAGAAAAAATTCGTATGTAAATCTATGAAAAACTCCAAAACAGTATATATATATATATGTTATAGAGAACTGTGCGATGCAACAAAATGCCAAGTAAATAAAGAATACAAAAAAATACTTCAATGGAAAAATATTCTATATATATTATATCTTACTTATGCTAATATTTAAGTCGAAAATATCAGAACGATACACATACGAATATGCATGAAAAGCTTCAAAAAGGACTTTCCAAACATATAAACACAAATACACTCAAAACACGATAACCGAAATACATTAAATACTATAAACTATAAACTACAACTAACTATGCATATATATACTATATATAACTACTACATACCTACCATATATGTCAAGCAAAAATTCTATGAAATGAAAAAGTGTGTTTTAATAAACTATCGATAGATCACAATCTCAAGACACGATAAAGACATTGTTTTACTTTATTAAAAGCTGCTCCTGATTCTGCAGTTCGAGCAGTTCGTTGAGCTCCTGAATCAGCGAATTGATGCAGACGATATTGGCATTCATATCAGGTATCAGTTTGTTGTCAAACGCGGTCTGCGCCTGCGACAGCTGCTCGTCCTCCTCCTGATTCTCCAGCGTGGGCGGGGTGCTGCTAACCAGCTCATTTATATAGTCCATGGTCTCCTTGATCTTCAGGCAATGACTGGTTGTCGGAAATAATTAGTAAGAATATGTATGTGAGTGAGTGATAGACTAACTGACAAAATGACTGACTTATTTACTCACTAACAGCCTGATTAATTGATAAACTGACTAACTTCTGATAAACGGGCTGATTGATCAACTGAACACTTATACAGGAAGACAGAGAGAGAAGAGTAAGAGAGAATAGAACGAGCGAGTTACAAAAAGAGAGCGAGAGAGCGAGAGAGAGAGAGAGAAAGAGAGAGGAAGAGAAAGAGAGAAAGAGAGAGGAAGAGAGAGAGAGAGAGAGAGAGGAAGAGAGAGAGAGAGAGAGAGAGAGAGAGAGAGAGAGAGAGAGAGAGAGAGAGAGAGAGAGAGAGAGAGAGAGAGAGAGAGAGAGAGAGAGAGGAAGAGTGAGAGAGAGAGAGAGAGAGAGAGAGAGAGAGAGAAGAGAGAGAGAGAGAGAGAGAGAGAGAGAGAGAGAGAGAGAGAAAGAGAGAGGAAGAGAGAGAGAGAGAGAGAGAGAGAGAGAGATATATAAATATAGAAAGAGAGAAATATAGAGAGAGATAGCAAATAGAGATAGTGCGAGATTGAAAACAACAGATGCTGGTTAAGAACAGAAAAACACCAATAGTCTGCAGGCATTACTTGAATTCATGAGAATCGCATAGAGGGGTCTAATTTGCGTTGCTAGACAGTTTACATAAAGCCGCAACAGCTTCTCAATCGAAACACAATAATTGCTGATATGTTATCATATTTAACTTACCATTTGGGTAGCTGGAATTCGAAGCCGTCGAAGTTGCGCCACTTGCAGTTCTGCAGATGCCAAGCGAGCGTTAAGATCTTCATCTCCGACTTGGGCCAACTAATTTTGGTAGCACGCCTCGGCCTGACTTTGGGCACCGTCTCTTCATGCCAAGTGTGCTGCTGCAGGAGCTTTAAGCGCTCCTCTTCCACCGCCTCCAGTTGACGTTGTTCTTCCGCTCGCTGCAGCTGCTCCAAGTGAGCCGTCACGGTATCCGCATAACTATCTAGTCCCACAGTAAAAAGCATATCGCGCAAAGAAGACGTCTTCCTGATGCTGCCGTCACGACCGAAATGCCGGTCCAGAAATTCGATGGCTTGGCTGTTCGCGTCCGTAGAGCAGCGACAATCCGCCGGAATATTGCCGCGAAACACAAAGCCCGACGGATTGTTCATCATAAAACGCGTGGTATCGTTGGCATACGTAATAAACGTCTGGCTGTGAAATCATGATTTGAATAATCATTTCAAGATGATTTGTGCGGCAATCACCATTTGTCAATGTTAACAATCAATTTGGTAATACGTTTGAAGGACATCGTCGCTTGTTAACAAGAATTTCGCGTATAAACTTAAATCGAATATTTGGAAAAAACAAAAACAAGAACGATTACGAATTATGAAACTCTTTACACTGGCTACTAAAATTGACAAAAATTTTGTTTGTACATTTTCAGTCGCATCACCGATTATTGTAGAAGGCCTCAAAGTCCAAACGCTGCTGATACGCCAATCTCTGCAATATGGTCGGATGCGTGTGGTGCCACATCGCATAGCAATTATCGTAGACGGGGAAGCTCATGTGATCCGCATAGATTTTCACGAGGGCCAAGCGCAGCTGCATCGAATAGCCCAAACGATGGGCAAATCGATCGGCGGAGTATTCGAAGCGACGCAGATTCCAGAGCATCAGAAAGTTGGCCAACGTCAGATACGGCGTCATCGCGAAACGGAGCACAATTATGAACCCAACAATAATGGGACAGAGGCCGGGTACAAACCCAACCGCCTCGTATATTTGATGGCAGTGGAAGAGCAGACCGAATAGCACCATGGTCAGCAAAAAATGTATCTTCATTATAATCGTTGCCTTGTAGAAATGACCGCCCTTCCAGTGGCCCAGCTCATGGGCAACAACGGCCACCACCTGGGGATTGGACAGGCCGCGTCCAACCTCATACGGCTGCAGTTCGCTAGCCGGCAGACCCTTATTATACAGCAGCGTATCAAATATGACGATGCGCTTCAGACAGCAGCTGCCATAGAAGTACGCGTTGCTGTATTGCACCGATTTGGTCTTGATGATGAAGACACGTGTCATGGGAAAATTGGTTTGGCGGCAGACGCGCTCCACGTCTATGTATAGGGCGCTGTCCGGGTCCAGGGGACGCTGGTGGCCGATGCAGGGCACACACAAGCAGGGCAAAAAGAATACCAAAAATAGTGTAAACAGTGCCCAAAGCACCCAAAAGTAGAGAAAAAAGTAATAGCCAATTGCCTGTACGCTAAACACAATGAGCAGGGCGATCGGCACCAGGATTAGCTGGGACAGGATTATCGACACTATACCCATAATGCAATACATATACCACGGATAACCTGGCTGGGTACCGTAGCGCAGCTCCAATATACACTTATCATAGAGGAGGACAGGCAGGCAGCGCAGCGTTACGTAGATGGTCAGATAGAAGACAAAGATCAGGCTGATCCACATCTCTTTTGCGGTGACGTTGCTCAGCGTTTTGGTGGCCAGTCCCCAGACGAACGGATAGAAGCCGCATAACAGCTCGACAATACTTATGATTATCTCCATGGCGTGCTTCCACATGTACAGCTCCATTTTGTGCAGCTCATAGATCCGGGCCCGATGAAAGATTTCCGGCGGTATTATGCCGCGCAGCTCTTCCGGGACCATGGAGGCGCGCAGACAGGTCATGTGCTGAGTGCTTGGACTAATGAGGCGGCTGGCCAACTTGGTTACCATTCAGTGTTGTAGCTCACCTGTCGCTTGGCCAATATTATTTCCCACAAGTGGTCGAGGCACAAAATCAGTATCAGCACATAAAGCAGATAGCGCGGCTCTAGCTTCGGCCAAGTGTCGTAGAAAGCCATTACTCAGCATAAGATCATGTTTCCGGGCCAAGCAACAATAACAATAATAAACATCAACAAATGACAAACATGTAGAGATATTATATATATATATATATGTATACATATATATTAATTGGGCGGGGTGCTACCAAAAAAATAAAATATTTTTGTTTAACAGATATAGGCGTGGCTACTATGTTCGTGTTCGGGACGCTTCCAGCTTATCGAGCCGCGCCAGGCGATGCAGCATCGTTGGATGCGTGTGATTCCAACTGGAGTAGCAGACATCCGATATGGGAAACGATAGGTTATCCGCATAGAGTTTGAGCAGCGCCTCCTTTAGGTTTGCCGCATAGCCCAATTTAAAGGCAAACTTATCCGCCTGATATTCAAATTGGCGCGTCACCGTCAGCATAATCACATTGGAGATGGTGAAGTAGGGCGTCATCACGAAGCCAAAGATGATAAGGCAACCGACAATGACCGGCTGCAGTCCCGCCTCGAAACCCACCGCCTGATAGATTGGCCCATGGGGAAAACAGAGTGCGAACAGGAGAATGGTCAGCATTAGGTGTATCTTGAACATGACGATCGCCTTGTAGAAATGGCCTCTCTTCCAATGGCCCAGCTCGTGGGCAACCACGGCCACCGCCATCGGATCGCGCAGACCCTTGCCCAGCTCCTCCGACGGCAGCACTGAAGGATTGCTAAGGCCACGATTCAAAAGCAGCGTATCAAAGATCACAATACGCTTCAGGCAGCAGCTGCCGAAGAAGAACGCATTGCTGCCGATGGTCGGATCACGCACGCGTATCACATGCACCTGTCGCATGGGAAAGCCCACTCGGCTGGTGAGCTGCTCCAGATCCGCCTTCAATGCGGCATTCTCGAGCGGCACGCGCTTACCGAACATCGGATCAATGACGAACGGCAGGATTAAAATGAGCAATATGGTCAGAAAAATAGAGACTAGATACAAGGCCAGATATGAAAAGGGTCCGGTATGTCGCACCAGTAGCACCACAACGGAGACCGCAACGGCCATTATCAAGAACGAACAAATGATATCCAACAGTTGGTAAATAATGCGATAGAACCAACTGGTTTTTGGACGGGGTATCAGACTGGGTATGCAGCAGTAGGAATAGATGTTGCCCGGCAGCGTTTTGAGGGTCGTATATATGGAGAATAGGGTGACAAACACGATGGACATGCAGATCTCGTGGAGCATCCACTGCCAAATGGCGCAATAGCCAGCTACCCGCCATAGAAACGCATAGAAGCCAAAGTAGAGTTCAAGGCACCCGCAAATGACGACCACAAAAAGCGTATTGACAACAGTGAACCAGCTCTTGTGCAGCTTGTGGGCGCGCATGCGTTCGAACTGTGCCTGTGGCAGATACGGTTGAAGGACGAACGGCACCTCCTTCACACGATATGCCGTATTTATCTGCAGATAGATGAAAGCAATTCAAGTGATTGATCAGATATCGATCGGTGCGATTCGATCGCAGTATTACCTCGCGCAACAGCAAATAGACCGCCCAGAGATTATCCGCAATCAGTATGACCAATAAAATGAGCAACAGAGCGGCGGGATCATTCCAGAACGCATAAGTCATTGTCCGTCTCCGATTATCAAATTTGACATTTTAGCCAAATATATTAGGTAAACATTTTAGAATTTTTTTTTAAAGTCGTCTATCGCTTGCTTTATTGAAATCTACAAATACAACTAGACAGAGTGGGGAAAACTACGTTGCGTGACGTGACGTTACGAAACGAGTGAAGCTAAATGCTTTGGTCTTGGACTTGGGTCACAAGTAAACACCATCTACTGCACCTTCTTCGTTTGGCCGAGCTGCTTGAGCCGTGCGAGGCGCTGCAGCAGCGTCGGATGCGAGTGATTCCAGGTGGAGTACAGCCAATCGTAGACGGGGAAGCCCAAATTGTCCAAATTAAGCTTGATCAGGGCACGACCCAGTTGATGCTCGAAGCCCAGCATGTGGGCAAACTCATCGGCCTGATACTCGAAGCGACGCGACAGAATGGTCATGGCAAAGTTTATGATGGCATTGTAGGGCGCCATCACGTACGTAAATACAATTAATAGACCCACCAGAATGGGTCGTGTGCCGGGCTGGAATCCGAGAGCCTCGTAAAAGGGCGCAAACTTAAACAAATAGCCAAAGACAAGAAACATTAGCAGCAGATGCACCTCCATAATGACAATATTCTTGGTCACATGACCGAGCTTCCAGTGGCCCAGCTCGTGGCCCAACACGGCCAGCACCTCCTCATCCGTACAGCCCTTGCCCTTCTCATCATCTGTCAGTTCCGAATCGTCCGCCTTGCCCTTGTTCAGCAGCAGCGTATCGAATAGCACAATACGCTTGGAGTTCCACAATCCGTAGAAGTAGGCATTGCTGTGCGAGGAGCGTTTGGAGCCTTCGACGACATACAGCTTGGTCAGCGGGAACTTGAGCGATGCCGCCAAATCCTCAATGGACTTCCGCAACGGACCCTGTTCCAGGGGCGTGTATTTGTCAAACAGCGGTGCAATGAAGATCGGATAGATGGTGAGCAGCACCAGCGATATGACGCCGGTGAAGATCCACAGCCAGATGAAGAAGTTATCGCCGCCACGCTGCACAATAAATATAATCGCGGCCGTAATGGGCAGCATCACCACCTGGGTCACCAGGAATCCTTTCACCTGATCCCAGGCAAAGAAACCAGCCGTTTGCTTATTAAAGCCATGCTTCTCTTCCAGCACAAAGATCTTGTAGATCTTAAAAGGCAATGATTTGAAGGTGGACAGCACATTCGAGATGAGCACAAACACGAGGCTAACGATTATCTCATTGCTGGCGTCCCACTGCAGCTGATTGACCACCTTCACCGACAGCTGCCAGATGATCGCAATGAGGCCAATGTACAGCTCCACGCAGATCAGCGCCACGTCCATCAGCACCGCCTTAAAGATGCCAAAGTTCTCCTGATCCAAGCCATATTTGCGCGCCTTATGGAACGTCTCTTCGCTCATGTGCGATGTCAGCTCTTTGGGCACAGTCAGCGCGCTGCGATAGACTTTTACCTGGGAGAGTTAGATGGGGACGGAAATGAGGTAACATCAATTGATGCGGCAATCAACGAACTTAGTTGACATTTTACGAGTTACTAAATATACACATATGTGTACATACACATAAATACATCGTAAAATACAGGCAAACATTAATTGCCGCTTTCAGCGCTGGCACGTGCCGGCTTTTACATAAAGTTTGACTCACCTGTCGCCTTGCTATGTAGATTTCCAACGCATTTTCAACTATGACTAATGCCAATATGCTGTAAAGCACAGTGTCCGCTTCCAATGTGGACATTTTCACCTGAATTTCATCAAATTAATAAAGCCGTATACTTCAACAAAGCCGCACTCTGCGTTAGAGTTGTATCGAATGGCTCTGAACCAGTCCAAATGAACTATTCATTAAACGGAACGATCGATCTTTTTCCCAGGTTATACATTGTTCATTTTATTCCCATTAACATTCGGTTTGCTCGGTTGAGTCTTATTGCGATCATTGTTTTTTAGGTATAACATTTTAACACATTGAACGATATTACGACTAAGAAGCACCTACTCGCCTCAAAAGAGCAAAAACGAACGATTACTAAGTGAACGCTTCGGTCACTCAATTGAACTGTGATGTACAACACTATTTCTATTGGCACGTAAGGGCTATAAAAAAGTGTTGCAAAGCGTGAAAAATATCGTATAGCGATAAAAAAAACACCCCAAGCATCGATTACAGTTTTTTTTCAAAAAATTGAATTATTTTGACTATTTGTTATTTAGAAACCAATACTTAGACTAGCGTATTTGCACATTAAAACTCTCCACACTGGCATCGGCAATTTGTTTGTGTATTTCATTGACCTCCGCCTGGGTCATAGTGCGCTCCATATGGCGATAAACAATCCGGAAACAGACGCTGGATTTGCCCGTCTTCGGATGCTTGAATTTGTCCACTAAACTGATCTAAAAGTAAAGAAAATAGCTCTTTTTATGTGCATTTTATATAGAGGCCGAACTAAACTTACCTGCTCCACAACATCGCCGGCTACCGAGCGCACCAGATCATAGAAATCATTGGGCGAGAATCCAGCATCCACCTCCACATCGGACGGCAGCCAAAAGGACAAATCGTTTGTACATTGTGGATAGTGTGAGATGGGCTTGTACTTGGTCAGATTCTGCAGATCCTGTTCGCTGAACTGCGACAAGAATCCGCTGTCATTAGACCAAAACAGTCGAATGTCCGGTATATCAAATAGTATCATGGCCAGGCGCTCCAGACCAACGCCAAAGGCATAGCCGATTGACTGATGCACGCCCGCCTTCTGCAGAATCTCGTGGCGCATAATGCCACAGCCGAGCACCTCCAGCCAATTGTCTTTGAAATATATCTCCAGCTCCCACGAGGGCTGTGTGAAGGGGAAATAGGTGTCCACCCAGCGATATTTAATGCGTGGTCCGAACAGCTCTTTCGTTAACCCCACCAGCACGTGCTTCATTTCGTGCTCCATGAGTTTGACGGCCTCCAGCGTATGGCATGGCTGTTTCGTCTGATCCATGCACTTAGAAGAAGGCAAAATTCGCTTGGGATCGGCAAGCGAACCACTCCATGTCTCCTCAAACAGCTCTAGGCCAGGATTACGCTCGAAGAGCTTGTCTTTGGTAACCAGACGCACTGCGTCCGCTTGGTGGAACACCGGATAGTGTGTGCTGTCGATCTCATCCCGCCTATAAACCTCGCCAACAACCAAAAAATTATCCAATCCGCCCGAGATCAGCTCCACCTGATGGGCCGTCGTGTGGGCGCGCAACAAGTGTTGCTGATTAATGTAATAGCAGTCCGATTTCTGGCGACTCACATGGTCGATGGGTATGAGCAGATTGTCGAAGTTCTGCTGCACCGTCACCACCGGATTCAGCTGCTCGTAAACGGAAAACAGGGGATTTCCGCGCTGATTACGATACGCACCATAGAAATAGTTGACAATGCGCTGACGTATTATCGACAACGGATGATCACGCTGCATATGCTTATTGAGCCCCAAATGGGACAATATTTTCGGTGTCACATTCGTCCAGCTGTCCGTGGCGTACGTGCCTCCGTTGATCTCCAATTGCAGCGGCTGCTGGGGGGTCGTCAGTTTCTTGGCCTCCTCGGCGGCGCTAGCTAACAAGCGACGGTGCTGCTGTCGCCCCGCGTTGGCCCAACACAGTCGGGAGCCTTGCACACGCAGCGTCAAAAGCATTTCTGTGTTGTTTATTATTTATTAGGTGGCAAAAGATTGCATTCTATGTATTACAAAACAACAGCTGTTTGTATCGATGCGCGTGCGCCGAAAAAGTATCGATATTAACGTTAAGTAATCGGCACGATTAACTAGGGGTGCATGACAAAAACTGTCGATAACAAGCGACCGTTAATGATTGCTGAAACGCATTTAATTTATTTACTGTTTGAAATTTCAGATCAATCCATTTTTACATAAAAACAGCTCACTTAAAAGTTTAAATGAACCATCCTTCTTTACGTGCATTTTTAAAGATTAAGCATTAAAAAATATATGGTTTTTTTACCAAAAAAATTTGCCAAAATAAAATTCACGCAAAATTCATTTATTCAAAAAAAAAAAAAGAAGCGCAACCAAGTTTTTACACTTTTGCGTTGGTTCTCTAATTATATTATATTTAATAATTATATACCCAAATGTGCTAAAAATGTATGTATGTATTAAGTCGAATTTAGTGCAGCTGGAAAAAGAACTCTAAAACTGGCTTCGAAGTTTGAATCCGGTTAAACTAAAACCGGCTTTACTCTCTTGGCCAGTCACTTTTTATTTGCTTTTTGATTTCTATATAAAAAAGAAATCCTGTAACATTTGTTTAATATTATATTTTTATTTTATACAAAACATCAACATTGTAGTATGCCTAATTTGTATCAACTTTAAATGGCAAATCATAGAAAAAGTGAATGTGATGATTTTTTGTACAGTTCGTAACGTATGCCCATTAAATTATAAAATTTACTTTTGAGATGCTCATATTGGAATAAAGAGGTTTTTTCTTGTGATTAAATAAATGAGGTTGAGCGCGGCGGTGTAATATACTGTTCTAAACCAGTGGATAACTGGAGGCTGAGGCAATGCCACACTGATTGTCGGCATTACGTGCCATCTTGATGAAGCCCTTGTCACCCCAAGTGGTGCCCCACGAGTTCTTGACCAGCCAGTAGTCCTGATTGTTCTCATCGGTGCCATAGCCAACGACCAGCACACCATGATCCAAGTTCTGAGGATCGCATTGAGGTTCATTGTAAATGCCCTCAGAGTAGAACTGGAATGATTCGTGAGA
Organism: Drosophila paramelanica; assembly: GCA_035043915.1. Taxonomy (NCBI): domain Eukaryota; kingdom Metazoa; phylum Arthropoda; class Insecta; order Diptera; family Drosophilidae; genus Drosophila; species Drosophila paramelanica. The sequence goes on along the minus strand of JAWNMO010000674.1, from coordinate 5,346,590 downwards.
GGCATCTATGGCAACGGAAACGGGTCCAATGGTGGCCACAGCCTCGGACATCTTCTTCTCATCACCTGGGGGAATGTCAACGAAACCGCGATCTGTGGCGCCAATGGTTTTCTTGTTGAAGTGGCAGGAATCATCAATGCCCTCGTAGGGATACGACTTCTCAGTATCAATGCCACCATTATCCTTGATATACCTGAAGGCATTGTCCATTAGGCCACCGTTGCAGCCATTGTTGTCGTATTTGTGGGAGCAATCGACCAGATTCTGCTCCGACAGCGACACCAAAATGCCCGTCTTACGGAAATGCTGACCCTCCAGAGCGCCGGTCGAAGAGAATGCCCAACAGCTGCCGCAATGTCCTTGATCCTTGATCTCGGTAACAGCGCCCTTGTTGCGCCAATCCACCGACTGGGGCAACTTAACATGCTCCGGCGAGATAAAGGTAACGCCCGAAAAGCTGGCATCAGATGCACTGCAAGAAAAACGGGAACAGCTCAATCATACAAAACTTGTTTCAACGAGAGCGGTCATCAAACTTACCGCAGCTGCTTGTGCAGCGTGTAGTTGAAACCGTTCATTGTCTGATGGAACTCATGATGCAGCATGTCCGCATACTTGTTAACGGCCATCTTGAAGCTAATCTTGCCGGCGGCGAAGAGCTGATTGTGCTTGGCAATCTTGTGTTTGTTCTCATTGAAGATCTTGAAACGGAAACGCTCCTCAGTCTCATCATTATACTTTTTGCCATGCTCCACCTGCAATTAGGAAGAAAGAAAAATAATATATATTTATTAACATGAACATTTCACACATAACAAGCGCTTATCAGGCAACGTGTTCTGTCAGCTGTTATCACGCCTTGTCATTAGCATTGTACCTATTATCAACTGGCAGCGATTAGATAGCTGCATACATCTCGTTAGCTACACAAACGAATGCAGGAACGAACACTCGCCGCTGTGCGTCCGAAGTTCAGTTTAAACTAATGTTTGCGCTCAAAGCAATGCAGCGATTCGTCGACGGCTACGGATCTAAATTTATTGCTCTTAAGCATCAAACAAGATAAGCCCTGGCACCTCTTATCGAAGCCCAAACACGTAAGGTGGTGCCAAAAAATAAAACGCTTAGTAGGCCCATAAAATTGCCTATAAAATTATTTACGAGCTTGCGTTACCACAATTCGGTTGGCAGTTGTAAAATTAACGCTCTCAAGAACAGCTAATAAAATCGAATACACAGTAGCTTACGTCGAATGGTATTGTAAAGATATTATTAGTATAAATTTATTATTATTATTATTATTGATTTATTTTTATGTATGAATTTTTATTTAAGTTAGGTGTTGAACTCATCCGACATTGGGTTTTTTTCCCACAGTGAGACATGCTAAAAAAAATTGGCCCAAAATGTGTATTTACCGATCCGGCGGAAATTTACAGCTGTATCCATAAACAAAAATTAATTTCGAGAACAAAAACTCGAAAAGTTTTTAAGACATTTTCTATTGCACATATGTCCAACAAATGCAACAAATGCATATCTCCATTTTGGAGCAGTTCCTTGGCAGAAATAAAAATACCAAAAATGCAGTCGTCGAATAAACTGGTCGAACAGGCCAAACCCACAAATGTACATTGTATGTATATTTATGCACTACAATTATAACAGAAAAAAGAAATTGTCGCCCTAAAATGACCGGATGCCGTTGATGATGGCGATGCTGGTGATGTGGCTGAATAAGCTGGTGATAATGTTGTTATTGTTGATTGTTATTCGTTCCAATATAGAATTGAGATAATTGCCTCTGCTGCAAATTGCCATTCTGCTAGGGGCCCAACGGTGAAAACAAAATCCGCCCATTATTTTATTGATTTTTCACATTTGCAATTGTTGTTTTTGTTCGTTTTTTTTTGTTTTATTAAAAAAATTTACACATTTAAAAAAGGCTTCGCGACGTACAAAAAAGTTATTAAACAAATCTTAGGAACCGTAATTAAATGCACACGTCTAAAGATACATATATATATTAGCTTTTTTCTCGAGTCTTTGCATAGTTGTTATTTCACTATACAAACTATTACTATTTGCATTTGTTTTTCTATTACTTAGCAAAGTTTGTTTTTGAGTGTTAATATCCACAAATATCCACATCGTAAAGACTATTTTTGTACTAAAAATATACTATACATATATGTATATGTATAGTGACTATAGCATAGGCAACACTCGTGAATAATTTTCCTATTATAATCTCTCCATTTGAATGGAGCAGCTGTCTTCGGCTTCCGGCGAGCCTGTCGTTGCTTTAACTCCCGCTGCCGCTGAGGTCGTGGGTTCGCTGGGTGCATCTAGGGGGGCAGTTGTTGCAGCCTTCTCGTATTCACGGCGTTTGCTCATTATGTAGCGCAGCACAAAACAATTGCAGATGCAGAGTGAAATTATAAATACGACGGGCACCACAACGTCCACAACAACATTTAAATCACTGGAGCTGGCCATTTTCTACGCGATTGTCTTTATATAATATCAATGTGAATTCGTTGCCATAGAACTTTTGGTCTTCAGGTTGGTTTTAGCACGTTTTTCTGTATGACGCGCGTGCTCTCCTTTAATATCATACGGTTTCCTCCACTACCACACACGTTCTCTCTCAAAATTGTGATTTTGGCGGAAACGCGCTTGCTCTAAACAACTGCCGCTCTTTCCCTCTCTCTATCGCTTCGCTCACTGCCAGTGTTGCGTCTGCTTGCGTTGAGCGCCGAATGGGTAATATCAAAAATAGCAGCCTGCCTTCAGCTTAGTTGCGCTGCGCTGTGCACTGACACACACACACACACACACATACACAAGCTCCCGCGTATATGTATAAGTAATTGTGTTGCTTATGTATTTGTTTAGTTATTACAATGTATACGCAGGAATCAAAACGGTTTCTTAAAAAAAAAAACGAACCGGTTTTTTTTCGTTTTTCTCTTCTTAATCACTTTTATCACTCAATATTAACCGGTTATAGCATACACATTAATTGCTATGTGACGTACGCAAACACACACAAAACGCAACTAATCGCCCACTTGTTAATTATTTGCTTTGCTGCTGCTTTTTCGTGCAGTTCAAAACAAATAAGAACAACAAAGTAAAGACTAACGAAAGCTTTTCAGCGTAGAGCACGCCAAAAATACACAAAAACAAATTTTGATAAGCAGCAGCGAGTCACACGCCATTTCAAGAATTCCAAGCGTTGTTGCTGCTTGTTTTTGCCTATTGCGCATAAATTGAAATGTTTATTAAATTAATAAAAAAAAATGATTGGCAGAATTTTGGAGGGAGCCGCATTTCACACGCTTATCGCACTTAAACGACACACTCAAAGTTCAAAGGCCAAATGCCTAGTGTTACTTTTTGTATGCCAGTTCAATTCGCGCTTATTTATTTTCGCACAAGTGGCGTAGGGGCTGGCAAAGTCTCAAGTGCAAGCATTGCAAGGTGCGCTTTTGTGTATGCAACACTTTTTTAGTACAACTGATATTTTAGTACAACTAAAAGTAGGCAACACTTTTGGAGACATGTAGAAAACTAGTTACGAATTTAAATTCGATTGCTCAAATGTGAAGCTTATTCACATACTTATAAAATTCGTGTATAAATGTGAAAACTATCTGTCTAATGTTAATACCATATTTAATAATAAGTTAAACAAATAAGAATAGAGGGAAAAAAATAATTTATGCTTTTACAATTTTACACATAATGTGTAGTTCGACTATTTAAAAAAAATTTTCAATTTCTTCAAGAATGCTTGCTGACATTTTATCTTTACGTTTTCCTATAATTTACAACCTTAGTAAATTTATTTAACCACTCTAGGAAAAGTTGTAGTAAAATATACATGACATTTTTTAGTAAATTAGGGGGAGGAAAACTTAGTTATATTCTATAAATAACTTAAATTAAATTTGATATATTACTTCTATGTAGAGCAAATGTGGTGCAGATGTATGAATGTTATAGTGGTCTGGTGTGGAACCTTCTCAAATGTCAAGTTAGGCCGGGTTTTTTCTACCGAAAATAGTGCCACGAATAAGTGTACATAATTTTTTTTATTACACTGCGTAGTCAATTGTAACCAATATATATGCATAAGTAATCTTTAATTCCAGAAAGTCCGTTTCTGTGTCTTCTAGTTAGTCTAGACAAAGCTGGAAATCTTTCAATAATGCTTATTTCTCGATAAGAGTCGACACAAATATTGCAAATAAAAAAAAAACTGATAAGCCAAGATTAATAAACAAACAGAGAGTTCAAAGAGGTCTATGCCGTAAACTAGCGCACGCAGAGAAACAAATAATCGGGCACAAATGACAAAGCAATAAAACATTCAAATATTTACAAATATTAATTAACAAGTTGAAATGGGTTAGAACAAGACATTAATATAGCAATTGTTAATGTTAATCGTTTTAGAAAATTTCAACTTAATGGGCTTATCAGTTGTGACCGCTGGTGCCAGAGTCATAAGCCGGAACGCCCTGGGTGGCTTATCAATGGTATAACGGTTCTCAAAAGCCCGCCATTTCCCTTATCAGCATCACTCATGTGACAATTGAAGATGAAGTCATGTGTGCCGGCATGTGACGGGCTTAATCAGTTCAGTTCAGTTCAGCTTAGTTCAGTTACAGCATAGCTTGCAAATACCAGAACAACAAGAATAACATTCGTATGAGTCAGCAGTGAGATACGCATCAATAGCCTGGTACAACAATGTCACCAAAATACAATTTAAACATTTAAATAACTCCGATAACAAAGGCATTAATCATGCAACTGCATTTGACACCTGCCACAAAGAAAACAGTTGTTTTGGCTTCAATTTCGAGCTGTTGCAACTAAACTAGCTCAAGTACAGTGAACACTGACATTAGAATATTCAATTCTTCAAGGAAATTTAGTCGCGAGAGTGCCCAACAAATATGCCAAAAATTAAACTCTTAAATTCATAAACCTTCATTTGAACCAAAGCCTTGAACCGAAACGAAAGTATATAATTTTTGAACTTAAATTATAGATCGATAAATAAAGAAATTACATAAACACGTTTTTTAATTATAGTAATTATCACGGATTATATGAGCTACCCTCGAAATTAAAATGTAGTTCTTATTATCGAGTCAACACTGTATTACGCACCTTAAACGTTTGCCATTCCTCCTTGATGACTTCGGCAAAGGAAACGGCCTGTGCCACAGCCACCAGGGCCAAAAGGGCGATCAGAAAGCGCATTTTAGCTGTAATTAAAAAAAAAAATATATATATAAAAACAAAAGCAAACAAAATTAAACGCCAGCTAAGCTTTAATTCGATTTAAGCTTGGCTACCCGCTGGTATCACGTGATGAGCTTTTTTTGCACTTGGCCCACACACACAGAAATCACAAACAAGCCACTTTTGTATAAACAAACTAAAATGTCGCTTTGAATTTCATCAGCAATAACAACAATAATAAAAAATGAGGAGAAACATGGATCAATGCTTTTATTACCGTTGTAAAAACTGCAGACAGAGATGCGGATGGTATGCAAAGTGAATCCAAGCAACCAAATTGCATAGGATGATTCATGATGAGCATAGAGTAATAAAATACAAAGAGGCTTTGTTTCAACTCATAGAATCAGAGTTCCTGGCAATTTCGGACTTTGCACAGCACACTTATAGAAGATGGGCGACAATTGTAAATTATGTTTTTATATTAGGTTTGCAACTGTATTATTTCCGCCAACTCTTTTGAGCAAAAGCTCGTGATCCATATTTCTACTCTTTGTTTTTTATTACTCTATGCACAATAACAAAGCGCGCAAAATATTAATGGATTGTGTAGATAACATGGGCCATATGCATGACCGAACGAGCTGATGCCAGATGACAGTGGGCGGATTTGCCAACAAAGCACATTGACAAACTAAATTAAGGGACAAATTCCAAAACAACTCTTGTGCAGTGTGTTAATTCAATGCGATTGCAGTTTAGTTTTTGTGCTGATTTTCGAATTCGAAAAACTGTAGCCGTTATCTTATCGGGCATTCGCCTTGTTCTCTGTAGTTCTCTTTTTGCATTTCGCTTTTGCGTCTGCTCTTTGCTCTACGTTAGTTGTGCGTTGTTTGTTTCTTCTTATGGCACATTTGTACATTTATTTGATACAGCAATAGCTGAAGAAATTGTGCCAAGTTCGCAGGCTGAAACAGGTTTGTACCTGATTGGCGATTGACAAGGTGAGTCAGCAGATACTCATAAATAGAGTGAAGAGAAAAAAGACCAATTGATAAGACAAACAGCAAAGAAAATAGGCCACAGCAAAGAGTGAAGCAACAGCTGAAAACAAAATGCGCAAAAGCAAATAAATGGCTGCCAGCGCAATAAACGCAATAAACAAAGACGCCAAGAAAGCGAGAAAAAGCGTTAACGATAAATAAATAGAAGCATATCGAAAAACAGCTGAAACAAAATATGCTAGAACGTGCTAGGCATAAAAGAAAGAGATTAAAATATAAAGTGTAGTTTCTGGACAATGGCGATTTTTTCGCGAAATTCAAAACAATGACGCACTTCATTTTAACTAAATGATAATTAGTAATTCAGAACAGACAACAGACAAGTTTAGCGTTGATTATGCGGAAATAAATACATATCATTCTTACCACTTGAAAAACTGAAGTCACTTAATAAATTCTCTTTATTACGCTTTAACAAATACCGTTTGCAGCAACTCTTGCTTTAATATGCAGTTAATATGAGTATTCGTTTTTTTTTTCTAATTGTTCGCTATTAGCTGTGTTAGCTGATCACCGCACTCGAACGCTTCTCGGATTTTAATAAATGCTGCAGCAAATTGTTGTTGCGAAGAAATCTTAAGTACATATACATTAAACGAATATATATATATGTACTATGGTCACACTGGCCACACTACCAAATGAGCTTGCCCTGCTGTTATATCAGCAGTCTGTTTACTCAAAAGAGCTGTTAAGTGCAGGTCTTTACATTACTTTACATGGAATGGTGTTTATATTAAATTACATTACACTAACAGTGTTGGGCCTGAATTTTATGAACATTAAATTCTGTTTAGTGGGTAGGTTAATAAAATCTATAGAGCAAATACGACGAACTACATGCGTCTGACCTAAACCAAATATGTATTTAAAATAAAAATATTAAAACTGTTGTTTGCCACTCTACTCAAAAAAAGCTGTTAATAATTTTGTAATTTGTTAAATGTTGGCAGCTCTAGCAAGTGTGTCTTTATCGAACTACTCCCATCACTAGCTAAAGGTGTCAAAAATTGCTCGTCATCCGAAGAGCAGGCGACATTTTGTTAAAGGATTCCCAAATTTGTATTTATTTAACACATTATATATCCAGTAAGTGTGAGTGATTGTGTGGTCGTGTCCCTCCCTCCAACTGTAAGATCTTTCTTGCAGCTCTCGAGAAGCGCCCGCATCATGTTTGGCAGACAGAGCGGCCTGGGCAGTTCGAACAGTTCCAATTTGGTGGAGTTCCGAGCGGGACGCATGAATATGGTTGGAAAAATGGTCCATCCGGATGCGCGCAAGGGTCTCGTATATATGACGCAAAGCGACGATGGCCTCATGCATTTCTGCTGGAAGGATCGCACCAGTGGCAAGGTCGAGGACGATCTGATCGTCTTTCCGGACGATTTCGAGTATAAGCGCGTGGATCAATGCAAATCCGGACGCGTTTATGTGCTCAAGTTCAAGTCGAGCTCGCGTCGTATGTTCTTCTGGCTGCAGGAGCCAAAAACAGACAAGGACGACGAACATTGCCGGCGGATCAACGAGCTGCTGAACAATCCGCCTGCGGCTCATCAGCGTGGCGGTGGCGGCAGCGGCGGCGAAGGCACCGATCTTCAGTACATGCTTAACAACATGTCGCAGCAGCAGCTGATGCAGCTCTTCGGCGGCGTTGGCCAAATGGGCGGACTGAGCTCGCTGCTAGGGCAAATGAAGTATGTGCCGCCTAAAAAGGATAGGCAAATCCTAGCTCCCACAGCTGATGCTTTGTATTAATGTTATTGTTTTAAATTCATACTCTATTTTAATTCACACAGCTCCCGAACACCCTCCTCCCGCAATACAGCCTCATCTGGCGGCGCCTCCGCCTTGCAAACGCCTGAAAATGTGACAGTGCCGCGCACCACATCCGCTCCGACCAAGGCCGCCAAGCCGGGCGGCAACAGCAGCATTCGAAATAGCAGCAACAGCAACAACAGCGGCAGTAGCAGCAATGCGCCAACTGATGCCGGCTTGGCACTGGCCGATGGCGATGGCTCCGGTAAGAAGAGAACAACAACAATAAGTGGAGCATATGCGAATCCATTCCAAGCCTATTTATCCAATCTCTCTCCTGAACATGGCGCAGGTCGTTCACTGAATATCGACCTGTCGACGGCGTTGTCCGGCGCCGATGCGATCAATCAGCTGATTGCGGATCCGGAGCGTGTTAAATCGCTGATTGTCCATTTGCCGGAGACGGAGGATGCCGACGAGGATCGCAAGCAACAGATCAAGGATCACATCAGTTCGCCGCAATTTCAACAGGCCCTCGCCCAGTTCTCTAATGCGTTACAATCAGCCCAACTGGGGCCGGTGGTCAAGCAATTTGAGCTGTCCCATGACGCGGTCGCGGCCGCCTATTCCGGCAACCTAGAGGAGTTTGTGCGTGCGCTGGAAAAGAGCCTGCCGGCGGGCGCTAGCATGGCTGCAGATGAAGCCGCCGGCACAAAGGAAGCATCCGCCAAGGAAACCGCCGCCAAGGAACCCTCCGACAGCAAGAAGGGCGATGCGGAAGCCGGCAAGGAGGATGGCACCGCAGCCGCCGACAAACAGGAGGAGAAGCAAAAATAGCGCGCATTATGTACATACATATGCAGCAGTCAATATAATCCCCATACTAATCCCCAATAATCGCAACTTAAGCAACGCGTTTGAAAAAACATTATTTTTGCACACTTATCCAAGTTTTCGATTCAAAAAATAAATTGCCCATGCAAATGTTGGTATGTATGTATTAATTCGGTTTGTGAGGTACAGTGAAAACACGTGTGGATTTATACGCTTTTACATAAACCTTTTTTTAATTATTGGAAATTTTCCCAACGCTTACAGCTAAACGTATAATTGATTACTACAGATAATTGAATTTGGTTGGGTTTACTTTAGCACACTTAATATTTTTGTTCATTATTTTGTTTTTATATTTTACACTCCATTCGGTTCTAATAATGTTAGTAAACGTTTTTGAACTTACCAACAAAAATGAATCTAAAAAGCCAGCTGTTCACGAGCAGGGCTTTTACTGTATATATATTCTTATATACGTGAATGTAAATTTATGGCGGCGACAAGTGCTGCCCAGTCTGTTGCGTGAAAGTTGCCCTTGATTCTCGTTGTTATGATATTTTTGGCGCACATACGCATACAAATTGTACGCACTGTTTTGGTCGCTCTCTTTCTGTCAGTCATTAGCTTACGCTCACGCGCCGCCGCTCTCAGCGGCCTCACACAGATACACACAAACACAAACAACAGTGCACGGTTCGCGAATACTTGAAGCAGATATGTGTATTTATTCAACTTCAAACGGGCAAACCGCGCGTTCGCATATATCGCTTGATTTTGATTTCGCATTTGATCTCGAAAATAACTCTAAAAAAAAACAATATTCAGCTAAACGCGTTCGTTTAACTGTGTGCAATTTCCTGTGTGTGTTTGTGGGGGGAATTAAAAAGGGATATTTTGCGTCGTAAGTTGTTTTATTTTGTGTTGTTGCTGCTTTCATTTTGCAGCAAGCTGCTGCTGCTGCCAGGCATGTGTATGTATATATTTACATATATACGTGTGCCTGTGTATGTGTGTGTATGTTGTTTTTTCCTGCTCTTTTCTCTTGCCAATGCATGACTGCACGGCGCATTGTTGAGAAAAGCTTTTTCCTCAACTGTATGGCATAAAATTTAGCGCGTCGCAGCAATAACAAAAAGAGAAAAAATAACAGAAATAACAACAATTAGCCGCAGCGGCAGAGCGGTTAGCCAGCTACGCTGGTATTAGTGAGCGCAGATAGGAGCGAGCGTCGTCTCGCTCGCACACACACAAGCACATAAAAGCTTGCAAAAAAAATTATGAACAAAACAGCCGCTGCAAAAAATGTTAAAACGAATAAACAAAAAAAAAATAAAATAAATTCGCAAGTTTGTTGCTTTAGTGTGCGTGTGCGTGTGAAAGAGCTAACGCTATCGCGGGGCCGAGAGCAAAAGTTACTTTATCCCGGTAACGATCTGGCAACACCAACAACAAAAACAGCAGCAGCAAAAGAAATTGCGTTGCGGCAATGGCAATGGCAACAATTTGCAGCAATAAGCTTATCGAAATTTATCAATTGCAAACAGCAGCAACAACAGCAATTGAATAAAAATAACAGTTCTAATAAATAAAAAGAAGAAAAAACAAAAGAAAGAAGCAACGTTTAACGGATCTTAGTGAAGTTCAAAACCCAAAACAAAACTCAATTTTAATGTGTAACAATTTTGAGAAAAGCCCTCAACGATTAACAACAAGCAAAGTGATAGCAACTGTAAATCGAATAAAAACGCTAGCAACGATAAAACAACAACAACAACAAGAACAGCGAACGACTTGTCGCTGATAGGCAAATCCAAAAAGCGCCGCATCAGCTGCAATTGTGCGATAAGGTGAGCAAACACTACATGTGTATGAGTCTGTGTGTGTGTGTGTATACATTCGTGTGCGTATGCGGCTCGAGTTGGCTTGCATGTTCCAGAACAGCTGCAGAAATTTCTGCACGCCCACGCGCGCCCAACAGCTCGCGCGCTATTTTAGCTCAAAGTTACATAGCTCAAGAAAGTTTTATGTCGGAGCCATAACAAAAACACACACAGACAAACAATTGTAAATATGTGTGTGTGTGTGTGTCTGTGTGCAATATGCTGTAATGGCGCCTAAGCATATGCTATGGTAATTTCGAGAGAGAGAGCGGCCCGCTTAACGCGAGGGAGACAAATAGTCTGTCTGCGAGAGAGCGAGTGAGCTTGTGTTTATGTTTTGGTAGAAAGGTCACACGGGCAATTCTATTCGTTTTGTGCATGTGCATCACTGCAAAAGTATTTGTGTGTGTGTGCGTGTGTATTTTTGAGCATGTTTTGTATATTCCAATAAAATTGATTGAAGGACATTGCGCTTCTGTATGGGTATTGCATTTAACTGTACATGCATGGCGTTGCCACTTGTTCCAACTAGCATTGAGCACTTTCACTGGACACCCCTCCCCCCCACAGTCTGGCGGTATTTCGTCAGCTTATGCAAACGGAGCAAAGGCCTGCCTCAAACTCTTATTTAGTGGGGGGAGTGGCGCACAGCAATATGAACAAATTTCCAATATGGCCGACGTGGCAGATGAAAAAACCCACGCATTTTTGGGAAACGAAGTGACGAGGAGCTTTTATCAGCTTCTAGTATGACATTGAACTTGAATGACGACACTGTCTACATACATACGAAATACACACACACACACACACGAACGCAAACTATTAAAGCTGCACATATACAGCTGTGAACAACTAATTGGAAACAAGGGTTTGAAATAATGTTTTTTTTTTACAACAGGTACCATTAAAAAATTAAAAAGAGTATATTGGTTTTGTGTATATAAGAGGTGAGAAGTATCCGATAAAAATCGATGTAAAAAATAACACCTTTCAAAATCCTTTGTAGGATTAAGGATTCATACCAAAGGGATACCGAAACGTTAAGATTAAAACCATTTATAACGTTATTAAAAGATTTCCATGTATTCTTATTCAGCATCTATAGGAGATTCAGTAAATAACAGTAGAATATTCGAAGAACACGCATGTGATTTCTTTATTGTAATTCCTGTTTCATTAAATAAATATTGAATTTTTTTATTTATTTGCTTACTAAAGTTTCTTACTTTAGTTCTTGAAAATCAATAAAAAAAAACAAATATAATTTTTTTATTTAAATAAAATTTAAAGAGTAATGTGCGCTATTTATGTGACCATCGCTATACACATCGCTATAACTGTAAATGCTCTGCCTTAACTGTTGAAGTGGGTGCTCGAACAGCTTTCAGAAAATGTGCAGAGTGAACATCTCAACAGTTTGTTGTTTTTATCTGCAGCAATATTAATCGATATGCATTGCTATTGTAGTCGTCACACACACACACACGCACACAAGCAAACAATTCGCCCGCCATTTTAAAAGTTTGACTCGAAGCTTTTGCATACGCGAGCAGCATAACTGCATTTTTTGGTGGGCGGCGGTGGGTGCTGAAATTTTTAGTTAGCCACTCACACTATTTACTCGCTCTCTCCGTCTCTCTCTCTCTCTGGCGAAAAAAAGCAAGTAAAGCAATACGAAAATGAAAGTGAAATTTTGTGTGTTTTTCTTCGTGTTTGCGTCTTCTTCTTTGGCTCTGTTGCTCTATTTATCGCATTATCTGTCGTGTGCAAGGCAAACACCTGTTTAACCCTTAGGCAGTGCCTCAACAGATATTCATCGAAAGCTTCACAGCCTGCCAGTGTGACCAGTTCGGCCAGCAGCTTGACCTCCTTGTCCCAAGCCCAATTGTATGCGTTACCAATTACATGGCGCAGTCATCGCAATTATCTGAATGTGCCCGCTCCCACCACAGCCCTTCCCCCGGCAAGCGCAATCAATGCAATTATAAGGCTCTGCCCTGACTTGCCCTGTGTCTCTGGCAATCCATCCAACTCCCCCCAGCCGCTGACACAACCTTTTTTTCGGCTGATGCAGATGATTTTCCGGTTTGCTAAAGCAAAACGCTAAAATAAGAAAAGAAAAATATAAAAAAATGGTAATTTTCTGGCGCCGAATATGCAATACCCTTTGCAGACATAAACATGGCAAAATATTGATTTGTGATTGTTTAAAGTACAATTTCAGAAATTAGAAACGGAATTTGAAATGCATTTCACCATCAAATTATTTTTCTGAACTCAGAACGGTCTAGTCTGATGTAATATAATATTACTGTTTGGCAAACCATGGCTATTCTTTAATGAATCATGAATTTGCCTATCAATGTTATCGAATCTTTTTCAACAGATGATTCTTGTAGGAGCTATATAATATAGTTCTGATAAGATTGTCTATGGTTAACGTCTTTATAAATTTCGGTATTCTACGAAGATCCTTCAGTACGTCACATATTTCCCAAGAAATTTATTATGCTCGCTAAAAGCGTATTGTAAACTGTGCCCAAAACTGGTTTTTGGCCAGCTAACGACCCAAACGGCTCGCAGGCCGCATTCGGCTGCCCTTTTGCACAGTCGTGCAGAGAAAAGACAATGCAGTGGAGTGTTTTACATGTTAAGGCTTAAGTTTTAATGCTGGCTTGGGGATTGGCTCAGAAATCAACGGGCTTGATGGTGATAAAACGCGACAAAATAAATGCCACCAGAACGGTGGCGCAAACGAAACAGAAGGCGAACGTGTAGAAGCTCTCCTCCGTGAAGATATCGGTGAAAGCGGGTATGTCCTGATAGATCTTCTCAATCACAGCCAGTGTGCCCTTGTGTTTCCTGACCATATTGACGTCCGGATTTGTGATTGGCGTCGAGTGTCGATTAGATTTTTACTTCTTTTTTGTTGCTTTTTTGCCACCGCCACCGCCGGCCAATTTCTGTTTTTCCGCCTTAGTGAGAACCTTGTTGGTCACCTCCTCGGGCGGCGCTAAAGTGGATACGTGCTTATTGCACAGCTGCAGCAGTTCCAGGGTATTCAAATTCTCGCTCTTAAAGCGTATCTCCTTCACTTTGGCTTTTTCTGCAAAAGTGAAAATAATTTTAATACAAGTGAAGGATTTTTGTTTTAAATACCCTACCTTGAGCCGAATCGATAAGCGCGAATTTGATAAACGCTGGCGACCGATCGCACACAATGTCCGATTTGACAATGCAATTTGGATTCGATTGTGACACCTTGGGCGTGGAGAGCAGGAAGAGGAATTCGCTGTGAACAACGAGAAAGGAAGAAATTAATAAGTAAAGGACAATGAATAATGCTTGTTAATCCTGTGATTAACTGGATTAAACCTTCCTAATCCTTTTTTGGCCAAATTCAAGCCCAAATTTTTAAAAAACAAATTTGTATGTTTGTTAGTTTAAATTATATATATATAGCGGCCACAAAAACCATCGATTGATAAATTTGTTTTTTATTAATAACTTTTTTGCTTTCCCTGACCAAACTTGTTTACTTAGTTGGCTACATATTTTGCACAGGTCCAATCGACCAATTATTGCTAAAAATGCCATATGCTAATTTTGTTATTGTTTTCATGTCTCTTTCCAGCTGTCTCTGTCAGTAGGCATATTAGAAACAACGCCTCAAGCTGACGCCGACACCGACTAAAATGTCAACGGAGCGGGAGCTGGGAACTGGTGGGCCAGCTCAGCTCCACACGCTGCCGTTGACATTTCCGCCCGATTTGGGCACTGCCCTGCAGCTGAACTCCGCCGTGGGCATCATTGGCAAGGTTTACGGTAAGTGCCAACAAATTACTGAGAGTGGGCCACACTTTGTATTATTTTGTTTGGTATTATTATCAATTTTATCGTGTAATACTTTTGTGCACTTTATGAAATTATTTTAATTTTTTTTTGGTTTTTTTACGTTTTTCGCCAACGCACTTTTGCTTCGTGAAACAAGATTTTCATCTGCGTTTCATTGCGCATGTTTCATAATCGATAAACTGGTGGGCGTTGGGAAAGCGCTTTTCCAACCCTACTGCTGTCATACCACATTTCATTACACCCCCTCCCTCTCTTCCAATAATCCACTTACCGTGTGGATTTTACATTTTCCGCAAACGGATCGAACTGCACCGTTATGCGTTTGACTCCCTTTAGATTGACGCTCTTCAGCTGTTTGCCTATGGCAGAGACAATGCCGCCGGAGCGGCGCAGCGTGCCGCTAAATGGCACCGACATTTTAAATGCAAATCGGCAACAATTGGAAAAACAATTTACAATTGGTTTTATAACAAAACACACAGCGTTGCGTTGGATGGCGTTGCCAGCTGTATACACTCCTTTAAATACAGCCACACTCCATATGAGCACTGCTCAACACTAGAAAGAACATTTGCCAGCACTAGTCCTGCCATTTTGAGTTTAACAGCGCCAATTTGAGTTAACATTGACGTTGAGCATAAACTAAATTAACAAAATTACATTAGTTAAATGCTAAGAATGTTTAAATGAATATATAATTTATAGAAACAACGATAACACTTAAATGTTGGCTGCACCAAATGCGTCACGCTCACACGAGTCGCGAGGCAGCTGTGCATGTTGTCATCGCATTCGCGCGCACCAACCCCCAGCCAAAGTGCTTTGCCCTCATTTAAGTGTGGTTAGCGTACAGTATGCGTCTCACTCACACACGTCGCGAGTAAAAATTTTGTGTTTGCTGCGGGACGTCCAAGAGTGGAAAAACTGTTGAAAATTGCATTTTTTGCATAATGCGCGGCGTGAAAAGCTAACAAAAGTTGTTCAAAAGCAAAATTCAATAGTCTGGCTGCAGTCTGTGCATAGTTTTGGCAGCGCATACGTGTTCGGGTGCACAAAAACGACGTCTCGAAAAAAAAACAAATATTCATACGTGCGCACATACACATTTCTGCTGTCCAATCTAAAAACGCATACAAAAGCATTTCTTGCTGTAGAAGCGCCGTCGTCGTCGTCGTTTGTCCAGCGGAGCACCCAGCACACCAGCAGTTTTCACACACACGAAACACCCACACGCACTAACACAGCCAAACAAAGATAAAGAAGCATTAAGAATAATTTGTTCTACGAAAAAAGAAGCAAAAAATATAAGAGCATTAAATATACATACATATATGTATATGTATGTGTAAATGTACATACATATAACGAAAGCTGTGCCTACATTTGTGTTCTTTTCCAATACTACAATAATAAAAAACAACAATAAGAATAATATTATAAATAATTATAATAGAAATTTATATATATATAATTAACAACAAATTCAACGTGTGTCCTGTGCGAAATTCCAATTTTACATACAACAACAAAAACACATGCGAAAATCAACCAAACGAATAAAACTACTTTAAAGTGTGATAAGCAAAAGGCTGAAATCAAAAAAACAAAAAATAATAATTAGTAGGAACGAAAAAAAATCCAACCAACTACAAGAACAATCAATTACATTTAAAACACATACACAAAAAAAACATAGAAAACCTTTGTATACATTCTTACATTTCTTAAACCAATACTAGTGCAAAATGTATCCAGTTGGACAACGTAAGTGGCCAATGCAATACAACAAATCAGTCTACAAATCTGCCACATGTTACACATACAGACTAACAGAACCCCCCACCAACTGCAAAACATGCCCCCACAATCAAGCTCTTTGATGTTCTACTTTAGCAAACACGCATAAACACACATACAGCCTGCGTTGCTTGTCTTTGCAAACACAATTCTCCAACATCGCATTGAGACTGAATGAATGCGTAAAATGGCCGAGGGCGAGGCACATTGCAAGACAGTGATGAGTAAAACTGCAAAAGTGCACTGTAGTGCTCGAAAGCTCCGCTAAGCAAATGCATGAGGAAGAAAACAATAGAACGTATACTTTATGTAGGTGGCGCATTAATTGAGTATTTGCAAAGAGAATGCGACCAGTTGCAATCAGAAAGAGAGAACAGGAACATGCAGCCAGGCAGACAGGTTGTGTCAAACATGTGCGCATCAATTGGGTCAACGACCGCAACGCAATAGTTGAGCTTTGTGCAAGGGCTCAAGTGGAGTTTTTGCTCTGTTCGATTGCTTGCTCAAACTGAAGTTTGAAAGCATCTCAAATTGCGTCGCCATTGGTTGTAGCTTTTTTGCGTCTTAGACACGAGGAGCCCGTCCGTTGAATAGAGATGGGAGACTTTCGTTAAGTTTTAGCATTTTAATAGTTTTGCCAACAGTGGGGCAAAGTATTAATGTAAATGAGTAAAACTTGCTTATAAGCAAATTTTACAAAATACGAAGAGTTATAAATAAAAAAAAATAGTTTAATAGCAAAATTGTGAATTCTAATCTACACAGACACACACACACACACACCTACACTTGTGGCAGATTACCCTTGATTAATATATTGATAATAATATTATATATGGCTGGTGAAGCTGGGAGAAGCTGTAACTAAAATATTAATCGCACTCTATATAATATTCAACATATTTCTTTATCGCCTTTTCTTTACTTTTTCGTTTCTCATTACATTTATTTCATTTTTCAAACATGATTGGCCATTTGATTTGAGTATTTATTTGTTTACATTTATATTGTTTTTTTTTTTAATTTTTTATTTTCTTTGTTTCATTTTTGACAATTTTGATTTTGATTAAATTTTCTTTTTATAGAGTCACAGTGGACCACCCCCTCGCCCACGCGGCCTCAGAGCCCCTCTCAGGCGCAGACTAGCTTCGACACGCTCACATGTAAATTTCTCTCCAACAAAACCAAATTACTAAAAATTACTAAAACCAAAAACAAAATTTAAAATTGAAAGCAAATACTGTTGTTTATGTTCTTTAGTTGATGTTTAAAACAAAAAACAAAACAAAACAAAAACAAAATTCTAACCAAACAAACAAAAAAAAACTACACTTTACTAACCTTCTTAAAAAAAAGTCTACACACTAATTTTCATAGTAATGTGCAAAATTTTTACTAACAATTTTTCGTTTCATGTAATGTTTGTTTTTAATTTGTCCTTTTGTTGAATGCAAACTATGTATATGCACAGTTGTACTAAAAACTCGACACACACAAAAGATAAAGCTCTACACTTGTGTTTTATTCACGTATAGTGCAACTATCTGCATGCCAGCGTTGCTCGAAATCCTTATTTATTTATTTTATAAAATACCCTTGCAGCGGGCATTATAATCATTATATGCCATAGACATTTCCAAAATAATTATGATATATATCTCTTTGATGAGTCATTAAAGCCAATTTGATTTGCTCGTTTATATCCGAGTCTTAATATTAACTAAATTCAGCTGAAGTTATCGTAAAAATAATCAAATTATTGTACTATTATTTAAAAAAGTTAGATTTTAATATATCTTAACCAAGTGTCAAGGATACGATATGTTCATAGCATATAAAAATCATTTTTTTTTCAATCCAACTTTTATTATTTAAATTGGATTTCTATATAATATAGTTCCCCTAGTAATATTGCTTTTCAAGAAACGTAAGCCAAATTTTTCCTATAAACGTTCTTCTGCTTATAGCAGTATATAAACAAAAGATATCTTTTAATTTTAATGATATTTTTATCCGAAATCCTTTGCCAGGGTATTTAAATTGTTCTGCAAACCGCAATTAATGGTTTTTTTTTCTTACTTAGTACAGTTAATTAGTTGCTAGTACGTCGCAAAGTTGTTAATATTACTTGAGTTTTATCAAAAAAAAATTATCTACAAATATTCCCTTGTAGTCTAATCGAGATTTTGCCCAACACTTGCAGCACCACCAGCGCCCGGTTCTTCGGTAAATCCCACCGCTGTGACCAGTCCGAGTGCTCAGAATGTTGCTGCCGGCGGTGCCACAGTTGGTGGCGCAGCAGCCGCAGCCGCGGCTCAGGTCGCCTCCGCGCTTGGTTCGACGGGCAGCGTGTCGGCGGCGATTGCCGCAGCGGCAACAGCGTCGCCCACCACGCAACCGGATATGCCGGTGTTCACGTGCCCGCGCCGACCGAATCTGGGCCGGGAGGGCAGACCGATTGTGCTGCGTGCGAATCACTTTCAGGTGACAATGCCGCGCGGCTTTGTGCACCACTACGACATCAACATACAGCCGGACAAGTGTCCGCGCAAGGTGAACCGCGAGATCATTGAGACCATGGTGCATGCGTACAGCAAGATCTTCGGTGTGCTCAAGCCGGTGTTCGATGGACGCAACAATTTGTACACTCGCGATCCGCTGCCCATTGGCAACGAGCGTCTGGAACTGGAGGTGACGCTGCCCGGCGAGGGCAAGGATCGCATCTTTCGTGTGACGATCAAGTGGCAGGCGCAGGTGTCGCTGTTCAATCTGGAGGAGGCGCTCGAGGGGCGCACACGCCAAATACCCTATGATGCCATATTGGCGCTTGATGTCGTCATGCGCCATCTACCCAGCATGACGTATACGCCGGTGGGCCGCAGTTTCTTTAGCTCACCCGACGGCTACTATCATCCACTGGGCGGTGGTCGCGAAGTCTGGTTTGGTTTCCATCAGAGCGTGCGGCCCTCGCAATGGAAAATGATGCTCAACATTGATGGTGAGTCTAGTTGGAGCAACTGCAGACAATCTAAATGCTAATCCAAATTCATTTCCTACAGTTTCGGCAACTGCTTTCTACAAGGCTCAGCCTGTCATTGATTTTATGTGCGAAGTTCTGGACATTCGCGACATTAATGAGCAGCGTAAGCCGCTCACCGATTCGCAGCGCGTCAAGTTTACCAAGGAGATCAAGGGCCTCAAGATCGAGATCACGCACTGCGGCCAAATGCGACGCAAATATCGCGTCTGCAATGTTACACGGCGACCGGCGCAAATGCAATCGTATGTTGTTTAAATTAATCCATCAATTAATCCTTAATTAAAAAACAACTTTGTTCATTTTGCAGATTCCCGCTGCAGCTGGAGAACGGTCAAACCGTGGAGTGCACCGTGGCCAAGTACTTTTTGGATAAGTATCGCATGAAGTTGCGCTATCCGCATTTGCCCTGCCTGCAGGTGGGCCAGGAGCACAAGCACACCTATCTGCCACTTGAGGTGTGCAACATTGTAGCCGGTCAGCGTTGCATCAAGAAGCTCACCGATATGCAGACGTCAACAATGATCAAAGCCACCGCCCGTTCGGCGCCAGATCGCGAACGCGAAATCAACAATCTGGTAAAGCGTGCCGACTTCAACAACGACTCCTATGTCCAAGAGTTCGGTCTGACCATCTCCAATTCGATGATGGAGGTGCGCGGCAGAGTGTTGCCGCCGCCAAAGCTTCAGTATGGGGGACGTGTGTCGTCGGGCATCACCGGACAGCAGCTGTTTCCGCCGCAGAACAAGGTCAGCCTGGCGTCGCCCAATCAGGGCGTTTGGGATATGCGTGGTAAGCAATTCTTCACCGGCGTCGAGATACGCATCTGGGCGATCGCCTGCTTTGCGCCGCAGCGCACCGTGCGCGAGGATGCGTTGCGCAACTTTACGCAACAGCTGCAAAAGATCTCCAACGATGCTGGTATGCCCATAATTGGACAGCCCTGCTTCTGCAAGTATGCCACCGGGCCGGATCAGGTGGAGCCGATGTTCCGCTATCTGAAAATCACGTTCCCCGGACTGCAGCTGGTCGTTGTTGTCCTGCCGGGCAAGACGCCCGTCTATGCGGAGGTGAAGCGTGTGGGCGACACGGTGCTGGGCATGGCCACGCAGTGTGTGCAGGCCAAGAACGTGAACAAGACCTCGCCACAGACGCTCTCCAATCTGTGCCTCAAGATCAATGTCAAACTGGGCGGCATCAATTCCATTCTGGTGCCCTCCATACGACCCAAAGTCTTCAATGAGCCCGTCATCTTTCTGGGCGCCGATGTGACCCATCCTCCAGCTGGTGACAATAAGAAGCCATCGATAGCCGCTGTTGTCGGCTCAATGGACGCACATCCGTCGCGCTATGCGGCCACAGTACGGGTTCAGCAGCATCGCCAGGAGATCATCCAGGAGCTGAGCAGCATGGTGCGCGAACTGCTCATTATGTTCTACAAATCCACCGGCGGCTACAAGCCGCATCGCATCATACTCTATCGCGACGGCGTCTCCGAGGGACAGTTCCCGCATGTGCTGCAACACGAGCTGACGGCCATACGCGAGGCGTGCATCAAGCTGGAGCCCGAATATCGGCCGGGCATCACATTCATTGTGGTACAGAAGCGCCATCACACGCGTCTCTTCTGCGCCGAGAAGAAGGAGCAGAGCGGCAAGTCGGGCAACATACCCGCCGGCACCACCGTCGACGTTGGCATCACACATCCCACAGAATTTGATTTCTATCTGTGCAGCCATCAGGGCATCCAGGGCACCAGTCGCCCCTCGCACTACCACGTGCTCTGGGATGACAACCACTTCGATTCCGATGAGCTGCAGTGCCTCACATATCAGCTGTGCCACACCTATGTGCGCTGCACCCGCTCCGTCAGCATCCCAGCGCCGGCCTACTATGCGCATCTGGTTGCCTTCCGTGCCAGGTAAATATCATATATATCTGTATTATCTAGATGATTTAATTGTTAGTTAGGAAATTGTAGTTGCAATTTTCATAGTTTTAAGTGAGATGTATTTAGTTGTCTGTTATTGCGATAAGACCAAGCATAGCCCCTTTACCACATTTAGAAATTAATGTGCTTAAATTAACTTATTTGTCCCAAAATATGCAGGCGCAGTCAACTTAGCTAAATTTAGTGTTGCCATATCGTTTTAGATACAGTAGCAATAAAACAGTAGTAAACTTTAATTAGGTCTCATTCCAAATAAATAAAACTAAAACTAAATTAAGTACTGCCAGAGTTTTTTAAAAGTTAAAGAATTTAAATATCACGAAATATTTAAAATAATAATACACACATTTAGCGAAATCAGGATTATCAAAATATTTTTGTTAACGTACAAGCTTAAAAAAATGTAGATTACTTTAAAAAAGTTAAATCAATCCACTAATAAACTAATTTTTAAATAGATACCATCTGGTTGAAAAGGAGCATGATTCCGGCGAGGGATCGCACCAGAGCGGCTCCTCCGAGGATCGCACGCCCGGAGCCATGGCACGCGCCATAACTGTTCATGCCGACACCAAAAAGGTCATGTACTTTGCCTAAAAAGTATCAAAAGCGACACCAAAAATAAAAATCACTCACACACACAAACACACATCCACACAGCAACAATAACAACAACAACAAAAAAGAAGAAGAAACTTATATTTCGGAAATGAATTCGAATAAGAAGCAGCCAACTCAGAAAGAAACATGAGAAATGTGTACGAAAGCCAAGTCGGAATCATTAGAGAATAAGTTAAAACGATGATTACATTTAAGTTAAAAGAAAACAAAAATCAAGTAAGAAAGCCAGAACCGCTCTTATGGAACACAATTGCATTAGCTTTTAGGCCAAAATACCCGAACACACACACACACACACACAAATACACACCCACACGCCAAAATCGTAGGGATTAGAGTAAAAGGGAATCGAATGTTTAAGCACAAGCAGGCGCAACAAATGTGAAAGAGAATTCTCAAAAGAAAAAAAAACCCCAAGAATAAAAACAAGCGTAGCGAAACAAACAAAAGGGAACAAAACGAAAGTCAAATAATAATAACAACAACAACTGAAAAACCGCAAACACACATTTACGATGAAATTTTGTAATAGAATAAATTATATTTTTACACAATGCAAAAACAAAGTTTAAAAAAAAATGTGAAGACAAAAGAATGCAGACAACCAAAGGTTTTTTAGTATATCAAAACAAGAATAAACACGAAAATGTTGCTGATTAACTCTCTCACACACAACACACACTCAAAACACACACACACACAACAACACCAACTCGGAATTCTCTGTACTGTGAACGAAGACCACCACCAAGCTTAAAAAATATATATAAATAATATTAACAATGACAACAACAAACAACAACAATACGACAAGCATTAAAGAGTGTAATAATTAGCCATCTACTAAAAAAAAAAAAACAAAAACTTACAAAAAAAAACTTCAATACTACAACTCAAAAGTCCAGAATTGTAATAATAAAAAGGGAAACTTTTTTGTAGACTTAAGTTTGGAACAACCAAAAAAAAAAGCAAATAACGAAAACTCCAATTTCAACAAGGGACAAACTTTTGGTCAAACAATTGCTAGTTATTTTAAAATAATAATATACATATATATCTATACATATGAATATGTATTACATAGGCAACTATATATGTATCTAGCCGTGGCTTTAACACAAAACAATACTTAAAAGGAGTTAAAAGAAGAAAACGTAATGCGAAAGTCAATAAATACTGTTTGATTTAACAGTGAGCTTAAGTTATATTTAAATAGTTTATGTTTTGTATGAGAAACACACACAGAATACAAACAAACAAACCACAAAAAAGAAAAAAACACACACACACACGGCATATCAAAACCCAATGTCCAATTTATTTATGTACCTCTAATTAGCTCAACTTAAGTTTCTTAATTTTAATTTCCAAAAACAAAAAAACAAACAAACAAAAGAAAACAAAAAAACGCTGTTAATTGTATTAATGAAGTCTTAACAAATTACGTGGTGTACGGGTAAAAATAATATGCTAATTAATCGCAATTCTCTAAACCATTATTATAACATTATTATATTCTATTTTTTTGTAATTGTTTATCAACTAGCTGCGCCCTCAACTCAAAATTGGGCTGCTAGAATTTAGTTTTTAAATGTTTGCCAATTACACAAAAACAAATACCATTAATAATATTATGCATATATAAATATATACAAATATGTTTGTATGTATTTTATGGAGGACACAGTTCAAGTTAACATTATGCTAATTTGTTCTTTTATAGAACCAAAAACGAGCAACCCATTTATTTATAACTATTTCTGTCTTAAACATTTCAAACGCCAGCCTCAAAAAAAAAAAAAACACGCAAGCAAACAAGTTTTTAAAAAGTTTTAGTTCTTTAATTTTATTTATATTTAATTTTTTTCTTAGGCAGCCTGTCAAAACGTGTCGTCTACACACACACACACATACCCACAAACACAGACACATAAACAACCAATACATATATGTGAGCATTAAAAAATACATTTATAAAAAAACACATAATTTTCAATTACAAATTAGTTGTTAAAAAAAAAACACAACAAAAGAAGTGTAGCATATTCAAACCCAGCTGAAAAATCAGTGGTTTTGTAACATGTATTTTCTTTTCTTTTTTTTTTTAAATTATATATTTGTATTTTTTATTATAAACTGCATATACAAGTGTAAAAAACAAAACAAAAAACATTAATTATTTAGCATGTTTTAACACAAGGGATTAAAATTGTACGTTTATTTCATAACAAAAAAATCAAATAAATACAAAAAAAACTATTCTAATTTTAAGCACAATCCAAAAGCAAAAAGCAACAATGTTAACGAAACAATGCAAATAATATGCGGGGTCTCTTAAGTTTAGGAACACGTTGAAAAACAAACAATTTAAAAGTGAATGGTGTGCCCGGGTCTCTCAACAAAACCCGATTTTACAAAACAAAACAAAAAATTATATTAAAACACATTTTTATGTAATTTAAGATTAAAATAAACAAAAAAAAAACAAAAAACATGTGCCGACAATGAATGTATCCTTGTAATTGTAATTTGTACTTGTAAAACACACACACACACACACACACACTCACATACGAGGCATAGATATAACGCTGATACGACATTTATAGAGCAAAGTCTAAAGCTTTAATTAAACAAAAACAAAAAACAAAACATATATACATATATACGCCCAGACTCGTGTGATTAAGACATCAAACTTGGGCGGATACCTTATAAACCATATAATCCAATACATATATATGTATATAAACTACACAACACGCTGATAAAAAAAACTTGCAATAAAAGATTTATCTTTGTATTTTCCAACCCTTAAAAAAACACACAAAATTTCATGGTTTCTTCAATGTCGTGCAGCTAAAACGAAGGATGTTATAACACAATATCTCATATAGAGTTATATATATGCTCCGTATATATATATATATATATATAGCAGAGAGTGAGATTTGCTGAGATAATATATGCTATATTATTGCTGATCAAAACGAATACACTGTATAAAATATGTATGTATAACAAATCCCAACTAAATGTAAAACCTTTTTTGCTCTGCTCTATAATGAGTATATATATATATATATCTTATATATATATATAACTCTTTCCATTCACCAAACCGAGAAGCCGACTATATAATGAGTGCTTCTTTCATTTTTTAAATGTCGAAATTAAATTGAGCTTTAAAAACAACTTATAATAAACAAAAATACAGCCCAAAAAAGTTGTTTCTAAACAATTATTACTTATAAATGTGCCGTTTATTGCAAACTCAATGAAATCATAAACAAAAAAAAATACTAGCATTTAAGAACACAAAACATATAAATGTCTACAATAATATATATATATATATATATAGCTATATATATTCGGAATACATAGAGAACAAACGAAGCTAGAACAGCAATTGCACAACTCTTCCTAAAGGAAATAAAATTTAATGCCACAATTAACGAGAAGTTAAATTAATATGACAAAGGACTAACTCCAAGCAATTATATGCGTTATATTACTTATGATATATGTATATTTATATATATCTAGATGTATGTGTGCGTAACTGTGTACTCTACTCTTCCAATTAGTCCCACACAACAACAACAACAACACAAACCCAAACCCACAGTTGTCGTAGTGTTCCAAAAAAACAAAACAAAAAAACAATTTAAAGACAAAAATTAAAAATACAAAAAACTTATAAAAATAAACCTTAGCTGAAATTGGATTAGTAAAAATCTTGAAAACGAAAAAGAAAAATAAAACAAAACAAAACAAAGTACTCGTAAATCAAAGGTATCAAGTATCGTCAGAAGCTTACAAATTACGTATACATATTATTATGTAAAACTTACTTATAGATACACATACAATATATATCTGATCTATGATCTTGTTTCTGATACTGATCAATTTCAACTGGTAACAAAAATCCCTTAATTTAAAGTTTAAACCAAAATGCCGGGTAATTAATCAATAACATAAATAATTATTAATTATTATTTAAGCAAAATGAGGAAAAATACATTATTCGTAAAAAAATGAAAACAAAAACAAATAAAAATATTAATAAAAAAAAATGAGAAACATAAGCAACGTAAATATGGGAAATCTGTAACTTTGGTGATCTTTTTAAATGTTATTAGTAAAAAATAATAAAGTGTGAAACAACAAAAGCAACAACAAACACAAATCAAACAAGTTCTAAATGTGACTTAAAATACGACGTAAACATTTTTCCACAATAATATTTAATAATCGTATCGTATCGTCTTGAAAATCAACAGACACAATTAATTTAATTCAATTGCAATTCGAAAAAAAAAACAAAAAAACAAAAATTCTATTCGAAAACAAGCTGTCTAACAATTAATTCATAAGCGCTTCAATACAAATAGTTTATATGTCTAAACAACTAAATCAATTAAGTTACATTTTATACAAACGAAAACAAAATGAGAGAAAAAAAAAACAAGGAAAACATTATAAATTAATTTGCAACTTTTTGCGGTTTTATATTATTTATTTTTTCCTTTTCTTTTGTTTTTTTTTTTTTGGAAATTTTTAAAATTAACATTTGGCAATCTGCATGTTTATTGCGTGAATATGTAAGTAGGAAAACATAATTAACATATTCGATTGCATTGAGAATCAAGAAACAAAATACATAGACACCTATTTTTTGTTCAATAAAAATATATTTAACTAAAAAAAATAATCATTTGTATTAGTTTAATGCTAGAAGCAAAAGTTCGAAGCATGCCTGAAAACAAAAAAAAAATATATATGAACAATTTTTTGTTATCAATATAACCGGATGACACTTACCAGGTAAAAAAAAATTGATCACTTTCATTTTAATATATTTTTCATCATATCACATAGCTGCTAAAGGAACAATCGGTAAACATGAATTTTTGTATGAAAAACTTATGAAAATTGATTAAATTGTTAAAAATTGTTTTAAAAGTCACCTAGACATTTTCAAAATTTTAAACTCACCACAGCTAGAGTGGTACATTTATTTTTAAATGTTGGCAATACTCCGTTGATAGCCAGACACATTTATCGATATGTTGACCTTGTTACGTTGGCCACACCGATTTTTGTCGCTAGCCAACAAAACCGAAGCCTGCGGAATTTGTGTTAAACAAGTGAATTTTTCGGCCAATTGCGAGATGTCCAAAAGTGCGTTGATAGTGCTAGCGCCCGGCGCCGAGGAAATGGAGTTTACCATTGCGGCGGATGTGTTGCGTCGCGCGGGCGTAAGTGCAAAAAAAACGAAAAAATGCGCCGGCTATTTATAGCATTTAATGGCAAATTATTACCAGATCGCCGTAACTGTGGCTGGTTTGAATGACGCCGAGCCCGTCAAGTGCTCCCGTGATGTAGTCATTGTGCCGGATAAATCGCTGGAGCAGGCCGTGACCGCCCAGGCCTACGATGTGGTTGTTCTGCCCGGCGGATTGGGCGGCTCCAATGCCATGTGCGATTCGAAGGCAGTTGGTGAACTGTTGCGCACACAGGAGTCCGCCGGACGTCTGATTGCGGCCATTTGCGCGGCGCCCACGGCGCTGGCCAAGCACGGCATTGCCACCGGCAAAGCTCTGACTTCGTATCCGGCCATGAAGCCGAAGCTCATCGATAACTATTGGTAGATTCCATATATTGTGCATATAAAATAGATTGTACTTTAAACATGTCTATTTTAACAGCTATGTGGATGATAAGAATGTCGTCCAGGATGGCAATCTGATCACCAGTCGTGGACCCGGCACAGCCTACGAATTTGCGTTAAAGATATCCGAGCAGCTGGTTGGCGCGGCCAAGGCACAGGAGGTGGCCAAGGGCATGCTCTTGAGCTTTGAACAAACCTCATAATTACAATAAAAACAAAAAATCTCTTGTACGAAAACAAAACAGTGATAATAAATAGTAGCAGAAAAATATCAAACGAGATTTAAAAGGTAGTAAACGTTAAAGTAGCAGCAATGCTGTTATCGATATTCATTCCCAACACAAATTAAGTTCTTATTTGCTGTTAAAATTATACTGAAATTAAATGAATATAATTTAAAAATTAGATATTTGACAAACCATCACACAAATAATACTAACAGGTGCATTCAGATAACAATTAATATTGATTGGTTTTTGTTTTTGCTTAGCTAAAACTAAATTATTTAAAATTTTGCGCCATTTGAAAATACTAGCTCGTGACATCACAAGCCAAAGGCATTTGTTATAGTAACCTCGCATGCGCTGTAAACCATGCGCAGAATGGACCTGTTTCACACGTTCAAGCGCGCCACAGGTTATGCAAAGAATGCTGCGCTCTTAGCACTGTGACGTCACAATGCCAGAATACGCTCAATCGTGGTTGCGCTCTCGCCCTTTGTGTATGCGTGTTTGTCAAAGAATATTTCACTTGCTCAACCGATAGGCGATAGCAGTTTCAATTCACAAGTCAACGCGAGAGGATGTGCGCGCGCTAGTTTCCCGTCTGGTTGCCGTTACTCGCATTGCATTTCGGTAGAGTTAAATTTCGCTGGGCTTGGGCATTTTATATGTGGATGTGTGTGTTGAGAGTGTGTGTATGATTTTGGGCACGTGAATTATTATTTGTTGTTGCGCCCAATTGCACTAAGTACGCCCCGTAAATGCACATATCTATTGGTGTGTGCATGTGTGAGTGCTGCTTGCTGGTGTGTATTAGTGTAAGTGTTGTCGGTGTAGACGCCGTCTATGTTGTTCTTGTAAGTGTTGCCGTTTCATTTGGGTAAAATTGCACAAGTGTAACGGTATCTATATCTAGAAGTGCATCAAGCAGCAGCAACAACAACTACACAATGTAAAGTGTGTGTAAACGAAGCAAAAACCCAAAGAGTAACAATAAAAAAATTGTGCAGCTCATTCAAACTGCACGCGTGTAATACAAAAAAAAAAAACAACAATAATAATGGAATGGATTCGCTTGCTTAAATTGCCATAAATTATTTTATAATTT
Source organism: Drosophila paramelanica (assembly GCA_035043915.1). Lineage (NCBI taxonomy): Eukaryota > Metazoa > Arthropoda > Insecta > Diptera > Drosophilidae > Drosophila > Drosophila paramelanica. The sequence goes on along the minus strand of JAWNMO010000674.1, from coordinate 5,317,522 downwards.
TTGTGTATGCCGTGTAACACACTTACGTGTACGTACATTTATCCATATGTGTCTGTGTGTGTGTGGATGCACTTTGTGAATGTGAAAATTAACATAGGCATCACAGAGCAGCGTGAAAACAGCAAACAAAAAGCAAAAGCCAAAACGAAAAAAAAATAGTGTATACAACAACAACGACAACACAGAAGCAGCCCGCTTGCCTGCACAACTCAGTTAGTTGCTCCTTGCACGCTCTCGCGCTCTCAATTTCTTCTTCCAACTAAACTGTAAGCGCCGCTCTCTTTGCTGCTGCTGCTACTCCTTATGAGTCAGAGCAGCGACGTCGGTGACCGCTGGCGGGCAGACAGGCGCGATTGAGGGCAATGTATGGCAGCAAACAACAAAAAAGAAAAAATACAAATAAATAAATAAACAAAAAAAAAAATTAATAAAAAAAGTGCCAAAGAAATTGTGTGCGAACAAAATGCAAAGCGCCAACGAGCTGCGATGCTCTGCGACAAATGCAAAGTGAGAAGAAGCAACAACAAAAGCAGTTAGCAAAAAAAAGAAGTGCATAAAGCGGATCGGCAAAGTTTGCTGAAGTAAAAAAAACATCTGCACTGCGATGGTAAAGACTGCGCAATACTCTGTGCACTGTGTAACAACAGCTTGCAATAGTCGCTATTTATTATTGTAATCTTTCTCGCAGTGACCTTCAAAGTGTTATTGGGCAACATTTAGATTTTTATTATTAACGAAATCGTAACGAGTTCAACGTTATGTTCTAGTTTTAGATACACAAAACGAGTAAACTCTTTTGCACTTTGTGAACAGAACACAAAAAATTAAAAGCATCAACAATAAACGGTATTTGTTCTCAGTGTTGAATTTTAGTGCCAAAGAGCCTAACAGCCGCATCCATTTGTTAAATTGTTAATGTTTACGCGTGTGTGTGTGTGTTTGTCTTAAATAAACAACTACATAATTTGTTTATAAACTTTTATTTAACCTGGATCACAAAAGCAACGTGTGCGTATGCGTGTGTGCCTGTGTGTGTGTGTGTGCATTTGTATTCGTAAATTGTGTCAACCCTCAACCCTCGACGCGCCACACTGCAGCTGCGTCGCTGCCGGCATGGGCCGGCTTAAGAGCAAGCAGCGCTGCCTCTGCCAAGATGATGCACCGCTCTGGGATATCTGCTTCTGCTTTTACCGACATCAAAAGCTCTTCGCATTGTGATTCTAATTAGAACCGCATGGGTTTGTTGTTCTGTTTTTCATTTCTATGCTATTTATTGTATACGCGCTCTTGAAAAATCGATAGCCAAAGACAGGGCGTGTGAACAGGGTGTGTGGGGGAGTTCAGGGGGTGGCATTTGAAGTGGTGGCTGCTTGGCTGACACATTTACTCACATGTCTCATGTTCCGTTTTGATCATTCAATCACACGCGTTACTCAGACACACACACACACACACACACACACACACACACGTAGAGGCATTCAACCTGCTGCTAGTGGCAGCCCTGACACTGACCACAACAACATTCAATAAACAGACAGCGCATGCAGAAGTGCGCAAGAGAGTAGCAAAGATAGACAGAGAGAGAGAGAGAAACAGAGTGTGCGAGTGTGAGAGCGTACAAGACATCCGCTCTTACCGTTTATGCCGGTGCTCTGTTTACAATTTTGTGTTTTTTTTTTTTTTTTAATTTTCATTTTGTGTCTTCTTCTTTATTTTGCTTGTTCTTTTTATAACAGCAAAGTTCAGTGGCTGCTGCCAAATGCACGCAATCAACCCCCAAACGCACAAACGCACGCGATTCGATTTGACAGCTGGTCTAAAACAGTGAACGCTGGCTAAAAAGAAATTTTAAAAAAATTCGTTCCTTATCCTTTTATAACAAACTGAATTTACATTGCATAAGAAAGCTCTTGAAAATAATATTGATTTAAATTTGAGTTCCGAATAAAACTCACGATAAATATTTGTTCGTAAATTTCCAAATATTTAAAAGTTATTAAAAAAACAGACTATAAATATTTATTCATACTCATTTTAAACAAAATTCAGGAATAAACAAATTCAATTTTTAATAAAAAAAAGAATAGGATAAAATATATTCATGTTAAAAAATATCAAATTTTGTTGCAAATTGAAAAAAAAGAGCTTGAAATCTAATTTGTTCTAATTTGCGAGCGTGCACTGTATATAATATTTCATATACGTACCAGTTGTAAGTTCTATCTCCCTCTTTCTCTTTATCTCCCTCTAGCCATCTCTCTTAACAAGTTGTAACATCATCAAATTGATTTGCTGCCCTAGCCTAGAAAGAACAACAGCAACTGAAGGGTTGTTGTTGCTGTTGCTGCTGCTGTTGTTGTTGTTGTTGTTGTTGTTGTGCTGTTGGCCCGGAAAATGCACTCGAGCGTTGACTGTAGCTGTTTTACTGCTTCGTCTGCCTGTTTTTATTACTTATTCTTCTTCTGTTTTTTGCCGTCTGACAAGTTCTGCGTTATTTTTTTTCATTTTATGCACTTGGCCCATGTTGGTTTTCTTTTCCTTTGGCTCTTGGCTAAAAAGTTGCCCTCGCTTTGGGTCGCTGGGTGTGTCGCCCAGTCCCAGCTGAACTCACGGCTAAGTTCAATTTGCATGCGAATTAAGGGCGTGCCGCCACCAAAAAGGTGTCTAGAGGTCTCCGATTAGCTTAATTACAGTTGTTACTTTTCGCGAGTAACTGTAGATTAAATAAATTTATGCTCAAAACTTAAAAAAAAAGCAAAAATGAAAGAAAAATGTATTGATAACTTGTTGCATGGCGTGTCTGGACTTATCTGGCGGGGGGCATCTCTGATAAGCGAACAACTAACGCAATCAACAGCTCAATTTCCACAGAAATATTTGTAATAACACAGCCTCAACTTTAACTTCAAACTTCCAACTAATTAAAGTTCTGCGGAGGCAACGCCCACAAATATTGAAAGAAAAAAAAAAATAGAAACAATATTCCACTGTGAAAGGAAAGCCCCAATTAGCCCGCCAACTGACTCGAAGCTCGTAAACATGAAAATAAAGTGTTTTCAAAAGCGAGCCCATTTAACAATTAGCGGCTAAACAGTTGAAAAGATGAAAGACAAACTGATGACGAGATGATGATCAAACTTATGATCACTTAAGGGATAACCGATTTACTGAATAATGAGATGGGATATGCTTAAAATATGGGAAAGATAGTAAAGATCATGGTAGATCATAAGAAATCAAGATGAAAATTGATCAATGTATGAAACGGATCATAAAGTTGAATAATCTGGAAGAAAATCTCAAAACTGTTGATGAGAAACGAGCAGCGATCATTCAAATATGCGCTAAAGATAAAAAAGACCAATAAGCAAATGAATGATAAAAAATGCAAATCAAAAAATGTCAAAGTAACGCCTTGAGTTGTGTATATTTAAATATTAATTTTTGACAATCAAAAACTAGAATATGACTCAGATCAGATATTTAACAGGCAGCTGTCAGCTGAACTTGAATTGGAACGAAGAATTTTCTAAAATATTTCTTTAATTGAACTCGTTTTAAACTGATATGCAAAATGTTGTCTAATTGAGCGACCCCGTTGGCTGCTCCCATAATTTATTGTTGTTATTGCCCCACACAGCCCCAAGGCTCCTATGACATAATCAACGATCGCATAACCCGGCTAATAGCTGACCCGTAGCGCTAACAGCAAATGATCTAATGGAGTCGTTTGTTCAATCAATGCAATTTAGAATATGATTTCATTGGGCTCTAGTTTTCATAAATCGAGTCTAATGGCGTTTATTAATGCCTGCCAGGTTGCGAGACAATTAAACATTTGTGTGGCATTTAGTTCCCATGGTTGGGCTTAAATCGCTCACCTACCACCCCCTCCAAACCGCACTCTTTCTCAAATGTCGTTTCATATTCGATATTTATACCCTGTGCACAAGTTAAATTGGCAGAAAGACGGGGTATATTACAGTTGGGCGGATTTACAGAAGATAAAAGGCAATAGTTCAACTTTTTTAACTGAGAGAAGAAAAATTACAGAGATTTCCTAGCAGAAAAACTATAGAATTTAGGCTACGAAATCAAAAATAATTAATAATTTGTAAGAGTAGAAACGAAGACTATTTTTTTAGCATTTAATTTAATAATTATTATTAGTATTTAAAGGATTCAAAACCAGATCTCCTGATCTGATCCGAAATATTTTTTTGATATTAAACGATAGTAATTCCTTCTCGCTTAAATTTTAAAGCAATATCTTTTAGTATATATTTTATTATTATTTTTATATGTTACTTTTTTTTAATTTAGCAACAGCGTACAGGGTATTAACCCTTGATTACCCTTAACTAGAGCCCTCCAACTGGTATTATTTTTGTTACAGACTTTTTCTAAGCGATGACGTTGTCAAACTGGTTGTGTTCGTGTGTGCGTTTTTATCAGCGTTTATTGTTTTGTGGCGGTTTTTTATTTTCCTATTTGCTGTTTTTGTCCGTTCAACTGTCGCTTAATTGACTTTGTGGTTGCCCGAGTCTCGCTTTTTCTCTCTTTCATGTGGGAACCCCAATGCTGATCTAAGCTTCGCTTTTCTGTTCTCCCTGCAGCCACGTGCAATCACCTTTGCCAGCCGTCTGTCCCATTGTCCACTGTTGTGCGAGGAATTCACGCGTTCTTGCTGAAATGGATTTCCCTTCAAGTGCTCTTTTATGGGCTCTTTGCAGAGCTCAAGAACGATATTTTGAGCAATAAATGTGGAATTCACTGTACTTGTTGTTGTTGATAGTTTTGAGAGTTTATTCAAAACCGCCAGTTCCGGCGCTGCAGTTGATAAGCAGTGTTTAGGAATGTGAATAAAACTTTGTTTTGTATACTTACATATATTGATTAAAGCTAAGAATAGGTTGTATAGTACAAGTAGAATTAATTCGCAATAATTGTTCTGGATAAAAAAAAATTAGGTTATTCTTTCTTACTCATTCTACAGAATATATGATTTTTTTGTTAGTTTTCATTAAGTACATTTTTGCCACCACTTTAATTCTCTATTTAAATCTGGAAACAAAAATGTTTGGCAGAATGGGTCCCATTTTAAGCAATTTGTCAAAGCCTGATCGATTTTTACGAGAAATTAGTTTTGTTCATGTTTTGATTCCTGGTTTTGTTCGGCATTTAAATGTGGGAACATAATTATGTATCTTAAATAATTCCATATTGGTTTTGTCAAAACTCAACCGATTTTGACTTTTTGTAATGGATTTAGCCTAAAGCTAAATACTGAATTTAAATCTCGTACATTGTACAGCGAAAATGAAATGAAATTGTTTAATTTAATTGTTTTCTTTCTCTATCTGGGTGTTGATTTATTTAAAGCATTCGCAATGCTTCCATTTAAATTTTCACAAGTCTATATTTAGCGCCTTCCTCCGGGCCCTTTAATCTTAATTATATGTATTTATATATTTGCGCTGTCGTCACGACGCAGCTGGAGGGCAGATTCGCTGATTCGCGTCTCGTTTTCATTTTCTATTTTGTCGATTTGTCCGTCGGCTAATTTGCAAGTTAAATTTTGCGACCGTTCGGATGTTCTTAATTAAATCTAACGTAGTTTTGGATCTCTTTTGAGCTACTGTCTCGACCAATACTCTATATAGGGTAGGGCAATACGATAAATCAACGTCTGGACAGCCTTCATTTGATTAGGGTCGTGATTAGATCAGCGTTTGTATTTAGTTCGTATTTAATTCGAATCGTTCTCGGTTTAACTATTTCTTTTTTTATACAGGTACAAAAGTTAAGGCCGCCTGTTCACCGTAGCTTTAGTAGTATTTTATTCCATTTTTTTCTGTTTTCCTCCATTCTAACTGTACAAGTTATCAGTCAACAATTAAATTCTCGCTTATCTGCTGATAAGCGCACGCACACAATTAACTACATTTTTGTTTTTGCCTCTTGTAAGGTATTTCTTTTTGTATTTTTTGATAAGTTTGTTGATTTGACTCCGGCGTCAGCGTTTGTCAACGACTGTTACAGTTTGACAGGGACTTGAGTAGTTATTGCCAGACCCCGTGATTTGTTGAAGCCTAAGCTCTTAAGCTTGCCAATCACGTTTGCCTAGCGGCAACCCCCCCTTCGCTCCCTATCCTCACCTTGCCTTCACTATTTTAGCGCTTTGGTGTACAGTTAGTTTGTCTTTTTTAATTTTTTTTTTGTGTGTGACTGCCCAAAAGTGTCCACAAGGCATTGATAAAAAGTCATAAAAAGCATGCGGCAAAAAAACAAACAAACACAACAATTCCCATAAACACACACAGTTATTTCAGTGCCAATAATAATACAATTTACCAGCGATAATTGGCCATTGAGCTGTTGGTCTATAGATAGCGCGAAAGAGAGTGAGGAAGAGAGGCAAAGAGATAGCCCAGCTCCACTGGAAGCTAACGGCAAGCTACACACAAACAAAAAAACGTATTCTTGTTCTTACGTTTTCCTATTTGGCTCGCCATTTGCTGTCAACTTTTTTGGCTCTTGCACCATGCCCGCTGCTTCGCAATGTCTGCAGCTCTGTCGGCGTCGACGTCGCCTGCAATTTCCGGTATTGCATTGCGCCTGCGCAAATGCTCTCTCACGCTGCCTGTCGTGCACTCCCGCTCTTTCTCGCTCTCTCTCTAAAATAAACCGGTCTCGCATTTGTGCTGACGCTCTCGTTCTCTTGCCGCCTTGATTGTGTTGACATTTTATTGCATTCATACACACGAACACATGCACACACGTGCACCGTTGTTTATCAGTGAACGTAGTTGCCGTTGCTCGTTCGAATTTCATTGATTGTAAATTGCGAGACCGTTTTTCGACATCGAATGCGGCTTTGAAGGCGCTTTTAATGTTTTTTGTTTTTGTTTCTGTGTAGGTTTTGTTTTTTATCCACGGCACAGCGGCTGCCAAACTGTGTGTGTTTGTGCATGAATTATCGGAAATGCCGTTTTCCGCTTGCTTTTGTTTTAGTGGTCAGTGAGTGTGTCTGGGTGTTTTTATTGCTTGGCATTGACCCACTGGTAAACAGCAGCGACGCGAGCGCGTGATAACAACTGTTGTATGTTGTTGTTTTTGTTATTGTTGCGCACTTTACATATATGCAAATGCCAGAGAGAGGCAGCTGCTAGTAATTACAGCGCCGCCTAAAAGTATGCAATGAAAATTAGCAGACGCAAATGAATTTGAAACTGTGGCTCAAATGAAAATTGGTCACGTTTCTATTATTGTTATTTTTAAAATTTTGGGAATTTCGCAATTTTTGCGATTCAGTTTTTACAAAATTATGGGTGTTCTAAAGATAAGACATATGGCTCCGAGAGCTTTTTTTTTTCTCAATTTTGACATGATTTTCGACAAAAAAATTTGACCCTCTCAGAATCAAGTTAAATGTTGTTTTTTATACTATTTTTGGCCAAAAAAATTGATTAAAACAGAAAACTCGCAATTTTAAATTTTTAAATGAAAATAAAAATATGCATAAACCATTAAAGAAATTGTTGATTTTGTTTTCTTTTTTGTAAATTATTTTAATTTATATAAAAATAAAAGTTTAAATAAAATGAGATGCAAATTAAAGCTAAAATTAATTAATAAATATATATTTTCTCTTCTTTTCAATTTACAGCCAAGTATTACAAAAGAACAAAAACCATGTTAGCCAAATTATAGTACAATTTCAACTAAAGCTTAAGTAAAAAATAAAACAAGCAAACCAAAGCGAAGCTCACACCAGGAGCGAGCGAGAGAGCAACAACAATCGAAACTACCATCGCCCTCGCACACGCTTTGAGCATCCGCTGCCGCAAAAGCGCAAAAACGGCGTCCCCGCGCAGCTACGTCCGCTCTCGCTCCACACCGCAATCGCCACACTCGCCGCAACTGTTGGCGGTCGCCGGTCGGGGCGGGGAGATCAACTGCAACGGTTATACATCGGCCACGTCGGGCTCGTGCCCGCTGCTGCAGCCACGGCATCATCAATCCGAGCAGCAATTGTCCAAAAGGCGACGCATCTATGCATCAACGGGAAGCGCCGCCAACATTATGATGGATCGCGAATCCCTTAGCGAATGGGCTAAGGACAAGCCGCTCAGCATACTTCAGCTGGATCCGGCCGATCGTGCCGTATTGCGCATAGCAGGTGAGTGATCATATATAAACTATATAGTATATATATATAAACACAGGCCATGACATTTTATACCCTTTAATCGATTAAGTAAATATTTATACGATGATATGATAAGATATTAGATCTAAAATCGATATCAAAATTACTAAGCGAATACTTCAATATAGCTTTGATAAATATAAATGAAAAACAAAATCCATATATCCGACAATTTTTTAGTTGGAATATAGTTTGTAGAACTCCTTACTGAAAATTGGATTTGGTTGCTTCAAAAGAATTTGAATATAACAAAACTTTATATAAATAACTTAAAACACATTTATTTTTATAGTTTTTTTGTTGCATAGTAAACCCACCCACAACGCCGAGAAACACTTGCGTGCGCCAATTCTTTGGGCAAATATTCGCATAGGGCTCAGTCTGTAGTTGTTGCCCGAGGGGATGTGGGTTCGTTGCACCTATTTGAGCCAGTGCATGTCGAACTGTGTGCCGCAGTTTGCCAAGTTTGTGTAACTCAATCGCGACGCTGCATTGACATTTTTTCAATACGCTCGCCGCCCGATTCCCCCCCTCTGCTGGCTGCAGCCGCTCCCAATCCGCTGTTGGAAACTCGCATATTATGCGCTAATTCCGCGCCTAACGGTGCAGCCTCCGCTGCTGTCGCTTTTATTCTATTTCTGTGCCGCCAACGGAGTCGCCACGCAGCCCACAGACTCGCACGGCAGCCTCCCGTTTCCCCTCCCCCCTTAACATTCTCCACTCTGCAGCTAACGTTTTGTATCGGGCCAAGTTTTTTCATTTCTGTGATTTTTTTTTCTCTTTTTTGCATTTGCAACACAAAAATTGAAATTTATGTCGCCGTCAGTTGCTGCCTCCGTTGAGGGCATTGTTCGGCCGAACAAACAAATATTGTTGCCAGCATTTTTGCGTATTGTGTGCCCATTGAATGCTCTACAATATTGACTCGGGACGGGTTCACTGTGCCTGCAATGAAATGGGAATGGGAATGGAGTAAAGTGGAGTGGAGCGAAGTGAAATGCATTGGAATGCTTGCTTAAATGAGCCTAAGAATTTCTTTTACAACATACATTTACATTTGATTTTGGTGAAGATAAATTTAAGCATTTTCTCATAGATGCACATTAATTTCTAAATCATTTATATCCCTTTCTAGCTGCCAAAAAAGTGTTAAAAAAAATTCTGATTGCAAAACCAAACTAATTTGCACAAGGAAAGACTTTTTTTGTTGCATTGACATGACATTTATGCATATTTAAATACATTTCTTGTTGAATTTTGTTGTTAAAATTTCTCAATTTATTATTTTTATCATTTGCAGTCATCGAATGTGGTTTTGATTATTTGTTTATAACTAATTTAATGAGCTGTTTGATTTAAACAAGCTCATAAAGGCTATGTGGGCAGATTTCACTGGAGCTTGGCTCATCTGCTTAAAAATAATCTGTGTGAGGCAATTCAAGATCAAATTAGTTGGCTAATCCTATTGTCTGACCTTGGACTGGAGATTTGTGCTCCAAGCAAATAGTTTTAACACTTTTCCACTTTCCAAAACGCCCACACGACGACAATGTAAATGAGAGTCTGTTATTGAGCCACGTCCACAATTGTAATTATATTCAATTGAAAATGAATACAAATACGAAAAAAAATAAATATATATATATATATATATATAATAAACCAGACTTGCGACAAGATCTGCAATGAAAACGAAAACCAGCTTTGGCTAGCAAAAAAATGTTGATTGAGATTGACAGCTAGAGGGGGAGGCTAAGGGGCGTGGCACACACACACAGACACAAACACCCACGACTGGCGGCAGTTTGTGGCTAAAACTGCGTAGGCTCTGAGCCAAGTCGACCCGATTTGCAGCTAACTCGATTCGCATGCAAAAAGAAAAAAAAGATAGAAGAAAACAAAAATAGATTCCAAAGTTTGTTACGTGTTTGGACATAACTTTTAATGTGGCAAAGTTTTGTGTTTGCATTTGCTGTTGTTGTTGTTGTTGTTGTTGTTGTTGCATTTTAAGTTTTAATTAGCCCTGAGCCAGTTAACCCACACCATCGCACACCTACCCAAAATCGTTAATGTAACGGAAAAACTTGGCTTAAAAACGAGCTAAACGAAAAATAAACATTTGTATCAACTCTGAGTCAACAATTCGCATTCAGCTAATAAAATCGAACGCCCCCACACACGCATACACAAAGACACTCACACACAGACACACACACAACAGCGCAGCTTCACCTTTTCCATACAAACCCATTCAATCATCATTCAACCATGATTTTTGGGCCGCTTTGTTAATAATTTGATCAAATATCATTTTTAAAGCGCTTTAATTTATGCTTATTTTTAATACAATTTACACAGTCGCTCTTTTATTTGGCTCACTATTGTGCTGTCTCTTTTTTTCTGCTCTATAGCTATCTCTTTTATTACCAACGACGTTTTCCTAATTTGGTTGCACCAATTCTTTTTATTTTATTTATTTATTTTTTTGGTCTTATTTGCCGGCTCAAATCAGTTGAGTGCGTGGGATGCATTTCTGACACCATTCGCAGTTTCGCTTTAATATCCAAAGGTAGGGTACATTAGTTAAATTGTTAGAATGATAAGCTCAATTAAGACATAAGCTACCTACTAATCCCTCAGGCAAAATAGACTAATAATAGGGCTAATCTCAAATTCTTAATTTCTTAATTTACAAAAGAGCAAAATCCTACTAGAAAGGGTATCGCAACTTCTACATATATTTATTTTGTATTTCTTTTTTTTTTTTGATCATTTTTGTTACGCATTGATCAATCAAATTGGCCATTTTTGGGCCTATCCCAATAAAACTCTCTGTTGTTTTGTTTTAGCTTCATGAATAATCAGCATAAGCTTTTATTTTTAGCCACAATGCATCAGTCATAGATGCCGTTATCGTTATCGCCTGTTATCGAAAGCAGCCGGCCAATCCCCTGAGTTGACGCTTCGATTTCTGTATTTTAGCATATTTCATTAATAAATATCATGACTTGCCTCTAGCTCCTCAATGGAATACATTAACGCTATGCGATCGATCGATCGATTAGCTATGCAGCTCACAAACGATCGTGTGCACTGTTTTAATGGCTAATTGGCTTGGCAACAGGCCCGCCAACCGGAAGTACAGTTGGCCTGTCAGTTAGAGTGCTGCCAGAGTTGTCAACAATTTGGCAAAAGGCTTGTGAATTCTTTTGTTTTCTTAGTTTTAGGGAATATTTTTTTTTTGTAATTTATATTTTTTTGCTCTTCATTTTGTCGCTGTGTTCTTTTTTTTCGGCATTGCGCTTTGTTTTGTATCTTATAGATACGATACGCCTACTGCGCGTACATAACACGATGTTGTTAATTGAAAACTGATAACTGTGTGTAGGTCCCGGCCTTCACCCCTCCCCTCCCCACTCCTGCTGCTCCTCGAACTGCTCCTCTTGCGCTTCTATCGAACTGGGAGCTGTTGTTGCAGTTGAAACCTGCTTCTGTTTGGTAGACACGTAGTTCGAAGTTCTCCCCATTTCTGTTATATTTTTTTATTATTTTTATTTCTTTTTCTTTTTTTTAACTGATATTGGTTTTTTTTTTGATTCCGTTTTGGTTTTTAATTGTCATTATGTATGCGTGTCGACCATATCGCGGGGCGTGTTGTCAAATCTAACATGTGTGTGCGTGTGTGCGTGTGTCTGTTTCAAGGGTGTATGTGTGTTGATATCTCTAATTAGTTTTCAATTCAATTTGCATTTTTTTTTTTGTTTTTGTGTATACACTCGCTCGCTCTTAAGCTGTTTTAGCTGCCAAACGTAATTAACCGTTGGAAATTATGACAATTTTAAGTGCCTGTGAATTTAATTTGAATTTAACGACTTAGTCGCTGCAAAAAATAGACTTAAAACCTACAAAAAACATTTGTAAATATATATATATATATACCGAAATAGCTCTATAAATCGATAGCAAATGATGATCTGTGCTGGCGATCTTTTGTCGATTTTATGTGCATTGCTTTCATAATTAACTGGTCGCTTTGAATTATGACCAGGTTTTCACCGAACCGCTGCGAACCAAACCGAACCGAAGGTCAGCTGACTAATTTAGTTGTCTACCATTTCTAGTTCCACTTCCACATTTCCTGAATATTTACTATGCTTCAGATTGTACACATCTTTCGTATCGAACTCTTGTTTTTATCTGTTCCCCTTGCCCCCAGACTGTCTGAGGTGGAACAGATGGAACAGCTCCCAAGCCACATATTTGTTTCGTTAGTTTTTTCTGGCTTTTGTGACTCATTAAGATAAGCAATTTTGTGTGTCAATTTGTCAACTCCAAAACACACACAATACTCTTAACGGAACAGAATTTTTGTATTTTTTATTTATTTTTTTTTTGGGCTATGTGTCTTTGGATATGCCAAAAATAAACGTTGATCAAAAGCCCGTTGCCGCCTTTGCGCAATTTGAAATAATACAAGATTACTCTAGGCTGGAGTGTACTTGACTGGGAGTTGCTCTGTAAAGCCGCAATTAATTGTTTTATTCCTTTCTTTATAACTTTTTTGATGATTTAAGTGTTTTGTTCTCATTCCCAAGGAAACTTTTTGAATATTGCGATATGATCAAATATGATATTTAATAAAAGATGTGGTAGAAAAGTGTTCCTGTAGCCGTTTTCAAAGATTTTCAAATAATATTTTTTTGAATTTGGAAAAAATATTATATAATATAGTATATAGTTTTGCTTTTGAGTAACATAAGAGAACTCACATTAATATTTTGTAGCCTTATAGTCTCCAAGTTCCAATATATTAGCTAGAAAGTAGATTCAAAATACTCGATTTAATTCCTGATCAGATCCTCTCCACTGACTTTAACGAATGCCTTTTATTGCACATCTTCTGCCCCCTTTTTGCTTGATTATAGGGTATATACAATAAGTAAACATTAAAGCGATACATCATTTATTTGCATTGCATGGCAGCATGCATATATAAAAAACGATTGTACACAAATATTTAATTACGCTACTAATTGCCGGTGACGCCGACAACAAGGCATACACTTTATGCGAATGCGAGGTCAAGAGACTACGGGCTCTATAACTCCCCCCTGTGCTGTGCTGTCCTCTCCCCTGTTTCCCCATTCCGCAGCAGCTGTTGTGCAACTGCGTTTTGAGGCTGTCAAGTGTCACAATAAAACAAACAACAATAATAACAAGTGTTTTGTGTATTTTATTTATATTTATACGCCCACAACTTCAACCGCAAAACTTTCACAGAAAACTGCAATGAGATCAGCGTTCGGGATTCGCTCAATGAGCGATTCCTTTTAACCAACAAAAGCGATTATCATATCAATTTTGTGTTGTCTTTTTTTGTTTTCGAGTAATTTATGGCATGTTATATATATCACAGCTGTGCTTGGATTTGTCCTCTATATAGCTGTGTGGGAGGTTGCTGTCCATGACGTCACTGCTTAAAAAAAAAAGTAAAACTGGCTGGCAAAACAAGTTGGCCTTTTGACAAAGCTAACAACAATCGCGCAAATCATTTAAATGACATTACACGCAAATAAAACGTAAACAAGTGAGATTTGCCAGCAAATGGAAGATGTATAATAATAAGATACCCTAGAAGATAAAAAGGGGTAATATTTGAAGTAGGAGACAGAGAGAAGAGAAGTAGAATAATACCGACATAGAATTCTAACTTGAGACCTTCCCAGAAAACCAAGCTCTGAAGCTTGCTAGAAATGTCTTAGACATGTCTTAGACATGTCTAGCCCTCGACGTCAACCTTAATCAATCAAAGTCTTTGGCAAATTCCCTTACGCCATACCCCCAGAGTCACGTAGCTTGTGTTCGGTCACGTAACGCTCAGGGAATGCAAGACACCCTTTGCCCTACGTACATTTCACTCGGTACAAAAGCGTCGCGACACGCCGCCTACAATACAAAACCTGTCTGGGGTTATGCGAGTGTATATGTGTGTCCATGTCGGGTTCGGGAACGGGGTCGGATGCGGACTCGGACTCGGATTCGGATTCGGGCTCTGTCACTGGGTCACTTGCTGGGGCCCTGTTGTCATTGCCAAAGTGAAACAAAAGCTTGTGTCTTACCAGCTACATGAAAATTCCATTGTTTTTCTTTTCCACATCCATCTTTCCCCTTCGGTTCACAATTGTTTTGTTTTGCGAAAAAACGTAACTTTAGTTTTATTAGTCATTCCCAAGACGAATTCGAACAGTTGACTGCGGGTCGGCAATGCCAAATTCCACATTGACATATTTTTACGTTTCGGACATTGTTTCGAAATGACCGAGTGCATCCGAAGAGATTGAACAATAACAGGAAAGTTTCCAGTAATGTCTTCATCTTCAGTTTTAAGTGAATAACTCACACTGACTGAGTGACTGAGTGATACTCGTATTTGCTTTTCGGCTGACGCCCTGACAAAGTTAGTTTTTGTTGTTGTTTTTTTTCGCAGCACTACGGGAAATGTCTGAGTAGCAGTGTCTGGGCTTGGGTCGGGTCTTGGGTAACTCGGGTCGGGCCGGCTTGTCATGAGACGGATGTGGCCCGCTGACGGCCGGAATTCTAGTGGTTTGGGCGTTATCGCGTGGGCAGCCTGTAATAGACGGCAACAAGGTGGGTTGGTTAGTCGCTTGTCGTCAAATGTTGCCCAAGATTGTGTTGTATGCATTTCTGGCTAATGTTTTGCAAAACACTCATGAGTGTACTCATGAATACTATTCATTAATAACGGGTATTAGTAATAATAAATATTCTTTTGTGATTAATTGGAAGTAAACTATTATGGATACTTCTAAATACACAAGAAACAAAAAAAAATATATATAAAAAATGAGTTGTATTTTTTTTTCATAGTGAATTTCATAGGTTCTTTTGTTCATGTTATTGATGAAAATTCTAAGGTGCTAAATAAAGTTGTATTTATAATTATATATTTTTACTCGTAATGTTTAATAGTTTATAAAAATTAATAATTTGTGTATATAACGACCACTCATGAAACGCACTCGAAATTATTCAGTCTAACGAAGCTTTAATCATTAATCAGGCACATTCATCCTTGCCGCTGACCTTCCATAAGCTGCACAACTTGGCCATAAGCCGCAGTTCACGACAACAAAAACTGTGAATAATGGCGCCGGGTTGAACTCACCCAACACCCCCGCGCTTGGCCCAATGTTTTGTACATATGTAGTTCTGGGCCCGAACTTGCCTTGGTTATGGCCATATTTGTTCGGCTGTTCGGTTAGCTGGCGTGCCTGAAGGCAATTGAAACAGCCATAAGCAATCAGTTGGCAATTAAATGCTGCCAATTGGAAATCAGCTCAACAATTTGCGACTGGGCAATTACTAATTAAAAATGAAATTTGCGTAAGCGCGCTATAGCCTGTTTTTTTTTTTTGTTTCAACTCCCACACAAAGACATAAAAACGCCCAAGAGTGCAGCTCGCAATCTGAATATCGCACTTGTATCGATTGAGGCCGGCCACTTGAGAGCTCAAATTGCGGGCGCTGCACAAGTGGGCTGCTCTACGAACAGAGAGAGGGAGAGCGGGGGAGAGAGGCGTACGGGGAAGGGGTAGGGTTGCAGTGAGTGAGTGCGACGTGTTTATCTAGATACCAGAATCACTCGACTGCGACCACGGCATGCAAATGAATGAAAGGCAAAACTAAACCAAAGACAGAAACACACACCCACAAACACAAACAGACACAGAAACACAAACACACTCAAACAATCACAGTAAGCTTTAGCATTAAGCCTACTCATTTGCACTCAATTTTGGAGTGCGGCTTAGTCACGAGTCTCAAGGCTTCGCGACGCGAGTGACTCAACAATTCATCAATTTGGCAATTGGTCCAGTGACAAAGTTTGTGCAAATGGCATCATTTTTCATGCATTTCCGCTCAATTAGAACACAGTTTGACATGATGAAGCTTACTTCCCAAATGGCTTTCGATTTATATAACTGCACTCAATAACTGTTGTTTTATATTTTCGTCAAGCATTGCAACAAGTGCATTGTGTAACAAGAAGGAGTTGCTCAAAAGCTTTCACACAAGTTTCTTCTTATTGCTTCATGTGCATTTATTAAAGCAAAGTGCTTTACGCACACGCAATGTGACTTCCAGTTCGCTCAGCTGTTTTGACAGCCGCTCTCTTTGAAGCTCTCTCACTCGTGCTCACTCTCTGCATGCAAAGCGCGCTCTTTAGCTTAGTTTAATTTTGTTCATTCGTTCTTTTTTGTTTGGCCTCTCTGTTGATGACTTGTTAGTCTTTGCATTTCAACATTTTTATGGATTCCCTTACTATTTTTACACATCATAGATTTGCCGTTGCTGATGTTGTTTTTGTTTTAGCTGCTTATGTTTACACGCACACAAACACCGAGCGCCCGAATAGTTCTTTCAACCACATTATAATTTGTTTCTTTTTGGCCAGCACTCAATTGTAGTGGCGTTCCAGTTATCGCGTCCGCACCACTCATTCCACCCGCCGCCTTGTTTACATTCTCTAAGTTCATTTCGCGGCTATTTTCGTGCATTTCGTACAATAAGGAAGTGAGCGCCAAATACTCTCGCGGCGTCGAGTTGAATACCCAGCGAACTATTTTTTTTGGTTTTTGTATTTTTTTTTGTGCTGTTATTAGCCCGGTCAGCTTCGAGCCAAATTAGGGCTTTTTGTTTATTAACGGCCATGACCATTAGCGGTTTATTTTCTTTTCTTTTTTTTTAAATTTCTTATATTTTGCTTAGCTTTTTTTTTCTTTTGATTTTTGCAAGCCCACATGTTTAACAGCCGCTTTTAGGTATAAGCTGTTTCCGCTCTCGCCCGCAGTTGCCGCAATTAAAGACCCGCAGAAGAAAAAACAAAATACAAAAACAAAAAGGCACACAGCGAATTTCTTGACCAAATATGTGGCATTTTTTTGAGTGAGTCTTTCGCTTGGGTCATTCATACATACAGTGTAGCTCACTCACGTTCGCTCACGCACTCAAAGAGCTTCAACTCTGGCGCTCCCACGATCGCGCTCAGCCCACACAGACAAGAACAGCAGCAGCAGCAGCAGCGCAAACAACTGTGAGAGAGTGAGAGCATGAGACGTTTGGCTGCGCTGCGCTACACCTGCTTGGCTCACGCACACTGTCACATAGCCACACACAGGCGTACTCTCACATGCATGCACTCAGGCGCTCGCAGCACGGGCACCCATTCAAAATAGTTGCTTGCGCTCTGACCGTATTCTCAGTCCAATTTGAACAACGATACCGAGCGGTTGGCGTCCTCTTGCAAGCAAATTGTTACCCGTTTTTTGAGTGCCCAAATAGACAGCAGCAGCAGCAACAGCAACAACAAGAATTTGTAAATTTCTGCTGCCAACGCACAGCCGTTTTTCTAACTTGGCCCTAAGCAGCAGCAGCAGCAGCAACAGCAACTGCGAGAACGCGGAAAATAGTTGTCGTGTGTGTGTTTTAAGCGAGTGAAAAATAATTAATAATTGTGCAAAATTTGCAGGGAAAGCAATCAAAAAAGCGTAATAATTTCTACAGTTCTACAGTTCTACAGTTATATAAAAAAATATATATAAAGTGTATTTATCTTTAGTGCGTACAAAAGACTATAAAAAGAGTGACTAAAATCTATTGATTAAGTGACTAAATGACTGCGTATATCAGCAACACAAAAAACCAAACAATAAATATGTTCACGCACAGGAAATTTGAAGAGCTTCCCCTTAATTTCTCGGGATTGCTTTTTGCAGCTGTATTTGTTTCGTTCCTGTTATGTGCGTGTGTTTCTGTGTTTGAGTGTGTGTGTGTGCATATTTCAAATATTTGCAAAGTCTCCGTCGCACAAAAGACGCTCAAGAAACTTCTTTAGCTTTGACTTATTTTTAGTGTGTGTGTGTTTGTGTTGTTTTTGCCATTTTTGTTGTTTGCCTGGCTTTTCATTCAATAACCTGTTTTAATTTTTTTGTGCGCTCTTTTTTATTTTCTTTTTTTTTGGATTTCATACATTTTTTTGGGTGCCCTTTGCGCTACCTTCGATTTGAGTTCATTTTTGTGCGCCTGCGTGCACGCACATTTCGATTTCCAGTAGAATTGCCCGCAAAATGAGTCATGACAAAATGCAGCCGCAGTCTAAACTGTTAATTGAAAAGAAAAAAGTCTACCTGTGTTGTTTTTACATTTCTCGTTTGCCACATTCTTTTAGCTCCTTGGCACATGCCAGGCATAGTTGTGCTCTCTCTTCCTATTTTAGCTCTCTCCCTCTCACCAATTCCATTGCGCTCACTGGCTTAGAACAATACACGCACGCACAAATTGAGCGCTTAGCATAACAGTTTTGTTCTTGCTTTAGAATGCAATTTGAGCATACGCTCTCCATCTCACCTCTCTCTCTTAGAAAAGCTCGCACAAGAAGTTAAACGTAGGCCTGGCTTAGTTGAAAAGCAAAAACACACCGAGTGGAAAGACAGGCGACATGTGAGACAAAAATAACTGTGCCACAGCAGTGTTGGAAAAAGTGCGATAGAAATGTGTGTGAAAATTAGTAAACAAGAAAAATACATTTTATGAGTTATTGTGTGAATTTTTGCATGTGAATGAAAACTACAGCAACAAAAACTATTATGAGTGAAAACGGACATGCAGTTAAAAAATAAAAATGCAAAATAAAGACAGCAAAGAAAGGTGCAAATCAAAGAAATAAAATTGACAAAGTGATAAATAAATGAAAATCAACGAATTATGCAAAACCAATTGCTAAAAAAAATAAAACAAATTAATAATAATCATGTGCAGCCATAGAAAATTGAGTAAATTGCAATGCAAAACGAATTTGTTTGATAACATTCCCCGGTCCCTTGGGGCCCACATTTTGTCGTGCGAAAACTAAAGACAATGCACAATAACAAATAGAAGCAATAAACAAATTGAAAAAAAAACTACACGAAAACCGAGAGAAATTCAAAAGATATTTGTAAAAGTATCTGTTTGCTGTATCTGTATTGTATCTGTATCTATCGTTGCTGACTCTCGGCTCGTATCTAATCAGCGCGACAGCATGTCTCATTGCCCAGCTGCGCGTTGCGTGTTTCTACTATTATTTATATAGTTATTTATACATTTATTATGGAAGTTGGAAGTTGAAAGAAAGCCCCTCAGCAGCGGCAGCTGTTGTCACCCCAACTGCTGACCTCATGCAAGCGAGAATGCAAAATGACAGCACCAAAAAAAAAAAATACAACAAAAAAACCAAGCAAAGAAATTCCATTTGTAATTCAAGTTGAATAAGCACCCAAAAATAAAAAAGTGAGATACACTCGATGCGCAGAGTTGTTGTCGCAAATGAAAGTACAATATTTTATTGTCATTGTTGAGCTTCAATTGCAACAAATAAGAAAATATAAAAAGCGAGCACAGGAGACAAACAATTTAGATCGTTGATCGCTTTTACTTGCGCTTTTGTAGCTGTATCTGTATCTCCATCTGTATCTGTACCTCTATCTGTCTCGACAGCTGCGCAGTCTGATTTCAATTTATCTTTATAATTTCAATTTGCGCCCTGAACCGCACCCTAAGCTAAAAGAAACAGTTAAATTACGCCCTTACGCATACCCTTTGCAAGGGTCTTGCGTGCTTTTGAAGGCCGTGAAGGGGAAAAGTAAATATTTTTTCTGATTGTTAACGCTTATTTACTTGAATATACTTTGTATGCATTAATTTAGGAGATAAAAAATTAAAATAGCTTGGTGTATTATATACTATAATAATATACAAAGAGAAAATTAACTTTATATAAAAAATAATACATAATTTAGTTCTTTTGTACGATGGATCAGCTTATTATATTAAATAGATTTTATTTTAAACAAAAAAATACCAAAAATACCAAAAACAACCCTGTTTCTAATTAGCTCACTATATTATGTCGCTTAATACTATTATTCAAAAACAAAAGCTTATTCTGAAAAAAATTTTTTGATCTTACAAAATGCAAAAAAGGGTATTTGAATTTCCATCTGTTTTTTCCCCGTCCAGTTTCTTTTATTTATTTTTGTCAATTGTCTGTAGTTTGCCGGGACAGTTCAAGAGCCGGACGACAAAATGCAGAAACAGCAAGTCGTCTGTCACTTGCAAAATACACAGATACACAGAGATACAGATACAGATACAAATACAAATGATACGCAAAGCAACTGCGTGGCCGGCGGCAACGTCTTAGTTTTTTTTTTGGCTGTCAGCCAATTGGAACAAAATGCCGGCAAACCGAGAGAGAGATTCGCAAAATAGACTTCCTCAACAAGCGAGAGACTTTTACTTAAGTTTTATTAAATGCACTTGGTTTTTGTACTGTTTGTTTGGCTTTTTTACAATTCGATTCGTTGATTTCACGTTCAAGTACGTAACGGCTGACTCATGCGGCTAATTTGAATTTTCTCTGCAGAGATCAGCACGCAACTTCAACTTTAGCCTTTCTTTTCGGTTTTTGTCAATCAGTCAGTCAGCAGAGCAATAAAAATAAAATCACAAAGTGCCATCCACAAAAAAAATAATAAAATAAGCCCAAAAATAAACACTGCAACAAACGTGCTAAAAATAATAATATAAAATACAAATCCAGCCAGCGAAAGTATTTGCACAGTGCCACAGTGTGTGCCGCATGTTCATGACAACGTAAGATGACATCGCATTCCTATTATAAGGATCGCCTCGGCTTTGATCCCAACGAGCAGCAGCATGAGCCTGGCAGTGGCAATGGCAGCAGTCAGCAGCTGCAGCAGCACAGCACCAATTCGATGAAGCGCAGCAGCTCCAGGCAGACGCACCATCACCATCAGAGCTATCATCATGCCACAACAACGAGCAGCTCGGCTGCATCGCCGGCACGAATCTCTGTCTCGCCTGGCGGTGGCAATGGCACTCTGGACTATCATCAGGTGCAGCGGGAGCAACGCGATCGGGAATTGTATGCCAATGGGCATAGCAACAGCAGCAGCAGCCATCACCATCACCATCATCATCAGCAGCATCAGCAGCATCATCAGCAACAGCATCGGCATTCGCATGGATTGATCGAGGCTAGTCCGGCGGCCAAAAAGGCCAAACACTCGTCAACGCAGGCGCAGCCGCAGGGCGGTTACGAGGATGCGTTGACGCAGTTTAAAGGTAGCATGTCCATTTGGGATCATTTTATAGAAGATTGGGATATTATCCGTAAGTCGGCAAAGGTTCATATATTGTTGGCAACTCACGAGTTGCTCTCGTTGTTCGTTGGTCGTTACTCGTTACTCGTTACTTGTTATGCGCTACTCGATGAGCATATCTTGTAATTCGTTGCTTGTTTTGCAAGATGCTATTTTGTTTAACTAACTAAAGACCCTTTACCTGCCACTCGTTACTATTTACTCGCTACTCGTTGCTTATTTACGAGTGAGCCGTTCACCCTTTTAGTCCATGTATTGAACTAACTAGCGGTTCAGCTACTATTTGATCGTTTTTACTTGTTATTTGCGAGTGTATTTGCCAGAGTCACTGGCTTACTTTACTCGTTACTCTTCCCATTTGTCTTTAGAGACTTCTCGTTAATTATTGAATGACAATGTTTTTCAAAACTTCTCGCGTGTGAAATTCAGACCATATGCTCACTTTGAACTTTATACTTTTTACTGTTTGTCACTCGTTACTCGCTGCATGTTTTCCGTGTCGTATTTTGCCAGTTTTTCCGTAAACTTAACTAACAAAAGCGCTATTAATATTGCCGCCTGCGGAAATGATTTGCATTTGCAAATGCTTAACGAAATCTCGATTAGAAATAATCTTGCATAATTCTCATTCTAATTCTGATTATGACACGGTCTCTGGCTGTTTGGCAGCTGCTTGGGGTTCAAGGTCGCACCACGATAGCCAGACTATCTACCAATAAATTATATATATATATATTTGTGAATATCTTATGAATATGCAGAGAAACAGAAACCATTTGACACCTTTCTGTTTATGAAAGCACTTTGATTGTCCGACCCTGACCATGAAATTGATGGACATGCCCAGAAATGTAGTATGCCCAAGAGTGGTTCGGGTTGCCCAGCCCATGTTTACCGTAAACATTTCACCAGCTAAGTGAGTTTTGGAACGTCTCTTCTTTAGGTGGGTCGTCCACCCGTGTCGTATGCAAAGCTAATATTTATTTAACGTTGCTTCAGCACCAAAAATATTTATTTATTTTTATCGTTTTTTGTGCGTAAATATTTAAAAACTGGTTACTGACTGAGTCGCTGAGTTGTCATTGGTTCTTCTCGGTCAATCCCCAATTCAAGCCACAAAACTGCGGCAATTAACTCTCGCACTCAAACAAATTAGTCGTTTTCAAAATTCCACGAATTACGTCTGAGTATTTAATATATATATATATATACATTGATATTTATGTGTATATCGAAATATCTTCACATAAACCAGTTTATGTTGTTCTAAACACACACATTTTTATGAGCTTTTTATGTTGATTTCTTTATTAATTTGACTTTTGTTTAAGGTTGACACAAATCTGTTTTTTCATTTAAATAATCTTTTTTTTGTTTTGTGGAAACTGTTAACTATGGAAATTCAATATTGCTTACCAATTTTGTTAATTTGTTAATGGGCGGGCGCTTAGCCATGATAAATGCCTTTTGAAATTCTTTTGTTATTGTTTATTTTTGTTCAAATGAACCGAACTTTGCGCTCATCAAGTGCTTTGATGTGTGTATATAGGCCATATATATTTATTTGAAAATAATTCTGACCGTGTCGCTATGTTATTTTATCAAAGCTTAAGCCTAGTAAGCAAATACGTAAAAAAAGTGATAGACTCACAGTCACCTAATGATTATTATTATGATAAGAAAAATGTCGAATGGGTATTTGCTATAAAAAATGCTAACTCTTCAGATGCATTAAGATTGTATAAAAAACTTAAATCGATGAAAGGCAGCAGTATAGATACTTCAGTCTGTGACATACAAAACACACACTTAATATACCCTTCCTAACCCTTTTCTAATCACTGCAGGGTATAAAATACAAGTTCGCAACCAAATGTCCTATTTATAGGCACTTGCATAATGAACTAACTGCCCGTAACGCTTATCAAAGCTGATGTTAAACAGCCTACTAATTATGATTGCCTGCCAAAGTTGTTATCATTTGTTGTTATTATTATTATTGGTAGAATGATTGTTACTATTATTATTTTTGTTGTGGTCAATCAACGACCTTCGCTATTGCGGATGACATTGAAGTGTGCTAATCGAAAAGTGCGACGACAGAATGCAAAAATAAACATTAACGAACTTCAAAAACGTTGCTTTTTTAAAGACGCCAAACTCAAGTCTGCTAACAACAATAACAACAACAAAATGAGTTAACAGCAAAATAAGTTAGCAAACATTTAATCGTGAAACAAATTCAACTTAGAACGTGACATCATCACTCGTTCACGAGCAGAAGCAACAACAACAACAAAAGGAATATCAGATAGCGTGCTTACCTGTGTGTGAGAGATACACACACACACACACGCACACACACAAACAAAATCACACACAAACACCTTTACGTGTCGTCAAATTGTACTGAATTTTTATAAATATATGAACTATGATATGCTGACTGGCGTGTGTGGGTTCTTAAAATGATATATATCGCCTGTAGTCATAAAATGACTTAAAATGGGTATTCTTCTGTTACAAAGGCCAATAAATAGTAGGTGTTAATTTTATTGTACAACTGCTGTCCGCGATAGTTGTTCCTTAAGTGACCTGAACATATATATATTTAGTAATATTTAAGTTCAAGACCTTTATAAACTACCTACTAAATGTTCAATCAATTTATTGAATTTCCAATTTTGAAACAAGTGTAAACAAGTTTTATAAAACATAACTAACCCAGTATCTAAACTATAACAGCTTGTCTAAATTTATTTCACATTTTGAATATCTTCCCCAGCACATCCGCCCAACGTTAAACATTTTAAATAAGTTTAACCCATTTATGAAATTTGATATACTTAATATGTCTAGCGATTATCTAATTATCATACTTGTAACATAAATTAAATAAGATTTATATCAGAAACTAGTTCACATGAAAATTGTATTATCGATAGCTTCAGGGCGAATTTGAAGGCGTATTCTCAAGTGCTTTTTGATCATGTGTTTATGTGTGTGTAAATGTGTTGTGTGGAATTTGTGTAAATGACCGTATAATGTATGCACAGCTTAGTTTGAGCTTGGATCGGGGTGTGGGTAATAACAGAAGTTATTTTAAAGTTAAACAATCGATAACTATCGACAATTAAAGTCATAAAAATCGATAAATATCGACCAAAAATCGTCTGAATACTTTTAAAAAAGCTTTTGCAAAATTATATATGGTAACAAACTTAGTTTTAATAACATACTAGATTATTGCCCCGCAGCTCAATAATAAACAAGACTGATCGATTGCAACCAATAAGCAATTTGTATATGGCTTTTTAATGCGATTTTTTATAAGATAAGAAATGAGAAACCAATTCAATGGTTGTAAAAATTATGAAGATATCCAAGAATTCAATTAAAATATCGATAAACTTAAAGTTTAATGAATGGATTTTTCCTATAAATACAATCTATATATTATTACATTATATGGAGTTATCTAACAAGCTGGTAAATGGAAACACTGAATGGATTTGTTTGCTTAGAATGAATGAATGTTCACCACAGGGGGTGTGGCAGAGTGGGCGGGTAAAACAGAGATTTGAACACTTGTGTCGTGAGTCAGTAGCGAATTAAGTAGAACTTCAGCTTAGTCTGTGGCTGTTTTTAGTCAGCAAAAATTAAGGCGAACACAAATGCAATTAATAACACGTTAACAGCCATCACACACACACACACACACACACATAATAAAGAGAGTTATGTGAGAGAGAGAGCGAGAGAGTGAGGAAAGAGAGGGTGAAGTTTTTGCCCGCTCTTCTCGTTCTCTTTCTACTTTAACTCACACTTTGTTGTTTGCTCATTTCCAACGTTCTTTATCGTGAGAGTTCTGTATAAAATGTATATATAAATATATAAAAAAGTAATTTTTTCTCTTTTTTTTGTATTTTCTTTATTTTTGCACTTTTTGTTTTGCTTTTGTGTTTCTGCTTCTCAGCGCTATTGTTGTTTGCCCTGCACTACAATTTATCGGGTTTATTAACCGTAAAACTTCCATTTACAACTATTACTATGTACCTTAACACTCGACTTGATATCAGTCAAATGGACGCTGAACTTTGTTTTACTGCTGATGGGTTATTCGCTTAGTTAATTTTATTTTTTTTTATGGATTTACAATTTGCTTTGTGTTTCCAGACCAAACACCACCCACAATATATATTTGATAAGATTTCAAATTTGAAGACTGCAATATTTGTCAATATACTTAAGAACCTAAGAATAAAAATAAAAATCCGTAGGTCTGGAATACTTATTTTGCTTAAACTATTTTTAGTAATAAAACTAAAAAACTAAATACAAAAGATATATTTAAACTTACGCGTTTCGTTTCCAGACAGAAAACACAAAAGTCATATTAATAAAATTTCGTATATTTCGATAATTTAACGTTAAAGAAAAAAAGTTAATCAAAAAATTAAAGTTAAATATAAAAATAAAATATATTTAAGTATACTCGCAGCAAAACAAGTTTTTTTTTAATATGAGTCATACAAAATGCGTATTATGAACAATCGATTTGCTTTGTTATTCCATATAATTACTTTATATATAGATTTGATTAGACTCAAGTTCCAAGTATATAAGATTTGATATGAATGATATGATATTTTCACTTGATACTAATTGCCCTTCTCTCGATAGTGTTTAACAAGTGTTTAGCTAATCAATGCGAAGAACTTGTCCTACAAACGGCTGCTTTAAGCCATTATCTATTGATAGGGCGCCTGTTATAACTGCCTGCTGCCTCTCTTCTCTCTCTTTTGCCTCATTGCTAGCGCGGTTTTTTGAAGGCCGACAAGTCAAAAAGAAAATAAATAAAAATATATTATCGGATCCTTAGCCTTATCGGACTTTGGCCAAAGTCAAAGCCCTAAGATTTATATAGATAATGGACAAACGTTACGCTGCAGCTAATTACAGAAACACGTTTAATGAATTGTTTAACAACAACAAAATAAATCAAAAAATAAAAAATTGTAGAAACAAGTTCATTAAAAGTTTAGGCCATTATTCAGCGCCCACGCTTTGAATACTTGCATATTATTAAATATAGTTATTATGAATAAAAGTTCAATGCTAATACTTTTTTTGTTATTGTTTTAAAAGTAGGCGTGAAATTTTGCATAAATTATAAATTTTTGAAGCCAGCGGCAATTTTCGTTGATGGCGTCAGCGCAGTTTAGATCATATCATATCATCGTTTATTGTTTAATTCTTTGATTTATTAATTTCAAGTGTTGTTTTTTTCGCTAAACGACTTAACACGATTGAGCGCAGTTGCATGAATCCTAACCGACAAAAAAAAAATTGTGTTATTACGTTTACATTTTTTTATGCTTATGTTAATAGTTAAATATAAACATTTCTCATTTTACATCTCTTTCTCCGCACACAGACGAACGCGATGCCATTCAAAAGAAGACTTTCACAAAATGGGTTAACAAACATCTTAAAAAGGTGAGTGCATAACCAGAGCCCAGATATCATCATCAAACATAATCATCAACAATATCATCAACATCAGTGCGCTTTAACCACTTAGGTTATGCAAAAGTACTCCATTTAACCAAAAAAAAAAAAAAAAATACCCCTCGCTCCAAATTATATACACGTGTAAACTTGATATGAGCAAATTTTAGGAGCTCTTTGCTTTAAAAAATACTTTTTACTTTTCCTTAAAAAAATAAACCTTTGTTTTATTCTCTCTAATAAACAAGCAGCATTGGAAGTATGCCAAGGTATTGTTTCTATCTAGTGCTTACTTCATTTTAAATTTATTTTCCTTTATATTGCAAGTTTTAAGTATAAAAAACTTTATCAAATTCACAGAGCTATACCATGCTACATGTTTGTGTTACCACAAACGGTATACCCTGTTGCTCGCAGTCTGTAAGTTAAGCCAATTTCAAGCAACTTTTCACTGTATATAAATGTTTTGATTTTTCACGTATTGCTCAGAATTTATAAAATATTTATTTCTTCAACGTGTGTAAAATACAATAATTTTGGAATTTTAAGTTTTCAATAATTGAAAAAGAAAGTTTCTTAATCTTACAACAGTTTTTGCATATAATTTTGCCATCAGTATTTTTTTGCGTAATAATATTGCATATTTTGAGGCGTTGTACACTAAAAAATTAAGGTTATTTTAGTTTTTTGCTCGTTCTTGTTTTTGTTGTCACTAAATGCACTCGCTCACAAGTGTAAAAAAAATAAACCTGACACCAAATCGTTGTAAGCACCTCCTAACACCTTGCATGCAACCTTCAACTTTTACTTTCATCTGTTGTTAAACGTGTTTCGTTTTTCCATTCCCATAGGCCAATCGACGAGTTGTGGATTTGTTTGAGGATTTGCGCGATGGTCACAATTTGCTTTCACTCTTGGAGGTGCTATCTGGCGAACACCTGGTAAGTGGTAGCAGCCAGCTTAAAATAACTTGTTGTCATACCCATTTTTGCACTCGTTGCTTTGCACTCGTCCATTTTTAATATAGCCACGAGAGAAGGGTAAAATGCGATTCCACATGCTGCAGAACGCACAAATGGCGCTGGATTTTCTGCGCTATAAGAAAATCAAATTGGTCAACATACGCGCTGAGGATATTGTGGATGGTAATCCCAAGCTAACGCTTGGCTTGATCTGGACTATTATATTGCATTTCCAGGTAAGTTAGAAACTTTTGTTATTCGTTTAAATATTTTAGTGCAAATGGAGCAATTTTTAGATAACAATTTTATTTTATTTATAATAATTGTTGTGACATAAATTTGAATTATTTTCTACTTCGAGAAGCTTACTCGTTGCAATTGTAAAAACTTTTCGCTGCTGTATTCGGGCGGTACTTCATACCTACTCGTTAGTAGGTGAGAATGACTCGTTACTTTGACCATAAGTAACAAATTCTTAGTGCAATACTCGTTATTCCCATTAACAATTATAAGCGATAACTTCTCGTTATATTACTCACTCGCTGCAACTGTAAATGAGTGATATCCGTTGCTCTGGTTACTGTGCAACAAGTTTTTGTGTAAATGGAGCAAGCATTGGATAACTACAGTGGGCAGGTCCACGAATTGTTGCCCAACATGGCGACAGTTTCAAAGTCAGTCGCGCAGCGCCCACACGCAGCAATTGGGCTGCCTGAAGGTGACCCTCAAATTGGCCGCCCAATTCGTGAGATCGTTAACAATGTTCACACAACAAATTCGTTTTCATTTGGGCGTATTGGCTATTTCTTATATATACAAGCATATGTAAGAAATATATATATATATATATAGTAACTGTTATAGTTTCGCCATCGATTCATTGAGCCAACAACTGCAACGCAGCTCAGCTCGGCCCACACACACGCACACACAGACTCATTCATTCAGTTGTGTGCGTTTGTGTGTATTTCGTTTCAGTTTTGTGGCGATCCGTAAGCTTCGATCTGTTATTGCTACTCCTACCCAGCAGAGCAGCTGCTATTTTTACAGCTCTCCGGCTCTGTTGACTTATTTTGGCGAACGCGGCGCTGCCTTTTTAGGTAGCCAGTTTACCTTCTCTTCATCTCCATCACCACCAACAACAACAACAACAACAGCAGCAGCAGCGTCTACTGCGTTGACTGACACACATAACCAAGTCCAAGTGGCTGCTACAGTTCGTCAACTGTTTTTGTTGTTGTTTGCAAGGCCGCCACAGATCAGGCACTTGGCCGGGCCACCTACACAGCCGAAAAATGATAAAAAAAAAACAACACTTGAACAACTGTAGCACTAAAAAGTTTCCCGACTTTTCTAAAAAAAAACTGTTTCGAACCCTCTGCATAATCAAGTTGTTAACGAATTAATGTGAATAGATTCAGTGATGTACAAAATTGTTGAATGAAACATTTTTTATGAGAGCAAAGCTTAAAATTATGATCCATAAATATCAAATTATTTTTATTTCATTCATTTGCAAATTAATCAAGATTTATAAAAAAATAAATATATTATAGCGGCAAGATTGCTTTGTTTAAAAACCAATTAATTCACAAAATTTAAATGTTGCATTGTTGCATTTATAAATATTATTAAGCTGAATAATTCCAATAGGTAATCCAAGATATTTGTTTAGTTTGGATTTGGATTTCTTAAAGATATAATAATTCGTAAATTTTTGAAAGCTTCTTGAAGATTTACAATTGCCTCTTTAGCAAAATTAGTATTATTATATACCATTTACAATATTTTTTAAATACCTATTTTTTTTTATTGCTTAGCTAAAACATAAAATATAATTTGTGGGAGTTTCTCGTCTTTACTATCACAATTTAAAAACAAATTTAAAGTGTTGTTAAGTTAAACTGATTTAAAGTTGAAACGAGTTAAACTTTTAGTTACCGCTGTTTAACATGCTACAAGTTCTTTTGTGTGCATGCGATATCTCAGTTCGAAAGTTTTCTTTGAGTAAAGCTCCTATTCGATTGGATCTCATCAACTCAACTCTCAACTTTGAAAATCGAAATCAGCTTGCGGCGCTTAGTCATCCGGTCAAGTTAGCAGGCGGGCAGGCGGCGGGCTGAGAGTCATGCATTGCCCACATTTCCGTGCTGCATTCGTCTCCAAGTCTGGCTGCCAATGTGTGTCAACAACAACGATAACAACAACAGTAACAAGCCAAACTAGATGCAATTTAAAACTCGGATATTTCGTAATTTGTGACGGCGCATGCCGAACGGGCTGCGCGTCTGTTGTTGCATTTGTGTTCGATGCGTTTCGGAGGCGGCTCGGATTGATCGATGGCGCGCATAAATGCTCAATGATGCTGCCAGTCAGCCGCGATGGCAGCCAGCAACAACAACGGCCATGAGGCAACAACAACAACAACAACAACAACATCAACAACAGCAGCAACAGTTGCTGCAAACGGCGGCTGATTCAATTGAGGCAAAACGAATTGTAAATCACTTGACAATGTGAAACTCAATCGCGCGTCATTTACTGTTTATGTTATTTATTATTTCTTTCTGTCTCGCGTCTTGCTTGCTGGCCCCCCTTTCCTCAATCGTCGCCGCACCCTCTCTTCGCGATTGTCGTTAACCAAGGATTTATGTATATTGCGGCCTGCCTGTTGCGGGTGTCTCTGTGTATCTCAAGTATCTTTGTATCTGTATCTGAGCTGCTGCTGCTGATGTCATTTATTCATTCGTCTTGTGCGCAATGCAAATTTGTGAACGCGACTTAAAAGGATATTTCTTCTTGTTGTGCTTATTATAAACATATATATGTATGTATATACCCTATAGCCCAAAAATGGTTGCGCCAAAAACAAAAGGGTATAATCAAGTTGCGCAAGTTTATTTAAGGGGTTCGCTGTTATGTTTATTTAAGGCAATGCAAGCCAAATTTATATGGACATTAAATATATCTTATTCCCAATTATTTGTAAAGAAAAAATATTAATATTAACAATTTTAAATATTTTCATTTCAAATGGTAAATATTTTGTATTTCTGAGCTTATCTTGTTTTATAGTTTCGATTTTTATTGATTAACAATGAAGAGCTTTGCATTTAAGCGGCAATTTACAGATCTTCAGCAGCACCCACGCAGGGCAATTTAAATAAATTACACTTCATTCATTTTAATCATTCACAAATTGAGAACACTTTTATATTTGATCTGAATTGAATCTGAATTTTAAATGTGCTATTTTGCATTTCAAATTGCACCTCAAATCACAAATTGTTTTCTTTGAGGCGACTTTTCGAAATCTTGTTTTGAGATCGCGTTTCGGTTCAATTTAAATTGTGACATAATGCCTATTTATACGGCAATTGCATAAATATTCCCATTGTTATTTGTTTTGTGTGCTTTTGGGTGTGGGCACGGGTGTATGAATTAAATTCAATTAAATGGCGCATTTTATAGGTCAATGTGCAAAATACAAAATGTTTAATTTGAACCGAAACCGAAGCTAATAAATTGCCAACAATTTGCCAGCAAACCCAGGGGCAATTTGTAACGCTGCTTTGGCTATAATTAAGTTATAAATTTTGCTGTAAAAACTAATCGCTGTGATCTATGAAACACCCACAAAAGCTCCGAGTTTTAGAAGAGGGGAGTTTGTGAGCGGGTTTGTGATCCGAGGTATCTGAGGCTAGCTAGCCAAGTTAAGGCCTTTACCTTGACTTTAAAGCGCGCGCTTACTTCCGTCAGCTGAAAATACTTAGTTGCTGTTAAGCTGTGCGCTCAATTGTTTAATTTAAGCATAAAAAAATTTATAAATTTATGGCTTAAGCTGACTTAAATATGATAGACGAATAAGCGCGACGGGCAGCTATTCTGTAAATTCAAATTATTAAAAATACTTTCAAATATAAAAAGTATTTTAGATAATTGTTGTGTTTGCTTTCTTGAAAATTGTTAAAAAATTCTGCCTAAATAATAATTTGCCTTTTTTACCAATATCTGAAAATTTATAAAAAAATCTGCTACTAAATAAGCATATTTTTAGTCTCAAGAAAGCCAAAAAATTAAATTTGCATATGCTAATATATAATAAGAAATACTTTTAACAAAGTTGCACAGTTTCCTCCAACTTTTCTCTACATTTTCTACTTCTACTACTACAAAATTTGGTATACCCCACCTACCCATTGTTAAGGAGCATGAAAGAGTGCCGCTAGCGAAAAATAGCTAAACTTGGTAAAAAATCTGTGAAATCTATGTCGAATTACGTCCGACAAACGTTTTCATTATAACTCGTGGCTAATTTTCCAAGCAATTTTGCACATTATTCAACGCTCGTTTTCGCTCAGGTTGGGCACAGCTCAGGTGTTTCTTTTTATATTTTGCGCATCCGACAGATACAGATGCGCTCGCTATATTTGGGCACATTACCATAAAAGTAAAAAATAAATACAAAAAAATAATACCACTTGATGTTTAGCCAAAGCTCCCAAGCGTTAAGTAACGACAGACCCAAAACACCCTCCAGCGCTGTCAAAGAAAGTATCTGAGTTACTTTTGACACACACAGACACACACACATACAGCTTTAGCTGCAAATTCTCACGTCATCAGCCATTTGGTATTTGATTTATTATAAGACGTCGCGGTATGTGTTACAATAAAGTCAATGACAGCCAATTCTAGCCTTCAAGGCAGGTGGAAATGAACAATACAAAACAGAATTATTTCTGAAAAAAAAGCAAAAGCGACAACAACAAAAGGCTTGAAGCAACTGAAATAAGTCATTTTGTTTTTGCCCTGGCCATGACATCAGCTATAGTTATAGCTAAATAGCTGCTGTTGCTGACCCGCCTCGTCAAAAGTGTCACGTACTAAAAAAACTAAAGACTTCAACGCAAGCAACGAACTTGCCAGCTGAAGCAGAACTACAAGAAGCTGACTAAAAAATGCACTTATATGCCTTAATTTATGACACAGATGACTTAATATTGTTTATAATGCGTGGGCAGCTGCTAAAAAATCAAAAATCAAAAATATATATGCATATATCTGGTCACAACATTTTAAATGTTTGCCATTTCATTTCCATTAATAAAACTCTTTGGCAGCTTTTGCACAAATATGGCGCGAATGCCTGCAAACAGGTTAAGCATATTCATTCAAACATTCAAATACACTCAATCTATACTCGATGGCCAGCTATTAGACAGCGAGGCGCAACCACGCAAAAAATCTTTGAAGAAAAAATGAAAAAAAAATTCCTCATTTTCGTATGCAAATGCTAAGCTAGCCATATAAGCAAAGATCAGTTCAAATGGAATTGACGTATCTTACATGCGGTTCGAACGTGTTTCAATTCACATCTATAATTAATATGAATGAACGTTTGAATAACAACCATTTGAACAACAGATACTCGCTACAGCTCAAGTACGTATCTCTGTTTACAACAATGATATTCTCAGTGTCCAGTCAGTTTCTCGTTCTACTGACAAATACAAATACATTTTTATTTTTTATTTTCAAATGCATAAAGATTTTAATTTTATTGATGACGAGCCCACACGCTTCGCTGTTGACAGTAAAAGCAGCCAGGAATGTTACATATTTGGCATGTCAAATGACGTGCCCACACTTAAGTTCACATAACACGATCGAATAGTTTAATTACTGTGCTACAGATTTAAGAACAGCTGTTTCTTAAGCAATCGGTGGAAAATATGTTTTCTTTTTGCATATTAGCTGAGAAGGATTTCTCAAAAAAGATATTGAATATTTTGAAATTTTTTTAAGGTTTCTAGAAGTGTATTCCTTATAAAAATGCTGTATATTGTTGCAAAATCAAAAATTTCTTTCTAACAATCATAAAAAATTTTCTTAAAGCATTTCAGAATTTTTGATAAGCCTCGAAACGGGTTTCTTTATTTTCTTACATTACATTTTTTTCTTACAACACCAATTGCCCATATTAGGCATTCCATATTACGTTTCCCATTGACATGTAAACGAAAATCACAACCGATTTGTTTTCGTATCGATAACAAATCGTTAAAAATGTATTTACGATTTTAATCGTGTCATTGGGGTTTACGGATCTAATTGCAAACACATGCAGCTACTGTTTGGACTGTGCAGCACTTCCCGTTTGCATTTAATTTTTTTATTTGATTGCATTTTGTTTAGCCACCACAAATAGCAGGTTTCAAGTGCAAAACGTTGCTCAAATTACTACCAATTACATAGATAATGCACAATTGTTTACTGTCTTGCATCACATTCGTATTAATAAGACAGTCAGAGCTCAGTGAAAAACTTCCCCCCTTCAGATGATTCCACGCTGCACTCTGCCTAATTAGATTTGCAATTCAATTGGTAGCAAATATCAGCTTAAATATTCAGCAACCCTTCGCAACGCATCTTCAAAACTTGTTGATTGTGCGCTGAATGAAACGCATATATATAAGTATATATATATATTTATATGTTAGCATGTGCTTGGTAAATATATTTAAGCAGGTAGTACGGAACATACGTAGTTCCCTGCCATGTAGGGCGACACGGGCTGGTCGGGCATGTAACATGCTAATTAGCCCATGCTTGGCGACTTCCCAACTGTCAGTCTGCCTACCTACCCCCTTTTAATACGTTGCATTTATACGTACATGTGTGTGTTAGTGTGTGTGTTTGTGGGGAGTGGAGGGGAACTTTACCTTTAGCTACCACACATAAATCAATCGTTACGGCATTTCCCGTCTCGCATGCAAGTGTTACTTTTATAGAGATTTCAACACCCACTCGCATCAATTACACTTTCTAGACGCCATTTGCGGCGTTGCGGTGACAGTTTGTGTGACCATTTTTGGGGCCATAAAATGATTAGAATATGCCCTGAACGCGTTTTAATTGCTGCCTGAAATGCATTTTAGTGCAGCTTAGTGTTAATTTATAGCACTGTTTAGCTTTTTGATCGATTACCAAACAATTTTAAAAATTCCTAACGAGACTGTTTTTAATGCACCTAAAAAAGTCATATGCTTTAGCATTAATTAATAGTTTGGTTTTTTTTAAAAATACTTTTTTAGTACAATTTTAGTTCCATTTTAAAACATGAACAACATTAAATAGTTAACAATATTGTTAATTGCTTTTAGGATAGAAAATTTATGGAAAATTGTTTTAGTATTAATTAAAAACAACAAAATTTAGATCAGTTCTAAATTCTAAGCTGAGGTATCATCCCATAAATGTATTTGTAGTCGACAGTTGCAGCTCGATAAAGTTAGATTTTCTTATCTTTAAAAGAGTTTTCGAATTATAAGCGAATATTTGTCGTGAATAATGAATGAAGATTGTTTAAATATTAATTTAATACAATTTTAAAACTTTTAAATGCGCGCACTGAATTTAAGACAAGTTAAGCTAGATTTAAAACTCGTGTAGTGCTTTAATTCTTGTATGTTTTTAACTTGTGGGTCAAAATTAGGCGCAATTTAAATTTTAGTACACTCTTAGTACACATATAATCCGGCCAATTCTCTGCTTCTTTCTATTGTTGCCATTGCGTTGGGTTTCATTAGTTTCCCAGCATTTGCTTTTCGCTTGTGTAACCTGTAAAAAAAAGTGATGGTCGCTTTTGTGGTCTGTCTGAGGTTGTTTTTTCTTTTTGGGTCACGCCGTGGGTTCGCCCGGCTGCCCAGTCCCAGTGAGCAGCTTGTCCAGCTGTGTAATGACTTGGTCGTGATATGTTATGAGTTTCAAACTCAAATTTAAATTCAAATTACTTCCCCAATTTAGTTGTGTGCAAAAACGCCAAAGCTAGCCAAAAAAAGCACTAAAATGTCATGGGGTCAGGCAACTGATGCGATGTGATGTCTCCTCTAATTAGTTACCATTTGGTCTCCGATTACAATCCAACTTGACCCACTGTGCGACTGGGCAAATCGTTAGTTCTTAATCACAGAACTTGTTGTTCTTTCTGGTTTCGCCCGGAGTATGTTTTTTTTTTAAGTGTGTGTGTGTGGTATTCTTATTGTTGTTATGAGCATTCTATGGCTTTGGCTTTTGTGTTGTTTGCTATTTGTGGCCAGAAGGTACTACCAAAACGACTACCTGAGATGACGTAGCCAACTGATGTTTTGGGTATTTAAGGTGAAGAGAAGCCAACCAAACATTGTAGCAACAAGGCAAATCTTTGCTACCGCAACAACGCACAACACAACAAATGACAACAGCAGCAACAACTTTGTAGTAAAGGCGCCACAAAAAGTTATGTAACTCTTTTGTTTTTATACCCTATAGCCATAAAGTGGTCTTAAAAGGAATAAAACTTGTCGTAAAGTTGTGCGAACTTAAGTAGGTAGAGTGCGACTTTATAAAGACTATATATACGATTGGCAGATAAAACGGCTGATTGATCTAATCTTGTTTGTTAGTCTATAAGCCAGCTATTGACGACTATACGGCTGCTTGTCTGTCTACCCAGCTATCTTTTTGTTTGCCTATAAAACTGTTTTTTTTGAAAAAACCGTGTCGACCATAAAGATATCGATAAAAGCTCAAGTTTGTTGGATATGCTGGATATGTTCTTAGCTACCATAGCAATTAAATTTGATTTAAAATTGTAGAATTTCCATCGTTCTGTGACATCAGCAAAGACATGTCACTAAAGATGTCATTTAATCCCTTGACATGTCGTCGAGTATGTCATCCATATGTCCTGATGGTGAAATATTTTTATTTGGATGAGTATTAAATTTGAGGAAGAATTATAGAATTTCGATCCTTTTGTGAGATCAGTTGAGACACAAAAGATGATCATCCTTATGTCCTGTTGTTTGCTTGCTTAAAGGATACTTTTAGTTTGATAAAAGCGTATCAACTAGTCGATCCTGTCGTTAAATTGTTTTTGCTCTTGTAACCTTCACTTTGCATGTTTTTCGTTGTTGTTCTGCGTTGGCAGCTGTTGTTGTTGCTGTTCTTGCGGCGCTGCGTTGGCGTAGGTGTTGGTTGCCATGGCTGCTACACACACACAGACACACGGGTGTAGCAATGTTGTTGTTGTTTTTGTTGTTACCTGTAAATACATACGTCATGCGGTAGGAGCGCAGAGCTCGAAGTCAGCAATCCATAACGGGGTTGGCTGCTGGCAGCGACGTCGGCGTCAACACCAACACACACACATGTTAACACTCGCACACACACTCGCACACACACACACACGCACCAGCTGCTTGCTGGCTGTCAGCACGATCGCAATTTCAATTCCAATTCCAAAATATTTTATTTTAAGCTTTGCTTTGCTTTTGGTACGCCAACGCCGGTTCGTGTTTTTGTTGTTGTTGTTGTTACTGTGCCAATTCCATTTTGTTTCAAGCGCGTGTGCTTTTTTGTTTTTGCTTTTCTATTCTCGCCACCTGACGCTGGCCGCGCTGCCAGCAGCAACGGCAACGGCAGCGACGGCGTCGCCCGTAAACACCTGGCCAGAGCAACACTTTAAGCGTTTTAACTTGGCCCGATCGCGTTTAGTCGTTGTCGAGTCGCCGCACACATTTGTTGTTAGTGCCCCCTGTCGCATATATCTTCTCTTTATATACATACAAATAAACATCTAGATACATTTGAAAATGTATCTATAAATTGCAAAATACCTATGCCTATCTAAGCGTGGAGCACAGCGGTTTGAACTCTGAACTCAATTGTCGCGTGCGTTTTTCAACGCTGTCCAACGTATGTCAACAGTTGGGACTAATAAATAAATTGAAAATTCGCGCGTTTGATTTGTGAAAAAATATAACTTATATTAAACAATAAAACATTTTATTTACCTTTAAAACTATTTAAATTTATAAATGAAATGAAATTAAATAAATAAAAATTATCTAAAGTATCACATTAATATATTACACAAATATATATTAAAATAATATATTTTAAAAGTGTCACAAATAAATACAAATAAAAAAAAGAACAAACCAAAATCAATATAAAAAGTGTTATAAAATTTGATGTGCAAGACAAAACCAATAAAAATGAAAAAAAAAACCAAACCACAAACATATAAAATCAAGATACAACAAATATAAGAAACATAAACAACAACAAATAACAATAATAATAAAAAAAACTCTTTTTGCATGATGTCACACAATGCGACGCCGAGCTTCAATTTCAATTTCAATTTTGGATTTATATCTTGCCAGAAACATCCGCAGCCGCAGCCGCAGTAGCAGCCCCACTTTCCTCCCCCTTCCGCTCCGCTTGTCTTAAGTCATTAATACGCTTGCAGTATCGTTATTTTTGATTTATTAAATGCCGCCTCCATCAATTGATTTCAATCTGAATGCAATTGAATTCAATTTTCTTTCAATTCGTTTTTTATATGACGAGTTCATTTCTCAAGTTTGTCTGCTGTGCTCATTGTTGTTGTTGTTGATGTTTGACCAACAAATAAGTAGTAAAGTATATTGCTGTAATAGCTGTACAAATAATGACGTGCCCAGCCATATGGAGATGTCTCTTTCAAAGCGAGCTAGTTCTGGTTCAGCGCTCTGTCGCAAAAAAAATAACAAAACAAATACTATGTAGAATAATTTTTGCAGTTGTCATAGTTTTTAAAGTTTTTGTCAATTTTTAAACGTGGTTTTGCCTCATCTTTTTGCATTGTTTGTACGATTCGAATTTATGTGTTGTCATTGCGCGCACAAAAACAATGCAAATTCGGCAATAATATTGTCTAAACAGCTCTTAACTGTCGTCGACTTCAAACAGTAGCCAGCCTCCCAAATAGGCAAGAGCCAGTAGAGAGAACAGCTGCTGCTGATTGCGGCTCAAAGCCATTCAAAATGTCAAGCTATTAACGCCTCTTAGTGTCGCCTCCGCACACTTAAGGCCAAAAAAAATATACGCTTTTAAGCCAAGTTTCAAGCCACCTAAAACACTCATCTGTGGTGCAGCTTTTTTTTGTATTTATTTTTAATAATGTTGCAATTAGCATTTTTTATACCCTGTATGCAATTAAAGTGGCTTTGATGGTTGTGTGCACATGATTAAAATTATGCAGATGGGAGCATTTACTCTATGATATAAATTGTTTTAATGAACAGTTATGTTTATCTGAGCTTTGTATTAACAAGGGAACTGTATAATGATCTACCTAATTCTTTTAAAATCGATAAATATCGTTTTTTCGCATACGATTTTTGTACAATAGATAAGAAATAATGGATAAAGATTTCCATTTCTCACATCTCTTGTTATAATCGATAAATATCGATTAACAGTTCATGTTTATTATGTCAAATTTTGTAATATTTATATATTAAATCAGATCACACCAAATTTGGTAGACCTTCGTTAGATTCACATTAGGCATTTTTATTGTTTTAATATGTTGCGTAGTTGCTTGTAGGGTATCACCCAATCAGGCATTCTAGATCATGCTGCTCTTGGTTATTATTTGATGTGTGTGGGGAGGAGCTGTTGGCCGCCATGTCACGCATTTGTTGCCGCTGCGCAGGCGTCGCCTTTCAATGATATGTTTCGCTTTTGCGGGTGGGCGCACATTTTGGCCAAACCACTCGCTGTTGTTGTTGTTGTTCAGTTTGATCTTGAGCTATAAAGATTAGATTTGGTTTAAAATAATAAAATCCAATGCATTTATAGCTGTCTTTTTGATATCATATCAAACGGCCTTGCTTATCACGCCTAACAACAAAAGACTGTCCAAATAATTTAAAAAAAAGCAATAAACCTTTCTAGAAATCTCACGTCATTTATTTGTCAAACATTTCTGATCTAATCAAGAAACAAAAGAAATTTGGCTTTAGCCCTAAAGTGAATGGTTTGTGGAATGGCAGATGTCGTGTTTCATTCCACAATGTTCCATTGCCTTTGCGAAAATAAACATTAGTTAGATTCACAATTAGCCTGGTTGTTGTCTCGTTTGTTGAAAGTGTTGTAGTTTTTTTTTTTTTTTTGTTATTGTTGTTTTTGTTGTCGTGGTTTGTGCCCCGCGGCTTTGTTGGGCCGTGCACATGAACACTTCGCAATTTTTTTTCCTTTGTGCAAAAAATAAATGGAAAATAATAAATTTAAAAGATTATTATATATAGCGAATATAAGATACACTTGTTGCAAAGTTTTTTTTCCTGAATTTTCATTATAATATGGTCTTGTGAGATCTAAATTAGTTAAGGCTAGTTCCATTCAAAGATTAAAGAACTTTTTTATGCAAACATTTAGGTCTTAAGTCCACTAGAAAGGCATAAAAAACAGGTTCTATATTTGTTATCTATCTACTATCTACAGCAAAGCATCGAAATATTACAATAGATATTTATTGGATGGATAATTATGTCTCTTTTTTTGGCGAATTGATTTAGATCTTCGCTCTTCCTGGATTGCATAGTAACAAACATTTAAAGATATTTATAATATTCTCTGCTAGATCGTAAAATAATCCCCAGGGGCAAGCCAGTCAACTAACATTTCAGTTGGTTGCCAGAAATAATTGTTTATACAATTTGGCTGATATAAAATGATAAATATAGAATTAAATTCGTACCTCTTTATTGTGCCACATAATTCCCAACAAATTTCTAATACCCTTTGTTAGGGCAACGAAAAAAAAAGATCCCAAAGACAGTTAGACTATTGGACGGGCGGTCTCTGGCAGTTGGTTGGCTGGATAATTATGTGTACGTACAAGACATAAATAATTCGCTCATCATCAGCAGCAAAAACAACAACACCAACAACAAGAATCATGGGGCATGTGCCCCCCTTCTATGGGTGCTTTTGGGCTAGCTTTTTTTCGCAGTGGCAACAGCAAAGAACAAGACATCCGGTGCCGGTGTTGTTGCTGTTGCCGCTGGTTTTGGCCGGCTTTTGACTTAATTAAACGCAAATTGCGGTGCCGGCAACTCAATTGTCTGTGAGCACGAAAAGCGGGGCTAGCGGGGGTGTGTTCAAGAAGTGGTGCGGTTTAAACAATTAAAATGATTTTTGAAATCACGCACAAAAATAGCAAAAATTACGAAGTCGAGAGAGGCAGAAACGAAACGAAAACAAAACGAAAGGAATTAAAATAAAGAAGTGCAAAAACGAAACGATAAATCAACGACGGCAACGATAACGATAACGATCACAACAGCGACAACGAACACAGGCTGGAGTCCAAATCGAAACTGGAACCATGCACTCCACCTCCAGCTCGCAGTCGACGCTGAAGCGCACTCAGCAGCTGGTGCGGCAAACGAATGGCGGCCAGCCCTTTGTCAGCGGCGGCAGTGAGGTGGTGCACACCACCCGTGGACCGGCCATAACGACCAACATTGATGACTCTAGTCTGCGCTATCGCCATGAAACGAAACGCGAGCGCACCGTTGAAGCGGTCATCACCGACTATCCGGGCGTGGCGCCCGCGGGCACCTTGCCCCACGAGCGCAGCAACTTCGAGCGCACCGTCACCTTTCAGGATGCGGTGGGCCGGCGACCGTCAGTCGGCGGCAGTCGTGCTCTGGTGCCCTCGAGTGGCGCCAGCTCCAGCACCAGCTATCAGCAGGTGACGCGCAACAAGCGCATCTCGACGGAGGTGCTCGGCTCGAGCGTGGAGAGCACCAAGACATCGCAGCGGGCGCCCAACGGACATCGGCGTGTCACCACGCACATTGTGCGCAAGGTGACCACGCTCAGTCGCGCCGAGGAAAACCAACAGCCGGCGGAGGATCTGCTGCCGCCAGCCAAGATGATACGCAGCTCCGAGCTGGAGTATCGACGCGCACTGCCGCCGGCCATTGAGTCGTCGAGCATACAGCGCAGAGAGGTAAAAAAAACGGACAAAAATGTTGACAAGTAAAGCTCCGGAATCCATAGCTCCCATACTTCAAACCCCCATAACTTTGCCAAAAGTGAACCGAATTTCACGTATGATGGCATTTTGATCATGATTTCTCATATAGATTGATTCTACATTCAAAATATATGCATTTTCCAAAATGAAATTTTTTTGAATTTTTTGGTCAAAAAAGCATGTACTCCCCCCTTGTTATTTTTACAAAAAAAAATTTTTTTTGATTTAGAATCCCGAGTTTATATTTTCAATCGATTTTATTTGTGAAAATTAGCATAAAAAACAACATTTAAGGTGATTTTGAGGGGGTCAAATTTTTGGTCAAAAATCATGCCAATATTGACAAAAATTTTGACATGTAAAGCTCTGGAATCCATAGCTCTCATACTTCAAACCCCCATAACTTTGTCAAAAGTGAACCGAATTTCACATTTTTTAGCATTTTGATCATGATTTCTCATATAGATTGATTCTACATTCAAAATATATGCATTTTCAAAAATGAAATTTTTTTGAATTTTTTGGTCAAAAAAGCATGTACTCCCCCTTGTTATTTTTACAAAAAAAAATTTTTTTTTGATTTAGAATCCCGAGTTTATATTTTCAATCGATTTTATTTGTGAAAATTAGCATAAAAAACAACATTTAAGGTGATTTTGAGGGGGTCAAATTTTTGGTCAAAAATCATGCCAAAATTGACAAAAATTTTGACATGTAAAGCTCTGGAATCCATAGCTCCCATACTTCAAACCCCCATAACTTTGTCAAAAGTGAACCGAATTTCACGTTTTTTGGCATTTTGATCATGATTTCTCATATAGATTGATTCTACATTCAAAATATATGCATTTTCAAAAATAAAATTTTTTTGCATTTTTTGGTCAAAAAAGCATGTACTCCCCCCTTGTTATTTTTAAAAAAAAAAATTTTTTTTTGATTTAGAATCCCGAGTTTATATTTTCAATCGATTTTATTTGTGAAAATTAGCATAAAAAACAACATTTAAGGTGATTTTGAGGGGGTCAAATTTTTGGTCAAAA
Organism: Drosophila paramelanica; assembly: GCA_035043915.1. Classification (NCBI taxonomy): domain Eukaryota; kingdom Metazoa; phylum Arthropoda; class Insecta; order Diptera; family Drosophilidae; genus Drosophila; species Drosophila paramelanica. Next base: position 5,274,686 of record JAWNMO010000674.1, on the reverse strand, counting down.
ATCATGCCAAAATTGACAAAAATTTTGACATGTAAAGCTCTGGAATCCATAGCTCCCATACTTCAAACCCCCATAACTTTGCCAAAAGTGAACCGAATTTCACGTATGATGGCATTTTGATCATGATTTCTCATATAGATTGATTCTACATTCAAAATATATGCATTTTCAAAAATAAAATTTTTTTGCATTTTTTGGTCAAAAAAGCATGTACTCCCCCCTTGTTATTTTTACAAAAAAAAATTTTTTTTTGATTTAGAATCCCGAGTTTATATTTTTAATCGATTTTATTTGTGAAAATTAGCATAAAAAACAACATTTAAGGTGATTTTGAGGGGGTCAAATTTTTGGTCAAAAATCATGCCAAAATTGACAAAAATTTTGACATGTAAAGCTCTGGAATCCATAGCTCCCATACTTCAAACCCCCATAACTTTGTCAAAAGTGAACCGAATTTCACGTTTTTTGGCATTTTGATCATGATTTCTCATATAGATTGATTCTACATTCAAAATATATGCATTTTCAAAAATAAAATTTTTTTGCATTTTTTGGTCAAAAAAGCATGTACTCCCCCCTTGTTATTTTTAAAAAAAAAATTTTTTTTTGATTTAGAATCCCGAGTTTATATTTTCAATCGATTTTATTTGTGAAAATTAGCATAAAAAACAACATTTAAGGTGATTTTGAGGGGGTCAAATTTTTGGTCAAAAATCATGCCAAAATTGACAAAAATTTTGACATGTAAAGCTCTGGAATCCATAGCTCCCATACTTCAAACCCCCATAACTTTGCCAAAAGTGAACCGAATTTCACGTATGATGGCATTTTGATCATGATTTCTCATATAGATTGATTCTACATTCAAAATATATGCATTTTCAAAAATAAAATTTTTTTGCATTTTTTGGTCAAAAAAGCATGTACTCCCCCCTTGTTATTTTTACAAAAAAAAATTTTTTTTTGATTTAGAATCCCGAGTTTATATTTTTAATCGATTTTATTTGTGAAAATTAGCATAAAAAACAACATTTAAGGTGATTTTGAGGGGGTCAAATTTTTGGTCAAAAATCATGCCAAAACGGACAAAAATTTTGACAAGTAAAGCTCTGGAATCCATAGATCCCATACTTCAAACCCCCATAACTTTGTCAAAAGTGAACCGAATTTCACGTTTGATGGCATTTTGGTTATGATTTGTTGTATAGATTGATTCTACAGTTGAAATATATTTAATCCATTTTTATTGCTTTCTTATAAATATTGTCTAAAACAAACTTGCTCCATTTGCATTTAATTGAAAATAGCTAAAATTGATTTATATATCAATATATCTAACTCACCCTATGTTTTCCTATTTAGATCTCCGATATTGTTGTTGGCAAAGAGGACAACGTATCCGCACGCGAGGCCCTGCTGCGCTGGGCGCGCCGCTCGACGGCTCGGTATCCGGGCGTGCGCGTCAACGATTTCACATCATCGTGGCGCGATGGTTTGGCCTTCTCGGCATTGGTGCATCGCAACCGACCGGACTTGCTTGACTGGCGAAAGGCAAGGAACGATCGGCCACGCGAGCGCCTCGAGACGGCATTCCATATTGTGGAGAAAGAGTATGGTGTTACGCGTCTATTGGACCCAGAGGGTAAAAATGAAAATTACCAAAAGAAATGTGATCATGTTTACTTATAAATTGCTTCATCTCTCTTATAGATGTGGACACCAATGAGCCGGATGAGAAATCCCTGATTACGTACATTTCATCGCTGTACGATGTATTCCCGGAGCCGCCCTCCATTCACCCACTGTTCGACATGGAGTCACAACGTCGCGTGCACGAGTATCGCGATTTGGCCCAACAGTTCATCTATTGGTGCCGCGAGAAGACCGCCTATTTGCAGGAGCGTTCGTTCCCGCCGACGCTGATCGAAATGAAGCGTCTGCTAAGTGATCTGCAGCGTTTCCGCAGCGAAGAGGTGACCGCACGCAAACGGGAGAAAACCAAGCTCATCCAGATCTACAAGGAGCTGGAGCGTTACTTTGAAACGGTGGGCGAGGTCGATGTGGAGGCCGATTTGCGTCCGGATGCCATTGAGAAGGCCTGGTATCGCATGAATACTGCGCTGCAGGATCGTGAGGTCATACTGCAGCAGGAAATTGAGCGCTTGGAGCGTCTCCAGCGACTGGCCGATAAGGTGCAGCGCGAGATCAAGCATGTGGATCACAAGTTAACCGATCTGGAGACACGCATCAGTGAGGAAAGCAGACGCATTGATCGATTGCATCCGGTGGATGCTAAGAGCATTGTTGAAGCGCTCGAAACGGAGATCCGGCATTTGGAGGAGCCCATACAGGACATGAATCAGGATTGCCATGTGCTCAACGAGGGTCGCTATCCCCATGTCAGCGAGCTGCACAAGAAGGTCAACAAATTGCATCAACGCTGGGCTCAGTTGCGCACCAATTTCCACACGAACCTGGTACAGAAACTGTCCGGTTTAAAGTTTCCCGTCCATGAGACGACCGTGACGCGTCAAACGCGCATGGTTGTCGAATCCCGACAGATCGATACGAATCCACATTTCCGTGATCTGCAGGAGCACATCGAGTGGTGCCAAAATAAATTGGTGAGTCTATCAAAATATGCACCAGAATCAAAGGATCATTTCATAAAATTTCTATTCGTTTTGCAGAAACAATTGCTTGCCGCCGACTATGGCAGTGATCTGCCATCGGTCAAGGAGGAACTGGATCGTCAACAGCACGAGCACAAAATCATCGATCAGTTCCACTCCAAAATACTCAACGATGAACGCCAACAGACCAAGTTCACGGGTGATGAACTGAACCTCTATCAGCAGCGACTCAATCAGCTGCAAAAGGTCTATGCCGAGCTGCTGAGCACCTCTACCAAGCGTCTATCCGATTTCGATTCACTGCAGCATTTCCTGGGACAGGCCTCCGCCGAACTGCAATGGCTCAACGAGAAGGAGCAGGTGGAGATCACGCGCGACTGGGCGGACAAACAACTCGATCTGCCTTCTGTGCACAGATACTATGAGGTAAATTATCTAATTGTTATCTAAATAATGTAGAGTTAAATTGAGTTTTTGTATGTCGCTTCGACATTTTTTAAATTTTAAAGCTATCTTTCATATTCAGCTCGATAGTAATTAGGGGTACAAAGAATTCCATCCCTTTTGCAAAAAAAACTTGATTTCCTAATTGGAATCAATATATTATCATTATTCCAATCATACAAAAATGTAATTTTATAGGAAAATATTTGTTTTTCTTTTTATTAATATCGATATCCGTTCCACATTCTTTAAATATTCTGCTGTCTGTCTATATAGAAATAGTTTCAATTAAATAAATATGGTCCGAAAAGTTAATGTAAAAAGCAAATATCATTTAGCCATTACTATATTTAATTTGTCTGCCAGAGTATTAAAACTTCGGCTAGCCGTAGTTAGTTGTTAATTCCTGTTTATATATGTGTTGTGCTTTATCTAATTCCAAGCGTGCATTTGGTAATGGCGACGAGGTAAGATCGGTTTTAAATTCCCTTGGGAATACCTTTTGCAAATTAAAAGCAACCAACCAAGTGCACTTAACACAAGCTAAAATTTCATTGCCAAATGCTTTAATCTTTTTCATTTTCAATCTCCACACAGAACCTTATGTCCGAACTGGAAAAGCGTGAGATGCACTTTGCAACGATCTTGGATCGTGGTGAGGCTCTGCTCAATCAACAGCATCCGGCATCTAAGTGCATTGAGGCCCATTTGACGGCACTGCAACAGCAGTGGGCGTGGCTGCTGCAGCTGACGCTCTGTCTGGAGGTGCATCTGAAGCATGCAACGGAATACCATCAGTTCTTTGCCGAGATCAAGGACGCCGAGCAGTGGCTGAGCAAGCGGGATGAGATACTTAACAGCAAGTATTCGCAGTCCGATTTTGGCTTGGATCAGGGCGAGGCACTGTTGCGCGGCATGCAGGATCTGCGCGAGGAGCTGAACGCGTTTGGGGAGACGGTGGCCACGCTGCAGCGTCGCGCCCAGACGATTGTGCCGCTCAACAAACGCCGCCAGCCGGTTAACCGACAGGGTCCGGTGCAGGCCATATGCGCGTACAAGCAGCAGGGTCAGCTGCAGATCGAGAAGGGTGAAACGGTCACACTGCTGGACAACTCCGGACGTGTCAAGTGGCGCGTACGCACCGCCAAGGGCCAGGAGGGCTCGATACCCGGCGCCTGCCTCCTGCTGCCGCCACCCGATCAGGAGGCCATCGATGCCGCCGAGCGTCTGAAGCGTCTCTTCGATCGCTCCGTGGCGCTGTGGCAGAAGAAGCATCTGCGTCTGCGCCAGAACATGATCTTTGCCACCATACGCGTGGTGAAGGGCTGGGATTTCGATCAGTTCCTGGCCATGGGTCCCGAACAGCGCACCGCGATTAGGCGCGCCCTCAACGATGATGCGGACAAGCTGCTCAGCGAGGGCGATCCCAATGATCCGCAGCTGCGACGTCTGAGACGTGAAATGGACGAGGTCAATCGCTTGTTCGATGAGTTCGAGAAGCGCGCCCGAGCTGAAGGTGAGTGTCTGTACGCGTGGGCGTTGCAAGTGGGCGTGCTGTGGGCGTTAGCTTAATGTCGCATTTCAATTGGCGGCGCTTGGCCAGCTGTCAGCTTTTGACTGTGGCGACCAATTAAGGCCCTTAATTGAATTGAATTTAATGTTCGCTTGATTTGCACCGCCGCGACCAGGAAGCACAACTTAGTCTCAAGTCACAAATCAAACGCAACGCAACATGAAAAAACTATTCGCAAGCACAAAAATGCGCGGTAATCCTCAAGTGAAACACCAAAATTTCTCTAATCTCTAATTAAACTCTTTGTTTTTCTTCAATTTTGCAGAGGAGAGCAAACAGGCGAGTCGCATCTTCACCGAGGAATGCATTGCCATCAAGAGCAAACTGGAGGATATGGCGCGTGAGTTGGATCAGATTATATTGGCACCGTTGCCGCGTGATCTGGACTCGCTGGAACATGTGCTGGAGATACATGCGGACTATGAGCGACGGCTGCAGCTATTGGAGCCGGAGCTCAAACATTTGCAGGAGACCTTCCGCACCATAGCATTGAAGACGCCCGTGCTCAAGAAATCGCTGGATAACCTCATGGAACTGTGGAAGGAGCTGAACACACAGAGCGGCCTGCACAAGGATCGCTTGAAGCTGCTGGAAGCATCGCTGGCTGGACTTGAGGACAATGAACATGTCATCTCCGAGCTGGAGAATGAACTGGCCAAGCACCAGGATTTGCCCTCCACCGCGGAGGGATTGCAGCACGTGTTCAAGCAGCTGACGCATATGCAGGACATCATCACCCAACAGCAGCCGCAAATGGATAAAATGAACGATGCCGCCGATCAGCTGGGCCGCATGGGTGTGCCCACCAAGGTGTTGGGCGACCTGAAGCGCCTGCACTCGAACGTGGAGCGTCTGAATACGCGCTGGAGTGCTGTCTGCAATCAGCTGGCCGAGAGGTAAGCCTGTCAACCTGTTCTCGCCGCATTGTAAAATGCTTCATTAAACAACACACATAACCCACACACTCAACCTGTTCACACCCGCCTTTTGCAGAATGCGCTCATGCGAGACGGCAATCGGGCTAATGAAGAATCTCCAATCGAGCGTGCAAGTCGAGGAATCATGGGTGGATGGCACCACCGAACGCCTATCGGCCATGCCCACAGCGACGTCAGCTTATGAATTAGACGTGAGTAGTGTTTGTAAAATATAACTATTATCATTTACGTTTTTTTTTATCATTTATAATCAGTTATTTTATAGTATATTTCTCTCTATAAACATATATATATTAATATTATAGCATATACCCCCCACCCTGTATAGTTACCTCTCAGGTCTTAGTAAGCCTTTTATTCAGTTACTCCTTTAGGGCTATTATTTCAAGCAACACAAACTATATATATATACAAATTTTCGAAATCGAAAGCGTAGTTAACTTCTCTTTGTGATTATTGCTTAACCCGTGCCACGTCCCACAAACCTCTGCCCAAAAAGTAGTTTTGCCTAAAAATATAAATAAATACCCTTTTTTTCATGTGGGTCAAAACTTTGGTGTTGGACATGTTTTTAAATGTCTGTAATGTGTGTATTATTTTTATGAATATATATAAACAAATATATTTCGATTTGTTAAATGTACCCAACAAAAGAATACATACTGTATATTGTAACTGTAACTGTAATTTGTCCCAGACCCCGTTTATTTCGTAGTTTTTGTCTAATACAAACAAAATATACTTTTGTAGCAGGCTGCCTGTTGTCGGGCAGCTACACCCACCCACACACACCTACACCCACACCCACACCTATGTATAAAATGTATATATACCAAACATAAAAGTCTGTGCCCGTCCCCCACACTCCTCAAACAATTTGTGTGTTTCCAGTCAATTTTATTATAATAAATTTTATGTTTTTTTGTAGCTTTGATTTCCATTACAATTTCACCTATATATCATATCATAATCGTAGTCTTATTTGTATTTGTAGTTGAAAACTAATTGTATATGTATTCTTGTCTAATTTCTTGTATTTTCACCCAATATCAAAAACAATATCAATATCACACTCTATATAAAAACAAAACACAAACACAATGAACCAACAAAAAACGCAAATCAATCAATTTTTTAAAATACCAAAAAAAAAACAATCAAATTTATCCACAAAACGCTACCAAAACCCCCTCGCAAAAATGATATATTTAAAAAAAATATATAGAAACTGCTCGGAGCTGCTATCGAACGAAAACCAAAAATCGAAAATGTCAACGTGGCTGGAGGACGACTCATTCGCGAAGCTAAGGTAAAAATTTGTATGCCTGTCGTTTGTATGGCTGTTTTCTCTTTATATATATATTTTGACGATTGGCATAGGGCATTATCTAGGCTAAAAAAAAAGAAAATATACTAGATATGAGTCTTATAAAGATTTAGGCAAAGGCATGACCTTACTTAACTTTTACACCAAAAATACGACATATATATTTATAAATATAGATAATGCATATGTGGCATACGTGTCATATATGATTTTTTTTCTTATCAGATATCAGTTTTATAGACATTAGGGCTTTAATAACGCAATATAAATGACTGAAATAGTAAATATAAATAAGCTGTGATAGTTTATTATACCATAAAAGAAAACTAAATAGGAAAGTTTTTCAAGAAAAGAGATCAATTTTTACTAGAAAATAATTTTTAATAAACAAAAAAAGTTTTATATGTTTTAGATAGAACATAAAATAGAAATTTACTAGATATATTATGTTAAAAGATATTTTTACGACAATTCCCAGTTCAGAACCTTTCCTAGTTAGAATTTGATCTTCAACAAGAATCAGCCCCATGTCAAACGTCATTTTCTCTACGTATTTATGTGTGTGTGTGTCTGAGTATGATTGTGAAAATTTTCGAAACACTATTCGAACATACCCTATGTTGAGCTATACACTCTACCTTTAGCTGTTTTATTTTTGTCTACACCAACTTTTGTTTCCACTATTGCCTTTGCTATCTCTGTCTTTTCTACAAACTTTTCCAATATTTAATGCTTTTTACAAACGTTTGTGGTTAAAAAATATATATATATTTACATTTATATATATATATACATCGGGGCTTCATGTGAAGCTCAAGATGATGAGTAGTTAAAACTGCGGGTACAAGGTGCGTCAATAACACTTGGGGTACAACAACAACAACAATAAAAAAATTCTTACCAAAACTATTGACCAACAACAACAACAACAAACAAACCAAACTCACACAACAAACAATTAAAAAGCGATTGTAATCAACGTAATTTCATATTGATTAATCATCGAAATAAAAAGCACTAAATATATTCCTAGACAACAATATTCTTATCCAACACAAATACCCCTCTTAAAAACCACAACAAAATAATTTTGTTTAACACGAGCAAATTACTAACATTTAACCGAAAATTAACCCGAATTCTGCGGACGACAACACGTTCACAATAATCACGTTTGTGACGTCATCAACGGCACTTCAATGGACTTCAGATTTACGATAGTAAATGTCTGCGTTTCGTCGATTGGCTGCTTGAGGCACGTCCGTCCTTCTCGCCGCCACGTCGTGATCTGCGGCCGGCGGACAGCGATCCGGGCGCCACACAGTATTACAGCCAGCGTTTGGATAATCTAAATACGAAATACGACAGATTGCTGGAACAATTGTCGCAGAGGCTAAAAACTGCAATCGAGGTGAATGGCAGCGATGGTCTGGTGAGTAAACTACGAATTGTTCAAAGAGAGAGAAAGAGAGTAATGAAGAGACAGAGAGAGAACTGTACAAATCCTGATGCCAGCTAGCTAAATTTAGCTACAAACGTCAATTGTTTAACAATGAGTCAAAATGTATCTATAATTATGAGTAAAATGTGGGAATTCAATAATTGTTCGCTTTGAAAAGAAGTCTGCAGCTTAATTAATATGCATACACAACAGAAGTTACTCAGATTCTAAAAACATCTGCATCTTATAGATACATCAATACGTTTTCAATCTTAACCAGTATCTGTATTTATAGCTGTTTTAAAATATATCTTACTGTTTTTACCTGAATAAGATATAAACGTATTATAAAAGTATCTTTTATAATAGTTTCCCAGTTCTAATAGTATTTTCCTTATTTATATTAAAAAATATCTGTAGACAATATCAACTTAGGATCAAAAGCACTTTCAGTTATAAAGTAACTGTATCTGAAGCTCATGTTAAGCTTATTTATACTATATTACTATAAATGTATCTGAATGGCTTATATCAAATATATCTACAGCATCTCAACAACTCAAGTTACACAGCATCTGTATAGAGAGTTTTATCACAGTTTTCTAGTTTTAAAAATTACCCGTATCTGCTGTATATATAAAATATAATTACCGCAACTGCTAACCAAATTCAAAAAGTATCTATATCTATAGTTGATGTCACATATATTTGTGGCAACTCAGAAACTCAGGTTCAAGTTCAGCCTTTAACTAGTTAGTTAACTAGTTGAAAGCTTTCGTTTTCATTGAGTATTCTTCAAGTTCTCGCGCACTTTGTATCTGTATCTTTGTCAGCCATGTGCACTGTTATTATTAAATTAACCTTCAAAATTCAGACAAACACGCAAACATACAACAAATAATGACATCAGAGCGCAATTCCGCTGCGTTGTCAACATTTGAAATGTTGCCCCATAAATCACCACTTGATTAATTTATAAAAATGTTAAACTATTTTTTGTTCTTTTTCTATAAAATGTTTTATTTCTCTCTGCTCGTGACAATCGTTTGTCTAACGTGCAAATTGCATTTATAAGATATACGAGTTTGCCTATCTTAATTTTGGAACTATACATCATACATAAAAGCTTACGTTTTTTTTGGCCAATTAGGCAAATGAAGTCAACTTTGCAATTAAGAATTCTGTTTATAACATGATGTCAATATGCATATATTATAAACATATTTCGCTTATTTTTTTTTTGAATACCTAATCTTCAGTTCTAGGAAATTCAATGCCAAGCAACGTCATCAACAGTTCATTGTTGACTTTTTGTCGTTATAATTATTTCAACTGTCAACTCTTTGGGCTTTATTTCTTTTACATCTTGTTTCTTCCTAATACTGTTTTTGGCAACTGGTTTTTGTTATTTTATATATTTTATCTACGCGTCACCACAAGAAATTCAATTAAAAATTCGTTTAACCAAAAAGATAAAATAAATAAAACTCGTTTTGGTTTGTTTTTTGGCCAAAAGACATACTCAAATATTGCCCATGTTTACAGAATTTGGTAAATATTTGGCTTATAATTAACATATAATAGGGAAAGGATTGTTTTCACAGTTGTAGTTGGCAGCTGTTGGGTCAGTAAACCTTCAAGTGGCCGACACACTCAATATCTGGTGTCATCAGCTCGCACTTATGCTCACTTTTTTGCATAGCCCTTAACAAAATTAGCACAATTCATCTATTATCTGTGCAGTACACGATATATGTATGTTTTCTTGAAGGTGTTGCTCTTGGCTGAGTGACATCATGAAATGCTACTTTATATATATTTATAAATATTATACAACTTCATTGCCAGCTTTGGGGTTTATGTCTAAGGCTTAACTTGATATGCATAACATGGGCGGCCAAGCTTGGCATTAAGTGGAGTGAATGAGCATATTGCTATTTAGAAGGTTAGCTTCAGCATTTGACTACAATAAACTGGTTTTCTTCTTCTATTTTTTTATTAGTCTATACACCCTGTAAGCATAAAATGTGTATAGGCGGGCATCATCATGTTGGGCAACATTCTCGAAATTATTTAAATAAATTAATAATATGATTTAAATTTAATTTTAATTTCATAAAATTTTGATTTGATCAATATTGAATTTCAGATTTTTATGAAAATATTTTCATAATAACATATTTACACTTGAGATTGAGTATAGGAAATCTTCTATTCTAACATTCTCAATCACAGCATTCGTTCTTGCTTGTTTTTCTTGCTTACCAAAAATCAAAACCAAACCAAATCGCCAGCCTTAAGAATTTGGCCGACCTCAAACAACAATAAAAACAATCTCCGAATCACGCACAGTAGACAAACCATGTTGTTCGAACACGTTGTTTCTATTCTCCCTCTTTGTTTTTTTCACTTCCGCGTATTGTTTTCAAGTTTTTGACAGCATTACGAATCGGCGAGCCAATTGTAAATGGATTGCGGATTATCACCGGAGAAGCAACAGCTGAGCGCAGAGCCGGCATTTTTTGTTATGCAGCTAGCGCTCTTTTGGGCCCGCTCTCGCGCTCTCTCTCTCTGTGTTTCTGTAAAAAGCTCGCGAAAACTATGCGCTCGCAAGCTCGCTCCCCATTCATTGTGAACTACGGCTAACGATTCCGTTCCGTTGATTTAATTCAGTACCAAATGCGACGTGGTTGTATAACGACGTAAAAACTGAGCGCGTGCGACGCGGTTTCTTAAAAAACAACAAAAACAAGAAGATTTTTGTGTGTGCGTGTGTGCCTTCTGTGTGTTGTGTGTGAACAAAGGCTAAGAACCTAAATAAGGTTGCCCTTAAGTTGAAAAAAAATTCATTTGAATTTAATTTTGTGCATTTTATTGCAAAATTCTGAAACGTGTAAGCAAAGCGAGATAAATAAATAAATTTAAAAATAAACAAAATAGAAGGAATACCCCTACATAAAATACAAGAATATCTCACGTATATAGGGCCGGCGCCGTAATGCTCATACGCCGCGTTGTCACATACAAATAGAAAGTGCGACTGTATCTGTCTGTGTGTGTGTTTGTTTCTAATTGAGTACGAAATTCACGTATGTGGCCTGCTTTTATTTGTTTAATAGAAATTTAAATATTTTATATACAGCCCACACAAAGTCCAAATTCGTACAAAAATGAAGTCACTCGTAGTCAAAAAAGAAATAAAATAATAAAAAACAAAATAGAATAAAGAATAAAGAAGGCATTCAATAGAATTGGAAGTGTGAAAATGAAAATAAAAGCTGTCAAGCAAATAAAAAAATAAATGAAAATAAAAAGACAACAAAATAACACATGCAATATTCATTTAGCCTTGAATATGTCGCAAGAAGAATCCATATGCTATCTCTGAATACATATTTGTATACTATACTCTATGTTTATTTGGGTGTTAATGAAAGCAGCAGACAAAACAAAAATTCAACGAAATTGAAAACAATAAAATTGGTTATTTCCTTTAGGAGTTGCATGACTCAAGTGCTTGTTAAAAAAATATAAAAGAAATTGCCTGAAACCATTATTAGCCGGCAGTAAAAAATCAATTAAACAACGCTACGCCTAACTAGATCCATTAGGCTACTATTTCGACTAGCCAACTGACCTACACACAAACACACTCGCACACTCGCACACTCTCTCTCTCATCAACCGCAAGTGACATATGACAGCCGCTATCAAAGCCTGCGATCAACTGCTGTCAGCAGCGGGCCAAGGCCCAAAAGGAGACGCGAGCGGTGCGGAGACTAAAGCCGCAGCTAATCTAATCTTTAGACATTTCGAACTGTAATTTCTCCAATAATAGGCTGCTGGCAAAGTTGAACAAATTTATATATGACAAATGTTTTGAAATCGTTATATATTTTAAAACAGTATATTTACTATTAATTCTATTAAAATTTTGGAATATACGGTCTGAATATAATCGCATTAAATATGGTCCAAATATGACTTTTTTTCCATGCAAGATTTTATAGAATTTTTATGATTCTCTTATTCCTGAATATTTATTCAAACAACCTGTTGCGTAGACAAGTCGAAAAATAATATATATTCTTCAAAGTTTTGAAGCTAGGCATTATTTTATTCTACATATTCCACTTTTTGCTGGATATAATCAAAACTATTTTTGTCAGGTTCATTTTAGCTCACGCAATGCACAAAAACTATGTCTGCTATAGTTCTAAAGTAACAATTCGCTAGTAACAGTTACCGAATTAGTCATTAGAATAGCGTCATCGATTCAAGGTCAAAGTTGAAGAGTAATAGAATGAGATTTTCTACAGTTTGAGAACTGAAAGTTTGGGTATTACGTGTTTCGAGCTTAGGTTTTATTCTGACATATTTAATCATAAATATTATTGCCCTTCCTCCATACAACTGATTTTTCTCATGTTTTAATGATTACAAAGTATGTTTCGGTTGAGAACTTTGTAATATAATAGTTTTCCTTCATTTTTCAATCTGATATCTTATCATTTTGTGTTTGTTTTTTATGTCTCTTTCCGTTGGTTTTTTGTTTTGTTTGGTTTTCCGTGCTATATGTTAACAAATTTGTGTCTCTGCTTTTTCACATGTCATTGCGCTTTGGTTTTCTGCACTTCCCATACTTGCAACAATTTGCTATTTATCGATTAAACTAGACAGCACAATTTTTGGCCGCCGCCTAGGCACACAGACAGATGTACTATTAGTGAGCGTGTGTTCTATAAATTAAATCCCGAAATGAAATGAAAGCGAATGCGCCGCTGTGGGACATCTTTCGAGAGCGGCGATGCCTATTTTTATGTGAGGCGCGGCTGCTTATTCTGGCTGCAGCATGCGGCATGCAGCATGTTGCAGCTCAAAAAAGCTCTCCTTTGGCTCTTATCCGGCAAAGCTTCTTAGTCAACTGTTTGCCACAGAAAGCGTGTCAAGAACAAATCACAAAAAAAAAACAGGAGCGCAATGGGGGTGGTTTTAGGCCAAAGCGCAAAAATTTGCAACTTTAATTTTATTTAATCGTTGTTATTGCATTGCGGTTTTTTTTTTGTTGTGGGCGCGCGGCAAACTCGTTTCAGATTGTATATTGAAATTACTGATGACATCATTATTTGTGCCAGCTTTATGTGAGTGTGTGTGTGTGTGTGTGCTCGCTCTTAATGTGCTTGTGTTTCCACATTTTTTTTTTTGCTTTTTGTATTTTTGTTAATTATAATTTATTTGTTGCTGTTACTACTAACTCTAGGGCGACCTTCGCCAGCCGATTTGAATAATGAAAACTGGTGAAAAAAAAATAAAAGTGATTGCCTCAGCGTCAATTAAGAATTTATTGCCAAACCAATTTTAAAGTAATGCAAACTCAAAACTCCCCATTAGCAATTTGTGTGTGTGTGTGTGTGTGTGTGTTTGGCGATGCGCGTGTGCTGATAAAACAAATTGTTGTTAATGCAGTTGTTGCTGCCGTCTGTCTGCCAGTCAATTGGAGTTTTTGTTTTGTTTTTTTCGGTAATTTTTTTTTAGTTTCTTTGAACTTACATCTGTCTTATGTTCAGATATCAGAGACATCACTCCATCAAAGTATCAATGCGCAGCCTTGTTGTTATTTGCCTTGCGTAAATAAAGATAAAACTTAATTATACAGTTTTTTTGCAGATTGAAAGCGTTCCTAGTGTTAATCATCCATTCCGAAGTTGACTCAACTGTGCATATACCGAAGGCACTTAAAGAGTTGTGGATATAGATTTATCCTCTGCACTCGCTTTTTGTTTTTTCCCGGTATTTTTGCAGTGCGTTTCAAGCATGTTGATATACATTTTTTATATAGGTCTGCCTGTGTGGCCCTCAATAATAGCGTCATTTCTATTTTCATATAGGTTTGCTTTTGCTTTCTGTGTCGCAGCGTGTGTGTATGTGTGTGTTTATTTGTGATATGGTGTGCGTGCGCCTTGGTATGGGTAGTTGATAAATATAATACTTAACGTGTTAAGAGCGTTGATATGTCAAGTGCCGGCATTTTAAATGTTGTTGTTTTTTTTTTTTTTTTGGATTTGTTTGTTATTTTTGTGGTGAATGCAAACGAATCCCACACATACTTTAGGTCTTATATTTTATTTTTGGGCAGACACAGGGACTCCAAAAGCTGATAATTTTGGCTAGATTAAAGTTGTTAAATATATCTCTTGAATGCCTCATCGCAAATCAAAATCAAAATAATTTAAATTCTTGGGTGTCGCAATTTTATTATTCTTTCGATTGATAATGAACATATTCTGAATTCTTTATGCTGTAAAAGCAATGATTTTCATAATTTTAAAGTTTTTCATGCTGGCCCAAATAACAGTTTACTTAAAATAGGTCTCATTTTGAAGAATTTGTGACTCGACAAAAAAATGTAGCGCAAGCTCTTATCAAAACACATTTATAACTGCCATAAAACATCGCAAGTCACATATAGATACAGTCGCAAAAAAATAATAAAATAATTAAATTAGAAACAAGTTTTGAAAGCGAAAAATTCGTTATCTAATTTGTTGTAAATCTCGCAGTGCATTGAAGAAGCCTCAAACTTAAATCAAGTGCCTAAATCAACAACAACAACTACAACAACAACAGCAGCAGCTACTAGTGCTGACTATGACTATGTCAAATTGAAAGAAACGCAAGATTTAGACATGCCTCAGCATAGATCGGGTCGCAAGGCGACCCAAACTAATACCAAATCCAAAACCACAACTGTCCATGTGGCAGAGGAAAGTGACTATGACTTCGCGTTCGAGTTTCAGGTAATGCAACCAACCAATTTCCCCCAAATATTTTTACCACTCTACCCCAACTCTCTCTCTCTCTCTCTCGCTCTCGCTCTCGCGCGGCAAGCTGAAGTACGCAACATAATGTTTAACTTAATGGCTAATAATAATGTGTTTTTATTTCTGTTGTTGTTATTTTTACGCGTGGTTTAGCAATACGCTGAAAGTCTACAGAAACCGCTCAAGACCTTTAGAGTTGACTTCAGTGCGGGCAGCGTGCCAACTGGCGATGGCTACGCTGCACGCCCGGATGATCTCTATACCACCACATATAGCACTACACAGTAAGTAAAGAATTTAAATTAGTTTACTAAGTACACTCAAAAAAAAAACGTATATATTATAGAAAATAATTAATGATTTATTTTCATATTATATATTTTATTGAATTTGTTTGAGATGTCAGAAAAAATATTTGCGACTATAAAAAAATAAATAAATTAAAAAAAAATCATTTTTTAAAGTGCAGAAAACATTTAGACGTTCTTGAAATAAATGCTTATTCATAATTTTGAAATATTTTATATTCAAGTTTAAGCTAATTCAAATATTTTTCATCGGCAAAAATAAACTGATGATATTATAAACAAAATAATAATTAAAATAAAAAATATTATAAATATAATTTTTAATTATGTTTAAATATTTTTCATGGCAATATAAGTTATGAAATATTTTGTTTTGAGTGTATTCACTCCGCTAATTGCAATACTCTATAATTGTTTCTTTTTCTTTCGCACAGATTCAGCTCAACGAAAACAACGAAAAGCTCCACAAAGAGCATTTACAGCAGCGAAGGCATCGATGTTGCTGATCAAGAGTCGGGAGCTACACCACAGTCGCAGATACAATTCAACGAAATACGCAGCCTGAAGCGTATGCAACAGCTGGGCGGTAATGGCACCTCCGTGCTGGATATTGCCGGTATACGGGATCCGCGCACCGGTCGCATTCTGACCATTGGCGAGGCAATTCAGTTGCGCATTCTGGATGTGCGCACCGGCGAAATGCTGGTGGGTGATCGTCGGATTACCCTCGAACAGGCCGCCGAACAGGGATTGATCGACGCGCAACTGGCGCGTCAGCTGTTGCAACCGGGCGCTGGACGAGATGCCGCCGGACGTGAGCTCTCGCTGCTGGAGGTGATACAGCGCGAGATAAGCGAGGCTGAGTCCGGCTATGAGACGGCCGAGAAACGCATCAAGGTAAACAACACAGTCACAGTAGAGCAGTCGCAATCGCAATCGCAATCCCAATTGGATGTGGCATCCCCCGAGAAACCTAGAAATATTGTCGATGCCATTTGTGCGGGCAGTGTGGACGCCAAGACCGGTCTCTATCGCGTCAAATCGGGCCAAACCATTAGCCTGGCGGAGGCCTACGAGCGTGGCTATCTCATCAGGCACGAATCGGTGACAATTAAATCGAATGCGCTGTGCCTCAGCGATGCCATTGCCCATGGCCTGGTGGATAATGCTGGCTGGATAATAGATCGCAATTCGGGTGATAAGTTCCGCTTGGATTCGGCCATTGCCAATCAGCTGATCGATGCGAGCGTGCGCGAGGTAGTCGATGCCAAACGCGATATCAAAATTACATTGCAAGCCGCGTTGCAATCGGGCATCTTGAATGCAAAAACCGGTCGTTACCTGAACGAGGTGACCAAAGAGAAGCTTAGCTTCCTCGAGGCACGTAATCGTCAATTGATCGTTAAACCGTATACCCTTAAAGACATTTGTGATCTAAATCTGCTCGATAAGCAGTCTTTGATCACAAGTCCCATGCGCCGCGAGAAATTAAGCATTATGCAGGCGATCGAGGCGGGTGTTCTGGATGGAAATCAGCTCAAGTGCATTACGAAGCGAAAGGGTGAGTTGGTTACACTGCAGGAAGCAATTGCCGATGGCATTGTGCTCCCGGCCGAGTGTAAATATCGTGATTTTATGACCGGGGAATTGATTAGCATACCCGAGGCGGTCGAACGTGGCCTAATTAGCTCTGTGTCGCAGCGTTCCATATTCGATATCGATGGTTTCAAGGATTTGCGTAGCAATGATTATGTTAGCTTTAATGTGGCCCTCTCGCGCGACATTTTACGTCGCAAGAGCACGGGCTTTGCCTTAGAGACGGGCCGGGATAGCCTGGTGCCGCTGGAGGTGGCCGTTGGTGAGGGTCTGGTACGGCAGGAGGTTTATGAGATGTTTAGTCGGGGCATTGGTGTACACAATGCCAGCGGTAAGGAGCTCAGCGTCTTTGATCTGGTCTATCATAATTTGATTGATCCAAAGACGGGCTATTTACTCGATCCCAAGACTGGTGAGACAGTGCCTCTGGACAGCGCCATTGAGCGCAAGTTCATCACACCCGAGGGTGCATTGCTGCTGAGCAGCCTGCTTAACATAACGTTGACCACCGAGACTGTGACAAGGACGATCAATCGTTATGTGACCATACGTGCCGGCTCACAGGAGCCAGGAGATACCGTTTTACTGACCTTTACCGAGGCAGTGCGTCAGGGTTTCATCGATGAGGACAGACAGTTGTTCAAGGATCCCAAAACGGGCAATGTTTACTCAGTGCAACAGGCGCTCAACTATGGCCTGCTTGTGCCCGACAGCAATCAAACGGTGCCGGAGCCCACAAATCGCAAAAAGACAAAATCAACTATAACTATTGTGACCAAGCAAATAATGCCCGAAGCGGAGCCCATTAAACTGAACACCCAACACACGAAATATGTTGAAAAGTCTGTGGAAATACCCATTTCCCAGGAGTTAATCAAACCGCAGCGTGTCGTCTCGGACTTTATCAATCTGGAGAAGAACAGCTACATCGAACAAAACGTGACTGAACGTCAGATTCTGGAGTTGCCGCCTGGCGGTTGGCGCCTTAAGGATGCCATTGAGCAGCGTCTTTTCAATCCCGATACGGGTGTATTCCACGTCCAGGGTACCGATCGTCTGGTCAACTTTGAGGAGTGCATTGACAAACAGATTATCAACAATTTATCTGTGGCTGTTATTGAGCCCAACACGGGCGATAAGATATCAGTCAAGTCGGCTTTTGAGCGAGACATTCTGGACAGCTATGGCAACTATACCAATAACAGGCAGCAGGTTCTGAGCATGCGCAGCGCCATTTCTGAGGGTAAAATTCTGCTGGAGACGGTGCCGGCCACGCGTGGTGCCAGCCAAAAGACGATTTTACGCATAACTCGTGTAAATCATATGCCCGATGTGCTGGAGGTGTCAACGCCGCTGAAGGATGCGCCACCGCGTTTCATTGAGGTCAGCACCTGTCAACGCGAGCTGGCCTCACCGGAGCCACTGCAAATAGCGCCGGGTGCCATTTACGATCCATCCACAGCGCTCGTCATTTTCACACAAAGCGGCGAAACGGAAAATATTTTTGATGCCGCACGTCAGGGTCTCATCGATGAGCAGCTGATCAAGATTGTGGATCCCACAACTAAACAACAGATTTCAGTCACAGAAGCCATTGCCAGAGCCATTTACGATCCGCGCACGGCAACCATACTGAATGCCGAGGGTCAACCGGTCGATTTGATAACGGCCACGAAACTGGGTCTGCTCAGCGTGGTGGGTGCACCGCTCGTTGCCGCTGAGGGTGCACTGCGCACGGTGCGTTTTGTGGTTGATCCACGCACCGGTGAGCAGATACCCGTTGAAGTGGCCTACGAGCGTGGCATTGTCTCACGCGATCAGTTGCAACGTGGTCGCTCCTTTGAAAACGAACCGACAACAACATCAACAACAACAACAGAGGAAAAGGTTGTGGTGCTGCAAAAGATGCGCAAGATTATACTGAAACCGCGGGATGCGTTGCGCAAGGGCATTCTCGATGAGGAGACTTGCCAAATACTCGAGGATACACGCAACTTTACCAATGCCCAAGGGGAGGTCGTTAACATTAGCGAAGCCCTCAACACGGGTCTGATTGATGGACGACGCGGTCACGTAACCGATCCACAGGGCAATCGAGTGCTCAATTTGCGACAGGCGGTCGAACAGAAGATCATCGATCCGGAGCAAACGAATCATATACTGATGCCGCTGGCCAAGAGCCTTTCCATACCCAGGCTCGAGTCGCAGGGTCTCATCGATCCACAGACACAGACCATTGTCCATCCAGAGAGCGGCTATCCCTTAAGCATCCAAGAGGCCATTGTTTGTGAGGTGCTCGATCCACATTCCAAGCTGCATAAGCCAACAAAGTGCACGCTGGAGGAAGCCATCGAAAAGGGTATCATCAATGCAGATGAGTCCATATTCAACTACAAGAACAAAACACTGAACATCACGGAAGCCATCGAGGCGCATCTCTTCGATGCCAGCTATGATAAGCAAAAGGCTAAAGTGGAAATACCGCCCGTGGGCATGATATTCCCAGTGGCAGTAGAGAAGAGTCTTGTGGAGCCCACCAAGCGTGTTGTGCTCCATCCCAGCAACAAGAAAACGCTGCCCATTAAACAGGCCATCGAGGATAACTTTATTATGTCCATACCCTATGCGCCCAAAGCGGATGCCATTGAGGTTGTAACAGCGCTGGAACGCGGTCTAATTGATGTGGCAGCACAGACCTACACGCAGCCGACAACTGGCGAACGGTTGTCGCTGCGACAGGCGCTGGAGAACGGAGATCTGGTGGTAAAACCCCTGTCGGACTTTGTTGTCAACCAGAAACCCATACCCAAGACAGAGATTATGGAAACGGTGCGCGCGGTGCACACGGTGACAACAAAAACAATTGAACTAATGCAGGGCTATGTACTCATCTCAAATAATGAGGTCCAGAACATCAACACCGGTGAGGTGTGCAGCCTGGAGCAGGCAAAGGAGCTGGGCATATTACGCGAGGAGGCTGTCACCCGTGAAACGAAAGCCACTGCGGGTGACGCAGTTGAGCCCGGCACCAATGATCAAACAGTGGTTGTCGAAGAGCGCACACAAACCGTTGTGGTTAGCTCGGATACTAAAAAGCAAGAGCTACAAGTGGTTAGCACCACAGAATCCACGAAAGAAACTCCGGAGAGTGTAGCCAAGCCCAGCAAGGAGCCATCCAAGACGCTACAAAATGTGAAAGAGGCAGCCAAAATGGGCGCGTTGGGCGTTATTGCAGCGCCTGTGCTGGCTGGTGGTGCAATCGTCAGCGGTGTCAAGAGTCTAATTAAGTCTGCCAAGTCGAGTGGTGAAGATACCAAAACCATAACAACGATTACCACAACCAAGGAGTCAACATCGCAGCCAGAGAAACCGCAGAAACCTCAAGTAAGCTTCATTGATGAAGAACGCAAGGCAGCACAGCCACCACAACCACAATCGCAATCACAGCTGCAACCACAACAAGTGCCAAGTGAAGTTGACAATCTGCTGCAGGATACGGAGAAGTTTATAAGCAGCACAACGGCCAACTTTATAGCCAATGAGCAACAGCAGCTTTTGCCAAAAGATCAACCACAGGCAGTGTTGCAGCCGGAAGAGACAACAGCGACGTCAACATCAACCACAACAACAACAGTCACAACAATAACTACCTCAAAAACAACCCAAGAAGCCGTTGAAGCTGAGCCGGTTGTGGTCAAAGAAGAAACAGTAATAGAAAAGCAAGTGGAGCAGCCCAAGGAGCCGGTCAAAGAAGAAACTGTAATAGAAAAGCAAGTGAAGCTGCCCAAAGAGCCAACAAAAATCAAGGAAATACCAGAACAAAAACCGAATGTTACACAAATCATAGAAACCGTCCAAACTGTGATCAGTGAGAAGCCAATTCCAGTTGAATCACAGCATGAAAAGCCAGTAGAAACAACGATGGTTGAAAAAATACCAGAAGACAAAAAAGAAGTCACTATAGTCAGGGAAATTGTTCAAACGGTGACCCAAAAGGAGCCTACACCAGCTCCGGTCCAACCACAAAAGGATACACCAATAGCTGCACAAAGAGAAACCACGCCGGAGCCAGCTACCAAACCGGAGCCAGATACCAAACCGGAGGCAGCTACCAAACCGGAGGCAGCTACCAAACCGGAGCCGGCTCCGAGAGCAGCTGTTAAGGAGGAAATAACTGAATTCGAGCCACCCTACACAGCACCACTGGCGCCTTTCGAAGAGACAGCAACCCATGTAACTGAAACGGTAACGGAGGAACCCCTAACCGCGGACTCACAAACCACTGTCACAATTACCACAACAAAGGTGACAACAACGAAAACAACTGAATCAGAACCGACTGCAGAAGAAGTTACGGAAACAATTGTCAAAAGCGCAGAAAAACCGGAAAAACTTGTAGAAGCTGTTGATCAACTGCCAAGCAAAATTGAGAACCCAACGCAACCAACTGAATCAGGCAATGTTTTGCTGGAAGAAAAAGTTGTGACCATTGAGGAGCCTACAACAACGGAGTCTACAACCACTAGAACCACCATAACCACAACAACAATAACTAGTGAAGAACAGAAACCACAACAAGTTGTGAATGTGACAGAAGAGATAAAGGAGAAACCAAAGGAAGAACCAGTTGCACCAACGGTTACTGTAACTGTCACAGATGAGGATAAACCCAAAGAACAGTCGCCAGAAGTTGTTGTGACTGTCACGGAGGAGAGCAAGGAACCTAAGGAGGTGAAGGAGCCGTCTCCAATTAAAGAAACCGTTGTAACTGTTACAGAGGACTCGAAGGAGAAACCGAAAGAGCAATCTCCACCCAAGGAAGTTACTGTGACTGTCTCAGAAGAGATTACAGAGAAACCTAAGGAAGCCAGCCCAGAAGCACCAACTGCAGCTGCACGCACCACGGAAACAATAACGACCACAACAACTGTAACAACAGAGCAACTACAACAACCTGGAGCTCTTGAGGAGCTGAAGCAACCACTAACCAGCACAGACAAGCATCAAACAGTCGTCGACTTCATACAGCACGAGAAAACCGCAGAGCCCACAACAGCTGGTGGCAGCAACATATTGCAAAATGTCAAGGATGCAGCGAAACTGGGTGCACTGGCTATTGTCGGAGCACCAGTCCTAGCTGGTAAAGCTCTGGTGGATGCGCTGAGCACAGATAAAACCACAAAACCCACTCAGCAGATAACAGAAATTGTTACACAAAACGCACAAGAAGTTCGGCCAACAGAATTTGAGGCTGAGAGCTCCAGTAGCACCACAATTGTGACCAAAATAACAACAACCACCACCACAACAACAAGCAGCAGTAGCAGCACTAACGAAACCTCGCCGGATGATGAGTCACGCGATACAGTTGAGACCCAAGTTACCACAGTGGAGCGCTCAGATAAACGTGAGGTGCCCATGACACTGGCCATTGGTGATGCTATTTCACAGAAATTGATCAGCCCCGAGGAATGTCAAGTTATTGTCGATGGCCAACCACAGGCGGAGAGTGTGGCCACACTGCTTAAGGAGGAGCAGCTTAGTCCGTTAGATGAGGTCCAAATCATAGATGACAAATTGATTATTCTACAACAGATTACTTACCTGGTCGATGTGGACACTGAGTTGACGCCCGAAAAGCTGAGTGAACTGAACATTTATGATGCTAAGCACCAGTATTTCATAGATCCGGCAACTGGTCAGAAAATCTCCTTCCAAACGCTTGTCTTTGACATGAACATATTCAATCCGGAAACGATTCTGGTCAAGAACTTTAGCACAGGCAAATATGAGACATTAACAACTGCACTCGAGCGTCCCCTATTAGACAAGCACACTGGTCACATGGTCGATCCCAAAACGGGCAAAAAAATACCGTTCTTTGAGTGCATCGAACGTCAGTGGATAATACGTGCCAATCCCGAAGAGCAGCGACCCGCAACCATTGAGAATGTTGTCATTGATCCGCAGACAGGCAAAGTTGTGCTTGACGATGGTCAAGTTTGTTCCATTGTTGAGGCCATCAACAGTGGCAAACTGGACATACAGTCGATATCGGTGCGCGACCCAGTTAGCGGTGAGGTAATCCCATTGCGTATGGCAATTGAGTTGGGTGTGGTTGATATGCAAGCTGGTACGGTCATAGATATACAGACATTAAAAGAAATACCCATGGAGCTGGCCTTCCAGTTGGGCTTCCTGGTGCCCGGCGCACGCAAACCCATTTCCCTAGAGGCGGCTGTACGCAAGGGTCTCTACGATCCCGAGACCGGCAAGCTCTACGATTCGGAGTCTCAGAATCAGGTCGATGTGCAAAAGTCTATAGAAATTGGTCTGGTTGACCCCAAAATTTCACTGATTGTCGATACAGTCACCAAAAAAGAGGTGAAGCTCGATTGCGCCATTGAGGATGAGCTTGTGGTACCCGCCACGGGCCAAATTAAGGACAATAAGAATAAAACAATGGTGCCGTTCGATGTGGGCGTTGAACAGCGTCTGGTGAAGACCGACAGCGTCACCTGGAGTTTGCCCGAGGTGCTGCAGCGCGAATATTATACGCCCAGTACTGGCAAGGTATTGAATCCTGTTACCGGTGAGGATATTCTGCTACAGCAGGCCATTGAAATGGGCTTTGTTGAGCTCGATTCCACACTGGTTAAGGATACCGAGCATGACAAGATTGTGCCGGGCAAGGAGGCTGCCAAAGTGGGTCTACTCGATACGGTGCGTGGCACTCTCAGCTCGCCGAACATTAGCCTGGATGAGGCCTTCGTCAAGGGTTATCTAATTAGCACCAAGAAGCCCTGGTCTCTAGTCGATTGCCTGCTGCGTGGTCTTTACGATCCTTTGACAGCTAAATTCAATATTGACGGCAAACAGGTTGATCTTAAATCAGCAATTGCACAGAAGCTCATCAATCCCGAAGAGCTGGTGCTATTAGATCCCAAAACGGAATCAATTATTTCGCTCAATGAAGCTATTGCCAAGGGCTATTTGGATCCAGTTGGTGGCTTTGTCATCAATCCTTATGCTTCGACGAAGCTCTCCCTTCACGAAGCCCTCGAGAATCGCATTCTCATACCGCCCAAACGCAAGCGCAGTCTGCCCGACGCTGTCTATAGGGGCTTATACGATCCGAAGACCGGCCAGTTCAGCAATACGATCACGCGCGAGAAACTGACAACTGAACGTGCCATTCGTAGGGGTATACTCGATCCCGATTCGACGGTCGTCAATGTTTCTGGTCAGGTTATACCGTTTGGTGTTGCCACAGAGACGGGCATTGTTGATAGCCAACAGGGCACAGTTAGGGATGAGGATGATCAGCAAATTGATTTCAAGGAAGCCTTCGATAAGGGTGTCCTTGTGGAGGCTAAAAAGCCGCTGCGTCTCATCGAGGCAGTTGTCAAGAACATTTACGATGAGACCGATGGTCACTTTGTGGATCCCAAAACTGGTGAGAAACTGAACTTTGCCGAGGCCTTGAATACCAATCTTCTAGATGAGCATAGCGTACAAATTAGGGATTTCAAGAGTGGTTTATACAAACAGCTCAGTCTGACGCATGCCAAGGATACGGGTCTCATTGATGCCCAGAATGCCAAGCTGCTCTACAACAACCAGTCGATGACCATTAAGCACGCTTTCAATATTGGCATCCTAATGGATGTAAATGCGCCAACAAGTTTACAGCGTGCTATACACCAGGGTCTGTTTGACGATAAGACTGGCAAGTTAACTGATCCCAAGACGGGTCGCAAGATAACTCTTCTGGAGGGCATGCGCAGCTTTGTCATCAATCCACAGCTGCCCTGCTACTTCGACGAGCAGACGGAGCAAATGTTTAGCCTGAGCGAGACCTGTCG
Organism: Drosophila paramelanica; assembly: GCA_035043915.1. Classification (NCBI taxonomy): domain Eukaryota; kingdom Metazoa; phylum Arthropoda; class Insecta; order Diptera; family Drosophilidae; genus Drosophila; species Drosophila paramelanica. Next base: position 5,249,740 of record JAWNMO010000674.1, on the reverse strand, counting down.
CAATGGCATTATAAATAGAAGGGAGGGCGTCTTCAAGGAACCGGGTAGTAGCAGCTTTGTGCCGCTGGGTGAGGCCTTGAGCTTGGGTCTGATTGTCGATATTGAAAATGCTGGCTTTGGGCTTTATGAGCTGCTCGCCATGGGCTTCTATGATGTGGCCACACGGCAGGTTCTGCATCCAGTGACCAATCGTAAGCTGAATCTGAACGAAGCCTGCGTTGAGGATGTTGTCAGCCTATCCTCCAGCTTGGTCAAACATTACGAGACTGGCAAATATTTGCGGCTATCGAATGCCATTAAGGAACAGCTCATTGATGATACCAAGGGCAGCTATAATCTGGGCAATGAACAATTGGATTTGCAGGTAGCTAGGGCACGTGGTCTCATCGTTTCCAATCGTCGTCTTTTGGGTCTGGAAATGGTGTTGCGCATGCAGCTTTATCGACCCGAAACTGGCAAATTCTGTGACCCAACAACGGGCGAGTTCCTAGACCTAATTGAGGCCATACATGCAGGCTTTATAGATCCCGCGAGCACTGTCTTCAAGAATCAGTTAACGGGCAAGGAGTTGTCGCTCACCGAAGCTATAGAAAATAGTGAAATCGATGTAACAAAGGGACGCGTTTTCGATCCGAAATCGAAATCAACGTATAACTATGATGTAGCATTCGCGCGTGGCATACTCGTGACCGTGCTGCGTCCTCTCACCGATCGCACCGAAATTGTGCGTCGTCCGGATAGCGTCGAACTTCTCAGTCAAACGCCCGTGAGCGTTGTCATAAGCAAACCGCGTGAAATGTCGCTCGAGGAAGCTATCCGATATAACATAATCGATCCAAAAACCGCCCTTGTACGCGACTTCGATAGCTATAAATTTGTGCCGTACGCTCAAGCCGAGGAACGCGGTCTTATTGATGTCTCCAAGCGCACGCTCGTCGATCCTAAAGCTTTCTACTTTGCATTCGATCCCACGCTGTTGGTCTATGTACGTGAACCCGTAACATTCGATCAGGCGGCCGAATCCAAGAGTTTGGATCTACAAACCGGCATGTTAACCTATCAGCCCGAAATTCCCGCCGGCGTTGACAGCGCAAACGATTCACTGACTGTCATCGAGACGTCGCCCAAGGTATACACGCTCAAGGATGCCGCCGGTGCTGGCATTATTGATCCCGATTCGGCGCTGGTCAAAGATTTGGCCAAAGCGAAGCTTGTGCGTTTGCCAGAGGCCTTCCGCAAGGGCCTGATGGATGCCAATAAGGCGAATGTGTTGAATACCCAAACCTCAAAGCTATGCACACTGCAGGAGGCCTACGATAGTGGCCTCATCTGTACACCCAAGCGTTCATTTGGTTTGCTAGAGGCCATCACCTTTAACCTGTACAATCCGACCAATGGCTGTCTAGTCGATCCCTTCCAAATGCACCCCGATATCATCAAGCGGAAGAAGTATACATTGGCAGAGGCCATTAGTGCCGGTCTAATTGATCCCTCCTCGACGGTGGTGCGCGATCCCAGCACTGGTGTCATCCTACCACTGGCCGCTGCCATTGGCAGTGGCTTAATAGATGCCGCTGCGGGTCGCCTCAACGACGCCAATGAGCCCAAAAATAATATAGATTTGGTAAAGGCCGCCGAGAAGGGTCTATTGCTGCCAGCCGAACAGCGGGTAAGTTTCACAGACCTCGTCTGTCTCTGTGTCTATGTGTATTATCGGGTTTTATTTACCACTTTCCAATTTTCATTTTAAATAATAATACAAAAAAAATGCATCGGAAAGACAACAAGAAAAATTGATAAACAAAAATTGTTGCAACCAAAATTTTACAACGCTTCATGGCATGTTATTTTTGGTATAATCTTTCTATATTTTATATAATAATAATTTTCAAATTTTTGTTAAGAACTTTTTGATCAGCGCGCTCTCAACTTTACTCTCTATCTATATTTTTCATCAGACTAACCCACAGCCTCTGTCTGCTTATCTAAAAGAAACTCTCTGTTTCATTTATTTTGATTTGCAAATCATAATTATGATTATTATTTTATTTTGCTTGTCCTGAAAAATGGGCAAAAATTTCTTATATTGCAGCGCATGGCATTGAGTTTTATATGTTCTCGTTCACAAATCACATCAAAAACAAAAATCAAATCAAATCAAATCTATCGTATAATTTTTTAAATGAACCAACCTTTGCTGAACTTTGCTTTAAGAGTTTTCAAATTAAGAATGCAGCAAGAATCAATAAATCTATCAGCAAGTACCACATATCACATAGATAATAAATCACAACACAGATCGATCGTTACCATATAGACTACATATATAATCATCAAATTGCTTGATCTGGCAACGCAACGCAACGCGCGTCTCCATTACTCTCCATACTACTACTCAGCACGAATGACGTCGGCAATAAATATTTACAATCCGTTTTCCCCATATACATATACATATCTATCGATAACACAAAACATATACATACATATACACGTACACACATATATAGATATCTATATTTCATATATATTCTTATTCTATATTCTTGTAAGCCCCACCTAGGCAGCATTTTCTTGAGGTACATTCCTAACCCAACCAAACTGTAACGTCTATTTATGTATATTTTACTCTATATATATATTCCCTACTTTTTCTATCTATCCCATCGGATAATCTAGAACTTGTATTGATATTATCTATTTATTTATTATATTTTCATAAATTCTTAAATCTCGTTTAACAACCTTACTTTATTTATAAATATAAATATTTAAATTTTTTGCCCTTACGTTACAGTTTGGTCAGACCACTTGCTATGAAGCAAAATGTTGTTATATAGTATTCATAACCTGCTCTTAGTTTACTTTTGTACTAGCTAGTATTTATTATTTACATATATACATTTTTTAAATACAAATTTTCTACCTATTTTCAGCATTTTATACATATTATATTATTTCGTTTGCAGTTTTAATTTTTTTGAGTATGCTCAGACAAAAATACCAATAAAAAACCTAAACCAAAATAATCAAAACCCAAACTTAACACTAATCCTAAAAACGAAAAATATAAACAAAAACCCAACAACAAAATACCATTAAAACGTAGTTAGTTGCCCATACTAAAAGTAAAAAAAACTTTGTAGTTGCCCCCGTCCAAAAGTAGTGCTCGTTAATTTTTAGTAGTAGTGCCTAGTAGTAAACCTTGGTGTTATTGTTTTGTGCATCTCTTAACTATAATTATAATAATTGTGTTTACTTTGTTATTAAACGCTTAAACGCCTAACCTAACCTAACTTCTGCCTGCCCTTTTAATTGCTTTCAAAGAAAACAAAAGAAAATAAAAAACATTTTGCTTATGCTTTCGCTTCCGCTTAAGTCTATTATATTTCAGCTATTGTATGTTTGTGTGCTCTATATATATTTTGTGTTACATATTTTATGCCTTTCGATTTTATATTGTCTATTTACAAATTTAGCGTATACATTTTCATATGCTCTCCTTTATTTATATTTATATATATTTTTCTATAAAATTCCCAATTATCAAATATATAAGTATGAACTGAACCTGTATCTGGCTAAGCTATCCCTGCTGTTATATCAACATACTAATTATTATCTTTATATTTTACCATCATTATCAATCACTAATTTTGGCATATAGCAAGCAGTATTCGAGAAGTTCAACATGTGCGAGGAGAACGTCAACGATCTGCTCAAATGGGTCACATCCGTCGAACAGAAAATCTCAAGCGTTGGCGGTCCACGTGAAAAGATCGATGAGCTGCGCAATCAAATCAATGCGCTTAAGGTTAGTTTCTGATATTTATCTATTACTTATTTAAGTTTGATATATTTCCACCAATCTAAATTTGATCAATTTTAAATACGTATTTTTTACTCACAGCAAATCAAGGATGAAATCGAATCCCAGCAACGTCCAGTGGCCACCTGCCTGGAGCAAATACGTCAAATTGTGCTCACCGGCGGCGATGTGCTTTCCGCACCGGAAGTCACCACCCTGGAGAACTCTGGTCGTGAGCTGCGTTCGCGTGTCGATCGTGTCAATGATCGCACATTGCGTCTGCTGCGTCGTCTGGAGGCTGGCAGGGATGAGCTGACCAAGCTGCGCAGCGAACTGGATGTTTTCTCCGATTGGCTGCAGCTGGCCCGACGCACGCTGGAGGATAAGGAGCGTTCGCTTTCGGACCTGACTCGTCTCGCCTCGCAGGCGGACACCATACGCGAGTTCGTCAGCGATGTGATTGGCCACCAGGCCGATCTGCGTTTCATCACAATGGCCGCACAGAAGTTTGTCGACGAGAGCAAGGAGTTCCTGGCCGTGCTCAACGATTTCCGTACCTCACTGCCTGAGAGATTGCCCCACGTGGAGCCGCTGTCCACTGCCGAGAGTCCCATACGCCAGGAGGTATCGCTGGTGTCGGCGCAGTACAAGGATCTGTTGAACCGCGTGAATGCGCTGCAGGATCGTGTCTCCGGCTTGGGCGGACGCCAGCGTGAGTACCAGGATGCTTTGGATAAGGCCAACGACTGGCTGCGTAGCATGCAGCCGCGCGTTTCGCGAGTCATCTCCGAGCCTGTTGCTGGTGATCCCAAGGGTGTGCAGGACCAGATGAACGAGGCCAAGGCACTGCACAACGAGCTCCTGTCCAGCGGTCGCCTGGTGGACAATGCCCAGCAGTCGCTGGATAATCTCTTGCGCAGCCTGGGCGGTCAGCTGAGTCCGATGGAGATCAATCAGCTGGAGCTGCCCATTGCCGATTTGAAGAACAACTATCAACAGCTGTTGGATACCCTCGGTGAGCACTGCAAGACCTTGGACAAGACGCTGGTGCAGTCGCAGGGCGTGCAGGATGCACTCGATAGCCTTGTGGGCTGGGTCAACCAGGCCGAGGATAAGTTCAAGCTGAATCTGCGACCCGCCTCGCTGATCAAGGAGCGCCTGCAGGAGCAGATACGCGAGCACAAGGTGCTCCTGGCCGATCTGCAATCGCATCAGGCCAGCATAGACAGCGTCCAAATCTCTGCCAAACATCTGCTGGCCAGCGCCTCCAATGCGCGCATTGCCAAGAAGGTGGAATCCAATCTGAACGATGTCACCGGCAAATTCGAGAAGCTCTACGAGAAGGCAAACAAGCGCGGCGAATTCCTGGACGATGTCCATAGCCGTCTCTCCAAGTATCTGGACGAAATCAGCAACGTGGAGCATCGCATGGGTAGCCTGCAGGAGGCATTGGATAGCCGCGAGACCAGTTTGCTCTCCACGGAGGAGGTGGCGCGTCGCATGCTCGATTTGGCACGCGAGAAGGATCAGCTGGCGCCACAGTTCGAGGATTGTGTGCGCAACGGCAAGGATCTGATTGGATTGCGGGATGTGACCGATACGGGCGCATTGCGTGATCGCATCAAGGCATTGGAATCTCAGTGGCGCAACATCAACATCAGCATCGATGAGCGCGCCAAGCTCTCCAAACAGAAGGCCGAACGTCGGCTGGCGTACGAGAGCCTCAAGGATGAGGTACTCTCCTGGCTGAGCAGCACGGAGGGGCGTGTCAATGGACTCGCACCGGTCGCCATCGATCTGGACAAGATACGGCAGCAGCACGATGAGCTGAAGCCCATCTGCAAGGATTATCGCGACTATGCGCCAACCATAGACAAGATCAACGATATTGGCGCCCAATATGATGCGCTTATCCGGCCAGAGAGTCCGGCACGCAAACGCTCTACATATAGCCCGATCAAGCGGACAAGTCCGCTGCGTCGCATGTCCGGAGACGCCAGAAGCCCCAGCCCGACCAAGGGAGGCATACTGTCGCCACTATCGACTGGTTCCAGTGGATTCGGTAGCCGCAGATCCTCTCAGGATGGCTTCCAGCTATCTGAGCTGTCTCCGGTTCAGCAGCAGCTGAGCGAGATTAACAATCGCTATGGTCTGATTGGGGTTCGCCTCAACGATCGCCAGCACGAGCTGGACAATCTCAGCGAGGAGCTGCGCAAGCAATACGAGAACCTCAAGGGCTTGGCTCAGTTCCTTGAACGTATTCAACGCCAGGTGCCCAAGGAGTCTGTCTCAAACAAGGATGAAGCCGATCGCTGCATTAAGCAGGCACGCAAAATCCTGGAGGATATGTACGAGAAGCAGAGCCTGCTGGACACAACCAAGGCGCAGGTTAAGGACATCCTAAAACGCAAATCGGATGTGCCCGGCGCCGAACAGCTGCGCCTGGAGAACGACAACATCCAGGAGAAGTGGAAGAATCTCAATGACATCTGCAAGAATCGCATCGCCTTCTCAGAGAAGCTGCGCGACTTCCTGGACACCCATGGCAATCTGAAGAGCTGGCTGGACAGCAAGGAGCGCATGTTGACCGTGCTGGGACCCATTTCGTCGGATCCGCGCATGGTCCAGAGCCAGGTGCAGCAGGTGCAAGTGCTGCGCGAGGAATTCCGCACACAGCAGCCGCAACTGAAGCACTTCCAGGAATTGGGACACGATGTTGTCGATCATTTGGCCGGCACACCCGATGCCCAGGCCGTTGAGCTGAAGCTGAAGGATGTGCTCACCAAGTGGGATGATCTGATGGGCAAACTGGATGATCGTGCCAACAGTTTGGGCGGCGCCGCCGATAGCTCCAAGGAGTTCGATGCGGCCGTGAATCGACTGCGTGAGGCTCTGCAAAACATTAGCGACAATCTGGACACACTGCCCACGGATGGTGATCACCAGGAGAATCTGCGCAAGATCGAGAACCTCGAGCGTCAGCTGGAGGGTCAACGTCCACTCTTGGCCGATGTGGAGCAATCTGCGACCACGCTATGCAACATTCTCGGAGATCCGGCCTCACGCGCCGATGTCAACTCGCGTGTGGCGGCACTGGAGAAACAATACCTGGCGCTGCAGAAGAAACTGGACACCAAGAAGGCCGAGACGGAGGCTTCGCTGCGTGACGGCCGTCACTTTGCCGAGAACTGCTCCAAGACGCTCGGCTGGCTATCCGGCGAGCTATCGAATCTGACCGATCGCCTGCTGGTGTCCGCCCACAAGCCGACGCTGCAGCACCAGATCGACACGCACGAGCCCATCTATCGTGAGGTGATGGCGCGCGAGCACGAGGTCATTATGCTGATCAACAAGGGCAAGGATCTGTCCGAGCGTCAGGATCTGTCCGACCGGGGCGTCAAGCGTGACTTGGATCGCATCCAACAGCAGTGGGAGAAACTGCGACGCGAGGCCGTCGATCGCCATACGCGTCTGCAGACCTGCATGGAGCACTGCAAGAAGTACTCGCAGACCTCGGAGACGTTCCTCGCCTGGCTGCGCACCGCTGAGGATAAGCTGGCCGATTTAACACCCGGCGTCCTATCCAAATCCAAACTGGAGACGCGCCTGCGCGATCTGCAAACGTTCCGCAGCGAGGTGTGGAAGCATTCGGGTGAGTTTGAGAACACCAAGGGTCTGGGCGACACCTTCCTCAGCAGTTGTGACATTGACAAGGAACCGATCAAGGCGGAGCTGCAGGATATACGCGATCGCTGGGAGCGCCTCAATAACGATCTGATCGGACGTGCTCACGAGATCGAAAACTGTTCGCGTCGCTTGGGCGACTTCAATGATGAGCTGCGCAATTTGGATCATTCGCTGGGTCGTTGCGAGGATCGGCTGGCCGCGCACGATGCGCTGGGCGGTGCTGCCAAAGACCCCAAGCTGCTCGAGCGCGTCAAGGCCATACGCGAGGAGCTGACCAATCTGAGCAAGCCGCTGCAGTCGCTCAAGGCGCTGGCCAAGGACATCAGCGCCGAGGCACGCGCCGCCGGCGGCGATGCCGAACATTTGACCAGCGAGGTTGATGGCTTGGCCGATCGCATGTCGGAGCTGCAAGGACGTCTGGATGATCGCTGCGGCGAGCTGCAATCGGCCGCCACAGCCGTCTCCCAGTTCAACGAGCAGATGAAGAGTCTCGGCATCGATCTGAACGATCTGGAAACGGAGATCGAGAAGCTGTCGCCGCCCGCACGCGAGATTAAGATTGTGCAACAGCAACTGGATGATGTGGGCAAGCTGCAGCACAAACTGGAACGTCTGGTGGCCCGTCTGGAAGACGCCGAGCGCGCCGCCGATGTTCTGGTCGATGCTGGCTTCTCTGCCGATACCACACAGACGCGCGAGCAAATCTCGACGCTGCGCAAGACCCTGGCACGCTTGGACAATCGGGTGCGCGATCACGAGGACAAGCTGCAGAGCACTCTGAAGGCTCTGCGAGAGTTCTACGACACGCAGTCGCAGGCACTGGATGACATTCAGGATGTGAGCGATGAATTTAAGCGCATGAAGCCTGTGGGCTCCGAACTGGATCAGATCAGGCGTCAGCAGGAGGACTTCCGCAATTTCCGGGAGCGCAAAGTGGAGCCACTGGCAATCAACGTCGACAAGGTCAATATGGCCGGACGTGATCTGGTGCGTTCCGCTGGCAGCGGCGTCTCGACGAGCACCATTGAGAAGGACTTGGAGAAGCTAAACGACCGCTGGAACGATCTGAAGGAGCGCATGAACGAGCGCGATCGTCGTCTGGATGTGGCCCTGCTGCAGTCCGGCAAGTTCCAGGAGGCTCTAGCAGGACTCTCCAAGTGGCTGAGCGATACCGAGGAAATGGTGGCCAATCAAAAGCCGCCCAGCTGCGATTACAAGGTGGTCAAGGCGCAGCTGCAGGAGCAAAAGTTCCTCAAGAAAATGTTGCTGGATCGCCAGAACTCGATGGGTTCGCTGGCCAATCTGGGCAAAGAGGTGGCCAATCATTGCGAGCCCGCTGAACGCGCCTCCATTGAGAAGCAACTGAACGATCTGATGAAGCGTTTCGACGCCCTGACCGACGGCGCCGAGCAGCGTGAACAGGATCTGGAGGAGGCCATGGAGGTGGCCAAGCGTTTCCATGACAAGATTAGCCCCCTGGAATTGTGGCTCGATAATACGGAACGTTCCGTTAAGGCCATGGAGCTGATACCCACCGATGAGGAGAAGATACAGCAGCGCATTCGGGAACACGATCGATTGCACGATGAGATTCTGGGCAAGCAGCCCGATTTCACGGACTTGGCCGATGTGGCCGGTCAGCTGATGCATTTGGTCAGCGACGAGGAGGCTGTCAATCTGGGCGAGAAGGTCCGCAGCGTCACTGAACGCTATACGGGCTTGGTCGATGCCAGCGATAATATTGGCGCACTTCTAGCCGAATCCCGCCAGGGCCTGCGCCACTTGGTGTTGAGCTATCAGGATTTGGTTGCCTGGATGGAGAGCATGGAGAACGAACTGAAGCGTTTCAAGTCCTTGCCGGTCTATGCCGAGAAGCTGCTGGAGCAAATGGATCATCTGCTGGAGCTGAACGAGAATATTGCTGGACACGCAAGCAATGTGGAGTCGACAGTTGATTCCGGCGCGGAGCTGATGAAGCACATCTCCAATGATGAGGCCATACAACTGAAGGACAAACTGGACTCACTGCAGCGTCGCTACGGTGACCTGACCAATCGCGGTGGCGATCTGCTCAAGAATGCGCAGAACGCTTTGCCATTGGTGCAACAGTTCCACGAGGCCCACAATCGCCTGGTCGAATGGATGCAGAGCGCCGAAACGGCTTTGGCGCCCAGCGAACCGCGCCAGGCGGATGTGCTGCGCCTGGAGAGCGAGCTGTCCGATATGCGACCCATACTTGATACCATCAATCAGGTGGGACCACAGCTGTGCCAGCTGTCGCCCGGCGAAGGTGCCGCCACCATTGAGAGCATTGTGACCAGGGACAATCGTCGCTTCGATTCCATCGTGGAGCAGATCCAGCGCAAGGCGGAGCGCCTGCATTTGAGCAATCAGCGCGCCAAGGAGGTGACCGGTGACATTGATGAGCTGCTTGAGTGGTTCCGTGAGATGGACACCACGTTGCGCGAGGCTGATCCACCGGCCATGGAACCGAAATTGGTGCGCGCCCAATTGCAGGAGCATCGCTCCATCAATGATGACATCTCCAGTCAAAAGGGACGTGTCCGCGATGTGACCGCCGCCTCGAAGAAGGTGTTGCGTGAATCGCCGCAAAGCGAAAATACGGCCACACTGCGCGAGAAGCTGGATGATCTGAAGGAGATTGTCGACACCGTCGCTCAACTGTGCAGCGAACGTCTGGGCATCCTGGAGCAGGCATTGCCCCTCTCCGAGCACTTTGCCGACTCGCATCAGGGCCTGACCACCTGGCTGGACGACATGGAGCAGCAAATATCGCGCCTGAGCATGCCTGCTCTGCGACCCGATCAGATAACGCTGCAGCAGGACAAGAACGAGCGTCTGCTCCACTCGATAGCCGAGCACAAGCCGCTGCTGGACAAGCTGAACAAGACGGGCGAAGCTCTGGGCGCTCTCGTCGCCGACGAGGACAGCGCCAAGATCAATGAGATTTTGGATACGGACAATGCCCGCTATGCGGCGCTGCGTCTGGAGCTGCGCGAACGCCAACAGGCGCTGGAGAGCGCCCTGCAGGAGTCCAGTCAGTTCTCCGATAAGCTGGAGGGCATGCTACGTGCGCTGGCCAATACGGTCGATCAGGTGAACCAATTGGATCCACTGTCGGCGCTGCCACAGAAGATTCGCGAGCAAATCGAGGATAACGATGCGCTGATGGATGATCTGGACAAGCGACAGGATGCATTCAGTGCGGTGCAGCGTGCCGCCAACGATGTCATTGCCAAGGCTGGCAACAAGGCTGATCCTGCCGTGCGCGACATCAAGGCCAAGCTGGAGAAGCTGAATACGCTGTGGAACGATGTGCAGAAGGCCACCAAGAAGCGTGGCAGCTCCCTGGACGATATACTCAGTGTGGCGGAGCCGTTCTGGAAACAGTTGAACAGCGTCATGAAGACGCTCAAGGATCTGGAGGAGACGCTGTCCTGCCAGGAGCCACCAGCGGCACAGCCGCAAGACATTAAGAAACAACAAGTGGCCCTGCAGGAGATCCGCCACGAGATCGATCAGACCAAACCCGAGGTGGAGCAGGTGCGTCGCCATGGCAGCAATCTGATGAACATGTGCGGCGAACCCGACAAGCCAGAGGTGAAGAAGCACATCGAGGATCTGGACAATGCCTGGGACAACATCACAGCGCTGTACGCCAAGCGGGAGGAGAACCTCATCGATGCCATGGAGAAGGCCATGGAGTTCCATGAGACACTGCAGAATCTGCTCAAGTTCCTCACCAAGGCCGAGGATAAGTTTGCCCATTTGGGAGCTGTGGGCTCCGACATTGATGCCGTCAAGCGACAGATTGAACAGCTCAAGGCGTTCAAGGACGAAGTCGATCCGCATATGGTCGAAGTAGAAGCATTAAACAGGTAAGCCATAAAAACTAACAAAATCTTAAATCAAACTCAATTCTCACAATTAATAATCTATAAATAATGATATGTCAACGCCGTATTGTGTGGTCTTCCTACAAACGTACAAATTGGCAGAGGTCTAGAAAGGCAAGATAGTTTCAAAATTTCGTACGTTCTACCGTTCGTTCGTTGTGTTGTTGTCTACACTTAAGTGCCTGCATTGTAAGCTGCAATCATTGATCTGTGATCGCCGATTGGCTATCTCTGAGTACTGATCAGCGATCTCTGAACTCCGGTGATAACTGATCTGCGATCTTATATCTCAAATTGGTGATTGATCTGTGATCTCAGATTGCTTATCTCTCAGTGATTGCAGATCAGTGATCTGTGATGTGTGATCTCTGATCCGTTTTGCGCATGTTTCTTTTTATGATTTGATTGCCGAAAGCCACTGGAACATGCAGTTCCATAAATGTTATTGCATGCGCACCGGCTTTATTTTTATTATCATTATTATTGTTGCGTTCTGCCTGCGTCTCAAGCTCCAATTATCTCATGTATCTCATGCTAATCCTCGACTGATCAATTGCAGACAAGCTGTGGAATTGACGGAACGCACTTCGCCGGAGCAGGCGGCATCGATAAGGGAGCCACTGTCCGTGGTCAATCGTCGTTGGGAGGCCTTGCTGCGTGGCATGGTCGATCGCCAGAAGCAGCTGGAGCATGCCCTGCTCCACTTGGGCCAATTCCAGCATGCGCTCAACGAGCTGCTGGTCTGGATCAACAAGACAGACAGCACATTGGATCAGCTGAAGCCGGTAAGGCAGCCAGAGATTAGTTTTCTAGAGTTGCAGTTCTTAGCATCTATTTTTATTTACAGATACCCGGCGATCCGCAACTCCTCGAGGTTGAGCTAGCCAAGCTAAAGGTCCTTGCCAATGATATTCAGGCTCATCAGAACTCCGTTGACACGCTGAACGATGCCGGACGCCAGCTCATTGAAACAGAGAAGGGTTCGGTGGAGGCATCAACGACGCAGGAGAAGCTGCGCAAGCTCAACAACGAGTGGAAGCAGCTGCTCCAGAAGGCCAGCGATCGCCAGCACGAGCTGGAGGAATCGCTGCGCGAAGCTCAGGGCTACATAGCCGAGGTCCAGGACATACTCGGCTGGCTGGGCGATGTGGATGCCGTGATTGGTGCCAGCAAGCCGGTGGGCGGTCTGCCAGAGACAGCCACCGAGCAGCTGGAACGTTTCATGGAGGTCTACAACGAGCTGGAGGAGAATCGGCCCAAGGTGGAGACGATACAGGCACAGGGCCAGGAGTACATCAAGCGCCAAAACCAGATGAAGGTCTCGTCCAGCAATCTGCAGCATACGCTGCGCACACTAAAGCAGCGCTGGGATGCGGTCGTGTCCCGTGCATCCGATAAGAAGATCAAGTTGGAGATTGCACTGAAGGAGGCCACCGAATTCCATGACACACTCCAAGCCTTTGTCGAGTGGCTAACGCAGGCCGAGAAGCAGCTATCGAATGCTGAGCCCGTCTCACGCGTTCTGGAGACCATCCAAGCGCAGATGGAGGAGCACAAGGTGCTCCAAAAGGATGTGAGCACACATCGCGAGGCAATGCTGCTGCTTGACAAGAAGGGCACTCATCTGAAGTACTTCAGCCAGAAGCAGGATGTGATTCTCATCAAGAATCTGCTCGTCTCGGTGCAGCATCGCTGGGAGCGAGTCGTCAGCAAGGCGGCGGAGCGCACACGTGCTCTGGACCATGGCTACAAGGAGGCGCGTGAGTTCAATGATGCCTGGAACGGCATGATGCAGTATCTGCAGGAAACCGAACAGGTGCTGGATCAGATCATCGAAGAGGCCACCGCCTCCAAGGAGCCGCAAAAGATCAAGAAATACATTGCCAAGCTGAAGGAGACCCATCGCCAGCTGGGCGCCAAGCAGTCCGTCTATGATGCCACCATGCGCAACGGCAAGAACCTCATGGAGCGTGCTCCGAAGGGCGATCGTCCGGTGCTCGACAAGATGCTGCTGGAGCTCAAGGAGCAATGGACGCGCGTCTGGTCGAAGAGCATTGAGCGTCAGCGGAAGCTGGAGGAGGCTCTGCTCGTCTCCGGACAGTTTAGCGATGCTCTGGGCGAGCTGCTCGACTGGCTGAAGAAGGCCAAGAGCCGGCTCAACGAGAACGGACCCGTCCACGGTGATCTGGAGACGGTGCAGGGCTTGTGCGAGCATCACAAGCACACCGAACAGGATCTGCAGAAGCGTTCGGCCCAAATGCAGGGCGTGCTCAAGATCGGACGTGATCTGGAACGTTCTGGCAATAATCCCGAGGTGGGTCGCCAGCTGGACGAGCTGCAATCCATCTGGGAGGAGGTCAAGAACGCGGTGGGCAAACGCGGCGAGCGACTCCAAGTGGCTCTGGTCGACGCTGAAAAGCTGAATGCACGCGTTCAGGCTCTGTTCGATTGGTTGGACCATGCGGAGCACAAGCTGCGCTATGCGAAGAATGCGCCCGACGATGAGAAGGTCTCCCGCGAAATGATGGACATACACACGGAGTTCATGCGCGATCTGCGCGTCCGTGAGCGCGAGAAGAGCGAAACGTTCGAGTACGCCGAGGAAATTATTGGCAAGGCCTATCCGGATGCCATTCCCATCATCAAGAACTGGCTATCGATCATACAGCAACGCTGGGAGGAGGTGCGCCAGTGGGCCATCAATCGCGAATCGAAGCTGGAGCAGCATTTGCAATCGCTCAAGGATCTGGACGATACCATTGAGGAGCTGCTCGCCTGGCTCAGCGGACTCGAGGGCACCCTATTGAGTAAGTCGGCCTGACTATAACTTTTTTTGTGGCTTAAATTCATATTTGCGTTTGCTTCATTCAGATCTGAAGCACGAACAACTGCCGGATGAGATACCGCCCGTCGAGAAATTGATTGAGGACCACAAGGAGTTCATGGAGAATACCGCACGCCGCCAAAACGAGGTGGATCGCGCCTGTAAGCCGCGTCAGCTGCCGCCCGGTGCACGGAAACCCTCGCGCAGCGGCAAGACGCCAGTGTGAGTATTACAGATTTGACATCGGGCAAAAATGTGCTCTTGTATATATATTCCGTATTTTATTTGATTTTTCTATTTTTATTTTTATTTTTTTTCGCTATTTTTCACCAACTTTATTGCTACAAATATCAATTATTTTCCCCGCAACGTTTTGCACACAAAAACTCTTGCCTACCAAAACTATACCAAATACTCTATACGACACCTTGCAACAACAACCCTATATAAATATATATATATATATATATATATACCATACGAATGTAGTCGTGGCTCCAGTCACGATCTGCGCGAACAGTCGCCCGATGGCCTGCGACGTCAAAGGTTTGACAGCTACTTTATACTCTACTCTATAAATTACAAGCCACATTAAAAACCAAACCAACATGTAGCGAATGTGCTTACCAACACTTACTCACACACACACAGACACCCACACACATAGACACCGCACACATACCAACTGGTTAAAGTTTGCATATTGCTTAACATTGCCATCTAAAAGAAAATCTCTCGAAAGCTATTTTGTGTCCTTTGTAGCGCTTAAATAAGCTAACATTCCAAGTTTGCTAAGCCTACCTATTGCTTACATATCTACATTCATTTACCATGCAACATACTCAACAAAATAAAGTTTTAAATAATCAAAAAGAAATTGAAACGACTTTAAACTACAACCACAGTAGCTAATGCTATTTATAAGGTTATCAGATTTCTTACTATAACCGATAATGCCTATTAATATCAGTAATACCCTATGTAGCGCTAACTTCTCTATATAGCGAGTTTGTATACCATCCTACCACGTACACGTACACCGGCTTAATCACAGCATCTGGCTTAAACACTGCTGCTAAAACTGTTGCTTTATTTTGCTTATTTACCAACACTATTTGATTGCAACTTATCTAATGTGCAATTGCTTCTCCCTCACAGCTTCAAGGGATCGCGCGATCAGGGACTCAACGCACGCAAGGGCAGGTGAGTTATCAGCCGTGGCTTTTAATTGATTGTTCCAAAAATAATAGTGCATGCACTTTCAAAAATTCTCAAACGAAATTTTCTTTTGTTCTCTCAAACTGTTTTCGTTGTTTCTTTCGGCTCTATGCAACACTATTTTTGGAAATGCTGCGACATGTTAATTTATTTTGTATATATAAAAATCGAAAAAAAAAACCAAAAAAAATATGTTTTTATATCTGTTTGTTTTGTTCTTGTACTTTTGTATTTGTTTCGTTATTTGATCGTTTTTGTTTTTGTCTCTCTTTTTTCTCTTTCTCGTTTTTGTCTACTTTTTGTGATACTCTTTATCATCACGCTACGTAAACGTTGCCTCATATCAAACTCTATGCATCTTGCTGCTTAAATATTTGCTCTGCATCATCAATATGTCAATATATATATATATATATATAATGCCTGTACAGTCGTGTTACGCCCACGCGTGACACGCCCGACAGAGATCGCCTGCCGCACTACGGGCCACGTTTCTCGCCAAGGTAAGTGCCTGCCACACCTCATTATTCAGTGCAGCTCAAACTAAATGCTCTGTTAAGTATTGTTAATTTGTGTATTTAAAGCATTTTGTAGTTTTGTTATTTTTGTAATCAATCCTTTTCTACCTCCTGATATATATATTTTTATACAATTCCACTATTTTCCCCGATTAGTTCAACTGGTCCCGAACTCGAATTCCGTTCACCACGCGCCAAACTCTTGTGGACCAAGTGGCGCGATGTTTGGATGCTCTCATGGGAGCGTCAGCGTTTGCTGCATGAGCATCTCATGTATCTGAAGGATGTGGAGCGTGCTCGCAACTTCAGCTGGGATGATTGGCGCAAGCGCGTAAGTATTAAAAGAACAAAACCTCTTCCAACACGCAATCATCAATAATTCTCTATTTGCAGTTCCTCAAGTACATGAACCACAAGAAATCGCGTTTGACTGATCTGTTCCGTAAAATGGATAAGGACAACAATGGCATGATACCGCGCGATGTCTTCATCGATGGCATCCTCAATACGAGTAGGTTTTCCTTTTTAAACGAACAACTTTTTCTTATTACTCATTCAATGCATCTCTTTCCAATAGAATTCGACACATCGGGTCTGGAAATGAAGGCTGTTGCGGATCTGTTTGATCGCAATGGCGAGGGTCTTATCGATTGGCAGGAGTTTATTGCCGCTCTGCGACCCGATTGGCAGGAACGTAAACCGGCCACCGATTCCGACAAAATACACGATGAGGTCAAACGTTTGGTAATGCTCTGCACGTGTCGTCAAAAGTTCCGCGTGTTCCAAGTGGGCGAAGGCAAATACAGAGTAAGTTGTACTGTAAATGCGAGTAACTCTAACAGCTGTTAAACTGCATGTTCTGTTAATCCTTACAGTTCGGTGATTCCCAGAAACTGCGCCTGGTTCGTATCCTGCGCAGCACTGTTATGGTGCGCGTGGGCGGCGGCTGGGTTGCTTTGGATGAATTCCTGCAGAAGAACGATCCTTGTCGCGGTAAGTTCCAAACTCAAAACTCAAACACACATACACGCTCTCTATAATTATTTAGTTGTACACACATTCACGAAATTGATCGATAAATCTAATTGGACTTCATACATTTATCGCATATTATTTCTAGTGTAATTTTTTGTAGTCCACCATACCACACAAAACATTTAAACAAAACATAAAATTTAAACATACCATTCCCATCTCAGCTCATGCATTTTGTCTATACCTTAGATTATATATGCATCATTCTATAATAAACCATTTTTGCTCATATCGCATATCTCATATACATACAACATAGGTACAGTTGTGCTTAACAACTAATTATACTATTTTTTTTACAAATGCTAAACATTTTTTAAAATATACACACCAAATATCACATTAATAATACCAAACGGATATGGTCATTTAACCAACAAATAAATAAAAATCAAACTTTTGTGCCTAAAAATATTACTAGCATATGAACCCAAAAGAAAAATAAGAAACAACAACATAACCTTAAAAATCACAATTTTTGAAAACCTCATTAAATTGTTTGGTTGGAAAGTTGCTTTAAAAAAATAAATACCAAAAATTAACAGCGCGCCTTATTTTTGAAGAATTTTTTGTAGCCAGCGCCTATTTTGACGCCTCTCATACACACAATAACCAAGCGAAATCAAATATCCAAACCAAAATCCAAAACAAGAACCTATCCCGAAAACCCCAAAATACTGTAAAGCTCAGTCTTGCGGTCGCCATTTAATCTCATGCTCATTTTGTGTTGCTTTTATATGTTAACCCATGCTGTTATCCCATACCACACATTGTATTTATCTCTACTTATTTAGAAACTTGTGTTCTTCTCTGCCTCGGTTAAGAGACACTACGCTTTTTGCCTAAAACCTAACCCTAACTAAAATATTATCTAAAAACTTGCTTAGTACTTTTATTTAGTGCATGCTTTTAGTTTTCTTCATTTGTTTTTTCTTGCTTAACATGGCTACAGGCTGGCGCGCTGTTAACTAACAGCGTGTCGTCTGTACTTAGCTGTAACTGTACTTTTTAATGTCACGCCACGTAAATTCGTTCATTTCTGTTTGTTGTGCGTCCAACTGTTTTTTTTAGAAATTCGATTTGTTTTTAATAATTTTGTATACCGTTTTTTCGTTATTACTAATCAAATTTTATGTTTTCCCCCCTTTTTTTTCTTTTTCAAATGTTTTTTTTCTGTATTGAAATGAAACCGATAACGATAACGATTACGCAATGTGCCCGATATTTTAATGTAAACCACAACACAACTGTTTGTGCCACAAAAATCCGCTTGCGCTGCCCGCTCGCCCACGCCCAACATGCACTCGCCTGCGCCCAAAAAAATACCACAAAAATACCAACTAAAATACCAAAAAATACTGTGTCAAATACTATGCGGTAACAAAATTTCGTTGTTATTGTTGTTGTTATATGTTCGCCCTGCAACAAAAAAAAAAACAAACAAAATTAAAAAAACCAAAAACAATTGCACACGCCCACAAAAATGCGTGTTTGGTATATAAATATATATTCACTATGTATATATATATATATATACCATATTGGTATATTCCGGCTTGAATCGGAGCAGCCAAGGGACGCACTAACATTGAGCTACGCGAGCAATTCATATTGGCCGATGGCGTCTCACAGAGCATGGCCGCCTTTACGTCCAGACGTTCCACGCCCAATGCTGCCCAAACTGCCAACAGTTCGCAAAATGGCGGCGCCGGTAGCCCCAACTTGCCGCCATATATGAGTGGACAGGGTCCCATCATAAAGGTAAATCAACACAAGACAAAGTTGTGGGTTAACAAAAACAAACAAAAAAACACAAAACAAGCAAAAACAGACAAAATTCCCCCAATCCTAACACCATCCCAAGAATTATATATACATATATCCCCTGTTAGGGCTTTCATTTAAGAAGGTAAGTTTTGAGCTTTCGTTTTGGGTTTATTGTGTGTGTTGTTGACATAGAAAAAAATCAAACAAACAATTAATTAAAGCTCGCTGCTGCCGCTGCGTCGCGCCGTCTCTTGATTTTTGTGCATGAGAATTCATATAATTCTATATAAATATATATATATTTATTGTATTGAACGTATTATTGTTGCTATGCTGCACACATATATCGTATACATATATATATGTGTGTGTGTGTCTTTATTATTTGGTAATCCTTGAATTGTTTTATGTTGCGTTGCGCCATAATTTTGAGTTAAATGCTAGAAAGTACAGTACACACCAAGCTGCGCTTTGTGAGGTTCGGTATTTTGAGGTTATGTGCAGGACTTTTAGGTTGCAAAGAGGCTAGTTGCTTAAATGATCATATACCGTTTTGGTCAGCTATTAAGAGTATTAAGAGAACATTTCGAACGACCAAATTGTATTTCTATATATATATATATGTACAAAACAATGTAGCTGATGAGCACTTGGCCGAGTTAATGCCAATATTTGAGAAAATCCGTGCACAAGACCAAGTTCCATGCGCCTATCCCATACACATGGGCGCCGGCGGCACAGTATTCGTGCGCTGCAATACCAGCCGCTCGGTACCGCTGAGTCCACACGTACTCCATTGTCATCCAACAACACACTGGGTAAGTCGAACTGAACGAACGATGAGGAGGAGAAGAACATGAAGATGAAGATGTTGATGTTGATCAAAGAGCAACCAGGGCCATGTAGCTGGGGGCATCATCAATTCAAAGTTTTTATATGGTTATTAACTTCCTGAATCTTCTTTACCGTTAGGTACGCGAGCGTTCTGTTCGTTCCATACCCATGTCGAGGCCGTCGCGTTCATCGCTCTCGGCCAGCACGCCCGATTCGCTAAGCGATAACGAGGGCAGCCATGGCGGACCCTCGGGTCGCTATACGCCGCGCAAGGTCACCTACACAAGCACACGCACCGGCCTGACACCAGCCGGATCGCGCGCCGGCTCCAAGCCCAACTCACGCCCGCTCAGCAGACAAGGCTCCAAGCCGCCATCCCGTCACGGCTCCACGCTCTCGCTGGACAGCACAGGTGAGTGCTCTTTTTTTAATGAACGCACAAAGAATTCAAACCGAATCTTCATCCTTTTGCAGACGATCACACGCCCTCGCGCATACCACAGCGCAAGGCATCCGGCACGAGCACCATTAGTGGCACCGGCACCACACCACGTCCGGCGCGTCTGTCCGTGGCCACGGCGGCCACACCGGGCAGCCGGCTGAATGGCACCAGTACCATTACACGCAAAACCGCATCCGGTTCGGCGAGTCCTGCGCCCACAAGGTAAGTTTTTGAAGCTACGAAAAACCCTATATTTTTAAAATTGGGCGGTTTTTTCTTATCGACATATCAAATTTATTAATTTATTTATTTTTGAAATTATTTTCGGTTTCTGCATTAAATTCTGACTACTCACAAACAAAAAATACCAACAAAATACCAAACATTCTCAACAATAATACTCATGCTACTTACAAAACAAATTGGCTTATATAAAAAAATATCATTATCAAAAAAAAAATCAAAAAAAAAAATCGAAAAATACCAACAAAAAATACCATAATTGAAACGCTAACCTAAAAAACCAATTGGTTGAAATGCATATATATCGAAATTGAATGCTTGAATGCAACTAACTGCAACATCAAAATAAAAAAACCTCAAAAATAAAAAAAAAACTCGTGCCTGAAACAAAACAAAAAAAAAAACAGCAATGGAGGCATGAGTAGATCATCCAGTATACCAGCACTAACAGGCTTCGGCTACAAACCCACTAGGTAATACCCAAAACTTCAAAAAACTACAACATAAATACTAAACATAACATACATTAATTCATATGATTATTTTTATAAATCCAAGTTAGTTATATAAAACGATAGCGCTAGTTTTTAAGCTGTAGCTCCTTAGTTTGGTTGTGGTTAAACTTATGCTAATTACTCATAAACATATATATATATATACTAAAGCCGCCCATCACGGATACCGGTTAAAATACCCCTCAACGATTCCAAAACATCATCGCCCACCAGCTCGTCTGCAAATCCAAGCAGCTTGGGGTAAAGTTCTTAATACATAAATATATGTATATATATATATATAGAATTCTATATGTATATATATATATAAATTTAACAGCACAGTAGACATTATTTCAGCTCTAGCAAACTGTAGCAAGTAATTATTATAATTTTTATATTTATTTGTTTTTAAATGTTCCAAGTTCTGTTCTTATTTAAGTCAACGATTGTAAGTCCAGTGCATGTCAAACTGCAAGTGTCTGGAATGTTTACTAAACTCTAATTTCGACTAATGCTTTAAGTTTTATATTTTTAACATAAACTTGCAGATAGTCCGATGACAATCATATACACTATATTATAGGTTAGATGGTTGATAAATACGATTATCTAAAATTTGTAGCTTCAGTTAAAGAACGATATTACCAAATTATAAAACAACTGAAAAACAATTCAATAGAAAAAATTCAGGAAAAATACAGTAAAAATAAAAAATAGATTTGAATTTTATACACTTATTATGCAACGACTCCAAATCCTATTGCCATAAATAAGAAACTATATTTTATTGAGTGTCTTTTTTTTTTTGAAGGGAATTCTAACATGAGAAAAAATGTTGCGTTGTATTAAAAATTTTTTTTTGTTCAAGATCTATATTCAGACATTTTTACATATATTTTAGACTGTCTGCAAGTTTTGAAAATCTTCGGCAAACCGAAGCTAGCTTTTATTGTTATTTATTGTTGAATTTATTTGTTAAAAATGTTAAAGTTTTTAATTGTTTAAAATCTGTAATTGCATTGACTAATATGTTTTATGGGTTTTCCGTTTGACAGGCGCAACATCAGCGGCAGTTCAACGCCGTCGGGCATGCAAACGCCCCGCAAAAGCTCCGCCGAGCCCACATTCAGCTCGACGATGCGACGCACATCGCGTGGAACCACGCCCACAGAGAAGCGCGAACCGTTCCGACTATAAGTTGCCAATCAACAAATAAAAAAGAGGAACCAACACAAAACAAAACAAAACTAAAATAACTAACCACGCACTGAAGTTCTTTCAACTAATCAAAAAAATTGTGAACTACCCTGCCCCTCCAGACTCTACACGTCCCGCAACAGAGTCTACATTGTTAACGAAAATGTAGCAACGGAAACAATTCAAAGCGGAAGCCGCTGAAAATCTATGAAAATAATTTATAAAATCAGCGCTAAATGAATTGAAAAGTTTGGAAAAGCGAAAAAGACACATAAATAGGAAACGGAGAGCGTAATGAAAGAAAAATGCTAAATTTAGTTGTTTATAACAAAGGTTATAAATGAAAGCTATCCACACACAAAGTTGAAGAAACTAATAACGACAAGTACTACTAACTAATGCAAACCTTTTGCTACTACTAATATTTAATTCCTACTATTTACTAGTTATACCTAAATATGGATTTCCAAATTTATAATTTGTATATACTTATATAAATGCAAAATACACTCCAAGTGCTTTAAGGCAATTAAAAATGAAACAGAAATTAACAAAAAAAAAAAATTTACAATTATCAAAAAAAAAAAAATATGAAAAATGAAAAACATTCGAATTGAAAGTCGCTGACCGCTGCTTCAAGCTCCACAGTCTACGAACACGTCTGCAAAATCGCCAGTTTGTGGGCGTGTTCTAGGTGTGGGCGTGGCAGTTGCAAAAAGTAACCCCGTTAAAAAAAAGGAAATGATTAAGTAAAATTTGATTTTGTTCTGTTAAAACTAATAGTTAAAATGAAACATGTAAGCCGCATAAAAAAATGAGAAAACAAAAAATATTTAATTATATACTAAAAGTCATTACTATAAGTTTAATTAATATTTAGTTGATAAGCGTACAGCCGAAAAAAAACTACACACACACAAAATTTGTAATGCATAAACAAGAGAAAAAAAAACCATGCAAAACGTTTATATAAATATTGTATAATACTAATACTAAATTATTTTGTTATACGAATCGAGAGAAATGCATTCAACGTTTTTTGTAATTCTATTAAATTAAAACAATTTAAACGAGAAATAAACATTTACAAAAAAATATTAATAACAAAATATGAAACTTGTTTCCATTTAAACCCAAATATATATATATATCTACTGGCCATTTTTTAACAAATTTCTTAGCCATAAATTAAAATACAAATCTTTTTATTATGCAATTGAGTTTATTAATTTAAATTTTCAGAGTTATGTTTCGTTTGACACATTGAAATTTGGTATTCGTAGTAATTTGTATGGAGTTTTTATTAATGTTTTTTTTTTGCTTTGTTGCTCTACACAAACATTCAATTAGTTAGACATTTAAATATGTGAATGCATACATATATATAAATATATGTGTGTATTAACATATAGTATTATATGTATTTGTAATATCGGTTCTGTCATCTACAACTGACTAGAATTTCGCTGCTAGAGTGCGGCACAAGTGCCCAAAACTGTTGTGCCTAAGGGATTGTTTATATTTATGTTTTTGTTGTTGCTTTTTTTTTATATTTTATGTCATAGTTTGTGCTAATTGCTGCCATAGAAGAGTTGAAGGGGGAGAGTGGGGGGAGACATACGAGTTAAACATTTATGCTAAAGTTCAAGTGCGAATTGCAGTTTATGCGTTCTAGTAAATATCATAGTTTTTGTTGTGTTGCGTGTGTAGTGGTGTGTGTGTGTGTATGTGTGTTAGTGTGTGTGTACGTCAACGCCAGCGCTGCCAGTTGGTGCTGCTAAATATACATCTAGTTGTGAAAATGCCCTAAAACGTTCTCCTACTCCTAACCAATAATATCCGTTGGCATAATGCCGCAAGTCTTTTGTAAGCCATTACAAATACAAATAGATATACCGTTATTATATAGTAAACATAAAACTAAATACATAGTTATTAAATATACATATTCATACATAGATCAATTGAAATTCGCTAAAACTCGCTCGCTTTGAAGCTTAACTAAATATAAATAAACCAAACCAATCAATCAATCAATCAATCAATCATCACCTGACCAAACCTGGTCGCAAACAAATTCACAGAAATCGAGTGTTGCACAAACAAACAGAAAATCAAATAAACTTCAGCTCAGGAGCGGGTTTGTCGTTCTGGTTGTTGTATATTAGCAGCAGGGCAGCAGCAGCAGCCGCAGCAATGGGAGCAGCAGCTTAGGCATTGGCATTGTTAGCGTCAGGGCTGCGTCTATGTTTTTTTTGTTGACTGGAATCGTTAGCCGCAGCAGCCTGGTGCTGCGCCAGTGTCACCTGGCATGGCCGGCGCCGGCAGTTTGCGCCTTTGGCTGTTTGCCCGCTCCGCTGCCGGCGCCACTGCCAGCCGCTCCTGCTCCGCCACCTGCTGCTGCTGCTGCTCCTGCGCCTCCACCGGCATTAGCAGCTGGGGCTGCGCCCGAGCCATGTGCCGCCTCGGCTCGCTCGCCGCGATGATGGTGGTGATGATGATGATGTCGCCGGCCGCCGCGATAATGCCGCCGATTGTGATGCTGATAATTGTTGTTTGTGGGCTCCGGCAGGATCCGTTGCGTCTCCTGCACCACGGGCGCAAAGCTGCTGGCGGTGGGCTTGGCGTGGGCCATGCTGCCGGCCGCCTCCTGTGGGGCAGCCAGCTTTTTGGCTGCCTCGGCCTCCTCGCGGCGCTGGCGCCGACGCACATCCTCCTCGGTCTCGATGGCGATGACGGTGCCCGCCTCGGCTTCCGCATCGATAATGGCGCCGCGACTCTTCTGCTGCAAGTACAGCTGCGACATGCGCTGCTGCATCTGGCGCAGCTCCTGCGTTACCTGAAACTCGGGCGCATTCTCCAGCTCCGACGGCGGCATGGCGCACTTTAGGCTGTCCGACTCGTCGCGTATGTGTTCGCGGCAGACGGGGCACAGCGCCTGGAAGGGATCCGCCGTCTTCTGCAGCCAAGCGGGCAGTTTCTCGAACTCCTCCTGGTAGGTGCGACGCAGCGCGTTCAAATGGCGCGCCAGACAGTAGCTGTGCAGGTAATGGAAGCACTCGGTGCGTGTGAACTCATCGCCCTCGCTGAACCCGTACAAACAGATGACGCACTGGCCGCTGGGCAAATTGCTGCCCGTCAAATGCTCGCGCACCACCTCGATCAGATCGAAGACCACCGGAAAGCCGATAGACTCCTTGATCTTGGCATTGCATGCGCTCCGTATGGCCTCCAGGCGGGCATCGTCCAGGCCGCGTGGACGCAACAGCTTGAACGTGGGACTCACATCCGGATAGCCGGCCGGGGGCAGCACCTGCAGCGTCACGCAAATGTATTGCTGCTCATCCTCCTCGCCGGTCACCGGCAGCACCGTCGTCTCGATGATGTCCACGGCGCCGCTGCCACGCAATCGACGGGGAGTATATATGTAGAGGGTATATGGGTGCACCTCAGATAGAGAACCACTCACCTGGTGCCGCGAACGATGCGCACATCGTCCATGAGAATCGCCTCCAGCGACTCCAATTCCTCATCCAACAAACTGCCGCAGAGTGAAAACGATGTAAAAGTTACTCGAATCGTTTTTGATCGATTATTAACTCGATACTTACGTTTCCATGCTGGTTGTTGGTTTGTTCGGTCGTGTTTTTGTGTTTTGTTAAATGCTTATTTCTTAAATATAATAAAAAATCGATTGAGACAAAAATTTTGCGCCCGACAACAACAACTCAATTGCAACATTCGCAGCGAAACGTTAACACGACAGACATTCACAAGCGCTGCAGAAGCGCCACCTAGCGGCGGTTAGCTCCAACAACTGTTAGAGCAGTCGAGGGCTGTTCGCGAAATGTTAAAGGTTATGTTAAATTGCGCGCCAAATTTAAATGAGTGCACAGTTCATATGCGCTCTTTATAAATGTGTTTTTGAGGCGTGGCCGCTCTCTAAGTAGCTAATTTATAAATATGATTCATTTAAAGTGCTCAAAACAAATGTGCTCAAATAAAAAACAAAAATGATGTTAAAAAAACACCATTAATAAACACTTTAATGCAATTTGTTTACAAATAGTTTTGTATATTCTCCAGCCTGTTCATTCTCTCTTTTCATTCTTTTTTATGTGCGCTCAGCACCAAAAACAGGCACTGGCGGCATTTCGGCAGCTTTGAACCCCCTCTCAGTCCTGCGGCCTTTGCTAGAGTAAGGGTTGGGCGATATATTTTTTTTGGCTTAAAATTTCGATATTCTATCCAATACGAATTTACTCGTTTGATATTTCAGAACTGAAAAATTTCCACGCACGAGTCCTGCCGCCGCCTGTTTGCGTCAGTTCTCAGTCGCGTGGTGGTGGTGGTCTTGGTAAAGCTGCTGCTGGTGGTGGTGGTGGTGGTGGTGGTGGTGGTGTTTTCTGTGGTACGCTTTTCACCACAACGTGACGCTATCGAATATTGAATGGCAACGGAATCGAATGAAGCGCACCCTAGAGTAGTCGCTATTAAATGGCAAAAGCAGCGTTTTCGTTGCTCGGCGCCAAGCGAAAATCAGTTTACAACGGATAGCACAAAGCAACGGTCGTGAAAACTGAGCAAAGCTCCGCGGAAATTTAAAAAAAAATCATAAAAAAAAGTAAAGAAAAAAAGTAAAATTTAGCGCAAATTTTGCGTGCCACTAAAAGTTTTTAAAATTGTGTCAGTGCATTTGTGTGTGTCTGTGTGTGTGTTTAGTGCGGTAAATTCCACAAGTTTAACAAAAGAACTGCCCAAAAGTTTGGGCAACAAGGATAATAAAACGGCGCGCTGTCAGTTTGTCAGTCGGTGTGAAAAAATCCGCCCCTAAAACGGAACACATATAAAAAGGAGCTAAGCCAACTCAAAGTTTGGTACGTTGTGGCTTCACAGGAATGAAAAAAAAAGATGAAATAGCATTTCGAAGCACTTTTATCCTGACGTGTCCTGCGCACGCAGCACACATACACATACCACACACACACACACACATATAATTAAAAGGATGCACGTGCTTTTTAGTCGAGTATCTTTAAACTGGTGTTTTTTTTTCTTTTTAACATTTTTTCGTTCTACATTAAATATTTACATTTTTGTGCATTTATAAATTTCGTGAATAAGCAAATGTGCACAAAACAACAAAATCAACAATCAGCAAATATTTTCATGCAAATAATTTATGTAACTCGCACGTCGTTGTTGCAGTTAATATTTTTTATCATTTTTCAGCGAAAAAAAAAACAGAAAGTTAAAATAAACAAATTGATGTATGTGCGGAGGCAGCACGTGTTTGTGCTTAAATCACAACAGTAGCTGCAACAACTTGCAGCTAGTTAATAATAATAATAATATTTATGTGTGTATATTAGATTTCTGATTTTTATATTTTCTTGTAATTTTAGGCAGATTATGTGACTGATTTTTAAATTCATATATCTAAAATTGCTTTAGAGCAATTTCGTTTGATTTTCCTACAAGCTTTTCCTGCCTGCTCTCTCGCTCGCACTGCTGCCACCTTTAGCTCGTTTTCTCACGCTCTCATCTTTGCTATGCGGTGAAGGGAAATTGCATTGAGGCTGGCAATGGCATTGGCTGGGGGTTGCTCTGCCCAAAAAAGTGCAAAAATAAAAGCTCACACTCATGCCTGCCCACCTTCTACCACCCCTCCCCCTGTGCCGCACAGATACATTTTCGCAGCTGCCCAACAAACCAACAGTTGATGCGTTGCCAACAAAAATGGGGAAAAAAACAAGAAAGTGAACTTTGTGCTTGGCTGATTGCATTTTGGCCCTGGCAAATGCCCGTTTCTGTCACCCTCACCCTCTCCCCCACACCCTTGGTCAGAGTGAGAGCGAAAGTGCTGCTAAATTGTGCACAATGCAGAGGAGAGTTCACATATATAAAGCACTGTTTCTAATTCCTTTGGCATTTCCCGAGTGCAACTGTCGACCTCATGAATTGCCGCTGTCCGAGCAGCAACATTTTTCTACAACATTTTTTAGTGTTGCTTGGGAATGTTTCACACATATCAGCTGCTTTTAAATGCCGTATAACCAGGGGTTTCCATAGAAACGAACGCCCACAAGCTGCACTTGGTGAATCTAGAGCGAGAAACAGCTGAGTTACCTTAGGTTTTGGTTAAGTGGATAGTAGTTCGACTTGCTGACTACTTAAATATTTAAAATAGAGCCAAAAACAACTGAGTTGCATTGGTTTGGAATTCAGTGGGAAGTTCTTTAAGTTAATCCTTTTTAAAGGATCTGTTGCAAAAAAACTTAATTTGACCTTCCAAGTTGAGATACTTTAATTGAGATATTTATAAATAATATATGATAATATAATATAAAAAAAATACATACCAAAATAAAAAAAAAAAATACGTTTCTCTTAAATAATTAAATATAAGCAACCTATTCAACCATGCAAGCTATTCTTAAAATTCCATAAATGTTGCCAAGAGTGTGTCACTAAATTAGTAGTTTTCTGAAATACATAATTTTAGTAAGTCATTGAGCGCTTATTTAAAGCTTGGTTGATAAAGGTTTTTTATTAAATATATGTTTTACTTTGATAGATTGATATGCAACCAATTTCATTGAATTATTTTTAATGAATGGTTTAAATGATTGGATAATAATATGGTTTATTATTTATCCCATATTAAACACTTTATAAGTTATTTTTAAACTGAAATAAATAACAGTTTCTGGGCAGCAAAGAGTTAAGTTGTAATAATATTTAAATTAGCAGAAATTACTGAATGGTCTCAGAAGTATCTTTAAATACTAATTCAAAACTTTCCACAGTTCCAGCAGCTGGACTCGTGTTTACATAAGAATTTCAGCAAAGCGGCAATAGCCCAAGGTTAGGGATGCATAAACAATGCGAATCGGCTGAAATGCAATACGATTGAATGAATCGGTTAAAGTGGCTCCAACCAGTCCAGCCCAGTTCAAGCTGCCTTGGGAAGCTACCATAGAAACTAGCACAGATTTCCAGGAAGTTGAGGGCGGGAGGTTTGTCTGCCTGGCTCCAACAAGGACAGAGAAAGAGCGAAAGAGAGAGCTGATAGCTTGCACTTGAATATTACCGAACATACATATATATTATATAGATTTTCGGCGCCAAATGAATTACATTCATTGTTAGCCCACAAATAAAAAAGGAAAACAAATGAAATGAAAGAAAACTTGGCTGCATGCGATGCATGGACTAGAAATGTGTGTGGGATTCTCAATTTGAAGAGTGCCGGAAAATAGTTCGAGCAATGCAAATGCCAAAATGTGTCGAACCGAAAATAGCATTCATTATAATTCATATTGGCTCAGTTGGTTAACAAGTGCAGCGATTGTGTGTAGCCGTGGAAAAACACACATTTAAAAGCAAAAAAAAAAGCCATAAAGCGTGCAAATCGATTGCATGAATTCAATTTTATTGGCAATCAAACTGCATGATTTATGCAAAATAGTAAAGCCCCTAAACAGCTACCTCTTTCTCTTTCTCTCTTTAGTATACCCTCCCCCTTTAGGGCCCACTCACATCAACCCATATCGGGTACCGCAATTCGCTTATCGATTTGCTCTGACAAACACGCCATGTCATATACGCCGTCAGGTTCCCCAGTGTGCCATATCTGACGACCCTTCCTTTTCAAATATATATATATATATATATATGTGTGTTCGTGTGTGTGTGCTTTAAACTTGCCGGAGTCAGCGACAGCAGCTTTAAAGCAACCCCCCGCGTTCGTAACCGTGTTCGCACGCTGAAAGGGGATGAGCCTGTCATACCCTGTAGCCTTTAATTAGGTGAATTTGAGAATATGCGCTGCAAAAAGCTTTGTGCGACTATGAAATCATGTATCTATATATATAGCCTAAATTTGTCTGATTTATCTGATTTATTTTTGAATTACATCAATTTGTTCTGAAAATTTGATGGTTAAAATATTTATAAATTTCGTGTAAAAGAAGTGCACCAAATAAATAAAATAAAAATTAAAAATATAGTTGATGGTTTTTCACAGATAGTATTTCTTACTTATTTGGTCACATTAATTAATCATATTTAATATTTACTAATAACAATAAACATATACCATTTTGTAAAGTTCATTCCACCAATACTTTAAACAGGGTATTTGCTAGTCAAACCCTTTGTTTCCTTGTGGTTTTGAATATAATTTTGGCACGACGCAATTTCGCAATGTCCTTTGTTCGGTGTTTTCAAGTTGAGCCGCACCGAAAAGACACAAATACAAATGCAAAGCTTTTTAGGCAGTACATGTGCGTATGTGTGTGTGAGTGTGTGTGTGTGTGTGTGTGTGTGTGTGTGCAATAGGTATGTATAGGTAGCTTCGTTTAAGAGGGCATACGCCTGGTATTTTCCATTCATTTAAAATGTATTTTTGTGTCAGGTCGTCGTAGCGTATTTAACAAAAAAAAAACTTTTTAGCTTATTTGTTTTTATATTGCGGTTATATAATTGGGCATATATATATATAGATATAGATATATTATATAAGTATAATTGCTAAGTTTTGCTTTTGACAAGGCTGCGATAAAAATAAAAGCTGTTTGGCCTCCGTTATTGCCCCTATCTCAAGACCCCCCGTTGGCTATTATTGAGTAATTTCCTATAAAAAATTGTTTAAGCATTGTGTTGCAGACCACTTAACGCTAGGTTAACACACACACACACAGACACACACACATAAGCCGCAAGGCGCTGACAGGGCCAGGGCCAGACGTGTCCTGCGAATGCAAAAACTTGACAGCTTGAGCTTTTTTAGACAAACAAATACGTCGACATGGTGGGTGGCGGTGGGCGTTAAAGCGTCGGTGGGCGTGGGTCGGCTGCCAGGTGGCTTTAACAACAACGAACCAACCAGCAACAACAACAAAGTGCAATGCACAAATCACAGTCAAAGAATACCCAACAACAATAACAACAACAATAAGAATTACAGCAGTTGCGAGTCCTTACAGGACGTTTATTTTTGCGCACACACAGTTTTACGTAACATAAACGGGATTGTGTAATCAACGCAGAGTGAAAGATAGAAAACCAAGGACAAGCGAACAGCCAACAAAAACAAAAATAAATAAATAAATAAAAAGAAATAATTATAAAAAAAAAATCATTAACAACAACTGCTTTTAGGACTGGGTCAATGGTGTTTACACAGCTCAACTATTTGTTGAGGGCAACGTTTTGCATTATATTTTTCTATAAATATTTATATTTATTAATATAAAAAAAATAATATTTCCTGCGTAATTCCCACTCGCATATCTATAAGCACAAATTGTACTTAATACGCAATTGCTTTTGGCTGTTTGAAAGACAGCTAAAAGACGTCATAGCGCATTACGTATACGCAATGTTGGAAACACCAAAGCACATGAACACACACACACACACAGACATACGCCTAGTGCGCCTCCTACATTGCCGCATTTTGGCATCAATGAAGCGGCTGCCGCAGCAGGACGCCTAAGAAAGCTTTCGTTGGCAGCTTTCAACTTTCTCTCTTTCTCTCTCTCTTGCTGTCTCTTTAGCCTTGTTCGCATCGTGGTGAGTTTCTTTTTATATGTGCAGCTGCTGCTGCTGCTGCTTCTTGCAGCACAGCTGCTTACAAACACACGCACACACACACCCACGCAGCGTCTGCCCTCTCTCTACCTCTCTCCCTCTCTCACGCTTTAGCTTCCGCATGGCACGGACTTTTGTTGGCGACAATTTTTTACTACGTCAGCAGGCGAGACGAGCCTCCAAGTAAATAGCACACGAATACATAGACACAAACTGGGCTTTGTATATATGTGAATTAAGTATATTCGTACATGCCTGTTATGTATGTCTGTGTGTGTGTGTGTGTATGTGTGCGTGTTTGCCGTTTGCTTAATTTACAGCGACCTTCTGCCATAGATTTGGGGGTCCCCCTACACTAAGCAACACAGTTTGAGCGTGGCTTAAAGCTAATTGTCAACAATTTAGCAGTTTTTGCAACAAGAAATCTGGCTTGTTATTTTATAAAAATGTTAATACTTTAAGATGAAAACGCGATACTTATTTGAATATAGAAAAAATCTCTTAAAATAATAGAAAAAATGTATGTCACATGTAATAATATATTTAATTAAATATCTATAGGTAAAGTAAAATTAGGAGAAAATTTAGGAAATTTTACAAATGAAAAATAATACGACAAATATTAAATTAATATAAATAAAAACCCACATAAATAATATATAAATAAATCATTGACAATTTAGAAACTTTTTTATAAATGAAAACCTAATTTAGTTTTTTTAAATTGGCAGCAGCGATTGTCAGTGCGTGAACTTATTGCAGTGGCTATTAAACTGTGCCAGGTAGTGCATACACACCTACACACACACACACACACACATACACACATGTAGAGCAGCATATATGGGCACGTCCATTTGTCTGTATGTGCACTTTAATTAGCAGTGACCTTTTCATGGAAAACTGTTGACATTTATGTGGGTGGACTAGTGAGATTAAAGAAGAGACAGGGCCGGGCAGGGCAGAGCAGAGCAAAAAAAGCACGGCATTTGAATTGTGTGGGGCAATTGGCAGATTACAAGTTCATAAATAAACAAAACTGGCAACTACTTAAGTCAAATAAGTAAATTAATAATGTAAAGTACGCGACCTGACACGAAATTGTACGAAACGAAAAGTTTCCTTAATGACCAACAATTAGGGCACAAATTGAGTTAACCGCCCACGCGCGAAACCCACTTGAAAGCACCGCTCAAGGACGAGCCACAAAAATGGCAACTATAACAGATTTACATATAAAACTCATGGCTAAAACAAACACACACACACACAAGCAGACACATAGCTGCAGAACTCTGGCTAACTTATTGATCAAACAGCGAGAGTGTCCTCAAACAGATGCTTGCTGTGTGTGCGTGCGAAAGGGAGGGAGATAAAGAGAATGAGAGAGAGAGAGAGTAAGCAAGATATAAATGGGGTATATTAAGCAAACTATATAGTGCAAACTATATAGTATATAAGAAAGTGAATCTGACTGACTACCTGATGACCTGTATATAACATTTCTGATATCATAAGATTTTCAATTAAATGTTCAAATACTATAAATATATATTTGGAATTGAGTCTCAATTTTAATTTTAAGTATGGTATGGCTGGCTATCATACCCGCTTTTAATCATTTGATGGCCTAGGGTATAATAACTATGTTTGCCATTACGTTCTAGATTGAGTGCATGCAACAGCGTATTCGCTTGCCATATGCCACAATTGGCGCACAATTGTTTAGAGACTTGGCTTCGATTCGCATCGAGTTTTACGGATTTATTGCTAATTTAAGCTAATGCAATTCTTTATTGCTTCGTCCCGCACAGAAGACGGCTCGTCGGAAAGGCAATTGTCATTTAACTGCCAGCGTTGATGGCGGCCACCAAAATCATTGATGCACCGCGAAACGGTCACGAGATGGCGCCACTGAACACAAGAGCCCGCGGCGATGGCACCCACGGGGTGACCATTGTCCTGACCGCGCCGCAACGCAACTCGGTGCAATCGGTGGACATACCGGGCGAACCGGATCGGGCCGCCTGGAGCGGCAAGATGCAGTTCTTTCTCAGCATTATCGGGTACTCGGTGGGCCTGGGCAACATCTGGCGTTTTCCGTATCTGTGCCAACAAAACGGCGGCGGTGAGTATTCCATGGCTATCGTATTATCCATTAGCAGCACTCCTGTAACAGTCGTTGATCGACCAAAAATTTGCCATATCTGACACATTTTTTATTCAAAGTATTGTTTGCTTCGCGTGCGCCAATCAATGTCTGCAGTTGGCAACCCGATGATGGCTCGGAAAGCACCTGAACAGTTCCAATTACAATCCCAGCTCCACTCCCAGCTAAAGTCAATCGGCACCTGTGTACACAGTTGATAAAGCTAATTA
Organism: Drosophila paramelanica; assembly: GCA_035043915.1. Taxonomy (NCBI): domain Eukaryota; kingdom Metazoa; phylum Arthropoda; class Insecta; order Diptera; family Drosophilidae; genus Drosophila; species Drosophila paramelanica. The sequence goes on along the minus strand of JAWNMO010000674.1, from coordinate 5,215,777 downwards.
TTTGCGACTGCAGCTGCTCATATTGGGTGCAGTCCCCACCCAGGGGGGGACTTGGCTATGTGTTTTGATTGGGCGCCAGCAAATTGTTGTTGCAAATTATCTTTGATAATATAAATATACGATAAACATTCCTTTTTTAAATGTAATTAGTATATATATATTTAATATATAGTTACTTTAAGCATATATATATATATTTAAGTTCATTCACTTCAAATCCGCTCCAGTGTCTTTCACATTAACGCTTAAATAGAAACCTGAGTGCAACAATTTGAGCGGCTACAACAACTGTTCAATGCCCTCTAAGCGATAATTACATGATTATGGCTTGGATTTTGGGCCTTTATTACACCTTTGACCGCACCTGTTCGCCCCGTGCATACACAACCGATATCATGTGCCTGCTAAAGCTCATCAAATGCGCTGCTTTGACAATAACATTATGAGATTTAATGTGAACTAATTGCAGACCTAACGTTGGGTGAATGTTTCGTGTAGCCTTTTTATTGTGGGTGGTGGGCTGAAGGGTGGCCATTATGTGTACGCCTGCCGGAAGAGCTTAATTGGGGGGCTATTTTTGGGGGCGGCTTGTTCGCCTCGTGCCAAAGAACGCATTTTTATTGAAAGACACATTCCGAATCCACACGGTTCTAATTCAATTACGAACGAGGCGAAAATAAAAGGGGAGATTTTTTAATACACTAACATTAAATTGAACCAAGACTGACCGACTACGTTGGCAATTAAGACGTAGTATAAATAAACAATTAAGTTTCTTCGGGTTTTATTTTTCTATTCTTCTAGGCGCATTTCTGATACCCTTCATGATCATGTTGATATTGGAGGGTATACCCCTGTTTCTCATCGAGCTGGGCATTGGCCAGCGCATGCGTTTGGGCGCTTTGGGCGTGTGGAACACGATCCATCCCTGGCTGGGCGGCATTGGCATCTCCTCCTGCATTGTGACGCTCTTCGTGGCGCTTTACTACAACGTGATCATCACGTGGGTTTTCTTCTATCTATTCAACAGTTTTCGGGTGAGTTCTACAGTTTCAAAAGTTGTATTTATTATTAACATCGCTCTCTGTTTTGTTTAGTATCCGCTACCCTGGTCCAGTTGTCCGACAAACAGCACCGGATTTGATCTGGAGGAGTGCGCCAAATCATCGGAAACCACATATTTCTGGTATCGCACCACATTGGATGCGGCGCCCTCGATGGATGAGCCCGGCGGCCTGAAGTGGTGGATTGTGCTGTGCCTGATGCTCTCCTGGACCATTGTGTTTTTCATTGTGATGAAGGGCATCCAGAGTTCCGGCAAGGTGGTCTACTTTACCTCCCTGTTTCCGTACATTGTGCTGACCATCTTCTTCATACGCGGCATCACGTTGCGCGGCGCCGGCGCTGGTCTAATGCACATGTACACGCCCAAGGTCGAGAAGCTGCTGGAGCCGACGGTTTGGCTGGATGCCGCGACGCAGGTGTTTTACTCGTTCGGCTTGGCCTTTGGCTCCCTGATTGCGTTTGGCAGCTATAATACGCCGAAGAACAATTGCGTTCGGGATGTGCTGCTGGTGTCCGTCTGCAATGCCGTCACCGCCATCTATGCGAGTGTCGTCATCTTTGCCATACTCGGCTTCAAGGCCACCGTCAATGTGGATCGCTGTGTGGCCGCGTAAGTTGAATATACTCTGTTCGGATTCTCGGGGGTCACCTCAGCACGCATCAGCGGGCAGCGTATTGGGTGGGTCACTTAGCTGGTTCAGCAACCAGCAACCAGTTGTAACCGGCATCGGGCGGCGGCTTTTGTCTATCTTTAGATTTGTTATTTGTTCATTGATAGGCCAATCGATACGCGCTCGTCTGTCCGGCAGTCCGGCTGTCCGCCTGTCTATCAATTTGTATCAATTAATGGGCGCTGCACAGGTTTCTGCAGTGTATGCGCACCCCTTCCCCCAGCCCGCAGCTAACCCCACCCTTGAGTTATTGACAATTGCTCTTGAACCATTTGCGTGGCCCATTTAAGCTGAGGCCGCGCCAGGTATTGTGAGCTATTGTCTTGAATCGGGGCTTGTAACCGATTTTAGATTTTGCTGAACAATATCCCTCGCTCTTTTTATTTATAGCAATACGGAAATATTATTCAAGCAAGCGCTGCTGCCCTTCAAGAATGCCACTAGCGATGAATACGAGAAAGCCATGGATAAGATTAATGCCACCGAGTTTACCAAGTTGCATCTTAGCGAGTGCAGCCTGTCCAAGGAACTGGACAATGTAAGTAGACCAATTTAAATAATGTTGCTTTAAAATCTGTTATTGTAAGTAAAATTTAGTTTGTTATGTGTAAGTCTTTTTTTAATGTTGATCAACCTATTTTTTTAAATATTTGATATTCATATTGATTAAATTAAGTAGATGAATAAATATTCCTATCAAAAATCGTATTCTTTGATTCAGTTTTTGTTGAACTTGAACGAAAAGTAAATTGTTTTTACCATACTAATAAATACTCTGATGAAAATAATTTTAATGATCAAGTTTTTTTTGAACTTGAGTGAAAACTTAATTTGTTTTTTAATCAATATGTATTATTCATATGATATGAAGATAGTTTAATTTATTTTGATCAATATATTTCCAAATTGTAAGATAGTCTTCAAATAATATTTTAAGCAATCAATTATGATTTTTTAAAACTAAAAGATTGTTAAACTCTGTTGAAGAAATATCCTTAGTTTGGAAATCATATCGTACTTTTATAATATTTTTACACTTAAACTCATTCTTTCTTCTCTATCTGTTCCCCTCTTGTCTCTTCAGGCCGCTGAGGGCACTGGCTTGGCATTTATTGTCTTCACCCAGGCCATTGTCGAGCTGCCCGGTGCACCGTTCTGGGCGGTGCTGTTCTTTACCATGTTGTTGTCGCTGGGCTTGGGCTCACAGATTGGCATTCTTGAGGGGATGCTGTGCACGTTGTTCGACATCGACATCATCAAGCGGGTTAAGAAACAACATGTCACTGGTGTGGTATGTCTATTCTGCTTTATTGTCGGTTTCATCTTCTGCACAGGTGCCGGCGAATATTGGCTGAAGATGTTTGATTCATTTGCCGGTACAATTGGTTTGGTTGTTGTTGCACTTATGGAAATGATTGCGGTGATATTTATCTATGGACACGAGCGGTAAGTTCACTCATAAAATTACCTATAACCAAAAATATCCTGCTAAGGAATACTTTCCATTATTTAATTTCTTGCAATTTCTTTTCACAGCTTTACCGAGGACATCTTCCAGATGACGGGCTATAGACCCGGTGTTTACTGGCAGTGGACCTGGCGCTATATTGGCCCAGTTATCATGGTTTGCATATTGATCTCCTCAATCGTCTTTATGGTTATACGTAATCCGACATACGGGGCCTGGAATGCCGAGTTGGTATGTGAACATCTCTTTTGCCCATCAATCATTTGATTATTTATATATTTATTTATCCCTCAGGGCGTTGTTGAACAAAAGGATTATCCCAATTGGGTTATGGGCATTGCTCTGGCCATGATAATGGCTGGCGTGTTACCAATGCCGATTGTGTTCCTCATGCGCAGCTTCCAGTGCCTCAAGGTGGATCTGGACATACACCAGGGCTCCATTCGACGCAATGAGACAACTGCTTCAACCAAGGAAATGATTGACAATGATGATGATGTGAGTTATTATTGGTTGAGTCTCTCTCTCTCTCTTTTGAGTGCCTTCTTTTTTAAGGGGGTCCTTAGTTTTATATAATAGTTGTACCTCAGTTTTAGTCCATGTTATTTGTTGTGTTTGTTTTGAACGTTTGGAAACGTACTTAAGCTAAGAATATGTTTCTTTTGTTATCTCTCTATCCTACTATAAATGTTACTAATTGTGTCTTTCTCTCACTCAATGACTCATCCCACACAATTACGCTTGTTTTTCTCTTTAATTTAATATGCTTTAAACAAAAAATACCAAAAAATACCAAAAATTATACATTCTTCACGCTCTTGTCGCGCTCAATATCGTTCAGAATTTGAGTCCGGATATGCCACCGCAAGATTTATTAGCGGCGACACGCTTCACAATTGGAGACTTTGAAGTAAGTTGTATGTTCTCCCGGAAAAAACAAATTTTCCTCCCTAATCAATCCTAAAACACATTCCCCTATCAACTAGCTGCTAATCACATTCTTTTCTACTTTCTATTCTTTCTCTCTCTCTCTCACTCATATTATGCCTACAGAACTAGAAGCTAAAGTACTAAACACGTTTTAAGCATACAAAAAAAACCTAACCTAACCTAACCTAATCTTAACTAACTCAAAAAGTAGCCTCCCAAAAAAACAAGGTACCGTTGCAACGCCTAACACCCACGCTGTGAGGATAAATTTCACGTGCCGTCTGCCTGAATAGAAAAACCCCCATACAAAAAACAAATCTCACCATAATCGTAATGTAACTATTCGAACCGATCCGATTACGCCACTAAGTAAAATATAGATATTTTTAACAACGCACAGCAAGCAATTAACTATAGCAACAACAAAACAAAAACAATCGCAATGCCATTTATGTATACCGATAAACGATAACCGATTAACTTCGATAACTCGTACTCGTGAGCGCCTTCTTTACAAGAACAAGGAAAACTAAAATCGTATAACTTAAACAAAGAGCGTTTACAATTATTTACCAGCAAACTAGATTAGTACAATGTTTATAAAGTTTAGAGTTTAGACACGTAACGTTCACCTAGAAAGCTCAATGTTTAGGCTTAGGGTCTAAGTTAAACACGGGTCGAAGCAGAAACACTTCAAATTGGCTAATGACTGTTCAGTAATGCGATTCAAGAAGGTAAAGTAAATACATAAATATTAAAAGTACCCAAATATTTTTTATCCAATTTTCGTATCCAGTTTTTGTTGTATTTGCGTTTGTATGTACCGAGTTTACTGATATAGTTCCTAGTACTAATTTAATCAAGAGTTTCGTTATGTTTTCAAAGTGTTTTGTAAAGAAAACTGCCGCTGCAAGCGCTTTGTGCAGCGCCCTCTGTTGGCTTTTAAATAGCTTCTTGTCAGCTTAAAGCTTTGTAATATTAAGCATACGCAGCGTTGGTATACGTTTGATGTTTATCAACAAACTAATGAAAATAGATATTATTTTTAATAAAATAATTTTAAATTTTGAATATATGTATATTTATGCGAGCTCTTTTTAAAAATATTCTTTACTATGATCATAGGACGACGATGAGGATGACGACAACGACTTTAGTGGGCCTGCCTTGGGTGGTCATGTGAAGACCCAGAGCGATTTCTCCGAAGACGATGAGGAGGATAAGCCGATGACCATGCGTATGATGATGATGCGTCCAACAACGAATGCAACAACGCCCCTGAAGAACCTCGGCGGCAATCGTCTAAATGTGCCAACAAGCAGAAAGAAGAACTACAACAGGAACACCTACGATGTGTAGAGAAGCAGCTTGCAGGGGGTGAAATGGGTAAAATGGAGTAAAAAATAATACCTAAATATATATAGAACAACACGCTATATATAAATCTGATGCTGCGAAGGAAGCGCAAAAACAATTTATATATATACAATAAGTATTTTAACATAATTTAATTTAAAACTTAAAGTTAAGTGAATGAAATCTAATTAACAAAGAAAATTAAAAAAAAAAAACTATAAATATGTAAAACGAAATTGTTAAAAATAATATTGCAGAACACTCACACACACTCCCATACACACACACACGCGCACAGACACAACTAAACTATGTACAATGAGCTACAATTGAACTAAAAAACGGGTTATTCGAAGAAAGTTAAAATAACATTTATAATTTTTGTTGCCCTAGCATTTAGTTGAAAAATGTTTTTAGGCTTTAACTGTTAAGCACAATGCATATGTATTTGTGTCTTTATGAACCCTATATATATACATTATATACTATATAACTCAGTTGTAAAGCCAGCCTAGCCAAGAGAACTTTTAATTACAAAACGCTTTTGTAGCTTAACCCAAAGAAACTTTTAACCAAACGCATTTCCAAGAGTTTAACTCATTATTTTTATTTACTTAGTAGCATTCAGTTTCAAGTTGAACTTATCACGCCCAAAAATATATATATATATATATATATAAATTCAGTTTAGCTCTATACAAAATAAAAATATATACCTATATGTTTATGTATAAATACAAAAGTATTGTAATAATAATAAGAATTAATTTAGAAAATGTAAAATGAAAACAAAACAAAAAAAAAAGGTTAATTAAGTTGAAATATTATTAAAAAAAAGAAATTATAGTTCAGTTGTTAACGGCAAAAAATAAAACCAAAAACCAAATAATACTATAATTACACACTGAAAAAAATAGACAATTGAAATACAGCATGACATGTGTGATATTCCTAATAATATCCTCCAATTGTAGTCTAAGAAATTTCATCAATTAGTTGTTCGTTTAATATTTAATACTTTATATTAACATACAGCCACTTGCTTTTAATGTAACCTAATATTATGAGAACTTTTTGTATTATTTTCTGCCTACATATAGTTCAGTTCCTCGAAACATTTCTTAAACACACACACACACATATATAAAATCACTGAAAGTATTTTCTTAAATTCAAACCAAAAACAAAATAAAAAACTGCTGTGAATAGTTTTTAGTGGTTGTAAAGTTATATTACAAGACGAAGCAAAGAAGGGTTACACGAAAAATAAACGTTATGAATAATAATTATATAAATATAGTTCTTAAGATGGCATTAAAATCTGATCTGATTTCCAAAAACTCACTTACCTTAGTTGACTTGAACAGGTTCTGAAAACATAATCCTATTTCAAATTCGGTTTCCGCAAAGCACTGCAACAGGTTTTTATAAACAATCCACAAACACACACTCACACACGATCACAACCATAGAAACCGTAGAAATTCTCAAATTCGGATTAGGCGACATAACTGAAATCAAAAGAATATGGAATTTTTTGAAGTACTCGTAAACGGCAAACGTTGAAGACAATAAGATATATAAACAAAAACAAATACTAAAAAAAATACTTATGATATGAGCCTCGTCGAGATTTGTGAACGTGGGCCACCGACTGGACCGATTCGATGGCGCGCAACTTTATACAGAGATTTTTATTTGGAATTTTTCGAAAAGATTTTAAAACCAAAACAAATAGAAAAAAGGTGAACAAACATATTTTATTTTCAGCCAATGCGACTTATAAATATTAGCCGGGTGGGTTATAAAAAAAAAATATGAAAACCCGCTTAAAGTTCGATTTATGTACCTTGCTAAGACACACAGATCGTTGGTTAGTTGGGGTTAGTATTGAAAGGGTATTGAGTGTTGGAAAGCCAAACAGTTGTTTTGTATATGATAGGTAAAACTAAGCATATGAAATCTGTTGACATACTTAGAGAGCAGCTCAATCGAACTCAAAGATTTATATATATTAAATATAACGAAAAGTACTCGTAAGTGTTATAAACATAACGCTCCACAGAAAACCAGAATTAATACGAAAACAGCATTCTAACGCGACAGTTAAGCCCATCACCCATATCCATCATATCCTTGCAAAAAAAACCGTAAACCGAAACTAAATAGTTACAAACTTTGATTGTATAGTTTATTATCACCTACTGCTAAAATCGAACAAACGATACTATAAACATATTGTATATCAATTATTGTCGTAGTGCTTAAGAGAACTAGGCGATATTTATACATATATATATACTATATATGTATATATGTATATGTGTATGCGAACAACATGGACTCGTGTAAATTTGATTGTATTTAAAACGTAAAGTGAAATTATTTATGTGAAACATTATTATGATATACGCAGGTAATTATTATTATTAAAATAAACATATATAAAGAATAGTGCGTTAAGTTCAAGAAGAGAGCAAAAACGAATATTCAACAGATTGTTATTTATTGGTGGTTTCCACTGGGTCGCGAAACACGATATTTTGTTTCGTTTCTGTTTATTTTCAAAGAGTTTCAAAATGCAATTGATTGTTTTGGTTTTATATTTCAGCAAGCTCGGAATTTTCTACTAGAAACCAATGTGAGAGTTAAAAAAAAAAGAGTAACATTTTAAAAATATATTTAAATTTTTATACAGTAACTTTTATTTATCTTATTAAAGCGTGTTGTGAAAAAATTCCAAAAAATAATTTTAGTACTTTCCACTGGATCTTAAAAATCGTATTTATTGAATATTTTATATAAAAGAAACTAAATGGTTGGTGTCGCTGTTTAGTGGCAGAAACAAATTCGGGTTTATTATATAGCTCAGGTTTATAACCGGTATGACCCGACTGCAACTTTCTCAGTTGTTTACATTAATTTTTTTCGTTCTGTGTTGGCGTTTGTCGCAAGCACTTTGCACTGAGAGCGAAAAACCTCAATTACAGATTAGGCTTATCGCTGGGTTCAAGTTCAGTTCGTTTTGCAGCAAAAATGCAAAAGCGGCATTTGATAAGTTGATAATGGACATAATTCTCTCTTTCTCTCTCTCTCTCTCTCTTTCCATTTTTATCAGCCTTTATCTTTTATTCTCCAATTCAACAGCTCATTATGCAAATGCAGCGTCTGTGACCTTAATTCAAGCAATTAGATTGGTTAAAGCATTACAAAATGTAATTACGAATTTCCATTAAATATGACATTGAACCACTAAAAAATCCTCTTTGTATGCAGGAAAAACCATATATTGATCGATTAATAAACGCGAGTATGTAAAATTGCTCTTAACATGATATAGCAACTACCTGATGCTCTGTATTTAATTGCATAATTAATGTTTGAGAACTGGATCATTTATGAATAACTGAACAAAAACACTCTACACAGATTGCAAGAAAATTGTTTTTTCAAATTTTTTTGTTTAATTTTTTGACATAAACGGAATATTAGTTATACGGCTAAACAGTCCAGTGTATAAAAAAGTGATTTGTTTAACGAACTTAGAACAAAATGAAGAAATACTTATGATATTGTTCAAATATATTATTCAAATTTGTTAACCGATACGAGAACGATTAGCAAATACTCTGTAATTTAGACATGTTTTATAAATAGCAAATTAACGGCAAAAATACACAAAAATAAATAGTTTGGGTGTTTCAGTAATAAATAATTCAAGATTTGTAAGGATTTAAGTAGTAAGGAATATCCTTTGAAGCTTGCAGCACATATTTAGTAACAAGCTTTGGTGACAGGGTATTTAAAGCACCTTCAATTATTAATAACAAAATAATAATTTTAAGCCTCTCAACCAATATACCCTTCTTTGGCCCCATATTAGAGGGTAGCACAAATCAAAGCCACATACAAATTTACGATAAGCAGCTGTTTTGTACGGTTTTTTTTGTTTCTGGTTTGATTTCATCTGATGGATGATGTCGTAAGCGTAATTCGGGGCAGACATCGCGCGTTCCACGGCCCACGGGCAATGGGCCACTCTGATAAGGAAACAGTTCAAATGGATCAGCGGGATCGATAAACAGAGAGAGAGCGAGTGAAAGAGAGAGATGAACTGAAAAAATAAATAAATAAATAAATGGCAGCAGGAGGCGCGGCCTCTGGCGCATGCCGTAGACGGCACGTAGCAAGCGGGCGGGCGGGCAGTGTGGGCATGGCTCTTATCTTATCAGCAAGCCGCCCTGTGCATAAAAACAGAAACGGAAAGAGCGAAAATAAAGCCAATACACAAACACACAGATATGAAATGGTAGACGAAATTGTATGTACTCTCAGCAATATGTAGTACATCTGCTACTAAAGCGCACCGGCTGACATAGAGTTTCAGTTTCGATTGTTGTGTGAACGCAGCAACAAGTGACCGGCAGCAGCAGCAGCAGCAGCAGCAGTAACAGCAACAGCAACAGCAGCAATAGTTGCAGCAGCTGTTTATGTGAATACTGAAGCGCAACAAGTGCCACAGCCAAAGGAAGAGGGAAGGGAAAGAAGGCGAGAAAGAGTAGCAATTGTTGAAAGCGCGCCACGTTCCTTCAATTAGCCTGTGCAGCAATATTTAAATATAAATTCGCATTAAGTCTTGCAATTTGATCAAATTAAACGACAGCCAGAGACGAAATAAATTCATTAAACGACGGAATTCAATTGGCAGCCAGCAGAAAACAGCTGAGCAAGTAAAAAAGACAAAACAAGTAAAGAAAAATAAACAAAATAAAATAAAAAGTGAAAGGAAACCTTCAAGAAAAAAAGGGCAAGTGAAAATCAAGTGGAAATGCTGTTCAAAGGCGTGCAATTGCTTCGCAGCGGGTGAGTTTGTATATACATATATAATTATATATATATCAGGGTGGCATTGTCAGACTGTGGTTTGTCCAGGGTTAAGGCTACGGGCAGATTAAACTATTGCGCTGACGCCTGGCATTGTGTGGCCTACTTGAATTACGTTCAGTTCAACTCTGCAACTAGTTCTAGTCACGTAAGCTCCTTATTTCGTTAATAACCTACCTCAAGTTTAGTCTATGTTTAGCTGAAGAGCCCTTCTTATCGCAGAGATAACTCAAATCCTAAGTTCATTCAGCTCGAGAAGAGGAAAATTCCAAGCAATAATACCCAAAGCACAGTTACGGCAAATACACACACACACACAGACACGCATAAATACATATATATGCTTCCACACAGCATTCGCCACAAGGGCATTAATACTGTTGCCGCAGATAGTCCACAGATCAATGCTCTCGGTTGGGCACAATGATGATAATAACAACAACAGGAGGCAACGTTTGTCTTGAGTGTGCCGAAGATTTAATACGCTTACTGTAATTAAGCACGTGTGCGGCACTGTGTAACTGTGGGGAGTACATGCTTTTTTGACCAAAAAATTGAAAAAAATTTTATTTTTGAAAATGCATATATTTTGAATGTAGAATCAATCTATTTGAGAAATCATGATAAAAATGCCATCAAACGTGAAATTCGGTTCACTTTTGACAAAGTTATGGCGGTTTGAAGTATGGTAGCTATGGATTCCAGAGCTTTACTTGTCAAAATTTTTGTCAATTTTGGCATGATTTTTGACCAAAAATTTGACCCCCTCAAAATCACCTTAAATGTTGTTTTTTATGCTAATTTTCACAAATAAAATCGATTGAAAATATAAACTCGGGATTCTAAATCAAAAAAAAATTTTTTTTTGCAAAAATAACAAGGGGGGAGTACATGCTTTTTTGACCAAAAAATTCAAACAAAATGTATTTTCGAAAATTCACATATTTTGAATGTAGAATCAATCTATATGAGAAATCATGATCAAAATGCCATCAAACGTAAAATTCGGTTCAATTTTGACAAAGTTATGGGGGTTTGAAGTATGGGAGCTATGGATTCCAGAGCTTTACTTGTCAAAATTTTTGTCAATTTTGGCATGATTTTTGACCAGAAATTTGACCCCCTCAAAATCACCTTAAATGTTGTTTTTTATGCTAATTTTCACAAATAAAATCGATTGAAAATATAAACTCGGGATTCTAAATCAAAAAAAAATTTTTTTTTGCAAAAATAACAAGGGGGGAGTACATGCTTTTTTGACCAAAAAATGAAAAAAATTTTATTTTTGAATATGCATATATTTTGAATGTAGAATCAATCTATATGAGAAATCATGATCAAAATGCCAAAAAACATGAAATTCGGTTCACTTTTGACAAAGTTATGGGGGTTTGAAGTATGGGAGCTATGGATTCCAGAGCTTTACATGTCAAAATTTTTGTCAATTTTGGCATGATTTTTGACCAAAAATTTGACCCCCTCAAAATCACTTTAAATGTTGTTTTTTATGCTAATTTTCACAAATAAAATCGATTAAAAGTATAAACTCGGGATTCTAAATCAAAAAAAAATTTTTTTTTGCAAAAATAACAAGGGGGGAGTACATGCTTTTTTGATCAAAAAATTCAAAAAAATTTTATTTTTGAAAATTCACATATTTTGAATGTAGAATCAATCTATATGAGAAATCATGATCAAAATGCCATCAAACGTGAAATTCGGTTCACTTTTGACAAAGTTATGGGGATTTGAAGTATGGGAGCTATGGATCCCAGATCTTTATCCCCTCAGAATCACTTTTAATATTGTTTTTTTATGCTAACTTAGTTAAATATAATCATATAAAAAATACAAATTTTCAATTCTAAATATGGGAAATCAATTTGTTTGTAAAGTAGTAATGGGAATTTTCAATAATGAATATGTTTTGAATGCGGAATCAAATATAGGACGAATAATGACAAAAATTCCATCAAACATAAAAATTGGTAAACTTAAAAAAATTGGAAAACGTTGTTTTTTATATATAACTATTGAAAGCTTTCCGTATGAATAAATTGCCTACAAAAAAAAAGTAGGTGGAAGGCTTATGAGAGAATAATTTTTATACACGCTGACAGACTCAGATAGATAAACGGATCATTTACTCAGCTTGTTATCTGGATCAAATATATATATACACATACATTTGTTGAGTGGGAGAGGTTTCCTTCAATACATTCTAAATTATATATGACGTAACAGACTTTGTGCCAATATTGCAATACCCACTGATAGAGTATAAAAACCACAACAGCAAAGTTTATTATAGGGTTAACAGCAACAACAACAGCACAAATGCCAACAACAAAAAAAGTTATATTAAGTTGCCCTCACCACCCTCTCCCTTTATATATCACTTAATCTCTCGCCCATTCATTTGAAAAACTTTACACACATAGTTTGTTTATAAACAATTTTTTACGCACGCTGTCAGTCCCCACTTCGCCAAAGTAAGTTTTATCAATGAATTTGTGGAAGCTTTTAGTTGGTCGGCAAACTTTTTCTGGGCCGCTCGAAAGTAGGCAACACTTTTAAGACTTCCAGACAATTGCGGTTGTAGGATAAAACAAAAGCCACAAAATAATCTATTAGTTATACTCTTTTATGGGGTAATATAAATAAATTAAGAAATATGTTATGGAAATGTAATTGCTCGATCTGAGTAGTTAAGATGTGAAGATTTTTGCCATTATCTCAATTTGAGAGCTATTTGTCGAAAGAATAAGAATGGAGCCTAATCTCTCTGTATTTTAAAACGAGGTTATTAAGTTATAAAAGCAGTTATGGCACACATTTTTACAAATTTATTTTAGGCAATCGTGATAAACTTTGTGAAAGATTTTTATTGCTAGAGGGGACAACCAGGTGTAAACGACTGCGCAAAACTTTGTTTGTAGTGTGATAACAGCTTTAAACAATTCAAAACGGTCGTCTTGGTAAGTGTTACTGAAAGCAGTAAGGTATAAAATGTAAATTAAGCAAATATTGCTTTTTTATAGAAGAAGTACCTCTTCTTAATTGATACAACACTTATCTAGTTTTCATATTCTTACTTACTTACTTATGCATGAAATTGCTAAAAATTAACCAAATTAATCAAACAAAAATTTAAATCAAATCCAGTTATTGTTTGCAATATAAAAGGTGTTGCCTATGTTACAGCTGAATATAAATAATTGAATACGTTCATTTAAAGTTCCTACACATTTTCATTGCATAGTTTTGGGGGCGAGAAAAGCTTCTGCAATTTGAAGCATTTGCTTTGTGCCCGTTTTCTTTGTTGGGCTTTTCAATCAGCGGTTGTTCGACGGCTCGCCACGCCTCGTCGACGAACGCCTACGCTGCATATTATTTTTGTGTTTTTGTTTTGGTTCCGATTTTTTTGTGGTTGCTTTGTTTGTGTGCGTTAGGCGCAGGGAGCGATCGGCGAGCGGACGCTGCAGTTGACCGACTGGTTCTGCTGCCGTCGCGGTTTGTCTGCCTCCTCAGCTGTGTGTGTGTGTGTGACGTTGTTCGGCGCGTAAATAAAGGCATGTTGGTATTTGTGCTGCCTTTGTTTTTGAGGGCGCTTAGCAACAGCGCCGGACACTGGAAATCAGAAAAGCCCCAAAGAAGAAGCAGAAAAAAACACAGAAATCTCTTTGGCTTTTTTGTGGACTTGTTTGGCTTGTTTTTGTGCTTTTGTTTTGATAGCCGCTTTGGTGAGTGGCGTGTTTTGAATTGGCCAGCACGGTGTGGCCTGACAATTTTTTTTTTACCCTAGAAGTTTTTCTGACACAATCATGCTGATTCTGTGTATATTTTTCTCGGCTCGTCTGTGCATACGCTAAGACATCAGAGATAAGAAGAGTCAACATATTATACAAATTATTCAGTCAGTATCATTCTCAACTCGGTTTCCAGTTCAAGTTTCTTTTTTTTAAATATGTTAAGTAAATAAAAAAACTATAACCAAATAAAGAATTTTTTTCGGGTTTGATTCGGATAATTCACAGCTTACGACAGGGTTACTTTAGTCACTTAGTCTCAACTAGAAGCTATTGCATTTGTTTTGCATATGTTTTACCTTTACGGAATTACTGTTATGTATCTGCCAGATACACTTCAGTGCAGTCATTGTTGTGCTTGCGCAATCTATTGACAGCAGCTAGTGACAACAACTGTCTGTCTGAATTCGCGCCGTATGATAACCTTAGACAACCCGAACAACGACAACGACATCGACAACGACATCGACAGCAATAACAACAATTGGCAACAACATGATTGTTGTTATTGACGCTTCTCATTGGTATTTATTTCGCTAGGCGAGCCCCCAAGCGAGCGTTGCTCAACAGAAACAGAAATGCAAAACAAAAAAGAAAGATTCAATAGAACAAATGTAAAAATCTACAACAAATAATATTCAAATAATACAATAATATTTATGCCTTAAACAAATAAATAATCATAATTTTCAAGCGTAATTACAACTTAATAATATTTTCCAGATACGGCACGCGCCTTTGTCTGGCCAAGTTTTAATTTCCCATCATTCAAAAAAAAAAAACAAAAAGAATATAATGATAATAAAATTTTGTTGCCCTGCTAATTGTGGCAAATTGTTTAGAGCTTATCAGTTAATTGTTTGTTTACTTCCATCGGCAAATTTATCATTTGATTTCGTTGCGATTTCAAAGAAATTGTATTCCTTTGTCGATAAGATAATATAAGTAATGGGCGTATATATGAATAATTTCGGTAATATTGGTAAACACATGTTCTATATGACGTGTCACTTAAATATAAATACACTTGAAAAAAATCCTAACTAAATTTGAAATTTTAATAATTAAAGGGTAATCATGTTTTAATTATAAGCAAGGAAAAACAGAAATATATACTTTAAAATGAGAATTTATATTATTTAAATAAGACAAAAATGATCTTAACGAAAATAAAACATTTTAAATACATTTAAGTTTAGAAATTGAGCAGTCTGTTTTCACGTAATTTAAGTACCAACGTTTTAATTCACTGTCAGTTTATACTAGCCATATTATATGCGGATATTTGCGGATCTTTGTGGCTTAACTGCGCCACAAAGACTTTGCTCCGATTGTATCTGAGAGTACCCGCATTGGCATCGACTGCATTGTTACGGCGCGTATATTACCTTCTACATAATATATATGAAATACTATGTAATCTACACAGACGTACAGGCGTTTTCACGTCTCTATAATGTATTGGCTATCTTATCAGTGGGTAAACACACACACACACACACACTCTCATACATATAAATTAGTTACTTCTGGTTGTCGCTTGGACTTTGATATGCTGTCGAGTTCGTTTATACACATCAGAAGGCATTACAAAAAACATATTCTCAGCTAATAAATACCAGTATTTACTGGAACTCAGTTTATTGGGGCAATGTTGAATTTAATTTTTTGGCCTTGGCCTTGAGTGGGTGGCATTTATTGTGGTTTATATCGCCTTAGACAATATTTATAAAGTAGGTTCGGTTTCAATTGCAAATTTTATATATTTTCAATTAGTTTGTATAAGTTATAAATCGATACTTATACGAAATGCAGGATTAGGTTAGGTTATTATTTAAGAGAGTGAATTTAAGAGTGAATCTGTATTCTGGTTTTTAAAACTGCGTTTAGGACATGGACAGCATAGCTATTAAGGACTAATCGCATATAATATATATTATAATATAGAATGAATTATGGAATATAAAGTAATATTTAATTTAATAGTTTTTCGTGAAACGACTACTTTTGCTGATTACCAATCAGCGAAGAGATTAAAAGTTGACGTCAAAGCAGCCGCGGAAACTTTACCGACTATAAAAACTAGTTCACACTGGATCTCGTAATATAGTGTAATAATCAGCTTAATTTTCTAAATTTGCGTAGAACAGAAAATCCTTAGTTTATTTCCAGCATGAGATTGCAAAATATTGCATTATAGTAAATATTATATAGTGTGCATAAACTTTCCATCGGAGCCCGTGTAACTGATCGACTGTGACTAAGGCAAGACAATGACAAATGGCGAATACCCCGTAAACGAACAACGTCACAATTAAACGCTGTGCAAAAAGTTTTTTTGCCTTATAATAAAATAAAAAAATGAAATAAACTTAAGTAATTCACTTCAGTTTTTACGCACTTCGCTTTTACCTTTTTGTTTTTGTTATTTTGTTGGTATTGGTGGCAACTGGTTCAAGCTGGAGCTGAAAACTTGTTTTGTTATACGTCTGCGATAGCCAGCTGATAAGAGGGCCAAGTCATGTGAAGGGGGCTGCCCCGATGGGCAAAACATAATATATGTGATTAGGGCTGCCCTAGGCGGTTCTTAAGGTATGTTCTTAAGGCATGTGTGTGTGTGTGTGTGTTGTTTTATTTCGGTTTGTCTGGTTCTGAAACTAAGGCCAAGGCTACGTGGCAAGTTAATGAACTTGTTCAAAGCCAATTTAAAATTCCCATAATGTAAGAGAAAATGTAAAGGAATTCATTTGAAAATTTCTTATTGGCATATTGCATCAGCTGAAAAGCCCCAAGGCAAAAAACCCAATCTGTGTTGCCACGCATCCCGAAATACAAATGCCAGGTCATAAGCATATATATATATATACAACTACATATAGTTGTTGCCATAGCGCTATAAATTTTCCATATATATATAGAGAAAACACGCGCTTGTTAATTTTCTGCGTATTCATTTTCGCAACGCATGAAAATCTCAATAAAAATAAAAATAAATATATGCGGCACAAAAATAAATGTGCCACAGCAATGGCAACAACAAAATAGCAGCTGCCAACATTTGTGTCGGCATGCTCACAAAATGGGCGTATACCCTTTATATAAAAGGATACAAAGAGCGTTTTGTGCTACAAATAGAAACTCATACAAATTGTATAGGTCTATATTTATCTCTGGAACTTAAATTTGATTGAAAGACAGGGTATAAGGGACTCTTATTGTCTAATTTAAAGAACCTTCACAAAATATTCCAGGGTATATTTTAGTTCATTCGACTGCGCATTTTCTTTAGTGTACTCAAGGAAAGTTTGTTAAAAATAAGCTTTACGCAGATTTTGCCTTCGATTTTTATATTTTTTTGTACAAGGTATCTTGTAGCTTACAGTGCTATCTGCAGTTCTCTACGCAGAAAAACGTGTATAAATATTGATTTCAGAACAGAAAGTATTTCGTCGCGCGTAAAGAGTAAACTTTTTATAAGAACTTCAGCTCACACTTTAATAAACAAAGGTTAACAAATAGAAATTTCTTGTAGCATAATTACGTATTAATTATAAGTTGGATAGCTGTGCAGGGTATCTTTAAACGTGTACCATTCCTAAGTATGTTAAATTAACAGAGCATTCAATGCATTTGTATGTGTATGTGTATGTGCAAGACAAAAATGCATTTGCCATTTACAAAATGCCAAGGAAAACAAAAGTACGCACGCACAAAGAGTCAGGGCAAATAGTGTTGATCCCAATACCCATTCCCAAACTCGTTCCAAAACCCATTACCTATCATGCGTACGTAGGAATGGTTCTCTAATCAGTTGTAGAAAAAAAGATTGCAGTTCGTTTTAGGCGCGTGGCAATCATCATCAAATAAATACACATGTTAGAAAAGTCTGTGCCGAATAATTAGCTAAAAGTGTCAAAGCTGATAGCGAAAATATTCCATTTTTCAAAAATTTCACGTAAACAAAACAGGCTGGCTGTAAAATGTATAATAGCTACGCCCATTTAACTATAGCTATGGTCAGTTCTTATCATTCGCAAAGTCAAGGCACATAAATAATGCAAAAAGTAAATAGAATTTAAGACCGACTCTTAAAAGCCCTCCAGACGACAAACAACAGCGGCAACTAAAATTATGGTAAATATTTAATCTAGGTTGGGTTTTGGGCAAACAAGACAAGGAGAAACAAGCTAGTCTTGTCTCGAAGTGAAAAGATAAATAGAAGAGTTCGGCAGATACCCCAATCAGATAATAAAAAATGCTGTCAATTTGATAAAAACGAAGCGAAAATAAGCAACAAAAAGTTATTAAATATTCATTCGCATTGAATTAGCAGACAAATTAATTAGCGCTTTGCGATTTGACGCAAGTAAATTGAAGGAAGGTTAATTTATGCGAACGCATCTGACTCGTAGTTTGGTCAGAAATTGCGTATAACTTGAAATGCTGTTTTTTTTTGTTTTAAAGATTTCTTTAGCCTTGGCAAAATGGCAAACAAAAAACTACTTTAGTTGAGTTTGAAATGTTCACAAATTTTACGTTTCCAGCCAGCATTTCTTGTTTTAGATTATTTTGATGACAATTGAGATATTTTATCTTGCGGCAGTCATGCATAAAATGTATGTGAATGACTCCAATCAGGGCACAGAGACTGTGCCACGCGCACACACACACATACAAGTTCGAGTCGCACACATTCATAGAGTATTTTAGTAGCTAAACGCGCCGATAGAAAATGCGCAGTTCCAAAATATACGCAAAAAAAGAACTACAATAAAAAAGATATTTTGTCTGACCAACAAAATGAGATTACATAAATATGTGACGTCACGACATATGTATGGAAGAGACCAACGCACGAACAATGGCGTGAACAGACCATGGACTTTGTACCGCGTTGTCAATGTAACTAAAACTAGAACAAAGCCCCCAGATATTCAGATATGACAGCCGATTAATGCTACGAACGACGAGCAGCAGCTATGGGAAGTGGAGCAAGTGGGAGTTAAGCTCGGAGAGCTGCGTTTGTTTGGATACTGCTTGGGCACTTTGCATCGGTAAATGCCAAATGGCAATCTATCAGCTGGGGTAAACAGAGAAAGAGAGCGCTGAGTATCTGAGGGGCAGATCATAACAGAGAGCACAAGCATAAATAAAGCCAAAGGCCAGACATTGTTTGGCTGATGCAAACATTGCATCATTCGGTTCCGTTCAGTTCAGCCGGTTCAGCGAGACGATTTCTTTGGCCAAACGAAAGTGACGCAGTCATGACGCCTTCATATTTCTCTCTCTCCCTCTCTCTGTCTCTCCCTTTTTCTCTGTCAGTGAAGGTTGATTCTCTGTCTCAGCTGCTGTGGAATCCCCGAACCGAACGCGCTGTGCAAAAGTCTGAGCAAGTTTTTCATAAAATCAAAAGCAGCAAACAGAAATAATTAAGAAACGAGGCAAGTTTAACGAGTTATGGACTATACAGATACTCTTCTATTTTATGAAAATTTGAATGAAAACTGCTTGTCAAATAAGTTTTCTTTTCAATTGTAGATATTTAAAATTTGATATGATTTAAATTAATTTACGCTCTAGCTTAGAGCTTTAAATCTAATTTTTTTAAATATTCAAGTTTGTATTCAAAATTTATATGTTGTTTTGCTATAATAAAATTCAATTTGCTTAAAGAGATGACAAAACGAAATTTAGGAAGAATTTTCTGGTAAGCTGACGTTTCATTGAACGATGAAGAACTCTATAAAGTCTTCCTTTTTTCGTGTTTGTCGGCAAGAAAACATTAATAATAATTTAAAATGTTTCCCAGCTGCTTAGATTGATTCTTTTTGATTGAAAGTATTTGTACCCAATCTATGCTGAGTTTCCTTCACATACAACCCCCCACGTGGTCTGTCGTATCGTACAGGGTATGCGCAGAAACCTGCGCAACCAGCCAACAGCTGATTAGCCAGTTTGTTTTGTTTTACAATTGTGTGTGGGACAAATGCGACAGCGACTGAAATCTTTTTTCCAGCATCGCGGGCCAGCATACTTAGAATACTAATTGAGGTACAGTTGTGCACAAAACACCTTCAGACAAAGAGCAAATAAGGCGGGGTATATACACACAGGTAAAATGTAGACATCGAGTGCTAAAATGCCTTAACTCTTTACTTAACCAGGTGTTTAACTATTTACCTAATAGCTTAACAGGTAGCTAACACTTGCTGATCCCTTCTCTTAATCTTGATCTTTCCCTCTCTTTCCGTCTCTTTCCCTTCACAGCTTGGTCGCTGCGCCAAAGAGCTACAATTTTCGGGTCGTCTGCCGGGCGCTGTCCGTCCAATATGGCGATGCGAAAACGCTGACGCCCGCTGTCCGGGATTATGTGGACAAGTGCGTGAATCTGTGCCAACCGGAGCGCGTCCACATCTGCGATGGCAGCCCGGAGGAGAGCACTCTGCTGCAGAAGCTGATGGTTAAGCAGGGCACAATCCTGCCGCTGACCAAGTACGAGAATTGCTGGCTGGCCCGGACCAATCCGGCTGATGTTGCGCGCGTCGAGTCCAAGACGTTCATCTGCACGGATCGCAAGGAGCAGACGGTGCCGGTTACGCCCAATGCCACGCCCGGCACACTGGGCAACTGGATCTCCGAGTCGGATCTGAAGGCGGCCATTCAGCAGCGTTTCCCCGGCTGCATGAAGGGACGCACTATGTACGTGATACCCTTCAGCATGGGCCCGGTTGGCTCGCCGCTCTCCAAGATCGGCATTGAGATCACCGACTCGCCCTATGTGGTGGAGTCCATGAAGATCATGACGCGTGCCGGCGCCCCAGTGCTCCAGGTGCTCCAACAGGGCGATGGCCAGTTCGTCAAGTGTCTCCACTCGGTGGGCACCCCGGCCAGCGGTGTGCAGGCCCAAGACTCTTGGCCCTGCGACCCCGAGCGCACCATCATCCTGCACAAGCCCGCCGAGAACGAGATCGTCTCCTACGGCTCCGGCTACGGCGGCAACTCGCTGCTGGGCAAGAAGTGCTTCGCCCTGCGCATTGGCAGCACCATTGCCAAGCGGGAAGGCTGGCTGGCCGAGCATATGCTCATCCTGGGCATCACCAATCCGCAGGGCAAGAAGATCTATGTCGCGGCCGCATTCCCCTCGGCCTGCGGCAAGACCAACCTGGCCATGATGACGCCCACTCTGCCCGGCTACAAGGTGGAGTGCGTGGGCGACGACATCGCCTGGATGAAGTTCGACTCGCAGGGCGTCCTGCGTGCCATCAATCCCGAGAATGGCTTCTTTGGCGTGGCGCCGGGCACCTCGCGTGCCACCAATCCCATTGCCATGGACACGATCTTCCGCAATACGGTGTTCACCAATGTGGCCTCCACCTCGGATGGCGGCGTCTACTGGGAGGGCATGGAAACGTCTCAGTTGGCCAATGTGAATGTCACCGACTGGCTGGGCAAGCTCTGGTCCAAGGAATCGGGCAAGCCCGCCGCTCATCCCAACTCCCGCTTCTGCACGCCCGCAGCGCAGTGCCCCATCATTGATCCCGCCTGGGAGGATAGCGCCGGCGTGCCCATCTCTGCCATATTGTTCGGCGGCCGTCGTCCTGCCGGCGTTCCTCTCGTCTACGAGGCACGCGACTGGGCCCACGGCGTCTTCATTGGCGCCGCCATGAGGAGCGAGGCCACCGCTGCCGCAGAGCACCAGGCCAAGGTAATTATGCACGATCCCTTCGCGATGCGTCCCTTCTTCGGCTACAACTTCGGCGACTATCTGGCGCACTGGTTGAGCATGGAGCAGCGCGGAAAGGTGCCCAAGATCTTCCATGTGAACTGGTTCCGCAAGAGCGACGAGGGCAAGTTCCTGTGGCCCGGATTTGGGGACAATTCGCGCGTGCTGGATTGGATCTTCCGGCGTGTGCAGGACGAGAAGTGCTTTGTGGAGTCGCCCATTGGTCGCCTGCCCAGTGAGGGTGCCATAAATGTGGCCGGCGTCGATGGCAATGTCGATCTCAAGCAGCTGTTCGAGCTGCCCAAAAACTTTGGCAGCAGGAGGTCAAGGAAATTGAGCAGTACTTTGAGGCTCAAGTGGGCGGCCATTTGCCACGCCCCGTGGCCGAACAATTGACCGAACTGAAGAAGCGCGTGGCCAGCATGTGATTTGTTTCCTCCATTTTGGATTCCATAGGTTATTGGTAATCTTAGTTTAATAAAGTCTCATAAAAAAACAAAACCAACAAAAAAAGATTTTTTATACCGAATTCCTACTGGCTGCTTCTTTTTTTTATGGCACAGGGCGTGGCTTATCGGGAGCGCGTGCGCCCGGAGGCCCGTCCAAAAATCGGCGTAAACAAGCATATAAAATTTATAATCGCATTAACCTCTCTGCACCGTTACAAATTATCAAGATCGCAGCGAAATCGCGTAAATAAATAATGCCACAATTTTTGGAACAGAAGAAAAACGTTGATCTTGGTAAAGAAAAAAAAACAGTTGCCGGGGTCTGATTAAACAGTTGGTCACGGGGTGGTGTGATTCTAGAAGTCCATCGAAACTGCAAGAAAGAGCCCTCAACTGATAAGAGAAGTGTGCCCGAAGGGGGTTTTAGATCCGTTTAGCTCTTGGAAATCAAATATGTTGGCGATAGTCCCAAAAAAATATATTTGCTATATAAATCTGATTGAATCTGAAGCATAATAAATAGTTCTGTTCCTGACTATATGTAATAATGCGTGAAGGTAGTTGAATAATATATAATATCTGTAGAAACATAATAGAGCAACAATTCATAAATGGGTTCGGAGCCAAAGGCAGCTCCCATCCAAAAACCCCTCCACAGCGTCAGAGGTTTACATAAATACCCTAATAAAAAGAATAAATATAGGCTGGACAAAATCAATTATCTAACTAAAAAGTACGTAGTCGTAAGAAATTTTAATATAATGGGTTGATTAGATAATTTTGCATTAAATTATTATAAATATTAACATAAACCTTTTGAAAATACTATCTTCTAGCGTTCATAGTCCATTATCTAGATCTTTAGGATGCAACTTAATGTTAGAACTCCTTATGAAGACGCTTTCAGTAAGATATCGCCAGTAACAAACGTTATGAAAGGAATCTTCGGTAAGGAACCCTCTTTATCTAACAATATATCAACCAAGGATAGCTGATAAGCAGCGATTAAAAAAACTGTAGCTGACGTATTATAATATTTTAAGGTTTAAGGTTTATGAAAACAAATCAGTGTACGTTTACGTACGTGATTTTATCCCTAAAAATATAGTCATTTTTAGATCCGGCTCAGAGTTAGTGCTATGAACTATAAAAACAGAGATCAGTTCTATATTTAGAATAAAATATTTTCCACTGCTTTCTAGAGTCCAGGGGCTCGTTTTACCAGACTGATAAGCCAATCGATGCTGTATTTCAATATATATTTTATTATATAAAAATAATATATAAATATATTGATTTGCATTATTATTTATTGATCCGCCATAATATAGACGTAAATTCAAAAATAAAGTCAAGTCATGAAACACGCTTTGCTATAGAAAAGCGATCTTTGTACGCCGCGGAAACTTGTAGGGGAGTGTAGGGGAGTGTCTGAACTGAGGCAGCACATGCAGACAGTTAATGATGACGATGATGCTAATGATCATGCTTATCAAGCTGAACTAGAAAAACAAGTCCACGGTTTATAAATAAATAAACGAAAAAATTTCAGCGAATTTGTATTTAATTTTTGTTGTTATTTTTTTTTTTACCATTTTAAGAGGCGCGTGCAGGCCCCTATTAAAAAAAAAAACAACAAAACTTTACCAGGCAATCTTACAGGAGTTGTTTAAGGATTTCAAGGTGTTCCAGTTAATAAATAAAACGAATTCAAGGTCGGTCTCATTTTTATAATTACTGGAATTTCGGGTGCAGGTTGCACAGCGACATTTGGGAACCTTCATTTCTCCTTCCCAGAACACATGATAATATCCATGCGTCTATTCTTGGGTACATACAAAGGTGTCATGTGAATGCCGACCGCTGTCCATTCATGGCCTCCAAGCCGCTTGGCTGATGGCCATGGCCAACATTATAATAGAACGCTGAGATATTTCTCCCCGTCATCAGTTTCGCCAATAAGCGAACACTTATTTCTGGCAATTTGACAAACAGCAATCAAAATAAAACCATGTGATGTCGGGAAATAAAGGCGTAGGTGGGCGCGTGGTGGGATCAGGCAGGCGTATTTATCACGCTTTATATCTATAAGTGGAAAATTGGTGATGTGAAACAAGAAGAGTTTGAGGTAGTAGCCCCTTACTACAGGTAGATTATCCGATAAGCTAAATGGTCTAAATTCTATATAGATCATAGATCATATATTTTCTAGATTCTATAAATAATAATTCTATAATACCACAAATAGATTACAGATTATGCAGATCATATTTTATATAATCATAGATTGTTTATGTCACAGATCATATGCAATATTTATTTCTGTCAATAGCAATCAAAAATGCAGTCTTATAGATCAAAGATCATATAAATTGTATATCATATAGATCACATATTGAATTATAAAAAAAACCAATAATTAAAATATGACGAATCTTATTTTTTTGAAAATTTATTTTCAACCGATGAGTATGTTTGGAAACCGCTTATACCAATTACGTGTCACAAAATAGACAACTGGAAGGAAACGATAGTCAGACGGTTGTTTATCATATTGATCCATAATTGGCGATTTCCAATAACTGTGTACACCCAACGTAAGCTATTTACGTACTTGAACGATAGCGAGCTGGTAAACAAAAATAAATAAAATAATTAAATTAGCAGCTAGCGAAAAGAGTGTAAATAAATATCAACTCTAGTTGCTCTAGTTGATTCTTATCAATGCGAGCGGAACGCGCACTATCAAAATCAAAAAACAGCGAAAACGAATTCAAGCGGCAAAGCAGTAAAAAAACGAAAAAAATCCAAACAAAAACAAAAATAAACGTAGAAATTACTGAAACTTGCCACAGCGGCGCCGACGTCAATGAAAACGAGGCCTGTTGCCAAGCGGCGGCAACGTGTGCCCTCCACAATCCCACACTCCCCCTGCTCCAAGCAAATGCAGTGAAAAACCAAAACAATTGCCGAGCCTCCCGGCGAGCGGCCAATCAGCTTGTCCGAAGCTTGACCCGAGACGCGCGCGCGTCTCATAAAATATAATAAAGAGAGACAATAACAAAAACCAAACAACCAAAGCCGAACCGAACCGAGCCGAGCCGAGCCGAACGCCAGCCGATCGTGTGGCCCCCGATAATCATGTTCTAGTCGCATCGGGCAGGCACGAGCGGCCGGAAAGCGTATAAAAAGCCGACAGCGGCGAACAGTTGGCATCAGTTACTCGTGGACTGAGTAAATGGAAAGATCAAGTGAAACATTTAATTTCAGTGATCTGAAAATCAAATTAATTTTTGACAAAAAACTCTGGAGGAACATATGAAAGCATAAAACAACAACAGCTCATAAATACCAAATTGAAATAAATCAACAAAAAAAAAATTCAAATTGTGATAATTAAATTGTGATATTTAAACAAAATTAATTGTTTTTTGCTAAAAGAAAAGAAAAAGCAAAATCAAAAGTTAATTTGTGCGCCATATATTCCAAATTCTAAAATACATAATTTTATAAACAAGTAACCAATAAAAAAACAACTAACAAAATGCCTGAGCTCATTGAACAAAGCAAAATTATGTAAGTAAAAGAAGAAATAAAAGCCAAACACCACGCCCAGAAGTCTCTAGTCATTTTCATAGCTTGCTACCAAAATGTATTTTTAACGAGAAAAAAGCTGCATTTGTTTTTTATTTGAATGCAAGCAAAAAATGTGCAAAAAATTAGCAACGAAAAATAATTGAATTATGTTACTTGCAAAAAAAAAGAATTCATTTGCCAAATATAGTAAACTGTCCAATATTCAAAAGTTTCTGTCTGACATTCAAAAGATAAAAATATTCAGTAAGAAATTCTTTTTGATATTAATTTTAGTTTGAAAAATAAATTTCTCCACATTCCTAAAATACTTGTGAAAAAGCTTGGGATATCATCAATATATAAATATTTAAATTCAAATCGAACTCTAATTTGTTTCAGTTAAATTTGTAAATTTGCACAGAAAATATAATTGAAATTGTGCTAAATAAGTTTTGACCTACCACAAATTCTAATTTTTGATCCACTGATCCACTTCGGCAACTCTCACTAATAAATCTCTCTCTTTCTCTCTTTCCACTTGCAGCTCTGGCAACGGTTGCGGCCTTCCCCAGCTGCACAAGCTGAGCCAGGACAACTGCGGCCTGTATAGCCACATCCGTGGCATTCCCACCTCGTATGGCGATGTGAGCACCTTGAGTGCCGGCGTGCGCCGCTTTGTGGAAGAGGCGATCGCTCTGTGCCAGCCCGACCAGGTGCACATTTGCGATGGCTCCGAGCAGGAGAACAAGATGCTCATCAAGACGCTGCTCGAGTCGGGCACCATTGTGCCGCTGCCCAAGTACGAGAATTGCTGGTTGGCCCGCACCAATCCGGGTGATGTCGCCCGCGTCGAGTCCAAGACGTTCATCTGCACCGAGGAGCGCGACGAGACCATTCCCACGCCCAAGGAAGGTGTGAAGGGCACACTGGGCAACTGGATTTCGCCACCGGACATGGAGGCGGCCATTCAGCAGCGCTTCCCCGGCTGCATGAAGGGACGCACCATGTACGTGGTGCCCTTCAGCATGGGCCCGGTCGGCTCGCCGCTCTCCAAGATCGGCATTGAGGTCACCGATTCGGCCTACGTGGTTGCTTCTATGCGCATTATGACCCGCATGGGCGCTGCGGTGCTCCAGCAGCTGGCCAAGAACGAGGAGTTCGTGCGCGCCCTGCACTCGGTGGGCACCCCAGCCAGCGGTGTCGTGGAGCAGCCCTCGTGGCCCTGCGATCCCGAGCGCACCATCATCCTGCACAAGCCCGCCGAGAATCTGATCGTCTCCTATGGCTCCGGCTACGGCGGCAACTCGCTGCTGGGCAAGAAGTGCTTCGCCCTGCGCATTGGCAGCACCATTGCCAAGCGTGAAGGCTGGTTGGCCGAGCACATGCTCATCCTGGGCATCACCGATCCCAAGGGCGTCAAGAAGTACATCACCGCCGCCTTCCCCTCGGCCTGCGGCAAGACCAACCTGGCCATGTTGAACCCCTCGCTGGCCAACTACAAGGTGGAGTGCGTTGGCGACGACATCGCCTGGATGAAGTTCGACTCGCAGGGGGTCCTGCGTGCCATCAATCCCGAGAATGGCTTCTTTGGCGTGGCGCCGGGCACCTCCACGGAGACGAATCCGATTGCCATGAACACTGTGTTCAAGAACACCATCTTCACGAATGTGGCCTCCACCTCAGATGGTGGCGTCTACTGGGAGGGCATGGAGAGCAGCCTGGCACCCAATGTACAGATCACCGATTGGCTGGGCAAGCCCTGGTCCAAGGAATCGGGCAAGCCCGCCGCTCATCCCAACTCCCGCTTCTGCACACCCGCCGCCCAGTGCCCCATCATTGATCCCGCCTGGGAGGATCCAGCTGGCGTGCCCATCTCTGCCATGCTCTTCGGCGGCCGTCGTCCCGCCGGCGTGCCCCTCATTTACGAGGCACGCGACTGGACACATGGTGTCTTCATTGGCGCCGCCATGAGGAGCGAGGCCACCGCTGCCGCGGAGCACAAGGGCAAGGTGATCATGCACGATCCCTTCGCGATGCGTCCCTTCTTCGGCTACAACTTCGGCGACTATGTGGCCCATTGGCTGAGCATGGAGAAGCGCGGACAGGTGCCCAAGATCTTCCATGTGAACTGGTTCCGCAAGAGCGACGAGGGCAAGTTCATGTGGCCCGGATATGGTGAGAACTCGCGCGTGCTCGAGTGGATCCTGCGCCGTTGCAATGGTGAGTCCTGCTTCGAGGACTCGGCCATTGGGCGCATTCCCGCCGCTGGTGAGCTCAATTTGGCTGGCATGAAGGAGCAGATCGATGTGAAGCAGCTGTTCTCGCTGCCCAAGGAGTTCTGGACACAGGAGGTGCAGGATATCCGCAACTACTTCGAGTCGCAGGTGGGCAAGGATTTGCCCGCCAGCATCTATGCGCAGCTGGACGAGCTGAAAGCACGCGTTGCCAACTTGTAAGATGGACAGTTGGCCAGCCGAGAATTTATCACAAACACCCCCTCCCCTCGCAAACATCTTTACCCGCCTTGCACCACCCATTAAAATAAGCAAACCTATCCCCAAATACCATAACAAAAAAAAACACCCCACACAAATCACCTTATATACTCTATATAACCCGAAGACTATATATATGCTAACAACACACAATTCTTCACTTAGTCGTTTCTCTAGAATTTAAGCCACAGACTTCCAAAACTATTTATTTGATAAGCATTTATCCATAAGTCTTAAGCTAAGATCTGTATATATGAATGAAAAAACAGAAATCTATAATAAAACCAAAAGATTTTACCACAAAGAAAAAACATGAACAATTTTACTCTTTTATCTTTAGAGTTTCAACATTTTTTAAAAGCAAAAAAAGAGAGAAGAAAACGAAAATATAAGTAACTTTTTAAAAAGTAACTTAAAATTAAATAAAGAAAAATGTAAAATTTATAAATATAATCTTAATTACAGTATTAGATATAAGCTTTATAACTTCAAATACGTTCATATCGTATAAAAACATAAAAAAGACAGCGTTAAATATTATTATAAGAAAAAACGTTTAAGCCAAAACACATTCAACGCACCATTTGGGCTAAGATCATATTAAAAAAAGCTAAAACATAAGATGAAAGCAAAATATAAGCCGAGTAAAGAAGTTGGAAAAAACTTCAACATTTTAGCAGAAGCCAAAAACAAAACAAAATTTTCAAAACAAAAAAAAAACTGCTGTGAAGCAAGGAACTTCCAGGCTGGAAGAGCTTTTGAGCGGAAAGCTTTTGGTGGGCCTGTGGCAAACAAAAATGCAGCCGAGTCGTGTGGCATGCCACAGTTCAGCTCGAGCTGCGTACGCGCTCGGTCGGGCCATATTGTGCGGCAGCCAGCGGCATTGTTGCAGTGCGCGTTCAAGCGGAAACGGAAGTGCAGCGACAGCAACAAGAAAAACTGTACAAACTGTTGCTTAACTGAGTTGTTGATGTGATTTTGTTGCCGTTTTTGTCGTTGTCGTTGTTGCAATTTCTGGTGTGTCGTAACGCAATTAAGACAATTAGCAAAGATAATTTCGCAAATTAACAACTGGCAAAAATTTCACAAAATTGTCAAATTAAAATTAAAAATGGTAAACATGAAATATGGTTTAAACATTGAGTTGTGAGCTCTGCGTGTGTGTGAGTGTGTGTGAGTGTGTGCGTGTGCTGCTGTGTATTGCTGTGTATTGCTGCTGTGTGTGTGCGTCTGCTGTTAAGCTGCGATTTGACATGTTGATTTATGCGCTGCCTCACACTTATGCTACACCGCTCTCCTCCTGTGTGTATGTGTGTGTGTGCGTGTGTGTGTATGTTTGTGTGAGTGTAGCTGGGATTACGCGTGTGCCTGTAGGCACTTGTTGCGCTTATGCCTCGCACACGGCTCGCATTCGCTTAATTGCTAATCCTCGCGCCCAACTTTGACGCCAGACGCGTCTAATTACACGTAAGTTTGCCACTAAAACAACTGTCCCACCTGTCACCGTTTACCTCCACCCCCTCCCCCGCCACAGTTGGCTCGCAAATGACGCATTTAAAAGCAAATTGGCCAGTCCGAAAGGAAATGCGCCCCACTTAATATGCCATCAACATGAGATTTGCGCAAATGGCGCGCGCCAAGAATTATGTGTTGCAATAAAATCGATGGCGGCGGGGTCAGCCAGAGGGGGTGGATTTCTGCAGAGTGGCCTGGGCAGCGCTCTAATAACTAAGTTGTGAACGTGACTTTAGGCCAACAGTTCTAATTTGACCCGGGCAGCTGAACAGCGACCAAAGAGCAAAGACCAAAGAACAGCGACCACAGCTCGACAGCGCTGCTAAATAGGCTACACTTTCTTGACGTCTTTGCTATATTGTTTGATCCTAAGTGTTTTATGGACTTTTCTTGTTTATGCTTTGGCCATACACAGACAGACACAAGCACAGCCACAGACACGCATTTATTTTTACAATAAACGCTAATTCTGCAGCCAAGTGCTGGTCAGAGCAGGCATAAACACGGGGGGCGGGGTTGAGTTGGCAGAGAAGCCGCAGCTTTGTGTGGCTGCTGTGAAAATATTTATGTTTGCTTGGTGTGTGTGTCTGTGTGCTGATCGTTGTGTGGGTGTTAAATATGTGCTTAAAGGGTGCGGGCGTGTAATTAAGCAAAGTTTACTAAAAGGGTTGTCCAGCAAAAGGACACGAAACAAATACCAAAGTTAATATGGCTAAGTGTGGGAAAGAGATCTTTGCACTAAGAAAAAAAATATACATTTACAAGTTTTACTATAAAAATATAATTCATATAGTTGGGAATTACTTAATTAGCGTCTTGTTTTATGACCTTTTCTTAAACAAACAAAAATTCTTTAATGTAAGAACTTCTTTTAAATACCAAAAATTTTGAATATCAAGAATTTACGCTCGTTTTATAAAAAACAAATGCTTGAATACATTTTTTAAATATTTTTTACACAAATTTGCAATCTAAAAACATTCTTCAATTAGGAACTTAAATATTTCCTGCAAGTGCTAGATCTAACAACAAGTTAATGGCACTTGGGTTCATTATACTCCATAAAGTTAATAGTGATGTGGTGTTTGCCACTCATAAAGCACCACACACGCACACATATATATATATATACTCATATATATTTATTCACACACGCCCACACACACACACACACACAAATGGAGCGCGACGTTTTCTGCTGCGGGTCACAGACATTTGAACTCTTTCTGATGACTCCGAGCCAACTTGTATTTCATATACTATGCGCAATACTTACACAAATTACATTGTCAATTCAGGCAAGTCCCTGAAATATGCAAATCCTTTACCACATTCATTCCACTCTTCCCCCGATGCCTTTGCTTTGTCTACCCGCACAAATCCTACGCTAAATCAAATCACTTTCAGTTGGTTTGGCCCTCAGGTTATTTCGCTGAAATGTATGCATAACATGTCAAATACAGACGAGCTAGACTATGACGAACAATGCTGTCAATTCAATAGATATTTAAAAATGTCGAGTTTTTTTGAAGGAGGTTCTTATAATGTAAACTATTTCCCGTAGTTTAATTATGTCTTATTTATCTGAATTTATATCGCAATTTATATAGCATAATATTTTATATAGCAAAGTTTCACTGTATACTGGAACCTTTAAAACTTTGAGGACCACAATAAGTTTCTTGCTTTTCGTGACCTTTCACTTATTTATTTTGCATCTTATTAAACTGAAACTTTATCTTTTAAGCTGCAGTCAATACGATTGATTGATTGACCAATTGATATAGCGAATTAACTTTTACAGTAGCTAAAGCTGAGTATACTTCCTTGAATGTATCAATTATATTGTACTGCATAAGATACTTTTCTTTCTGGCTTCCTTAAAGTTGCGGCTGACTTTTCTATGGAAATACTCAGCGCAAATTCAATCCATAAGATACAATGCTATAAGCCACAGACAAAGCTCTTTTGCAGGACCGGTTAAAGGAATAAGGGTTGGGGTTGGGGCAGGGTTTGGATATGTCATTCATGCATAGACAATGCACATAATGGCCATATAGAAACCCAAAAACGAAGACCAGTTGAATGGGAGTTGACACACGGGTTTGCTTAGATTTGTGTGCTGTTTAGTTGGGTTCGTTTTTACCGCTGACTTGTTGTTGTCGCTTTTCTCAGAATTTCGCACAATCAAAATTGTTGTCCATTCCTCTGAGTGGCCTTGAACGAATATGAAACTGTTGTCTATTCAACATTTTTATGATTATTCCATCCATGTGTCGCAGTATCGGCCCTCTTACATGTTCTCTCTCTCTCTTCTCTTTCCTTTTCTTTTTGCCTGTCCGATTTGATTGGTTACGGTAGCAACAGGACAGGTTCCGTATTCTTTCCCAGGCACACGAAACGTAGTTAGGCAATGAATTTGACAGAGTGCCGTGAATAAGTATCATATACCCTATATTTAGACCAACAATTGCACAACAACTGGAGAGCATGCACGAACAAACGAACACACGCAATAACAACAAACCCAACAAAACATTTATCTTAAGCCTTAAGCCAGAGTTCTAGTCTAGGTAGAATGAATACTTTAAAATTAAAAAGTTTAAAAGTAATTTTTGTCATAAAGTTATTAAAATGTCTTAA
Source organism: Drosophila paramelanica (assembly GCA_035043915.1). Classification (NCBI taxonomy): domain Eukaryota; kingdom Metazoa; phylum Arthropoda; class Insecta; order Diptera; family Drosophilidae; genus Drosophila; species Drosophila paramelanica. The sequence continues at coordinate 5,183,193 of JAWNMO010000674.1, read as the reverse complement.
GATTCTTGGGATCAGGTCATAATACTATGTCATAATAAGGTCATAAAAGTGAGTTAGAAGTTGGAGGTAGAGAAAAAATATTTGTTTTGGTTAATTTAGTAATAATCACAAAATCCATAAAGAAAATGTTATTGCCTAAAATAATTAATTAAAAACTAAATATATAAATAAAAATATAAATTTGGATATAATAAATGTATTTATTGTATAATAATAAAGACAGACCCTTAGCAAAGATTCTTGAAATAAAAGTTCGCAATGAACAAAATTAAATTCTTTAAAAAAATAACAAATTTACGATAGTTATTGTTAATATTTTAAGCACTCGAAAAGAAGCTTAATAGAGAAATAAAAAGCTGTTTTATCTATGTATGGGAACTGCAAAAGATAATTCCAACTGTTGAATATGTTTGCTGTCCAACAATTTAATCTCTCACACCTGACACATGTAAAAAAAAACTTATTCAATCGCATTATATTCCCAGTTGATGCAACATTTAGGGTGTATAAACACCAACAGGTACCATAAAAGTACTCATTTGCTCGCACACATGTATTCAGTGTATTCGCATTCATATTATTTGCTTAACAATATGAACACGTGTCCGCCTGCGCTGGCTGCCTCAAACGAGTGGGTGTCCGTCCGGCTATTTGTATAGGGCTCATACAATAGATAAGTTATTTGGCGAGCGGACCAGGGTCAGGTGGTTGCGAAAGCAATGACAACAGTTGGGATTCACGTTACGAGCCATGCGGACAGGACACCAGCTGGACTTAAAGCTGGATAATAAAATGGCACACTAGATTTGCCCAAGTAAGCGAGAGCGCGATTTTATGGAACGAGGGGTATTTATTTATTTATTTATTTTTTTTGTTTTTTTATGAAATGGAGCATTATTAAATGAATTTTTATATTTTTGAGTAAGAAAATAAATATTATAAAAAAATCGAAATTAACGCCAAGAAATATTCAAATATTATCTGGTTTTTTTTTGTAAACTATATATTATCACAAATTAGAATCTACAAGCAAAGCTCTTTAAGCACTATTGATTTTAACATTACCTAATTACAGGGTACTTTTTTGGCCTATCTCTTGCACTCGAAGCCATTGTTCGTTGCTTTTGTTATCACTGGGGCGCAGACACTGCCGTAAAACTATAATACAAATAGTTTCTATGGGTGTCTTGGTGCAACAATCAAAACAAAATCAGTTGACAGCTGTCTCCTAGAAGTTTCTCTGTGGCTGCAAAATGCTCAACACTTTTACAGGTAATGCTGCAAGAAACTGGGCAGCTTATAGCACCTGAGTCTGTGGCAGGGGCAGACGCAGAAGCGAAAGTAGAAGAAGAAGAAGAAGCAGAAAACACAGTGACTCCCCAGTCAGTTGCAGACTTGGCGCAAGTTAAGCAACTTCTGCAAAACGCTCGAGAAAACTTCGGGAACAAATCTTTTGTAGCCACAACAAAAACTTGAGTGTGGCAGTTGTGTGTGACAGTGTGCGTGTGTGTGCATTGATGATTTTATGTGTATGTGCGTGCGTTAAATGTGCTGAGAGCTGGCAGTTTGTAAAGCTTAAGCCGGGAAAAATACAAGTAGGTTCTAGTAGAGCGGGTCAGAATATGAGATACCCTGTACCCATGTCTGTAACCTTACATTTGAGTTTCAACATAAATATATCTAAATATATTTATATCTGAACTATACGACAACTTTGATATAACAATATTATTGATTCTTAACGATTTTGAACAAAACTGATTATGGATGCATTCCACATTTCCACCTTGTTATAGCAATTATCGATAAATATCGATTTTGTTGAAATACAAGTATGCTTTATAAAAATTATCAGCGCATGATAATTGATAATAAATATTATGAAAATGTCATCTTCTATCGGTTAAAAACTTTAACACATGTGCAATATGCTCCCCTCTTTTTTAAAACTATTATCAATGACTACAGGGTATCAGGAACATTAATATTTTACGCACAGCTAAAGAACTGTTGCATGCAACATGGCTGTGTAGTATGCAACGCGAGCGCGATGGCAGCTTAACACGCGCCACTGAGACGCAAGTGGGGTGGGGTGGGATTGTTAAAGGCTGGGGTAATATGGGTATCCCGGGGCTAGCCAGAGCCACTTTTGCTGTCAACTTAAAGCGAGATGAACGCACATTTTGCAACAATTTGCTGACACACGAAACAAACAGACACACACACACACACACACACACACACACATACACGCTTCGAGGCATTTTTGCTGAAAGCGTGGGCAGAAGCTTTAGTGGAGGAGCAGAGGGGGGGATGGGGTGTTACTCACTGGCATTGCGCCGAAGCTGTTTTATGAGTTTTGGTTTTTATTGTAGTTTGCATTATTTTATTAAATAAAGATAAAACCATAAATTATGCGCGTTCAGTGCGTGTGTGTGTGTGTGAATGTTGTTGTGTGTGTGTGTTGAGTAATGGCCCGTGATATTTACACATGAGTGGCATTCAACTTGCAGCAGGAACAGCAGTAAATCTTCGCGCCGCCCCGCACCGCATTTGTTAAATATGGCACAGCAGCAGCACAGCTGGGATGGCGGCGACTCCTCCACGGGATCCGGCTATGGGGCCCACAGCCATCCGCATGGACACAAACAGGGCCACGGTGGACACAAGACGCCAGCGCGTGCGGCAAGCAATCCGTTGCCCTACAAGGGAGCCACGCCCAAATCGCCCCGGTAAGTCAGCCCAGGTCCAACTTGAACTGCATGTAAATATATATTTTGTGTATAGAAGCTATCATCCGGCGCCGCCTTCTGTGTATGCCTCGCCCACACAGGCAGGCAACTGCTACGCGTACGGCAATTACGAGCCGCCGCGCAGCCCCAAAATAACCACAACCTATGCGAATGACAGCTGCGACGAGGTGAGCAGCTCGACGCCCTCATCCTACTATCAAACACCAACGTCGGGCTCGATGGACGACTCCGCATCGCTGCTCAGCGGGCCGGCGACACGCAGTCCCAAATCACCGTGTAAATTTGTCTTCGATGCGGTCAGTCCGGGCACGGGTCCCAGTGGCGGAGGGCCGGGCTTGGATCAGTGCGCGCTGGGCAAGAAGTTTGAATATTACGAGCCCATCTCACCCGACGACGGTTCACTGTACTACGAGCCGCCCAGTTCGCCGAGGCGTCAGGGTTCCAAGAAGCTAATGCGCAGCACGCAGCCGGCGATGGAGCCGCTGCCGCAGCTGACGACGACGGGTGTTTGTGGCAAGCGGCGGCGGGATGAATGGGAGCTGCCGGTGATAACCAAACTGGATGCACGCTGCTTAAATGCAAGCGCGGCCGCGGCAACCGCAACATCAGCATCAGCAGCAGCAGCTGGCACTTCTTACGGCAGCTCCACTGGTGGTGGCTATTACAGCTTGAAGCGGGACTCGTGCGTCACCGAGTGCACACAGCTGTCCATGGAGTCGGGCGAGACGCAGACACAGCACACGAACAGCACGCTGGTGACCACGACCACGACCAGTTTTAGTTACACGGACACGGATGCCGGACAGCCGATGCAGCATCAGCAGCTGCAACGACAGCGACGGCATGCCATCAACATCACCTCGAATCCGGGCTATCAGGTGCTGCACAGCTCACACTCCACGCTGGACCGCACCTGCTCCGATAGCGTTGTCTCCCTGCGCTATCGCAAATCTACCAGTGACCTGACCCAGGACGCCGATCACGAGTTGAGCGGCTGCAAGCCGAGCAAGCCCAAACGCGACGCGGTCGAGTACAAGCCGCGCCGGCGGGGCAGCTCCAAGGGCGGATTGGCCTACTTGGCCAGTCGACGCAGCTCGCGCGAGTCCATGAAGAGCGCCTGCTCGAACACATCCATTTTCTCCAACGATGACATCGGACCGTTGGCATTCCAGAGCTCCAACCGCGGACGACAGCGGCGGACATCCAACTTTTTGGAGCTGCCAGGTGCGTATCGTTTTAATACTACATATATATATGTGTGTGTAATCCAATATTTCAAGGTTGTTGCCCTTTTTAAACCCGTCAAATAACTAGAATTTTTCTGTAAATGTGACTCCCATTTCCCTTTAGAATTTTGCTAGCCTTGTAAAAACTCGTATTTTATATAAATATTTAATTTAAAAAATTTAAAACTAACTAAAAATTAGTTACTGACTTATCTCAAAATTTGATTTATATTTATAAAAAGTTTAAAGCGGATTAGATAAAAATTTGAAATCTTTTTTCAAGCAACCCAAATAACCAAATTTTCAGACAGAAGTAGCAGATTTTTACATCGATTTTTACAATCGAGACTTTAAAAGAGATACTCGTTTCTGAGCTGTTTAATAAAAATCTGAGAAACACATATTCATTATTTCTACTTGTGTGGAGATAAAAAATTAAGTTGGATGTAAACAAAATTTTGAAGAAGCTTTTTTAACATATATCTTTGAATATGAATTTAATGATAAAGTGAAAAAAATTCTTTTTAAATATTTGAGCGAGTTTTCGGATACCACAACTTTCTTTTTTATTAAGATTATAAAAAGCAATTTATTCTAATTAAAAATCAGCTGCCTATCGCTCACAGTTCGCGCTGTGCGCTGCCTATCAATCATGAATCAATCAATCATAAAGAAAAAAAAACACATTTTATATTCATAAAAAACAAACATAATTCCCATCACCAAACAGTGCCCGATCACATACGCCCGCGCGTATGCTCGTTGCCGGAGCGTCCGTACAATCCGAGGGCCAGCGATGATCTTTATCGGCTGCGCCACTTTTCGATTAGCAAAGGCAACGTGGTCAATTGCGGGGATTCGATAATTTCGCGTCGTTCGCGCAGCAATACGAGCGTGAATTCGACAAACAGTCGCGCCAGCGAGCGTTCCCCATTCGAGGGCAGCTGCTGTGGAGCGGGCTATGCGAATGTGGACTCGCTGCCCGCCTCGCCGGATGAATCGGAGAATCTGGAGCCGCCGCCGCCGGTGCGCTATCGTGTCGTGATGCTGGGCGATGCGGGCGTGGGCAAAACGGCGCTGGTCAATCAGTTTATGACATCGGAGTATATGCACACCTACGATGCGAGCTTGGGTAAGTTGAGAGCTCCCGAGTGAGTAGTTGTTGATATCCTTTCGATGGAACCTATGCGTGTCTATGATCCTTGGCCGATCCCATACCGCTGGTTTCCGCTTGCGTCTATAGAGTTTAATTCTGATCTGAGTTTTAGACGATGAGTTCGGCGAGAAGACGGTCAGCGTCCTGCTCGACGACGAGGAGTCCGAAATGGTGTTCATCGATCATCCCAGCGTCGAGATGAGCGTCGAGAATTCGCTATCCACCTACGAGCCGCACGGCTGTGTCGTTGTCTTCTCCGTGGTCGACAAGGGCTCCTTTCGCATTGCCGAGGAGATTATCAACTATCTGTGGCAGGAGAACTACACCAAGGATAAGGCAGTCATTCTAGTGGGCAACAAGGCGGACTTGGCTCGTGCGCGACTTATCACGTCACAGGGTGAGTAATGGCGCTTAGGGGACTTAAAACGGGAACTTAAAACGTTTCCAAGTGAATTAAAATAAATGCTGAGTATTAATGAGAATGTACTCGCACAGGTATCGAAGAATATATAAACTAACATTATTGAGTATAAATATTAATAGATTAGTCGAAAAAAGTAGTCTAAGAAATCACGTAGAAACAATATTCTTATAGTAAATCTACCTAAGAAAGGAAAGAAGATGAATAAAATATTGGACATAGTGCCGAATATATAAATAGCATATAAATAAGAATAAGAACAAGTTGGTATGATTAAACAAATATATTCTGAGTTAAAGTTAAGATTATTAAAGAATATAAAGCTTGTCTATAGATGAGCATTAAATAAGTATAGAGAAGTTTAGATGAGAATATACTAAATAAAAGGACAAGTATTAAAAAATTTACGCCAAGTATTAATTTAAATAACTAAAATAAACGAGTATAGATAGTTAGCAATAAGGTGATTAAAGTACAATATCAATTTTACACAATTATCAGTTGATTTGACTAAAGTAAATTAACTCCGAGCAGCGCCCATCTCTAGTTTAGAAGGACTAGAAGCGGAAATGCCACGTCTTAATTATGATTTCTCATTTCACATTTCATGTTTCACGTTTCACGTTTGGCTCACAGAGGGTAAAACACTGGCCGCCTCACGCGATGCCAAATTTATTGAGACGTCCAGCGGCATACAGCACAATGTCGATGAACTGCTCGTCGGCATTCTGAAGCAGGTAAGAGGCGGGTGGGGCCAGCAGGTGGGTGGGCTTCTGTTCGTTTGGGGGTGGTGGATTGGCTGAGCGGTTATTTGGGTTTAGGTGCGAAATACACGCAACTCATTGATGCATGCGAAAATTGTGCAGGAAATAACGTAAATGGATTTGTGGTTGGTGGTTGAGGCTTTGCGCATCGGTTCACTAATTAATGAAAATTGAGCCGACCAGACAGACCGGACGGACATTTTAATGTTATTAAAACCGAACGAACCAACGGGACGACAACAGCCACAACATTTTGCACGGCACTCATATTTCATTTGCAGATGCGGCTGAAGGAGACGCGCGAAAAGAAAGCTACCTCATCGAAGATGAAAACCTCACGCACCCACATATCGCTGCATCTGGCCAAGGAAATCTTACAAAAAATTTGCCTTAGCGACATTTCAAAATCGAAAAGCTGTGAAAATCTGCACGTTCTGTAAGAAGTGAAAAGAAAGCAGCCCCAACAACAAATCAACAGCCAAGTTAAAAACAAAAAATAAACAAAAGAAAAACCAGAGCTAAACAAAAAAATATTTTGCTAGCATTTTAAAGTGAAAACAAAAAGTATATACATAAAAAATACATATGTAGAGCCTATATAAAACCCAAATACCATATAAATCATATATATATATGAACATATATACATATATGTGCATACTTATTATATAGCCAATGCTCAGCTTGCATAAAAACTGTTTTGATGTTCTCTTTTTAAAGGCATTTTTACGAGTATTATAAACATATACAAATTATTATGAATGTTGCAATAAAAAAAACAACAAAAAAAAGTTACAGCCAATTTGTGTGCAATATAGACCTATTGTATATGTATGTATATGAGCGTGTGTGTGTGTATGTATGTGTTCAAGAAGTTATGTGCGCAAAGTGTTATCAAATATTGCTCGAGCTAAAAGTATTTGAAATGTCATTTTGGCTCGTTTTCCCGTGTCTTTGTAGACGTTAACAAACACTTTAACATGTTGTCAATATAGATTTTCGTTTCTTATTTTGTGTTGAGCTTATTTGCATGTCAATATTAGTAGGCTGGATTAATGTTGGGTAACTAAGATGAGCTTTGACAGCAAAATAAGAAAACGATTCTTAGCTTTAAGTCAACCAACTGGAGCATTGACAGTCACAGAACTAAGCATTTAACATTAACTTTGACATGAGGAAAATAGGCATAAGAAAAGCTGAACTAAAGTTGAAATAAATTGTTGTTAATAAGAGAAGTTTCGCTGAGGCTGAGATAAGTGCAACTCAATTTACGTTAACTTTTGACAGGCACACATGGCTAAAGTAACGTAGATGAGATAAGTCAAGAATAAGTAAAGTTTGATATGAGCATAGTTATGAGCTGGAGTGAAGCTGAAATAAATTAAGTTAACTAGCCTGAATTCTTAGCAGAGTTAACTGTGGAACATGCGCTCAGAGTCTTATCAAATGTCGCATTTTTCATATACGCCCCAGTCAAAGGCATTTGGGGCTGGTGCGGTCAGGCCCCCAGATTTGCGATTGTGCCGTTTTGTTTATGGCGGATGTTTTGATTGGGTCGCCAGACAGGCAGCAAACGTCAGTTATCGCCAGTTCAAGAGTCTGGCCTTGGCATAGCCTCAAGCGCACCTACTTTTTCTTTGCTGATAACATCGAACGCGTGTCGGGGACATATATTTTTTTTGGAGCATATGTAGGAGAAATGTGGGGGGAGGGGGAGGGCATAATTATTAGAGCACATACATATACATACAATACGCTTTAATATATAATTGTATACTTATTTATGTGTTCCAGTGCAAGAATAACAACATTTAAATTCAATAATGTCCTGTCAATTTTTTTCTAAAAAAACAAAATTAAAACAAAAACAAAATAAATAATAATATGCTTAAAAATTATCCTGCAGAAATATTTAAGTTCTATATGTGTTTTAAGAAATTTACATTTTTAAGTGTGTATTTAACTAAACTGGTATATTTATGATTAAAAGCTCCTTTGAGTGTATAGATAAAAAAAAACTTAAGAGCGCCAAATACATATATTCATATATATATATATCAACAAAATACTTGAGACTTGGTAGCTAAACATAACAAAAATGAAATCTCTTCCAACAAAAGAAAAATATATATAAAAACAAATTCAAATGAAACTCATATCGGAATGACTGTTAAATGTTGACTGTTGTTAGTAACTAAGCCTAAAAATGTTACTGAATTTAAAAACATGAAAAACTATGTATAAATATCTATATATATATATATATATAAATCTATATAAACATATATTTATGTAACTCTCTTTTAGAATATCTAATACGAAATTTATAAGACAAATATTTACACTACGGCTGCCTGCTGTCTTTCTAGCTCTGTCGCTCTTTAAACTCATACGCTTATTATTGTTATTGTAAGCACACACAAACACACACACACACACACAAAATTTTAATTTAAATGTGAGAACTAACTAGGACTTCGGCTTTGTTTAACCTGCACTCACAGCATTCTCAAATATTTTTGATCGTTTTGCAGACAATCACACACAGGCTTCACTGCGGCAAAAAACAAAAATATATATATAAAAAAACTTTTCTCTGAGTTAAACTTTTAATTTGCAGCGTTTTTAAAGTGCGCAACAAACAACAACAATAAACACACACACAGAAACAACACAACAATGCCCACATATACAACACACAAACAGTAGAAAGCAAAAGCAGCGCTAAACTTTTATCAAAAGCCTCAACAAAAATTTGAATTAAAATAAAATCAAATGAATATTTCTAAACAAGGCGTATACGCAATCTGCACCGCGCATACGCCGCGTGTGACGTCCCAAGCGGCGGCTTTAAATTTGATTTACGCAAAAAAAAAGAAGAAAAAAAACGAAACAAAAACTTTCGCTAAGCATAAATTCAAATCAAAGCTAACTAAATGCCCACCGAATTTATTGTGTATTCTAACATTTATGCATACATATTCAAGTATGTAAAACTGAAAACAAAAACATTTCAACTTTGAATTAATTATCTAGAATTTATTGCGCTACCAAGAAGTCCGCGGCTGTAGCCAAAATTACAGCAAGAAGCGTGTTGAGAAGCAAAAAAAAGAGGAGAAGAGAAGCAAAAAAAAAAAAAGATAATTATTTTAAAAAATAAAGAAAATATTGAGAGATAAACTAATAATAACTGGGAAACTTGCGCAACTTGAACTTAACAGTAAATTGTTTAATAAACACGGCAAATATAATTCAAAATGGTTTCTCAAGCTGCTTAAAAGGAAACCTATATAAAAAAGATGGCCTAAAAAAGTCAGTTCAACAACAAAGCGATAAGTCAGTTAAATTAAGTAATTGCTGCCCTGATTGCCTACACTGATTTCTTAAACAAATCAGCAAAAGAAAACGAGGGGAGAAGAGAAGCACGAACCAATAAACACATTGAAAAAATAGCCTGAGGAAATGAAATCAAATTATTTGCTGTGCTAATTGATTCGTGCTTCTCTGATCGTTTAATCAGCAGGTAGAACGCAGCTGAGCCTCCTCCTTTTGTTTTGTCACAGGTAAACAGAAGAAGAAGAAGCGCAAGGGTTCTTGAACAAAATGTTTTTTGAATGTAGAAAAGTCTCTTTAAGCTTCTTAATTCGCTTCTTGTTGTCAAACAGGCAACAGGCAAGGACATAACTGTACATATACATATATATTTTTCCACTGTACACTATGCAACAAATGTAAATTTTTTGATAACTTGCATAACAAGTTTAAAAAAAACAGTTTACAAAAAAAAATAATTAATCAAAAAAATTTCGTAGCGCAGTTTACTGTCAATTTCCAAAGTGCTTAAGCTACAAAACTTTCAACGAGTTTGTTGCATAGTGTTTTATGAATTAAAAAATGAAAAAAAAGAGAAGCAAAACAAAAAGGAAAATATGGCATTATAAATTGAGAACAAATTGTGCTGATATCACAAAGATGAGTCTGCAGAAAGAAGTATGAAAAAACTATTTGAAGCCAACTAAACATTGAGATTTGTTATTGTTGTGCTCTGTCTCTGTATTCTATGCTTTCTCTCTATCTCTCTCTGTCACACATACAATAAATAAGCATTATAAAGGACAAGGCCACAAAACTCTGTAACTTGGCGTTTCATTGGGGGTTGGAGATAATTTGGGCAGCTCGTGGCAGACACAAAATCGCATGCTGCCAACCGATGCGTTCGCTGCTCAACTGTTGCTCACTTGCGGCTCATTAACGGAGGGCGTTGGGCGGGCGGGTGATCAAGAGTATGTTGAATTTGTTGTACATTTTTTTGGCGCGTCACAAAAACGCGTTAAGTGTCCGATGTCAATCACAGTCAGCCGTGGGGCAGCCAAACAGCCGGATTACACGCTTCAGTGCATCAACAAGGCGGAATTTCTGTGCGATTTCAGTGCCAAGCGCTTTCTTTTTTATTATCTTTTCCACTCTGCTTTTGTTTGACAATACGTGCGAGAATCAATCAAGCGAAAAACTTTCATAATTAACTTAAAGTTGACAATGCGCCAGCCTCAGGGCACAACTTTCAGCACTCCATCCCCGCGGGCGCTTAGTCCTTCGTTGATTGATGGAGAAATGCTATGGTAACCATCAGACAGGCAGAATCCAGCTAGAGATGGACATTCAAGCTACAAACACGACCTTAAAAGTTAGGATTTCACTTAGAATATCCTAGCTGGAAATAAAGATTTCGGCTCAATTGAAACTTTGTCAAAATCGTTAAAATTTTGTATAGGAATTAAACTTTGGCTTAAATATATACTCATTACTTTGTCAAATTTGTACAGATTTTGATAAGGAATGACTTTTTGTGAATGATTATCAATGATTATATACCTAAATCAGTTCTTGATTTTGAAAACTGTGACAATTTTGTTATGGAATCACTTTTTATTCATGATATTGAGCTAAGCTCTATCTGAATTTAAATCTGGAAACCACATTTTAAGTCAAAATATATGTGAAAATTATTTCATATGCTTTTAAGTCAAAATCTTAAATTATCATAGCTAAATCGACTTTAATAAGGAATGGTGCCTAGGTTCAGGTTATATAATTGTTCCGGTTTTTTTTATAAATTTTGGTTCAAATCAACTTTACAGCCTTACATTAAACACGAACGTATCGTGTTTATCGTTTAATTCCCGTGTTTTCCCACTCTCAACTTTGCGCATCGTCACCTGGTTTGGGCTCATCATTTTAATGAGCTTATTTCATTATATTTAACGCGCAGCAAGCTCCGACGGGCGCGTTGGCAACATTTCTTGCAGGACTCATCGTTTGGGGGGCACAGAACTTATTATACAAATTGCAGCGCCATTTTGTAGCTTATTTTGTGTTTTGTTTTTGGATTTTGTTTGCTGTTTTTTTGGCAATTACGGTTGCTGTTTGCTTGGGCGGAACACGAGCAAGGGCCAAATAAAACTAATTTAAAGTTCAATAAAGAAGAAGGCAGAATGTGTGTATCTCTTTCTCCCTTTCTCTCTCTCTTTCGTTTAATCATCAAGCTCATCATAATCAACAACACGAACTGAAACAAATATTGACACACTTTAAATAATTTATGAAAATATATCGCAACGTCATTGGCATTGGGGAGTCGAGCAAGAATCCAAGGTATCGTCTCTTTCTCTGTTTCGTCCCTGCAGCCGGCAATCTGGCTGCTCTTTGGCCTTTGCGTTGCGGTGTCGTAATCGTAATTGAGTCAGTGCATCAAGGCAAAGGGGGGAGGATATGGGGAAGCGTAAAGGGGGGATACACGCTAGCAAGGCACAGAGACACACCCGACATTATATCCAGCAGACAGACACAAATCGATTAAGAACTTAACAAGGATTATGCCCGGATAACATTGCCCAGCTTAATATGCCGCCACACAAAGGGAAAGCGTCCAATTAAAGCCGCACATTTAAGGCGAATCGCAACGAGCGGAGACGACACAATAAGAAGTGTTGTGAAGTCGCTCAGGTGCCGCTGAGCTGAGCTAGAGCCAACGATAATAATGCCCGGATATTCCATCATTAGGCTTTAGAGCCTCTGCCAACTTGATTCGCCAGGTGGCAAGTGGCAATAAAAGATTCTTAAAGATTCTAGAACACAATTATCCATACAAAAGGTTTTTCTTACTTTCCCTATACTTTAATTTTGAAAATTAAGCAACCATTATTCTTTTGATTTAAACCATTAATTAATTACTGTTAATAAAGTTCTTAAACCATATTAATAAAAGCTGTTAGTTTAGGCCAAGTTGACCAAACCATTGTAAATTATCGATGTTTATCTTTGGTTCCATGTTCTGTATATGAATGTTGGTTTAAATATAAATATTTGAATTTGTATATTTATTATTATTATAATATTATTTAAAAATTATGTATTATTTTCATTTAAAATGTATCACTAAACTATAAACCACCTCCTTAAGTGTTCTGCTTAGCGAGCATAGCGTTAATTATTTTATCAAGATAAATATTTCCATTTCTATTTTGATAAATTCAAATCTTAAGCCCCGTTATTTACTTTATTGTAGATTAAAATGCTTTGAAGATTTGTAACAAGCCAGATAACGGCATAAGCTGCTATCCAAAAACCCTTCTAACGGATTAGTTGCGTGCTATCGTCGGTGTAATGTCGAAGCGTGGGTTCAAAAAGGATGCCAAAGTGCACATAATTTTATAGAACCTAAGCTTTTTACATAGCGCGTTAAATATATATGTGTGTGTGCGCGTGTGAATGTATGTGTGAATAAAGTCAATAGACACACGGACATTCTGGCCAGGCAGCCTCAGGCAAAGATGCCTCTACACCTGCCCACACAAAAACACACACATACACAGACAAAATATTATGAAGAAATATTCGCGCTTGGAGCCAACACACTCGGGACTCATAACCAAATAAGCTGAAATTTGTTTTGTATGCGCATGAAAAGAGTATATTGGGTTTGCGCTGTCCGCATGAACGCAATTATTTTCGTGGGCATTGCTAGAGACTTCAAATTTGGAAGATATATATACTCGTGTATATCCACTTAAGATAAAGATTTTCCACAATTTTAGAGTTTGATTCAGTCTTAAATTTGAAGACCGCTTTCGTCTGTTTACGATGAACGAGAATTATGTAAGAGGTTATACCCGACTGACTTATATTTTTGTACTTCTTAAAGCATTCTTTTCCAGCCAAGCAAACCGCCAAAGAATTGCAATGAAACTGGCAACTGGAATTTGTAGAATGAAACTTTAGGCAGTGTTTAAAAAACAACAAGCAAAATGAAATTTAAATAACGATTTATAGCCTTTGAAGTATGATTATTTGTACAGACGCCGAGCCGACGATGGAGGCGGCAAATAAAAGAACTGACGTCACAAAAGCGAAACTTAAACAAAAAGAGGGACTAGCGAATGCACTGAAAATGAGCGAAATGAGCACAAAATTATTTACATGTAAACATGCATGCATATATGCAAATGTTAACTATGTTTGCTCAATTACCTAAAACAAACAACTAAAATTATTTCAACCAATTAATATAAACATATACATATATATATAATGTAAAGTGTACTTTTTACACTTACCTATTAAACAAACATAAGTCTTTACACTGTCAAACATTGCAATGGGCACTCGGTATACACGTGGCTAATTGAACTCTTGTCGATTCGCCTAATTTGCACAACTGTGTATGGAATATTTTCCAATCAGCAGATTTCTTTGTCGCACAGCATGATAAATTATTGATAAATATTCACAAGGATAATCAGCACCAATAAAAATTGCAACTACACACGCGACGATCTGCATAACTTATTTTTAGGTTATCGCACAACACGATTGTAATCGATTAATATTGGCAAGCGATCTACCGAGCTAATTATGCGACCGACATTTTAACGAAATTCACTTAAAAAAAAAAAGAAAAACATTTTTTTTAATTGCATTATATGTTAAACAATAAACACTTCGCACAACACGATTGTAATCGATTAATATCGCCAAACGATCTGCCGAGCTAAATTTGCGATCGACAATTTAACGAAATTCACTTAAAACAAAAAGGAAAAACCTTTTTTTTCTAATTTTATTATGCGTTAAACGTTAAACACTTCGTTTTATCACAAATCCTCTTGTGCAGCTCTTCGCGAATTAGTAGACGCACGGGCACTGTAAAGAGTGAATGAGTGCACTGCAGGCTGTGGTTCCACATTTGTTCTTGTTTAACACTTTTATTAGCTCACGCTCTTTACATATTAGATGCCTGTCCACATCTGAGCTATGCAGCCCACGCTCTCATTGCAAATTACTGCTTCACCTCAGTTGAGAGTGAGTGTGTAAGCAATAGATGAGCACGTGCATAATATAAATAGCTGCAAGCTGCGTCGTTAAGGGCTAAGAGTGTGTGTGCAAATGTTGTGAAATGAGAGTGGCAAACTGTGCGGCTTAGTTGATGTGCCCACTAATGGTAAGTCTTTTTTCTTGATTATGGCTAGCACGGGCCAAATAAAGGCCAAATTTGTAATGCGCTCAAACAGACAAACACGCGGTAGGTGAGGTAAGCACAACGCAAGCAGTAGAAAGAGTGTGTTTGTGTATGTGCGTGTGTTGTCAAAATCAAATACGGTTAAAACGAAGGAAGGGAATAGAAGAAGCAGGGGCTAGGCGGCCAATCAGACCTGGGAGCCCAGCCTTCTTGCTGTCACTGTCGATGGCGATGTTGACGTCGACGTCGACGTCGTGCTTAAAAGCAATGCCATGAAATTGCTTTTTGCAAAAGGTAACGGTTACAGCAACAAGTGAGCGCGTGCTTGCGTTTATGTATTAGTCTGTGTGTGCGCGTGGTGCACAAAGGAAATGAGAAAAGGTTGTTGCTGGCTTCCTTTTGGCGCTCATTCTGTGCGCTTCTGTAAATTTGCGTAGCGACGACGCCCGTTCGGGAAACAGGAAGTTGCCAGGACATTGTTTATTCTTTAGTGGCAGACAAAATACCAGCCACAAACGCAGCGTAACGACATTAGTCACAGGCAACAAGAACTGACAAAATAACCTTTGCTGCCCCATAAATTACTGAAGGAATTTCAATTGTTACCTAACGCAACGGACGTTGCCCCAAAATGTCTGCATTTCGGTTTTTGCTTCCTTCCAGCGAAATGTGCATAAAGAAAACTTAAATGTTTAAGAACGTTGACAATATAATCTGTTAAATGTGAGCAAATACACATAAATACATAGGTGTGAGGAGTGCGGGGGAGGAAGGAAACAATAAGCAGACGCTAAATGGACGGCATTTCTGCTGTTGCTCTTGTTATGCCACGTAAAAAGGTTGTTATATAAATAGGGTATGATGAAAATTGGAATGAGAATTATGTTCTTTTAAATGATATTTAATTTCCTATGCTATTTTCGAGCATACATTAGGAATAAAAAATTATATACCTATTTATATTATAGGTATTTCTAGCGTGCATACCCGACTAGAGCACTCTTATTGCTGTTGTTTCACAGCTAAATGCCAAAACGCCATTTTCACAAAGTTTGCCTCGAAAGTAAACAGACGAAAACGAAGAAGGAGACAAATGAGAGACGAACAGACGAACCAGAAGCAGACCTTGGCCACAGCATGAAAGTCAAAGGCAAACGGAGCAGCAAAAAGTCGCTTTTTTTTGGTTTCTAACGTTTCCAAACTTGTGCTGGTTTTTGTTGGTGTTGCTGTTGTTGTTGTTGTTTGTATTGCAGCTTTATCAGCGCCCTTTCCCAGCGAACACACTTGTTGAGCATTGAGCAGATGGCGAAGTGGCGGGAGATACAGATGAGTAAGAACAGCAATAACAGTAACGGCAACAACAAAAACAACAACGAGAGCGCAACAAAAGTGACAAAGAAATTGAAATTCTGTCAGATTGAGGGGTGTGTGTTTTGTGTGAGGTGTGTGCGTGTGAGGCAGTATATAGTGTCTGTTAGAATACTCTGTAAAAACAAAAATGAGTAAAAAGGTTAGTCTTAGTTAACGTTATTTTAAATAGGTAGGGTATGTTATAGTTGAGCATTGTGTATCGCATAGGTAGAAAAGCAGCCACTAACAAATATGAAAGAAATCCGTGCATACCTTGAAAATGAGTCAGAATAAATACTAAAGAAATTGGAACAGGGTATTAACAATCAATGTAACCGAATAAAAATAAAATTCAGCAATAATTTAACCCAGCCTTAACTTAAGCGCAGCTAAAGCTTATGTACATATTCAGCAATTTAACGGGTTTTGCATTTATTTTTTACAGATTATCTGCCAGTCGAAAAATTTAAATGTGCCATGATTTTTGATGACAAGCGTGTGTTGCAAAAACTTTTTACAGGGTATCTGTACCGACCCTCAATGTGATTCCGTTTTTTTTATTGTGTGTGTGTATGTGTGTGACCTTTATGGCTTGATGATTGTGTTAGTGGGTGGATTCAAAGCAATGACAAAACTTCGTTATCAAACGCACACACACTCTCAGAGACACACACACTCATACACACCGACACCTCTTGTGGCATCCATAATGCAGTCAGCGGACGGGCTGACAGAATTCGCTCCTCAAGCAGCGAACTGAAAGGCAAACCAAACGCAAACGAGACACCCGACGATTACTTCCATCAGACACTTGCAACCTTTTGGCCTTCAGCAGACACCCAAATGCTGACAGCTATGGTTGAAGGGGTGGAGGAGCGGCAGCCAACTGGGGTGGGGTCAGCAACTTGCCAATCCAATTGGAGGCAGCTTATCTGCAACAGCGCTGCGTTGACAGCTAGGCAAAAACACGTTGGCCTATGCTAAATGTCTCTTTCACTGGTTACCACAAACACATAGATATGCACACATACATACACACACACGAGCACACGCCCTCTCAATAATCCACATATGCAACCGTGTTGCAAGTTGCAATAATGACGCGTGTGCGGCAACCAATTTGCGCGCTTTCAATACCCTGTACACATGGTAATCCACAAAAAAAGGGGTATATTTCACATGTGCCAATGCATGTTACAGAGGATAGTGACAAATTGAATAGTTGTAATATACATACATGTATGTATATTCTTGATCAGCACAATTATGTCAATTAGAACTTATTATTCTTTCTGACTATAAAAAAGCTTTGGACTCTGGGTATATCAGGGCTGGTGACTTCATTTTTAGAATATACGTTCTTAAATATGTACAAATAGATTTAATCCTTTTCTTCAAAATCGAATCAAATAGAAAATGTAATATATAATAAAATATACAATTAAGCTAATAAGGTTTTCCAATTTCAAAATTTTTCACTTTCATTCATTCATTCACTTTCATTTTTGAATATATATTCTTGGATATAGCAAATATTAATATTATTCAACTTATCCGCTCTTTTATCTAAATCGATAATTAGTTTGTTATTATTATTGTTATTATTATTACAAAGATGATTACAGGATATATCCTAGTCGTTTACTTTAGACTCAAACAGATATTCGTTTTGGCTTTGTTGGTTTTTCGGTTTCTGTTGATGTTTGCTTAACGCAACGACAGGTGGCGCTTCGTTGGGCCTTAATAACTGTAAACTGTTTTGCACGTGTATGTGGGTGAGTGTGTGTGGGTGTGTTTGTGTGTGGTTGGTTGGTTGTGCAACCTGACGCTGGTCATTTGCACTTCAATTATGCAAATTTGACGTGAATATTTCAATATGCGCCTTGGACACGGACATTGTTTTATGAAGTGCGTAGCGTGACATAATGAATACACATAGACAGCTCAATGCATGGTGTGTGTGTGTGTGTGTGTATAAGTGTGTGTGTGATTTCGGATTTAATTTTCCAGAATATTGCGTTCTGAACGGATTTTCTTTATCCTGTAAAACATTAAAATGGATTTGGGTGTCATAAAAATGTTGTGAAAATTGAAGACAATTCAAGCGAAATGTTTACTTTTTAATGTTTTATAGCATAAAAAGCAGATGACCCTAAAAGTAAGAAATAAATATAAAAATAATATATTGAATCATAAATACTTTAAAAAAGTTATTAAAAAAGATTTAAAAGATTTATTTACATTTATAGAGGGCATTTTGTGTTCGTTCATGCCCGACTCGCGCATTACGACTTGTTTCTATTTATTCAGTTTAATGGCTGCAACTTGAGAGAACATTTCCATTTGCATAATGAAAGAGTTGATATTTTTATTTTTTTTATATTTTATTTCTGCGTTCAGCGTAAAATGATTTCTGCCATCGGGTCGAATGCACGATTATGCATTGTTATTAAGTGCACGGAGAGCGGATGAAATTAAAGAGCAACTCCTTTAACGGCAAACGGAATCAAATTGCTGTGGTTCGTCTCGAAAATTGCTAAATTGCAGAAATGCTCAAGTTTGCGGAAGATGAACTTTTGCTTTAACAGTTGAAATTGCGAAAAATGTCCCTCGTCAACAGTTGTCAGTGAATGAAAGCGAAGTCAACAGGCTGAACATTTATATAACTGTAGATATAGATATCTATATACATATATATTTTTAAATTACTGTTTCTTCGTTTGAAGGCAAGCATCTAAATTTTCTGTATTTGGACCAACATGGGAGCTTTTTTTTAATTATAAATACGAATAGATATTATCTAACCTTGACAACTTATGTAATTTCTGTCGTTTTCAGGTTACTCTTTAATACGACAGCTAAACTTATTTTTATAGCATAACAAAAGGGGCTTACAACAAATTTATCAAATTTTTAATATAAAGAATGAATTAAAGGAATTTATAATTATTATCTATTATTATTACTACTTTAATTTAAAAATATTTCAATTTGTTATTAAAATTAAGATTCTCATTTGGAATTCCTTTTATTTACGTATAAAAATTATAATAATTATTTTAACTGAGTTCTCAAAAATTCTTAGGCTTAAAATAAAATTCGTATTTAAAAAACCAGTTTTAGTTAAATTAAAATATAGGTTTCAATCTTAGAAACGTTGTTCCTTGCTCAAAAACATTTCTGTGTGTTTTTTAAATGTAAGAAGTTTTTGTTTTTTGTATAAGATTAGGTAATCAAGAAGGCCTAATTATTAATTTAAAACCATTTAAAAACAGTTTGTTTATAAAATGCTTACAAATGAAACGGCAATAATTATTTACTTATCTAAATTCGAGTTATAAAGTCTTTAAAGGCTTTCAGCTAACTTTATTGAATGATATAATATACAGATTATATAATAGCTCTCGTCGATGTTTGCTGGAGAAGATAATCAAATAGAAATTTCTCTCAAACTTTTTAATTTTGTTTACTTTAGTTCGCAACTAAAATTGAATTGCGCATGCATTGGTTTAAGTTTGGATTTGGCCTCAAAATGTGTGCTGCCTGCACTTTTGATTGATTGTTGTAATTGTTGGCTCAAAACTGGTTGCCTGGCATTTGGCCAACTTGAATTGGGCCACATGGTTGCAGCGTTGCGCGCTCCCAGATGCAAAAATGTGCCACTCGCAATCAGCCAAATGCAAAAAATGCGCATGAAATTTATTCAAAAAAAACTGAAAGTGGAAAGTAGAAAAATAAAAAACAACAACAACAGCTGCACAGGGCACTTGAGGTGCGAAAGGACAGCCCTTGAAGCGTTAGGTGGGGCTGCCACCTGGCGAGCACCTTGGCTCAGCCGGCTCACCTGGCGCGCATTTATTGAGAAATGCGCCCCGAGGAGCAGCAAGCATCGAAGTTGTAGTTTTCCGCCTGGACATTAGTTTTATGCGCTGCTCAAGGACCAGCAAACAGACACACAGACACACGCACACACGCGCACTCGAGCTGGCAGTGAAATTCAAACCGGAGGGGTGTTCAAAACCAACCCCTACCCTGCCCCTAACAAAGCACACACTCTGAACTGAAGAGCGTGCAAAGCAGCTTTTCGTGCGCTCTCTTAAAATTATATTGCTAAGCTCTCGCGCGCTCTCTCTCGCTCATGGGAAAGCGCGCACAGTGGCGTCCCGGTTGAAAGGGCTTGCTACCCCAAAAAAATAATAGGGTCAAACATAGTATGTCGACGCTACCATGACAACAACTGCGAGTCCAGTTGGGGTTTTATTTTAATATTATTGTTTGTTTTGTTTACGACGAGAAACGGCAGCAAACTGCGCGCAAAGTGTCAGGTGAAACGCCTGAAACGTTAGCGATGAGCGCGCCGAGACATGGTGTTATGATCACAGATCTGGATCAGAGCGAACAGGAGCAGCCACCCGCCGTGGAGAAGCCGACGCGGACAACAGCTGCCGCCGCCACGCAGCCGAAGAGGCAGCGGAAGGTGCTGCAAACGCTGACGGGCAATTTCAGTCGCAGATCGCGGAGCGTCGAAGTGGTGCAGCGAATGGAGGCAGCGGCGGCTGTTCCAGGCAGCGGCAAGAAGAAGCAGCAGCAGCAGGAACGGACACTCAACGGACTGGTGAGTAAACTGTGGCACAAATTTCTATCCAGAGCTGGGCGAATTTCGAACTTAACCAGCATCAATGGACAGAAATTTTACGGTACGATTAGGAATACAATAATGCAATTTGTAGGTCAATCTTGAAACCATCACCAAAGAAACACGTAACAAATAACTAACCAAAACATACGAGACGAGCTCGAATACAAATTAGAAATCGCTCAAACGACTACAAATATCTATTTGGACACATGAACATATATCAGCTTTAAGACCAAAGTTTTGCATTCAGACATGTAAAGCTCTTGGACCCATAGGGGTCATATGTGGAACACCCATAAATTTGTCAAAGCTGAACCGATTTTCATGTTTGATGGCATTCTGGTCATGATTTTTCATTTAAATCGATTCTACATTCAAAATCTACGCATTTTTGAAAAAAAAATTTTTTACATATTTTTGGAAAAAATCATGTACCCCCCTTATGTATTTTCGAAAAAAATTTTTTTTCAAAATTTAAAATTGCGAGTTTGGTGTTTTAATCGATTTTGCTGGCCACAAATAGTATAAAAAACAACATTTAACCCGATTCTGAGGGAGTCAAATTTTTTGTCAAAAATCATGTCAAAATTGAGAAAAATTTTGACATGTAAGGCTCTTGAAGTCATTTGGAACACTCATAAATTTGTCAAAACTGAACCGATTTTCATGTTTGATAGCATTCTGGTCATGATTTATCTTCTAGATTGATTCTGTATTTCAACTTAAAGTAAATAACATTAAAAAAAAAATTTTTTTTTTTAAATTGTCACAATTAATTTCAAAAAATATGAAAGCTTAAGTTTTAGTCTTAATTTAATTAAATTTACTATTTACACATAATGTATTTAAACAAGCTTGAAATTAATTTTATGAATCCAACAATTTATTTAAATAAATTTCAAAAATATTTATATATCTTGTAGATTTAGTTTAGCCAGATTCCCATTTAACTTTCAATGTTTTTTAAAATTTGTAAAAAGCTGCAGGCCAAGGAACAGCAGCTGGAGCAGCTGCTGCAGCGTCTGGCGACGCTTCACAAGTACAACGAGCAGTTCGCGCGGGAGAACGAGCAGCTGCGCGAGCGGAGCGACCGCCTGGAGCAGCGTCTGGCCGAGGCGAAGGAGCAGCTGGAGAACTGTGCACGCTGCCAGCAGCTGCAGCAGCAGCAGAGCGGATTGCTGGCGCAGAACGAGGAGCTGGCTAACGATGTGGATATGCTGAAGACGCTCGTCTTTCGATTGAATGTCCAAATCGAATGCTATCAGGATCAGCGACGCGCTGCGGAGCCCGAGGCGCCGGCCACGCCCACCCGCAGCGGGAACGCCTCAGCGCTGCCCGCGTGGACGGCGCAGCTGCCGACGCACACGCTGACGCCGCTGCTGCAGGCGTACGACGAATCGCTGCGGGACAAGGATGCCCTGCTCGGCCAATATGCGGCCGACTTTGAGCTGTTCGCCAAGGAGCTGAAGCGGGCGCTGGAGGAGAACACGCGCCTGCTGCAGACGCAGGAGCAGCTGCGTCGCGACGTCGGCGGCTGGGCCGAGGAGCGAGTGCGTCTCCAGGCCCAGCTGGGCGTCTGTCGCACCAAGGCCGAGACGCAGACGCGCAAAACCGATCTCGTCAAGGAGAAACTGGTGGAGGTGATGCACTTCTACGAGCAGCGCAACCAGACCCTGCTCCTGGACATGAATCACCTGCAGGATGCCTACGCACGCTGCAAATCGGAGCTGGTGGCGCTCAAGAGCACAGCGACGCCGCCAGCTGCCACGCCCACTCAAACTCCAGCCGTCGGCGCCGCTGCCGAAACGGAGGCAGTGCAGCAGTGCAAAACGCTGCTGGAGCAACTGAAGCAGGAGCACGCCAAAGATCTGACCGCGCTGCAGGAGCAGCTGCTGGCCAGCAATCAGCGCGCCGGAACGCTCCAGCGCAGCGCCGAGAAGGCGAAGCACGCCCGAGATCGACTCAAGGCGCGGCTGCGGATGACGCTGCAGTGGGCGCAAAAGCTGGAGGCCGGCCAGGCGGAGCTGCGGGAGACGTACGATGCCGTCCAGCAGCTGTCGACGCTGCTCAAGCACAAGGAGTCGCAGCTGCGCGGACTGCAGCTGCGCAACACGGAGGAGCTGGAGAAGATGCGGACCAAGCTGCATCAAAAGGACGAAACCATACGAAATCTGCTCAGGAGCAAAATGGAGCGACGTCCGGCGGTGGACTAGCTTAAGGGACGAGTCCATTTTGTTTTTTGTTTTTTTTAACAATTTAAAATATATAATTTCAATACAAAATACATTAATAACTTAAGACTGTTGTTGAAAGCTTTTGAAGCACAGCAATTAATGGCGCCGGCATGGAACACCTGATGGTGTTGCTGTTGCGGGTTGTTGCTGCTGCTGCTGCTGCTCCCGTTGTTATTGTTATTGTTATTCTTGTTGTTGTTATTGTTGTTGCCCATCCATCAGTCAACTGTGGTCTGCTGGCCGGGATCGTGTAGTGGCTGATCACTGTCATCACCGCTGCCGGCACAAACGCCGCACGCCTTCGGCACCGTCTGCTCTATGTACATGTTGATCTTCTCGAGGACCTCCGGGCAGACGGCGCGCATTAGCTGCTCGTAGCGTGCGGCGCCGAGCTGGCCTTGGAGTTGCTGCAGCTGCCACTTGAGGTATTCGGTTAGCGGTATCTTGTAAACGGGATCCTTGAGCACCAGCTGGCGATGCCTGTCGTCGTGGTAGGTCTTTGAGTGATAGTCATCGTATAGCTGCGGCTGGAACTCCTCCAGCTCGTGTTCGTCGTGTATGACAAGGGAGTCGTAATAGCGTGGCGTCGTCTTGTCGGCACCCTCATCGGATGCCGCGTATTGCTTGTCCATCACCTCTCCAAGGGTCTCCTCCACCAGCTGGAGGATGTGCGGCAGCCGGGCCAGCAGCAGCTCATTGCTGCCGAAGATCGAGGCGAACGCCAGGCAAAACAGTTTCCGCTTCTCCGCGTGCGTGTCGGCGACCAGCGGAAACATCTCAATCCATACGTCCAGGATGCGGGCGAGCGCATCCGTTTGCGGCAGCTCCTGGACAACGGACATGAACACCGCCTGATCGATGAGCAGGGTGCGCGCCAGCAGCGTTAAATACCAGCTCATGGTCATCGGGTATTCCTGCTTGAGGCACACCTGCTGGAAGACAAACGGCAGAGCGGGCCGCACCAGCCGCAGACCCATCGTGGCGTCCGTCTTGAGGCATGTCTCGAATATTCGCAACATGGCAATGATGCCCTCGGTCCGTATATCCTCAAAGGAACGCACGCAGTAGGCCACAAAGCCCTCGCCATAGCGACTGAGAAAGGCCTGCAAACAAATGAAAGTTATTTAGTTTAAATCTTATCTCTTTCTATATATATTTTTTATATATATTTTACGTGCGCATCCAATAGGATATAGGCGTGTATCAGCTGGAGCACCGTTCGCAGATTCTCCGACGACATCTCAATGATCGGCAACAGATGATCGCACAATTGAAGCAGCTCCGGTGTCAGCGCCGTCGAATTGCCAATAACGGCGAGCCACAGCATTATCCCATCCTCGATGAGGTAGACGTGACAGCGTTGCTATAAAAAAGAACAAGGGTTACAAAATTAGTTATGTTAAACAACCATGTTGAACCGGTTCATAAGAAAATTGTTAAATTGAATTGGAAAATATTTGGGCATGCTTTAAATTTATCTAGTGTTATGAGAATTATATAGTTTCGTTTTTAACTATGTTTAGATACGTTCAATCTACAAAGAAAACGGTTTTATGCTTGCGAACCGGTTCACACGTGGTTTAATGTGTTGATTCGGTTTGTAAATGATATTTGCAATATAAATTGGTAATGCTATCTAGCTTTCATTATTTTCAATTGAAAACAGTTTTAAAAAGCGCTCATTTCATAGAAGTTAAAGTTAAAGTTGGCGAACCGGTTCATAAGATGTTCCATATTTTTAACCAACAGGAATTTAAGCTGTTGCAGTAAAATTTGATATGAAAGAAATTGAAATATTTGAGCTATCAAAGTGAAAATTTTACAGACAAAAACTATGTTTTAAGTTGGTGAACCGGTTCTTAAGTGAATTAGATTGAATGTGATATAAGGAATTTGGATTTGCGGCATATTATTAAGCAATGACAATTTGTTAAGTTTTTTATAACAAAATTAATTGTTGATCAATTGGTTCTTAGAGAGCTTTATGATATAGTGCTACGATCTGGAAATTATACTCTATATAATAGAAGTTACACATTTCATAACAAAATTTAAATTCACTCGCAAAGTGCATAATTAAAAATGAATTCCAAAAAAAGACTGAATGACTAATAAACTGGTTTGTAAACTGAACTGAATAGCATTCAACTGAATATGAATAGTAATAATTTGGTAGAGTATGTGAAAATGTTGTATGTTGTCTTATGATGTACAGTGTACATGCCTGCAGGTCGGTGCTCAGCTCGATGACGCTGTAGAGGAAGGGTTTCATGCTCTCGGGGACGTCGCGGATGGTGCGGACCAGCTGCTCGAGGGTGCCGATGATGGCGCAGCGGAGCATGTTGAATTCGTGCTCCTCGCTCTCGCGCCAGAGCAGCGGCAGGTAGGCAATGAACTGCAGCGCCTGCGGCTCTATGAATTCGCTCATCTTCTCGACGAGCAGCGTCATCGTGCCCAGCACCACGATCTTTGTGTCGCAGGCGCCAGCTTCGCGCAGCAGCAGAAACAGCGCCTCGAAGAGGGCCGTGAAGTACGGATGGAACGCCTCCGGCATGAACTCAAAGTCATCGATGAGCAAGTTGAGAGTGCGCGCGGCGGCCAAGCGTATGGGCATGTCCTCCTCGGGCCGGAGAAGGTGGAGGCACGCCTCGTAGGCGAGGGGGCGCAGCTCGCGGGGCAGCTGCACGCCCACCCAGTTGCCGACGAGCCAAATGATGCGACGTCGCAGGATGCGAAAATCGGGCGCCTCGATGCGCAGCTCGGCGAGCAGCTGCGAGGTGAGCCACGAGCCAAATTCCAGCTTGTTGAAGAAGTGAAACGAGGCCTGACCCACCGCATTGTAGATGGCATCCTTCAGCAGGATGACCTTCAGTTCGGACGTCTCCGTCAGCTGGAGCTGCTGGGCGCGTCGCACAAACTTGAGCACCTCGTTGATCATCACGGTGGAGTGCTGGGTGAAGCAGGTGAAATAGAGCGTCTCCACGCACGGACGCAGCTCATATTTCCAGGCATCCCCGCCGCCATCGTCCTGGCCATAGCTCTCCGGATCCTGCTGCCACTCGGCCAGCTCCTCGGGCGTCAACAGAAAATAGTGCGTGACAATTTTCTCGCACAGATACGTGACGCGCTCCACGCTAAAGAATTTGGTTTGGGCCTGCGCCGCCGTCGCGAGCAGCTCATCCTCCAGCGTGTTGGCCACCGGATCCTGTGCAATGCTATCGTTGCCGTTCATCATGATACCTTTCAGCAGGTTGATCGCCTGAATGACAAAATTGCTGAAATTGATGCGCTCGCCGGCGTCGAAGATCAGCGCGGTGCCCTCGTGGAACACATAGTGAAAGCTAAACTCCATTGCCATCGGCACAAAGCGGGCAAACGACAACGAATGCCTCTCCATGAACTCGTTCAGCGTCTTCATCATCTTCAGTATGAAGCGCTCCAAATCGCCAATCAGCTGCTGGTGGCCCGTCGTCCTCAGCCGCAGCTCGTAGCGCAGCTCGAGGCACTGGCGCAGCCGCTCGAACAGCTGCTCGATGAAGCTCATGTGATCGCTGGACTTGTACGGCTTGCTGCCGCAACCGTAGACGAGCAGTTTGCGCAGCGAACGCATCGATATATAGGCGCGCTGCAGGCAACTGTGCGCCGCCTGCGCGGACGGGTCAGTCTTGATCAGCTGCAGGCAGCGTGTGGTCAGCGTTGACCAAATGTTCCATGCCATATAGCTGAATATTTGTGCGGCCAACTCCTCGAAGGCGCGCTTCTCGGCCAGCAGTCGACGCGAGGCCAGCGCCTTGATGACGTAGTGCAGCACGAGCAGCGTGCGCTGCTGTTGCTGCTGCTGCTGCAGGCTCGACTCGCTGTCGGCGCCGCTGCACGCCTGCAGCTGCTTTATCAGCGTGGGCAACAGCTCCGGCCAGCAATCGATGCGCGCAATTTTGCTCAGCAGGACGGCCACCTGCAGCGCCACCTGGGGCACATCCTCGGCAGTGTAGTGCTGCAGCAGGATGTCGCGGATTTGTTGCTTCTGCTCCGGCGGCAGCTCCATTCTCGAATTGTGACGCCAATAGCGTTCAATGCCGTTCTTCAGATAAACGGCAGCCATCCATCGTATTTTCACCGCATCGCTGAGCGTCGCTGCTGCGGCGGCTGCAACGGCAGCGGTCGCTGGATCGCCATCACCTGGCAGCTTCATGCTCAGCCGCGCCAGTATGGGGAAGAAACCCGGTTGATGTTCCCATTCGCTGAGCTGGGACTCCGCTTTTTGCACAATTTCGTGACTGGGATTGGCGGCACCCTGTAAAGCGGCTGCGACGAGCTGTTCGGCTGATGCCATCACACAGATACACGCACTCAAGCACAAACACACACACCGATCTCAGGGAGCGGTGGACAGACGAGTTTTGTGGTTGCCACCAGTCGGTGCACAAACTGTCCGATTACCGTCTTTGCAGTAAACTTGTGAAAATTATTGACGAAAATTACATCGCCATTCCGGCTGAGGCGCTATTGTATTAGTGATGTCAAGTCGTAGCTATCGATAAATGGTTTCCTATGTTGCTTAGTGGCTGCTACTCAATATCTGTGCGAACAGCGTACCAGGCTGAAAATTGAAAGGAATTGATAAAATATTTTAAGTTTGATCGCTTCTCAATACTTAATAGTTACAATAACATTTCAGGCTTATTTTTGTTTTATTAAGTTATTTTATGCTCATACATTCTGTTTGGTATAGGAGGCTAAATACTTTTTAAAATTTACAAATTTATTATTATTTTTGCAGCATTCATATTCAGTGCTAAAAAATTAAAAAGTATATATAATTTGCGTTGCTTGGCTGCGTTGAAACCCACACCCCAAGAGTACATAAATATAGCAAGAGCTTTGCATCAATATTACAATTAACATAGAAATCAATTTATTGATTAGTACAACATATTGTGTTTTTTTGGCCCAAATCTCTGCTGCTTACTGCATACCAGCCGGATTCATCGTACTTAATCGATATAGTAGCAGCATGAAATGCAACTATCGCAAGCAGCCTGCAATTATAGTTGGCAGCGCAGCGCTCGTAACAGCTGATTGCGTGCTTGGCAACGCGATATCGATAATTCTTGTTGACAACGTAAACATCAATTGATATCAGTTTAATTAATAGATAAGAAATAAATATAGAGAAAAAGGGCTTAGTCACCAGCTGCACAACATACACAGTAACCCCAAACATGCTAAAGGCGGTGATTCTGATCGGTGGCCCCCAGAAGGGCACCCGCTTTCGCCCGCTTTCCCTGGATACGCCCAAGCCGCTTTTTCCGGTCGCCGGGCGCCCGCTGATTGCGCATCACATCGAAGCCTGCGTCCAGCTGAAGGAGCTCAAGGAGATCCTCATCATCGGCTTCTATCCGCAGACGCAGATGGAGGGCTTTGTGGGCGACATGCAGGCGCTCTACAGCAGCAGCAATATCAACATTAGGTGAGCGGAGTGGGGGGATTCGCCTTTAAGCTGACGTGTCGTTGGTTGTTCTTATTGAAAAACGGATCGGGAAGGGGTATATTGGTTTTCTGCATGTGTATGCATAAGACAAGTTATCTAGTTAACTAGTAACTAGTTATCAATATCGTCCGGTTAATAACGATCGGTGTTCAATATGTGTGAACACTTGAAATTTTTTGAAATTTTCAATTTGAGTTTTTTATTTTTAATTGTCGATGACTCATGTTATTTTTCATAAATCAATAAATATCAGTTTTTTAGGCATATTTCAGAGATTTGGGAGCTATAATTTTAAAATATAAATTTTTTACATCATCATTGATTTACGTTCACTTCAAACGGTTGATAGCCGGCGCCGTTTTTCTAAAATCGATAAGTATCTATTTTTTACCCGATTTTTAAACTGGTATTTTCTTGCTATATATTTTGAATGTAAATTATGAATTATCCGACAGACTATGGAGAATGTTCTGCTGGATAAGAAGAATTTTTTTGCTAATCACCTGATCTTTAATTGGTTTTACCGTTACAGGTACCTGCAGGAGTTCACCTCGCTGGGCACCGCCGGCGGCATGTACCACTTTCGCGATCAGATACGCGCCGGCAATCCGCGCGCCTTCTTCGTGCTCAACGGCGACGTATGCGCCGATTTTCCGCTGCAGGAGCTGTACAGCTTTCACACGGAGCGGCCGTCGAGCGCTCTGGTGACGATCATGAGCACGGAGGCGACCCGCCAGCAATCGCTGCACTACGGCTGTCTCGTATTCGATCGCGCCAGTGGTGCCGTCTCCCACTACGTGGAGAAGCCGAGCTCCTATGTGTCCACCTACATCAATTGCGGCGTCTACGTCTGCTCCATGGACATATTCACGAAATTGGCGCAAATCTTTCACGCCAAGGGCGAGGAATACAGCTGCATCAGCTACAGCAATGGGAACGGCAATGGCAAGGAGCAGGGTCACATCAAATGGGAGCAGGAGGTGCTCACTCCGCTCGCTGGCACCGATATGCTCTTCGCCATGCCGGTGCCCAACTGGTGGTCACAGCTGAAGACCGCCGGCTCGGCCATCTATGCCAATCGCCATTACCTGGCGCTCTACAAGCGCACCCATCCCGAGCGCCTGGCCAATGTGGGCAACAAGCGCGGCGAGGGCGATGGCAATCTGATATGCACCGTCTTCCCGGATGTCTACGTGCATCCCAGTGCCACAGTGCATCACTCGGCGGTGGTTAGTATATAGTTGCCCAGAACTCCAGCTAATCCAGTTAATCCCATCTCTTGATCTCTCCTCCACAGCTGGGTCCCAATGTGGCCATTGGTCCGGGCGTGATCATCGGTCCGGGCGTGCGCATACGCGAGTCCATTGTGCTGGAGCAGGCGCAGATCAAGGATCACACCCTCATACTGCACTCGATTGTGGGTCGGGGCTGCACCATTGGTGCCTGGACGCGAGTCGAGGGCACGCCCAGCGATCCGGATCCGAATAAGCCATTTGCCAAAATGGAAAATCCGCCCCTGTTCAACAACGAGGGCAAACTGAATCCCTCGATAACCATATTGGGTTCGTTTTATCCATATAATATTGTATATAATATACTCAGTTCACAATGTGTAGAGAGTCCGTCCGTGTCCGCATGAACTAAATTTTTACGTTGCTATCGAAGCTGAAAATTTGAAATATTTTCTTGATTTTTCTGCTTTGAGGTTAGAGTAATATTTGAAAACCAATTCCAACTGTTTAAATTTAGTTGAACAGAGTATCACGAAATCGGTTATATTCTCACTAGTTATTAATACCGCTCTTTCTATCTCTATCCCCCTTTCACATAGGTTGTTTTGTACAAATACCCGCCGAGAAGATTCTGCTCAACAGCATCGTCCTGCCGCACAAGGAGCTCAGTCGCAGTTTCAAGAACGAAATTATTTTGTGAAAATCCGCTAAATACGCCATTCGCCTGTTATTATATATATTTATATTATTGTATTTGTATTTGTATTGTGCAATCATTCTTTAAAAAAAGCAACCATCGCCTTTGCCATTTTGAAAAACTCTTTTTATTCGTTTCACACATTTACGATCTTCACACGCATTGACCACCTGCACGTTACAAGCTGCATGACATGCAGCACAAATTTGCTTAACATGTTGCTTTAAGTAATAGAAACCAGAGTAATATTTTAATAACATTTACTCTTAATTAAAGAGCCAGAAATGATATGTGATATATGCCCCGAAAACTAAAGTCCTCCCACCCCTCTTAATTGTAAGTGTCACAGTTTGACAGCCACTGCATTTGTTGCTTCTATCACAAATTATATATTAGAAGCACACAATTTTCAATTTGTTTTTTAAGCAAAAGCATGGATATTTCGATTAACAGAGTATGGCGCAATTGATCGCACCCGTTTGTTCCGCAGCCTCTAACTCCTTTACGATATTTACACCAACTGTTTAATTTCCACTTTACGACCTGCATGTCATGCAACACCGTCAACTGCTCCAATGCTGCATGATATGCATTGGCGACCAGGTAGGCAGCCCATTCTTACACAGGCACACAGAAGCCTCGCTCTCCCACGCTCTCGCAACTACATATGCTCTCTCCCACTCCAGATTGCCTTTCGACCAAAACGCGTTTACGTTCCGCGGTTTTGTCAGTCAGTTGTCGTCGCTTGTTGCTGTTAGAAGGAGAAGCGTGAGAGCGAGCGAGGGAGAACGATATCGTGAATTGCAGTTCGAACAAACGTTAAATAAACTACGATAAGCAGTAAACACTCAATAATTGTTGCAGTTACTAAATATAGAATGTCGAATTGTGCAAAAATACAAATAATGAGAAAATGGCTCACCTGGAATTGGAATTTAAGCGCTTGAAAAATACAAACAGGTACGTAGGCAGTTCTTTTGGTAATTGAGCAAGCAAAAGAAGAAGAAGAAGCAACAGCATAGACATCAGCAATACTCACACAAACACACACACACTCACGCATAGCTGCTGTACAGGTGTGTTGGTCGAGCGGGGGCTGCGCGAGCGGCTTGCGCAGGTAACTAACAAGAGAGAGAGAGAGAGAGAGAGCGTGCGCGAGAGCGTCATGGCTGAGCGAGCGTAACTGTCTTGTGTCGTTGTGTGCGCAGCGTGGGAAAACTGCAATAAGCCTCATGTGGCGCCCCCTGTTAAAGTTGGCGCACACTACGCCGCTGTCCACTGAGAGTTTGTGTGAGCTGTGAGCGGTGTAACTGTTGTTGTTGCTTAATATTTTTTTTGTATTGTACAAATAGAGCTACGAAAATATATTCATTCATTATTTTATGCGCGCAGTGTCAGAGGTTGCTGCAGTTTTCTGGTGTTGACTTTGTACAGCATAACAATAGGGGAGACGCCGCGTTGCCAACCACCTGCAGCAGCCTATTGGCAAGCAGACAAATCTAGTCAAGTATTTTTGTTTGTTTGTATGTACGCTTGTTATTAGTCTTATTGTTGTCGTTGTTGTTGTTGTTGTGCGTTTGCGTGCTGGAATCTTGTTTGGCATCGGCCACCAGTTAAGTGGCCTATACACCTGAGCTATGCCAGAGCACTCTCCCCGTTTGGGCGCTCTCTTTCGCACCAACACAACTCTCTCAGCAAAGGTTTGCGCACACATGTAAGCCTATAACCACACACACACACGCACACCTGCAAGCAATCGCAGCTCACTTAGCTTCGTGGCTGCCTGCGGCCTACGAAGTCGATCAGTTGCTGTTTTAACCTGGAGACAGACACACGCGACCGTCGCAGAAGCAGCAAAAGCAGAACCAAAAAAAAAATTTTAATACACAAACATACACACAAACACACCTTTTAGTCCAAAACTAGAAAGAAAACAAAAACAACAGTTAACAAAAAAAAGACACAAAGTGGTAGAAGAAGCAGCCGCAGCAAAGAAGGCGAAAAAAGTGACTTGTTTTTTGTTGTTTGCATGTATTGCGCCGACGTTGACGTTGGCGCTAACGTCAGCGTCGCCGTCCGTCGTTTGTACGTGTTGGTATTAAGATCGGCGGCGTCGTGTGGAAAGGCAAAACGCACACACACACACGTACAGACTAACTGCTAAATGCTAGTCAGTGTGACTAGCAGAAGTACATTGAGAGAAGAAGAGGCACAGAAGGTATTACATGCATATTTACAACAACAAGAAGCGAATGAATGTTCATATCTGCGCACGTACATAACTTTGCATGTATCTGTGTGTGTGAAAAAGAAAGTGCAATAAAAAACAAAATTGTGAAAAGCAGTCAGCAACAACAATAATAACAACAAAGTGCAATGTGTTAAATACAAAAAACCAAAAAACAAAAAAACCGAAGGAAACAGTTAAAGCACGGAAGGATCAGCGGCAACCTGTTGCGAAAAGTAAAACAACAAGCGAATAGCTGTGAAAAAAGCTCATTGTTGTTGTAAGTTGTAAAACTATTTGTCAAAAATTTGTGACACACATAGGCGCAAATATATATGTATGAATGTATTTATGTGTGTGTGTGTGTGTTGCAGTGTGAATGAACGAGTGAATGAACAACAACAACAACACTAGCAACAGCCAGAAGTCGAGCTCAAAGACGGTACACGTTAAAAGCAGATGCGCAAACATAACAAAGTGAAAACATATTTACAGTTACACAGACAAGAAAATAAAAGAGCGTACCAACCGCGCAGCGGCAGCGACGCCAACGTTACAAAGCTTCAAAGTTAACTGCTGCTGCTGCTGCTGCGCTTTGAGAGACTTGTTTTTGTTGTTGTTGTTGGCGATTGCTTTTGGCTTTTTTATGCTAACTTTTGACAGGCGCAGAATCATAACAACAACAATCAAGGCAACCACAACAATTGCTGGCTGCACTTGTTGCTTGCGCAAGACAGAGTGAGTGAGAGAGAGAGAGAGAGATAGAGAGCAAGCTTAAGAGAGAACTTACGAGCGAGGGAGCGAGAGAGAGAGGTAGACCGACAGCGTAGCATAACTTTGCCAATTGGCATTTCTCTCGCATGCAATTTGTGCGCAATCATAAGTTTCCTGTTGGCAAAAAAAAAAAAATACAAAATAACGGCACACGTCAATTCCAATTCGAATTTGAAATGTCCATTTCAGCAACTCATTCCAGTTATTTTGACTGGAACAATGCGAACGTTTGCGTAATGCATGCAATTAATAAACAAAAACAAAAGGAATCGCAATGATAGCTTTAAAATGACAAGTCAAGAGATCTTTAAATGGAAGTTCGCGACTATCACATACCCTAAACGTAGCAATCGTGCTGAAATCATAATCCAGTTACATATTTTCTAAAATTATAACGAATTCGTATGGTCCAATTATGCACTTAGTCAAATATTTGTTTAAATCAAGTAAAAGCTTTGCCAAAACTGGTCAATTTACAAATTTAGAGCAATATTCTTATTTCAACATTCCCAAAAATTCAAGATATTACGATTTAAATACAGCGATTAATCTAAAAAATGTGTACTTCATTTGAGAAAATATAATGGAAGATTGTTCTGTAAGTACGAGAGTTCTTCTTCTTCTGTACTTTCTTTAGGAAACACTTCCAGACGTTTCTAAAGTTAATCATTGTGCATACTCAATTAAAGAATTTAAAAAAAAAAACAGTACTAAAATGCTTACAATAGAACCGGTACAAATTCTATCCCTCTCTAACTTGCATTTAGAACAGGGAGTTTAATGATGGCATATAATTTAGTGTACAGTGAAAGCTCTTTCAAGTGGATATCCATGTTCTTGGCAGCTGTCTGCTTAAAAGATATTTTAAAGAATAATTTTTACGCATTTTTTATATTTTGTAAAAGGCTTTAATTATAAAAGGCTTTAATTTTGATTTTGAAAAAAATGGCACATTTTAACTTTTTATTTAAAAATTTAGATGTAATTTCAATTTCAATTTCAATCAAAAATAATGTTTTAATTGTTTTGGCCTAAACAAAAATAGTCTCTTTAAATTGACCGGATAAAGGATAAGGGACATGGCTACCAATCACTATACATATTTTATGTGTTTGAAACTGAATTGCACAACTGCAGTATACCCTATTTTTCAGCATTTATTTATGGATACAGGGTATAAAACACAAAAGTTTTTTTTTACTGGTTTACCAACTTATTAATTGCATTTGTTGTGATTCTTGTTGTTGTTTTTGTTAATGCAGCTATATATCACTAATTTATACTAGAGTCATAATTAGGTATTCATTGTCTTCTGGAATAACCGTAACATTGCCGTTCAATTTCTGTTGTTTCTCTTTTGCTGCATTTGTTGTTGCCGTTGCTGTAGCTTTCTCGTTCTAATTAGCCCGAAGAGAGGCCTCAACGACCCGTTATTCATTAATGAGCAACGCGTCTGAAAAATAAGATTTATTGTGTTTTGGTTGTCACGGCGCGTAGCGTCGTCACCTTCAAAAAAAATTCAAAAAAGACGAAGAAAAATACGTTTTTCCATTTGCTGTTATTTCAGTGAAAACTTTGCAACTGAACCTAGGCCTTGGCTTCGGTCAAGCCTCAGTGGATTTTGGAGTATGAAACGAAAGGGAAATTCATTTGGGCAGCAACAAATTTATGATGTGTTACTGCCAGTTTTAGTTTCAGTTACGGTTACAGTTACGATCTGTACCATAAAACAAACTGAAATAGCTGGCTTAACTCCGCGTTTGCTAGTTTCCATTTGGCCATTATTTTTCCATCAAAATCAAATCAAGTCATCAACTCAAAAGAGCTCACTGTTATTAACTTCATAATTCTTCAATGAGCCTGTAATTTATGGGCTATAAATTAAATAAAAATAAACAAACACAACATTCTTTTGTAAATGTTTCGAGTGGTTTTAAAGAATATAAGATTAGTAAAGAATAGTTTGTCCGCTGAGTGAGTTTTTATACTCGTTCACAAAGTTAAAAGAAAACGCAAAAGTCGGCTTAGCCCACAGTTTAGAGCTAGACTCACTACAAATATTAAAAAACGATATTTTTCAAAATAACCGTTTTTGACTTTTAAATCTGTTCTTTTACGTTAAACGAGCAGTGCACAGCCGGTTACACCCGAATGCAGCATATGTAATGGTTGTTTTTGTGCTTTTAGGTGGGTCATTTAACCTGAAATACAATTTTTAATTTCTATAACTAAGCATTGTGAAAATAATAATAATACTTTATACTGAAATAATATCCATTTCAGTCAACGTTAGACAACTAAATTCTATTGGCAAATTTTAAACTTCAGTCGGCTCATCGCCCAACTTAAATCTATTTTTTGAATATACAAAAACCAATTGTGCAAAAACCCCTTTGAAGAACGGACAAAATTACAGTATTATTTTTGCCCGGCCCAAGGAGGAAATATAAAAATCCTATAAAGATGAATGTAAAAATTAAAATTCTAGATTACAACTCTAATATGACTTGCTAGTGTTAGGAAGTATGTTGGTTAATGTGGGCTGCAGCTGTTAAACTTAACATATAAATGTTACTTTCTAACATATTCAGCAAACAGCAACATAGATTAACTTAGTTCTCAACATTTAACCTTTAACATTTCCAAACATTAAAACAAACGTCATTAAATCATATTTCCTTATTTCTAAGCCCAAAGATCAACAGAGCTTCGATTTATTTTACAGTTCTAGACTTCGGAAAACTGTTTTTGTTTTTTTATTTTTTTTGTAATGTGCAGCAAATCATAAAGTTTTTGAAGCGCATGGGAAAATGGAAATTCACACACATTATGCACATCATAACGGAACAAAGTTGAGAGATGAGCTATATTAATAGAGTTAGAGAGAAAGAGAGAGAGCGAAAGTGGAGAAAAACGGTAATCATAAATTGCACAAGTCTTCAAAGAGCACGCACACACATACTCGTTAATGTTACCACACATTGAGATGCCTAAATAAAAAAAATAAATAAATAAAAAAGAAACATTGACCATTTCCCCAGCAGACGATGCGGAAACCTGCAGCAAAAAGCAAAAGAGTGTTTCGTTTTTTTTTCTTTTCAGTTTTTACAGAAACAATATGAGTTATTAAAGAAGTGTGGACAACTGAAAAGACGCAGAAAAAAAGGGGAAAAAAATTTACAAAATAAAAATAAGTAAGCTAAAAACATTTTAGCGTTGAGAAACTGTCGCAAACTGTTTAAAATCGCGTTGTTGTCTTAATTACAAAAAGCTTGGAATATTTTTCTGTTTCTTTTGTTTTGCTTTATTATTATTATTATTTTTTTTTTTGTTTTGCATTATTTCAAATTTTAATTACAATAAAAAGCCGTCATAAACGCGCACGATTGCGTTTGCCGAAGCTTGCGATGATTCTCTGTGTGTCTGTGCACCCCGATTAACCCATGCGCGCCGGCAACCTTTGCCTCTGCAGTTGGTTTTAAAGCTCGTCTGTAAGTCCCTCGGTCGCTCAGTCGCTCAGTCAGTCAGTCGAGCAGCGCTTGATGCTGGCTTTGTTCGTGTTTGTGTTTGCTTTTCACATTAAAAATGCTCATAAAATTGCACTTTAATTTTTTTCGTTGTCGTCAACGTTTCTACATTCGCCTTTTGCTTGACTTTGTCCATTATTTTGTCTGGGCACTGGGCACCAGTGACGGGTTAGCAACTGTGTGCCTAGCTTTCGAGCGAGCAAAATTAAATTTCAAATCGTTTTGCGCAGGTTGATCATTTCAATTTGACCTCTTGGGGCATGTTATTGAGGTGTTTTAGTATCTTACTTCGTTAAATGTCGCTCACGTCGTCCGATTAGCACATAAAATGGCGAATGGAAAATTGGCAACGTCGCTTGGTTAAGTTAAAAGTCGCTCAATCGATATCAAAATTAAAAACTGGCAATGTTCTTTAGATTAAAAAAGTTTCATTCGGATCTTCTGATCAAATTTTACATTTTTAACCCGAAAGTTGTGAACTACATTTGCCTTTATTTTTGCATTAACAACTGTGCAAATTGGCAACGTCGCTTATCTTAACTCAATGTCATTAGAGTTTGATTACCATTTAAATTAATGAACTGAAAACATGCAACAATGGTATCATTGTTTTACTAGCTGTGCAAATTGGCAACGTCGTATATAAATTTATATCAACTCAAAATTGGCATCGTCGCTTAGTTTGGTTATCTAATTAGAAATTCGACAGTGTTGCATTTGCATAAAACTGCAAATTGGCAACATCGCTGCGAACGAATTTCCAATTGGCAACTCAAATGGTTGCGTTCGCTGCCAATTCGCATTGCTTGACATTTTTTGTTTTTAAATGCATTTGAAATGAGCTTTATTTTACTTGCAGTTCAAATATATTAACTGCAACGGTTCAAATATTGTATAATACCACATTTACCTTTATGTTTGTTTCTGTTTCAGGCACAGCCAATGGGTGTTTAACCATAGAATGCATTGCCATCAGTTCCGCAGCGACAAAAACTGGCATTGATCGCAAATAGAAAGCAACTCGCCCATTTGTGGAAGATATTCGAGAAGCGTTCACATATCTAACGGTGTTGAAGAGAGTGTGTGTGAGAGAGCAACTCGCTTTTCTGAGAGATCAAAGACAAGATCATCATCATCAACAATACATCAACAACATTATCATCAACATCATCATCATCATGCAGGTACCCGAGCACGTTGTCTCCTTTTACATAGCCACATGTGGGCAGAATGGACCCGGTCTCGGCTCGGATGAAAAGGAAATTATACTGCTGGTCTATGTTCTGCTGGAAGTGGGCACGGGACAGGTGAGTTATGAGAGAAACGTCTCCCCCTTTAAAACAGAGCGGCTGGGGGGACCTCACACGCGCCACGAGTGGGTCACGGGGGCACAGTATAAGCACCGCCTACTGAACGACGCCATTTTGTTGAAAGCGCGCGCTGTTGGCGCTTAATTAATGAATTCACAGACAGAGACACACACACACACACACACATTCGGACATATTATAGTTGTATAAGCTGCACTTTCAACTGTGCGCGTTGATTATGTTACAGCAACAACGACAACGACAACGACAACAATAACGACAGCAGCTCGACTTTGATTCGTTTAAAATTATCAAGTGCTTAGCAAGCTTTGGCATGAAGAAATATACTATGAAATACCCTGTAATTTAGAAGTTATGCAAATTTAAGAAATTAGAATGGAAAAAACAACGCTTTATTTTCCGCTTTTCAAAGCTTCTTCGTCTTCGTAAAATATCAACAGGCATTCGTTTGTGCTTCTTTTCTCTAATCAATATTGTGAATATGCGATTATTATTATGAAATTACCTGTGCGGGCAGATAAGATACTTTAAGTCACAATTATCAATGCTGTTTAGCAATTTGCAATGTGAATTTATTGCGAGCGATATCAAAAGGTACACATTAATAACCAGTGACTATATAAAGCAAAGCGTTTCAGTTAGAAATTAGGTTAATCTGAATAATGAAAGATGTAAATTTACTTGAATATTTTATGAGTCTAAGTAACTTTACTTTCGTAGCTGTGTCGATAGATAAGTAGAAAAGTAAAATTTTGTTGTTGATGCTGACCAATTATTGATGTTTTTCTTTAGACTAGACTTCGACTAGACTTGATTATACCTTTTTTACAGTTACAGGGTAAACAAATTAAATAATAGTTGAGGCTGTTGATTTCAGCCATTGCTTAGGCTAGAAAGCATTCAATTGGTCTCTTAATCAACACGAGCAATATGGGCGAGAGGGGGGCTGGGAGAGCTGTAGAGTAAGATATGGACGGTAAGGGAGGCGTGGCACCTTATCCGGCAACTATATAAATAAAACGTCTTGCCCATATTCGGTATTTGCATATTTTGAGTTTACCAAGCGATTGACACTAATTGTTTGAAAATTACTAAAACGTCGTCAAACTTTTGTATCTGCTATTGCGAAATCCCTACAAATAACGTCACATTTATGCACATATGTCTCTATATATAAAGACTTGCTTATGACTTAAGCATTCCACACGTATATTTACTTTTCTAAAAGCAACCATTTTCCAAGTAATACTCAAGTTTAAGCTTTGTTCTAGGCAATAACTGCGAAAAATTCTAGAAAACGCAAAGATTCTCAAGATAATATAATCGTTTAAACTTCAACCACTTTATGTTTTATTTAAAATATTTTTAAATTTGAATTCTAAGATAACATGAAAAATTTTCCATGGAAAATTTTGGCACTGTTATATAAAGAAATGAGTATTCTTATAAATTGCTTGAAACAGGTTTATAATAAATTCATAATCTCGTTTCTAGTTAGGTAGTGCTCATTATATATTTAGTATTCCGATTTTTTCTCTTTAATAGAGTTCTATAAGAATTATCTGTTGCATGTTTTTAAGTTTGACAAGCTTTAATATAATTTTTTATTTATAATTTTGCTTTTATTCTTCTGTTTATCTGAATTAAAAGTTTTTTTTATCGTATTTTAAGCTCTGATTTCAATTAACTCCTCCAAAGAGTACGCTTACGGAAAATCTGTTGCGGAAATATTATATAAAGAAATGAAAAAAACAACACAGAAAGGTTAAATTCGTAATTTATAAATTTTCCACTTAAAGCGTTGTTTCCTATTTACTTTTCCAAAAGGTTTTCCAAATACTCTTCAAGATTTGTTGCATAAAAATAAGGAAATAAGAGAATAACACTCTTGTATAAAGCTTTTATAATCAATTGAAGATATTTTTGCTTGTTTAAACTTTGGCATTTTCACAATATTTGATTTTTGATTTTCATTTAAGAGTTTCCACAGTGTTTTTTTTCTATTTTTTTTGCAAACAAAAATTCGCATATTGTCTGGTCAATAATTTCTATAGACGCAATATTATTTGCCAAATGCTTGACAACAGGCGCAACACAGAGTTGTTGCCTGACTGTTACGTAGAGTAGCCCCCAACCCCTCCCTCCATCTAAATGCACCCCCTGTCGCATTTCTTTGGGGCACTAAGTGCGATTTTAAGCTGCGTGCTGCTGCTCGTCGTGACGTTGATCTCATGTGCTGCCTAATATGACTTCGACTTTATATGATGAAGAAAATTGCCTGATTTTATAGTATACATATAGAATATAGTGGCGTGCATCTTTAGCTTTACCTGTATTTACAAGCATTTAGCCGATGTTTGCCTGTCTGTTGCCCTCTCGGCTTTACTTTTAGATCTTCCAGTTAAATTTTTGTTTTGTTGTTTTGTTGTTTTTTTATGACTTGAGCACGCAATATTTCTGTGAGTGCAACTCGCATTCTCGTTGTGGATGACATTAAGTGCTTTTTAATGGCATAGTATTTCAGACTTTTAAACGCTTTAGTTTAGCTCCATAGGGCCAGCAGTGTCTGGTAGTCAGGGTCTTTTGGTTTCCATTATTAGCCACGCTTTTGGCCAAATTATGATTAATTTTGAAAAATGGTAGCTGGCACAGCGAATTCAAATTGGATATTTTTTTCGTTATTTATTATTTATTTATTTATTTCTGTCTATATTTAAACTTTCGCAAATCACATAGTCTGACTTTATGTTTATTGGCTTGCTTTCTGGCTGTTATTATGGTAATCTCTGCGGTGAGTCCCCGGTCAAAAGATAGGAAAGCGACCAGAGTTCATTAGATTTCGTTAAATGCTTTGCATTATTTTAGTTTTATTTTTAGTTTTTTTTTTGACTATCAACCCATGTCGCCAGTTCGCGAGGTCAAACATGTTTGCAAGATTTTGGCTACTGCTTTCGAAATTTATTATCTGTCTGGGCACCCCATCCTAAACGGGGCAACTCTAACCATTGTATTAGTTTTGCCAAATTATTAAACATATATTTTTTTGTTTGCTGAATTTTTGCAATATTTTCTTTCTTTTTTTTTTTTTTGTGTAGCATAGATTTCGGGTCAGTTATTATTTATTGTTGATAAGCAGAAGAAAGTTACCAAAAACCCACTTAGAAACAGCTGGAAAATATGGTTAAAAAAAACTTTCTATAGTCATAAAAAAGCGATCCAGACTTTTTTGTTTTATTATTATTAGCCTGGGTTAATGTACTAAATAGTAATAATAAATATATATGCACATATTTGTGGGCTGAACTTATTGGCTGACTGAACGCCCCGCTGTCACCCGCTCTGATTTGTAGCCTCCTATTTACGTAGGAAAACTGTCGAAATCGCTAAATAATGTACACTAAAACAAACTAGAATAATATACTTAACCGACTAAGAGATACTTTATTTTGGCTAAAGGTAGTTAAATTATGTTGTATTGAAATAATAATAATACTTAAAATGAGTGATTATAATAAAGATTTTAGATCTTATTTGGAATTGGTAACATATATTGATAGATATATAGCTTCACAATTGAGTATTTTGCTGGGGTTTAAATAAATGTGAGGAATCTTACAAAAGAATTTAATATTTTTATAGATAGAAACTTGGCGCTCTTAAAGGGTATCTGGGATCAATGAAAATCGTACTTAGCATTATTTTTATTTCATTTATGCACGTTACTAACCTTTTTTTCACATTTCAAAACTACAGAGTATTCTTGTACTAAACTAAGCGCACTGAGCCGCAACGGCACAGTCATCAAACGCCTCTTAACTGGCCACAGAGTTATAACTTTAATTTTAATGGCTTATGAAATAGCTATAAAGTATATAGAATAATTGACCATAACCGAAAAACAAAACTATACACTTTCAAATTGCTGCAACATTTGAATGCGACTCAACGATTGTTTATCGGCTGGAAAAGAGCTGTCAGTGTTGGCTAGCTGACGCATACTCAATGCCCAAATAGTATGAAAATACAATAATTGGTCTCTGTTAGCTGTCTCTCTGTCTGTCTGGCATTGACATGAATATTTTTTTAATATAATTTTTTGATTTCTTGATTGCAATTAACCTGCCAAATGGAGCGCAAATTCCACAATTTTGGCACCGTAAATTGTTGATTAGAATTCAAATTTGATGAGAGTACCCGAATACAACCGCTAGAAATCAGGTGCTGACTTCCTTATCGCGGTGACAACCCAAAAAAAAAAACGTTGTGTTTGCATGAAAGTGCAGAAAATAAAGTAGTTTTTTTTATTTTATTATTATTGGGTTACCCCCTGGGGCAAAGTACTTACTAATGTTGATTTACTGATTATAGCACTTTTATATATTTATTTAGCTTTGATCACTTGTATAACTTGACTTAATCAGTATTTAATTTCTGCCAGGACAATTTGCTCCAATAAAACAGCTGTGTGTTTAATTAATCTGACATTTAAAAGAATGATTACTATTCCTCACTTTTATTTCCACATTTTCTTTTCGATTCTCACTCACTCATAAAAATATCATTCATTCTTATGCCCCTACTTAATCTTACATCTGACAAGTTTGATAAGCAGTTAAACTTCTTTTTTATTTATATTTTTTTATGTAATATTAATTTAATCTATACTAGCTAAATTTCCACTTGATCATCATCATGTGTATATTCGTATATATGCAAATGCAAAGACTATGCATATACTCTCTATATAGATATATAGATTCTATACTATTATTTATAAAATATAAGATCATTTTCAATCTATATTGTTTGTTGGAGTACCCTTACAATCAGGTTTCCTAAGGATTCTTTTATAGTCCTTGCTGTTCTGTTTAATATAATCATTTTCGTTTCAAAGCTGCTTAAAGGACTCCTTCAATTAAGAACCTTTCACCATAGCCCTTTTTTTTTATAATAAGATCTGAAAATATTCCAAACGATTTCTCTGCTCACGTTATTTCGCCTTCGGGTGAGATCATATGGGAATGTCTTAGCTCATCTTGACTTTAGCTGCCATTAGTTAAATTTGCTTAAATTGCTGCTGGAGTTTATTGAACTCGTTCGGACAGCCAATTGACAGCTTCAAATTGTTGGCTTTCTAAAACAAAAACAAAAAAAAAAACAAAGAAAATGAAAAATCTGTCAAGAGTTTCCTTTCGCGCAAAAATTTCCTCAACATGCAATCTCTCTCTCTTGGGCATATAATAAGCCAAGTGTTATAGATTTCTTGCAACAGCAAAATTGCTTTGAATTGACAGATACACAACACACACACACACACTGCAACAGTAATTGGCATGTTAATTATAGGCCAGTTATGACTAGTATGGCAACAATTAAAGTTAATTAACATTCGTGGCTGTGTCTGGGAAGGGGAGTGGGGCAAACGCAAAGAGCGCAACTTGCATACAACTTTTAGTTTTGTTTGCTGTGATTTCAGATAAAGCCCGATCTGAAGCGTAAGCGTAAAGCCTTATCTAAGTTGAAGCTATTAACAGCTTCTAGGCCAGGCCAAGACTTCTGCATTGACATTCGGGTAATTTCATAGAGTTTTCACTCAGTCAGTTAGAGGGGACGGGGCGGGGCGGTGCTTGGCACGCGACTCACAATTTGTGGATAGCAGAACTGGCTCTCTTGGCACGTTTTCATTGATCTAGAAACGGTGGCTCATTTAATAGTCGTTTAGACTATTCGCTTCAGATATTCCGGTTTTTATTTAATATATACTTTTTTTTTCTATTTTTCAATGGGTCAATACGACGTGATCTAAATTTTCCACAATTGTCAATGTTTAATCTATGACAAAATGCCTTGTCTCTTTCTATAACTTCAACGGTCTCTTTTTAGCGCTCACTCTATTTCTCTCTCTCTCCCGATGCGCATAATTAGCGCCAAGCTTAACCCTAGTTGTAACCTCCGCCACGCTGAGAGTGTAAGGAAATCTTTTTTGCTTTTATTTCGTTCCTTTCTTTCATTCTGTTTTTTTGTTTTTGTTGTTGTTGAATTTAACATCAGGCATTCTCATAAATATTTCATATAGCATTTGCGTGCGGAATCCTACGTGTATATAGATATAGGCCCCTTGTGCATTGTCATCGTCATATATATATTCAAAAGCTATGCAAATCGATGGCATCAGAAGTCAGAAATCAGTAATCCGAAAAATTCAAAAT
Source organism: Drosophila paramelanica (assembly GCA_035043915.1). Taxonomy (NCBI): domain Eukaryota; kingdom Metazoa; phylum Arthropoda; class Insecta; order Diptera; family Drosophilidae; genus Drosophila; species Drosophila paramelanica. The sequence goes on along the minus strand of JAWNMO010000674.1, from coordinate 5,138,647 downwards.
ACAACAAAAATACTGTTTGTTTCATGTTTAGTTTGCTGTGCGTAGTTTGCATACCAGACCAGCTACCTGCAGGCGCGCACTCGCCGTCGATTCTCCATTTCTAATTTTCAATACACTCAACAACACTCGATCCCCTATTCCCAATTCCGATTCGGATCACTCATATCCGCTGACGCAAGTTCTGTAGGCCTCAATTAATGTGGAGCGTCTGCTTTTCTTTTTGTTTTTCCTTTTTTTTCGTGTAATATGTTAAACACTTTTTGCACCTTGATTGTATTGTGTAGATTGTATTGATTAAATGCCTGGCGACGGACAGAGTGATTCACGTAGAAACGTAAAAAACCTCTAAAATACTTTAATTTAAATGCCAGCCAAAGTTCAATTTTTTAACTATTGTCGTTTTTTTTTTTAATAGTATTAAAGCTCCATTTTGAATACCTTTGCTTATCAAAGGTAATTGAGTAAAATTTTGTTATGTATTTTTTTATACCTTAACTATTTTGATTTTAAAGTTTTATTTTTATTTTGAATACTTAACCAACTTCAAGTATAGATACCAAATTAAACTGCGTTCTGAGTGTAACTTTTTTATTTTCAAAAATATCTTTAGTTAACCATATTTTAGTTCTGTAATAGAAAAGTGAATAAAATATATCTACACCCTTTGGTTTAATTTCACAATATTTTCACACTTTTCTGAAACTCTTCTTCTTGTTTGTTTAGATCATTGGCACCAAACAAATACTCGTACGACCTGATGGCTACTTCATTAAGGATCGCACCATATCTAGCTCATCGGACAACTCGAATGCTACCAATAACACAGCCTGCTCACCGCCCCTGGCCATTGGCTATGTCGGCGATAATAGCTCAAATAATAACAACAACAGCAACAATAATAATAACAACAACAATACAACGAATAGCATCACAAATATAAGCGGGAGCAGCGGGAACAGCGCCACAAATGGCATTAGCTTAAACACATTGGAGAACAGCAACGAACTCATTTTGCCCATCGCAGAGGCCCAAGCTGCTGGCAAGCCACTCATCGAGGCCATCGAGGAGGTAAGTGAACGGAAAAGTAGAGGGGGAAAGAAATATAGTGAGAGAAGATGGGGACAACTCCATGTTCCACATATCTCCCAGAAGAACGAAAATGTGCATTTATGTAAGAGACATTAAAAAAAGAAAGATAAGTAAAACAATATTTTAAGAGAAGATAGGAAATCGAAGAGCAGAAAGGAAAGAGGTAAAATATTGGTAACCGAATACAATGGGAATGGGAAAAGCAAACGAAAAAAGTTTACAAGGAGAGTTTGGTAAAAAGAGAGTTTTAGTGAGAGGGATTAATAGAGAAGGTGCCCCAGAGAAGTAAAAGCTTAACAAAAGCAGCGAAGGTGAAAGAGAAAACAACAAAACAGATAATTGTAAGATAAGGGAAAGAATAAAGAGAGAAATCAGAACAGAAGGGCAGATAAGAGAAAAGGTATGGAAAATTAGGGGACGAGTACAAAAGTTTTACAACTTGATAATCGCGCGTTGGAGTCACCTAAATAAATCAGATAAGATTGCTCTAAAAGAGAAAGAGAGCGTAAAGAGCTTGCGCTGCCCAATTGTTAGTCCAAGTCCATTTGACAATCCCAGCTGCGCTGTGGCTCAGATCTTTAATTTGGCTTAAGGCTGGAGTATAACAATCAATCTTGAGATAAGATTTGTCAGAAGCCCATGCTGAATGCTATAGTTTGGATGGTTCTACTTGTCGAGTCGTTGGGGATTGCATTTCCCCAATAAGTTTGGTGCCTGTGTAGTTTATTCCATGGACAGCGCCACTGATTGGGAGCTGTGCCGAAGCGTTCGACTTTCAAATCTTATCACACACACACACACATTCTCTGATAAGCAGCCAGCACACACAGCAGCGAGCTACTTGAGCATTTCGACAAGCCTCTGGGCCCCCCAAGCCCCCTGTTCCCCATTACCCTACGCGTCTGTTGTTGTTACGGAAATGTAAACGCTTTCGGGGTAAATACTTACATTTATGTAGATGTTTTAGATAAAGCTTCTTCCAGATCGAGAATGAGTACTGTAAACTTGGGTGCAGTCTCTCTTACAATTTTATACAAATATGTCACGTATATTGTACGGAAAATTCTTTGAACGATGATTAAATTTGTGTAAAGAAAAATTAAATAGCTGATATATCTATCCTCATCTCTTATATATACGAGCAAAATATCACTAATATGTGAATAATAGGTCGAAAATTAAATTTTTGTAAGTGAAACATTCTTCAACTTTTAGATGCCGGAAAGTGTATTTAATATTCGGCCATATACGTGCAAAAAAAAGGAATTCCGAAAATTTCCTCAAGTAATTTTTTTGTTTTATCTGCAATTTTGTGGAGCAATCAGTTTACTACAGTATTCCGATATGTATTCAAACCAAATTAATATGAATGGCGTGACCTTTAACTGAAAATAAAAAAACCTTAATGAACTCAGCAACTGTAATCTGTGGCAATGCCTAACTAACTTGGGATCATTAGTATGATGTTGTACTCTGCACCTGGGTATCATTAATCCACTTTTACAGAGTTTGTAGACGGCTATGCGTTATGCCAATTAGATGTCATATTATATATATATATAGAGGAGTGCATCTTTGGCAACAGACACGCGGTATCAGATCCGTAAACGACACGTGACGTAATGCAGGCTAGAAAGAGAGGGAAACTCAATAATAGAAAAAGAGGCAGTGGGGTTGGGGGGTTCAAGCTATTCAGTGTGTCTGCTTTGACTGGCATACTAATTTGCTTGGTCAATACACAGATGGCTAATAAATGGCTAGAACGTTGCTCTGGCAAATATTTGCCAAAAAGGGGATATATGGAGAATAGGGGGAGGATCTCTCCAAAGGGCCAACGCCAGCTGAGATATGGCAATTCCATTCAGAGATACGTTAACAGCGACCAATGCGACATAAAGCTGCTTGTTATATTTACTCACGATGACATGGCTAAAACTGTTGTTTCTGTATTTTCCATTTAATTGAAAATAATTGCAGCAACAACAACAACACCAACAACAGCAACAGCAACAGCAACAGCAACAAATACTAAACGGGTTTAAACAAATTGCATTTGTAACCTCGAAATGTGTGCACTACAAATTTGCATAAAGCCAAATAATCTCCACAAACCTTTTGTCAAGTCTTAACCGTTGAACTTTGCTCCGCCGTTGGGGTTCATTTTATTTTATTAGTGTCATTTAAATATCAGCTCATGGCTGGGTATTTCGAGCGTTATCTGCCACACTATTCGCGTCATGGTTTTTCTAAGATCAATTTTAACACGTACTCAACGTTCTTTTTATAGACCTTGGAAATTTCGTTTATTTTCCGAAAACTGTCTAATCTAATTTATTATCATTTATAAAATTATATGTATCACATTTTAATTAATAAACTTTTACGAAATTTTTCATGATTCAGGGAAAATTGCTTAATTCACGTTTCAGCATTCACTTATCCTTTTCTTTTAAATGTTAGCTGTGTGTTGACTATTAATCAATAAATTTGTCAGCACAATTAATCATTAATTAATCAATCAATCAGTCAGAACAAATATAAGGATTAACTAATTTTGCATTATTCATTTTTGTCACCTGCAAATTGATTAATTAAATTGTTTTATTTTGAGTATCATATCGAATATGAGAAGTTTAAAAATCTGTGTACTTAGATCTTTATAATAACTATAAATCTTTACAGTTCGATGCCTATTTACGCTCTCTATCGCTCAACGATACGGAGATCAAGTTGATCACCGATGGGCAGCTGCCGTTGCGCCAGTGCCTGCATCGGGAGGCCTGCGCCAAGGATGTTGAGCTGCCCGCCTATTATAACAGATTCAGCGATCTGCGCAAGGAGTTCCAGCGCTACAAGTCGGGTGATCTATCACGTGCCCTCGTGCCGCTTAAGGACATCAAGAAGATGCTGCAGTCACCCGTGTTGCCTATGCCACAATCCATTGGTGAAATGCTGAAAGGTGAGTGTTCCCTTTCTTCTTCCCGATAACGGTACTAAACATCGCCTCTACCTCTTTTATTGTAGAGCTTAATGCGACGTCTGTGGAAGATAATGATTACTATATACGCGAATCTCGCGATATGGTCTCTGTGATTCAAACATTGCTCCAGGCGGGTGAGTCTAGTTTTGAGAGGATTTTTAAGAGCTTTCCAGCTAAAGAATACACTTTTTATAGGTCATAAATTTGATACAAATGAACTCGTCAATTTAGTACTGGAACCTGGTATTTGGTAAGTGCAATAATAATATAATAACCCATATAATATAATAATAACCCAGATTAACACAGTAAAATGAACAAAAGTGTTAGTATGGAAAGGCCCATATCCATAGCTCCCATATTTCAAACTCCCATAACTCAAAAATTGTTGTTGTCAAAAATGAACCGATTTTTACGTTTGATGGCATTTTGATCATGATTTCTCAAATAGATTGATTCTGCATTCAAAATATATGCATTTCCAAAAATAAATTTTTTTTCAATTTTTTGGTCAAAAAAGCATGTACTCCCCCTTGTTATTTTTAGAAAAAAAAATTTTTTTTTGATTTAGAATCCCGATTTTATATTTTCAATCGATTTTATTTGTCAAAATTCGCATAAAAAACAACATTTAAAGTGGTTCTAAGGGGGTCAAATTTTTGGTCAAAAATCATGCCAAAACGGACAAAAATTTTGACAAGTAAAGCTCTGGAATCCATAGCTCCCATACTTCAAACTCCCATAACTTTGTGAAAAATGAACCGATTTTCACGTATGATGGCATTTTGATCATGATTTCTCATATAGATTGATTCTGCATTCAAAATATATGCATTTTCAAAAATAAAATTTTTTTAAATTTTTTGGTCAAAAAAGCATGTACCCCCCCTTGTTATTTTTACAAAAAAAAATTTTTTTTGATTTAGAATCCCGAGTTTATACTTTCAATCGTTTTTATTTGTCAAAATTATCATAAAAAACAACATTTAAAGTGATTCTAAGGGGGTCAAATTTTTGGTCAAAAATCATGCCAAAACGGACAAAAATTTTGACAAGTAAAGCTCTGGAATCCATAGCTCCCATACTTCAAACTCCCATAACTTTGTCAAAAATGAACCGATTTTCACGTATGATGGCATTTTGATCATGATTTCTCATATAGATTGATTCTGCATTCAAAATATATGCATTTTCAAAAATAAAATTTTTTTAAATTAATTGGTCAAAATAGCATGTACTCCCCCCTTGTTATTTTTACAAAAAAAAAATTTTTTTTGCTTTAGAATCCCGAGTTTATACTTTCAATCGATTTTATTTGTCAAAATTAGCATAAAAAATAACATTTAAGTTGATTTTGAGGGGGTCAAATTTTTGGTCAAAAATCATGCCAAAACGGACAAAAATTTTGACAAGTAAAGCTCTGGAATCCATAGCTCCCATACTTCAAACTCCCATAACTTTGTGAAAAATGAACCGATTTTCACGTATGATGGCATTTTGATCATGATTTCTCATATAGATTGATTCTGCATTCAAAATATATGCATTTTCAAAAATAAAATTTTTTTAAATTAATTGGTCAAAATAGCATGTACTCCCCCTTGTTATTTTTACAAAAAAAAAATTTTTTTTTGCTTTAGAATCCCGAGTTTATACTTTCAATCGATTTTATTTGTCAAAATTAGCATAAAAAATAACATTTAAGGTGATTTTGAGGGGGTCAAATTTTTGGTCAAAAATCATGCCAAAACGGACAAAAATTTTGACAAGTAAAGCTCTGGAATCCATAGCTCCCATACTTCAAACCCCCATAACTTTGCCAAAAGTGAACCGAATTTCTCGTTTGATGGCATTTTGATCATGATTTCTCATATAGATTGTAATATATAGTCAAAAAGTCTTCTACTTACTTATTTTCGAACAAATTTTTTAAAATTTAGAATGGCGAATTTATACTTAGAATCGATTGTACTGACTTAGCACAAACCCAATATACTCTGCGCACTTATTGAAGGAGTATATAAATAAGATTACAAACACAATGACATAAAGCAAGTAGCAATTTTAAAAAGAAATGCTTAGAGTGGAACTTGAACTAGATTTAAACCTGTTCAAGGTATGCAAATAAATAAATAGATCGATAAGCAGCATTATCTATACGATTACGATCTGGTTATCGCTTTCATTGATGTGCCGTGTCCCACTTTGGCACTTTGCTGACTCAGTTCCTAAATACTTTCCGGTACCTGCCCTCGCTTTGAGTTGGCAAACTCAACTTTAAACACTCCCAATTTGAGTACCACTCACATTCAGCTGCAGTCTTGTGCTCATGTCTGTCTGTCTGTCTGTCTTTCAGGGCTGAGCATGTTCAGCGCTTTGAAACGCTCCAATTTCTTGTGTGTGCTAAGGTCTGCACCATTTCGTGCTCAAAAGCCACTCAAATGAACACAAAACAAAAAGTAAAAAATAAAAAAAAATAAAATAAAAACAAAAAATATATTAAAATAAAAAACCACACTCAGAATCCACAAACTGTAAGCGATGCGTCGCGACAAAATCGTGGAATGGATCGCAGCTCGAGCGACGAAAAACGGCTCAGTCAACGATTGGATCCGGACGCGATAAGAACTCGCACCCGGGCAAACAACACGGCACATCTTTAAAGCGCTGAAATTGGAAACGCATCGAATTGTGGATCGCTGATGAATTGTGACTATTGTTATCGCTAAAAACAAAACTCAAGAAAAAGAAAAAGGAAAACCTCTATTTCGCTCAACAAATAAGTGTGTCACATATATAAACCACAAATATATATATTTAGAGTTGAAGTTTGCATAGAGTGCGAAACAACTGTGTTTTTTCGCTGCCACAAAAGCTATTAAAAATAATTTCAATTAGACGCCACAGGTAAAGCAAATCAGTGCAAAGCATTCATGAAAAATTTCTGACTAATTATCAGAATATATATTGATTATATTTACAATTTTTGCGCTGTAGCTGCTGCTTCTTCGGATTATTCATGTTTTATTTATTTTTTTTTGGCGACGAACTCTGTCCGCTGTGTTTGTGTGTATATGATTTCTGGCTATGTGAAAAGTCAGCAAAAAATGTTTATAAGGTCTTGAAAAACGAAACGTGACTTGAGCCAAGCAACTAAAACCAAAAAGCAAAAACAACACAAAAGAAAACTATAAAAGTCCAAAGACGCCCAAGTCTAGCCGGTTGCATAAGTAAGGCACAGCTTAGGGTCTAGACCGGCTACATAGAGATTATAAAATATATATATATATACGGTCTCAGATCCCCTTACCCTTCTACGAAATCAATCGTAATTGTACACTGAAACGAACATTTATAAATTTCATTGGAATTTTTATATATTTTGTTGCTGATCTTTTAACACCTTTTTGCAGCTCAATTGACGACGAGGTGGACGGCAATTGCATTGTGCGTGCCCGCGGTTTGCCCTGGCAGAGCAGCGATCAGGATATTGCCAAGTTCTTTCGGGGACTCAACGTAGCCAAGTGAGTTCAAAAGAAAAAAAACAAGAATGAAAGATCGATTCGGCTTGCCGAAGATTTGATACGCTTGCAGATATAATAAATTTGTTTTCTTCTATATAAAATAAAATTTAAATATAAGTAATAGTATTTCACGTCATATATTTTAGATTGTAAAGTCGGAATTTAAATGAAAACTGATATTGTTCAAACTTTGTTGTAGTTTTCTATTTACAGAACAAAAGGCAACTTCTGTTCAAAATGTCGCTTTTTAGCTTGATCATCAATCAATTAGCCAATCAATCAGTCAGTCCAAGCAAAAAGTCAGTTGAGATATGCGTTACGTATTGTTTGACATAATTGTAATAGGCGCTCTGCAAGCGTATTAAAATAGATCGACGTAACCCATTGATAAGATGCTCGCTGGCCGCTGCGGCTTATCAAAGTTCAGCGGGTCAGCGGCAGATTACTGGCGGCAGATGAAATTCTCTGCCTGAATTTTCTTTATCAAAACTCGAAACACTCTCAAACTGCTTGCAACTCTCTCCCTCTCTCTCTCTCTCTCTCTCTCTCCCCTCCCTTTCTCTTTTATCTCTTTGTGTCTCTCTCCCCTGCAGAGGCGGCGTTGCTTTGTGTTTATCGCCGCTGGGCCGGCGCAACGGTGAAGCATTGATACGCTTTGTTTCCCAGGAGCATCGCGATATGGCGCTGAAACGCCACAAGCATCACATCGGGTCGCGGTATATTGAGGTATATCGGGCCTCGGGCGAGGATTTCCTGGCCATAGCCGGCGGCGCATCGAACGAGGCACAAGCGTTCCTCTCCAAGGGCGCCCAGGTGATAATTCGCATGCGCGGTCTGCCCTACGATTGTACGGCCAAGCAAGTGGTAAGTTGCAGTACAATTGAGATACAATTTATAGTTTTTTTTTTTATTTTGTTGTTATCTAAATCCAATTAAATTGGTTGAATACGAACATTGATTTAAAAGCTTGTCGTCTTTGTTAAAAAATTATACAACAAAATTTCTTAAATGAAATACAAAATTTCATTTAAATTTTAGAATAAATTTTTGCTGAGTGTACTCATACTGTTCTCTTTTTCGCTGTTTCCCAGCTGGAGTTCTTTACCACCGGCGAGGCGCCGTGCCATGTTCTGGACGGCAACGAGGGTGTCCTGTTTGTGAAGAAGCCCGACGGACGCGCCACCGGCGATGCCTTTGTGCTGTTCGCCAACGAGAGTGACTCGTCGAAGGCGCTGGGACGCCATCGGGAGTCGATTGGCCAGCGGTACATTGAGCTGTTCCGGTCGACGACGGCGGAGGTGCAGCAGGTGTTGAACCGGTCGATGGACCCGAAGACCTACGAATCGAACAGCCACAGCCAGCCGCCGTTGATAGCACAGTTGCCCACCATGCAGTTGCCGTTGCTGCCGCAGGTGGGTGCCGCCGCTGGCCACGCCCTCAACCCGCTGACCGCTAACGCTAGCCACGCTAACCTGTGCCCCCAACTTCCCCATGCCCCACAGCATCTCATCACCTCGGGCACCACCAAGAACTGCATACGGCTGCGCGGACTCCCCTACGAGGCCATGGTCGAGCACATCCTCCACTTCCTGGACGACTTTGCCAAGCACATCATCTACCAGGGCGTCCACATGGTGATCAATGCCCAGGTTAGTGCTTGTCCGTTCCCCAATTACCGAGCCGCCTTCTAACGTGCAAATCTTTGTTTCTTTTCTCTTTTTAGGGCCAGCCTTCAGGTGAGGCCTTCATTCAGATGGACTCTGAGGATTCGGCGCGTCTGTGCGCCCAGCGCAAGCACAATCAGTTTATGGTCTTTGGCAAGAAGTTCCGTTACATTGAGGTCTTTCAGTGCTCCGGCGATGATATGAATAATGTGCTTAATGGCGGGCTCGCCTCGCCCGTTGCACCGCCGCCGCATCCGGGCCACGCCCATTTGGCCGCTGCCGCCGCCGCTGCTGCTGCTGCCGCTGCCGCCGCCGCTGCGGGCAAACAGCCCTCGCTGCTCTCTCCGGGTATGTTAGCTCAACCGCCGCCGCCACCCACCGGCGCTCAGGGCATCAGCTCACACTCCCATACACACGCACACTCACACACACACACACACCCACACGCATACCAACACTCACACACGCATGCGCACGCACACACAAACGCCGCTGCCGCTGCAGCCGCCGCTCATCACGCATTGCAAACGTCCCCGGTGGCCGCTGCCGCCGCAGCCGCCTCAATGCTGGGCGGCACCTCACACGCACCGCTCACGGCGGGCACGGCCAGCGGCCTGGCCGGTTTCATGGCTGCCACGCCCACCGCCACCATGTCCAGCCACTCCTCGCTGGGCTCGCTCTCCAGCACCGGTCTGGCCCAGAGCGGCCTCTCCGCGGCACAAGCCGCCTATCCGTTCAACCTGCCGCTGGGTGCCTCGGCGTCCGGCACACATCAAGCGGCCGCTGCTGCCGCTGCCGCTGCAGCGAATCCGGCGCTGCTCGCCCGCCACCAGGCACAGTTTATAGCCCAACAGAGTCTGCTCGCTCACCAGCAGGCGGCCGCAGTGGCCGCCGAGCAGCAGCAGCAGCAGTTTTACACGAATGCCGCCATGCTGCAGCCGCATCAGTTTTACATGCAACATCCGGGTGCCGCAGCCGCCGCTGCAGCCGCCATGGGCGGTCAGCCGCAGTTTGTGTTGATGCCGCGCAACTATCTGCAGCCCTTTCAGCTGGGCTACATGCCCGCCGCCGCTGCCACCGCCGGCGGCTATCAGTTCGCGACTGCTGGCAGTTCGGCTGCAACCGGCGTGCCCACCGCAACCGGAGCGGCTGCGGCTGGTGGCATCACCGCCGCGAGCAATGCCGCCCTCGCACTGCAATCGCATCAATCGATGAAGCGTTCCTATGAGAACGCCTTTCAGCAGGATCCCACTGGGGCGGCGGCCGCGGCGAGTGCGGCCAAGCGCGCCTTGACCCGACCGCCCAGCAATGTGTACTCCTACTACAATCCGGGCATTTAGTGAGCTTCAATCATTATTGATTGAGTAGCTTTTTTTTGTAGTAGTAACTCAGACACATTTTAAACTTTTCTGTATCAATCATAATTGATTGATTGTGGTACATGATTGACCCTAAATATTGCAATATCGACATTCAAATCGCTCATTTAGTTAGTTTGCTATCGTGCATCAATCATGATTGATTGCTGAACTTTTTATAAATAGAACTCCGACACTTCAAGCACATTCCAGAGCTACCAAGGCTATTACAAATTTACCATTTACTTCGAGATTTGCCGTTTCTTATCAATCATGATTGATAGATCCACACTGATAAAATACAACTTTAACACTTACCCGGCGACAATGTTTGCAATGCATTTTGAGTGGCAATTTATATACACAATATATATACCATAGCTCATTTTGGCAGTTCATAAATACACACACACACACACACACACACACACACACACACACACACATACATATACATAAACTGGACATTTAATAAGCCCTTAAAGTCATTTTTTATTGTACATTTTTATAGTGAAATTTCATAGTTGATAAGTTTTTTAAACATTCAAGCAAAAAGTAAACGAAAATACTTTTAAGCATTCTGTCTAAGGTCTAAGCATTACTTACTTATATATATATATATATACATATATGTATATATATAATATACTATATGTATATATACTCTGCACAAACACACACACACACACGCACACATTTGGCACACACACTACTCACACACACAAACACACCGGGCAAGCTAACAAATGTGCAAGAATAAAAAATTTGTTTTTATTTTTTGGTAAAGTCAGAAATTGTAAACTAAAAACTTAATGCAGCTGATTCGTATCTAAGTAGTAAATATAAGTCGGCTATGTGTATTGTGTATGTTTTTGTGTGTGGCGTAGTGTACTGCGTGTGTGGAAGTGTGTGTGTGCTTCTGTGTGTGTGTGTGTGTGTGCGTGCGTGCATTCAACGCTACTTCGACAACAGAGGCTAACGTCCTTCAGGCAGCGAGCGTTGGCTGTGTGTGTGTGTGTGTATGTCAATTGTGTGCCACGCCCATCAAGTGCAATCTATAAACTAATATTTAAGCATAGGCACACACACATACACACCCATCAAACACACACATACACACACACCACACGGTCACTGCCTGAACGGCGTCAGGTGTTGGCTCATGCGTTAAAAAGAAAAAAACACAAAAATTTTAAGCTAAATCAAAATGTGCAACAACAACAACAACAAATCGAAAAATCCCTGCCCTTAAAACCTGTTTAAAGTTTAGACTAGAATAATACGTATATACACACATACATATATAATAATGGAGAAAAAATATCAATACCCTAGAATTAAGACGTACAACTTGTAAAATTGGTTGGTTACACGAAACATTTTTGATTAATATTCGATCTAAGCACTCGAAAACTTTTCCTGTGTCCACCGCAGCTGTGCTGCCACAGTTTGCGGCATTGCGATTTATCCGATACATTCACACAATCCAATATATATGTAATCCCGAAACAATTATATATCAACATTATGCTCATTATGGGTCTAGCATAGATCGCAATGCTCGCTGTGTGTTCGCCAGCTGGCAGCTTCTAACACTCAAAACTCATTTATAAATGGAATTTGAATTTGATTTTGGATAATAATTACTATTTAATTTTTTTATACTTTTCAATATATATATATATATCGTATATCGTAAATCGTTATATGTATACCAGCTAATAAGTGTGCGTAACTGGTGTTAGTCGCAAATTGGAATCCTTATCGATATATAGCTATAAATTAGCTCTGAAATTACTATTTTGTGTGTTCTCTGTCATCACTAATTTTAGTTTATAGTCAAAACTCCTGCTCCCTCCCTCTCTCTCTCTCTCTCTCTCTCTCGCTCACTCTCTATCACCCACTGTTTCTCTCTGCCTCTATATACTCACGCGTATATATCTATTATATCTATGATATCAAAAAAGGAAATCCAGCTCAAATTGCTTTTTATCATTTGTACGTTCTTAGCGCTTTAGTGTCTACATCTGATCTGATATATACACATACATATATTTATATATATATGGTTATGGATATTTTTTGGGTTTATGCTCTAAGTATATATCTACAAAATATGATTAAATAGTTTGTCTGTTATTGTCTCTTGGATCTGTGTGTTTTATAGGCACCTAACACTACACATTGACTGCGTGTAGAGAGCGTATGTTTTTTTTACAATTCCCAATCGGTTCAAGCAAAGAGCCAAAATTACCGAACCTAACTCCTTTTCTGCGTCTAACAAACAGTTTTGCGCTGCTTCTGGCATTTCTTTATATATATATATAGATATAGATATATATATATATATAAAAACGAGAAAACTTTAAAGCATGGAAAAGATTTTCATAGCTTAGCATTTAGTTTAATTGCTAGTTAACTCTTAGATCATACGACAATCGAGTGGTTCCCCATGGGTTTTTTGCAATACATACATATACAATCTATGGCTTCCATAAAAAAACTCATAAGCAGCCACTTAAAAAAACAATTAAATTAATAATATTAATTAAAAAAACAATTACATTCGATTAACTTAATTAGTTTATAGCGCACACAAAAAAAAACAACAACAATTTTTGATATTTCATAATTTTTTAATGCCTTAGTCTAAAGACAATCAAACTTTTATTACAAATTTTTATACTTCAATAAATATACAAATCGCTACATACATATCTATAAACAATGCTCGCAATTTCACCAAATCCCATACACTCATACACTTTTGTGTCTCTTCTCTGCGATTCTCATTCAACTTAACCCTAATCTAAAATTTTTTATCTCTGCACTTTACCAATTTCGGCTACATTTTTCTAGAGTATTACAAATTAAAAAAAAAAAAAAAATAAAATTTAATCGTGTTAAGTTTATTGATAAATTTAGCTGGCAGTCGAAATTGTGTTATCGTAATTCCTGTCTAACTGTCCATACACTCTCGTTTCCTTCTCTTTTGTCTTTAATGTCCATTCTTTCTCTCTATCTCTGTCTCTCTCACTCATCCCTCTCTCTGTCGAGATATACACACGTATTTGTAACTCTTGGGTTCGGGCTTGGGTCTAGCTTTATACGTATTTTTTCAGGCGCATCTTCTTTGGGCTCTGGTCTCTGTGGCCGCAGCGGGTGTTTTATATTTTTGATTGCGTTACGAGTTGCCTTTCGTTACCAGTTATTAAAATTTGGACTGATTTTTAGATTTGGAATTAACTTTTCTGGGTGTGTGAGAGCAACTCGATAACGTCTCAAGTGAAATGTCGGCCATAAAACCTAAAATGTAAAACGTAATCCGTAATACCACTCTACGCTATTCTATTGATACACGCATCTTGTATGTAACAAAAAAAAAAACACAAAAAAAAATAAATCGATCGGAATCCGGCAAGCTATCGATGATCTTTCGATATACTATCGATGAACTTTAGATAAATCGTCGCTTAGAAATTAATAAACTATTAATGAAAGTGTATAAGTTATCGATAAGTAATCGATAAATTGTCGATAACACAAAATGGTCCTCTGCTGCTTCTGTGTAATTGCGTCGAGAAACTGGTTGTGCTCTCTTAGATCTAACTGTAATTGCATAAATATGTATGTTTTTGTACCACGCTATAACGATAACGATAACTCGATTCTTTACTCATTATGCCGTCGTTATTGTCAATTGGTCCAGCTGTGTGTGTTGTTGGTTTCTTTATTTATCTTTTTTTTACCTTTTTGAAGGCTGGTTGGTGCTTGGATTAAACAAAAACAAAAAAATCACAACTGAACGGGATAAAAACATGTTTTTAAGTATACTATGTGCGCAAAATGTATTCATGGTCTCTGGGTAAAGTGGTAAATATATATAAATATATATTTATATACATAAATTTTATAAAAAATATATGTATATGCATATATACTGATATTACATACATATCTTCAAAATCAAATTACAATTACTTTATACTACATGTCTCCTCTACCATATTTTGCAAATGTCTAAACGGTGAGTGTTTTTGAATACGATTATACTTAATATGATTTAAATAAACAAAATAAAAATATATAAACAATAACTAACCACCTAACTAACCCTAACAACTACAACAATATTTACTAAAATTAACCATAAAAAAGTATGTTGCACTAGCAACGTGTCGTTTTTCTTTAGCCAAATTTTTTGTGTCGCTTTTTTTTGAGGACTGTTGCAAAACAACAGCAATTACGGTTAGCAGCTTTAAGACTAACAACCTATCCTAGCCCGAAATAAAAAAATATATTGTATATCCAGCCATACTCACAACACTTAGTCACAAAAAAAAAGTACTGTTGTTTTCTTTATGTAAGCTTAATTTTGTAAATTTTGTGCACACTTTGCTTATTAAATTACTTGGTTTTTTGCTCCTTAGGTGCCACTGTGCTGGGCGCTCACTTTGGTGCACATTTTCCGGCTTATGGCGGGCCGCCGCCACCGCCCCCACACACGCCGCTGCTGGCGACACCGCGGGCTCATCACGGCCACGCCCATGCCCATCATCATCATCATCATCATCATGCGTCCGCCTTCTATCCGCCGCCGCTAGTATACTGGCCGTATCCCAGTCCGCCCGTTTCGCCCACCACCTACTACAGCCAACCGGGCGCCCATTCGCCCTCGCAGCATCAGGCTATGGTGAGCCAGCAACAAGTGTTTGCTATATAAAATATTTTTAATACATATGTATATGTATATCTTACAGTATCCGGTCGACTTCTTTCCACCATCGCCGCTCTCGCCGCCCACTGCTGGACTTATAATCACGCCCAGCAAGAGCGCCGTGCCCTTTGTGCCAGCAAAGCAAACAGTTAGCAATAATAACAACAACAACAACAACAACAGCAGCAGCAACAACAACAACAACAGCAACAACAACAACATCAGCAACAATAATAATAAATTAATAGCCACGCCAACTATAATAGCCACCAGTGTAGCGCCATGTTCACCGTCGCAGACGGCGCAGTTGCCCGTTGTGAATGGAGACGCTGCTGTCGCTGCGCCTGCTCAGCCTGTGACGTCGACGCTGCTTAGCATGGACACGAACCATAGCACGGCGAGTGCGACAACACCCACACTGAAAAGTGGGCAAAGTCAGAGCGATGCGGTAAATGCCACGCCCATTGTTAGCAATTCTTGCGTGGAGCTATTTATATCATAGATACTCGCTCCCCCTCTCTCTCTTTCTCTTTTTCGCTATTTATTGCTTGCACTCAAAACGTAATTATAATGCAAACGAATAGAAACAAAATATGTTATTGTCTTGCCAATCGAAGAAACTTGTTTTTAGTCTAGCTTAGAACCAAGCTGTAGATAAGTAGCTAGCCCAGACGCACACCAGCGCAAACGCTATGCGGCGACTTGCGGCCGCAAACTTAACGAATCTCGCTTTCGCCCCAACAAGAGAGAGAAATTCATGAATTTTTGATAAAATCGGTTTAAATTAATGCTTTAAGTAGACGCCCAGTGCAAAATGCGTTTTCATTGAAAATTCTATTTATTATTTAAAATGCTGCATTAATTATTACATTATTAAATATTCCAAATATACATATTAGCCAATTAGCAAAAACGACAACAAACTACAAATTTATCCCTAGTCAATAGTCAAATTATTTATATACATAAATATATATATAAAACTACATATTACACATACTTTGCAATTATCTAATTTTAATTGCATGTTAAATGTTATGTCAAAAAATATAAATACTTTGTGCAATTGTCAATTGTGAATGCATTCGAATGCATTGCCAAAATCAGTCAAAATAACAAAAATAATGATAATATTACATAATAGAGTATGCGTTGTATCATAATATCATGATTTATCCATGTTTTGTTTAGGCTAAGCCATTAATATTTGTTATTCTACGTACTCGTCATGTGAAACCAAGAAATCAATTATCTATTTAAAACATCTGTTTTTACTTGTTATGCTATTTCAATTAAAAAAAGAAGATATTATCAATTGTTTCCAAATATGCAATTATTAAATAAATCAATAAATGATCGAAAAAGAACAGAGAAGACCCTTTAAGTTATCTCTTATGCACCACCTGAATTAATGTCAAAATCACTTTTTCTAAACATGCGATCATTGCCTGGTTACATTCACATGGCCTGCATTATATTTACGTTCCAGTTGGACTTGAAACTAACTGAGTTGTTCCTAGTAAAATACCAGGCAAACAGCTTTCTCAGCTGGCTTCTTTGGCATTTACTTTTGCAGAGAGAGCAGCATCACAACAAACGCCAGGTAAGCGAACGTGCGAGCAAAGCAGAAATTGTCGTGAGCTTTTAAGCGCACACCTCAACAGCTTCGTTGAAGCTTTCACCTCAGCTCTAAGAACCGCTATCGGCACAGCTTTCAGTGCTGCACTCAATGACGCTTTCTGTGCTTTCGTAAGAAATTAAAAGAAACCTGCTGATTAAGGCTGATTGAGGCAATCAGCTGTTATTTCTGTTCGCCTGTTAGTTCACTTTAATAGCTGCTGTAGCAAACGCATTTGTAGCGCTTGTTAGCGATTGCTTGCATGTTAAATTTTCTGGACAATGTACCAGGCGAACATAGTTAGCAGCATAATGATGATAATTTGATCTCCATGCATTCCTTTTACTTTCTTGAAGCGAGACAGACATTTTTATGTTTTTCGTTTTTTGGCAGCAAAACAAATGTGAAGATCTTAGCACTCATTTGTCGATTCTGTTTACCTGGTGTTTAGTCTTGTTAAATAACGAATTTAGCTGTGCATTTGGAATGCAAGTAAATATTTTTTCACACTGCGGAGCTTAGTGCGAGATCGATAATAACAGTAAAATTATAAAAACTTGTAATCAAGCTCATTTCTTAAGCACCTTTTTACCAGCCCAACTTGAATTAAAAAGCAAAAGAGCAGCATTAATTTAAAAATGTATTTATTAAAAACTCAAATTAAATGCGCATTTACAATTGGTTTCTAAAGTGAATACTTAATTAATAGGCCGCGCAATTTGGAATCATTATAAATAACAGATGCGACGATAAGTGGCCGTCGTTAAGGCCATAAATAAACACAGTTTTTGATTTGAATCTGATTTGATAAATCGCTGACAAATGGCGTTACAAACGGACGAAAGTCCCACCGACCAGTTGAAAATGTGCACGGTCGTTGTGAACCATCATCCGGTCGCACCGTACCATAAACCACATTTAAAATAGATTAAAAATTGGATGGCGCGGAAAGAGTTTTAGTTTTTTATGCAGCATCATTTGCTGCACCTGATGACAGGTCAGCCTCCGCAGCCTCTGCCCCCGCGTTGCTGTTGTCCACAGGATAATTTATCAATGGCTACTGTTTTGGACGTGCTGCTAACTGATGCTGATGCTGATGCTGCTGCTGCTGCTGCTGCTGCTACTAGTGGTGGTGGTGGTGCTCTTTCTCCTGCTGGCGCCTATCAAAAGTGCATTAGGCGTGGTCCTGCGGCGCACCATTTGCGTTGACAAGTTTTCGGCCCTGGTTAAAACGAAAATAGCAAAGAAAGCAGTTGGTTAATGCGACAAAAATGCAGGCAGAACGCGGCGCGGAAAAGTGTCTGCCGACACAACCCTTTTCAGGGGTTTCAGCCACAAGCGGTTCGCAGGTTCGCACACTTTTTGGCATTTTTATGGCTGCACACTCGAGTTGGCAGCGCACTTCCGCTAATGCAGCCGGAAATGGCAAATAAATCTCATTTGTAATCGTAAAATATATAAAAAGTCTATTTTTTTTATATCTATATATATATACAAGTTAAGAACTTTGAACCACAGGGCAAAAACGAACTGCACACTGCAGCCTGTACAGTGAGGACTCACACACAGCAATAAAGATGCCCTGCCAAAGTTCTGAAATAGTTGGTGAAACTTTTGCCGTTGCCACTCGAAAGTAAGTCAATAAAAATGCCTCAACAAGCAATGCAACGATTTCAAAAAACCAAACAAATACAAAAAAATAAGGAAACAAAAATTCCCAAAAAAAAAAAAAGATATCGGCATATTTTGTAGAGCTTAGCGACTTAGCGACTGTCGCCAAATGGCATTGACAGGCGCACAAGGATCCTTTCCGGCTGCGGCATTGAGTTGGTATTAAGCCATCGAAACTTTTATTGATTTAGCGGCTTTACTTTTTTTCATTTCATTTTGTTCCTGTTGTTGGGCGGCAATAATATTCACTTAAGGCATAAGTGAATACACATGAATATCGTGATTCATTGGCTAAATAAATCAACTGTTTTTGTTGGAAAATTTGTTAAATATAGGCTTTCGGATAGAGATTGAGTGAGAGCGAGGCTCTAGACAGTTATTTTGGGAACTGCTTTCAAATTGTTGAGAAATGTTTTTATGCTGAAAAAAGAAAAAAAGTTAGATTTTAATTAGGTATATGAGTAAATGTGTTATTTATAATCTATTTGAATTTAAAATAATACTCAACTAGCTGCTCAGGATACCATTGATTCCATTTGGGCTAATATCCTCTGGCTGTTAGTCAACTGAATTTACTGTGAAATTCTGGAATTATAATTTTCAAATAAATAAAGCAGAAAAATAAATTTTCAAATCGTTGCATATAAAAAAATTCATGTTTTAAATATATTTTTGGATAAGTAAATTCATTCTTTTTCCTAATCCTGTTTATATCAGCAATAAGAATGTATCTCATATTCTGCTATTAAATCCCTTTTTAGACTATTTTTACAAAAAAAAAAGCGATCGAAATATTTTCAGCTGTGTCTGACAAGAAAATATATAAAATAAATAACGAAAAAGTTCAAACAGCATTTCGACACCTTCGTTGAATTTTGACCAAATATTTACCCTCAGGATATGCACTCCAGCGACGTGTGTGCACCCCGCCGCGTACCCCTCCGTTCAACAACTGCGCCTTATGCGCCTTGTCTACTGTCTGGCAAAAAAAAAAAAAATAAAATCAATTTCAGGCACATTACGAGAACAGAACCCGAACGGAATTTCAAGTTGATTTTATTATTTACTTGTACTTTGGATTTGTACTTCGTACTTTTGTATTTGTATTTGCTGTTTGACAGATTTGGCTGAATGCTCAGACAACACACACACACACACATACACACGCACACACACCCAGAGCGACTTTAAAATTGCCCAAGGCAGATTGGGAAAAGCGGAAAATGACTGCATTGCGTCCTTTTGAGACACGTTATAAGCACTGGCTAAGCCGAAGCTACACTGCTCCTCCTCCTGAAAGCCGAATAAATCAAAATATTGAGTGTGTGTGGCTGTTAGCCAGAACTGTGCTCGTGTCGTGCTATTTTTTTGTGGCGTAACACGATAAAGAACACTCTCACTCGAACTTATTCTGCGTGCTGAGAAAGCGTATGCTTATTTCAGTAATATTCAAATTATCTATTATCAACTATATTCAGCTCGCACATTGATAGTTTTTGATAACTCAGAAATATCGATTAATCGATAAACAGAAACGTTGAGAAAGTTTGCAATATAATTAAGGTATTTTTTTTTTAAGCTATCTTTGTTGCAAAGTTAAATTTTGTTTTTGTTGATCAGTACCCAAAATCGGAGGCACTTCAATCAAATGTCATGAATATCGACATGAAGCTGAAACAAAAAACGATAAATAAACGATTTTGCTTAAAACAATAATGCTAATCAAGCTTTATAAGCCAAATAAACTTGCAATTTAAAGAAGTAAACACAAAATTGCAAGCTAAAAGGTTTAGTAAAAGTAAGTAAATTGATATTAATCGATATATTATCGATACTAAGCAATATAAAAATTATTAGCTTTTGGAAAATTATAAAATAATAAAAATTTTTTAAATTTTTTGTTACTAAAAGTTCACATTTGCTCATCTTTTGATTCTCATCTAAATGCTGTGCAAACCGGGTAAATGTCTCTTTGTTGTTTCTCATTAGGGTGGACCAGAGTTGCCTTAGCTAAACGCAAGCTTGGAGCCAATTGTGTTTGGTTATATATTTTCTTTTGCTTTATCTGATTTTAACTAAACTACTTTAGGCAATTGATTGTCAAGTGTGTGTGCGAGTGTAACTGCAGCAAAGTCTTGCTACCTTCACGCCCACCCCCCTTCCCCCCTCTGTTCTGCTTCTGCACTCTCTTGCAGCTGGCGGCGTCTGAGCTGTCGCTTTTTGATGTCTGTCTTCAGTTTTCTGGTCTTTTTTTGCGATTTTTTATAGCTCTTGTGCGATTTCATTTACTTTGTGAAACACACACACAAAGCCTAAGCACTGTCTATGTATGTGTGTGTGTGTGTGTGTGTCTCGTGAGGCAATGAAGTGCATTTGAAGCACTCTTGATGCACGTACGGCACGCAGCGCCTTTTTCTGTATTTTTCTTATTTTTTTTTCTTCGTCTTTTTTTTTTTTTTTAGATGTATTGTAAATGACTGCAGTGGGCGTCGCACTTGGGCACATGGAATGTGGGCGTGGCGCTGGGATTGTCGACGCGGTTCGTTAGTTTTGACACACAGACAGGAAGAGGAAGTAGAGGTGTGTGTGTGTGTGTGTGTGTGTGTGTGTGTGGCGTCTGTTTGATAAGTGGCAGCAATTTTTTTTGCCATCTCTTCTTCTTTGCACTCCTTTCAGTTTAGCCATTTGTGTTGTTGTTGTTGTTCTTTAGCCTGACACTACGTCAAGCGGTTATCCTTGCTGATCCTTTGAGAGAAAGCTAAAAAAAACTGTAGCCCCACTAATGAAATTGTTAATTTTTGTTAGCAAAGTCACGTACACGATGTGTTGATGACGCTCAAGTGGTTCCACTGTCCCCCTTCTCAAGACGCGCCCCTGGCAATTGGCAAGGCGCCGCAAAGGCTGGCAACAAAAGCTGGTCGGGGGGCTGGGGGGGAGTCGCTGCAGCATTTGGGCAGACAATTTGCGAGCTAAGCTGAATTTATGTGCAACAGTTTTTCAGTTTTCTTAATTTTGTTTTCTTTTATTTTTTTTTTGTGTAGTGGAAATCGAAAAGTTTTTCGAGTGCGCGCTGTGATTTTCGCGTGATTTGTGCTGCAATATTTGACTACAAAAAACAGTTATTTAGTTTATGGCCAACACACACACACACACACACACGGATACCAACATTATTACACGTGCATGCAACGTCTTGCCTCAAAGCCAAATGCGAAAAAGTCGCATTGCAGCAATTTTTGTGTTACGCTTGCCAACTGCTGCGCCCTGAGAGGGGCGGGGTGAAGGGGCGTGCCTTTGGCTCGCCATTAATACCGTTTACCTACATCTTGGCTGGGGCTGGCACGTAGCCCAGGACTTTTCCCCATCTCTCTCTGCCAGCTTATGGCCAAAATTTATATTACGTATACGCCAAAGTGGCTGACTGACTATACGTATATATACCCTAACCCCTGGCTGCCAAACCCCTACCCATCCCACCTATTTTGCGCCTCGTCGCTTCTTGTGTTTTGTAGTTTTCTGTTGTTGCCATTTGCAAGTTTTGCATTGCATTTTATTCTGCTTTATTCACGTTGCTTTTTGCCTTTCTTCGTTCTTTGCTTTTGTGTGCGTGCGTTTGTTTGTTTGTTTATTTTTTGGCCATTGTATTTATGCACAAGTG
This sequence comes from Drosophila paramelanica, assembly GCA_035043915.1. Lineage (NCBI taxonomy): Eukaryota > Metazoa > Arthropoda > Insecta > Diptera > Drosophilidae > Drosophila > Drosophila paramelanica. The sequence goes on along the minus strand of JAWNMO010000674.1, from coordinate 5,116,368 downwards.
CAGAACGTGGCAGCAGCAAAATGTCTGCGTTGCATGCAACATTTTCGGTTGTTTTTTATTTGTAGGTTTATAGCCGCTTTGTTCGGCTTTCCCATTGAGTTTGCACATTGTTGCGGTTACATAAAATTCAAATGCAATGAAAATTCATTAGAAAACAAAACAATTTTTGCCATTGCATACTTTTCGGCGCGCTTGGCGAAGGGAAGTGTGTGCATTTGAGTTAGTTTTGTGAGGTGAGGAGTTTAATATGCACAAACGACTGGAAGATCATTGTGAAGCAAGCTCCGTGGTTATAGAAAATCAGATCCAAAAAATCCCTTTGAAACGAAAGAGATAACAGACCTAAACAGAAATCATTACTCAAGCCTTCATTAGAATTTAAATATAAGTTGTTGCCAACAAATTTATTTATCTGAATCGGAATCTTCGAGCTATCTTAATATTTCAGGTTATTATCTAAAAGTTTAATTTTTCAATAATTTTTTTTTTTAATTAACTACTTTTATTTATTCAAAAAGTTTGAACTCTAAATAATTTTAAGAAATTATTCAATTGCTCCTTTTTCGTAGAAAGCAAATGTTAAATTTTCTTAAAGTTATTTCAAATTTCGCGCACATTTGTTTCACATTTGTTGCGAAGTGTTTTATCTGATCCTTTGCGTTTGTACACTATGGCTATTAAGTAAAACAGCTCCATTACGGCCCCTTCCCTCGACCCAGTTTCCCGTTGTCTTTCCCGAGCTGCTTGAACAAACATCTGCCAAAGATTACACATAATTTTCTCACCTGTTTCACAATCAATTTGCGACCGTCATCAGTTGTAATCTTGGCCAAAAGACATGGGTGAGCCATATGGCCAATACACATACAAACACAAACAGAAGCACACACAAGGATATACACGCACATGCGGCGTATACGTAATCTGTTTAAACACACAATAAATAATGAAAAACTGCGCATATGCGAATAAAGTTAAAAACGGAATTTGCATATAAAAAGAGCGTAGAGAATGGCAGAGAAAGAGAGGGAAAGTAAAGCACAATAGCTAAAAGCCGTAAGCGTAACATATAATGGCCCAAAAAGGCAGTATGCACTAAGGCAGGGTTAAGGGGGCGCAGAAGGTTGGGGAGGGGGTATTTGGTAGAGCTGGTCACGTTTTATTTGAAGACGACCGGGGGGAGTGGGTGGGGTGCAGAGTCGGTAGGTGTGGCAATCATGAACATGCCATAATGTTTGTGACCGCGACTATTAAATCAACACACGCGCTACCAAACACACACACACACACAAACATACACACACACGCACAACAATGGCTAGCGTAAACAGGGTCAGCGGGAGGGTAAGAGGCGTAAAGAGAGAGAGAGAGAGGGAGAGAGAGCAGAGCCCGCGTGCATATTTCCTATGATTTATTATTATTTCGTGCGGTTTTTCGCTATTATTTAAATTTTAAATAGCTGTAAAGTGTACACACACACACTCACACACACATACAAAACACACAACACACAGTCGCACATACACCCACTAGAAATTATATTTGCTGGCTGCCTGATTTTATTGTAGTCCTTATTGCGCTTGCCTTTTAAAACCGCGCGTTGCAAGTTGTTGTTGTTGTTGTTGGTATCATTATTATTATCGTTGGCATTGTTTGCTGGCATGTTGTTGCATGCCCCATAGCTGCAGTTACAGCTGTTGTTATTATTATTATTGTTGTTGTTTTTGTTGTTGTTGCTTTGCGCGGCGCAGCCATTTTGTGGTAAATAGAGTCGTTTAAATGCATACAAATAATGCCACTAGCCCCGCTCTATCTGTGTGTGTGTGTGTGTGTGTGTATTTTGCGATATGTTGTGTCTTTGTTTGTGTGTGTGGCAAGATTTTATAATAACATTCCGTAATGCAACGTTCGCATGTCATTCTGCAACATTAACAAGCCACGAACATTGTTGTTTAATATTTTGTTGCATACTTTTCCGGGTTAATATAGGCAGAGAAATTGAAATATGCTAAATAACAAATGAAACCCTTCGATCGGTTGAGCTTATTAATCAAACAACTAACAAAATCTAAAACGAATATTTCACTATAAGGAAATTAAACTTTAGTTGTAATCTCATATTGAATTCTAAAAATATAATCAGGTGCCTTAAAACAAAATGCACAAATTGATCAAAAAATGTTTTCATTGCATCATTAAAAGTAAAGAAAGAAGAGATCCTTCTTCTTCCTTTGCTTCTTCTGTGACCTTAACTACCCGAGATATGACAATTTTAATTTTTCTATGTGCTTTAAATGACTATATCTTGGCCAATTGTACTCCGATTTGAGAAAGCCATATATCTTTCTACTCTAAAAAGTCTATAAAATGAATTTCCATTCAAAACTTTAAATTTTAAAATTTTCGAGATTTTGACAAAAATTGTGATGTTACCCCTTGTAATTTTTGTCAAAAATGGTCAAAATTTTGGATGGAGAACTTTAAATGCCAATCGATAATCCTGATTAATACGAGTCTAAAAAGGTATAACATTCGAAGATGTGACCTTATTTGACCGAGATATGCGAGTTTTAGTTCTGGAAAAAGGCCTAAAATGACTATATTATGTCCATTTATACCTAAAAAGGTATAACATTCGAAGATGTGGCCTAATTTGACCGAGATATGCGCTTCGCACTTGTTTTTTTTTTTGTCACAGTGCGTTTCACATCTCGACACTGCAATTGTGTATAAGCCCAGGCAATTCCCATTTATCATAGCGATAGCCGTGTTGGAAAATCGGCGCAATCCAATTGACTGTCCTGGAAGCCGTGCAATGCGAATAAAATTGAAATATTGCCGCAACACCCAAGGCTTTGTAGCTCACACGAGAGCTGGGCCGGGCTCAGAGGGCGGCTCATTACATGTCACGAGTTGTCTGTGACGCTTAGCGGATTTTGTGACAGGCGAGTGGCAGCAACAGCCAGTTTGGCCACCCCTCCACCACCGCCCCCTCAGTCGCACCCGAGTCCATGTCAAACCAATCACTTGTAATGCGGCTCATGTCGCGAGCTGCGAGCTGTGAGCGGTTGGTTGCGACTTGCGAGCCGTGAATCTAACTTGAGCCACATCGATTTTTTATGGCGCAAAGACAAAAGTTATTAGCAGCAAGTGACATTAAGTGACAAGCAGTAGCAGAAGCAGCAACAGCAGCTACACAAGCAGTTGGCGACGCTTGCGCTTAAAATCGTAAAGCGACGGCAGCTGCCACAAAGTGTGGCACAAATGTAATAGTGCCTCGCATAATAAAAGCGCTTTTCATTAGGCTATATATCCACAGAATAACTATTGGATATAAAAATGAAAACACGAAGTCGGAGAACGTTAGAGAAGCAAATTGAAAAAAAACCATAAAGAAATAATCGAAATGGGAAGCAAAGGATACATTTACTAATTTCTTAACCAAAGAAAGATGGCATAAAGAAATAAGCATATCATGAGTAAGAAGTAGCAGAAAGTGAGCATTCAAAGAGTGCATTTGCCAATGAAGCTTAACGATAAGCAAAAATTTTGAGGTAAAAAGTTTTTAGAAAGAAAATGAATTAAGAAACAAAGCCATTAACAAAACGAGAAGCCAAGCGATAAGCAAAAGTTATGAATGAGCAAGGAGAGCACCACAACATTGCTCTAAACGATTTTTTGCCATTTTCACAGTTCGGTAGGCTTCGATAAGATTGATTTAGTTCAGAGAGAAGTTTCGTGCAGCTGCCCAATAAATGTTACAAAATGTCAACAATGAAATACGCCCCAAAGCTGCGCTGAGCTGCGTTGCGTTGCGTTGCGTTGCGCTTCGTTGCGCCACACTCGGCGTATACTTAATAATATGATAATAAATGTGCGGCAGTTGCAGGCCAGGCGTTTGGGTCTGCTGCATAAACTGACATTTTATTTGGCACACAACATTTTAGCTTATTTCGCTAGTTATGCGCTGTGTATATGTATATGTGTGTGTGTTTGTGTCTGTCTCTGTGTGCAACTGGAGGGGCACCATAACTGGCAACATAACTGGCATTGTGCTATGCGGCACAACTGCAACTGCAACTGCGGCGTTTGCTGTGGCTGCCACTGCCACCCGGTGCAGAGAACAGCAAATGAAAATGGCTAAAAATGAAAACAAATAGAAATTTATTGCCTGGAATTTATGACAATTTACTTTTGGCCTTTTATGCGGCGCCCTCTTTTTCAAAGTACCGAATCGCCTGAGCAAATCGTGAATGGGCTTTATTTTATCTGTTTTATTTTTATTTCCTAGTTATGCATACAAAAGTGCTCCAAGTGTGTGCTTGATGCAGCATATTAATGCGACCTAAGCTTTAAGTGAGATTAGGTATTTCTGGCATAGTTGAAAGCTTTAATGAGCTTTCTTAGGAGCTTACTTTTGGATATTATACCTCATTGGATTGCAGCTATATAAAATATAGTTGTAGTTTTAATTATAGTTATTTGTTGGATAAATGTTATTGTTTAATACTAAAGACTTTTTTTAACATTTTCTTGCTAATTTTTACAATCTGCAAAAGGTGCTTTTAACATAATTTCTGTCTAATTGGAAATTATTTATTACTAAACATAAATAATTCTATTCACTTACTAAGTTTACACTTTCTGACAGCTGACTGTGGATCAGATTAATGTATAAAAATTAATTATCTGGAAAAAATCTTTGAAAGCTCGCGTTTATTACTTAATTAATTTGATTTCCTGATTGCCTCTGCACAAACTTAATCAAAGCTGCTGAACTTTAGCAAACTTCATCAATTAAAATCTTTAAATTGCCAACGACTGATTGCCGTAACTTGTTAAACTTTTTCGCTTAACTTTAAAGCTAGTTGCTTCAATTTTCCAGCAAAAAGAAAATGTTTGCTTTTTGGCTAAGCGAACGTTTCAAGCCAACAACAACAACAGTAACAAAATAGAATAAAAAAAACATTTGTTGGCACATGTTCAAAAGAAATTCTAACGCTTTGCTGCTTTTTGCTGTTATATTCTGCGCAGTTTGTGTGTGTGTGTGTGTATGTGTGTATTTGTATAATTTCTTTTTTGTCTTATGCTTTAGCCGTTGGCACTTGCGCCAGCTACCCGCCCGTCTGCCACACACGACGCCTGCCGCTTGCAACACTTAAAATGCATTTTGCTTTTTGGCCCCGGCTCTTGGCGCACACGAGCTGCCAGCAGCTAGTCCGCCCATCCACCCTGCCCCCGGCTGCCGTTAGGCAGCCCGCATGTGCTGCCCGCTCTGCCATCGCCTTTTGGTATCTGCCACATCTCTCTATACTTAACTTCCTCTTTCCTTTGCTCTTGCTCAGCGTCTGCTTCTAATTCGATTAAAATGTTGTAAATTATTGCACTCACATGGCCAGCTTTGCATTACTAATGCAACTGTGTGTGTGTGAGTATGTGTGTGTGTGTGTGTGTGTGTCTTGGCAATATTACGTAATGCTTTATTGAATTCGCCATTTCGAGTGCCGACTGGAAATGGGTTTTCAATGAACGCTTGTTCTTCTTCTCTTCTTTTTTGCGCTTTGCATTTTTGTGCAGCATGAAAAATGTCCTCGACGCACATAAATCGTGCCATGTCCTCGGCCATGTCCTGGGCCATGTCCTGGCTGCGGCTTCAATTTGAATGGCACAAAAGTTGCCGGCAAAAGCAAAATGATATTGCAAAATAAATGCGTAAATGATCGTAACTTGAAAGCCTGTGGAAGGGGTTGAATCTAGGAGACGGAGTGGGGGAGTGGTTATTATATAAAAAATGTATAAAACGGCAGCTGCATAATGTATGGCCATACATTTGCTCGTTTAGGCAACTGACGCATGCCACATGGGGCATATCAAATATGTTGCTTTGCAGGCAGGTACGCTGTGGCAGGAGGGGGGAGGGGGGGGCAACGCATGCAGCAATCAAATGTGGCAATTTAATTTATTGTTTATTTGGCCCAAAGGCTACAGGCCATCACGTGGCAAGAGACGAGGCAGCAATCGCAGCAAAGGAAAACAGCACTTGAAGCAGGGGAAAAGTAGTTGCAGAAGAGAAGGAAACGAAAGGGGAAGGAGGAGAACTATAAGAAAAATGTGGCGGAGAAAATCAGCTGGAAGAGGAGGAAGCTGTTGAAGCAATCGAAGAGAAGCAGGCAAAAGAGCACAGCAAAGTCAAACAAGGCTAATAAGAAAGGAGGCAACCATATTAAACGGTCAAGTAAAAAGTGGAGCAGCGGGAGTTAAGCTTTTGGAGTAATTGAAGAAGAGTATTTAAAAGTCAGGTGGGCAAGTTAATCAGGAAAGAGAAGCAACAGCAGAAGAATGAGGGGAAAGAGCAAATTCTGAAGCTATTCAATTAAATCAACTAACGTAATTGAGGTGAGTTCAAACGAAAACTAACTAATAGTATTCATCAGAAAACAGCCAACAGAACCAAGAAAGAGAAGCTGTTGGAGTATTTTGAAAGGAAGCAGATGTGCAGTAGGAAGTAGAAAAGCTGGGAAGCAGTTAAAGAAGACAGACAAAGCAGAAGCAGGAGGAACGGAAGAAATTTGGGGGACCAAATCGAACAGCATCAGTTGGTGCTCGGCTCGCACGCAGCCCGAAACGCTTGTAAATAAATAATTTTTGTCTCTGCGCCACGCACACACAGATAGAGAGAGAAATATAGAACCCTTCAATCATACGCAGAAAGAAGAGGGGTGGGGTGGGGGGAGGAGTGTCTGCTGCTGGCAAACAGACAAAATTGAAATTAATGACTGACTGCCGTTCGTTGTGAGCCCCACGGCTCGTCAATGATGCGTGCCTGCCAAATCAAAGCAAATCACAGCAGCTGCAACCCCAGCAGCCCCAACCCCCAACCCCAATCACTGCCCCTACCGCTGTTACGCAAACTTACCAAAGTTAAGAACGTGGCGGACATGACTTGTAGGCCTAGCAAGAGATGTGCGCGGTCGTTGCGTGCCGCATTTATGTGTCCCTCGAGTGGCAAGCAAAGTTGCGGCTGACGCAGCTGATTATTATTATTATTGCTGCATACTTTTCGGGCTGGGCATCTGTCTTTGTGTGTCCTGCAATAAAGCAACATAAAACGAATTCATTAAATTTATTGCGGAAATTAGTTAAATATTTGCAGCTGCCTCGCCAAATGCGGTTTGCTGCTTGAAGAGTCAATCAACTTAATTAAAAATAAATAAATATATAATTTTAATTAAAAATCAATCACAGTCGGCATTCAATTGACATTTCAATAGATCGAATTTAATTGAAATGCACAAAAAGCGATTAAAACATGCGATTAAGTGCTTTCCGGCTGTCGAGCATTTCGCTTTTCAAATCCAATTGACTGAAAGATGATTTTACAACACTGGTCGACAAGGACACTCGCATTTCCGTTGAGACAATTGATAATGCGATGTGCGTAATGTCATTTTCAGTCCCAAAAAGACAATATAATATTAATTTGATGTACCAAAAAGATAGTTTTTTGTATTTAAAAAATACTATAAAAAGATTAATTAATAGAAATTTAAAGTATCTAAAGCACCTAACTGATACATTCATTAATAAAGCCTGACTATTTTCCGACTCCATTTGGACAGACATAACTGTGCAACTGGCCGCAAAGGGAATTCCATAATTCAGGGCTATTATAAAAGTGGCAGAATTTGCTTATAAAGCAACGTAAAATGTCATTAATCATTTAATTGTTTTTAGACTTTTGCACCTGGCCAATTTCGCAGGCAAAACAAACAACAACAAGAGGAACAACAACAAAAAACCAACTGGCCAATTGTTGCAATACTTGGGTGTGTGTGTGTGTGTGTGTGTGTGTGTGTGTGCAGCTGCTGCCATAATTGTATGCGTACACAATATTTATTATTTATGGGCACAAAGAGCAGACAATCATTGCGAGGAGTGCAGCCCGTACGGACCGGACCGGACCGGACAGGACATGTCCCGGCATTTTGTCCTTGCAGTTGCTGATAATGCGACGCGTTGTAAGTTTTAATTTTAATTTAAAATGCAGTTTCGAACACCCCTTGCTCTATCCGCTCGCGAAATGAATTTAAAATTAATGTGATTTTGTTATTTATGAGCAACGCGTCGTATACGCAACTTAAAGCCAGTAGCGAGCGACATTTAGGCCACAGTTCGGCTTCACTTCCGAATCGCAGCAAACAAATCAGCAACAGGCAAACATACGAACAACAATGACACACGCATTACAAATTTAAATGTTGTGCATTCGCCCCTCTCTCTCTCTCTCTTCTGTCCCCCTCATTTGTGCCTTACACTCATTAAATATGCAATAAATTTACACAGAGTGCAATTGACAAACTCCCCGCCCCCTCACTCCCATCCCCTAACACTCACATACCTGTTTGCCTAACCAATGCAGCACCTACCCTGATCTCATTTGAAATTCTAATTGTTTTCCAAATTCATCAATCGCTTTTAGGCATCCCCCCTTCCCACCTTCCCCCTTCCACCTTCCATCAAGCGTCACTCTTAACAATTGATTTAAATGTATGTCGTTTTGTTTTGTTGCTTTTTTCCGTTTGCTTGCTTTTCATTTCGCATTTCCATTGAAATTGATAATAAATTGTAGCTGTCAATAATTTTAATACCGTGTGTCTATCACGCCGTTATCCACACCCACACACAGCCATCACCCATCCCCCTCCACTGACCACGCCCCCTATCAAACAGTTGATTGTGCACTGTGATTGATACCTATGATTGATTTTCGCGCTGAAATATTGCAACTTGCGGCACAGTTGACATAAATGTTTTCCATTGTTTTTGATGGCCTACTGACAGTTGCAAAAAAACTGTATAAAATATAAAATTGAGTTTATCAAACATTCTGATTGGATTTCTTTTTAATGGATATCTCTTTTGGGGGCTTGAATTTAAGAATAAACATATTATCAAATGAAATTATCTTATTTCTCTTTGAAATTATTAAAAAGGTTTTTTGAATAACATTTAAAATAATTTGAAATACATAATATTGACAAATTCCAAATTAGAATGTCATAATTATTAATACAATCAGATATTATTATATATATATATTTTTAAAAGTGTAAAATAATGTAAGTTTTCTTGTTATTTTGTTTCTTTTTGAACAAACAATATGCCAAATATTTAAATTTTACCATTTCTTTGTGTTTAAGTATTTAACATGAGAAAATGCAATAATTGATACTTTTGGGAGTTAGCAACAGGACGCAAAATGAATTTTCGTTTTTTTTGTTTTTTGTTACTGCAGCTAGGATTATTTAACAAAGGCAACTCCATAAAAAAGATAAATATAGGTAAAAAAAATATTAATTTACATTCAAATATTGATTCCCCTGTGGATGACACTTTGTTTTGTTTAAATACCCAAAAACTAACATTTCATCAGTTTTCAACACTGTTTTCTATATCAACATAAAAAAAATACTAAATAAATTCACGTATTTTAATTTTATGGGTTTTCTTGTTCCTTTCGTTGCTTAATCAGCAAATTTTGTGCAGATTTTCAAAAAAGAATAATAGCATAATTTTGGGCGTTCACAGGCCAAAAATTTCGCAGCGCTGCGTCATGTCACGCATTGATGGCCCCAACGGATGAGGGGGGAGGGGGGGCAGCGTTTGATATGCGTGCCACATGCGGCCAGAGCAGCTCCGCAACAGCGGAGGCAGCGTTAATACACGCAAAAGTATTACATGACAGGCAAATCTCTTGCGGCAAAACTTTAATCACCGACTGAATACCGGGTGAATAGCCACTGAATACAATTCGAATACAAAATGCAGTTGCTGCCGCTGCTGCTGCTGGTGCTGGTTACGCCCCGTCGATGGAGGCGATAATAAATCAAGCACCGCAGCCGGACATTTCCGCTTCCGTTGCGCTTTGTCATGGTCAGGGCCAACCGGGATGGGTAAGGATCGTGGCGGGGATTGAACGGAGGGGGTGCAACTTCAAAAGCAAAGTCAACATTTAGCGGCCCATTTGACGCAATCAATGAATGAATGTTGCCAAAGCTGCCCTCTCCCAAAAAAAAACAAGTAAATCAACGAGCGGCCAAGCATTGAAATTTGATGAAGTCAACTTGACACACACACATTGATATTAGGTATGCGCGCGCGCGCGTATGTGTGTGTGTGTGTGTGTGTGTGTTTGGGTTCACAAAGGCAAAGGGAAATCTCTTATTTATAATCACTTAGATCCGCCTAGCAAATCACTTGGAATGCCACAAAAAGGCCCTAAGGCTGAAAGACTGCCAAGGAAATGCGCACAAAACACACATTTTTAATACCCTGTAAATGTTGAAAGTGTGGAAGCGTTAAACTTGCAGTTAAGTAAAAAAAATTGTAAGTATAGCAAAAAATATTAATTTAAAAAATAAATAAAAAAAAATATAAAGTCAAAAGAGAGCTTGCAGAAGCTAAAGATACAAATTTTAAACACTTTAAAACTTGTTTTAAGTTTTTTTATTTCGTTAACTTTTTTATATTCTGCTATTTTCCTTTGAGCACTTTTTGCAGGATATTTGCCAGTTTTCCGCCCTGCGTGCACTTGCTACTGCTACCTATTTTTCTTGGCCTTCAGCGAAAGCTGTTGTGTATTTTTTGTGCTTTGCCAAGGGGCGTGTCCGTGGCATGGGCAGAAAATTATATGGCACTTTAATTTGCCTGCGGCTCGCTTTGTGCCACGACTCAGTTAATGATGCGTATACGCAACGTTGACCCAGACGACAGCAGGACAGGCAGGACGCGCTACATATTAAATTAATGGAGCTTAAGAGCCAAAGAAAATACAAATATAAAAAAATAAGTAGGCAACGCCAGTTGTTGCTGACTTTGGCACAATAATTAAAACTGATGCCGACGAAAAAAAAATGAAATAAAATAAAAAAAAAACGAAGAAAAAATTATGCAACGTCAGCGTGAAAAGCGGGCGTTAAATACAATAATAGGGGTGGTGGCCGTTAGGGGTGGTAGCAGCAAAGGCAAATAAATGGCATTAAGCGCTTAACGTTGTCTTCCGAAAATGTCTTTGCCACACTTTGCACAACTCAGCTGCAACTTTATGCAATTATGTTAATAACAATGAAGAGACCAGAGCCCAACCCTTAACTCAAGGGTGGCGTAAAAGTTTTTAGGCGTCTTCGCAAAAGACGTCGTTTAATGCCTGGGCGACAAAAATGTGCGCCGTGTGCAGCAATTGCAACGTTTGAGAGTGGAGAGTCGAAAAAGGGGGAGAATGGGTTGGTTTGTTTTAGGTCGCTTACACATAATGAAATAATTGCCAGACAGAAAGGCATTCGGCTTTCTTTGCACAACTTTGAGCACATAATTTAATAAGTAAATGTTGCAGCAAGTTTGTGCAACACATTCCAGTGCCATGTGGCATGCAACACAAACGTATACCTATATATATATATATATATTCAATTTTTGTAGCATATTCATGCGTATAAGTTTCCACATTTGCCTGGGCAGTTTTCTCGGCCTGGCTTAGACTTAATTGCCGCATAAACTTGGCCTTATTGGCGCAAGTCCGATAAAACTTGAGCTTGTAATGGAGCAGATAGCTTCAGGCATGCAGATGCCTAATAAATTGCACAAATTCTAATAGAAAAGGGGTTTGGTGGGGCTTGGTTTGGTTTACATATGCATTACATGTGTAATTTGTGCCGAGTATGTAACGAAATTAGAACTTTTGCTGCAGCTCAACTCGGGCAAAAACTTGTGAAAATCTCAAGGAAATGAACTGCCAGCCATGGGTGGCGGGCGAAGAGGGGGCGTGGTGTGAGCTTGTTGCAGACAGTTAGCAAGTTGAGTCTATGGCGCAGATTAACTTGTAGCGGCGGCAAGAACAAACATGCAGCAGGCTGAAGGCGGGTTAGCCCAAAAATGCAGCTAAAGAAATTGAAAAAGTTTCGTTTTCCTTTTTTTTTTTGTTTTGCTTTGCTTATTTTTTTCTTTTCGAATGCAAAGTTCATGCGAGTTATCCGTCCGTCTGTCTGTCTGAGAGTCCATAGCTGGCAATCTCTGACAACAGCATTCTATGTGTGTGTGTGTGTGTGTGTGTGTGTTTGTGTGTGCAGTGAAGCATGTTCTGGCGCAGCTGCAAAAGAACTGGATAAAAAAGCGCTAAAGTACACACAATACACACTCAGTACACACACACTCACACACTCTTTACATATGTACTTTCGAGCGCTGCACAAATGCCACGCCCACTGGCAAACATGTGTTGCTCAACGCCTCGTCTTGTAGTTGCCTCTTAAATTACACAAACTTGACTGCTATAAAATTCAAATTAACTCCTCGCTGACGACGCTGTGTGTGTAGGTGTGTGTTTGTGTTTGTGTGTGTGCCTTGCGCTCTAACATGAAATATGAAAACAAATCTTAATTAAAAATTATTGTTGACATTTCTTGCGCTACTCTGCTTCTTATTTTTATTTTTTTTTTTTACCCTTTTCATTTTGCGTTTGTTGCACGACACATTTTCTTTTCGGCTGGTTTTACGCGGCGTATGCGTAATTCACATGAGCGCAAAAGATAATTAAAATTTCAACAAGTGTTTGAAAATGTTTGAAAACAATTTACACATTGAGTGAGGGAATTGTTTAAATGAAAACATATTTTTCAAACAAGATTTCTTTAAATCATTTTTAATTTTCGCAATAAATAAACAAAATAAAACAATTAGCTTTTAATTAAATATGTATATTAAAAAATAAAACATTTCTCGAATTAGAAAATAATGAAATCAGGAATAAAAAAGCAGAAAAATATATTAATTAAAACAATAAGATTTTCATATTAGAACTATTTTTGCAGTTTCGTGCAGAGAATTTCTTTAGTTCCACGAAAATAAAGTAAATCTCTTAATTTATATTAAGGTAAGCATATTAAGAACAGATTTGTATAGACACACAAAGTTATCGTCTTCATTTTGTGGCCATAATTTGCACACGCAAAGCACAAAAAGAATGGCCCCAAGATTGGGCGCCCTCTCACGCCTCCCGACCACCTCCTCGAAAAGCTAAGCAGTTCAATAAATAATTTCAGAGGCGCCACCGCAAAACACACGCGTCTCGCATTAAGCGGCGACTTATCGATTTGCGTAAATTAAATGGCAAAGCCTAAGCCATGCTTTAATAAAGCCCCCGCCCCGCCACTCCCATTTTGTAATGCTCGAGCTAAGGACACGTAAACAGCAAGCAGTGTTGCAAAGTTGTGTGTTTGTGTGTGTGTACGTGTGTGTCACAGGAAAAGTTTCATTTTAACTTTGTTACGCAGTTTTTGATTTTTTCTGCTCTTAGTTTATGCATAGTATTATAAATATTATACCCTGTAGCCGTTCAAAAGGGTCAAAAAGAGTATTTATATTTGAGAAACATTTGTGTAATATAATAATAAAATATTTTATGTGTATTTAATAATTTAAGCACAGGGCATCTGCTAGTCGTGCACAGTCTACCCGCTTACTTTGACTTCTTTTTGTTTTTCCTGTGTGCGCTTTTTCATGCGATATTAAGAACGCTGTTAACCCCTTGTTGCCGGAATGACTACAACGACCTATTTTAAACTCTGGCCAAAGTTTTGCTTGTCACACACACACACACACACACACACACACCCGCTGCACACCCGCACACACACACTGGCTGCCTCATTGCATGCAAATAAACATTCAATATAGAATGGCGTAAGGACACTGCGACATGTTGCAGGATAAAGTTTTTCGTGCAACTGCTGTTTGCTTCTTTTGTCTTTATGGTTAACCGCCCCCTCTAACTTCTTGGCCCGCTTTCAATTGGTTTCTATCTATGCATTTTGATTTTCTTCTTGAACGAGTTGCTCAATTGTTTGCTCAATGTTGCAAGTGTAGTGGCAAGTAGCGGCAAGTAGTTGCAACTAGTTTACTTTTATTGCATTGTCGTGCGGTTGCAAGTCGCCAAAAAGTATGCTTTTAATTTGCCAAGTTGCATGTTGCCCAAAACTTCCAAGTGCCACACACACACAAAAACACACACAACTTGCAACTTGCTACACCTGCCGCATGTGTAATGCGAGTTGTGTGCCACAATTTACAGTTTACAGTTCCTGTGACCAATTAAAACATGTCTAAAAAGCTCTTATCTGGCCAATTAGCGGCAAATCATGCCACAGCTTAGACACGTCGCCCCCTCCCACCAACCCCCCACTGCCACATAGCCCACTATAAACAGCTAGTTAAATGTAGCTTAGTTTTTTTTTAGAAACAAAAGTTTCGCACGTTGTGCGTTCATAAAATTTTCAGTAGAAACACAAAAAATAGCCACAAACACAACAATGCGACACTCGTCATAAAACGCAAATTAAATGGAAAAAGATTTAACTGGGTTTTGCAATTTGAAGTTCAACTAATTAAATTTAATTGCGACCACTTGGCAAAAGACATTAAAGCAGAAAGCAGCCACTTAAAAAGTAAAAATAAATATACATATTTGAACGACTTAATTTTGGGGGCTGCAAGAATATTAAATACCCTGCCAGATATGGGCTATCTGCTTGCTAAACCCTAAAAGATCTACTCTTTCATTAATTTTATGCATTTTTCAGAAATTTCTTTCTTTAGATATTTAATAATATTAAAGTCAGATTGAAAAAACAAACAATTTTTCATACAGAAGCTAATTTTTCAATAATACATGTAAAAGTTATTGCTGGGAAACTATACTCTTCTATCTGTTAAAAATTATTTTGCAACAGCAGTTTTCACCTGTTACAGGGTATTAAATGGCTATTCACAACTTATTTAGTATATTTATTTTAACACATATTTACCTGAGTAATTAGTTGGTTGTGCGTTTCTTTTTTTTTTGAGCTCTGCAAAAGAAAGAAATTTTAATAATTAGTTAAGAGTCGTTTTTTTAGTGTTAAATTGGGCAATATATATATATAATAACAAAAACAAGTTGCAAAATGTAAAAAATTTACAATTTTAGCTTCATTCTACGGCAGCTTCTTCTGCTTTTCGCCTTATTGGCTTTCAAGTGGGCTTAGTTGAAAAAGTTGTTTTTTACTCTCATTTGTTTTTCTTTTTAATGTATTTTTTGCCTGCCTTTCAGAACGCCGCCGCGGGCCTACGTAAAGCTACGAGTCTAACTGTATCCAAAGCTCGTATAATGCCATGTCATGGCATGCAACTGCGCCGTGGCGACCTTCGCCGTGCCACAGTCTCTGTGTGTGTGTGTGTGTGAGTGTGTGTGTGTGAGAAACTGTGCACCTTGCAACGGCAAATAGAAAGGGACAGCGCATGAGCGCTATATAACGTAAACCCTCCACCTTGCACACACCGCACACTGCCACCAGCCGCCCTGCCGCTTCCTTCCTGCATAGAAATTGAGCGCAAGACAGCAATGCGAAATTTTTATGCAATTTTGCCACGGCAAATGCCAAGGAAAATGGCGACGACAGCGGCTTAAAATTTAAATCGCTCCACAAATCGAAATTGAAAAACTGCCGGACAAGTAACTTTCCTCAAGCCGCTACATTTTCGTAAGTAAACCAAAACAGCCTATCAAATCGATAAGCGACACTTTGCATAATGAAATTGCTCCACAAAATATTAAAGTTATCAAAGCTGATAAAATTCAAAATATGCGGATTTATAAAACTGTCTAATCTATAGTAAAATCTCATCTAAAACGTAATCAATGTAAAACTTAAACAATTCTAACTATTAAATTTCATGACCTTTATATTTGTACCGATAAAACTTATTGATATTCCTCTCTAAGGATAAATATTAAAGATTTTTATTGTATTACGTTATGTTGATACAGAACTAATAATTTTAAATTCTTCAGTTAATATAAAAATCAAGCTGTTTTATTTGTATTGGAATTTTTAGTTGATTTCTTTATATATAAATAATCTGCCCTGCAATTTAATTTATAAAATGTTTACCATAGATTTAGCTTCAAAATAAAATTGATTTTTCCATCCAAATGCTTACAAGGACTTTGGATGAATATAATCAAATTTGCTTGCAACACGCTGCGTCTCGTATTTTAGATCCCCGTGGCCAATTTTGTGCGCAGCATTTTCGGCAAAAAAAAACAGAGAAGCAGTGAAAATGTAACAAAATTGATGGCAGCTTCTGCGGGTCGTGTCAATTTTGGCGCATTTTGTTGCTTGATTTGCGCGCGTGGCTCGAATTTTGCATAACAATTGCACAAGGCGAAAACGAGGCGGGGCGCACTCTGGGAGCATTTTGGGGGGCCGCGTATGGGACACAATTGATTTAAATGTTTGCGCACATGTTTTCAGCCTGCAGCATGCAGCAGCAAAAAAATGCAGAGACATAAAAATGGCGCCTCGGTGAGGCAAGCCCCAAAAGCGCGAACTGTGCACAGAAATTGCAACAAACGAAAAGAATTCATGTAATAATATGCAAAGTGTACAAGCGCGAAGGCAGACTCATCGATGTGGAATGGATGGAAGGAGATGGGGAGGGGAGCGGGGCAAAGAGTGGGGCAATTGTCGCAGCGTATCGCGACGCTGAGCGGGCGTCAACAACATTTTTCCAACTCAATTACCAGACAGCTGCTGCTGCTGCTGCAGCTGCGACGTGTGCAACGTGCAACATAAAAAGCAAATCTCAAGCGGCAAGGCGGCAACAGAAGCTGCTGCAAATAAACTCAAATATTGACAGGCAGCATTAGCAAGGGCTGCATTGGGCGGGAAAAGAGTTGAGAGAGCAGTGTTGTTGTAGTTTTTGGCCACTTTAAGCGTTGCCTGTGCAATTTTAAAGGAAACGCAGCTCACGTTGCGCCTTGAAGGTAAATTGTGGCACGTGCAAAGCAGGCAACTCTGCAGCAGCTATTTATATTTACTTGCCGCAAACAGACAAACGGCATGACAGGCAGCAGTAAGCAAGCACACACACACACACACACACACACACACAACACACACACACACACACACACACACACACACACACACACACACACACACACACACACACACACACACACACACACACACACACACACACACACACACACACACCACAGCAACAGCAACAGCAACAGCTAGCGCTAATAAATAAACACATGCCAGTGAGATGAGGCCCCTACAAACTTCTGTCAGTGGCTAATCACTCATATAAATATAAACCCTAGCTGAGAGGTGCTAGCTGTGTGTGTATGTGTGTGTGTGTGTGTGTGCATTTTTGCAGGTGCCTGCCAACAATGCGGCGCTCATTTGTTGTTGTCGCTTGTTGGTTTCTGCTGCTTGCTGCATGTTTGGCATATGTAAATTATGCCAGTGCCAAGTCAGGCACTTAACTCACAACACACACACACACACACACTCTCCTTCCAGCCCATCGCCCCTTCGTTACCCGTGTCAGTCATTCAGTCAGCTTGAAAATTTGCCGCTCACCCATCAACGTCAGCAGAGGAGCAAAACCAACTTGCACCGTTTGCAGCGCTTGCTGATTGCAAAAGTCAACTTTTTGGCTCCACGCTGTCTCTAGCTCTTAAAGAGGCTCTCTCTTTCTCACACACACTCAACCTCCTTATCTTTTTTCTCGGGTATTTTTTTTTGGGCATTGAGTGTTTGCACTTCTTATACCCTATACACATAAATAACTCAGGAGGGGCTTCATAAAATCTAACATATTTATGTTGGAGTCGAAGGCCAATTGCGATTTTGCAATTGAACCAATTGCCAACATATCGCTAAGGATCTATTTGTCAGAATCTTTAGGTGCTAAGCACGGCCAATTTTGAGTAACGATTTTCTTTGGAAGTTCAACTTTGCCAATTTACTAAGCAGCTTCTAATACAAATAATGGAATTATTTATTTAATTTTTTAAAACAATCTGTTAAATTGTTTGTTGTTTTATTCTAAAAAACAAATCATTTTACAGCCATAAATTATGTACTAATATTTTAATCTACGTATTTAAATATTTATCTTAAAAAATGAATTAATGTTATCACAGATTTATTGCAAGTATTTTTTCTTAATATAAAAACTCTAACTATATTCAGTATAAAACCATTCCTATTGATGTTTCTCAAAATGTAGATGCGAATCTTTTAGTTTCTATTTATTTTATGCTATATTATATTATAATAACTAAACAAAAGATACGCTAACCCATTTTTGTAATTTATTTTTGTGTATTATAATTTCTTGAATATTTAAAAAAGTATCTTCTAGTCTATCAACCCCGCTTACCTAACGCTGAGTATTTGCTTTTGCCGCTGTTGTTGCACTCGAGTGAACAAATACTTTATTAAAACTCTGTTTGGGCGCCACCAAGCAAAATGTAAATCATTCATATTCCAGAACAGCATCAGCAACAGCAGCAGCAGCAACAGCAACAGCAACAGCAGCAGCAGCAGCAGCAACAGCAACAGCAGCAGCTGTGTGTGGGTGTAGCTAAGTGGGAGAGGGGCGTGGCTAATGAGCAGTTCTTGTGCACTTGTTTTAATTTTGGTTTACGGCTCAAGTGTTTGGCTTGAGCTGTAAGTTAAATATATAAATATATATATAATATATATGTCGTATATATATAATATATATGTACGACAGCTACAGCAAACAAAGTTGAAAAGACAACAACGTGACGTATGCGCAATATTTGCCCAGGCAGCTGTGGTAGATTGAGGAGAAAGTTGTCTATATATATAGAGAAGGATAGCTGACAAAGAGCTTGGTAATTGATATGAAAACTAATAGAATTGCGAGCATGTGTAGCAGGATGTTTGTCGAGGCAGGAAGACCCCCAACAACAACAACAACAACAAGAACAGCAGCAGCCACTAACAAAGGCAAACGAGCGGCTACTTGAGCAGCTTTGGCCAGCAATTTTTGCTTGTATCAGCTGAAAAATACGCCAGCAAAGGACCTGAAGGGACAGAACAATTGGACTAGACGAGGAAGGGTAAGGCAGCTCACTGCGCGCAGTCAAGTGACGACTTGAGTGTTACCTCTTTTAGCGCTCTTTGAAGTTCGACACCTTGACAAACAATCAGAAATGTTGCTGCTGTCAAAAGCAGCTGTGCTGCGCTCTTTCCTCGCTTTCCCCGCTCTCACACAGCTAACCCCTATTAAATTTGATATTCGCGCCTGTTGGGTGTGCTATAAAAAGATTTGAATCACGTCATTCGAATGTCAACTTTTTTTTGGTATCATTCACTTTGAATTGGCTTCAGTCAATTTGAAGCTTATTGAACTATGCTTAAAAATGCGAGACTATCGAATACTCTGTAATTGGCTGCAAAGCGCATTTTAAAAGTTAAAAAGTTCTCCATGAAATAAAAGTTCAATTTCATTTTCGTTGGATATTTGAGAATTTCTATTTCAAATAAGTTTGCTTAAATAGGTTAATCCCCAATATCAATTTGCTAACTCTTAAGTTGAGTTCCCAATAATATCAATGAATGTACCCACATCTACTACAATATACCCTTTGCAACTCATTTGATTGGTTTACAGGGCATTTAAATATAGACAAAAGACATTTATCTATTCATATTGCCTGACTTGTTCATCCGTCCGTCCGTCTGTCAGTCTGTCTACCTATCTGATTGTCTGACTGCCCCGTCTAATTTCTGAGTGCCTGTATCTCGTTTAAGCTCTATTGCTATCGGCTTGTCGAGCTGCCGAGCCTGTCTGTCGCGCCACGCCCCCTCTATAGTCGCCCACCACCACCACTATTATGCCCTGCAGTCATGTGTCAAACTCTTGATGTCAACTTCTGACATAATATTGACAGCTAAACAAATCCAATTATGCCCAACTCCTGCAAAACGCGGGTCGAAGTTGGCCCAAAACACGAATCGAGCCGAATCGCTTGCGAGAGATTTTGTGCTTTCAACTTTCCGAATATGCTAAATGTTGACCATGTTTGTTTTATGCACATGTGTGTGTCTGTGTGTGGTGTGTGTGTGTGTGTGTGTGTTTCCGTGTTGGTTTTGTGCGTTCAAGCGCTTTAAACGTTTTCCCACTGCTGACCAGAGACCAACTCCTACGATATTTCAAAGTTCAGATAGGCTCTCAACTGATTGTTGTTGTTGTTGCTGCTCGGCTGCTGTTTTTGTTGTTGTGGCGCCAGTAAATTGCGTAGGTGTGCAATTGAATTATTGCAGTCAATGCACACATTCACACTGCCTCGCATCGCCCCCACCACTCGCCCCTTGCAGCTAGCTATCATAAATATGAAATTTTGAGCCTACGAATGCAGGCTGCATATTATCCACAGCACAGCAACCACACCCAAAACCCAACCCACCGCCCCAATGCCCAAGCAGCTGCATTCTGGGCAGACTCAGAGCAAACCCCCGTCCATGTCTTGCTGCCCGCTGTGCGGGGCAACTCTCGGAGCTGTGCCAACAACCATTTTACGGTTTATTTTTGGGGCATTGAATGCAAATATTGGCATAAATTTTGGCTGTTGCGGTTGGCAGGAAGTGTGCATGTGTCTGTGTGTGTTTCCAGCTTCTGCTTCAGCTTCAGCTTCAGCTTGAATGTGGCCAAATTTCATTTGGCTTTTACCAAACACACACACACACACACACATACACCAGATCATTGGCATACACACCCACGCCTGGCTGCATTGTTTGCCAACTGACAGAATTCACTTGAATTTTGGATTTTGAATTTTGGGAAATCGGAATTTCGGCTCGTTTTGGCCAGCAAATCGTTGGACCAAGTGCGTTTTGTGTTTTGTGTTAACAAATTTGATCAAAAAAGAAATTAGAAATACAACAAAACATTTGACAGCAGCAGTTGGAAGAGAGGTCAAATTGGGTTCAATACAAAAAGCCGAAAACTGACTTGGCAGGAAATTAAAAAAGGGAAGGAAAAGGCAAAGAATAGAACTAACTAGAACTAGAACTAAAACTAATACTGTTTAAAGGAGTCAGATAAAAATAACTATGATGTATTTGATTAAAATTCGCAGAAAAGCAGAAATATTTAAGTACTTTCCAAGAAGTTTTCTTTACTTTTAACTGTTTCCAACAAATATGCAATTGCATTATATATAAAACTGTATTCAACGTTTATACAATTGTATTATACATGTCTAAATGTTTTATTACAACGAATTCATTCTTATTCTAAGAAAACGTTTCTGTTTATATTTATATATTTATATTATATTCGTATTCTTAAATATATCAAAGTTTTCCTTAGACACTAACTTGAATTAGTTAAATAAAAGATCGCAACGTAGCAATTATTATAATAACGTTAAGCTTTAACTAGCTGTCTCTCTTTTTTTGCCTTCATCCGTTATTCCCGGGAGAGATGTCTTTGTTTAACATAAGTAGCTGCCCCTTACCGAAACGCCTACCACGTGCTGGTGATTTATGTGTTTGTTTTTGGTTTTGTCTGTTAGCGGCACATTTATCAAGCCAAGAAATGCCAAACAACAAAGAAACAGAGACAACAACAGCAGTGTCAACAACAACAACGATAACAATTGCAACAACAAATGACAGATCAGCTTTTGAACTCGGCCAGGCATTTACTTAGGACCTTTCGAGTTTATTTAGGCAGCCGCAACTATTTAAATTTCACTTCACAAGCACTCAAAGGCTCAATTCCAATTGGAATTCAATACGTTGGCGGCTGGGTTCAAAGTTCAATTAAGTGAACATTTGTGTGTTGGTTAAGCGGGTGGGGCGGGGCGGGTCGGGGTTTAGACATTCATTGTTAAGCCTTTGATTGCGATTTAGGGCAAACATATAAATTTGCACAGCAACGACAAGCTGGCGGGCCACGCCCAACAAATGTAACGCCCCACCCGTTCGGGGATCTCCTGACCCGAATCAATAAATTAAACGCACTTTAAAAATGTTTGCTAAAAGTTTGGTTTACTCCTTATTATACTCGTTTACGAAGTGAAAAGAGTATATTGGGATTGTGCAACTTGTTCATCTTGCTGTCCGTCCGTATGAACGCAAAATCTATATATCTCCCTCAGTATTAATGCTATATAGCAGACGGATTCAAAATGACAGAAATTTCGTATTATTGAAAATAATGTAACTTTCTTTTTTAATTTTTTGGTTGAAAATTATGTGCGCCTCATTTTCGAATATTTTGAGTTAAAAATTTATGTAAAAAAGTGAATATTACTCACGATTACACGCGTCTCCAACGTTCTTTTTTGTGTTTTTTGATTATTTTTTTTTGTTTTGTTGGACCGTAAATCGTTTGCACGGGAAATTGGCAAAAACATCAAAAAGTTTTCTTGGCCCGCAAACTATGCTGGAAAAATGTTGGCTTCAAACTATGCTAATTTCCGACTGGGCAGCATTATATTATTTGTTGTCCTTGCACGTACACATGTCCTTGTTCTCAGTCCTCAGTCCTAAGTAAACCAATTTGTGTGTGTGTGTGTGTGTGTGTGTGTGTGTGTGTGTGTTGGTGTGTATGCTTTGAAAATTCTATTAAAGTGGCATAAATTACCAACTCGACTCACAGTTGCCACGGAAAAGAGCCCGCGTGGGGGCGAGGACGCATTTAAATACATTTTAATTAGCTGCCATGGCAATTGGCGGGACACTCCAATCCCCACCAAGTATCCCTGCCCGCCTCCCCTCCTTGCCAGACTGCCGCTTTTGATTCTCGCCTCAAAGTGTGCTACAGATCTTTTTCTTGTTCGTTTTTCATTTTGCTGTTCGTTCGTTTTCCGCTTTTCATTTGCACAAAAGCTACTTAGACACGATTTTGCCTGGGCAAAACAACAACAACAACAACAACAATTGAGCAGGCAATGGCCATTGGGTTTTCAGTTTTGGGCCATGGTAAAATGATGAAAGGCATTTGGCTGTGATGTTCAGTTGCAAAACAATTAAGTTGAAAGCAAAGCTGTGTATTGAAGTGTGTGAGTGTGTTTGCGCGTGTGTGTGTGTGTGTGTGTGAATGTGTGTGTGAAATGAAATGAAACGAAATCACATTGAAGAAGATCAAGTAAAAGTGATTCCGATGAAAATAATCGACTGTGAAATGCCCTACGGCAAATTAAAGCAGGCAATAAACTATTCCAATTAGAATTGCCAATATATCAAAATGTATACCGTTATTATTGAAATTGCACACAAATTGAGTTGTATTCAAAAGCCTTGTGGCCAATTTGGACAGATGGGTAAACATTTTAATTTAATGACTTTTGCCATATTTGAACAGGTGTTTAAACGTTTAATTACACTAACACATACATCATGATGTATACAACTGCCATCAGTCAAGTTTTTTTGGGTTTAATAACTTGCCCTGTGGCAAGTTGAGGCATGTAATTAATTATTTCAATTGCTCAGGCAGGTTCAGTTCAAATATATTATTTGATATCGTGTATGATCTACTTTGTAGCAAAATATCACAGAAAATTGATAATACCTTCAGTACACACACTTGTAGTGTGTGTAGGGTATACAAAGCGTAAATGCTTCGTCATTGACAAATGTGGAGTGCGATGGAGCGATGTTTCGACATTAGCATTAATAGTGTGGCATTAATTTCAAGACGCTATATATAAATATATATATATATGTATATAAGCTCACGTTTAGTATATATGGCCTGTTTTTAGGGTGCCCAATTACAACCACAGACCGCCATCAAAGTGTGTGTGTGTGTATAGGTGTGCTTTAAAGCGCACATAAACACATTACCACATTACGTATACGAGGCGTACGCCTGACAGGCTCGAGGCTACGTTAAATCTACTTGACAACAACTTGAGGTAATGTTTGCATATGCCAGTTTCCTAGACCGAACCTCGACTCCACCCTTGGCTAGGCTCCGTTTGCATAAATAATTCATTTGAAAGGACGCTTTTAGGCTCGAAAACTGTTGTAGACAAAACTGCTTAAATATGCATAATTACCTGAGACATCAGGACTGTGCCACGCCCCCCGTCAGCTGCTGCCTCCTCGTCAAAAGCGGGTGTAGCCAAGTCAACTCGGAAGTGTGTGCTCCATGGCGCATCCCGTTTTCCTTCCCGGTGGCACTCGGCATAAATTTTGCCTTCCCTTCTGTAAACAAGCAGAAATAACATAAATAACATTTAGAGTCAGGGAAATGAGTTGAAAGCACACAGATTTGCCTGCCGCAAGTGGGACATTATCACAATTGCCCCAAAATTGGCAGATTAAAATAATACAAAAATTGTTTACAATATATTTAACTAATTGGTTGTTGTTAAAAATGGGGTTGGCTTTTTTTTCGACAATAAAAATTCGTTTAAAATTGCCGCTAACGCGACAAACGCAGCCAAAGAGTCAACCAAAGTGACACGCAACATTGTCATGAGCCGTGTTAGGCTCTGCCCCCGCAACCCCTTAAGCCCACACAACCCCCACGCAAATAACAGCAGAGTTCCACAAGTTCTACATTCCACATCCGCTTGGCCATAAATATAATTACAATAATAAAGGAAATATTTACAACAATTGTAAATATCTCGACTCAACGCTGGCACTCGACACGCACGGCCTCAAATTAATAAACTCCAATTGGCAACGCCTGTCGGCCGCCCACTCCTATCCCCACCCCCTCTTCTGTTACCCCTGGGCGTGCCTGATTGCCGGCGCCGTGGCTTCCTGATGAGCGTGTGAGCCCATAAAGATTTCCTGGCCGCAGGCTGTGCGTGTGCTAAGAGCGACACAAAACATACTACACCATTGTGTATTTGACTGGCAGATACCCTAGAATATTAATTTGCTACAATTTTTAAAATAAACAAAAATGTTTTGTATAAATTTTATAATTTCTTTGGTTGAAAAACTCATGGGTAACAAAATATTTGTTAAAATGTTCCTTAGAACTCACATACCAATTTTCAGCATTCTGGCCAAAATAGCACCTGAGTTCGTTTAGGTCACATGATAACGCTTAACTGTTAAGGCTGCTTGGGCCTATTTTGTAGCTTCAGCTTTGCTTACTGATGTCAGTTACTTAACCCGATAATACACTCATAATTCGTTTAATTGCTTTAATGGCTTTGGCCAGGGTATGTCTGAAATGTGGGGCATGACACTTGCCACCAGTTCGTGCAATGCTACAGTGCTACTTAATAGAACTTTTACGGTTAACTGTAACTTCGACTCGCCAGCTGATATCTGATTAGAGTCGCACGCCATAATGTCGTCATAAATTGTAGTTAGCCGGGTTAAGGACCAGCTCAAGACAGTAGCTTTGATGGCTTCTGTTTTTAGCTTTGGTTGCGGCCTCAACGGCTGTGTGGCACGTTGAAAGCGTGTGGTGCATAGTTAAATTGTGTTTAGCATGCGCCACTTCAGCGAAATGAAATTTATGATTAAACTAAAGCCCTCGCTCTATAGTCAAAGGTAAACTCTACGCCAGCTGTCCAACTGCCCAGGGGCGTATGCTAAAGAGATCTGTGGCAAGTGGGGCACGCGCACAATGGCGGCCGTTTACCGCAGGCCAAAATGCCACACTTAAGTGAATTACAAAAGCAGCTTGCCGAGCCAGCTTGTCGGTGGGCTGGCGAGAGGGATGTGTGTGGGGGGGCGGGGGCACGCGGCACGCGTGCGGCATACGGCATGTGGCACTGGGCAAAGTCAGCCAGTCAACGCGTTGACAGCCACAACAAGCGGCTTAATCGCATTAGTGCGGCAAAGCACAAGGCCTCTTCTCCTCTACCACCCCCTACCACCCGTCGGTCTCTCTCTTTGAAGTGGCAACGGACGTAAAACGACAACGGCAAGTGCGAAAACTGATTGTGTGGCGCCACAGCGGAGTCACTGGGCGTACTACGTGCCTCCTCCTTCTGCTTGCTCCGGCCAGCACAGGCGCTAAGCTGGGCATTGTGCGCACCAACAACAGCAAACGCCACTATTTATATAAAGAAAATCTATTTGGCAGAGAGGGCAGCAGTTGCCGTTGAAACTACCAGTTGGCAGTGGGTCGCAGTGGGTCGCAGTGGTGCCAGGTCGCCTAGGCAATTGCTCTCTGGCTCACAAAAGTTCACAGGCGGCAGGGAAATACACAAAAAAAAAATGAATATAAATGCGCATGGCGAGAATCCCAAATGAACATATACCCTGTAATCAGGTCTAAGGTGATTTAATAAAATTTTATCATTTGTGCTGTCAGAAGTTTCTTTTTTTGTAGATATGTATCTTAAAATTTTTTATATTTAGAAAATCTACAAAATATGCAATTAATGTTATATTTGTAAACTTGAATATATCAGCCGATCATTAAAATATTTTTGAATATCTTTTATCTAATATTTCAATTTAAGTATCACAGTTAAGAACAGTATCCTCCAAAAGCATTCGCTCATATTATCATCATTTCAGTCATCAGAGAGATATAAAGAATTGAAATTATATTTACGAGGGTTGCCTTTTATCTTCCACGAATTGACAGTTACCGGAAACGGTTCAACATGCAAATTGACATATCCATTAAAAAAATGTACAATTTTCCGTATACAAGGGTTCACATATCAAATTTGCTGAGTTCGTATGGGCAATGTAGACGGATATTCAATATATGCTTTATATTTATGCCTTTTATAAATAAATACGATATATTTCTGACTTTTTAGAGTACCTTTGTATACGTTTTTTTTATATTTACAGGGTATTGAAATAAAAATAAAATAGCATTTATATTACACAAAAATGGCATTTTTTTGCAGCAGAGAAAAAAAGAGTACCAAAAAAAGCAATTAATCTACGACACAGCAAACAACGTTTCAGGCACAAAGGACGACGACGAGGACAAGGACATGCACAGTCGCACAGTCTGGCAACCTTTTGGCTGTGTGCACACTGCGTATACAGAGTGCTCAAAAGTGCTTATACCCCGCTTCCTGTCCAGCAAATCCAATAACTTATCTTGATTTTATGGTTATTTCAACAAAGGCCGGAAGCTGTAGGTGCAGCAAAGACGACAGCAACGACCAAAAAAGGCAACATTGTGGGTGGGGGAAAGGGGGTACAAGGATGGAGGGACTGGCGTGGCACTCAAAAACATTGTGTAGCAGTGGGAGGCAATCCTGGCCCACGCCCACTTCAGCCTACAGTTTGCAGTGTGTTTTTGCATTTTGCATTTGACATGCCATTGTGTATGCCGCAGCGGGAGGGGCCTGTGGGGGACTGTGTGGCAAGGGGGGTCGCCAAGTATCTGAGCATTCAAGTTTTCGTGTCTGCTGTCCGTTACGGTTGTCTGTGTGTGTGTGTGTGTGAATGTGTGTGCAATTGACATATGGTTTCTTTACAGTTTTTGGTTACTCCCCCGCCTCTCTCTCTCTCTTTCTCTCTCTCTCTGTGTGTGTGTTGTAAATTTTGCATGAAATATTTTATTTGAAATGTCCTACATTGAATTGTTTAGTCCCCGCCTGGCTGCCTGCCTGCCTGCCACTTGTTTCTATTCCCACAGTTGCAGCTGCAGCTGATGGGCATTTATTGATGCAAGGACCCCTAACCTAGTCCTGGGCAAGCAGAAGTCAAGCAGTTTGTAAGCTGACATTATCAAGATTAATTGAGGTTTCCTTGTGATATAATATATATATATAATTTATATTATATATATGTATATATAACTTATATTTATGCGACAGTTACAAGGCTTTTAAGCAGGTGTTTTACGTCTCTGTGTGTGTGCATTTGACATTTATGAGTCGCATAAATCTTAGGACAACAAACAGCATTTAAATGCAATGTCAGCTTTTCGACTAATTGATTAACAAGCAGCACATAACCTCAAACACAGAAAGCGCAACGAACATAGCTTTAAAAGAGAACCCAAACTTGTGTCTGTGTCAGTTTGGGGCTAAACTTTGGAGCTTAGCATCGAAAGATAAAAAATTCAACACATTTTTGCAATTAATATTTAAATTTTTACAATCAAATTATGTTGCAGCAATTACCAGAAATAAAATAACGAAAGCAGCCCCAAGCAAAGAGGCGAAAAAGCGAAAAAAAATTAAGAGGGTGTCAGTTGCAAGGGCGTTAAAAGTTTTTGCCAGATTGCCACGCCGAAATTTTTTGACGCACCCGCAGGAAAACAGCTGCCAAGTGCAGAGAGAAAGCATAGAGAGAAAGTGTGGGAGGGGCAGCATAATAAGAGAGTGAGAAAAGATAGAAAGTGTATTCTAGAGCAGGGGGGCAGATGGCGCAGACAATGATAATGATATTTTCTTTGTGCTGGCATTACAGCAGGGGTGCTCAAAATTTATGCGGCAAACGTATTTTTTTTGTATTTTGTATTTTGTATTTTGTATTTTGAGCCATTACATATTCATTAAATTGCATCAAGTGGAGGCTGCCTATCGCAGCGGAGTCTCAAAGCAAAAGTCTAAAGGTCCCTTTAGGGTCTGGGGCAACAGATATCAATGGGATTCTCGCGTATCTCGTATCTAGTTTCAACTAATTGGTAATCATCGTCGACAGCAACCGCATCAGCATTAGAAATCACAATAGAGCTAAAAAAAGAAAACAAACGAGCTTAAAAAACTCGTTTGCGCTGTTTCAAAACTGTAGCGAGTCGAAATTGAGACAATGACGCAATTTGGCATTCGCTCAGTGATTGAAAGACATTGCACAAAAATATCTCTCTCGATACTCAAGCGTGAAATGACATCAGTGTGCCAAAAGACTACAAATTTTTGCTTCGAGCATTGCGCACATTGCATCATGCCAAGAAAATGTTGTGTCATTTGAATAAGCTAACTAAAGTTGAAATATTTGTCTTATTTTTCAAGATAATATCTTTGGTAATCATCATACAAATTGACACAGAGAAAGCAGAAAGGTATAAAGCAAAAAATACTAGTT
This sequence comes from Drosophila paramelanica, assembly GCA_035043915.1. NCBI lineage: Eukaryota > Metazoa > Arthropoda > Insecta > Diptera > Drosophilidae > Drosophila > Drosophila paramelanica. The sequence goes on along the minus strand of JAWNMO010000674.1, from coordinate 5,087,506 downwards.
CACAGAATTTATGAATAATATAAATCAATTAAAAAACTCTCTAAAATTGAAAAGTTTTCAAAATTCAATTAAATTTAAAGCTTCTAAAACTAAAGCTAAATTTTGAGTTAGAGTTAAAACAAGAAAATCAAAAAAGTTTAATCTTTTCGTCTATAAAATTAATATATTTTTATAGAGTATAATAATAAATAATATATTTGTTAGAAAATTTTAGTGTGAACCCAACTAATAATTTTGACTAGACAAAAGCTATTTATTGGCCAGTTTATGAAATCAAAATAAATGCGCGTAATATAACTAAATTTAATTGCAATTTTTATTATTTTTCCTTGTCTTTTTTGGTTGTTAAAATAAAAAATAAAAATATAAACAAAAACAACAAAAGTAATTTGCAGCTGCTGTTGTGAAGTGTCAATAAATTCTAATAAAATGCAATTAAAGCGCTGGCAGCGGCTTTTTAATAGCCACTTTATTTGGCCGCAGGACACAATGACAAAGGGATTATAAACAACCGGTGCAAAACCGCATGTGGAATATGCGGGACCATCAGCTAGCAAATAAATAAATAAATCAATAGAAAAAAACCGATGAGGCGTAATTTGTTTGAAAATATTATTTGCTATTTAAACAATTAAATAAGTTTGCGCCTATTAAAATAATTTAAATAAATATATATATATATTTGGCGACGGACATAAAAGTCAATTTTAAATTATGCAAATTTATAATTATGTCTATCAAAATGATATTATTTGTACAAATAATTATTAATGCATAAACGTACATTCTTATATATATGTGTCAAATACATGTAAATCTGGCCAACAAATATGCAAATAAATTCTTAAAATATGCACGTCAACTGTTTGCCCAGCAATAATGTAAAAAGTCAATTTAATATGCCGCAGCAAAATGCGATACATATTAGTGTAAATAAAAAGCGGAAAGTGTCAAAAAAAATAAATAAATAAATAACGTAAATAATATAAAAACCTTGAATAAAAATAAATTGAAATAAATCATTTAATTTTAATGGCTGTTGACGAAATTGTAGCGCTAATTTGTTTGCGGCCCGTAAATGACATTAAAAAGGAAATATGCCCTGTAAAACGATTTAGAGTATGATAGAAAATATGATATCTAGCGTTTGTTTAAATAATTAATTATTTTAAGAACTTTCCTTATTTCCTGTATATATATAAAAGCACATTTTCTTATTCCAAATTTTTTGTTTATCCACAATCTCTTTTTTCTAGTATTGGAACTGGGTATTAATGGATTTCTTATCTTTTATTTTTATGTTATATAATAAACGAGCTAGCTGGGGAAATAACAATGAAGCTGACAGAACGAAGGGAACGCGGGGAAGTAACCAGGCGCAAATGTCGGAAGTGGACGCAAAATGGCCGCAATTAAACAATCAGCACAACAATTACAAAATGTTGACAATGTTGTGCGAGCTATGTGTGTGTGTTTGTGTGTGTGTGTGTGTGTGCGGTTTAAATAATGACCAAGGCAAGTTGATAACGTTGACAATGTTAGCAGCAAGTTTGTGGCATTAATTTATTGTAACCGAATGCACAATAAACTGCCGAGTGGAATTGTTGAATTTATGAGGCACAAAGCCAAACAATATTCCAATTAGTTGCAAGTTACAATTTCCAACATGACACAATGCGCTGAGTAAAGAGAAGGGGGCATCATCTCGTCGCAACAACGTATTGTCAACAGCAAGAAAACTCATCGTAAGATTAACTAAATGTTTGCCCAAAGGCAGCTGAAGCCTCTGAAGAGAGGGGGCACAGAAATCGTTATGGGTTTTGGGGTATAGCTCTTCAAATGATTGATATGTTAATATGCAGCATGTAGCATGCCACGGCAGCTTCTGCGGCACCAGCTTCATGTTCGCCTTGCCTTGCCATTTGCATATAGACATCATATGCAAATATGTGCCGCAATCTAAAGGATGTGCGTCTACCACACACACACAAAAAAAAGTATCTGCGAATTTGCGAATATGTGCACAATGTGTGTGTGTACTCTCCATGTGTGTGTGTGTGTGTGTTTGTGTAATTTTAATGTATGCATTTGCAAGATGGCGTCGCTCGCTTGCTACGTACTTCATTGCAGCTTGTCTCATTTTCCATTTTTCATGCTTTTCAAAAGCATTTTAATACGCTTTCCTAAGGGTATTTTAGCATTGTCAAAAAGTTTGTATTGCAGTAGAGTAGGCAGTTTGCAACTAAATAATAAATATATAAATAATATATTTATAAACCAAAATAGCGTCAAATTTTCTTTTACATATATTTATAATCACAGGAATTAATCGCAATTTTGTTTAGGATTTTACGAAGAGGCATTTTATCTTCGCTAACCTGTAAATAACTCATCTACCCTAAATTGCTTTATTAGACACGACGCGGCTTTTAGAAAGTTCCTTTACAATATATGCTTATATATCTCTATATATATTACTGCCGACTAATGAGCTTCTTTTAGGGGCGTGGCCTCGCCTCTTTTAGTCTCTGGCTTACCTTAGAGCCCGACATGTGACTGTGTGACTAACTGAGTAACTGTCTAACTGACGTGCTTGTCAAAGGCAGGTGAAGTCCTTCTCGTTGTCCTGTGACAACGACGACGACAGTTTGACAAACGAATAGCAACAACAACGCCAACTGACAACAACATTCGCCTGGCTTTTGTTAGTGTGATTTGCGCTGATTTGTTGCCCAGGCGCTGCGTCATGCGGCTTGTTTTTTCCGGCCAGAACAGGTCTTTGGGTCAGCAGGCAGCGGGACAGCTGGAGGGGGGATGGGCGTGGGGTGCACACAACAAAAAACTTACCACACACACATACAATCAAAGTCGCCCTAGCGGCATTTCCTTTTTATGTTTGTTATGCTCATGTCCTGCCATATGTCCTTTGTATCAATGCGGGCACATAACCTATTTGTGTGTGGGCGTGTGTCTGTGTGTGTGTGTTTTGATTATAGCGTTTTGGTTGTTGCCGCTGTGCTTTTGGCTGCTGTTTTCCATCTCTTTTTTTTTTTTGCTTTTTTTTTGCTGCTCCCTAAGCTGATTTACGTGGATTTTATATGTGTGTGTTTTTTTCGTCTCTGCACAAATGGGCGTATGAGTGATATTTTTTTGCTATATGTATTTTTCTTATACCTTTTTTTTTGTGGGCCTCGCTTGTGTGTCTTTTGTACAGTGTTTAGTTGCTGGCAACAGTTGATTGATTGATTGAACGTTTTGATAAGTGCTGTCAGTGGGTTAGCTACGTTTTTTATTGACTTGACTGCGGTTCAGCTTTTTTATACCTATCTATCCGCACACACTTTAGGGTTTTGTTTTCGCCTCTTTTTTTGTATCTATTGAGCTTAGCACAGAAAAAATCTTTAAGCCAAATCCACGCAAATTGCTGCTGAGTATTTGTTTGTCTGTACCCTAAATCAAACCTAATTGACCACAAGAGTCAAGGCCTATGCTACAAAAAAAAATTGCAATGCGATTTAGTTGTACTACTAGTGTAATCCTTATAAGGGGATAAGCTTTTCTTCTTAATATCCTTGAATTGAGTGAAACATATGCTTAAATATAATTTTCAAGCAAGAAATTCGGCTTTAAAATTAATAAAGGATTTCAACAATATAATTGGAATCAGTAATTAAACTGTTAAGCTTGTTTTTGTTGTGTTTGGTATAAAGAAATGCTTAAAATTTTATACCAAACGTTCATTTTGATCAGGAAGTTATATATTTATATAAACGACATTTGATTTTCTCGGAAAATTCATTTGAACTGGGTAAAAAGAGTATTTATAGTGGAACACAGAGTTCCTGTGAAAGAAACCCTTAATAAATACGTGAGTTATTGTTGAATACAGTTTTTAATTAGTTATTAAACTGTTTTTGAAACCATATATTATATCAAAGGTCAACAAATAAGAATTCTCAGTAAAATAACTTAATAAGCGTTAAGCTGGGCAACTGCATTCGACAATTGAGACATTGCCCCAACCCACAATGCTCTCGAGGTGCATACTCGAAGCCAATAGCCACACACCCACACATAGCGAGACGAAGGAGTGAGAGAGAGTGGGAGAGAGAGAGAGAGGGAATAAGGATCGGGTAAGGCGCATTACTTGTACTCGGACTCGCTAGCCAAGTGCTGGCAGTCAGCACTTAAGTAAACTGTACGAGTGCCTGGTGGAACGTCCGTAAGATTTAAGCGTGGCCGGGTGGCAACGTTCGTAGACTGCACTCGAAACGGATTTCCTTGTTATGCCAAGGGACGTACTCAATGGGAGAGAGAGAGAGAGAGAGACTCTTGGGCATAAACTTGTACGCAAAAGTTTCAGTCATGCACTTGATAGCACCTAATGCAGTCAAGGATTGAAATTGAAGCGAGTGTTGCAGCTGAACTGGTGGGGGTAGCGCGGGTTGCTTGAAAATGGGGGCAGGTAGAGATTGAAGCTGCGCAATTAGCACGCATCGATAGACACGCGCGTGCACTCGACACCACAGCGACGAGCGAAACAAAAGCGAGCAATCCAAGCAAAATGCTAATTAAGTGCATGAACAAAAGCTAAAAGAAGAATCGACTGCTGCTGTTGATTGGCTAGTTGCCCGCCTGCCTGCCACACATGCCACTTGCCACACAGCGTCGCCAAACAATCATATATCATAGTCAGGTCCAACTGTGCTGGCCACCAAAAAAAAAAAAAAATATGTATATATATATATGCAAAAAGTTAAGTATACGAAAGAGGCAGCTGCTTGTCGTGCGACCATTACAAATGAGAAATTTTGCAGCACTGGTAAATTTTCTGGTGCTGTTACCAACACGCATGCCGAAACTTTTGGCACAATTAATGTATGCAGAATTTGTTTAATTGACGACTCGCATGCCATAACTTATATACCACATGCACACACACACACACACACACATTAAGTACACCGCACACACGCAGAGAAAACCTCAACTTTGGGTTGAAGAGGGTGGGACGACTACTGGGTAACGAGTGCTTGTTAATTGCATTGCGCTTGGTAAATGCTTGAAATGACTTGCCTTGTTGGTTTTAAATACTAAAAGAAGAAGGGGAGGGGAATGTAGGGAGAATAGGTATAATGAGTACAAAGAAGGATATTCTATGAAAATAGAGGATGTTGCATGGATATTTTATTAAATAAAGTGGACATTTATCTTAGTGTGAATTTCTTTATCTTAATTAATATCTGTAAATACATCTTTATTTTAGCTTATTTATCATAATTTGTCAATGCCAATATCTACATTAACTACTTCTTAGAGAGTATTTCTTAGTCTACTTCAATGCAGTTGTTGGCTGCATTCGCTGCCAACTGCAGACTTAAAAACTTTCCAGCTGCGTGCACTTGGCCAGCGGACAGACGTCCCCTTTGGGCGGCTTGGCTAAACGAATTTCAAGTCGAAAGTTAAAGTTTTTGTCGCCTGTGCGTGTCGCTGCTGGGCATAAAAGCCAAAAAATAAATAAAACAAAAAAAAACAAAAAGAGAAGAGCAAAGTTTTTACTGCTAAGCCATTTCATGCTTGTAAGCATAACTTTGCAATTTGAAAATTTTGAAATTTTCGGAATTTGCATGCGAAAATAAAGCTCAAAGTGCAGCGGTGCAGGGGTTGTGGGGTGGGGTGAGGAAGGGTGCCGGCAGGCAAAAAGGTGCTTCTTGGCAAATAATATGTTAGACTCGGCTAAGTTGGCTTTAAGCGGTTATTGCAGTTGGCAACAACTTCAGCTTACAATCAATTATGTTAAAGGGGCAGAAGTGGAGGTGGGTTCTGAGGGCGGCGGCTGTGCTTTCGTATTGTTAACCTGTCCGACACACATTTAAATGCAATTTAATGCAATTTATGGCCTGTTGCCAGGCTTTTATAATGCGTTGGCAATTGCAATTGGCTCGAGCGGCCCACAGAACAACAGCCCTTATTAAAACCGGAAACAATGCGCACTTCCGCTTCAATTGTGCGACAGGGTGTGCGTGTGTGTGTGTGTGGCACGCAAATGAGCACGAGTATAATGTGCATGCATTATTATTCATGTTGTTGGCCGCGTTGATAAAAAAACAGCAACAACAACTACAACTACAACGGCAACTACAACAGAAAAACTTAACAATTTATAGCACACGCTGGCGAAACCCCCAGCCACGCCTTTTTTTTGCCTTTATGCATAGACAGAGAGAGAGAGAGAGAGAGGAGACAGAAGCACTTGGCAGCATTTAAATTGCCAGCCATAAATAAACAGTGTTCAATTAATGTGGCCAAAGAAAACAAAGTATAGTTGCCTTGTGCCTTAACAACATTGCGTATACGCAACGTGTTCAATGGAAAAAGCAGAAGAGTTGGCGGAAGGCTGACCCAGCGGGCAAGCCATATTATCATAAGCAGACACATCAGCAATAAAAACAGCCAAGAAGACAAGGCGAGATTCAATATGAAAATATAAGTAATATTCTGTAAAGGTTAATCTCTAGTGCTCTTTCTGATTTCAAGCAGTCGGATTATGTATATCTTAATAATTGTATATACATAATACATTTATTCATATGCAAAAATCGTAACACAATTTAAAAAATATATGTTTTTACAGCAATGTGTCTCACAAATTGAATTTATGAAAACGTTACGAAAACGCGTCTTGAATAAAATTACATATCTGATGGTCTTATATACATATATATATTTATGTACGAAAACATACCTCATTTAAAATGCCTCACATACAGGAATAAGAAACTGCGTCGTCAGCATCAAAAGCATCTGCAAAAAACAATAGAAAAGAATAAATCGGATGTTAGGTATTTGGTTTTCTTATGCGCCAGCTTAAACTCTATATATGATATCTAGTTATCTAACTTTGCTCTTCAACTGCCTATCAAAGTTCTCGTGGTTTTTGCAATGCCTCAAATCACCATAAATATCACATTTATCAAAATGCGAGACAGAACTTTAAAGGCAAGCGAAAAAAAGGGAAAAGTTTCTTCAAGAGCAGGCCAAACGCCCAACAGGCCAAGCCACGCCCACTTGTAATACGCCAAACTAGAACTGAAATTTTATCAAAAAAGGGCAACATTTGAGTCGGCATTTTGTGTTGTGATTTATTTGAAATTGCGCTTTTTCTTAACAATTTTCTTTAGGATATGTTTTCGTTATTTTTTTTTAAATTCTTTTTGTTGAGAGGATTCAAGCAATGCACAGGGATCAAAGTGCTGTTTAAGCAGCCGTTCTAAACTCATTTGACCAGTTTAATGTCGTTTTAAAGACAACAAACTGGCACAAAAAGGATGCGCCCCCAAGTTACACACACAAACACACACACACACACACACACTGTACACATGGCTACGAAAAGTTGTCGTTTGATTCAGGGTTTTGGTTTTTGGGACCAGCCAAATATGCTGTCATCACGATTATCCTTAACGTCGTATGGCTGCCAATGCCAGTTGTTTCCTGTTCCGTTATAGCACAGCCACTCACACACACATACACACACACACACACACACACATTCCACTGCGGATGTGTAAGAAATTTGTAAAACGAGCCACAGCTATAGAAAGAGACGCAGCTAGTGCTAGACAAAGAGAAAGAGAGGGAGAACGAGAGCAACGACAAAAGCCAAAAGGCAGCACACAACAGTCAACTACAGCTTCTGACCCTGACACCACACCGTCCATCCTTCCCCTCCATTGCCATCTACTTTTGCCCTGCCAAAAAGTGCGTTTTTCTCTCTCTCTCTCTCTGCTCAAAAAGGGTTCTCTCTTTCCCCCCTTTTACCTTGTCGTCATTCTGCCCGCTTCCGTATTTGCTTTGTTGTCTGCTAATTTTTGGTATATATTTTTTCTTTCGATTGGTATTTTTTTCGCGCTTCTTCTCCTTATTTTTATTCACTTGCCGAACTTTGGCGCTCGATTTTTTTTTTTTTTGTATTTTGCCCGTGCATAATTTTTCTTTCATTTCATTTCAGTTCACTTTGCAGTTTTTTCTTCTTATTTTTTATTTTTTTTTGTTCGTTTTTGGCTTGCAAATTGAAATTTAAAATTTATGCAAATTGTGCTGTCAACCCCAAAAGGGTTCTCGTGATGGTACAGGAAATGGTTATTGCCACACACAGACACACACACACATACATATATACAAACTTGATTTCAACTTCAATTTTGTTGACATTTAATGGTGTTGGTAATTGTCTGTCTCAATGTGCCTCTGTGTGTGTGTGTGTGTGTGTGTGCGACACGCGCATTAATCGAAATTAAAGTTTTAGTTCAGGCTGTGAACATTTTTTATGGTGTACTTTGAGGCGACGCTGCGCTAACTAGCCACGCCCATCCAACACGCACTGCGATACTTAAGAGGGAAGAGGCGGGGAGCTGAGCTGAGCCTTATCTAAAATCCTGGCACGCTATTCAAGTCCACAGCTCGGTGACCACTCGAGCCATTCAGTGGCTTAATCACAGCAAAGCACGCAGAGTTCAGCTCTGTGTCGCCCGGCCACGCCCACTGGGCTGCAGCACATGTGTGAATGCGACGGGTTTTTGGGATTGAGGGTCACGTCAAGGGGGAGGATTCACTTCAGCGTCGCCGCGTGCAATTAATTAAAAACAAACAAATTTCAGAAATGCACGACAGAATCAGCCGCTCGCCCCGCGTCCAAAAACTGTCAATGAACATTGTTCGGCTAAAGGGGTGGGGAGAGGAAGATGGGAGAGGCTTTGCAGGACATCCACACAGGACACTGACCAGCAGAGGCGACAGCAGCAGTCGCCAGGCAGGCGACAGGCGACAAAAGTTGCTGCTCTAAGCGTTTTTTAATGCAGCCCAGCGCAGAGATTTCAGCCAGGACAGATAGCCCGCTATCCCTCTCTCTCTCTCCACTGCCTATATCTCCTTCTCTATCCCTCTGGTGTGCTATGTCTCTGGTAATTTCGTTTTATTATTTTGCAGTTTTCTGTGTCGCTACTCGACGCTGTGCGCTCTACTTTGTAAATATTAAATTATGAGCTAAAAAAAAGCAAATAAAAAAAATACAGAAAAATAAAAAATGAAAAAAGCAAAAGCACAAAAAAAAAAAGAATTCCCAAAGGCAGGCGACTGTGAAAATATTTCTGGACCATAGTCAACGGCAGATGCCAGCACAAGCAAAAAAAAAGAGGAAACAAAAAATTGGGAAGGCAAAGAAATCAGATAACAGTTATGGTTATGGCCATAATAACTGCAATCCAGGTGAGACTGCGGGACTCGTGTCCGAAATTGCAGTAATCTGCTAGCCGGTCGGGCGCTTAGGCGGCGCAGCCACAACTGCATATGCTGCGTATACGTAACGCGCATTACGTATACGTAATGTGCGCCATTTCACATGCTGCTGTGCAGCCATTGCTTTAACCATTACGTGACATTCTCAGCACTTTCCTCTCCCTTCCTCTCTCTCTCTCTCTATCTCTGTAGTCTTCTCCGTTTCTACACACATTTCGCATTCCGCAAATTCACATTCGCGCAGCATGTGCCGCAAATGACCAAAACCGAGGCGTGGCCGCTGTTAGAGAAATCCAACTACAGCTAGAGATACATTGAGAAAAATCTTATAAAATAACTAGAAAACAAAATCTAATCTAATACAACATTGTTATTAAGAGATTATTATAGGAATGAGGATTACGAGTCTAATTAAAATCGAAGCTTTAAAATTAATACAAATATAAAAATGTTCGAATATGTTACAGAAATTAAAGAAGTTCGGCTTTAAGCAGCCCAACTGGCCTTTAATAAATTTAAGTTAAATGGTAATCTGAATTTTGTCTTCTAGTGGCAGTTTTTTTGAGCAGAAATTTTTTTTAGTAAAGATCTAACTATATATAGATGTCTCAATTTAGATTAGAGACAATCAGTTTCTTTCAATAAATACGCTCAAGTAAAATGTTATCCAAAATTTTTCTTTAAACGTACACTATTCTTGCCCAAAATTTCTCACAGTGTGTGACAACATGATATGCCAATGATGGTCATCGAGCTGACTGCTTTAAGTGTGTCGCAAGTTGCCGACTGCAGCAACTGGGATGACTCCGCCCGGTTAGCCAGTAATACGAAATATAAAATATATATGTATATACAAGCCAAAAAAAAAAAAGAAAATAAAATTAAAATTGAAAACGACAAAAAGTTGCGACCGCATCCGGAACAGGCCGCGACTGTTGGCCCCGTCGCTTTGGACGCTTGTCCTGCTGCTCGCTGCCTGCTGCTGTCGTTTGTCCTTTGTCGCATGCAATAAGTGCTAGTTGAGTGGCGGCACTTGAAAGCAGAGCCACACCAACTACACACACACACACACACACACATACTGCTGCTGCTCCTGGTTATTCAATTGGCCAGCTGCATGTGTTTCTGGCGGCGCTTCGGATTACAGTTTTTGGCCCTATTGGTGTCGGTGTCGTTTGTTGGTCTGGCGACCTGACGCCGCCATTTCCGTCCAGCCAGCACGGAAGTGGCAACGAGCTAACCTCGCCCCCCACCTACCAAGTCCACATAGCCCCCACAGCTGTTGGCGTTTCGTGCGGATTTGCTGCGGCCATTGCATACAAAATGTGTTGCATACATTTGTGCGCTATGCACAAGGAAGAAGAAAACCAAAAAAAAATAAGCAAAAAAAAGGGGGAAAAAAATAAAACTCACTTAGAGGCTCAGCGCAATGGCAATCAAAATGGAAATAAAAACGAGAGCAAACACAACAACGCAACACCAATAATTTCTTGTTGTTGCATAATAGCCCAGCAACAAATGCGACAACAATAAGCAACAACAGCTGCTTGGCGTTTTAAGAACCAAAATCTGTAAAATTGGAGGTGTGTGTTATAGTGGACAGTGTAAAAACAGAGGAAAACAGTGTTGAAAATCTATGATAGAAATATTAAAGCTGATAGAAATATTAACAGGAACACGTAGTAAGAATAAAACTTAATCTACAGCAGCTAGTCATAAGAGAGACCTAAAGAATTTAGTTACAAATTGGAGACCTTCAACTAATATATAGTGTTTTAGATCAAAGGTTTTAATTTTATTAAATTGTATATATTCATTATTATTATACATTAAATAAAATCAGTGTAAAACTTATTCACAGCACCTTTTCAAATCAAAAACGTAAAACTGTTACTTAACTTTTGCCACCCACTGTGCCTAGACATATATTTATAGAGTCACATATGCGGCCTATACGAAGCCTAAATATATAAAAAGAAAATATATACAGATATATATATAGCTGACTACAATAACAAATGTAATGTCCTTCACTCGCATTAAGCCACACTACACTTGGCTCACACTCCAACCCCTCGAACGCCTCCCCACTGCCCCCTCTCGGTCTTCAGCGCAAACTGCCGCCATTTGCCATTGGTGTTTCCGTTTCTGCTTTGGGTTTTTGCCGTTGCCGTTGCCATTTGCCGTTTTTAACGGGTCGACTAACTTGGCCATTTAAGCACATTTGTCGTCATTGTCCTGGCCTGACCAGCGGCTGACAGTGTGCTAATTAGAAGTCCTTGTTGCTTGTGGCCACAGCAAAACAGACATCGTCGTCGTCGTCGCGAACGAAACCGCTGCCCCTCACTTCCCCCGATTCCCTTAGCCGTGTCTTTGGTCAAACATGCAGGCAGAAAACAATGAAAACTACTTTGGGCCAAAGTCAGCATGTGTGTGTGTATGTAAGTTAGTGTGTGCGCACGACGTGAGGCCAAAAACGGTGCCTTTGCGTTTTGGCCTTTTGTCTCGCAATGCTATAAAATGCATGGCAGAAGGCAGCTGCTGCTGCTGCTGTGGCACGTTTTTGCGGCGCTTGGCATAAAAATTGCTTTGTGTTGAATTATTTTTGGTTGGCTTTAATACAATTGGCCGGCCCAAATTAAACAGTGGGCGTGGCAAATAAAGTCCCAGTTAAGTCCCTTATCAAGTGTGAGCCTTTATATTTATAAAGAGTTTCTCTCCCTTCCTCACTTAAAGGCTTTTGTGGGCTGAAAAACCATAGGAAGTGCAGAGAAAGAGAAAAAAACAAGATATAAATAATTGTCTTGCTTGCTCAGCTGTAAAAGCAGGTTGTAGAAGGGGTGGCGGGGTTCGGTTCATACATAAAATGCTTAATGTGGCTGGCATTGTCTTCCAGTGCAACGCACTTTAGTTTGGGTCCAGCCCAAAAACCGAGGCTGGCAACCGCAGCAAATTTCTTCTTGTTTATCATGTGCTGCTTCTTCTTCGGCTTGTAAATGTAGTAAAACAAAAATTTGTTTATTATATATGCATGTGAAAATGCAGCGAGGCGTAGATAAGCAACTGCCAAAGCACAGCAACTAAAGAGAGAAAGAGCGAGAGAGAGAGAGTTGTGACCACGCCCAGCCGCCTGCCTGTCCGACATTTTGACCATGTTAATTGCTGTGGCTGTTGCTCAGTTGCCAGCAAGAATAAATGCATATTTTCTGGGCTGTAAATTAATGTCAGCTGTGGAATTTAAGCCAAGTTTTTGCTGATAGCATCTCAAGTCCAGTAAATTATATCTTGTATCTTGCATCTAAAATCCGTTGTGATTGCAAATTGCGCGTGCAATTGCATCAAAATATAAATATATATACACATATATATGTATATATGAGGAAGATTTTATTTATATGCAAAAAAGCAATTCTTCTTCTTCTTCTTCAGTGGCAAGCCCTAAGTCGCCTTCTCTAACCCTCGACGCTGCCTTTGAGTAATTGCGCCCCATAAATAATGTGTCTGCTCTGACGCCCTGTCACACTGGGCTACAGGGGGTGCGTGGTGCGGGGATGCGGGGGTGCGGGCAGGGGCCTCTGCAAGTCCTTGCAACGTTGCCAGCAATTTCTTTTGATAACTCAATGCGTCGTTTATGCGCTTTGTTTGCCTCGCGCTCAAGCGGAAATGCACAAAAGGGGGCGACTGTGCGGCGCTGAAAGGGAAAAGGGTACATTAGGGGTGGGGGAGGGGAACGCTTGGTGCTTTCAGTTTAATATCTACACGATTTGAAATACGCACGAACAACACTTTTATTGCCACTTAAAAGCTGAGCTATTTAAATGGCATTAAAGCCAACAGGCTACGTGAGCTGCTATTAACTTAATTCCTAATTTGTATGGCTTACAGGAATTTCAAGGAAGTTATAAGCCAAGCAAACAACAATCGGCTAGTGGCTGGGCCAAAGCCACTTAAATTACGTTGTTGATATGGGTTTACAATAAAAAATTGGGTTCGCTTAACCTGCACTTAAGCAATAATCTTTATGCCAAAATGTATTTCCAAATTAAGGTAATTTTTTTTACTTTTGAACTAATTCAGTTAAATGAGTTAGTTAATAATTTATTTTATAACCATTTATAATCCAAACAACAATTTACTGTGTTTAATATGAGTTTCACATACTAATTTTATGTAAAAAACTTTGTAAATTTTGAAGTTAAATTTATACATAATTCTTTTGTGGATTTTGTCGCTTTTATAGATTGTTTTTCCATAATCTAAATTACAAGTCTCAATGAATTTAATGGAAGGAAATGAGATACATATAGAAGTGTGGATAGATCGATATATAGACATGTTCTAAATAAATGGAAACTTTTCAAAAAATATAAATTGATGGATTAGTAAACTTATTTCCAAATAGATAATTAAATTTTTAGTAAGATCAAATTTATAAATTTATCAATATTAAACACTATTATATTAAAATATCAAAGCTAACTCAAAAAGAAGAATGGAATACACACACACACACACACACACACACACACCTCCACTTTAACCTCATAGCTGCTTTCAACTTTACTCTCCTACGCTTAACTTATGCACACATTCTTCTCCCTGCTGTCGCTGTGGTAGATAAATTGAGTTTTTAGTTTTTGCATTTGCATAAATCTTAAAAATTTCAACATATTCATAAATTATGGCGCCATACATCACAAAATATATATCTATGTTCGGGTCGCAAGCTTAAAAACCTAAATCAAAAATATTAAATAAAAAATAAAATAGAAATAATGAAATGTTGCCTAAGCGCAAGGCGCTTGCACAAGCTTTCCAAAAGGGCTGCGTGGGGGGGAGGCGCAGATTAAAGGATGACTCAGTTGCCACACATGATACACACACACACAAACGCACACACACGCACACACATGGTAGTGTCACGCTCTTGAGTTGTTGCCGTAGCTGCTGTTGCTGCTGCGTTGTTAATTTCATTCATTATTTATGGTTTACCTCGTCGAAAACGCATCGGCGCAGTTGGGCACCAACTGGCATTGCAACGCGTACATACAACGCCTCTTTTACTCGCCCTCTCTCTGTCTCTCTCTCTCTCTCGGCCCCTCTCTTACACTTTTAATTAACAAACGCACGAAAATGCTATTTTACATGAGACATGTCACAGCGCCGAGAGCTGAAACTGGAGTTCAAACTCTGGTTCTGGAGTTGGGTTAAGTGGCATACGCTGTCTGCCTGTCTACATGTGTGTGTGTGTGTGTGTATATGTGTGCATGTGTGTGTGTGTGCCTTGTAAATTAGTGCGCTCATGCAACACACACACTAACACACACACGCTTGCTTACAGGGACACGCATGCCACACCAGCCGCATTTCATATGCAGCTGTTGCCGCAACTCGACTTTGCATTAAGTATATGCCAGGTTAACCTATGCATTAAAGCGCCACACATTACGTATACGCAGTGTGAAACTGCGCCAAGTTTATTTTAAGTCCTAAATTTAAAGTAGTAGAAAGTAGTATAAAAAATCAAGATTAGGAAGTTATTAAAATAAAATTTCAAACAATTTTATATTTGAAAATTTTAACCAACATGGAAAATATTTGATTATATTATAAAAATGCCAAACAATGAACAAAAATGCATTTCTCTTTAAAATTTGTTTAGTTTTGATAGATTTAAGTGGAGAATTGTTAGAACAAAAATTCATTGCTAATCAAATTGAATAAAGATTTGACAAATATGTGATATATTGAAAGTATACTCATTTTTGGGTACAACAGCGGCAGTCCAAAACTATCAGCTGCAATATGTTGACTTTTTCTTAAATTCAAACTTTTAGGCCGCGATGGCGGAATGTTTTGTGCTTTTGCCATTTTGTGGTCTAGAAAATTTTTGGTGCCTGCTGCAATTAAAAGCGCGCATTAATCAACAGGCGGCATGGCGGAAATTGTCCACAAATAGCAGTGAGTGTTTGCCCCAATAGTTTGGAGGCTTCATTTGGAGGCGGCATCTCCTTCCCTGCCCGCTGCGCTGTCTTTAATTTATTTAGACCGAATACAACGCTAGCGAAAAATGGCAAACGACAGAAATTTATCTCTCGCACGCCTTGTCGCATAAATTATGTCGAAGAGCCAGCAAATGCCCCAAAACACCAATACGCTCCCCTCACCCAAAGCTCGCTAACTAACAACCCACCGACCACCGCCCACCGCGTCTAGCATAGTGGCACAGTCAGCGGCGCCTGGTGAAATTAATGAAAGCGGCGCAGCGGCAAAAGATGCCGAAGCAGCGCAAAACAAAGAACAAAAGACATTTAAAATGAACTAAAATCAAATGAAATGTTCCAAACTGAATTGCGGGGGCAGGGTTGAGGCATTGCGCCTAATGACAGCCACAATATAGCAGCTGGCAGGCGGAAACGGAAATGAAAGCAACGCGCAATGCAGAATGAAAAACGGCCGAAAGACAGCGACGAATGACAACGAATGATGCTCAGCGAAATGACAAGAATGCAGCGAATGTTGCTGTTGCTGTTGTAGCTGCTGCGAATGCTGGGGCACGCAACAAATCACAAGTGCCACGCGCGCCACACAGCAAATGTTGCATGGCAAATGCGATTGTCAAGCAATGACCTCATTAGAGGTCTCGCCACGAAAGGCGCCTGCGAAACAGGCGACCAGAAGGATGTGGCAACTTCTCATGCTGCACGCCTCGCTGCAACCGCAAGCAATTAAAGACTCCTTGCGGCCGGGTTGGGGAAGGTCTGCGAATTGTCGAGCAGTGCGAGCCCGCCGGCGAGCTGTCAACATGCATACAGCGTCATATACGTCAAGCGTGTGACACGAAACGCCAGACGCACTAGCAGCAGCAACTTCTAATAATGCGAATATAATCAGCGATACCCTGTAATTATGGTGTATTAATAAGAGATAATCCGTAATACGGTTCTGAATTATGAAATCATTCAACTATTATTTGCTATAAAATATAATTGATAGACAAGTTTAATTTTATAAAATAACATAAATTATACACAAATTACTTCATTAAATATATGTTTTGATTAATAATGTTTAATGTGAATTTACTTACCAAAAATTCGTAGCGGTTTTTTTATTTGCCTTTAAGTGCGCTGAGTTAACTGAAAGAAAATGTTTTTATTTCTTAGTAATTATATATTGATGCAGAGGATTATATATCTAATAAGATATTTATATAAATTTTAATTTTTGAATACTTTAACTAAATTAATTAATTAATATAAGCACCCATATATCAAATTTTTCCAGTCTAGCTCCTCCTCTGAATCCCTTGAGGTCAGGATGCTGGTAAATACATTCGAGCTGATTGCTGAACTGTGGCTAACATTTGTTAAACTTTTGCCACCATTCTTCATTTTCAGAGAAGAAAAATAGAATCAACATCTTTGATATGAAAGTTCAGCGAAGTGCAAACCCACATCAAATTAAAAGCGAATTTGGGTTTATTCCCACCACAAATTCAGAAGAGGGAATAAAGAGGTCTACTAAATATGACAGAGAAGTAGCAATCTCTATATTAATAAAGCACATTTTCAAGATATATACAAATATATATATATAAACTAATAATGAATACTCAAAGAGAAAAAATTATTTATTATTCATCAGCTAAAACAGTTTTTTTTTTTTTGTATTTAAGTGAGTTTAAGTGTTTTCAACAGGGTATCTCCGGGGATTCTTTTGGATATCACCTTAAAACAAACCCAAACGGATAGCTCTAGGACAACGACATTGTGCTTTAAAGGCAACTTCGAGTTGCAAACTCTCAACTGTCACACGCAGCTCCCCAACAGCTGTCAACCGCAATCAGAAAGATACACACCAAACGCACACACACACACACACAGCACAGGCAGGCAGCTCCGAATTGAAGAAGAAGAGCCATTCAGAGCCGTCATATAAGTTATTCTAAGCTCCTAAAAGCTGGCTTAGTCTCGGCGTTGAGTAACCAAGCAAATTACGTCGCATTTCAGTTTCATAATATGCTTAAAATTAAAACGCAAAAAGTTTTTCAGCTACATTTCATTCTATTTTGTGTGTGTGTGTGTGTGTGTGTGTGTGTGTGATTTAAAGGTAATGTTTTCTTAAGGTATTGTTCGAAACTACAAAACGAAACACCTCGCAGACAAAAGACAAATGGGGGCGGGGCAGGGTGCTGCACACAAAACAGTTGGACCATGAAAATAGTAACTAAAAGGAGCAGCAGACATCACAGCACTAAGCAAGTTGTCTCGAGTCTCTCTTTCTCCGTCTCAGTCTGTCTTTCTCCGTGTGTCTATCAAGACAATAGACTGCGACAAGTGCAGAGTCTATAAAAACTACATGCATTGCGCGCGGGGGCGAGACAAATGCAACAAATACTACAAAAACTACAACTTGCAAATGCACAACTAACGTTAAAGGCTGCCTCGTCGACGACGCGACGGTTCGACGACAATAGCACAAAAGGAAAAACCGAGTCAAAGGACTATTGTTCAAGCTGATTGAGCAGAAAATACCCTAGGTTTAAATACCAAAAATAGCACACACCAAACACAACAACTTGGCAAAATAATATTTAGAAATACGTTTAGATTTACAAATAACACTTAGTTTTGATATTTTACTATAGTATATTTTTTTTGGTATGGTATATGGAAAGCCCACATATCTAACTTTTTGCATTAGTTTTTATAGATACGCAGTTCAATGAGGCCAAGATTTATATCTTTGATAAGTGGGTAGTTATTGAAAATACAAGAAAAATGTTATTTAAATCAAAAATCAAATTCCTTATCAAAGGACTTCAAAGATTCTGAGTTCAATGAGCTAAATACAAGATATAATTGATATTTTTTGATTTATTTTAAAATTAGGGGCAACTTCTTTTAACGTGCCAACAAAATATACATTTTATAGGCATAAGAATGTCAACATAAAATATTTTCTGACCCTAGCTCTTATAGAATCTGAGTTCAATGTGCTTCAAATGATATAAAACTGGCAATGTCATGAGAATATAAATATATTGGACATTACAGAGTTTATACACAAATTTTGCTGGTTATATTACCTGAGTTCCTTTTAACTAGTAAAATTTTTCAGAAATTATACACACATATACACATAATTTTTTTTTTAAGAAAATGTATGTTCAATTTTGTTTTTCATATAAATGTGAAATAAATTATTTATTATGCAGCTAATAAACCATTTACAGAATATATTTTATACTTAAAATCTGGGCACTAGCTTTTAAAGTTTTTAAGTACCCATTAAATTTTAGGTTTTCCAACACTTAGGAAAAACTCTCAGGCGCTAGCTTTTAATGTGCATGAGTTCCTTGAGTTTTAAATGTTAACAAGTTTTGGCTATAATTATACGATTGCATAACATTTTACAGGGTATAGAAAACCGCATGCAGAACACAAAAAACTGCAACCGCACAGCTACAATGCAAGTTTTGGCTGTGTTGTAAAGCTCGACATGCATTCGTATTTGAACAGCGAGAGAAAAGGAGCTGAGGAGCATCAGGACAGACAGAAGACAGGAGCAGCGGGAGACTGAAGAGGAGATGAAGTAGCTGGCAAGAGCTGTCGCATTGTCTATGCGTCGAGTTGTTAAGCACAGCGCTGCATTTTGTGCTTGCAACAGCGGAGGCGGCATCAGCAGCCGCAGCAAGACAATGCGCCCCGTCCCCCCTGTCCGGCCCCCAACAGCATGTGTCTGGGCTGTAATTTTTGTTGTGTATATGTGTATTGTTGCATTTTGTTGTGTGTTTTCTATTGTTGCAACCGAGTGAAAGAAAAAAATAATTAAAACTGGGCGACAGCTGTTGCAAATTTCTTTTGCCACAGAAATCGTTGTGAACAACTTGGAGCAGAGAGAAGCGATGCTAAGTAAGCAAAATATGAACTTAATTATTGACTTTCCGTGCAGCCCGCAGCTGTGGAAACGGGGGTGTTGAAGATTGGAACGAGCGAATATTTGAATTTGCCAGCGGAGCTAATTGACTTGTTGCCCCTGCAAAAGGACATTAATAAACAGTTGGCGCCGCAAGCCAAGAAAATCCTAATTGCGCTGAACTTTGAACTTGTTGAGCTGACAGAAAATTCAAGAAAAGCATTTCTTAAAGGGGAGGAGAACTCTAACTGACAAACGCTTTGAATATGGTGGCATCCGCGGCGCCAGGAAACCGCTTAAAGAGCGGTAAGAAGCAGAAGATGAAGATGGAAACACTTTGAGAAAATGTGTTGCACTAAATTCTATTTTGGCTGGGGTTAATAATCAATAATAAATGTTTTTAAAACAAAAGTTTTGCTTAAAAGTTTAAAGTTAACAAAATTTCTAACTTTGAATTTATAGAAATTTCTAACTTAACTAAATTTCACAACAAATTTAAGTAAAAAATTCTATGAATAATGGAAATTAGAGAAAACAACAACTCTGAGCATTGTTTTTTTTAATTCTGGACATTGTTTAAGATTTGCAGTGGCAAAAACAAATTATGCGGCAGCTGATATAAATCATTGAGCGGGCAAAAAAAGATGTGTGGGTGAGATTTTTGGGCGGCATGTGGCAAGCAGACCAGTGCTTGCAACACACACGCGACCACATGCGGCGCTTGGGTCACTTAAAAATTATGACAAGCGGCAGGCGAGCCAAAAACTACCAAGGAGACAGAGAATGATAGAGAGAGAGAGAGAGAGAGAGAGAGACAAGCCTGCCATTGTAGTTGGTTATGCATGCAACACACAAAAACCTTGCAACTGGCAGCTGGCAGGCAGCCCAGTGGCAAACCAAGGGGAGTGCGGGTGGTGTTGTGCCAGGCAGGCTGATGGGGCAGCTAGGTCAGGCATCTGAACGGGTTTCTTTTGCCACGGCCTACGCCAATTGGCAAGGCAAACAAAACGTAGCACGAGGCCAAAACAAGTAGCCACCTTGGCACCGCTTTCGCAATGAGGGCCAACGGGGCGTGTAGCCTGCAGGGGGCGGCCTAAGTTTTAGAGTTCAGGGCGTGGCACACACAAAAATCTCGTTATTGGCAATCGACAAAAGCTGCGCCAAGCCAAACGAAAAATTTTGGCTCGGGTGAGCCTATAGGCGCAGCGGGCGTTCGTAAGAGGTTGGGGGTGTGGTGGTTGCCGCAGCCACAGCTCGGCTTTACCTTTTACTTGTAACAAACAAACAAATCAAAGAACATATAAAAAACTGGCATAAATATACATATATATATGGAATATATATAGAAGATATATATATCTGCCACATATTTCTACAGCTCCCACAGAAGACAGATGGAAGGGAACACAGAGAGAAAAGGGCAAATCACAGCGCAGAGCATACCTATAATGGCCAGCCCTTCAAAAAATATATTTTGCAATATTCATTTTCAAACATTGAAGCTCATAAATTTGCCAGCAGTAAAAACTTTGTTGTCGACGTTTTTTCTTCTGTTAAGGCTAAATAAATTGCGAAAGGCGCAGAAAAGTAGGCTACATACGAGAAATGCCTAAAAAGTGCGAAGTAATGCGAAAAGGGGGAAAAAATTAAAATACATAAAATGAAATAAAGCAAGTCAGAATCTGTGTAATTGAATATAACACGCTAATAGGTACTCTAACCAGGCAATCAGAAATACAATTTAAGAAAATGTTAAAATGGTAGAAAAAAATATAGGAAAAAATTATATAAAACATAATAGAGGATATTTCCAAGGTTTTGAATATATAAATACAAACTAACTTTACACAAAACCAATATGCTCCTAAATTCCCTTTCGGATAGAGCATATTAAAATAAACAACAATTTTGGAGGTTTTTATGCAGGGTTTTTATAAGCTGTCAAATAAAATGGCGCATAAAATTTTAATGCATAACACAAATGATTTAATTTGCTGGCCGAGTGAAGCGTTGCCCTAAAGAGCGGCGTGTCTGTTAGGAATGGGGGCGGGGACGGGGGCGGGCGGGATCAGTGTGTGTAGACAAGAGGCGTGGTCGCAGGCGCTGCAGAGAAGAGAAATGAAAGCGACGCTGGCGACGGTCGCGGGTAATTACTTTGATGAAAAATGGCAGTTACAGTGATTAAGCAGCGGAAAGAACGACAGAAAATGGGAGTGAGAGTAAGCGATTGCGAGGGGGGGAGAGTGGAGCAGGAGGTCTGGCTGCAATATAGTTGATTACACATACGCCATGTGGTGCCTGGCAGGAAATTAAGCTGGTCAAAACGGAAGCAGCCGGGCAAGGCAATGCGCGTATGTGTTACCAAAGTGTGTGTGCGGGCAAGGTGTGTGTGAGTGTGTATGCGTGTGTGTGTTGCGGCCTAATGATGTCAGCCATGTTTGCAGCGAACACGCAGTTGCCGCATTAGTTGTAATTGCTGTTGAAAGCGACCGAAATGGCCCCAAAAAATAAAAAATTTAAGGCAAAAACATCAACGCAAACTTGGCCCGCGGCATGCCACAAAAATGTGTGCATCCTTTGTGTATTTTTAACTAAAAATATCGACAAAAATATGCCAGGCACATAGAGCAGCAGGACCCTGGACATGAAAAATCTTGCACAAGCAGCTTGCCACAAAAAAGGCAAGAAAAAACGGCGCAACAACAATGACAATAAATTGCAACAAAAATGAGCAATGAGTAATTCATATTGTAAGTTGCAAGCTGCAGCGCCTGGACATGCCACACAGCTTGCCTCCCTCTGTCCATCTCTCTTTCTCTTCAAGCAGCAGCCGCAATTCAACGCAACATCAATCTTCGAGCTGGCTGGGGATTGAGCGGCTGTTGGGGCACGGGGCAGGCAGCGAGAATGGCGCCGCCGAGTCTGCCTCAATTTGGCAAAACGTGGCAACGCGCTTTTATGCGGCTGCTGGGAATACGAATCGAGTGGAGCATTGTGGCAACGCCGCTGTGGCAGCAACTACGTGAGCCGAGCTGCGCTGCGCGTTTGTAATATGCTTGTAAATGCAATAAATTTTGTTAGCTACGCTTCGCAAAACTTTCAACGTTCGGACACAAAGTCAGACAGCAATTGGAGAGAGAGACAGTCGGACAGTCGGACAGACGGACAGACGGAACACATCAGCAACGGCCATAAAACGCGTTTTTGATTTGCTAAATTTATGTGGCCACATTAAATCGCACAGAACACCAGCAGCAGCAGCAAGAGAAGCATCAACAGCAGCAGCAGGGCAGGGGAATGACGGGAGAGGGGGTGACAGCAACAGGCACTTTGTTTGGGCAGCATATTTATTTTTGCTGGCGACAGGTGTTACACATTTTGATTTGCTAGCATACTTAACAATAGCTTCGCTCAAGGCTGGCAATAAATCTTTTGCAAAACATGCAACACACTTTTAAAGGAATGTTAACCCTTTTTTAAAGACGATTTGAATTATTCCAGAAACAAATTAAGTTATTCTACAACCCATTTTAGCACGTTATTTATACTATTCAAAACTCTTTTTAGACTTTTTTCGCAAGTTGTTCTGTGTCATAATAAAACTATTTTAAAGTTTGCATTTTAAAACGGTTTAAGCCACTGTAAACTTGTCTTGAACCAGTTAGAAAACTTATATATGTTTATTTGGGTTAATATATGCATATGCATATACCTTTTTTTAGGCATAATTATGAAATAATGTTTAAAACTATTCAAAAAAAGTTTTCTAATCAAACTGTCACTCATTTAAAATCATTCTTAAACCTACCTAAAGCCTGATCTAAGGAATATTTCAAATTTCATATTATCAATAAGCATTTAAACTTTTTTAGGTATACGTTGTGCAATGTTATTTTTACAAATAGTTTAAAACATTCTCTGATCATTTTTTGTAGACTATTGTAAATAATATATTTTATAACTCAAGTAAAAACTAAAAGTTTCAAATACTGTTTTTGGAATTGTCAAAATTATTGATTACTTTTAAAGACAAATAAGACAAAACATTAAATTGAAAACAAGCTTAAAACCTTCTCAAAAAAGTGTATCAATAATTTAAATATAAATATTTTAGAGATAATCAAACTGAACTAAAAGTGCTACCGTATTCAGCAAAAAATGGATGTAAAAAGATTAGAATGACTAACAACAACTATAAATTCTAATATTTAGATATACTTTAATATAAAAGAATGGGGTGTTAAAAAGCTAAGCATGAGCGTTAAAAATTATATGTCTAGATAAATTTGACTATAAAAGCGTCGCCCACGCTGACAACTTTGACAAGCTGTTGCTAAATGTGGCTCATTGTCGCTAGTTGTTGTTGTTATTGCTGTTGTTGTTGTTATTGGCAGTGGCGTGTGACATTTGAACTAGTAGCCTATTTGTAACGGCGGGGTGGGGTGGGGTGGATGTAAACTTTGGGTTTATCGTCATTATAACATACACCTCATAGCTGTGGGCTGTCTGTTTATGTTATGCTTGCTCTCTCTCTCCCTCTCTCTCGCTCTCTTTCGCTCTGTACGCGTATATTTTTTATTTGTTTACAGCCAGCTTTTATGTATAGCGAATTGCGTATTGCGGCATTACCAATTCGCATATGCAAAAGCGTACGGCAAACATGTGGGCACTGCCTGCATGCGAGTTTGAGATACAATAAACATGTATCTATGTATCTTTGTATCTACGCAGTACACAGCGTGTAGATCTCTGACACTGACGTAATGCCCATGAAAATAGCCACGCACCACACAATTCGACGGCAAACAGGCATTTTCGAATATGCTATTTGCCACATGGCAGCGCTGCATGTTAAGTGGCCGGCTTTAAACGCCCCAAACTATGCTACAAGTAGTGCCGCAAAATTACACACATAAACATTTAACATTTATGCTAAAGAGTGTGCACACATCGTAAATATAACACAGCTGCGTTTGTTGTATCTCTCTTTTTTCTGGCTTAAAACGTGCACAGTTTAACAAAGTTAGAGAGAGACAGAGGGAGAGAGACGCTGATTAAGATGACAGCAATGTTGAAAATAGGCGAGATCAACTCTCCAATTTATTATTAAACAATGCCCAAAAATTTAGATATTTTTTTGTGTTATTTATTTCCGTTTTAAAAATGTTTACCAATGGAATAATAAAAAGAATTGACAAAAATAAATAAATAAGATAAGATAATATCTATATATATCTTAAATAAATACTCAAGAGAATGAGATTGAATAACTTTATTTATAAAACAAAGAATCGTTTTGAGACTACTCTCAATCCTGTTCGGGCTGCAACTGCAAATCTACCCACAAATTAAAGCCGAATTTCAAGCTGCCCTGTCAATATGAACACTGTTTGATAGCATAATAAATCAATTGTAAGCTACAGGAACAGTTGAGTATAGTTCAGTGCGTGGCATATTTCATGGCTAATCCGGGGAGAACATTCAAACAATTGAACTTCCAGCGATTCCCCAGTTTCGGTTGTCAATTAAACTGTGTAACAGTAAAATGGCACAAATTGCATTTATCTAAACTAAAGTGGAGAAAACTATGGCAACGCATGTTATTTATTGTCAGTTGAGGAGGGTTGCGCTGGGCTGGGCTGGGGTAATGGGTGCCAACAGCATCAGTTGAGAGAGTAACCTGTTAGCAAAAATCATGCAAAAAATTTTGTGATATTTCAATATTTTATTGGCCCGAGCTTTGGCAACAATAAATTGCAGCAGTTGCGATGCGGCCAAAACAAAAACAAGGACAATAAAATAAATAGAGAAATATATATATACATATAAAGAGAGAGCGGCCATTACACAGTTACAGTCACTGTTAGAGATACAGTTACAATAGCAACAGATACAGCTACAAATAACAATACAGTTAGAGTCGCAAAGCAGGCAGCACGAATGGCACAATAAATAAATCGGAGCAGCGTTTTAAAACAAATCGAAATGAAAGACAACAAATAACAAATAAAAAAAATAATAAGAATAAAAAATAGCCAAAAAAAACCCGAAAACAACAACAAATCGAACGAATATACCAAGAGCAAAAAAAAGAACAAAAAAAAACACGCGCATACTTTTTATGCGAAATAAAATTTGCATTTTTTGTTGTAGATTTTGTTTTTTTGTTTTTTGCTAAGCTTCGTATCAGCAGCAGCTATAAGAACAACAACAACAAACTATAGTATATGCTATATACATATATATGTGCAAAGTCAAAGTCGCAGCGAAATGTTATCGAAATGTTATTGAACACGGCGAAGCATCAACGGCGATAAAGAAGCCAGAGATAACTGCGAGGGCGACTGCGGGGGTGCGGCTGTTGCTTTTTTTTTTGTTTTTGTTCCCTCTTGTTGCCAAGATGCTATTTACTTATGTGCATATATTTACCGGCACCTACCCAAGCCGAAGTACAAGTTAAACATACACATATCAACAATTGAATACAGATATATATTTTTATGCAGCCACAGCTGTCTGTGTTTTGTTTGTGTTGCGATTGTTGCTAATGCGCCTTTAAAAAGCGGGTATTTTAGTGATGCGAAAATTGATTAATCTTTGAAAATAAATATATAAAAATATATGTGAATTTTCTGGGCAATTAATATATATCTAAGCTTTAAATTGTCACCTTACTTTAGCACATAATTAAAAGCTATGTATTTTATGTACATAATTTATTTAATTATATTATGAGTGTTATATATATATTAAACCCTGTAGCTTTATCTATCGTTAGAGTATTTAATTGTTCACACTTGAAAGCTTTGCTTTACTTTTTTTGGGGGGGTTTTCTTATGATTTCTGCTGTTTGTCTTTGGCTTCAACTTCGCTTCCATTGGGCCATTGCGTGCGCGTTGTTTTGCGGCGCGTTAACATTTATTTTTACTGTTTGCTTGGCTTTTTATACGCTTTTAATCAGATACAAAGCGAATTTCGTGCTTCGTTTTTTCTCTTTCTTTTTTTGCATAAGTAAATACACAAAAGCAAATAATCAAATAGGCAAGCGAATGCCGACAATGTATGTGTTTTCAATGGCAGCTGGCGTTGTCAACGTTGCGTATGAGCAACGCATTATGAGTCATGCGATCTCTTTTTAACTTTAAACTCTTAATCTTTTTACCACTCTCTCTCTCTCTTGCTCTCTTTTCTGTCTGTCTGCCTGACCCACCCCACTTGCTGTTGTGCACAACACAAATCATTTTTATGGCTGCTGCTCTTTCATTTGGCTTTTAAATTTCGGTGCCCATTTGATTAAAACCAACTTCTACTTCAGCTTACCTCACCCATCCTTTATCTCTCTTCGCTTGTATCTGCTGTCTGTTGTCTGTCTTCTGTCCTCGCCTCGCATTTCCATTTCCTTATCGTCGTATCAATAAATTAATTCGAAAACTTTGCCGCTTCCATTCGATTGAGCTAAACCCCTCTTGAATACCCACCCCTGTTTGCTCCACATCTTATTTTATTATTTTTTTTTCTTTTTTCTTTAATTTTTCGTGCAAATTTCTTTCATTCTTCCCTTTTTTTTTGCGCTCGTCATCCCCGGCCCGTATCTTGTATCTATAAGTTTGCCGCCTGCTATCGAGTAATTTGTGCCTCTTCTTCCGCTTTTTTTTTGTTAGGGGGGGCGATCTATCTGCAAACGACAACGACAACTACAGTGCGGCAGTCACTCGACATTTGGCAACCCCCTTCCACCCGCTCTTATCCCTCTATTCAATTGGTTTCGTGCTCATGCATTTTATATGAAATTCTCTGCATGTCTGGCACTGACTTTTTTTTTGATTCGGTATTTTTAGTGCTGCCACGCCCACTACGCCCCCCCGAAAACGACGCTTAATAGCAGCCAAAATAGTCATGAGTATTTGGCACTGCAATTAGCGAACAACATTTGTTAACCAACACTGGCAAAGGCCGTGTGGCAATGCAGGTATCTACAGCTAAACTGCGCCTCTTATCTTTATTGCAACGGGGCTTCTACAAAATGTGGGTGCCACAAAAAAACAAAAAAAAAACCTTCGGAAACATGTTGAATAAAATTGTAGCAAAAGGTTTTTTTCAGTTTTTCTTTTTTACTCATTTTTTTTTCTTTTCGGCCATTTGAAGTAGAATTTTAATCCATGGTTTTTTAATGCGGGCGATAAACTTTTACTACAATTGTCGACAACCTAACTGTACACAGCTGAGCAAGTGTGTGTGTGTGTGTGTTGGCTCAGACAGCTTTCGGTTGGCTCGCTCGACTGGCTCGTTCAGGTGCTACAGTTTAATTATGTGACGTCGACGTCGACGTTTTCGCTTAATGTTTTAATTAAATGTTTTATTAGCACGCTTTTGGGGCACGCCCCATGCCTGTGTCCGTGTGTGTTTGTGTGTGTGCATGTGTGAGTGCTGTGCCAACGTGCCCCCTTTTTGCATGTGGCTTCTATGGGCCAATGCATGTTAAACAGCAAAGCAAGCAGCGACTTCTTTTTATTGATTTCAAAGCACATTTGATTGTTAAAGTGGCTTTTGGGGACTAACAAGGTGAAACCGGTTCGGACAAAATATATATTGATATATAGACTGAAAACTATTTTAAAATTAACTGATATTTAAATTATTGATGCTGTTCAAATTGTTAGTTTAGATTAAATGTGGTATTTAATAGCCAAGAGAATTATTAATCTAATCTTTTAAATTCTAGCATCATTCATCGCCTTTTAAATTCTTCAATTTTTAAATTCAATATTTGCAAAAAGTCATTTTAGTCAACAAATAAGTGGTTTATTATATGTGA
Organism: Drosophila paramelanica; assembly: GCA_035043915.1. Lineage (NCBI taxonomy): Eukaryota > Metazoa > Arthropoda > Insecta > Diptera > Drosophilidae > Drosophila > Drosophila paramelanica. Next base: position 5,059,473 of record JAWNMO010000674.1, on the reverse strand, counting down.
TATATAATTTTAAAAGTATGATTTTGTTAGGAAGAAATTATAGAATTATCAGCTACATATAAAGCATTTGAATAATTTGTAAACTAACATTTAAAAGCCAGAAAAAATTGTTTAAATCAGAGAAAATTACAATTTCCAACAAAAAATCCTTAAGCCTTAAATACTGTAAAATACTGTAAATATATATTGTGAGGATTGCATTTAGTGTTAATATAGAAATAACTAATTTGGACTTTAAGTAGTTATATTATTTCTACAAATTGGGAATGTTGGGCTATCGTAGACGTTGTTAATTTACAAATAGTAAGATTTATTTTAAATATTGAATTGTAAAGAAGCTATCAATTTTACTTTAAGTTAGCACTGAAATGGAAACCTCCAATTTTTATACCATTACCCATATTTAATTTATATAATTTATCAAGCTAAAAGCTTTTCAGAATTTTTTGACTTTTATGCTGATAGCATCTTAAAAATTAATTGGTAAAATGTATAATTAAAATCATAACTTTAACTTCTCACAATTTCTATTTCCGATTTAGGCAAGTTTTCGAACATCGTTCTATGATTAACAAATAGTCTCATTTGAGGTAACTGTAACACTAACTGTATAAAATTTAAGTGTTTTCTATTTGCTAATCAGCAGTTGAATTTTTCTACATTATATCATTTTTTATATACTATAATTTTTGTTGTCTTAGCTTAAACTGCGTGCTTACCTAGTTGGACCATATTGTGGGCGTTCAGCTTCCATTGACGGCAGTTGTTATTGGTTTCCCCGATTTGCATTTGCATATATTGTGTATATATGGGGTATATATTTATATAAAGAGCTTTCATTGATGCCAGTCTTGGCTTTGTTTTCGGCTGCATTCAGGCGTGTTGCAGGTCTTTTATCTTGCATCATTTTGCATTCTTTTTTATCATGATTTAAAGGATGCGACACTGTTGCAAGCGAGTGTGTGTGTGTGTGTGTGTGTGTGTGTGAGTCTGTGTGTTAAGATGGCTGCTGTTGGCTTTTGCCATGTTTTGTGTGCTTGTTGCGGCCAACAAATCAACATCCGGTTAGCTGATACGAGCCGCAGCAGCCCCGCACAAAACATTGCACATATGAAATTTATGTGCTCTCTCGCTTGCACACACACCACCTCTCTCTCTTTCTCTTGTGCCGCATTTGATAACTGTAGCTGCTAACTGCTAGCTAAAGCCGCTGTCGCCATACAAACATATAAACATATAAATGTATTTAAGTGTGTGTGTGTGTGTGTGTTGTGTTGAGTTGTCTGGCCGGCCTGCTTCTGTTTTGTTGCCTCTCTTCATGTTATTTTTTATTGTTAATGTATGTGTGTGTCTGGCGATAGTCAAGCTGTTTTTTTTTTTCATTATTTTTTATATACATAGATTGAATGAGTAACGCGTTAACTTTTTGGCACAGACAGAGGCGTCGGCTTTTTGAATTGTATTCGATTTTATTTACTTTTTGTTGCTGCTCGACGAATGCTCACTGCAGCTAAAACACTTTGTCTTTCTTACTTAGCACTAACTAACTGTCTGTCTAAACGTGTATGTGTGTGTGTCTGTGAGAAACAAATGTGTCTGTCTATGGCAATTGACAAGTAAATCAAAGAGCCAAATGGAGCTGGCAGCGTTAGACGACCGGCACAGACGAGACGCGCAGCACGAATGAATGAAGTTGGCGTACCCAGCGACATCGCACAGCGTACAGCAGCCTCTGCCGCCGCCGTTGCTGCAGCAGCAGCACACGAATGGCGAGACACGAAACGACGCGATGCGAACGCGACACGAAGACCCGAGCGCACGTTTGGCGCTCTAGCTTGTTCTCTCTCTCTCTCTCTCTCTTTCTCTCTGTCCCACTGTTTGCTGCTCACGCGTGTAGGTCGTCTAGAGGCCGTTTGGATTGCCATTTCTTTGGCTTGTTTCTCTTTTGGCGGCCACTTGCTGTACTCTTTGGCGCTCGTGTGCGCTCGCAAAATACAAAATACAAAAAGGCAACAAAAATTCTTTGCTGTAAAACTGCAAATCAAAGTCGAGGTCGTTGTACGAATGAAAGAATGTCGGCATGTGCTGCTGTTGTTGTAGCTGTTACAGCCGCTGCTGGCGTCGCTGCCGCTGCTGCTACTGCTGCTGCTGCTGCGTTGATGTTTAATGCTAGCTACGATCCGCCATTGTAGTTGTAACGGTGCCTGCAACGTCGCGGCTGCATTCTGCTGCTTTTGTCTGTCTGCGCGCGCTCTCTCTCACTCGCTCTTACTCTGTGTATTTGTGTGTGTGTGTGTGTGCTCGGCATGCCTTAACTTGGCTTTCTTTTGAATAATGTTGCTTCATGCTTTCGCAGTCTTGTTCTTCATCTGCCTGCCTGCCTGCGTTCCTCTCTCCGTCCCCTCCCTTCGTTCGTTTGTTCGTCTGTCTGTGCATTTGTCTGCTAGGCAAAAATGCTGTTACTTTTTATGTGCACTCTCCCACTGACTCTGCAACTCCCCCCTCTCCGATAGCCTGTTCTACTCTGCGGCACTCCTTTTGGAATTTTGTTAGACTTGCTGTCCATTTTTTTCTTTTAATATTATTTTTTTTTACTTATTTTTAGTACTTTTTTAATACATTTTCGGCTAACGGGTTGCGGGGGTTTTTTTGTTGTTGGTTTGTTTGTGCGCCGCTTTCGCGCGTTTGTAATAAAAACTCGTTATAAGTAGAAATTCTTTAGTTCATTTTTTTTTTCAACTTTTTTGCGCTCTTTCTTGCTGCTCTCACATTCTTTTCTTTTTTTTTTCATTTTTTTTCTTTTTTTTGGCTAGCTCACCTGTGCCCCTCTTTTGTCGCCGTCTCTGCCTTGGCACACTCATCTATTTCCATTTTTTAAGCACTCTTTGCGGCCACTTTTCTTTATTATGATGCTCCCTGCCCCCTTTCCATTCCCTCTCCCGATGCTGCTGCTGTTCCATGACAAATGTGAGAACCGCTTGTGGCTAAAAGGCTTTGCTCATGCGGCGGCTAAAACGCTTAGAAGTTTGCTCGACTGGTTAACGCCCCCTACACACACACACACACACACACACACACACACATATGCACAGAAATATATATTTAGTTTGCCCAGTTTCAGGTAACCCTTTGCCCAGTGCCAACTCAATTATTAGGCCAGTTGGCAAGCTAATTTGCTTATCAGCAAAAGCAATTGCGAACAGGGGCGTGGGCAAAAGGGGGGTGTGGCGTAAAATGCGCGCCAAATAAAAATTGTCATTTGTGCAATTCCAACGGTCGCTGATAAGAGAGAACCCCCGCCTCTCCAGCCCAGCTTCTCTTTAACCCTATTTCTCACACTCTTTCTCTATCATTTACATTGTCCATTTGCGCTGATAAGATAGAAAAAGGGCGCAAAAAACTTGAAATTAGTTTCGACTTGCCAAAAAAATAAAAATAAAATAAAAATGTGCAAATCATCTCACTCGACACAGTGGAAAACGGGGAGAGGGAAACTGAGAACTGAATGCGAAATGTTCTCCACAATCGCAGATCAAATTTTCAGTCGAACCATTTAACACCATTTATCGTTAGAGCCAAACAATACACACAAAACAAAAATAAGACTAGAAAAAAAAATGGGAATAATGATTGGGCAAAAAATAATAATAATAATAATAAACAAAATATTGTTACGGCTGTTTGTTGCCCAGCTGCCATTTTTATCGACTTGTGCAAAAATAGTAAAAAGAAGCAAACAAAAAATATTTGCAAACTTTTAGAAATTTGCTTGGGAACCCAACAAGAAATTATTAATGATAGAGAACTATATAATGGAACCATAATTAAAATCGTTACTAAAAGCTTTGAAATAGTTGTTATGGATAAAACTTTATTCAATATTAATTATAGGTTAACGAAAAAAGTTATTGGATTCAACTTTAACAGTAAATCCCGAAGAAATTGATAAGATGGAATTTTCTCAAATTTTGAGATATCTGAATAATACTTTTTAGGGCACTTTAAATTAGTGTCTTTGCATATTAGAAGAAATTATTTTTTTCTAACTAACTTTTAATATATTAAACATATTTCTGTACAAGAAATCTTAAAATCTTATAAGCTTATTACACAGATTCAAATATTTTTATTACCGTGTTATATGCTAATCTCAATAAAAATGCTCTTACTTTGCCCGAACAAATGCAATTTATTTATACGATTCCCATTAACACCTGGCGCCCATTGAGTGCCTTATATCGGTATCATATCATATCGTATCGTATCGCATTATATCATATCATATTAATTGCAAATATCGTATTTATTAAAGCTCACCTGTCAGGGCCTTCCATATAAAAATGTGTGTTACATTGAGGAATTTCCAACAATTGCAGTTTAATTTTATTCGCTGTTATTTTATTTCTGTTGTGTTATTTTTTTTTCTGTTACAATTTGTTGTTTTTCCAGTCTATCATTTCATTACGCAAAACGACGCGACGTTAAAATGGCAAATGGATTTAACGGCGAATTGATAACAAAGCCTCGTGTTACACGGTTTCAATATGTGAGTCGCCTAACGTCTGTATATACATATTTACAATTTTTAATATAGCTTTTATATTTTATTTGCATTATCTGCATTCACTTGCCTTCAAATTTTGCTGATCACTAAAAATTTGAATTTTTCAACGTTTATTTTATTTTTTTGCTGATATGGCAACACTTGACGAATGTCTGACTAACTGTATGAGTGCGTTTGTACCGTTAGCTGTGACGTACTATGTGCGTATGCGCAACGTTTTGCAGTGAAAAACGCAACGGATATTTTATTTTTTTGTTGTTATTTTTTCTTTTCAAGTCGCAGCATTTGCCACGTTCTGGCGAAACTGTCGACCGTTGCGGCTGAGCGGCCAAACTCGACTGCTTGCAGAATGCGACAGCGACTGTGGCCTGCGCTGCTTCTGTTGCCGCCTCTGCTGCTACTGCTGCTGTTGTCGCTGCCACTGCGTTGAACTGGTTGAACTGCACTTGTCGCCGCTGGGCAACCGCAGCTGGCGAATGTTGCGTTTCAACTGAATGCCAACTAGACGGGGACTTGCCCAACGAGAACTGCTGTGTGCATTGCGACCTGGACAAACTCCAAAGCGCAGTCAAAAGCAGCTGCGTCGACGGCGGCAGCGGCAGCGGCAGCAGCACACCGACGTCAGCCCAACAGCTGCTGAAGGTGAAGGTGGGCCGGAGCGCAGCCAACAACGAACAATAATGAGAGCGAGAGAGAGCACAATGCTGCGTCGGCGCGCTGCCACTGTTGCCGCCGCCGCTGCTACTGCTGCTGCTGCTGCAGTGCCAAGCGGTGGCGAGTGTGAGCCGAAGGGGGACACGAGCATTGGGCGCCAGACGATGACGACGACGACGACGACAACGAGTGCATTGGCATAGTAAACTTTTGCACGAGGCGCCGACGTCGCCTGCAGTAAAATTACAAGCAACACCATTGAGCGAGAGAGAGAGAGAGAGAGCGTACTTTACAAGAAAGAGCGCCAGACGAACTCTCATTTGCATTGTATTTGTAGTCGAATGCCGTTAGATGCGCACTTGACGCCGTCGTTGCTCATCAACAAGTCAGCAACTGCGACAGCGACGTCAACGTCGACATCGACGTCAGCGTCGACGCTTTTGCTTTTTCAGTTACAACAAAGGAATTCTACCGGAATTGGCAGCGCTGCTTTTAACTTTGTACTTTTGACTGCAGGCAGACATAAAAAAATTGATTTTAAATTTTATGAACAGACCATTAAATAAAAATTGGTTTTTTTTAATTATTATTAAAATAAAATTTAGCAGCAGCAGACAAAGAAGCAATAAAAATGCACTTGCGAGCAAGACAGAGACAGGGGCGTGAGTGAGAGGCGAGACGACGCGAGGCAGCAGACAGCAGGCAGCAGCCTCGGCTGGCGCCAGCAGCGGAAGTAAACGGAAAGCTTCAATTTAGCCGGCATTTTGCAGTGCATCCGCTCGGCTGAGCAGCGACCGAGCCGAGGCGAACTCGAACACGAGCACAGCCACACGAAGCCAGACGAAGCTCCTGGGGGTGTTCGCCTCGAAGAGCGTAAATCAGTAAAATGTGTGAGAGGGCGCGCACAGGACTTAAGAGCGCAACCAGGCGGCGGCGCTCTTTGAAAGCGCTGCTGCCGCTGCTTTGGGCACGTGAGGCAGGTCAGTTACGCCAGCTGAAGTTGCGTCCGCACGACGCGTTTGCAATGCGGCGCTCAGCGTGCGACAGACAGCGGACGAGCGGTAGTTGGCGACAGGAGCTGTCTTACTCTCTCACTGTATCTCTCACACCCTCTCTTTAGTTATATTTCTCTTTGTTGTAGCATTATTAGATTTATCGTGTTTTAGCGCTTAAGCAGATGCCAGCGCTGCCCGCTGCCGTTGACCGTAAAAAGGAACTGGGCAAATTTTATGACTGCTGATGTCGCTGCTGCTGCGGCCGTTGCTGCTGCCGCCGTCTCTGCTTCTTCTACTGCTTGTCTTATGCTCCTGCGGGCTCTTTTCTCATCATTATTTGCGCCCCGAATTTGCTGCTCGTATTTTCTTTTTTTTTTTTGTAGTTTTTCTGCTCGTTTCTTTCGTCCTGCTGCAGTTTATGTTCCGCGCTGACTTTTCATTATTATTATTAGCACATCTTGAGCTGAACAGCTACTTAACGGTATAACTGCAAGTGTGTGTGTGTGTGTGTGTGTGTGTGTGTGTGTGTGCAATTGGCATGCAAATATTTAATTAGCCAACGAATGTGGCTCCTTCAAGCTGTTGCCAAACTCGACGCTTGATTAATTCAAGTAGCCTTTTGATGGGCTTCAATTTCGTTGAATGAAATTTTTTCCGCTTTAATTTTTGTGGCAACGCCAGACAACAACAATTAAATTACAAACCAATTTTCGGAGCTTGCCAGACTTTGGTCGCACTGCGAAATTGTTATTAAATTTGTCAAAATAAAACCTAAATATAGCACACAAACACACACGTTTGTGTAACGGACACCCACACACACGCACACACACACGCACACTCTTGTGCCGCATTTTAACCGCGCGTAATTTTCATATGCGAGAAATTTGCCAAATATTCGATATGCACCAGAAAAATATGCTACAGAAATTCAACACTGAGCGAACATTTTTTGCAATTATAATTTAAGAAAAGTTAAAAAAATTATTCTTTGTAAAAAAAATTGTAATGCAATGGTTTTTTAGAATTGAAACTGGTTTATAGAATACAGAGATTTCAAATAGAGTTCAATCTGTTGACTTGAATTTTCGATTTCGCATTTTCATTTAAAACCCAAACTTTATTTGCAGTGTACCAATGCATGTTGGGTTGCATGTGTATTGGCGTCTGTATTTGTGCATTAGATTGGCGATTTTGCAAACTGCATTTTAGTTATTTTGTCGCTAAATTGAGTTCCGGTTTAATGTTGGCTTTTTGTGTAGGTTTTGGCCGCTGTCTAAGCCAGCACCACGCAGATTTCAGTGCTGTGTTTTAATGTTGTTGTCGTTGTTTATTTTATGGCCAACACAATTCGTTTGCAATGCATATAGATAAATACATGTAAAGGGATACTAAACATAAAATATACCCTGTAGCAATTATAATTAAAATAAATTATAAAGTGGATATTGCTGAACTGATAATAAAGTAGAATAAAGTTAAAGAAAGGAAGTTAAGGAAAAAACAAATTTATGATTAACAACAATGCAATGTTAAATTGAAAATATTTCCGACACTTTAAATATGATTACAGGGTATAAGCATGTCCTTTCAGCGCATTTTGCGCTTCTTTTATGTTAATATTTGTGCAGTGTTTGCGTTGAGCGCACGCCGGAAAATTGCTTGCAATTAAACCAAAAATTATGTTGCCAAAATTAAAAGCCGCCAGTAACAAGAAGTTGGCAGCAATTAGCAATGAAATATAAATTATTTACAATTTTTGGCAACGCCATTAACACAAAGTCGAGCAATTGCCAGGACCTAAATAAATTAAAGCACAAAAAAAAAAATAGATAAAAAATACATAAATTTAGAAAAAAAATAAATATATTTTATATTTATTTTGGAGCGGTGAAAATTTATAATGTACAACTAATGGCGGCAAAATGTTCGCATCGACTGGCCACCAGAGCCTAAATTAAACATTAAAACGATGCTAATCAGACGATCCCCTGGCAATTTGATGCCGCACAAAAACTGAACTAAAAGCCTGCATTAAAGTTATGCGGCGCGGCCATTAGATGCGCAAAATATGCGCAAAATATTCAAATGGATTCTAAATAAATATGAGCATTTTATATAACTGGGCAAAAATGCACAAAAAGATATGCGACAGCAGAAAAGGCCAAAACACAAACAGAACAAAGCTAATAAGAATATTAGGGAAGCGAGTGGTCGAGTCAGAGATACCCTACAATTCAATTACAATATATTTTAAAACATATTTTGATACTTTAACTTAAAAAATGAGTATAAAAATATTTTAAAGTAAACAATTTTGACAATTATTAGTAAGTAAAGTAAATTATTAGGCCGTAACCACCAATTACTATTTTGACAGGGTATCACAAAAAGAAAAATATATAATATTCAATTTTGCATTATTATTTTTGTCATAATTGTCTTTAGTTACACTACCCATTTCCAATAAATGCAGGGTATCACACAAATATCATTCGCACGACACGCACTCGTAATATTCAAATGGATTAACTTTGATCAGATGCAAATGAGGCGCCAAAGGGAGGCGGGAAGTGGGCCGAACGGCGCCAAGGGACGCGGCATGGACACAAATTGAGCTAATTGCACACTAGATATGCAATGAGAGGGAGAGTGCGGCAGTAGGGGGATGCGGGCGTGCGGGGGGTAGGGTGACGAGAGAGAATAGGACAGGCACATTAATAGCCGCATTAGCATAAAGTGCGCCGACATTGTCAGCCTCTCGGAGGATGCGAACCAAAGTGACAATCGCCAACTCACTTTTTGGCTGACCCGCAACCACCCCGCCCCCCCGCTGCTATCACCCTCGTCTGTTAGCTGTAGCAAAAACCGAAATTGCAATATCAGACATTTAGTCTAAACGAACAGCAAATCAGAGGAAATATCCATTTGATTGACATGTGATTCACTCAACGCTCAGCGCATTTTCACAAATTGCCTTCAATTATGCAAGGGGTTGCCGAAGAGAAGGGGAAGGGGTGATGAGGGGGGATAGTGGCAACAAGCTGATAGGTGTTTGAATGTGAGCTGTTTAAGCTGCTTTGAAGTTATTCTCACTTTAAGCTCAGATAATCACTTGTTCTTATTATAAATAAAGTCCAAATTCAAATTCAAATTCATTGAATTAAATGAAATTAAAATTTGTTTTGAGTTTCTTAATAAAATCTTTATAAATTATAACTTTAATTAATAAAATGTATCTTTAAATAATTTCATAAAAAATTTTGTTCTACACTTTAATATGTTTACTTTATATTATAAATTTTGAATTGCAACTCAAAATTCCGCAAATGTAGAAGAATTTCATATTAATGAATTCAAATATTTTATTCCTATATTAAAATTGCCCAAATATTTTCTCAGGCTTCGCTTGCCTTTAACAATATTTACAAAATATTTGCATAATTTGACGAAAGAGAAGCTTTATAAAATATTCTGTTCTTAAAGTTAAAATTCTTGTTGAGATGAATTTAAAATTAATTGAACATCAATTTAAACGCAACTTAATTAAATGTTAAAGTTATCAGCCGGCTTTGTGTGCTAATTAATTTAGGTGAGAGCCGCTTTTTGAGTTGTTCAACAATGAAAATTAGATTGCAGGCAGCTGCTTTTTTGGCTGATACTTGATTTGGGGCCAACGTGTTGACTTATTTGGCAGCACAGTTGGCCGCAATGCCAATGTCAAATATCAAATATGAAATGGGAGCTGACAGGTGTCATACGCAACTTTTGGGGCTGTTTTGTGAGGGTGGAAATGGAAGGACAAAGGACATAGGACACGGGACGTAAAACGTATAAGGAAGCTGGCAGTTGTAGCTAATTGAAAAGCGCTGCACGGCGTGCAACTTGACGTATACTTAATCTTCCAGCAAACAGATACAACCAAGGGTGTGTGTGTGTGTGTGTGTGTGTGTACTTTGGTGTGTGTACTTTTGTGTGTTGGTTTGTGTACTTCAATGTCGAGCAGCACATCAAATGGGTTAACAGGCAACCGCAAAACTTGACACACTGAAAAACGCAAAAGAATCAATGCAAATATAAACAAATCAAGCGAGAGGGTGCGATGGGATGTTTGGAGAACTGAGAGAACTGGAAGAGGAAGCAGCCAGTCAAGCTCAGCACAATGTGTTGAAGAGGGCGCAGGGGAGTGGCGAGTGTGTGTGTGTGTTTGCAAACACTTTGAGAAAAATTCGCATGGAGTAAATTTTCTTTAAACAAATTTTTGAGTCAGATTTTAGGTAAATGTTTGTGCTTGATCTTGAAAATCAAATAAGCAAAATAAAATAAGCAAATAAGCCAATTTTTTTACAAAAAGATAAACTCAGGCTTGTCTTGAGAAGAAAATAAAATTTGCAGCCTTTAAAAAAGCGTTTAATATTTTTAATTTAAATGCCAAATTACTGGATTTAAAAACTGTATCAATTTAATTATTTATTTATTTATATATTATTTAATTATCACTTATTTATAGTTTTAAATTTAAGTAAGTACCCTTGTTTTTTTTTTTGAGTGTATTCTCTCGCTGAAGCTGACGCCGTTTCTTCTTCTTGTTGCTTTAAAAACGACGCAGATCAGCAGAAAATTTTTAGTTGCCGCCAGCTGGCAGCATGCAAAACATATGGAAATTACATTTGCACAACAACAAAGGCAACAACAACAGCAACAACAACAACAACAATGGGGCAAAGAAAAGCTGCCAAAAATTTTCGTTGCAGCATTTTTTGGGGGGCTTTTTCGGCTGAAAGTTTTCGTAGGCATTTTGTGTTTGGGGTTTTTAGAAAATGAAAACTTGCAACAGCCGCAGCAGCAACAACAACAACAGGGCCAATAACAAGTGTTCAACCGAAAGGAAGGGGGGAAGGGGGGAAGGGTTGAAGGGGGGATGGATGTATGTTCAGTTGCCTGAGCACTGTGCTAGCCACACAAGTGCGGCCAGAAAAGCACTTAATCATCTTAAACCGTTGTTTGCACGGCTTGCCGCAGACGTGGCTGCCACAAAAACACACACACACACACACACACACACACACACACACACACACCTTTAGTGCTACATGTGTTTTCATATGCTGCGTCGCACGCAAAAATAAAAACAGCGACAACAACAAAAACAAAAAAAGGGCGCCCCAAAATAACAAAAACCTCGCTCAGAAAATGCTGCCAGCAGCAGCATCAGCCACACCCACCGCCGCCCACAAGTTGACCAGCTGCGCAGCTAACTAAACACAGGCTCGGCAACTATCTAACCAGGTGGCAACACCACCGCGCTCTCCCTGCCACATTTCATGCAGTATCCAAAGCTAAACCGCATTTAGCGCGCGTTTAGTGGTCGCCATTTTGCCTGTTGTCGTAGCGGGACACCCCTCCCCACCCCCGGTCATAACCAACAGATTTATGCAATGGAAATATGCCACTGTCTAAAGTTTCAGTTGCCACTCAGGCGCACAGCCACGCCCACACGCCCTACGAAGCCTATGCAAACAGCCAACTTTGCTGTTGCTTTTTTTTTTCGTTTTTTTTAGGGTGGTTTTTTCGTTAATTAAAAAATTTTACTTGCTTATATGCAAATCAATTACCTGCACAAACCTTAAGGGCCAAGTGGGTGTGGGTGCCCAGGGTGGTGTGGGACGACGGGGGGAAGCAATGTGTGTGCGGTTAAGGATACTTTCGCTGGAGCCTGCAGCAACAACAGCAGCCAGAGACAGGCCCAAAAGCAATAAGCGACATACGGTTTGGGTTTTTGGGTTCTGTGCGGGCGTATTTGCATGTGTGTGTGTGTGTGTGTTAGAGTTTGTGTGTGTATGTGTGTGTGTGTTGCGGTACTTTGATTTGCATCCCTTGTGGCAAGTGTTGCCCAATCACATGACACAAAATAATATTAAAAAGTTGATGTCAAAAATAAAATTAAATATTTAATCAATCTAGAATTTAATTAAATTAAAATTATTGCTGACAAATAAAAAATTAATAAAATCTAAAACACAATTGAGTATTTTACTAGATAAAACTAGATACAACTTAAGGCAAAATAACAAACGAGAAAAATAGAAAATATTCAAAATTAAAAGTAAATTAAATGAATGGGATCTTTGTTCTTTTGTTCACTTATAATAAATTTAAAAAAATATAAAATAAATAATGAACAATTAAAAATATTTTAATTTTTAACTAATAAATAAATCAGTATAAATATATGCATGTATTTATCAGTACAACAAAGCTATTCTATATTTTTATAGATTTTTATGTAAACCAAAAATCGATTCAATTCAATTCAAAAGAAAACCTCATAATACTAATAAAATGTAGCTCATTTGCTTTGATGATGTGTGATAAAGTGTGCCCGAAGCAACAGTTGCACGTTTTTTGGGGGAAGGGAGGGGCGGTGTCAGAGAACAGGGGCATCTTTCGGGTAGCAAGGCACAAGTTAGCCCGGAAAATGGAGCCTGGGAAATACTTTTGCATATTGTTTGACTGCCAGAAGGAAAAGAACAGCGACAAAAGTTGCCGCAGCCCTTTGAATTTTGAACCCGGTTCTGTTGACGAAGCCAAAAAGAAAAAAAAGTAAAATAAGTAAGCAAATGTTAAGAAAAAGTGATCGACAGGAAGCTATCCTGTTGATCTATAAAAAGGATTCTACTAAGAAAATTTAAGGATTACAAAACAAAGAGAGTATTTAAAATATAAAAGAATAGAATAAAACGGAATAAATATTCTATAATATATTAATATCCTACAATTATGACACAAATTACCCCTTTTTATGTAACATTTAAAACACCCATCTAACTGATTATAGGGTATTTGAAAACACAAAACTTGTGCCGCGTTGAGGCTGAATCGCATTTCAGCAGCGGGAAAACAACTAAAAGTCAAATAAACAATTCAACTGAAACGCTGTTAACAGCAGGAGCAGCGGCAAAAATAAAGGGTGAGAGGGGGTAAGGGGAGGGGATGAGGAGCAGCAGTCAGCAAAGGAGCCAGCATCATCATCGCTCATAATACAAAACATAGCAGCTGAAAGCAAGGACGACAAGTAGCTGGCAAGCAGCTAGCCAAGATGCTGAGAACTTGTAGAAAGGAGGAGCAGGAACAGGAGCAGGAGCGGAAGCAGGGGCAGGGAACTGGGGCCTGGGAGGGGCTGCAGCTTGTGACTTGTGCCATAGTTTCATATTTCGCTGCGTTTGCATGTTTTATTTATTGTCGAGCGCCGTCGTCGGCGCAGCCAAGTCCTTGGGGGCCAAAGGTTACGACTCTTGACTTTAATTGTTAACAAGTGACGGCTGTGAGCTTAAATTATTGAATGCCAAATGCGGAAGTGAGCGCTGTACGTGCAACAACAACAGCTCAAATACCCTGTATGACAGTTTAACAAAGTTTTAATAGAGTAATATAATGAATAACATAAAGAACAATATAAAGATAGAAAAGAAAAGAAAAGTAAGTTTATTAACAGAAACTTTATTTAAATCAACCAATGTCTATAACATTTAAAGGGTATCTACGTACATTCAACTTCGCGTTCTTCTTGTCTTCCGCTCAAGTATGAGAAATGTTGCAAATCATATTTCAAAAATTTTTGCCGCACATTTTTTTGACGTGTGCCGCGTCGCATATTTTCTGCTTAAAAAGACTTTTCGATTTGATAGATGGAAGCGGAAGAAGAAGAAGACGCATGCATTTGTGTGGCAAGAGAGTCTGCTGCGTGTCTTGATTAAAGCGTCACATTTTGTGGCATTAATGCGGCAAATGAGGTCAGTAACACACAGTAACACACACGACACACACACACACACAGATGCGACGGGGCAGCGGTTCCTGCAGCTAATAGTTGCCGCAGGTGTGGCATGCATATTTGAGCGGCAACAGCAACGAACAACAGGCATAACATCATTAGTCTTCATCACCAGCTGCGCCCCAGCAATGTCTGAGGACATTCGCTGGGCCTATGCTGCGTATACGTAACGTGCGATATTTCATGACAACTCACAACGGACAGGGAGGGGGTGCTGCTGTTAGGGCGCTGGCAGAGAGATACTCAGACCGTGTTAGACGACGACACCTTCAGCACTCAAACAAACTCAAAGCAAACAAGTCAAGGCACCTTGTGAGTGAATCGGCGACTCTCAAATACCCTGTAGCAAATGCTACAAATTGAGGCTTGTATCTTGTAGACAAGACAAATAAAGCCTAAAGAAAAGTAAGATTAAAAGCCAGTTAGTTAGAATAACATAATCTAATATTGTAAATCAGTAAATATATGTATATATCTCATATCTATATATTTACCTATTTATTTATGGAATCTCTGAAAATTCTCATTGGGCAAACCTTAGACCACATTTTGTTAAGGAGCTTACAGTTTGTAAGAAAAAAATAAAATGTATTAATTTTTTCTCCAATATTATTATAAATAATATGATCGCTAATTGCACCCTTAAACTGGCCTTAAATCCATATCTTTATTTCTTTTTTTTATTTTGTTGGTTTGAGTTTGGTGGCTTAAAATAAACTTAATTTAATTGAGATAAAGAAGCAAATATTTTCAAATCTAACTTAAGCACTTAACTAGACACGATTTATTTATGGTTCGATTTTTTTTTTTTTCATATAAGTTCAACTCTAAAACACAAACTAACTCATCTGCACAAACAAAAGCCTTACAGGGTATTAAAGAGGTGAAAAAGCGAAAAAGTTTGCCTTCAATTAACTTTGATGTGTTGAAATTCAGCCGCAGGCTTGAAAATAATTAATTGCTGTTGTTGTGTGTTGTGTGTGTGCTTTGTGTGTGTGCGTGTGTTGTTGTTGTTGTTGTGGAAAGAATGAAAAAAATGAAATGTGTTGAGTCTTCGTCTTCACACTTGACGTTGTCGTCTGACTTTGTGTGTTTTGACAAGTGCAGCATTGTGTGTGGCAGTTGCAAGAGTTAAATTTAAAACCAGCTGCCAACTTTAGTTTTTATTTTTATTTTTATTCTTCTTTTTTTGTGCCAATGAATCATGAATGGCCAGAGGACATGACCAGAAACGGAGACAAGACCAGGACTAGGACACGATATCAATGCAAATTGAAGTGGCCAACGTGGCGCTGCCCAATTGACGAACAACTGCCCAGGGTTGTCGCGAGGGGGCGTCAGGGCTGTTGCGGGGCGCTCACATTTGAAATTCAATGAATTTTTACCCAGGACAGCGACAGCGGCAAAGTTTTGCGGCTTAGATGACGAACAGGACGACGACGAGGACGAGAACGAGGACGAGACGTCACGACGGGCAACTGCAACATGTCAATTGGCCAGCGCCAACAAGTCAGGCCACCTTGCCACCTTGCCACATGCCAGCAAGCCACTTGCCACACCGCTGTGCATTATGAATGATTCGGTCAGGCAAATTGCCACAAACTGTTTGCAGTTTAAGTTGAATTCAATTTCCGACTTGGTCGCTATCTCCTCTTTTGACGAATGTTTTTAAAAAGACGCTACCATAAATTCCACACAGCCAAAACAATAAATCGCCGCTAATTATCCTGAGTGCTAAAGGATTCAACTTTGCGAATATATATATATATATATATATTCATTTTTATACTATTTGCGCATTAAATATGCAAATGATTCATGCGAATTACTTGGCGTATTTATGGCTGCATTCATAAATACGATAAAATTGTTAAGCAAGGAGTATGTATGCCCTTAAGATACCCTGTAATCAGTTCTAATGAGCCCCATAGCTATTATACATTGCTAAAATCAAGGAAATAAACATTACTTTTGCATAACTTTACCAGTTTTTTGCAATCTGTTTAGCTATGAGCGAGTTTTTTATTTGAACATACCCTGTAATTGGCTGTTAAGTAATCACAAACTAGCTTAAATTCATCTTGTCCAATTTATGAAGCAATTTTCCAATATTTCTTTCGAATTCAAAATATTGCATAGTGACTTCTAGTTTATTTTCATTAACAGGGTATACGCACAACCGAAAATAACACAGCTTAATTAACGCCAAAATATAGTGTATGCCAAGCGTTTTCTTCGGCACTTAATTTTCATTTCGGGTTGCATGCAAAAGCTTGTATTAAATTTTGCAGAAAATTTCATGAATATTTCAAGCCATTCTGTAGGCCAATAAGCAAAGTGGCCAAGAGTCAAGAGCCAAAAGTCAGCCCAATATGTGTGTGTGTGTGTGTGTAGAGGAGCCTTGATAAAGCCCCCCAGGAATTGACAGCTCAACGAGCCAAAAGACACAAACAGGCAGAACATTGCGTATACGCAATAAACAATTAGCAAAAGCCAAAAGGAAAATGCAATCTGACATGGCTCGCAAGGATGCCAGCATGCCCCGAGGAAAATTCCTTGAGGAGCTCAAAAACAAATCGAAATTAATTTGATTTGCAATAGCCGAAAACTTTTTCGACCAATGTTGCATGCCACAAATTGCTGCAACGGGACGTTGTTGCCGGAACAACTTGTCAAGTTGATCAATTAATAAATCAATTTTGATCCAACGCTTCTTTCTGGTATTTAATTTTGCATTTGCTGTCATTCAAGCAACAGAAAAGGGATAAACAGAAGCAGAGCAAGAACGAGAATGAGAAAGAGCATAAAAGACAAACAAAAAGGCGAAGCATCTGCCAAAAATCAACAACAGACAACAACCCCTTCTTTGACCAGCCCCCTCCTACCCCTTTCAGAGTGGGCTAACGTACATTTTTGGCTACTTGAATTATGCAAAGACAGCAGCAACAGCTAAAACAGGAAATTCAATTAGGAAATCAACGCAAAACGGCGTCTGACTTTGGTCAAAAGGCAACTGGGGAGCTGTCTAACATCGCAAGTAGCTGTTACAGTATATACCCTGTAAAATGGCGAAAGAGCATTTTCTATGTTACACGGTTTAATCCTCTCTCATTTAATGTTGTTTATCTTAGAACTGTGTAGGTCCCTCTTTCTCTCTGTCTCTCTCTTTCGTTCGCTGTCTTCCATTGTATTCCTGCATTTTCTTCATTTACTATTCTCCTGTGCGTGTATATCTCTCACTCTCTCTCTCCCTCTCTTTCTCTCACTTTTTTTATCCTTTTCATCTTCTCCCTCTCTACCTCTGTCTTCCCCTCTATGTTTCTATTGCTGTCTCTTTTCTCTCTCTCTCTCTCTCTCACTATTCTCTCTCTCTACTAGTATTTCTTCTCTTTCTCTCCCACTTCCTCATACACTCTTTGCTGTCATTTTCTATCTCTTTCTTCAAGCTTTCTTCCTTTTAATATTTTGCCTGATCTCTCTCTCCACTTTGTCTGCTTTACTCTCTGCTTTCATCACTTTCTCTCGCTCTCTCTCTCTCTCTCTCGCTCTCTCTCTCACATGTTTCCCGTTTTTTTTTCCCCTCGCCTACATTGACTTTCCTGAAATGTGGCTAAATCTTTCTACAGGGTGACTTGAAGACGTGCATGCTCAATTAGATTCTACGCACAGGTTGTTATTGTTGTCGGCAATCATGCGCAACACGCGCAAGCTTGGCTCACATGCACACATGCACACGTGTGTGTGTGTACATAATTCATTGTATCTATTTTTGGACATAAGACGCAAGACGCAAGAACAGTTAGGTCCGAACAGTTGTTAAGCGGCGTTCCGTCAGGTAAATGAACTAAAAGTGCGAAACGGTGCGTGGCAACAACAACAAAAACAACAACAACCAAAGCAAAGCAAAGCAAAACGAGCGATCAGTGCGCAAAATTAGATTGCCACACTTTCAAAAGAAAACAAGAGAAAGAGAGAGAGCGAAGGCGAGAGAGAGAGAGCGCGAATCTTAAGCCGAGGGCCACATTTAAATGCGCTTCATTCAGCAGCTCAACAAAGTCAAAGTCAACGTCAACAGCGACGCCGACGTCGACGTCAGCGCCGGCTCATTCAACAGCAGCAACAGCCGCTGAAAACAGCTGAGCAGCTCAGATTATGCAATCGGTAGAACGGTAAAAGGAATGCTCGGCGCACTCTGGACGCTGTCCAGCTGATGTAGACGCCGATGTCGACGGCAACGTCAACTGCGCCGGCGACTGCATCGTTTGGCTGGCCAAGCGGCACCGAAACCCCAAAAAGATAAAAAATATGAGAAAAAAATTGCCTGCAACTTGAAGTGTTAAGTGGCACGCCTCGACGGCGGTAATTCGGCCGCAGATCAACGATCAGAATGTACAGTGAAACCTCGGTTAAATTGATAAACGGGAAACTAATAAAATAGAGTGTGGTAATTCAGAGTCAGAATTAAGTATTTTTTTAGGTTAAAACTTAGGAAAAAGTAAAAATATTTTAAAATAAAAAATTTAATTAAAAATTGTTAAAACTTTGTTGATGAATTGAAACTTTAAACTTCTTTTAAATTAATTGTTTTCTAAATAGTAATTATTAATATTTATTCATTTTTATTAATTTAAAAAATAAATTTAAATTTATCGAAAAAATAAAACTCGAGTTAAATTGCATTATTTTAATTGGATCGTTTTTAGGCTTGCTTCACTGTATCTAGATAGAAGTTACATGCATTCACTTCCTCAATGGCTGGTGGTTTGTCTAGTTTGCCGGCTGTTGTTGCTGCCGCGCTGGCTGCACAACAGAGTCGCAAGTCTGCGAGTCGCCGACTCTTTCGACTTGAATTTCGGAATGCGGAGAAAGTAGGCCGCGATCGTCTGCCTGCCTTGCCCTCCCCCTCCCCAACCACCCTCTGCGGCCGCCGCTGCAGCAGTTGCTACCATCGTCTAATGCCAGCGTCGGCGGCGTTCTGCTCGTGGCCGCTTGTCGCGTGCAGCATTCCGCATGTTGCAACAAGCAACACTAGCAGCAGCAGCAGTTGAAGCAACAGCAGCAGCTCTCATTGAACAGTTAGACGCTGCTGCAGTTCCGTTTGCTGCCAAGCGGATTTTTGAGCCACTAATTGGTCTCAATATGTCTGGCAACGGATCGGCTGATCATCATTGGCCACTGAGCTGATCATGATGATCAAGCCGCGGCGTCCTCAGCACCAAGGTTGTTGCACGCTCCAAGCAGCTATTCATGCAACATTGTTGCAGCAATAGACATCTATAGAGCTGTCTGGCCAGGAGTACACTTGGCGAAAAAATGATGTACGGAATGTTTATATATGAATAGAAAGAATATAGAAACTAAAAAGATATAAGATATATAAACTATAAAAAGATATTTTTTTATTGCCTATATATAATATTTTGTTCTTAAATTCTTGTACAAAAAATCCTGGCTAAGTTTTTCTCACAGTGTAGTTTTATGTGGGTCTGGGATTGAAGCTGGCGCTGCTTTTAGCCGCCTTTCATTTGCTTTGTTTTCCCATTTGTTGTTGTTGTTGTAATGCTCGTAATGTTGCATTAGAAAGCAGCAGCTGTAAACACAGACAACAGTCGCTAAGACAAACTCATAAGCGTTAAAAATACAGCAAACAAATGGACAAAATTGCAACGGAAACAAACAACAATATATAAAACTATAAATCTTGCGAAAAGCCAGATTTTAGTAAAAATTAACAGGAAATTCGTATTTAAATCAAGACTAAAATCTGTTTAAATGTGTTTTAATTAAAACTTTTTTACTATCTTACTTATATGAAATACGTATCTTATATTTCGTTTTGAAAAGTAATTTTCTTTGAGTGTAGATACTTTACATCTATACAACCCAACTGTTATATTGTAGACTCTAGACCCTGAGCGTATACTTATATAAACTTGTTATCATAGCTAAACGAGTTTAACTAGAGGTGATTCCCCTTGGAAAGAAAAACTGCCTCTTTAAGCAATTAATACTTAGTTTTCATTTAGTTCATTTATCATATTTGTTGCATTTGTAAAAGTTTTTTTTATTTTAGTAATTCGATAAAATGTTTGTATTCACTCTGTTATGAATATGCCCCATTGCAGTTCGATATTAAATTTCGTTTTATCAGCGTTTTATTTCCACTTTCAATACACTTCCACTTCTTATTCGTCTCCTTATTTTGTCAATTTCCTATAAATACACATGTTTGCATAATTTGAGCACTTGTTTCCTTTTATTGTCAACTTCATATTGAAAGAGAATATAAAAAAAAGTATATAAAAAAAATTTAATTTGCGCAGCATTTTGCGCTTAAAAGTAAACATAACATAAGTAAGATATTTTTTGTATTGTTTAACAACAAATTTTCTATACCCTACAATATCAAAAATTGTAAAGTAAATATAAAATAAATTCTTAAACATAACAATTTCTGAATTTTGAGCCATTTTTGGCATTTAAATAAAATTAGGTAAAAAATGCGTGGTTTTATTTTAATTTTATGGAATACAAAGCTGGCTGCATAGTTGAAACACCCTTTAAGTAGCTAAATCAATAAGAATACTTGAAACTTGAAAGCGACGCCAATTCTCGGTGTACATTTGTATCCACAATCGTTTGTATGGGAGCGGGCATCCACATACATATAAGTGTACATACATATATTTGTATATATAAATATATACAAACAACATGAGTGCTGCTAATATTCGCAAATGCCACCTTAGAAACCACCGCCACCCGTCACGCAAACCCGCTGGGCTCCATAAACAACAAAGCAGCTGCTGCGTAGAAAAATGCGAGAGCGAAACCCAACACTGTTAAAACCGCAGTTCCACACCCCTCGTTTGCGACCTACACGCTCAAAGCCAAAAGAGATAGAAACAGACC
Organism: Drosophila paramelanica; assembly: GCA_035043915.1. Classification (NCBI taxonomy): domain Eukaryota; kingdom Metazoa; phylum Arthropoda; class Insecta; order Diptera; family Drosophilidae; genus Drosophila; species Drosophila paramelanica. Next base: position 5,038,514 of record JAWNMO010000674.1, on the reverse strand, counting down.
AAAAGTACTTAAAGTTTTCAACTACTTAACGAGCGTGTGTGTGTGTATGTGTGTTTTTGTGTGTGTGTGTGCAAGTAAACCAATTATACAAATATAGAGATTGCGTTACAGAAATTTCGCTGTTGCTTTTAATTCGCTTTGCACAAATATTTATGCGCCATTTGTGTGTGTGTGTGTGCGTGTGTGTTTGTGTGTTTGTGTATAGTAATCATAAATATTTCTTCATATAAGAGACATTTCTGGCATTTCCATTCAACCGGAAGTTCATTTACCTTTTGCAACTGGCGCCGTCGAAGAGATCAACAAGAAAAGAGCAAGAGATAGAGAGAGGAGAGCGAGAGCACGCGCACACGTTTTACAAATCAGTTAATGATCTCTCTTAGCGCGACCGCTCTCTTTTGTTCTTCTGCTCTTGTGCTTGCGCTCAGCGCACGACGACCACAAAACGAACTTGACACACTGACGCAGTTTTTATGCCTATGCAGCTTGATCGAAGCCAGAGAGAGATAGAGAGAGAGGGGAGACAGTTGCAGGTATTCGCATGCATGCACGATAGTCTGTGTGTGTGTACATAACTCTCACGCTGAGCCGCTCTCTGTAACTGTTAAGCAAATATTTAAACAGCAACGTTGCGCTTTCTGTTTGTCATTTGATTTATTTGCCATTTGCACTTGAATTCTTTGTCTCTAAGCGTCTGCTGATGTCGCTCTTCACATTTAACTCGTTTAACTGCACTTGTTTGTCCGTCTCTGTTCACTCGCTGCGGCTGCTGTTGCTGCTGCGAAAGCTGTTGGAAATTACAGTTAACGTTAGACGCCTTCTCCCGTTAAGTAGCCTGGCTTAGCTGTAGTCCCCCCTCTATCTCTTTCACACACACACACACAGACTCTGTCTGGCTCAACGCGTAGTTTTGTTTTGCCTTTTTTGCTGAATGATCTAAAAATAAACGCTTGCCTTATTGGAACGCAGCTTAAGCTGCGCTCTGCCCGACCAGAAGCCAAATCGAGCCAAGCCTCGAGTGACGTCAGCGCTTTGCAAGACAGCCAAATACCAAAAACAAAGGCACTGAAAAACATCTGTTAATTAGCCAATCCCAAACTGTTCTGATTTTGCATGAGACAGCAGCAGCAGTTTTCTATGAGTGAACATATTCAAATATTTAAATCATATTTTAACACTAAATGACATCAAACATAAAGTATAAGCTATAAGTTGATATAAGATCAAAGATTTCAAATGTGCCAATTTTTTTTATTTTTTGGTTTATTCTTTCTGTAAGTGTCGCAAAAAGGTATAAAATATTTATTTTTAGTTATAAAATATATCTATACATATAAACCTGGTATTTCAATTTTGGAAAAAAAATGTTCTGTAAAATCCAAAAAATTTCAACATTTCGTTAAGAATCAATTTAGAGAACAAACGACGACCAAAATGTCATCAAACATAAAAACCAGTTAGGATTTGGAAAAGTTATGAAAATATGAAATCTAACAAGGAGCCATTTCGTAACTTAAGTGAAAATAATTGATTCAAAAATTTATTAAAATAATTTAATGGCTCTTCTATAGGTTTTTCGGAACCCGCAACCAAGCTGACATTTTTCATTAATTTTATGGCTTTTTTCCAATATTTTTTTCACGCAAGCGTCAATACGAAACTTAATAAACCACGCTTTAAGCACCCGTCTTATAAACAACACGCGAACAAAGACCAAATAATGCACAACACAAAAAACATACCGAAAAATTGAATTCCAAAAAAAAACCTGCCGAAAAACTTTTCACATAATTCACAATTTTTTAATGACAACATTTACCACAGCATACTTTTCGGCTCAAGGCAGCAACCAAAAAAAAAAAAAAACCCACCCACAACTGTTTAAGCATAACTTCTGCCCTATCTCTTCGTGCTGCCACCTACAGGCCACGCCCCTGCCTCTGCCCCGCTGGGAACCCACCGTCACATTGTTGTGTTAATTAAATGTCAGACGTGAGAAAATTGGCGCCATATTGGATTTTATCTGACTGAGCTGCGGTTCCAGGACATACACAATACACACACGCACACGCACTCACACACACACACGCTTTGCATACGCATGCATATGGGTGCAGCAGCAGCAGCCTTTACCGCACCCTACAACCCTCCCCCCTCGGCAGTTCAATCCTCTTTGCTCAGCTGCTGTGTTTGGCTGCTTATCTGCCTTTTGGCTTTTGGCAAATTAATGAGCCACCTTCTGCCGCTGCAGCACAACAGCTGCGCCCCCCACACCCGCAACAGGGTATATGCCCTACACAAGCCCGTATCTGCTCAGTTGTCCCTCTTTTTACAAACCCTACATCAATTGCATGTGGGTTATATGGGGTATTTTGTGTAGTTTAGCGATTTGAATATCAAACGCAGAATAAATTAATTTTTTATCGATAACTATCGATCAATATCGATATGTCATATGATAATAATCGGTTTTTTAAAAATTATTTTTTCTCAGTTTTAAACTTTAAACTTTTATTCCTATATTTTATTTATATATGTTGCTTAACTGCCTATACAGGGTATCTACTCGCTGTGCACTCCCGGCTAGATCACTTCCACTTGTTGTTGTTATTTGTTTTTTTTTTTTTTGCTGCGCTTTTTGTTGTTTCGCATGCGCCTTTTGCGAACCAACTTATAAGTAAAACATGTAATTTCAATTTTGTGGCTTTTGCAGCGCGACTGAATCGCAATTGTTGTTGTTGTTGTTATTGTTGTCCTGTAGCACATCGCGTATGCAGGACAGGTTTTTTATTTTGAAGGGTTGCGGCGGAGCGGCGTTACAGACGGACGGACGGACGGACGGATGGCCGGGTGGACGGCAGCTGATTTGTGGAGCCCGGTAACGTCGACAGTCAAAATTGAAGTTGATAATAATGCAGTGCGATTTCTTTTTGTGGCCCGCCTCATGATGTAAGCAGCGGGCGGTGTTCGCGGCGGTAGGCGGAGCACAGGGGCAGGGTGTCACCGCCCCTAGGAGGGGGAGAAGGGGGCTGCGCGCGCGCGCGTTGGCGGTCTGCAGTTCATATGTCAAATTTTTGGCACATGTCCAAAATAAAAATACATGAAGCCCAAACGAACCGAACAACAACAACAAAAACAAGAATGAACGAGATATCTAAAGAATAGCCGAAAATTAAATACCCTTTGCTGGCATTGAATATATTTGATAAATAATTATTACAAACAATTAATTTTGAAGAATAAAGAAGAATGTTTATTGTATATACTAAACGTATTGCAGTATATAAATATATACACTTAAATAAATTCCGAGTTATTTCCTTAACTTCATTACTAATTTCGTGATAAAATGCAAAAAACCCCTTTCGCAAGAGTATTCAACAAAAACAAAACTGGGCGGCAGAATCGTAAAAATCAACAGAAGTTTGTAGAAGGGAGAAAGGCGGTTTAGAAGGGGAGAAGAGGGGCTTTGGGGAGGCTTTGCTGTTCAGGTCGTCAGCAGTTCTTGGTTGAGTGTTGGAAAACAGGCAGCGGCGGCACTTAGCCAAACAGTAGAAGCCCCAAAAAACCAAAAGGCGCGCAGCGACAAAACAAATGGACAAGCAGTCAACCCAACTACCCCACAGCCGGCCCCTTTACCCGAAACTACCTTCAGCTGTTCCCCTTCAGCCCCCTCAGTAGTATATATCTTTATCCGCTGGGCGATCCTGGTTTGCTGGTGATGCAACGGAAGCGGATGTTCGTATTTGCACTTTTGCATTTTCGCTAAATGCGCAATTTTGTTATGCGCCACTGGCTAACGGGCCACGCCTACCCACAACCGGCAATGACGCCCACTCGACAACTGTGTTTTTTTTCTCTCTACATTTTTCCCTTTTTTGTTGTTACAAGACACTTGGCATATGCGGCGTATGTGTAATGTCTGTTTGTTGTTTTTTTCGGTTAGCCAAGCATTTTTCTAATTACTTGAAAGCCCCCCAAAAAGCCAAAGACTGTCGGATTGATGGAATGTACAATTGATGACAGCTCTGAGCGACAGTCCTCATAAGTTTGACGCTGCCCAAGATGATGCAAGTCTTTAGGCTAATGAAGGGGCGGGGCGGGGCGGAAGTTGGAATTGAGGCTGAGACAAAGCCCAAAAATTGGCCATAATCAAATTGCAGTTTGCGACTGTTGCAGCTGCAATCAGCACAGGAAAGGCAATAGCTAAAGAGTAAAAGAATATGAACTGAACTAACACAACAAGACTAATAGATACCCTGCAAAAATTAAAATAATTATTTATTTAGTTCGAATAGAACATAGAAGGGTGAAATTATACAAAAATATTCAAATAAAAACAATTCTTGGCATAAAATATTAGCATAATAAATCATTTTATATCGTTTATATCTTTATCTCAAGCACTAAAAGGTTATTAGACACGTAAAAATACAAATATAAAAAACTAATCATGAAAAGTTATGTTAACATATTCTTTGGCAAACGTTTTGTTGCTAGCAGTAGATAGCCTTAAATTAATATACTTAAAAAAAACAGTTGGCTTTAATTTTTAAAACATACCTGAATTTATTTTCCCTTTATAAAAGTATTTATATATTTTTTTACAACGTTCACATGAAGTATATATAAATAGTAAATACCCTGTGGCGATTTTTTAAGAACTGAAAATAAATCAGAAAACCCAAAATTTAAAGTTACTTTCTATTTCCAAGAATTTTCCTTATGTTTTTTGTAAATAACTAAATGTAATAACCATATTTATTTAAAATATACACTAAATATTGGTTATTATAGCTTATAAATATGAAAAATCGGTGGCCACTTTTAAATTAATCCAAAACAAGCCACATTTCAATTCATTATATTTTTTACAGGGTATTACAAAAGCAAAGGCTGCAGAAAAATGTGCAGCACGCCCCAAAAATAACCAAAAACACAAAAAAACAAAGCAGATGACAACAACAACAACAACAAGAACAAGAACAACACAAATTTTGTTGGGCAGCTGGAAGCAAATTTAAAATGAAATACAAACGTTCTGGCTGAATGGCTTGACATGGACTTAAACCGGAAACGGAAACGTAAACATTACTTTCAATATGGCAAAGTGGCTGGCGACGAGAAGCAGCACCAAATGGGGAAAGGGGCCAGGGCCAGCCCTGTGCAATGGGCGAACGAAAGCCACAGCCCCAAATGTCCACCGAACAGAGCTGAACTCCGATGCCATCCAATGGGCCACTGCCCATGTCCTGGTCTTTGCTGTTCCATTCCGTTCTGTCAGGCCTCAAAACGCAAACTGCATACCAAATGCGTGTGTGTCGCAAAAGCCCCCCCCCAAAAACTGCCACTGACGGGGGCTGCTAAAGGGGCGGGAGGGGACTTGTGGGGTTCGGTTGGGCAATCTTTTTGCTGGACATTACAATAAATCTAAAATAAATATACAACGAGCAGTAAAGGCGGAGCTGCAACAATGATGAGTATGAGTTGGCACACACACACACACCCAAACACACACACGTACATAAAAAACAATTTTTACGATGTGGCAAAACGAAAATGACTTTTGCAAGTCTTTTGTTTTTTTTTGTTTTTTTATATATATATTTTTGTTTCTTTCGCTTTTTCATTTATATTCCTTTTTGCGACTCATTTCCTTCGCTCGGACTTTTGCCTCACAAAATTAGGTGCAAAATGAGCACACAAAATAAATTTTCAATTGCAACACCCCAAAAAAAGAAACAAAACAACAAGAATGGAACATAATAATAATGGACGGCCGGACCAAGCCGAGGCAAGTCAAGTGCCGACCGTTCAACATCATCAAGAAACTGAACAGAAACCAAAATATGAACACAAAATTCAAGCAAAACGAAACTAAGATACTCTTTTTATAAGAAAACATTTCAAGAACTAATTCAATACAACCCCTATAAATATTATTGATCAGATATGCATCCAACCCAAAAAAGTATATACGATATAGCCTTATAAATTTTATTTTTGCATTGTTTCCAAACCATTGAAAACATTAAAAACTGTTAAAAGCACTCTTTAAACAGGGTTTTAACAGTATTTGATTGGATTTAACATCTCAAATCATCTTTCAAGCAGAAATCACTTTAAAAACAATTTAGAACAGCTTTTGAGTCGGATTCCCAGAATTTTATTTAATATTTTTTCCGTTTGGAACTGCATTTTATAGGGTTCCAGGTTCCATTACAGTTTTAAAGCCATTTTTTAGTAAATTTGTAAGGAATTTCAAGCCCCTTTTGGGACTAATTTGAAATTATAAATTTAAAACATTTCAACCAGAATTAAATCAATTCTTATTTTATTGTAATGAAAGCAAATATGAAACTCTTAAAACATGCTTTAAATCAGATTTTTATCAGTTTTGAACTTATAGAAATTTGTTGTATTAATTCTGCATTTTTTTAAGCTACCTTTTTCAGTTTTAAGTCAAACGCTAATATAAATCTGATAACTGACCGTAAAACACTATTAACCGCTCTTCTAACTGATTTAGCGATTTAAGCCGACATTTTGCTTAGCAGCGCAGGTCGCCTGAATAAATAATCAAGCATTTCTTTTATTTATAGGGTATGCAAATCAACAGACCCAAAAGGTTTCCCGGTTGCGTTTTCCTACTTCATTTTTATGCGCATTTTATGGCTTTTGTTTTACGATCGTCGAACTTAAAGTGGCAGCTACTTAAAGCAGACAGAGAATGAGAGAGTGCGAGCGAGGTGAGTTGAAAGAGAGAGATAGAGATTCATATGGAGACAAGGAGGGAAAGCTGTTGGCGATTAATAACATAAAGCCAAACGTTTAATATGCATAATTGTTTAGCATGCTAGGCTAGTTGCCTGACCAAATCTCAAATAAGCTACAGCCGGAACATCGAAGCACACACACACACATATATGATGCTGTTACAGACACACACATACACACACACACACACACACACACACACACACACACAACAACCAGCGCAGACAACTTTATGTTAGCTCACACAAAATGTATGTCTGTTTAGTGCCATATGCGTGTTTTGTGTGTGTGTGCGTGTGTGTGTGTGTGTGCATTGTGTTGTGCGTGTCTGCTCTTGCTGTTGCAGACTTTCAGGCTTTTCAGTGTAAATGCGTTAATCTCTAGTCTTGGCATCAAATAACCTGAAACCTGGTAACAAAACAATTAAAACAATATGCAATTTTGATATGTTTATTTGTTGCTGCCACACACCAACACATACACACACACCCACACACACCCCGCACGCCTTCACTTGCCACACAACAACGAGCCAGCTTACATGGAGCCGCATCCTTTGGGTGCAGCAGTGGCAACTTTAGCTGCTGCTGCTGCAGTAATTGCATTTAGTTCAGGCTTCAGCTTGACAGGAATATGTGCGTTGTGTGTGTGTGCGTGTGTGTGTGTGCACTGTTTGTTATTATTGTGTGGGTAGTGACATAACGTTTAGCTCAGTTGGAAAATGTTTTTCATAAGCAATGCGTCTATTTTGACAAAGTTTAAACCCTTTTCTTTCCATCTCTGCGTCCCCTAATCTCGCTCTCTTCATGAGTATCTGTAGTTGTGTATGCCCAGTATTTCCATATGTTGCTATACATATACATATCTTGTCTTTAATTTGACTGCCAGCTCGTTGTCTCCAGCTAATTGGTACACTTGAAGTAAACATGGGATTCACTTTAGACTTCACTCTAACTAAGATTAAATTCAAATATTTATAAATTAAATATTTATTTTTGAGCGTACGTAAAACAATCGCCACAAATATAGTGTTGTGAAACAATTTTAGAATAAAAACAAGTGAGATTGCTCTAGTCGGGACCGCCCGACTAGAAGATACCCTGAACCCAGAAATGAACACATACACACAAACTCTCGGCAGTTGATGAGTATTGAGCCTGTTAAAAATAAAAAATAAAATTTACTACTAATTACCAACAAAAAAATAAATACTCCACAAGCGGGAGTTGAACTCGGTACCTCCGTGATAAATAAGATGCACAACTCTTACCAATTGCACCACAATACCGCATTTTTCGCGAATGATATAACATTACTTAAAGTCGCAAAAAATCAAGGAAAACGAAAATTTTGCTCTTGTCATTAAAACGATACAAATTAATAATAATTATATTTATGAATAACGAAAAAATAAAAGAATTTAACATTACTCTACCATACCAGCGCTGAATTCGAACCCAGTCCTCCGCGTTATGAGGCACAACTCTTACCCACTGGACCACGCTCTTACTTCACTTCGTTGTGCTAAAACTCAATTTAACCGTTGCAAAAAAAAATTCCTAGAAAAACGCAAGACAAATTTTGCATATGCATATGTATGCGTGCACATGTACACAGAAATTGCCAAGCAGCTGCGCTTTGTCCCCACTACTGAAAATAGATTCTTGATTTGCTCGTCAACTAAATGTACGATCGTTATGAAATTTTCAGGACTTATTCAGACTGACCCTTCTTAATCTGCACAACTCTTATCAACTGCACCACACTACCATTTTATTGACATATGATATAACATTACTTAACCATCGCAAAAAAATCAAGAAAAACGAATATTTTGCACTTGTCATTAAAACGGTAGGTACAATTAATTAATAATTATAATTAAGAAAACGGAAAAATAAATTCTTCGTTGCTCAACCATCGCTGGATTCGAACCCGAGTCTTCCACATTGTGCGCCACAACTCTTACCCACTGGACCACGCTCTGACTGCACTTCGTTGTGTTAAAATTCAATTTAACCGTTGCCTAAAAAATTCCTAGGAAAACGCAAGACTTTCTGGACGTGCATATGTATGCGTGCACATGTACACAGAAATTGCCAAGCAGCTGCGCTTGCCCCCACTACTGAAAATAGATTCTTGATTTGCTCGTAAACTAAATGTACGATCGTTATGAAATTTTCAGGACTTATTCAGATCATCGAAATGTATCTACAAACCAATTTGCACGTGTGTAGTATTTGATTTGTGTTTTTTTGGTTATATTGATATTGGGGGCGATTGGGGGGAGGTATCCAAAACCTGAAGGGCTTAAATTCTTCGTATGTTTTACGCGAACATAAAAAAATAAATTTGGTGGCTCTAGCTTTTATAGTTTGGGAGTTATGCTTAAAAAACCGAGTCAAAAAAGCGATAAATATCGATAATAAGAAAACGGAAAGAGTTATCGATGTTTTGAAATATAAACTTGATCTGCGTATGGTATATACAAACCGATTGAGACCAAGATCAGCTTTCTAGCTTTTGTAGTCTCTGAAATCGACGCGTTCATACAGACGGACAGACAGACAGACAGACAGACGGACATGGCTAAATCGACTCGGCTAGTGATGCTGATCAAGAATATATATACTTTATGGGGTCGGAGATGCTTCCTTCTGTCTGTTACATACATTTGCACAAAACCATTATACCCTTTTTTACCCATTTTCAATGGGTTCAGGGTATAATAATACATATATAATAATAAAATTCTTTCATATTTTTCTCTGAGTGTACTTAACGAAACACATCCACAAATATTGTTTCTATGAAATACAATTTTGCACAAAACCGCCAAACAAATGCAGCATAGGTCTTTTATGCCGCCCTAATCCCTCCTCCCACTCGCACGCCCACAACAATCAATTGTCAACAAATTGAGCTGCATAGGTTGCCACGCCCACAGTTAAATTGCCGCCCACTGGCCTAGACACAAAAGTTGCAACTGCAGCAATTGCAATTTTCGGTCAATTTTCCAAATAATTTTTGCGGTCAATTGTTTGCCACGCCCCCTTTTATGCGATTAACTTTTTGAACTGAACTGAACCTGCAGGCAACAAAAGTCAACGCACCACTCGGTGGCTGGTTAATTTGTGGCTGCTGCTGCTGCTGTGGCCAATGCGTCAAAGGCAACACAAATTTTTGTTTTTCCTTAACTCAACTCGCATTTTGTATTTTGTTTCTGTTTGTCTTGTTGCCTCCGCCTGTCGCAGGCTTCAGCTTGAAGCCAAATTGTCGCAAGACTTGATTAAAATTCTTGTGGATAGTCTGCGTGGCAGGGACGACTGCGCTTAAAAGACGCCCCTCGGTCTAGAGAAATAAGTGTAGAAAGGTAGTTTGGACTTGTAGGAACATAAAATTAAAAATTAAAATTAAAAATTTCAACAGATATGGCAATATATAGACGTTTCTAACTTCTCACTTAGCTTCTCTCGCTGCTTGCAAAATTTCACCTTGCTGCGCAATTCGCTTCCCAATATAACTTTGATCAATTCATTAGCTCTCGCTTTACTACTTAGCTTTATTGAACTTCTCACTTAGTTTCTCTCGTTATTTTATGCTTTATTGTTTGCTTTACTTCTTTTTTCGTTTGCTTTACTTCTCACATATCATCTTATCTTGATTAGCTCTATGGCACTTTGCTTATCTGTTTTGCTTCTCGTTTTTAATCTTAGGCGACAGGGCATTTAAAAGTCATAAATTATTTAATATCGAAAAGCATATACAACTAAAGCAGGAAGTTAACTTTCTTCTGCTATTTATTTCTTATTTTCGTTCATTGCTTTGGAGGGTATTTGTTAGTCGTGTCACGTATGTTCTGCTAACCTGGGCCAAGTTCTTGGTTATTTGGCTCGACGCTTGTTGGCAATTTAACAAACATATCCGCATTAAGGTTAAAAACTTTTAATTGTTTGCTTGTTGTGAGAGACAAACAAAGTCGAACACAGTTTGGGTCACAGCTGCCGCCTCCTTGGCGGCTTTTGCCAGTTGGCCCTGGCCGAAAAAGGGCGCACTAATTAAAATTCGCGCGCAATTCGCGTTGGTCAACCAGCGGCAACAACAACAACAACAACAATAACGTGGGGAAACTTTAGCACAAATGTCACTTCTTTTCGGGCTGTTTTCCGAGCACAGTGAGGGGGTGAGTGGGGTGGTGAGTCCGCACTTAGGCCACTTGTATGCTCTGCAAATGCCCAACAGCGTTGTTCTTTTTTTTTCTTCTTTTACCATTTTACTTACTTGGCTTGTTATTAATTTTATTTTGTGTGTTTTCTTTCTTTTTTCGTTGTAGCTTTTTAGTGATATTTAATTTTTTTTCTGCTTGTTTCTATTTATTTTTTTATTCTTATTTTCAGCTTTTGTTTGCTGGCTCAACTCAGCTGGACTTGTATGTCACTTGTGCGAATCCTTTGACTACTCTAACAGTTGTTGTTGCTACAGCTTTTATTGTTTATTGTTGTTGTGCTCCTTGTTGTTGTTGCAGCACATTCTAATGAAGTTTACCCACAGCAATTGTTTAGCAAACGTGCCTTGGCCTGCGTTTAAGCGATTTTTTGTCAACGCGCGCACAAAAGTCGACTACGTTTTAGAAATGTCAGCGAGGGTTTCGGTGAGCCGGGGGTGAGTATATAGGTGCAGTGGCGTGCAAATTGTGATACCCTGTAAACGAATGAGCCAAACGGCCAAGGGTTGGGAAGCAGATCATAATTAAGTTGAGTAACAATAATAAACCTGAATATGTTTTTAGAAATGTATTTCACGAGATATATTTTAAGATAAACAACAAATATTTCTATAAGAAAAAACCCTTCTCTAGTTCACTGAGTAATTCACTTGAACTTATTCACGAACATTGAATACAGCACAGGGAATTTTTATAGTTCAGCTAACTCTTGCAGATCATTGTTATATGTTTGCTCGCACAGCTGTTGTTGTTGGTGTGCATGTCACTTGGTTTTTCAGCTTGTTTCTTGTTGTCGTAAGCGATTCGTAGTTTCTTTTCCCCATCATGTCCTGTGCACAAAAGGATCTGCTCGCTGCTGGCCACGCTGCTCGAATTTAATAGAATTTAAAGCTGGCAAACAAACGAGGCGAAGCGACACTTTTTGCCAACTTGGCCGTAAAAATAGAGAATTTAGTTCTCGGCTGTCGTTCGCTTGCTTTATGTGCGACAATAAACATGAGCAGAGACATAAATGTGTTTTATTTATATTTCACTCGTATTGCTACCCCAAACTCCAAAAAAATGGCTTCAAAAAAAAAGGAAAAAGCAAATTATTTCGTATATAGACAAGAGTTGAGAATGGAAACATTACACAACACCAAACCCAATAAAGTGTAAGTAACGACAATGGGCAAAAATAAAGCACAGCGATGGGTGAGGGGTCCGCGGCAGAGGGGAGCGACAGCGAAAATGTACACCAAATATTGGCAGCTTGTTTAAGTTTTTTGGCCAATTTTCGCGTTTGTTTCCTTTTTCTGTGTTGCAAGCAAAAAAAAATCCCAATTGCGGTTTAGTGATGGTCAGTGATGGCAAAAGGCAGGCAGTCGGGCAGGAGTTGGGGTTGGTTGTAAGCAGGGGTATTAGCAACAAAACATGAGAAATAAAACAACAAAAAAATGTTTCATTTATTAAAAAGTTTGTCACGCGGCCACTTTTCAAATGACTGGCAATTTTTCACGTGACAATTCGCGAATCTCTCTGTCTCTCTCTTTCTTTCTCTCTCTCTCTCTTATTGCTGAGTCTTTCTGAGTCTGTCTGTTATGGAGTTGGCAATTAGCAAGCAGTTTCCTGTTTACTTTTCAGCACAATTTGTCTTGTCGCGCCTGAAAGTAGGCAACGTGCGGCAAAACAAGCCGCAAAACTTCATAAATTGCTTGTGCGAAAGAGAGAGCTAATGTTGTCAAAAAGCGGAAAAGAGAGAGATAAAGAGTATGAGAGTTTGGTGTGCTTAAAATTGCTTGGCGAATTTTCGCATTTTCGCATTTCGCATTGCCAAAGCAACAAAAGCAAGCCCCTCCAACCCCCAAATGCCCCCCTTACAGCAAGTATTAACCTCTATAGCATACTTTGCGGCGTCGCATCGCCACGCACGATTTATCATAATTTTTGTTGTATGCCACTTTAGCAGCAGCATCAGTTGCGCCACCAACAGCAGCAGCAGCAGCAGCCGCGCACAATGCGGCGTATGAGCGATATTTGTTATTTATGCAAATTAAGTCCGTTGTCCTCTCTGCATATTTCATATTGAAAACGGCCGCAAACTGACTTTAAAATGTCTGTGAGCAGAGTTTACATAAAAAGCGGAACTCAAACATAAAATGGCCCAGCAATATTCTCTATTTATACCCTATAAAATGACAACAGGATTGTGTCATAAATTTATGAGGCAACAATAAATTTGCTAAGCAGTTTGTTTTTAGTTTTATGTACAATTTGTTGTTGCTTGTGATATTGAATTAAATAATTTTCTACTGAAATTATAAAAACATTAATAGCAAGCATAGATTTAGAATCCAACAAATATAATATTAACATTTTTAAATAATATATTTATAAAAAAAAGTAAGAAATGTTCATAAGAGGAAATACCTACATTTAAGTTTATGCTAAGAAATTTTGAGAATTATTAAAGAAAGCTTTTGGCTCAATATAGAAATAATTTCACTGAAATATTATTGGATTTATTTCCAAGTAGTTACTGTTAAACGTGACTATTAGTTGCAGCTGAATATGCCCGATGTTGTGACCTTTCTTATAGAGTAACACTGGGCCACATACACTCATTTTCACAACTATTTTTTTTCTCTGTCTTCTTTTTGTTGCTGTTAACGTAGCCAATCAAAAGGCAAATGCAATAAATTTGCACGAGTGCAAAATGCATTGCTAAAGAACGACCATCGACCGTTGAGGGTTGAGCGTTAAGCGTTCAGTGTGTGGTGGAGAAGAGGGGGTGGCGGGGTGTCGAGAGTCGTGTAACGGTAAAACTCGAACTATGACTGTTGGCCAGTTTATGGGCCAGGCAGCAAGACAACAACTGAAACTTTGTGTATGTTGTTTGCTTGTTGCTTTGTTTTTTTTCTTCGTCATTTTCTGTTTTTTTTTATTGTTTTTTTGTTTTGCTGGCTTCTTTCGTTGGGCGTCTTTTTAGTTATGTGCTGCAGATGCACTAAAAACTGCCAAAGCAAGACACGAAACGAATGGTGAAAAGCCGTTTTTCGCAGCGCCTGCCGCTCGTCCTTGTCGCTAAAATTTGCGCCTCTACGTGCGACATGCGCCACGCAAATGGCACAACAGCAACAACAACTTGTGCAACAACAACTTGTGCAACAACAACTGCTGCAACAACAACTGCTGCAACAACTGCTGCCTGCTGCATGCAAAAAATGTTTCGGCGTATCTGCAGCGCCTAAGTGGGTCGCCGGCAGGACACAAGCACGTCGAGTGGCCCCAAAAACCTCCGCCACCAACCCCCCAGCCCTCCAGTGCCTGGCCCAGTCCCAGTCACGTTAACCAGGCCCAATCAGCCATTAAGATGCGACGTTTGCGTTGTCCATTAGCCAAAAAAAAAGGTGAAGAGAAAAGATGAAGCAAAGTAAAATGCACAAAAAAAATCTGTTCTTGAGTTTGTGCAACATCTGCTATCGCTGCTCTTACCCCTCTGTCCACACTTGGTCCCGGTTGTATTTGCTGCATCTGCTCCTTTTACTCCTTCTGATTTTTAAGTGCTCTTGTTTTGACTTCTACTCTTCCTACATTTCCACTACTTCCACAGCTGTGTTTTTTGCGTCTTCTGTTTTTTACTGATCTACCTTATTTGCTACTACCTAATTTGCTACTCACTCCCCTCGCTTTATCTGCTTGTCGTTCAGTTTCTGATTAGGCTTTTATATTTTCATGTTTCTTGCGTTCTTCTTCTTCTTCTTCTTTTGTCTTATCCTCCTTCGACTGATCTAGAAGCGTTCCTAATCTATCCTTTGCTGCTAGAATTAATCCTAATTCTTTTTTACGATACTTCGATATACATAGATCTATTCTTAATCTAAAACTGAGGACACGAAAAAGAATTCAAACTTTGCCGTTTACAAAAATCGATGCATCAGCAGCGGCATTGTTAAATTTTAATTCGATAACGTTTTTTTTTACAAATATACAGAATATACAGATGTAAGGATCAACATCTACAGTGCTTGCATCTGTTCTGTCTTCACCTGAATTTGTTTCTTTCTCAGCACAACTTTGTTTCACTTTTTTGCTCCTATTCTCCTCTCTCTCCCTCTCTCTAACTTTCTTTTAGCTTTAATATAAATTCAAACTTACTGCTGCAACTTGCTGGTCCTTCCATTATATCCTTTTCTTAAACTACTCCCACAAATGGTCCTGTTGCTTCAGTGGCAACTACTTTTCCTTCTCTTCGCATCTATCAGATACTGCTTCTTCTTCTCGAGCAGCTACCCTTTTTGTTTTTTGTGTGACTACTTTTTGCTGTGCCCCATTTTGAGGCACTTGCCGCAACGATTTATCAAGCGAGACGAAGGCGCAGCGCCGCGCAAATTGATTATGCTAATTTCGTAAGGTTTGTTGTTCTTCTCGTTGTTGTTGTTGTTGTTGTTGTTATTATTATTGTGTGTTATGACCGCAACACTTTTGGCCTACAAGCCCACCCCACTCCGCCCGACATTAGCCACATTAATGACTGTCATTATGTAATGACAGCGACAAGCAACGCGTCCTCGCCTCGTCCTCCCCACATCCCTGGCAACACATCAGGTTGGCCGCGCAACATTAAATTTGCATAGTCGCAGCAAGTTTGGACAAAGTCGGGACAAGTCGTCCTGACAATTGTCAGCTCAGTTAAGTTCAGTTTGGTTCAATTGCTGTTTTGGGCTTGTCACACAACTCGCTGACAGTTTTACAGTCACAAATCGCACAAGTCGCGACGGCCCGTCAATTGTTTGCATTTGCCCAGACCAGAACAAATAGACCAACAAACGGACAGACAGACAGACAGACAGACGGAGGGGAAGGGGCAGTCAAAGATGATGACAGACAGCGTTTTGTTTAACTTTTGTTGCTACTGCTAAACGGCCGGGGGACCACGCCCAGCGACCATCAAACTGATGCTTGCAACAACAAATAAAACAATTGGGAAAAAATGCAAAAAAGATATAGAAATAATTGGCAAAAAAAAGCAAAATATGCGGACAAGTCAGAGATTAAATACGCTATATGTACTACAAATTAATATATATATATATAATCAAAAAAAGTCATATAAAGCCTATATAAAGATACAAGTTAATATGCTTTACAAAAAAAACTTTAGAAATACGATAAAAAAAATTTAGAAATTCGATACTTTTGTTCACAAATAAATTACAGTTTATACAGAATTCTTTATCAAACATAATCAAGAACACTCAATTTCCAATTTTGATTATTTTATATGAATATCTTGAAAACGCAAAACAGTTTTTCAAAACAAAAATTAGTTGCATTTTTTCGCCAAGTTTAATTAAGATAAAATTGTAATTGTCTTATTCTTACACTTTTCAGAGTACATAAAATAAGATAATGTATAAAATATATTTATTGCTTACTTTACGGAGCAACAAATTCCTACAAATATTTATGCAACCCACTCTTCTGTAAGGGTATTTTCGAAGCATGCAGGAGTATGAAATTTTCTCCCCTACAAAAATTGGTCTGGGCAAATTAAAAATTTCTGCACAAATATAAAAATTGCGCAAGTTGCCTTTTTCATATTTCTTTATTTTATTTGGTTGTATATTTTTGGTATCTTTTTACATGTCGCTTCTGCTATTGCTATTGTGTTTTGAATGTTGCATGCAGCAAAAATGTTGTCAACTTTTATTACAATTTTGTGTTGTTTTTGCTGCCGTTGTTGTTGTTGTTGTTGTTGTTGCTGCTGCCGCGTTGACACTTAATTGATGGTGGCAAGCCGTGATTGGTGCCAGCGCGGACTTACTAAAATAGATGGGTGTTTGAGGGGCGGAGTTGACAAGGGGGGATACAGCTGTAAGCTGCAGCGCCATCAAATTAAATTGGCGCGAATATCGTTTTACCAATTGCAGTTTTAGTTTAGGTCATTAAATTCAGGCCAAAAGCAAAAGAGATAAACTCGTTAAATAATTTACGTCTCTTTTTTTTGTCATTTTTTGGCTCAATTAAATCCCGAGTTTATTTGAGCACGATTTGGTGAATTTTCTGAAATTACACGAGTTTTAAGTCAGTGCAGACGATGTTTATGAATAATCATGACCAAAATGCCATCAAACATGAAAATCGGTTCAGTTTTGACAAATTTATGGGTGTTTCAAATATGAGACCTATGGCTCCGAGACCTTTACATGTCAAAATTTTTCTCAATTTTGGCATGATTTTTCACAAAAATTTGACCCCCTCAGAATCAGGTTAAATGTTGTTTTTTATACTATTTATGGTCAGTAAAATCAATTAAAAGTGCAAACTCGCAATTTTAAAATAAAAAATTTTTTTTGAAAATACATAAGGGGGAGTACATGCTTTTTTTCGAAAAAAAATCAACAAATTTTTTTTTCCAAAAATGCATAGATTTTAAATGTAGAATCGATGTTTATGAAAAATCATGACCAAAATGCCATCAAACATGAAAATCGGTTTAGTTTTGACAAATTTATGGGTGTTTCAAATATGAGACCTATGGCTCCGAGACCTTTACATGTCCAAATTTTTCTCAATTTTGACATGATTTTTGACAAAAAATTTGACCCCCTCAGAATCAGGTTAAATGTTGTTTTTTATACTATTTATGGTCAGTAAAATCATTTAAATTTCAAATATAATGAGGAAATATACTAGTTTCACTTCGTGAACGAGTGAAAAAATAATTTAGGATATCAAACAAAACTGAACATTTAACTTAAATTCATTAAACATAATCCAAAACAACTTCAACTTAAGCTCAAATTAAATTCGCCCATTTGCAACAGTGGCTTAGCAGCTAAATTGTTATTTAACAGCAAGTTAAATACACATTTTACTTGTATGCATGCCCAGACAAATCGCAGACAGCACTCGATAAACTGTGAGTTGCATTCGCATTACGCATACGCACCTTTAGCCCAGCCAGTAAATGCGGAAAATCTTATTTAAGGCCACGCTGAGCAACGCAGCTCAGGTGATTCGCTCAGACGAAATGAAACGAAAAGAAATCGTAAATCAATGTATGCGTGACCAGATACGAGTACTCGCTGGGCTGTGCGCACTGGCCCAGGTCTCAGTCTGGTCTCGTACGGCGGACTCGCATTTCCGGTTTCTCCTTTTAAATTATGTTATCATTGAGCGAAATGCAATTAAGCGCCGATAGCCTACGGTGTGTCAATCAACGGCAAATAAAGGCTGGCAGTAAGGCACGGGCTCAATGTTTAAGCAGATAATAAAACAGAACAGGCCGAGCCGACTCGGAGCAGGGCAATGCGCACCGACACAAGGCTAGGCAGTCAGCTATACAGTAAAAAAAAATGTACAACTAAAATTGAGAAAAGCAACAAATCAAAACCATTAAATATAACTAAAAGTAAAAAACAGATATGAAGAAAAAACTATAACTAAAAGTAAAAAACAGATATGAGATATGATATAAGTTAACAAAATTTGAATCTTAAAATTCAAATAATATTTAATCTATGTTATGAATATAGTTTGCTATATATTTTTACTTTGACAAAGATAGTACGAAAAATATGCATATTTTTCTTAAAGTTTTTCTTATATATTGAATCAATTTTATATAAAAATAAACATTATTTCAAAGATAAATCAAATTTTTTTGCATAACTAACTATGATATTTTTTGCTGTGCACTGATTTTTCAGCCTGAGGGGGGTGCAGCATTGAAAGCAAGCAGACACAACGGTCCTGGCATGTGCAGAGTTATCATTTTGCGGTAACCAGCGACAAGCACACACACATACACACACAAGCACACACACAGGCACACACACACTTAACATATCAGTAGCAGGCAGGGAGGCAATCCTGCAATCCTCAGCCGCCCCGGAGTGCGCAAATTGACTTTTGCCGTTGCCAATGCAGTTGCCGTTGTCATTTCCTGGATTGCACATTGCGGGGCGACACATGGCGACAACTTGCAAGACAGCGGCGGGGCAGAGGCGGCACGTTCGTCGTTGCCTCACGCCTCACGCACTCGACTGTAACGTGATAATTTGTCTGACTTGTCGCACACTCTCCCTCTCACTCTCTCTCGCACACACACACACACATTTGAGGATGTCTCCGCTTGTCGCTCATTGTGGCTTTTGGCCGAGATTGCCAGGCCATGGCTTACAGTTTTCTCCACTCACCTCGACACTATCTACTCACCCTCTTGCATATATCGTTGACATGCTTGTGCCACGTTCTTCTTCTTCTTCTTCCCAGTCATTCTCGTTCCCATTCTCGTCCTGCGCTGCCATTTCCATTCAGCAAATCTGTCACCTGAGTAACAATTATAGCTGCTGGCATTTTAAGTGTATGTATGTGTGTGTGTGTGTGTGTGTGTGTGTGTGATGAGCCAGCTCTTCGTTAACTGCAACACTTGATGGCTGCAACTACAGGCAGCTGTCTGCATGTGTGTGTTTGTGTGTGTGTGCACTCGAATCAATCAGCTTGCAGTGTCGAGTTGAAAAGTCAGTTGACTTTCAATTGCAATTTTTACCATAAATACAATTTTAATTTTTCTTTATTAACACATATCTCTCCCTCTCTTTCGTTAATTCGCTTTCCTTCTATCTCTCTATCGCTTTCTTTTTCATTTATTCTCTGTAGATATTTATCTGTATATATATATCTCTCAAATATCTCGAATACAAATTACATAATGAGCACAACTCAATTTTCCAGCAGATTAACAGGCAAGCAAAGCTTGTTGTTGGCCATGTTCTGACTTTAATACCCTAACAGGCAATTAATAAAACTTTAAGCAGCATATTCAGCTCACAAATTTGGAAAGATTTTCCTATGAATTAAGTGATAATATGCCAAAAAATAAAAAATAAATAAACTTTCCTTTTGCTTGTTGGGGATAATATATATTTGAATGCTTTATAAAAATGATTAAAACTGTGACACATTTAATAAGGAAACGGAAATAGCCTCGATAAGAGCATTAAATAAACTCTATAGCAACGCGAAGATGTTGTTGCTATGAGTACAGAGTAAGTGGAAGGGAGGGGAATTGGGGCAGGCTCGCATAGATCGTATAGCCATAAATCAATTGGTTTTAATGCCTGGTTGGGCACAACAACAAATCTGAAACCTGAGTGCAAAACCGCAAGCCAAAACGCGTTTTCGATCATAAATTATGATGTGACGATGGTCAGAAGGCTGGCGGCAGGCAGTGGCTAGTGGCAAGCGGCAAGCAGCAAGAGCCAACACCTCTTGCAACCAAAAGCAGCAGCAGCAGCAGACGGAAGCGACAGCGTCAGCCACTGGCCAAAAACCTAATTAAGCCAGGACGCAACGAGGACAACCGGAAGTGTGTGTGTGTGTGTATGCAGCATGGACGTGCCCCATTGTGCCTGGCGCCAGGAAGCGCTCAAGTGTGGCAACAATGGTTAATGCTTAAGTAATTACAATGCCTCGACGATTAACTATGCAGGGCTATAGAAACTAGCTGGCAGCCGGGCTAATGAAGCTGCTCCACGGGCTCAGCACAGGAGCGCAAACAGCGTGCAGCTAATTATCACACATGAAACGTACCGCTGCCACATGCCACATGACACAGGATCACCCCTCCCTTTAATGCCCGCCCACTTTGAGTTGAGTCGCAATTTTATGAAAATTGATGTTATGAGCTCATCGATGAATGGCACTTGTTCAGCTGATTGATTGGCGCGCTGCGTGTGGCACATGCCGCAAATGCTCGAGCTGTAGCCGACTCGAAGGCTTTGCGGCCACAGCTAGCCAGCGTCCAAGGACTTTTGTGGCGCAGACTTTGTGACGCGCCTCAAAGCGTTTGGCCCATTATTTTCGCTGCCATGCACAACGCACTTCAGACATTTTAATGCTTTATGCCACATTCAGAGGCGCGACCAAGTCGTTCTTCTTCTGGTTTTTGTTGTTATACCCTGTATCTGTTGGAAAAGGGGTGAATCTGCACAAAGTATACTATTGAGTAATTATGTATTTTTGTATTTTACAGAAGAATCAACAGACGATCTCAGAGAGTATTCGACGTATAAATATATAAAAATATGATCTGTTATATAATACACTTAGCGAAAAATCTATTCAAATTTATTTCTATCTTATGTATTTCATAATTATGTAGGAAACATTTTATTTTTTTTATATAATTAAATCTGCTATTTTAAATCTTAAATGTGTCTTATTTTATATCTTTTTATAAAATTTAAATATGTTTGGAGTGCTAATAACTTTATCTTCACCATTTTTATCTATTAAATAATATTTTCTTAGAAAGTTATAATATTGCAAATATAAGAACTAAGCAAAACATAATATTGTTTACCAAAAAGTGTCCTACCTGAAATAAGCGTAAAATTCAGCACAAAGCAGTTTGAATTAAAGTCTCAATTTATGTCTGAAATTTGAATATGTTGTATGATGGAATTTTAATTTTCGAAATAAGCGTAGAGTCTCGTTTATAGCAAATTATATATAAAGAAATAACTTAAAAGGCCTATGAAAGCAGCTGCAATCTGTATACAGAGTATCCTACCGTGAGTTACTCTCGACCAAAACGCTTTAGCTTGTTGTTGTTATTGCTGAACGGTTGTTCGCTTGGCCAACGCATAAGCCACTTAAGTTTTTGTGGCACACGCGCCTGGAGCCACCATTTAGCGCCCCGGCAAAAGTTTTGGGCGTCATCGATGCCGGCGACGCTGCCAAAACGCATTTGCACGCGGGGGGCGACAGAGAGAGAGAGAGAGAGAGAGGCTTCAAGAGAGCGAAAGAGTAGGAGAGTTGGAGGTGGGGTGGATTTGCAATTGCATAGTTTAAGGCAAAAGTTTTTTTTTCGCGTTTCTTTATTCCGTATTTTTTGTTTTTGTTGGCCCTGGCACATAAATTGCCGGACTGTAAAGCGGCTTAAACGAATTGCCGCTCTGTCGCAGCAACAACTTGGCAGCTCGCACTTGCAACAAGGCCCCCTTCAGGTTTGCTGTTGTTGCCGCAAGTTTTGCACAATTTATAAATAGTTTGCTTGGTTTTAAAGTTTACTCATCTTCCCTGTTTTTTTGTCTCCCTTTTCTCCGTATAGCCATTATCGAGCGCAATGCCGCAAAGTATGCATTGCAACTTGCAACTTTCTACTTGCCGCTTGCCGCTTGCCACTTGCTGCTTGCAACTTTTTGATAGTTTTTGGCTACTTCGTTTGGTAGCAAAATTAACAAAGGAATTTCATTGGCAAATTAGATTTTTGGCGCATTGCATTTAAGTAATTTCTATCAACAGCAAATAAATTGACACAAACCAATAAAGCAGCCCTCGCTAAGCAGTACTTAATTTAAAACTTTAGAATATAGAATATATAAAACCAGTTTTTAAACAACACTAAGTATTTAATAAAAGCAATACGAGTTCTTAGCGTTGTTTCAGCTAATTTAACATAAATTTGATGAAAATAAATATTATTTAATTATTAAAACAATATGCATAAACGAATATTGTCTATATATTTATTAGATATTGGTCCAGTAAGAAGAAAGAAAAAAGAATTAATAATTTTAAAAGTAAATCTAGCCAAGTGTAGCTTAATTTAGATAATTCAGGCTTAAAAAAATTATGAAAAATTTTAAAACAATTAACAAATAATTTATGAACACTTTAAGAAAAACCAGTAACAATAGAAATTAATTAAAAAAGATGTCTTGATATTCATTAAAGAAATTCTTTAATATAATTATTTGGATAATTATTAAAAAAAAATAAAAACTATCTAAAAATGTTTACACCATATATTAAATTTACATTTTTCCACTTTTCTTTACGCTTATAAATCCTTACATAAATGAATAAATAAGAAATAAAATTTGGACAAACTTTTGCTTAAAGTTTGGGTTTTTTAAGTCCATGTTTGGTATATTTTTGTATATTATACAATTCTGTATTATATTTTGTTCAACCACAAAAATCCAAATCTTGTTTGATTGACCCATAAAGAAGAATCGAGTTCTAAGTTATAAAATTCAAATTAACACAAAAATTTAAATCAATACTAAAGTCGAAATTTCGTTTCACAGCAAATGCGGCAACATTTTGCCGCTGAATGGCCAATGTGATGCATTGTGGCACAGACTGTGGCAAGCAAGTGATGCATTTAAAACATGCCGCATGGCCGTCGCTTTTGCATTTTGACAAATCTGACAAGGCGACAAAGCGTCGCCTCGACGCACCCCAAAAAAAAAAAGAACCACCCCGCGCCTTGTTGCTGCAGCCTGATCAAATGGCATGCTTTTAGCATATTTTACATGCCAATCTCTTAGATGGAGCACCATGGCGGGCCGAAGTGGGGTACGGCTGTGTGGCAAGGCAAGAGAAGTTGCAATGACTGCATTTATGCACAAGTTGTAAGTAAAAGTTTTCGCACGCAAAACGCAGCTCGTAAAGTAAACACACTCGACAACTAACTTTTGCCCCGGGGTTGCAGAGAGGGCTGAGGCGGTGTTGGGAGGGGGTTGTGTTGGCCACGCGGCTGTCTTTTGGTTACTGTTCTTGCGCTCAATTTGCGCATTTTTTGCGCGCAATTACTCAGCACGGCTTAAAGTGCAGCAGCTACGTATTTGGCAGCGTCCAATGTGGCAGCGTTGCGCGTTGCAAGTGCTGCTCTGGTTCTTGCTGTTGTTGTGGCAGTTGCCCCTGGCACTAAGTTGGCTTCTTTGAGCCGGCGAACTGACTGGCCCCGTAAGCCGCCTCAAAGGTGCAAAGTAACTGCCATAAGCCGCTTGACGTTGCAGCCACACAGCGAACGTTGCCACGCCTGCAACTGCAACAGCAGCTAAAATCATTTTTTCTGAGCCAAAGCCAAGAAAAAAGTTTTGAGAGAATGAATAATACGCTTCACAGAACGTTAAATACCCTAACGGAATAATACACGTGTGATTAATTGGGTTTTGTGGCCGATTAATACAGATAAAGCTAGTAATAAGTTTAGTTTGGCTGGGATATCTTGAAAAACAATCTTCAAAGGCTCATGTTGTCCCGATAATGATAATATTTCATTGATATATTAGGACTATAGGAACACTTTTAATTGCCAAGTGGCCAAGACAATAAACATTTGGCTATATCGCGCCAAATCTTCATACTGATCATGTACATATATACCCTATATTCGAGACACAAGTCAAATACCCTATGTAAGTGTACAACAAAGTTGTTGACATTAGCTTGGCGTGTCGTCAATGTCGCTTAGACTTTGCGCCGGCTCACATTGCGTATGCGTAATTCTTAGACCTTGTCTTTTACCCTTTTTCTAACTCTGTGTCTCATTCCCTGGTCACTCTTTCGCTTTGTCTTGACTTTCATTGAGTGGCTTTTAATTGGCTGCCAGCGCTTAACCCTTGCCACATAAATCTTACTCACACATGCCACAGACACCTCTCTCTCTCTCTCTCTTTCTTCCGTCTTTGCCCAACGGTAGTCAAATCGCCTTTTAATCTGCTGCATATGCTCCAGCATCAACTGACCAAAGGCAACATCATGACACCCACATCGGGGGGAAAGGTTTTTCCGTTCTATTCCTTAGCAAGTACAAAAGAGAAAAAGAGAGAAAGAGAAGAGCTAAACTAAGCAACTTTTGTGCAGAGTGCAAAAAAGTTTTCTGTTCAAGTTTGCCGTGTTAATAGATTCAACCGGAGAGTTGTGCGTGCGGCTCCTGCTTCTCGTCTAATTGAGCGCCGTTTAAATGTGCATTTCACAAATCTCTGAAAACTTGCATCAAACGAGCAAATTTGCTTTTATTTACTGGTTATTTCTTTCTTTCATTTGTTATTCGCACAGATTATTGTTTTGCCATTTACAGTTTTGCGCACTGAAGGTTTAAGTGTGCCGTTAATCTTGAAGAGTTTATTCGATATCGGATTTGAAATTAAATTCGAAGCTTTCAAGGATTTATCGTTGCCAAAAGCTTAAATTTATGTTTGAAAGTGCTGCATTAAACAAGGTTGACTTTTGGGCATTTAAGAAAAGCAAAATTACAGAAATTTTGGCTTTTAATAGTGTAATCATATTTTCTGCTGTTAATTTTTGTTAAATTATTTGAATTTTGATTTAAATTTTTCTTGGTTTTTTATTCATACACTTTGGATATAATATAATACTGATCAAACAAGAAATTTTATAGATTTTTTTACAACATTTTTTACATATTTCTTTGAGCAGCATTCTTAAATATGTCACTGGTTATTGATCTTAAATCTTTCAACAACAGCTTTTGTTAATTTACCTCACCCAAAAAATATTTTGTTATAAGTTTTTTATAAACAAAAATTTTAAATATTTCTCTAGCAAACATAAACATTAAAAATCTATTTTTTTGGTGTTCTTGAAACAGTTTTTGTTTTGGGTAAATTTACTTACTCAAAATCACTAATATTTATTTTAATGCTGCAACCTAAAACTTTCCACTGGCTGCGTTGCAAAAAATAAAATTATGTGCGCACATTTTCGAATCTTTATGTCACTTAAAATAAGACATCAGCTGTGAATATGCGTTTTTCCTATATCTATGTAACCAGAAGTCTTTTTCAAATATCTATTTCAACTTAACTTCATCGCAACTTGTATTAAATTTTAAATTTATTTACATTTGAGTTCACGCTAAACTCTTTCTGGCATCTAAAGCGATTTTTATGCAGGATCAAAGGACTGTCAGTGGCGCTGTCAATATTAACTCGATGCAAGCATGTCCTGGCACTCCATTATGCCGGCCATTTGGCCACAGAGTCTACGGATCCATTGACGCACTTCATTTCAGTCAATGACAAATGACAGCTGGCCAAAAGGAAACGCAGTGGGGTGGGCGTCATAAGAAGTCGCATTACGGGCGACATATTGCAGTCAAGCAGGGGTTGGGGCTAAATTTATGCGCTTGTTTGTTCAGAGCAGCGCACGGCAATTTCAATGGGGCGCCGCAGCGAGCGGCGAACATGTGGCAGGGGTCATGGGACAACTATTCATTTATCGTCTTATTTATGGGCGCATTTAAGGGCCGACAAAGCGGCCAATGGCCAACCGCCTGTCAAGCGGTGTAACCGGCAGTTTACAGTTCATGGCAATTGGCTGCGACTACGTACCGTACGGTACGGTACGTACGGACGGTCGTGTGCTATCGCTAATGGATTGCGGCACACAAATCTTTAAAATTACCCGGTAAAACTTTGAAATTAGACGCGGACGCGCAGCCAGCGACAACAGGCCAGGCCAACTGGCGTCAGTCTAGCCCCAAAGTCTTGCCTAATTTGTAGTTTCATATTTGATCAAAGGCCAACAAAATGCGAGAAGATGTACGACACTCAAGTCACTTAGAATCGAAGATATTCTGTAAAATTGATGAAGAGTGAGCCAAATATAAATAGAAATAAAAAAGAAAATAATTGGAAATATAATAAAAATAAAAAAATAATTGGAAATATAATATAAATGAAAAATAAACGCAAATATTTAAATTATTAATAATGGGAAAAGTTGCTAATAGTCTAAGTTTATATTTTTATATTTACAACAACTTTCAAACCTAACTAATAATATTTATCTTTTATTTTCTTCTCCCAATCACTTTAAATACAAATATATTTTCAGTATTATTATATTACAAACCAACATTAAAATTCTATAATATTAAAAAAAATTTAGATTCCAAATATAGTTTTTAGTATATATAAAGATGATATACATTTGCCTGTTACATATGCTTTTGCCTGTTGAGCCTACCTTTTATCATCTTTCTCCACATACAGGGTCTAAGAAAACGAGTTGCCATTTCGAACTGATTGCTCAAGTTGCAACTTGCGGCAACTTTGCGGCCAAAAAAAAAACAAAAAAAAGAGAGAAGAAAACCAAAAATATGTGCAGCACATGTCGCTGGCAATTTGCTATCTAGAAAATTGTTTGTGTCTACATACTTAAAGTTCTGGACCCAAAGCACTAATTGAAGGCCGCGCATAGGCCAATCATAATGGAGGCAGCAATGCCAAAGGGTGGGCGTGGCAGAACGTAATGCGCTTGACAATGGTCAGAGACAAGAAAAATAGAAAACTGCAAATAAGTCGAAATAAAGCGGCAGCTGCAATAAAATTGAAAGGACAACATTTATGGAGACTATTAAGGCGTAGTCATTGCATATATATATATACAAATATATGTATACGGCTAGATCCGGACAGATCGGGGCTCAGACTCCTAACGGCTGACAGGCTACACAACATTGTTGAGAGCTCGCGCCAAATCGCAAAAGCCCAGGCCTAAAAAACGGCTGCGAATAAGTAAAGCAAGGTACACACAGACACACACACACACACACATTCACAACCATTGAGCTCACATGGCAAATGTAACGTAAAACGTAAAATATTCCTGAATGCAATTCCCATGCATACCAACACACACGCACACATGGCTAGTAATGCCCTCACACACACACACACACACGCACACACACACACAGTTTCTGTGGAAAAAGTCAAACTACAGCATTGCGGATGTTCAGGACATTCAACTGCACTTTGACCCATATTCCATTCCATTTTGTTGCAAATAGCTGCAGCTGCGGACGCACTGCACAAAAACGACCAACAACAACACAGTTACAACAACAACAACAACTACAACGTGTACTTCGCCCAAGGCTTGAACATGGCCAGCAACCACCAGCTGTTTGGCAGCGATTCTAGACTCTAGACTCGGCCAGTAAATCGTTTAGCTGCATGGCTCACGATTTGCTTTGTGAGTCCAAACCCAACCCCCTCGCCTCACCCCTTTTTGCAATAAAGCGTTGATTTTAACCTGCAAAGCTTCTACGCTTCTTGCTTTTCACATCATCTGGTCACACTATGCTAATATGCCAGTTAAGGCCAAAAAAGAAGAATTCCTATGTCACATTGCAAACTGCCTCTGCGTTTTGTGCCCCAAGCACAACAAATATTTGTTTTGGGCACTTTTCGGGCCTTATTGATAATTTTTTATGAACGTCATTTTTTCAGAAATGATTTATGGGCTTTTTGGTCACTCGGTTATATTGCTAAATACCTGGAAAACAAATTATGGAAATATTTTTAAGATACCTTTTCAAGGGTTTTAGCATATTTTAAATTTCCCATGAGTTTTGGGCGAATGTTGTAGAATTTTATAATTAAAACTGACCCAAGTGTAAAAGGGAGAAGCAAAACAAGAAAGAACGCTGGATTTATCCAGGGAAGCGAAGTAAGAAGAAGTGCAAGATGTGAAGCGAAATTCAGAAAATGAGAGAGATATGAAGTTCAGTGAGAAGCAAAGTAAGAAGCGAGAAGCAAAGCAAAATATATAGAAAGACTTAAAGCAAATGAAAGATGCAAAGCGATAAACAAATAAAAATGTATGCCAAAAGTTAGGTAATAAACAAAGCGACAAGCAAAGCGAGAAGCAAAGCGAGAAGCAAAGCGATCTGCAAAGTTCAAATATAACAGAAACAAAGCCAGAAGTAAAACGAGAATTCAAGCTCGACTGTTAACAAAAGAAGGTAAAAGAAAACCTTTTAAACAAGTATGAAAAAAAAAACAAAGCATTAAAATAATTTATTAACAAATTGTGTAAGTTTTTCATTTTAATCTTTTTTTCTTAAACATTTAATAATCGCATAAATTCGTTCTTCAATTTAAGCGTATAGATTTACGACAATTGAATTGAATTTTAATTTGATTTAAACATCTAATACTATAATCAAAATCAATATAAAATTAGTTTGGATTTCCGATGTCTCCATTTGGCTATATCAACCTTCAATTTGGTCTAAACCGAAAATTCCTCATGGACGCATCGAACCAACTCAATCATATTTCATCAAACAAAAGGCCAAAACGACAAAATAGACGGCAATAAAATAAAAACAAACAGGAAAAAAAGCGAAAAACTGTACAAAACGTAGCACGTTGGGGGACCCTCTGTTTTTGGCCAGTTCTAAAGCACATTTAGGAGCGCTTGGGGAGTGGTCAGACAATTTGGCCAGGGCAGCTGCAAAGGCCCAAGGTGCAGGTGTGTGTCTCTGTGTGGGGCGCATCCGCAATGCAAGGTAATAAACCAAAAATACGTCAACAACAAAACCACAAAACCAACAAAAACACACACAGAGACACACACACTCATCTGCCCACACTCGTGTGGTTGTGTCAGGTAAACGAGGTAATTTTAATTATGGCCACAATGGAGCCACCCTCAGAGTGCTGGCCAAAACTGCTGCCACGCTACTTGGTTCATCAGCATGCCGCCGGCGTGTGGCAGCAGACAGACATTTGGCCAGATTTTTCTGATATGTTAAGGGTTAACGGATATGTTCGCCATCGACATCAGATTTGGGTCCGATTCGCTCGTTATGGATGCGCGCCAATTGCTCGTTGCGGCAGACGCAACGTTTTGCCTCTTAGCCAAATTACATAAATTAGTCGCGAGCTCCCTTCGCCTATTTTT
This sequence comes from Drosophila paramelanica, assembly GCA_035043915.1. Classification (NCBI taxonomy): domain Eukaryota; kingdom Metazoa; phylum Arthropoda; class Insecta; order Diptera; family Drosophilidae; genus Drosophila; species Drosophila paramelanica. The sequence continues at coordinate 5,009,011 of JAWNMO010000674.1, read as the reverse complement.
CTTTTTTTTCGGTCTAAATCAAAGCGTTGCGAAAATTTAATGGACTCCTGTGTAAAATTTGTGTTCAAAAGAAACGCACCCAAAAAAAAAGGGAAACAGACAACAACAAATAAAACGGAACGTCGAATACGTGATATTTGGACGCGACAGAAAAAATAGTAACAGAAGTACTAAAGTGCCTAAACTAGTTGATACCCTGTACGTTAACAGCTGAGAAAGTAATGATTATTTAAAATGATAATGATTAATTAAAATGCATGACTAATCAAATAAAGATCTAATAGCATATATCTTAGCCACGCTCTGCTAAAAATATTTATGAAAATGTTTTTTAAAGAGTTCCTAAAAAATTTTATATTAAATGCAAACATCTAGAAAATATTCAAATATAAGTAAAGACATTTAAATTATAAAAAAAATATTGTGAAATACATTTCAGGAATTTTCGTTATAACTCACATTAACATAGACCATTCGCACCAGTTTACAGGATATAGATAACGGTTGAAAAAACTTAGATTTGGTACATTACTGATTTCATTAGAAGCCATGGACCATCGACTGAGAGGGTTGTCAATGGGGTGTGTTGGCTTGTTGTTGTTTTGTTTTTTTTATTTTTGTTGTATTTGGGGCTCCCTTGGTTGTCGGTTTGGCTGTTTTTCGGCGGTGCACCACTGCGTATACGTAATGTTGCATTTTTAGTGCTCGTCGCCGTCGCCGTCCCGTCCTGTTACTCGTTGTCTGCGGCTCTTGTTGTACATTTCTGCTGCAGTTTGGGAATTGCTTTGCCCCAGTCCAGCCCCAAAAACTAGCCCATCCTCTGCGGCGCCCCACCCAGCCTCAGTTCTGGTTTTGTGCATTTTTGCGCATACCTTTGGCAGTTTTTGGCAAAGTCAAAGGTCTGCGCACCCCGTCTCCCCCTTGGCCACTCTGACCGCTTTCTTGTTGCGTTTCTTTTGCGGTCATAAAATGTAGCCGGTTCACCGAAACGAAATATGGGCCCAGGTCTCGCACATTGCACATCGAAAGAGGTAATTTAATTTATGATGCAGTAAAATTGAAAATCCTCCCGGGCATTGCACACACACACACACACACACACAGTTAAAGGGGTAGAGGTTGAGAGAGAGGACTCTGCTTTTGGTGACATGCTGCGCCTCGACATTGTCCATGGCTGCAGGTAGCCTCGGCCTGTTTCGGCCTGGCCCAGCCAGGCTGACAGTTACAGATGCACAACTTGTTGGCCAGCTTAGTGAGATGAGCCAAATTATGCATGCGAACGCGTGCCACACAGCCGCTTTGATGAGCTGCATAATGCACTGTGCGAAAAATGGGCAGCGAATTTAATATAAATACATACAAAAAACTATGCACTGATCTGAATCCTTTTAAAATAATAAATTTAAAAAAAAACTATTTTTAGAAAACGCAAGCATTTTAACTCTTGTTAATATAGCTTTAAAATGGATTAAAAGAGACTGCAATACAATTTTAGCTCTTTGTTAACAAAGCTTTAAAACTGATGTATTATTACATATTATAAATGACTGCATTGTTAAATTGCGTATTTTTATATTTTTATATCTCTCAAACATATATAAACTGACTAAAATCGGATACAAATTAGTTAGTTAATAAAATTGATAACTAATTATTTATTATTACATACCCGAAGTAAGCAATTTTTCAGCGGTTCGTAAACAAAGCAATCATGTTCGTTGATCGATCGCGAACATAGAACCCAGTCTTTTGCGTGTTCGATTACAACATTTTTCTGCTGCATGCGCAACTTGATCGAACATGTTGCAGATGAGATTTGAATTGATCGAGCATGCTCCTTCATACTCAATGCAGCTTTCTGATCTGTAAATAAACCAAAATTAAATTTGTTATATTATAAAACTTATCAAACATAAATGCCAATAATTTTCTCGCAATGTACATTTTGTCAACGCACGAGCAGACAGCGCGGCAGCAACTGCCACTAACAACAACAACAACAACAACAATAGCAACAGAAACAAGCACTGCAACTGCATATCAGCATATAGGAGCGATATGTAGAAGCCATACATATATATACATATATAGAGTAGCTACCGAAAAACTGATAACACACTGGTCTGGACTCAAAGCTTGAAGCTGGATTTTTTTTTGTTTTGCTGTTGTTGTTGTTGTTGCAGCGTCTGCAAGTTCTACACAGCAGACCATGGCCCATGGCTTTGCATATTAAATATGCAACAGTCGCACGCGCGCGAGTCCCCTTCCGCCCAACTCAGTTCGACCACGACAAGGCCCATAAAGCACCTGGAAATGGCTGCCACAACAACAACAATAAAAAAAATGAAGAACCGAAATACGCCTATCGCAGCCGCATGCAAAAGAATTTACGAGCTGGCAACGTCAGGCAGGACAACAGCAGCAACAGTGGCAGCAGCAGGTGCTGCAGCAGCAGCAGTGGGTTGTTCTGTGTTGCAGCAGTCGCAGATATGACGTGCATCCAATCATTTTAACGCAAATAAACCACAACAGATGGCGCTGCGTGCGCCTTGTAAGTTGACGCACGACTGCGCCCCAAATGCCAATGCGAAACAAGTAAAGTGTTGCTTGAGGTGAGCGTGATTGACCGGAAGATACCCTATATGCGGCAAAGAGCAGGTAAAACATACAAAGCACAGTTGAGTTTTTGGGCTTGAACAATAATCATAAAAAGGTATACAAAAAATAAATAAATACGATTTTTAGTTTTTTGTAATTTACACATTATTAATTTGATTCATACTTATTTGTCATAAATCAATATTTGTTAGTTCAAATAAAGAAATGGAGAATGTTATCGACAAAAATTACTCACTTATTTGTAATTTCAAATTCTATATTGTCTAAGATCCGCACGATATATGATATAAAAACTTTAAAGGCTCAAAAATTTAAATTAAATCCGAAGAATATACCCTTTATTTTACCTATATTCAATGGGCACTAGGTATAAAAGGCAGAAGAGCTGACAACCGAAAGAGGACCTGCAACGAGGCCGCAGCTCAGCTTGCGGCACAGAAATGGATGCGTGCGTACCGCGTGGCAGCTTATCACAACAATAGCAGCAACAGCAAGAACAACATCGGCAGCAGCAGCAGTTGCTGCTGTGACACACGGCCGTAAGATGCCCTGGTTTATGCATGGCGACTGGACCTGCGGTCACTTGTGGCATGCCACGCCACGAGTTTACTTTCTGTTTGTTGATGCTGGCAATTGGAATTTTTGTCGCATTTACCCAAAGTGCAACGGGACACGCAGACAAACGGCGGCAACGGCAGCGACAGCGGTGGCAGCTTGTGGCCAATGTGCTGCAGATAAATCTCATGAAATAATTACACGTGTTACAGTAAATGCTGTTAAATTGCCAGGGCAGAGCATCCCCTCCCACCCCAATCACCCCTGCATCACCCGCTCTACACTCGCGCCATGTTAAATGCATTCATGAATGAGTGGACTGCATAAGTGCCACAGCAACAGCGGCAGCAGCAGCAGAAGTAGCGGCAACAACTTGGCCAAGAGAACCGCGTAACGACTGCGAGTGTTTCAATTTACACAGCACACACTCACACTCACACACACACGCACACACCACAGAAAGAGATAGCTATAGCCATTGGAAGCCGCAGGACTTATGCCCAATTGGGGAAAATGATTTTGTGCCACTGCGGCAAAAAATATAAAAGAAATAAAATATACACAAAAAAATTAACAAAAAGATAATGATAAAAATATATATAAAAAGAAATAATATGAGCGCGCTTATAATGAAAGTTCAACTAGAAGTTACCCTGCAAACAGCGACAAATTTAATTGAATAAAATATAAATTAAGCTCTTTAATTTGATGTGCCACATTTTAACATTACGTAATTCAGGTTATTATTTATAATTATATAATTTAAAAAAAATAATACATTTTGAAAAATCTTTAATTTTTTGACGTTTAGCTCAGGAAAATATGTTTAAGCGGCTTAAGTTTTCAGTTTTTTTTTTATAAATTTACCCAAAACATTATTTATAAAATATTAATTTTTCGGTTTTGTACCGGTTTGTGAAAAATTCTCCTTGATTTAGAAATTGAAAGTTATGTATTTTTTGTAAAAGTGCGAATTTTAATCTTTCGCCCTCAATTAAAAAAATTATCTTGATCTAAGACCCAGTTTGCCAGCTACACAAATTTGCTTACCCATTTCAAATGGTCGGCAGGGTATTAAAAAGACTCATAAAGTTTATGCTTATCCTAGTATATGGCCGGCTCATATAATAAATGCGCGCATTTCGTGTGCTTTAAAAATAAATTGAAAATCAACTGCGGCCAACGCGACGCAACGCAACGCGACGCGCTCCTCATTAGCGCTCGATGGCTGCGAAAAAGGCGGAAACGCGAAAAAGTGTTGCCTGCTTTTTGGGGCGCAAGTCAATAAAAGCCATTAAAAATTTTAATAGCTGCATATTTTTGGAGCGCATACTTTTCGCTAGCAAACCACCACCCGAAATAATAATAATAAAATGCCATTATATTGAACACGCATCGGTAAAGACATAGCTAAATTATTTGTCTGATTTTTTGTAGAAATACATATATATATATGGAATTATGCTTATTGCTGAGAATAAAGGAAATATTTTATGAGCAGTAACTAAATTATTTAAACGAAAACTTAATGTAAATGTCAAATTTAAAAGGAACCAAATTAAGTAAATGAGAATTTACATTATTTCCATACTTCAGTTTTACATTATGGAACATATATCAAAAGTAGAAGGTAATTTTCAGGCAACATTTGTTAGTTCCTTTCAAAACATATAATTTTCTTATATTTTCTTGAAAAGTTAATAAATCAAACTATATATATGTATTTAATAGATAAGTTTCGGGAATAATAGCCAAATATGTAAGCGCACTTTAACGACCAACAAGCAGCCTTAAATTCAAATTCAAAAAGAAAAAATAAGTAAATAAATCCACAAAAACTAACAAAAAAGCACATAATATGAATGGAAGCAAATCTAGTGGTTCATAATTTATAACGCAATCACGTGCCGCACTGCCGCTGCCCCCTTGCCATCCTGCTGGCGGCAAAGGCGCCAAAAATATGAATACATATATGAATAGAGAGCGACTAAATAATTTGGAAATGATTTACAATATTGCCAGGCAGCAGGCAGCAGGCAAAAGGGCTGCGACTTGTCGGCGTTGTTCATAAATCTAACGGCATGACGAAAAGATGCACTGCAGTCGAGCGGGCAGAGAAAGCCCTTAAAAAGTAAAGAAAGCAAAAGCTACTCAAAAAAAAATAGTACAAAAATTGTAGGCCAGAATGATGTATGACTGCCAGGCAGCGTTTTCAGCCTTTGCATCTATTTGTTTGAGTCCTTCGACAAAGTTCATCACAAATTATATATGTATATGTATGTAAACTGAATGTCCTGTAGCGCTAATTCGGTTATATATCGCCAGTTGAGCCTAATCTAACGGCAAACATGATCAAAAGCCAATCCCAGGCAGATGACGCGTTCTTCCCCCCCTTCCGTTACTCCGCTTGTTGCTGTTGCCGTTGCTGCTGCTGCGATAATTGCAATGGCTGCCATTTCAATTTTCACGCTGGCAGGCAGCTTTGATAGATGGCGCCCACCCGCTGTCCCGTTGTCCCCAGTCCAACGCTGTTGTCAAACATTTCGCGCCTTGGCCATTTGTCTCTCTTTTTGCATCCGTTGTTGTTCTTGTTGTACGCCAGTTACACTCAGAGCTAGGCACAGCATCTTTAACATGAACTTTAGCAGGTGCCTGACAGAAGATATTATTCAAAAAGTTAATTGTATGTCAAATATAACATAAAGCAAACATATGTCTGCATATCTAATCAGGTAATCCAAAACAAAACACAACAACTAGAAAAAAAGCCTTTAAAATAAATAAATTCCAAATTTTTATTATATTTTTTTTCTGTTAGAAACATATGAATATATTTTTAGAAAAATTAATTATTTGTATTTCCTTTAAATTTTTTCTAACACTTTTTTTTAGTAATAATATATTTGCTGAGTAATATTTCTTTTGAATTTAAAGCTATGAAATCTTTACTGATCCGTTTAAGAGTATTTAATATTCGTCTAGGCCTGGTTATTTAGCTTTTTCTGGTTGTTTTGCTTGGCAATGCGGCGCCTTAATTAAAAAGCTGCACGCCGTTTTACAGCTACACTTCTCAGTGCAGTTGGAGTAGTTACTAAAAGAGCGGAGGGTTAGAGGGGGGATGGCGAGGCGGGTGTACGGTACATGGGTTTACTGGTGCGAATACCGGCAGTACTTGTATTTATGACTTGGCACGCAGCGCAGGCATGATTTACAGTTTATTGAGAGAAACAAAGCGAACGCCAAGAATTAGCCGCAATGGCTCATCAATCATTTTGAGGGGAAACGCGGAAAAGCAGACCAGAGAGGTCCACCTTTTTAGCTGTAATCCTTTTCGGCTGCGCCGGCACTTGGGCACTTATGACTCGACTGGCTTTATGGCCATATTATGCTTAATAAAGCTGCCTTTTTGTTGCCACTGCTGCCTGTTTTTTTCTTTTCTTTCTCTACTCATTCCTTTTTATTTTTTTGTTTATCTATGCATCGGTTCAGAGTTTTATCTGCGAGTCGCGTCATAATGGAGCAACCATTGAGCTGGCTCCTGGAGCCGAGCGCGTGATTTATGTGATTACTTCAATGCGGCGGCGTTGCGCCAAAAAAAATATATATGTATATATAAATATAAAAAAAATAGAACAAAAAAAAAACACATCCGAAGAAAAACAGAGAAAGATACATAAAAGTATCACGCATAGATTGGCCATTGGAGAGCCCATTTTGGGCCAGCGTCCGAATTTAAGCATGCAATAATAAACGGAAACGGGCGCCGGCCCATAAAATGGACATTGACTGCAAACATTTTGCGGTCGCAAAATTGTCGTCGCTCGCCAGTAAATAAATAAATATATGCATAAATATTTGGCGCTGTGTCTTGGGCGCAATTAACACGTGCACTAGCTGCAATAATTGCGCTCTCACTCTTATATCAACACAACTGTATTGCTCTCTATTTCTCTTTTGCATCACTCAATTTAATAATAACAATAACCTATTTTTCTTTTATTTATTTCTTTTCTCTGTACCTTTTTGTGTCCTTTCTTGTCTCTACATATTTTTTCTTCCGCAATTTCTAAATTTTTCTCTCTTTTTCCCTCTTGCTTTCTCTCTCTCTCTCTCTCTCTCTCTATCTTTTTCCTTCTCTTTTTCTCTATTTCATAATTTATATATATTTTTTTCCTGTAATTCTAATTCTAATTCTTTGTTTTCGATCTATTTTTGATTTCACAAATTCCACATTCTTTTAATTTTATTATTCATCTAATCTATGAATATTTTGTACTTTTCACTTCCTCTCTCTTCTATTTTATATACCTTTATGTTTGTGTAGAAACTTATTCCGATATTCTAATATCCTCATCTTCTTCTTCTTCTCCTCAACGTTAATCTGATTTTAATATTCTCATAGTATTGTTCACCAACACAATTTAACTGTTATTTAATCAATGTGTCTATAGGTATACGGTTCATCATATTTACAGTTGACAGTTTTGCCATGCACCGCACTACCCGTCGCTAGATGGCGCTCTAGCTGTGTATGAACATTGTTCGATTGTTTCTTTCACTTTTTGTTGTTGTTGTATTATTTGAAACGTATTAAATGCCAGTTTGTTGGATGTAATTTAATATTTATAATATGCACACAATATGCTGCCATTATGTTTGCATGATCTGTCAATCTACAACAATTGCCGAGCCACGCCCCGCCACCAGAGGGCGCCACCTTCAATATGGCAACAACGACAAAAAGAATAAAAGGGGAAAAAGGGGCAAAATTGAGAAAAACAAGAAAAGGAACCAAGCGCAAAGTGCCGCTATCTATTTATATCGTTTTTGGCTTTTGCCAGGCAGCGAATACAAAATAAAAAAAAACAAAAACGGTAACGTTGAAAACTACTAACGAACGACACCTGCTGGAGGCGCCTCCAGCTGCAGCAACTGCCCCAGGTTTGTGGCAGTAGCGTGTGTGCCGCCTTTTTGCTTCTTGTTGTTTGCATTTGTTGTCCATTTCATTTTTCTTTTTCGGTGTGTTGCGATACATACGCCGAAATTGTTGCTGCTGCTGCTGCTGTTGCACGAATGTTGTAAATCAAAAGTAGGCGAGTCACACGAAAGACCCTCCTCAGGCTCCGGCTCCGGATCAGGCTTTGGCTCCGGCTCTGGCTTGGGCTCAGGCGCAGCGACTATTTGACTGGCAGGCCGAGCGGATAACGCTGGCAATTATCGCGCTTGTGCTGCACGAACAGCGGAAGCGGCAGAGGCGCCATCATGTTACCTACCCACCTCCCCCTACTCTAACACTGTCCCCCTATTATACCGCTTTACCATATTTCGAGCGGCACCCCGAAAAAAAAGTTCCCCCCAAGCGAGTGCTGCCTTTTGTTTGCTGGCATCTTTTATTTTGCTTCTTTGTGAAATGCAATTGTTAACAACAAAAAATATGCAAAATGAAAACGAAAAGGAAAAACTATTATTTGAACTGTCACAGATTAAATACCCTTGCTATGATCTACAGAATATGCAGCATATAGTATTCATCTGAGTAACAAAGTTAAATTAAAACAGATTTGAAAATTAATTTGCAGCTCACTTTGTCATCTGATAGTTTTCATTTATTTTTATTTTTATTAACTGTTTTGAAATTCAGTTTGAACATATCCTTCTGAGCAGAAGTTTCCCTATATACATAATATAAATATATAGTTTTATTATATTTAAAACGTAAAAACTTGCTTAAATCATGCATAATACCCTCTGAAAGAACTTACACCAAAAAACCAAGCCACTGTTTGTTGCTAGAGTGTGTCCCAAAATGTGGCCCAAACACCCCCCATGCACCCTGTCCAGTTCTCGACAGCGGCCGCTGCAGCTAGGCAGTCAGTCAGTCATTGAAGTCATTTATTGCCACCAATGTTGCACGTTGTTTTTGCCCAACAACTGAACTAGGTTTTTTCTACACCTGTTCCCAAAGTGAAAAGAGTAGATTCGTTTTGTGAAAGGTCCGTCTTCCTGTTGAAGCCACTATTCAAGCAAGAAAATTAAAACTTGGTCTATGTACTGACTGATTTTAAATTGAGGAAACAATTGACAAAAATTTGGACAAGTAAAGCTCTGGAATCCATGCTCCCATACTTCAAACCCCATAATTTTGTCAGAAGTGAACCAAATTTCACGTTTGAAGGCATTTTGATCATGATTTCTCATTTAGATTAATTCTACATTCAAAATATATGCATTTTCGAAAATAAAATTTTTTTGAATTTTTTGGTCAAAAAAGCATGTACTCCCCCCTTGTTATTTTGACCAAAAAAAAATTTTTTTTTGATTTAGAATCCCGAGTTTTTACTTTCAATCGATTTTATTTGTCAAAATTAGCATAAAAAACAACATTCAAAGTGATTTTGAGGGTGTCAAATTTTTGGTCAAAAATCATGCCAAAATTGACAAAAATTTTGACAAGTAAAGCTCTGGAATCCATAGCTCCCACACTTCAAACCCCCATAACTTTGTCAAAAGTGAACCGAATTTCACGTTTGATGGCATTTTGATCATGATTTCTCATTTAGATTAATTCTACATTCAAAATATATGCATTTTCGAAAATAAATTTTTTTTTGAATTTTTTGGTCAAAAAAGCATGTACTCCCCCTTGTTATTTTGACAAAAAAAAAATTTTTTTTGATTTAGAATCCCGAGTTTATACTTTCAATCGATTTTATTTGTCAAAATTAGCATAAAAAACAACATTCAAAGTGCTTTTGAGGGGGTCAAATTTTTGGTCAAAAATCATGCCAAAATTGACAAAAATTTTGACAAGTAAAGCTCTGGAATCCATTGCTCCCATACTTCAAACCCCCATAACTTTTGTCAAAAGTGAACCGAATTTCACGTTTGATGGCATTTTGATCATGATTTCTCATTTAGATTAATTCTACATTCAAAATATATGCATTTTCAAAAATAAAATTTTTTTCAATTTTTTGGTCAAAAAAGCATGTACTCCCCTTGTTATTTTGACAAAAAAAATTTTTTTTTTGATTTAGAATCCCGAGGTTATACTTTCAATCGATTTTATTTGTCAAAATTAGCATAAAAAACAACATTTAAAGTGATTTTGAGGGGGTCAAATTTTTGGTCAAAAATCATGCCAAAATTGACAAAAATTTTGACAAGTAAAGCTCTGGAATCCATTGCTCCCATACTTCAAACCCCCATAACTTTGTCAAAAGTGAACCGAATTTCACGTTTGATGGCATTTTGATCATGATTTCTCATTTAGATTAATTCTACATTCAAAATATATGAATTTTCGTAAATAAAATTTTTTTGAATTTTTTGGTCAAAAAAGCATGTACTCCCCCTTGTTATTTTGACAAAAAAATTTTTTTTTGATTTAGAATCCCGAGTTTATACTTTCAATCGATTTTAGATTTTATTTGTCAAAATTAGCATAAAAAACAACATTTAAAGTGATTTTGGGGTCAAATTTTTGGTCAAAAATCATGCCAAAATTGACAAAAATTTTGACAAGTAAAGCTCTGGAATCCATAGCTCCCATACTTCAAACCCCCATAACTTTGTCAAAAGTGAACCGAATTTCACGTTTGATGGCATTTTGATCATGATTTATCCTATATTTTGCTTCTGCATTTAAAATATGTGTTTTATTAAAAAGATTATTTTTTTTAAATTTTGATCAACAAATCATTTTTGGTTAAAATTAATTTTTAATGGATTGGGGTTGTAACAATTAGTAAAACAAAATCCAAATACTACAAAAATGTTGAAATAATGATAGAGTACATTTTGTAGTAAATTTTTTTCACTGCGAAAGAGTATTGCCGTGTTGGTTACACCCGACTTCAACGCTCAAACGTGTTTTGTTTTGCTTTTTGTTGTGTGTATGTGTGTGTGTGTTGATAGCGCCTGGCCGAGAGTCCTGACCGTTTCGTGTGCAGGATGTGTTTGCAATTTGTGGACACGCCGACCGTCGTTTGATTGCTGTTGTTGTCGTTGTCGCCGCTGCCATTGTCGATTTTCTTTGTATTTCATATATTATATTGTTGTAAAGTTTTTACGCTGTGTTGTTTTTTCTCTCTCTCTATCTCTCTCTCCCCTTTATTTTTTAATTATATGCGAATCGCATATGAAAAACGCTTTGAATTGACAACTGGGTTTTTCTGTGGCCTAAATGAAGTCGTTGCCAATATTTGCCCTGCAATTTAAGAGCGCCCTTCGAGACCTGAGCTTAGCTGAGATTGTGGGCAACAGAGAAACACAAACCAAAAAACGAACACAAAGTTTGGGCCATATTCTATTAGACAGACGGCCGTGCGGTCCGTTGATAAGCCAATTGTTTGTTTTCTTAGCACCACGCGATAGTTAACGTGCTGGCGCCTCGTGCTCTATTTTTTCACATTTTTTTTTGGGTCGCTTTGTAATATCATGACATCCATAAAAAAGTTCCAAGGCAAACATGCCACCATCAACACCACACACACATACACATTGCAACATATGTGTGCCACTTCCCACTGACATTTGAGGCGCGAGGTCCCATGAGACAATCAAAATTAAACGACTTTCGGCGTTGACATGCAAGACACGAAAACGCTTTCGATATTGTTAAAGAAAACTCCAAAAAAGAAACCGTCAAACTTATCGCAATTGTTTTTAATTAAGTTATGAACCCATGTTTAGTTCCAAAAGGTTTCAAACTTACATTTATATATACGTTTTAGCTAAGCTTTGAACCCGTTACCACGCCAACGCAGCTAGAAATTTCATCGGCAATCGTAATATGACTATTTGGCAACGCCACACTGCTTGTTTACTTATAACTAAGTGGCATATGCCGTTATTTGCAAAATCATTTAACACGCACAAACGAGATACATGATCTTTTACACAATTTACGATACATTTCTTGCACTATGAAACCGCGTGAAATTACACTTTTGTTTTTAATAATTGTAGCGCACTTCAATATCAAATGTATAAACTTTATTACCGACAGCTCGCAATTGTAATTTGGCAAACTGAGTTCAGCTAAACGGCGCCAAACAAGATAAGCACGCCGTTAACATCATATATAGTGGCTTTGGTGTTTTAACAGCTGTTTTAGGCAGCACGCTTGTTTTGTTTTGAAAAGAAGAAGAAAAAGAATGGAGTGCGTAAATTGTACTACAATAACAAATAAATATAAATGCAGCAAATGCTTGGCGCCCTAGTAAGTAATTTATTTAAAAATCTACAGCAAGTGTCTTTAATAATTGTTCTTGCAGCTGCTCTGTTAATTGCTACAAAGCACACAAGGACACACCACAATGCGAGGAGCATGCGGCAGCGCGCGAGACAGCGCAGCGACTGCAGCCTGCCCCCGTTGAGGAACCTACCATATACGAGCCCTTTAGCACTGATGACACTGTGCCGCCCGAACGACTGCAGCAACTAAGTGAGTGTTGGAATCCATTCAAATATAGCAACCAGAATTATAATGCCACTGCTTGCAGAGAACTCTGTTGAGCTGCGTCAGCTGCTCTGTAATCCCCACCTGCGGACGCTGCTCCAGCAAATCGATGTGGCGTATAATCCAAGCCTAGCCATGACAGCTGCCATGCAGGAGCCGCTCTTTGTGGAATTCGCAAATGCCTGTTTGGAGGTGGTGGAGCCGTTGACACAAGCGGAGCGTGACAATTGAAGCTGTGCAGCTATAATTAAGGAATATTTACAATGTGAAGGAATGTTGTTAACTGCTATATCTGTATTTAGAACATCAACGAAGGACGAAATGTCAGGAGTATCCTTACCATATGTACCCTTAATTAAGTAATTAACATAGGCATGCGTGAATTTTAAAATGCATGTATTATTTAGTAAAAGTAATTAATCCCATAGACAAATATGTGTGTTTATAATCTTTTATTTGGCATTATTGTCGCCCCCTCGCCTGATTTTGGCCCAATTGTCGTCTTCATCAAAGAGATCATCAAAATCGTTATAGAAATCGGCGTGCACATGTTTGTCGTTTGTGGGCGCTGGCAAGTGGTCCATCATCATGCCTGTGGCGCTGCCCGACTAAATAAAAACCACATATTCCAATGTAAAATTAAAAGATTATCATGCCAGCAATTGGCAGACTAATATTTAATGCCCACCTCTTCCATGTCCATGTATCCGGCACCCTCCGAGAACATCTCATCAACAGCCAAAGATGGTTTCATATTTAGATCCATTATTGTGTTGTATTTTGAATTGTATTTTAATTTATTTTCTAAACAATTTTACAAGAGTTGTTTATGCTTTGCTGTGTGACAAAGAACAGCGCTGCCAGCTTGGTGTAAGAAATGCCACTGTCAATTGTGTTACACTTTTAAAAGTCTGGCAGCACTCGCTCCAATCAGCTGTGCACTATCCGGCTCTTTGCAATAATAAAAATGGTTCGCGTTGGATTACAAATCTCAGCAACGCTTGAGAATATAGATAAATTGGAAACGGACGCGGATTACGCGTTCTTCTTTAAGCTAACCTGCAGCAATTGCGGCGAAACATCCGACAAATGGCACGATATCATCGAATCGGAACGCGTCCAACAGGATTCGCGCAATGCGGATGGCTTTAATTTCTACATGAAATGCAAAATGTGCGGACGGGAAAACAGCATTGACGTTGTGGAAAAGTCCAGTGGTAAGCGAACGAACCAATAAGCAAAATAATATTTACTAAAGGATTATCTCAATTACAGTGGCGTATACTGCCGATGATGCGGGCAAGTTCAAGACTATTGTAGTTTTCGATTGCCGCGGCGTGGAACCCGTTGAATTTTCTCCACGCTCGGGCTGGAAAGTGCAATCCGCGGAAAATGGCCAAGCATTTGATGATGTTGATCTATCTGAGGACGATTGGGTCGAGTACGATCAGAAGAACAACAACTCGGTGGGCATTTATGAATTTGCATCGAAATTTATAAAGCTAAAAAAATAAGATCGGAATATTAAAGCTGTTTTTTACGTTTGTCAATAAAGAATTTGTTAAACAACAACAAACATGTACATATAAAAATCATTGTTTTGAGAAGCATTTTCTTTTTTGCATTTTTAATGTTTACATAGAAAATTTAAGCGTACGTGAGTTCTAATAAATATATAAAATATAGTTAATTTAAAATATATATTTAGTCATTTAATGTTTAGCTGAGGCGCTTTAAGACACTAATGTTTTATGGTTTTCTGCAAAAATATATAGTGTACATATATACTCCATTTAGTTAGCAATATCGTGTACTAATTATCAGACATACATACATATGTACATGTACATTCATTATAAAATATATTTATATGTGATATACCTATTATTATGTAGCAGTATAAAGGAATAAACACAACGCCACTGGTGAATAGATAGATAGATAACCCTAGAATTTATAAATTAAATTAATGAATGCGTCAGTAAGATTACATTCTTAAAATTAAATCAAACAGAGAGCAACGATTACTTAGAAATAACAGCTACCCAATAAATTCTTGTCTGTGTGTGTTCTTCCTCTCTTTTTTTTAGTGACACTTGTCGGCCACAATGGGAAAGCGTACGACACGTATCTCATTGCCATAATCGCAGACCACCGAGTCGCAGGCCAACATCATAATCTTGGGACACAGCTGCATATTGGCAAAGTCCAGCTTGACCTCACGCGCCGGCTGACCCGTGCGCACATCCCACACAATGAGAGAGCCTTAAAGAGAAACACAATTAGCTATTCCAATCTAAGCATACATATTGGTTACCCATCAGGTCTTACCCATCTTGCTGGTGACCAGCAGCGACGGCGTTAGCATTAGCAAGCTCGAATAGGCATTCGATATCTTGATGGTGGTCAGCAGGTTGCCCTGGAAGCGTTCCCACACACAGATGCGCTCATCGGTGCCCAGCGAGATGACATAACTGGGCGCACACGCCAGGCAGCTGACGGCTCCGTCATGCGCCTGTATATTGTACATGCAGGCGCCCGTAAACAGATCCCAGACGCATAGTAGACCATCTTGTGACCCGGAACCGCCAGTGCCGGGCTGCCAGCGATCAACAAAGAGGCAGGTCACAGGACCACAGTGTCCATGCAGCGTATACTCCACATCCGATTTGTTGAGGCAATACACCTGCGGGAAACCAAAAGTTATCTGTATATTCCAGCTTTATATTCGATTGAACGCACCTTTAAAGTGTGATCTTGACTGCCCGTGAAGACCATGTCATTGACCACCTGCATACAGGTGATTGGCTGCTGATGAGCCAAACGCACACCCTCGAGCGTTATCTTCATTTCCTCCTTGGTAGTCTTCTGTGCCGCATCCTGTTGCCGCTGCTGCTGCTGCATCATCAGTCCTATGCTGCCCGTGGAGCCGGTGCGTACATGGGCTGTAAATAAAGAAAAACATTTTATTTTAATTTAAATACAAATATTATAATGAGAAAATAATTTAAAAAATATAAATATATACTTTTCCAGAAATTAAATAAATAAAATAATAATGAAAGTCGTTTTACAAATAACTCGCTCCTATAACGATATTTTAACAGATAAAAAATATTTTAAAATTGTGAACTAGAATAATAGCGCTAAGAGATCTGTATTAAATGATAAGTAATAGATTAACAGTTATTAGAATTATGCACAAGATTAAAAGCAAGAACAGGTGTGCCGTAGTCAAAAGGCGATAACGAATGCGTAAAATTAGCACCGATTAAAACTACAATAGATTAATAGCTGTGTTTTAACATTAGTCAATGGATCAACAAAGGTAAAAAGAAAGCGAGAACTGTTATGCAGTGGAATAACAGCACAGTTTAACAGAAGCATCTTTACAGCTTTTAAAAACTTAGATTAACAGCGTCTAAAATCCTGCACTGACACTGTTACTCATTTGCAGCGTGATAACATCAACCCAAATTAACAGCGACAATTAAGCTGCACTTATGTTATCAAATACTGAATTTTAAAAATAAAATAAATGCCTTTTAAATTAGAAAACTTACTGCGTCTGTAGGCGGATGTGAAGCCCCAATCGATTTGTTTTCCCTTGTAGTACGTCTCCAGGCGATAGAAATCCAGACGTCCATTCAAGCGGGCTACAATCACACGATCCCCGTTCAGATGGATGTGTGTAATGCCCTGATTCCGCTTGGCGTCCTCCTGGTAGGCGCACTTTAGCACACCGGCCGGCACCTCCCACAGCTCGACACGCCCATTGGCACAGCCGACGGCAATGAGATTATCAAAGTAGTCCAGACACCAAACGGGCGACGTGGGCAGCTTGCGCAGCAGCGTCTGTCCATCCTGTCGCGGTTGCGCTATCTGCATATCGCTGCGTCCAATGCTGGTCAACTGCTCGCCGCTGCGGCCATCCCAGACGCGTATCTGGCCCTTCAGACAGCAGCTGATTATGTAGTTGCCATCGGAGACCAGGCACTCGATGCGATGCTTGTGCCCGGCAATTTGGGTGGGCACGCCCTCCAGTATGTGCTCGGTTTGTTTGTAGGGCGCCTCCGATTCGTGCCAGCTGGAACGCCACTCGGCATAGTTGCGGGTGCAGATGCACCGATAGAAAACTACCATGGTATAGCAGAGCACAAAGATGCTGATGCCGCAGAGCGTGATGGCGAAGAAGATCTCCATGGGACTTTTGGGCACCAGCGGAGTGCCGCCGGCCATCACCATGGGTGATTCTCGCCTGGCATCATCGTCATTGAAATCAAGTGGATCCAACGCAGCGGCCAAGGCCTTCCACTGAAAGTTCTGCTGCAGCTGCTCCTGCGGATTGCGCAGCAATGCTGCCAGCTCCGGGGAAATGGCCTGCGTCAGGCGTATGGTCGGCAGGAGCGTAACATATTGTCCGCTCAGCGAGACATTGTACTGCTTCATAATGGTCGACCAGTGAAAGTTGGACAGAAAATAGTTGAGGTCAAAGCTGGGATAGCGCAGTCGCAACAATTCCGCAGCCGTCTCGTTGATGTCGTGCAACGGCTGCTCCGTCGTTGGTGTCACATAGCTGGCCGTGCTGCCCGGTCGCTCGCCCATCGGCTTGAATCCCTTCAGGAAGCTGCTGACGGCGCCGCGTGTCGCCTGCAGATGGCGCTGCAGCTCATAGGCCGAGCTCATGGTGCCATTGCTCTGCATGCTGAACAGCTGCTCCAACAGGCCCGAGTTGTACACGATCGAGCAGATCCACACGATCATCCAGATCATGAAGGCGCGCTGAAAGAAACGCGTGCGCGCCCAGAAATTCACAATCTTAATGCGCTTCGGTATGCGCGCCTCCTGCCCGCCATGTCCGGCATGTCCATTGACCAGCGTGGTGCGCTGCTCGCCACCGACGCCGTCCGCAAAGCAGAGCTTCGGATGCGATTGGGAGCGCTGAAAGGTGCCCGGCACAAAGGGCAACATGGGCGACGGCGCCGCGCCAAAGAAACGAAAATCCTGGCGAGCCAACGCCGCCTGTCCGTTGCTCAGCGTACAGCTGAGCATCATCTTGGGCAAGTGCTTCGCCTCCGTCGTGTATTCGGCGCGCTTAATGTTCATCGCCAGAATGGTGGAGAAGAGCAGCATTTGCAGCATGAAATCCGAGAGCAGGCCGACAATGGCGAACACGCAAAACTCCTGGATGACCGGCACAAAGGTGGCCAGCCCAATGGTGAGTATGGTGATCTCCGTTAACAGCGTCTTGGAAATGTGCCAGCCCTCCTTGCTCAGCGCCTGCGCCACGCGTATTTTCACATCGAACGTCTCGTCCATGGAAACGACGCTCTTCGTTATAACCAGACTATTTTCCAGGCCCACCAATATCACCAAATACGGGAATATATCCTTTGATTGCAGCGATATGGTCAGCCCAAAGAAGAAGCACAAGCCCAGTGACATGGCCAGGCTGCCCAAGGTGGTCAGCACACTGCAGAGGGCCAGCAGGACACGCGAACGGAACACGTCGATCTTCCGCACCGAGAAGTAAACATAGACAAAGACCAGCACGAAGGCCACCGTTAGTGGCAGAAATTCCCAAATCTTAAACTCGCCGGGATAAAAGATATACGTAATGGTCGATGGCTCCTCATCGACGCTGGCCGGCGTCCCTGTCAAAGGCGGATAATAACGCAACAGCTTCTCCTTGAGCGTTTCCAAGTACTCGGGATCGTTCTTGTTCAGGATCAGCGTCATGGCAAACTGTATGATGCGGGACCGAGCACGCAGAGGATAACGCTTAAAGCCCGTATCTTGCATGGGCAATCCGAGCAACATTTCCGCCGTCGACACTTTCGATTTTTGTAGGTTCTACAAAAAAAATAAATGAAAACAAATAATTAAAAAAGCGATTAAAAGGCTGAGATAATACTTTGTTTAGTTAGATAATTGATCGGCCGTTTGGCTCTTATCTATGGAGTGCCCCCCAATTGTACTTTGTATCTATCCTCAAGTTTTTTTTATTTCATTTTTGGGAATTGATTGGGCATATCAATGTCGCAAAGCGTGTGAATCATAGACGTGATTATAGGTTGGGGGAGGATCAGTGGGAGGAATTAGAATTAGAAGCACATATCAAATACATCAATCAGTTATGCATGATCAATTATATATATTTGTATGCAATAATTTTGCTAATACTCTTTTACAATATGCAAATTTGAAGTTTGCCTACTTTTTTATGAAATAATAATACATTCTTTTACTCTTCTAGAGATCATAAAATATTCTTAAAACATTCTTCTTATTAAGAATAGTTGTTTAAAACCTGTTGTATTTTTTTGAAATGTTTCCATTTTAGTTCAAAAATATAAAATTTTCAAACTATTCAATGCAACTTAACAACATGTCTATAACTTGTGGCTAAAAAAATATATATACAACCGAATAATCTTATCTGACTTTTATTAATAATCTGAACTTATCAATATTTTCGCAAAAAAAAATCCGAATTTTCTTTAAAATTGCACGTTATCTAACCAGTTATTTTAGGAATAAAAACACTTATTCTAGATTTGCATTTCTGATTTCTTTTTAACTGCTTTTCGCCTTTTTACAAGTTAATCATTTTTTTGTGACTTATCGGGCAGTCTTAACTCTGCCGCTATTTGTTATTATTTTCTTAAGGGTTTCATTATCTTTTTCACAGTAAACAATGTAGCCGAAGGCTTTTAGACTTTCCATAATATTTTCCATTGTAAATATATTTCCATTCACTTATATGGTTCTTATCTTTTTTAATTTTAAAAGAACTTAAAAAGAAGTACTTCCTTGTTTTTAATATGTTTACAGCTTTTATCAATTAGATTAACTTTTATAAAGTTATACTACTATATACCCTATACAGTTGTATCTTCTTGTCTGAAGTTCAAGGATTTTTCGATAAAAATAATATAAAAGTATAATATCCGAATTCATTTTCACGCCATAACAGTAAGTTTAATGACTCAGTTTAAGCGATCTGAAGTGGCCAACAGATATGTAAATGTATTTAAACATTTTTAATACAAATACACACACACACACAAGCACGCATTACGACAGGTGCGTCTCGATTGTGTGTGTATTTTGCATTAGCACACTCAATCGGTTAGTGTATAGTTCTGCTATCGAGAAGAACAAACAAAGAATAGCAAAGGTCTCCCTGTTTAGAGTCGATATTCTGAAAGCAGTTTGCACAAAACTCAATGACAAAACACACACACACACACACACACACCGACTTACACACACCCAGTCGCACAACCATAAATATTTACACATGCGAAATTATTGCAATTCGTTTAGCAAATGACCCTAATCAGGTTTTCATATGCAGCCGATTCAAAACGCTGGCTAAAGTTTAATTTGCTAGCGTGCAGTAGAGTAAATTTGGGAGCAGTGTTTTTGTTATAGTTACTCGAAAGCTTTCAACAAACAGCGAATAAGCGGAATAAAGCTCTGTGTAGAATACAATTTACATGGAACGTAAAGGTAAACTCTATAAACTCGGTTTGTAGTTAACATGTAAATAGTTAAACAATTATTTAAATAAAATATAAAAATTGTGGTGAATTTGTCCAAAGCTAAACCTTATACTCCATAAGACTTACTCTTACTTTTACTGGTGACACCTTAAACGCCACGTCATGAGCCCACATGCCAAAATAGGTGACCTGTCTTTGGTTTAACTAGTTTGCTTTCATTAACATGCATGTTAAGTTGACATTAATGTTAAGCTAAATTCCCTTTAATAGCTCAGTTGGGAAACGGCGCGATCTAATTAACAACTGGCTACTATTTAAAGATATAATTTACCCAAAATATGGCGCCCGATAAGGAGCCAAATTTAAGCAACAGTCAAAGTGCAGTCCAGATGTTATGGGTATTACGAGTGCTCGAGCAAATACAATTAACTACTTATGAGCATGATGAAATCCATTAGCCATACACGCGCACACACACAAGCACACACACACACACCCAGGCACGCACACCTAAAGTATTAAAAATTTTCACACTTACATGATATTGAAATATCGTATTTAGTATATTTGTATCTCTGGTAAAATTCTGGGAATTTTGCGTCCACAGATTCGCCGGCGACAACAATAGGCAGCCATATTCGGGAAAGATTTGATCCAGTTGACCCTGGGCGCCGCGCTTTACATTATCCACATGCAGGCAATTTTGCTCCAGTGTGCGCTGACTGTAAGGGAATTTGATTCAATTAAAGGCAATGTCACATATGAATATATGTATATATATAGTTGTATATATATTTTTATATATATATCGTGTCTACTTACTTCTCGCTGCTCTGATGATTGCGCACAATTTCGAGCAATTTAAAAACTTCATACAGCGGCGCTCGAAACGCATCCATTAGCTGCATCTCATCGGTCCAGGGCAGCACACTCGCTCGCAGCGTTATCTGTTGCACGTAGAACGCGGGACTGCTCTGAGCCCAGGGCAGGCTGCCACCTCCGCTACTGCCCGCACTGCTGCTGCTGCTGCTGCTGCTCCCATTGAATTGTGGCAGAGGCGGTGCTGCACTGGCTCCATTTTTATTATATGTTGCTGCTGTTGCTGTTGTTGTCGTTGCCGTTGTCTTTGTTGTCGTGTCCGTTTCACCAAAGAGCGGCGTGTAGCGTCCCTCGTAGGGCAGCACAATTTTGGTGGGTATGGTGCCAGGCAACGGTATGTTGATCAGTGGATAACTGAAGGGTTACAAAAGTGAGAGAGAGAGAGGAAGAGTTTGTGTGAAAAAGCGTGCGCTTGATATTTTAATTGGTCTATTAAACAAATGTTGTTAATTCAGCTATTTAAGGAGATTGTGCGTATTCGATTCCACTATACCCTGTACACGACATATAAAACACTAAGAAATTGATGTATGCATAATTTATTAATAAATTTAAAGCTTTAATTCACTATTTCATTTGTTTTAATTTAATTTTTCATATTAATTTAAGAAAATAGTGTTTAATTATTAAATATAATTTCAGTATATATTATCTATAAACTTTTTCTTTTTAGAGTTAAATTCTTCTTCATGTTTTTATTCTTTCATACCTACCACATTCCTATTCTACTTCTCAAATTTATTCTTGCTTTTTTTTCATATTTACATTTTTTTCGTCATATTCAGGGTAACTCCCAGTCGAACCCCTTCGTTTAATGCATTTCAACTAGTTATTACTTTTGCTATTAGGGATCGTTAAGTTTGTCATTTGACGCGTGTGTGTCTCAAACGAAGAAATTCATGTTTGATACACACGTATGTGGATTTGTGCGTTTGTGTGCGTATTTGATTTATCAGCGATTCGGTTTAATGCTCAACATTTTATATATTCAAGGTTAGCGGGCCACGCTGACAATAACAACAACAACCACCAGAAGCGAGGCATGACCGAGGCCAACATTGAAAAGGTGAAACATTCGCCGCAAATGATAAGAGATTAGGCAATATAAAAAAAAATATTAAAAAAAACAGTTGCATTACACTACTGATAAGGCAGACGGAGGGGCTGGTTGCCAACTGAAAATGATGTGGGCTTTGGTAAGTTGGCAGGTTAGAGAACGTAATGAATTTGTAGAAAGACCAAGAGAGCGAGAGAGAGAGAATGGCAAGTCGACAGACACGGAGGCTGCCGAAAGATACAATTTATTTTGAAATATTTAATAAGTTATTGAGTTATTTATAATATAATAAAAAAAAGGATTTCCATATAAAGAAATATTTTTGGAATAATAAAATAAATATATACAATATTGTGCAAAAGTAAATATTATTTTTATGACAACACTTTACTTAATAAAACTGTATGTATATTTATATTATGACTCATATGGTATAGATAAAGCTAGAGAGATTGTAAAGATAGAAAGAAGATAAGAGATAATAATAATAGAGTAAAGTGATAGCAATAGTCACAATAAATTGTAGTCCAAGATGCCAATAAAACAAATTTTTTATTTAAGAAAAAAATTTAGAAAGTTTTGTTTGTGCGAATTTTTGAATAAATTTTTGTGGGTTTTTGATAATTTGGATAATGATGTTATTTTCTACTTTAACAATTTTATTCACTTACATAAAAAAAATACAATAAAACTTATTAAAATAAATAAGTATTTAATCATATATATAAAATATAATCATAAATGCAAATATTTACTTTATTTATTCTTAGATGTTGTTGATAATCATCGAACATTAACATCTTAGAAACTGTATAAAAATGTTTATAAATAGTCGCGTAGTTAATAATTACGCGTTTAGAAATACAGGAAATGCCCGGCAAATAATTGATTATTTTGCGGTTTGCTGCTCAACGCTTATTCATAAGCCATGCACCTTCTACGCAAATTCTCTAAAATTCGTGAATTAAATGGAACAAACGGCACACATGTGTTGGTCACACGCATACAATATTTATGTGTATATATTTACACATACATACATACATATGTGTGTGTATTATTAAATTATTCAATAATTTCAATTATCTATCGGACACTGTGCCGCAACCTGAGTATTTTTTGGGGGCAGTCTGTGGTCTAGACAATGTTTATTTGTTGTTTCTTCATCGTTTAAAATTGATAAAAATCTTTTGTGCGCGTGGCTTAGCCAGAAATCGGACAAATATATATATGTATATACATAATTTTGTAGACAAATGTTAAAGTATGTTGTACAATTGAAATGTTATGCAAGAGCTAAAAATAAATTAATGTTAAATTTTGTATTTATAAATAATTTTGCAATATTTGATCAGAGTTGAATCAAAAACTAATAATAATTTCATATATTTTATTGACTCTCTGAAATCAATAACTCTTATATAATCAATATGCATAAATATTTGTGCATTATCAAGCACACATTAAGTTTATATATTTTAATAATATATACACATATATGTACAATAACTCGATTGACGCATGCCGGAATGCTCTATGGGTTCAATAATAATTTGTGCTGATAATCAATACTATTATCTAATTGCAAGTGAAGCAAATTTACAATCAGCACTTTGCCTTTTTTAAATGCTTTAAAAGTTTTTGCTTTTCGTTTATTAATTAAGTGCTGAAATAGAATCCAACGGAAGCTTGTTTTTGATTTAATGATTTAAGCTTAAGATTCAAATTGTTGAGGAAATTATTTTATTTTTTTATAAGTGTGTACAGTGACGTGTCTGAAAATTGATGAAGAAACAACAAACTTGCTTGTTTTTAAAAGTGATATTTTACTTGATTTGATTTGATTTATTGCAAATTAATATTTTCTAGGAATTCTATTTATGTTATTTTTTTATGTTCTTTTACTCTTTCATGAATCAGCAAAGGAAAATAGAAAAAACTAAAGTTTCTTAAAATGATGAACAAAGTTATTCTTGTGGTAGCAAAGCAATTACTCTCTTAAGCAAACATATGCTTTAATTATCAAATACTGACTATGAATGAAATTTAATTTAGTTTCTGATATTTTCTTTTTTTTTATAAATCATAATTTATTTTTTGTAATATATATTTTATGAATTAAAATGTGTAAGCACAAAAAATAAATTCTCAAGTAAACTTGAAATTGTTTTTGTTTAGGTCTGGTACCAATCAACAATTTATTTTTTACTCGAATTTCTTGGGAACGTATCTATTTTGTAAAAGAGAGAATCAAATGTATATTTTAAATAAAATTATTATTTTGTGTTAGTTGTGCGGTAGGTCCTATGTGCAAAACCGGAATTTTTCATTATTATTATTGTTTTTATTTGTATACAAATAATGTAAAGGAACACCTTTCGGTTGTTATTTCACTTTGGACAAGTTTTTCACTGTCGGCTACACCCGACTGCAACGTACAAACTTGTTAATTTTTTAAATTGTTTTTATGGACTTAACGTTATAATTATAGGGGCATGCTAACTCACGTTCGTTTGATCACAATTGCGATAAAATGTATAAATGTGTGTAAAACATGCGAATTTCCACAGGGGGTTGTTCATCCTGTAGGACAGCTCAAAGTAATCACATACACATACATACGTCACGAACATATCTAGAAACTTGAACATATAAATACAATTATTTATATGCTCATTTTTATAGAAATCTGCCTAACAACGCGTGCAAATAAACAGTTCGCTAACTTTTTTTTTAAATTTACACATACTTAGAAAATTACTAATGAACTCTTGGACAATTCCGAGAACTCGCAGAGCGATTACCCAAACTATAATAACGAAAATAATATAGTATATAAAAATCCGCACGCAAAAAAAGCTTCTGTTGTCAAACATGCATACTAAGTTATTTTTCTTTGTTATTTGGGGACAGGATGGAGAATTTATCGAATTTCAATTAAAGACATTTAATTTGTACACAATACCTTTCAAAAGCTCAAAAAATATGCATAAAAACGCTTAACTGATTATCGATTTTGGCAAGACAGTATCTAAGACTGAATGTATATCTCAAGCAAGGGTAATTGATGATAAGCCATTAAAAAAATTGATCTGCACTTGGAATACGAAAACAAAGATATTAAATTTGGTGCTTTAAGTATTCGAAATCGATTCTAAAACTTTATTTTACCATTGTGCACCCAGTCGTAATATGTCTACAGGGTATGTAACAAAAACATTTAACTCACCACGAAAGCAATATCGCCATGAGGGCAATGCTGGAGGCGCATGTTGGATAGCTGGAGAGAAACAAGCCATGCTTGTAGTAGAAATGCGACACCGAAGCCGGCAGACCGGCCGAGGTGGATGCCGCCGCTGAGGCTGCAGGGGTGGCCGTCTGTGGTGATTTGAGTTTCAATTTTGGCGATTTGCCGGTGCCATTTGCAGTCAACGGCAGCGACGTGGACGCAGCGGCCGCAGCTGCCGTCTTGGCAGAGCCATCTGTTGCGGCTGCCATGCCGCCTCTGCACAGCTTCACACACACTCGCGAATTACCGAGCGAAAGAGCGCGAACGAAATTTACAATAGAAGTAAACACAGAAATTGAGGCGAGCGAGCGAGAGAGGGCGTGTGGTGAACTTTAAGCGTTGGTTCTAAACGTAAACTTTGAGTTTCGGCTTTAAAATCTTTTCAATGCCAACACAAAACAATTACGCAATTTCGCATATGCAACGCATCATTTGCGTGGGCCACACGTCGCAGCAGAAGCAACGATATTATTTATTAATAGCTTTGATTTTGACTTTGCCGCTATGTCGCTGCCGTCACTTTGATTTTCACTAGTATTAAAATATCGACACATTTTTGCATTCTGTTGTCTATTGATTTTTCTTTTTCTTGCGCTTCATTCGCACCTTTTGGCCCCACGTTTATTTGCGCTGCTCACTTGTTGTTGTTGTTGTTAATTAATTCACATTTTCGCGCATCTTCACACACACAGGCACACTTGCACACATATACGCTAACATTTGTGACGCAAATGTTCTTTCTAAATATGCAGATGTGAGGCAATTATTTGTTATTGCTGCTGCGTATTGTTATCAAATTATCATCAATAAAAGCGCACAAAACATCGCTTTTCACCGTATATATTTCAAAATTATCATTGGCTCAGCACTTTTCGTTGCTTTTTTTATTTGCAGCCTGCTTTTCCGTTTTGCCCTTTTTCGGTATTTTTGCACGGCTGCGACGCATAAAGTTTTACTGTGCGCTTTTTCATTGGCGACGATTTGCTGTTAAAATATTATTTCTTTTTTATGTTTTCTTTTGTTGCACTCAAGTATGCATATATTTGTAGCGTAGTTGTATAATTTTTGTTGTTGTATTAAACACGTTTTTCCTTGCGGCAAGCGGAGAAGCTCGAGCGTTACTCACGGCACGATAACTTTGAAAGAACAACATTAAACAGCTGTGAAGAGCTAGCAGCCAAAGTAGATGTGGGCACCCTAGAAACAGCTTTTACATTTGCTGTACTGTTATTAACAGTGTGACAAGAAATATCGATTTTATTACTCACAAAAAGTTGCTTTTAAGGGTTACCATACTTTTTCCTGTTGGCGCTTACATTTAAAAAGTTCTTAGTTTATTTTTTATTGAGTTTAATTATTTAATTTATTTATTCGAGTTTCTTGGGCGCTTATGTTTAAAAATATAGACATTATTGTATGCTTAGTTCATTGCTATAATATTTGACAATTTCTCTTTGATTTTACAACAAAGTAAATGTTTATATAGTAATATATGTATAATTGAACAAAGTTAGAATCTGTAAGAACTGTTTCATTAGTCTGAAGTAATAACCTCAATGAGCATAAATCTTTAGCCTTAATCGTATATTATGTACACTATTCCCCTTTACGTAACAGGTCTACGGGACTAACTACAAAGGGTCACAGGCTCTAGGAAAAACTCCACGAAAAATAAATGTTCTAGTTCAACCAACTCTCGAAACTCTCTATAAATTGACTCATATAATCGACATAGTCACAGATCGTAACCGGAATTCGCGCTGTACTAGTCAATCTTTGTCGTGGGCATCGTATACTCTGCCGCTATCGACTCCGCCGTAACATAGTCCGCCTGCGGCGGCAGCTGATGATAAAGCACATGCTCCGATCCCGACGGCTCATAGGTCTCACAGCCCCCAACATTATTGTGTACCCCGTTCTCGTTGCATCTGCTCTTCGCTGAGCCGAACAGCAACACGGTGCCCTTGCTGAGCAGCGGACAGAGCAGCGCCTGGTGACAACAGGCGAACAGTCTATAGTTTTGACCCTGGAATGGATCTGACAATGCCGCGCACAACATATGATCCAAATTGATGCCCGTGAACTGTAAGGAAAATTATAAGAAAATAGCCATTCAATAATATATCAGTAGCAGTTGGGATTTTAATGTAATGAAACGAAAAACAAATAATAATTAAATAATTGAAAATATAACAAATGATAGGCTAAAAAATACGCTTGTGCAAAAATTTAGCCTTATCAAGTCAAAGCCAATCTTATAGCACTTACTATGGATAACGGCGAGAGAAACACGAAATGATAGAAGAGCATAAAGGCCGTGCCGATTTTGACCCATTTAAAATCGCCCAGATCCTCAATGGTATAGGCGCCTAAAAGCAGACTCTATTAAAAAAAATACTACAATATAATAAAGAGATAATTACCACTTCTCAGGATGTAAATGGGTATTATGTAGAGCAGGGCGTGCTGTATCCAATACGTGGCCTGCTCGAATGGATACGTGCGCCCCTCGACCTCGGGAAACAGGAATGCCAGAAAGGGTCCATTCAAGTTGCTCATTTGTATGCGAAACAAGGCCGTTGTTGTCTTCGTAGGCTTGGCCGCCAGCAAATAGATCTAGATACAACAGAAAAGAGCATTTATTGAAATATATATTAAATTTTAAATTTATGTCCATGGGTACCTTTCTCCTAATCAGAATCTCGTATACCCAGTCAAGAGATCTTTTAATGTATACATATATTTAAAGGTATCCTTACCTGCAGACACGTTTGCACATGACAGGGATTCAAGGCAAAGATCATGGAATGCCCCGCCAGCTTGAAGCCCATCTCGATGCCAAAGACCATGGACATGCTGATCAGCAGAAAGAGACGCATCGGACTGTGCGGCTTTTGTATCTCGTGAGCTGGCGGCAAGCGGATCGGAGCCAAGCGTTTCCACGAGCTGCGCATTATATAGATAAAGAGAGCGGAGAGCAGGGCCGATTCAGTCCAGCGGCGACGATCGGTCATATAGTTAATGCACTCCGGTCCCGTTGTGCGCGGTATCTCATCCGTAATCCCGGCCACAGCCCAATCCCAGTCCATTTTGCTTAAGTTCTATTTGTGTTTCTTTGGTTTACGTTGGGTTTTTGCCTCAAGCAACTGCAAGAAAATAACAATCCCTTATTACAACCTTGTTTACAACCCTCAAACTTTGGTCTGGCATTCAAAATTAACCGCATTGCGTGTTGCTAACAGCCCAAAAAAAAAAGAAAATTACACCAACGAAAAAACACTAAAAATAAATTTGTTTTGTTTGTAAAGCGTTTAAATGAAATTGTTGCCGCATGGTTTGCTCCCTTCGGCCTTAAGCCAAATAAACC
The DNA here is from genome assembly GCA_035043915.1 of Drosophila paramelanica. Classification (NCBI taxonomy): domain Eukaryota; kingdom Metazoa; phylum Arthropoda; class Insecta; order Diptera; family Drosophilidae; genus Drosophila; species Drosophila paramelanica. The sequence goes on along the minus strand of JAWNMO010000674.1, from coordinate 4,980,274 downwards.
CTAAATATATGCCTCGATGTAATCGAAAAGGCAGGTGTACTCTAGCCAAGGATACTATTATTACACTCACAAAATTCGATTAAAAATTTAAAAAAAATACACTGTCAAAATTGTAGGATCAGCAAAAAAATAACCATTTTATGGTCAGTTTTGTTTGAGCCAAAGTTGAACTATTAATATGCTCGCTCACAAGTGTGTCTGTCCGTTGGTCCGATGGCCAACTAAATAACCCTTAGTTTAAAGCTTAGTACGAACGTTCGAAAGAGCATTTAAAATGCGGCATAAGCTTTTAATTGGCTTGCTTTGTTTTGGTTTTTCCGTTTTTCTGTTCCGGAAACCGCGAAAGGACAATGCGCTTGTGTGAGACAGAGAAAAGAAACACTAATGCCGAACAGGTGTACAACGGACCACATTGAAGGCCTCAACTACCCCCAGGCCCCCAACAAGAAACGATTTACCCATGTTTTTTTGTTGGCCAGTTGTCAAGTTTAAGGCGGTGCATGGAGGCGTGGCATGCGCATTGTGTTGGCCGCTTGTTGAATTTTTGTTTGGCCAGCAAAAGAGAAAAAAAAACACAAAAAAAAGGTCAGTTGTTTGCTCGGTGTTGGGGGTGAAGGGAAAAAGGATGGGGGTGTCCTTAAACTAAATACATATAATGCTCGAAAGTACGATAAAAATGAAATGTTGTCAACGTTGACAGCAACCGCAACTACGTCTAAACTTGGCCGATTGCCAATATCGAAGGCCGCGCCAGTTGGTCAGCTCTAGTGCGACAGGGCCCACAGTGCCTCCTTATTTGTCAAGCAAATAAAACATGTTCATAAATACACTAGGGACATATACATGTGTATTGAGCACACATACATAAATATGTACACAACAAATCAATTGTTTTTGTTTTCGAACAGCTGCATGTATTTTAAAGCCTACTTTTCAGCGTTTCGATTCCATTGAATAATAACACACAGAAACGCACACCTACACACATACACATGCAGTTTCACACAGACACACGGACAGACAACAAACAAATATAATTGTGCTTTTCACTGTCAAGAGCATGGAAAGCAAGCTAAATGCACATGTGTGCGAGCGAGTCAGCAAAAGAAAGAGCGCCACGTTGTAATACTTTCCTTCTTAATGTTTGAGCGAGAGAGAGAGAGAAAGAGAGAAACAAAGCTTTCCGCATGCAAACTGAACAAACTGAGAGCGCTGCTGGCCTTGTATGGCCGGCTAAGCGCCATTTATGTCAGCTGTTTGCCAAAAGCAAACAGCAGAGGGCGCCACCATTGCCCACACCATTGTGGACATTTTATGCTTCGATTTTTCAATATTCAAAATTTACCTTACTGACAAAAAGTTTAACAATAATTTTAAATTTTTTTTTTTTTAATATAAATATTTTTATTTTTTTATAAATGCTCACTTTTAGCCTTTTAATATTTGTACACAGCCACGTGGTCTCAGACAAAGCTCAATAGAACACTTGAAGCCACTTGCGTATTTTTCACTTTGGGACACATCAATGCGCCAACGAGTATTTTTTCATGTGCCGCCGCATTCTTGATTTATTTTTATAATTATGCTCATGGCTCATTTATGAATTCGCATTGCGAATTTCCCTTGTTATTTGTGCGTGAAATAACAAACAAACAAAAAACGGTTGAGTATATTCGCGAGCTGAAAATAAAACGCGCCGCGACGTCAACTGCGAGTGCGGCGGCCACTCGTACTGCGCGGCTGTTGTTGACGTTGTTTCGGTTTTTTATCCCCCGTTGGGGGTTGTTTCCGGCAGTGGCTTGATTTCGCCTCGTTCTTGCGAGGTGTTTCAAATCAAGTCGACAAACAAGATTTATGTTTGCATAAATATCGCATTTTGGATAAGTGTCAAGACAGTTTTATAATTTCAAATAAACTTATTAACTTACATTTACCAAATATTTTCTTATATTTTTTGATGATGATTACCTATATTATTTTGTAAAACATCACAATTTGCCATTCACAATAATAAATATACACGTGCCCATTGTACATGCCTCGCCTCTCACATCCTTAAGCATTAGCATACTCACCACTAAATGTTGAAATACTCAGAGCCCACCACAGTTGTTCAAGCAGCGAGCGCACGCAAAGCTTTTTGAAACTTTCGAATGCAGCGTCTGCAAACGAGGTCTCTGGCAAATTGGCGCCAAAACAACGGATAAGCGGCAAGCACAACAAATACACACAGCACATACATACATATGCACATGGATGCATATAGTATTCATATTACATTGCGACAGCTGCAAATTGGATTATAAGTAGATACAAAATGCGACCATGAGTAAACAGCAACGATGATCCGCTGAGAGAACCTCTTTCACGACTCAATGAGAGAAGCTTAAGCGATTGTAAATTATAAGTTTAGCACACTTGCATGTATGTTTGTAATATGTAATTAAATATGTGTGTATGTGACAACACATGTCTCATTTAACAGTGGAAAAAAACAAATTGATATCATTGATTATATACCCAAGTATTTGTAAACTTATATATTTTCAATATAATCAGAATCCATATATATGCACACACTAACCCAATTATATTTAAGGATATTCGTTCACCCCGTGGAAAACTCGTGACTGGTCAAAAAGCGCGACGATACCGTTGGCGTCCGTGACTAACAAACGCGAGTTTATAACTGTAATTAAGCATGCACTAAAGAAAAAACAGAACCGTGCAAGCTAAATAAAATCGAAGAACTACAATATTAACAAGTGAAAGTGCTCTTGTGGGAAGTGCCCGACTTAAAACTACTCCATAAATATTTGTAATATGAAAGCAAATAAAACAGATTTATAAAATTTCAAAACTTTCAAAAATATACCAGATTCATCAATTGAAAGTAAATGAAAACATGTTAAAAGTCACGAAAGAGATTTTCAAAAAACCAAATAACGTTGTTTACCGAATTTAGAGATACGCATAGATATCGATCAAGAGAATATGCATTTATCGATTTGTGATAGGCTCGAAACTGAATCTGCGATATACCCCACTTCTAATCCATACAGGGTATAACAAATACATGCGACGAGCACTGGTGACAATGTCTGCCGTTGGCGATGGCTAAGAGTGCGAGCAGTGCAGCAATAGAGGGACACGTCCGTGCAAATCAAATTAGGCAAATGCAGAAATGTTTTATTTACAGCTTAGATGCACACAAATTGTCATTCACTAATAACTGTTGACCCTGACTAAATTGCCAGCACTGTTTGCTGTAATGTGACTACAAACAACAGATTATTTATTAATCAGGCAATCGATAAATCGATTCAACGAACGGGCAAGTCAAAAATTAATAGAACAGGAGCCCAGTGGATCGACCTGTTGAAATAGCGAGATGAAATGTAGTAGAGTGTTGTTTTAAGAAATGAAAAAACAGGGTTGCATTAAGAAATATATGCAAACAAATGGGTAGCACTTAATATATATTTATTATTGTATAGATATTTGTGAAATGCTATACATCTGTCTCGAGCGTTACCTTAGCTGATCAGTGCGCTAAAAGTACTCGACTAGAACATATCCTGTACCAGACAAAATGCGCACTACTCTTCAAACTTCTCTGCATCTGCTTGCGTTGGAGGATTATCCGCCCAAAATCACCAGCATCACAGTCAGCTTCCTGTCAGCCATCCACGGTAGTCAGATCGTATCCAAACCCAGTTATAACCAAAGTAGCCGGACCAGACCTCAGATATACCCAAACAGAAACCACCAAACCACGCCCAAGATCGCACCTAGATATTGATAAGATAAAAAATTTATTTAAAAATTATATATAAACTTGATTATTTGATGAATATAATTTTACCTTCTTAAATATGTATCCGAGTGATTAATCTGAGAAACCTGTAAAAGTTAGCAAGAAGCCAACGAATTTGCGAGTAATATATAACACCCAAATCATTTGCCTCCAAGCATGGCTTGAATCTCGTCAAAAGTCTTGCCCCTCGTCTCGGGCACGTAGAAAAAACGAAAATACAAGCGATAAATGAGATTAGAGAAAAGGCCCAATACACGACAGCCGCACCGAATGTCACCACACACAACGGAAACAGTTTGACCAACCCGAAGACAAATATCGTACAGGCGACGGTCACAATGCCGCTACAAAAGGGCTTCACATCATCCGCAAAGATCTCGGCCATAACTAGCCACGACACCGGCCCAAAACCCAACGAGAACCCGGTGATGAACAGGCAAACGGTTACCATAGGCAGCCAGCCGACATTGCTATCGATCCAAAACTGAATGTAAAAGCCCAATATAAGCAGGCTAATGCACATAACTGCACCGGATATTATCAGAAATAGGCGACGTCCGAACCTGTCGACGAATATTATTGGCGGAATCACTGTAACAACGGCGACAGCACCAAATATGATCGTACAGGTAGAGGGCGATAGAGCGGTGCCAGCCTGTTGGAATACGCTGGAGATATAGAAGAGGATCGCATTGACGCCCGAGAACTGTTGGAAGAATATCAGCATTGTCGATATGAATAGACCCTTCAGAGTGGTACGACGTGCCAGGGCCTGTCTAAAAGTGGCCTTCTCCTTTTTGCCATCGGCCGACATGGCGGCCACAACAGCGCCAACATCCGCATCCGGTCCACGCAGCCATTTCAATGCCTTTTGTGCGCGCTCAGGTTTGCCCTTGTAAACGAGAAATAATGGCGATTCGGGCATCCAAATAAATATGGCAAAGAATATGATGGGCATGATGACACATAGGATGTTGAAGGTCAGCAGCTGGAGCAGGCTACCAAATGTGAAGCTAAAAAATGAGCCGACCGTTATAAATAGCTGGAAAAAACAGCCCATTATGCCGCGCGATTCGATCTCAGCTATCTCAGTCGTATATATGGGCACCAATATGCTAAAGGCGCCCAAAGATGCACCTATCAGGAAACGTCCAATTAATAGCATACACGAATGTTGCGCTCCAATAATCAATCCCCAGCCGAGCAGACAGGGCAACATCAGCACCAGCATCATAAATTTGCTTCCAAACAGACCGGTGAGTATGCCAATCGGTATACAGAAAAAGGCGCATCCCAGCGGCAACAGCGACGCTGCCCAACTCCACTCATCTAGGTTGGGCTCAAATGTATATGCGCTACCGCTAAGAATCTGTTCCTCTACGGGTCCGGACCATGCAACAGCATTGCCCAAGCAGAAGGCACCAAGGGCCGCCGACACACCGGCAATATATTGCTTAATAACGCCCATTACGAAAGAGAATGTATATTTATGTATGTATGGTGTATAATAAACTCAATCTTGATTTAAATAAAGGTATGGAAAATAAATGTTTGTGTGTAAACTGACGGGACAGTTCCAGTATATCATATAATATATATGAGATAGCATTCAGAAGTTCTTGATTAAAAATTCAACCAAACTAATTTATATAAATTGTTGGCGCGTAATTCAATTAAGCCTGATGGTAGAATTAATTGTATTGATTTATTGTTATCGCGTAAAAGTAATTGTATCGATTTATTGCTATCGCGTTAACAGCAATTAAGCTCGGCCTTGATGCAGTATGCGCGCTGTTAAGCTTTAGTTTTATGACGCTGACGTTTAATATGACGCTGTTATGCACTGTTAATGTTATTTATACTTGCAGAGCGTGGTTTACCGGCTTACATGTAAACATTCCTTTAAGCGCCAAATTCAAAAATAATTATCAATGCACGTTTTTGGTTCCATTTTTAATAAATTAAACCAATAATTGCGAATATCCAACATTTTTTACAACAAGCATTATTTATACACGTTTGCAACTGGAGGAAAATTTTTTGAATTTCATTCAATGTTATATATCTAGTAAAATGATAAAAAATAATCCAGCGACAATAAACCTAAATAACCTAAACAATACAGCAAAATCAAAGCCAAATGCAGCAAGAAAAAGCAAGTTAATATAGAAGAACATAATTAAAGTAAATGGTTTTCAGAAACGCATTAAATGCTGGGTATATAACATTCATGTGATTAGGGAAATGATTAGAAATGCATTCAATAAAAAGATGAAAATGATAAACTTTTAGCAATAACTCAGCTTTAGTAAAATAAAGGATGTCGATTGTTGAATATATATGAGCATAACTGAACTATGGGCATTGTTTCAAACGTGTCTGGGCACTTATGAGCCATATACCTTCAGCTCATCTTGATATCAGAATTTCCCTTTCGCATGATATACACAGTTAATAATACCCATTTTTCGCATATTATGAGTGAAAGGTCCATTAAGGTCCAAATAGAGAACTATAGAGCTATATCCCATTTACAATCAGCTGCAAATATTAGCCCATAACCATCAGTTCGGACGTCCGTTAATATATACACATGGGACTCGTAAAGCTAAACGCCACCACACAAACCAATTCATAGATGGATAAAAGATATGAATACCGGTGGTCCGAAATGTTCTTCCAGGCAGCTAGTTCAAAATAGAAATCTTACATTAGTAAGAATTTTCCAATCCGGTGTCCGGCCCGTTCCATATAGATTAAAGATAACTATATTCCATCACTTTAATTTCAAAATAGAAATACTGAAAAAAAAAATGTATTTAAGACTTAAAAACTGAACAAAAATCGAAACCCGAACAACTGACTGGGCACATAAAAAAAATTATATTAAAAACTTAAAAAAAAATGTTTCAAAATTGAAAACAACGTTAGAACCGAACAAGCGAAAAAACCGTTCTGTCTAAACCGACTGGGGAGATGAGAATAAAGTAAAACTAAAATTGACAGCAAAGCAAAAGGCAATATGCTTAAATAAAACGACACTAGGATCGGTCATGTTCTTGTGAAAATGGTAGCAAATAGTAGGGCGTCTCACAATTGGCAGAACGACGCAGGCATAGCTCACATATCGAAAATCATAAAATGCGCCAATAACATATTGCATTTTTATGCCATGAAGAATTTGGTCACGACCGATTAAACATCCGCTTGGGCGCTTTTCGTGTACAGTAGATGGGCATCGTTATCACTTAGCATCCGCATACAAGGAGTGGACGCAACTACGAGCAGCGCCAAGGCGGACACATAGCCAGCCAATGGCCCAGCAGATGCAGAGAAATATTCACGTCTTATCGATTTGCCATTTGATTTGCATCGATTTGTTTTCGAATTGCCAGCCTCCCAGTGGGCGTGGCACAAAAATCTTAACACTCTGTCTGAAGAGGGTAACAACAACAACATTTATCCAAGCTTTTAAGTCTCTATCTTTAATAGCGCCGAAAAAAATTTGTGTTCATCCGGACGGATAGACGGACATAGCACAAACCCAATATACTAGTTTCACTTCGCAAGCGAGTATAAAGAACAGGAAATTTTATTTTTGTTTTTGAAAAACATCTTGTTAATATAGAACGATGGCTCTTTTTATGTGACACACACTTGCAGGAAAGTCTTTGCAAAACAGATTAAGAGCTCCGTGCCACCAACCCGACTAAGGCACATGTATTTTCCTGTCATTTTCACATGCCAGCGATGAATTCCTCATTTTGAAATAATTCATTATACCTTTGGACAATTGTGTGTTTGAAACACAAAAAACACGTAAAATTTTGTTTATAGTTATAACTTTATAGTTCTTAACTTTTACCATCTAAATTTTTGTTAATTTATCCCAAAAAATGGTGGCAATAGTACAATATTTGGCCGGTCTGGCTGCGGCTTTTGGTGCGTTTTGTTTGGGCGCCTCGATTGGCTGGAGCGGACCCATGGAGTTTCCGATATCAGCTGGAATAGCATACGATTTTTATCTCACCCCGAGCTCCTGGGGCTGGGTGTCCTCGATGTTGACCTTTGGCGCTGCCTGTATGTGTATTCCCGTTGGCATCTTGATTGGCGCATTTGGACGGAAGTTGATCATGTTGATAATTGTCCTGCCCTACATGATTGGATGGCTCTGCATCATTTTGGCTAAGCTACCGTTCATGCTCTACATTGGACGATTCCTGGTGGGCGCTTGCGGGGGGGCCTTCTGTGTCATGGCACCGCTGTACACCACGGAGATAGCCGAGATCTCAGTGCGCGGCGTAATGGGCTGCTTCTTTCAGCTGCTGATCGTCCATGGCATCCTCTATGGCTTCATTATTGGCGCCTACTGCGCTCCCCTGCTCGTGAACATCTTGTGCGGCATACTGCCCATCGTATTCTTTGTTATATTCTTTTGGATGCCCGAGTCGCCCGTCTACCTCATGCAAAAGGGCAAGACCGAGCAGGCGGAGAAGGCCTTAAAGTTTCTGCGTGGCAAAGACAAGGACGTGAGCGGTGAAATGGCCGCGATGGCGGCGGAGAGCAAGAAGGAGAAGGCCACCTTCATGCAGGCGCTAAAGCGAAAGGCAACACTGAAGGGGCTGGGCATAGCGCTCGCGCTGATGCTGCTGCAGCAAGTGACGGGCATCAATGCCATTCTCTTCTACGTGACCAGCATCTTTCAGCAGGCCGGCACTGGCCTTTCGCCCGACGTCTGCACCATTATCGTGGGTGTTGTGCAGGTCTTCGCTACGATCCTTGCAATGATGCTTATCGAGCGTGCGGGACGCAAAATGCTGCTGATCGCCTCTGCAGCTTTGATGGGTGTCACCGAGTTTATAATTGCCGCCTACTTCCAGTGGTTGATGGCAAAGAACGTTGGCTGGCTGCCTGTCCTCTGCATTTGCGTGTTCATCATCGGATTCTCGTTGGGCTTTGGCCCGGTGCCGTGGCTCATTATGGCCGAGCTCTTCGCGGAGGATGTGAAACCCATTTGTGGTGCCATCGTTGGCACCTCCAGCTGGCTGTTTGCATTTATTGTGACCAAGCTGTTTCCAATCTTTCTGTCGGGCTTAGGTCCGGCTGGGACTTTCCTTATATTCGCCGTCTTTTCGGTAGTAGCCGTCGTTTTCGTTTGGTTCTGCGTGCCGGAAACGAAGGGCAAGACATTGGATGAAATCCAAGGCCTTCTTGCATAGATAGCATGTTTGAAGAGTGATGACGTACGTCTGATGTTGTCTTTAATGTGGATCAAGCCGTTGCCGCAACTTCCGGTCAGCCTGTTTTAGCTTAGCTTTCGTTAACTTCTACCTCAACTAAGTGAAGGACATTCTCGGTTTCCAAACACCCTCATGCAGATTCCTGATTATCTCGTTTCGTTCTCTAACTTTGGTGCGCTGTTAAATTTTACGCAACTCCATTGTTGTTGGTGTTCCGTGTTCCGTTTATTATAATTCCATCATCGAAGTTCAGATATGGACGACGTTGAGATCGAGTAGCCTGAGATGATGAGATGAGGACTTATCCAGATGGGTGGGACGAGTGCAGCTATCTGTTGCTGATCAGAGCTGGATGTTTTTAAGATCTTAAATATCATAGTGACCAGTGCCGCATTACAGTCACCAACTGGAAAGATGTCTCAGCACAGCCCACGACGATATTAGTTTATTAGGGGGGGTACTTAATAGGGAAATACAAAACAGTTAAATGTATTAATGTCATCTTCTTAAAATTTTTACAAAATAAATTTTGTAAATTTGATATAATTGCTCTACATTTCGTTAAAATTGTCTCATATAAGTGGTCAGTATCGATTACCTCTGTTTTGCTTATTGAATTAACTATTTCAGTTTGTTGAGTCTTTTCTGAAAATTAATGTATTTTCCTGTCATTTACACATGCCAGCGATGAATTCCTCATTTTGAAATAATTCATTATACCTTTGGTCAATTGTGTGTTTGAAACAGAAAAAACACGTAAAATTATTTTTAAATATAGTTCTTAACTTTGACCGTCTAAATAGTGATTTTATCCCGAAAAATGGTGGCAATAGTACAATATTTGGCCGGTCTGGCTGCGGCTTTTGGTGCGTTTTGTTTGGGCGCCTCGATTGGCTGGAGCGGACCCATGGAGTTTCCGATATCAGCTGGAATAGCATACGATTTTTATCTCACCCCGAGCTCCTGGGGCTGGGTGTCCTCGATGTTGACCTTTGGCGCTGCCTGTATGTGTATTCCCGTTGGCATCTTGATTGGCGCATTTGGACGGAAGTTGATCATGTTGATAATTGTCCTGCCCTACATGATTGGATGGCTCTGCATCATTTTGGCTAAGCTACCGTTCATGCTCTACATTGGACGATTCCTGGTGGGCGCTTGCGGGGGGGCCTTCTGTGTCATGGCACCAATGTACACCACGGAGATAGCCGAGATCTCAGTGCGCGGCATAATGGGCTGCTTCTTTCAGCTGCTGATCGTCCATGGCATCCTTTATGGCTTCATTATTGGCGCCTACTGCGCTCCCCTGCTCGTGAACATCTTGTGCGGCATACTGCCCATCGTATTCTTTGTTATATTCTTTTGGATGCCCGAGTCGCCCGTCTACCTCATGCAAAAGGGCAAGACCGAGGAGGCGGAGAAGGCCTTAAAGTTTCTGCGTGGCAAAGACAAGGACGTGAGCGGTGAAATGGCCGCGATGTCGGCGGAGAGCAAGAAGGAGAAGGCCACCTTCATGCAGGCGCTGAAGCGAAAGGCAACACTGAAGGGGCTGGGCATAGCGCTCATGCTGATGCTGCTGCAGCAAGTGACGGGCATCAATGCCATTCTCTTCTACGTGACCAGCATCTTTCAGCAGGCCGGCACTGGCCTTTCGCCCGAACTCTGCACCATTATCGTGGGTGTTGTGCAGGTCTTCGCTACGATCCTTGCAATGTTGCTTATCGAGCGTGCGGGACGCAAAATTCTGCTGATCGCCTCTGCAGCTTTGATGGGTGTTAGCCAGGTAATAATTGCCGCCTACTTCTGGAAGTTGATGGACCAGAACGTTGGCTGGCTGCCTATCCTCTGCATTTGCGTGTTCATCATCGGATTCTCGTTGGGCTTTGGCCCGGTGCCGTGGCTCATTATGGCCGAGCTCTTCGCGGAGGATGTGAAACCCATTTGTGGTGCCATCGTTGGCACATCCAGCTGGCTGTTTGCATTTATGGTAACCAAGTTGTTTCCGATCTGTCTGTCGGGCTTAGGTCCGGCTGGGACTTTCCTTATATTCGCCATCTTTGCGGAATTATCCATCATTTTTATTTATTTCTGCGTGCCGGAAACGAAGGGCAAGACATTGGATGAAATCCAAGCCCTTCTTGAATAGATAGCATGACAACATGAAATTTAAAGTAAAAATTGTCAATAGGTATTTTTATAAGCGCTTACATAAATGTTTATTTGGAACCCTTTGGATCGTGTCGAGAATCATGTAAAACTGAGAAAACTTACAAGCACTGCTTAAACTATGGACTCCAAGCAACGATGTTAGCAGAATGATTACGTACGTCTGATGTTGTCTTTAATGTGGATCAAGCCGTTGCCGCAACTTCCGGTCAGCCTGTTTTAGCTTAGCTTGCGTTAACTCCTACCTCAACTAAGTGAAGGGCATCCTCGGTTTCCAAACACCCTCATGCAGATTCCTGATTATCTCGTTTCGTTCTCTAACTTTGGTGCGCTGTTAAATTTTACGCAACTCCATTGTTGTTGATGTTCCGTGTTCCGTTTATTATAATTCCATCATCGAAGTTCAGATATTAACGACGATGAGAGCTTATCCAGATGGGTGGGACGAGTGCAGCTATCTGTTGCTGATCAGAGCTGGATGTTTTTAAGATCTTAAATATCATAGTGACCAGTGCCGCATTACAGTCACTAACTGGAAAGATGTCTCAGCACAGCCCACGACGATATTAGTTTATTAGGGGGGGTACTTAATAGGGAAATACAAAACAGTTAAATGTCTGAATGTCATCTTCTTAAAATTGTTACAAGAATAAATTTTGTAAATTACTCTGATTTTGATAATTACTCTACATTTCGTTAAAATTGTCTCACATAAGTGGTCAGTATCGATTACCTATGTTTTGCTTATTGAATTAACTATTTCAGTTTGTTGAGTCTTTTCTGAAAATTAATGTTTAGTTTTATCTGTCGATTTTCCCAGTCATCAAAGTGCTCTGATTTGTCTGGGATGTCCGTTACAAAATACTTAGAGTAAAAAGTTCGATCAGTTTGTGCCAAAAAAAGAAAGGATTAGTAACTCGTAATTCCATTGATGGCTCCGATCCAAAACCACAATAATGTCTTTCTTTGTTTTTAAGAGTACAAAGCGGTTTACTGCAGTACCTAATTAAAAATTGAATACTTAATTAACAGTAATTATCTATAATATTATAGCTATTTGGATTGACACACAAGATACTCGCAAAATAAAAATAAGAAATTTAAAGTGATATTCAGAATAAGCAGTGTTGTCACCTCGCCCAAAACAATTTTATGCAACCAACTTCACGCGGTTGATATCGATATTATTTTAGTATTCCATTGTTTTCTTTGTGTAACTTTTTTGTATATATGCAACTGACTAATCGTTTATTGAATTTAGCATCCAAATTAAAGAGTATTGTCTTATCAGAGTCAGATTAGTGTACCATAAAAATCAAAGCAAACATGTCGGTCGTAACGGACGAAGAATGGACCCAGTACAAAGTAATGGTCACATACAAAACAACGCAATTAAATTGTTGACGCCTCTGTTTTTTTCCAGGCTACGCATAATAAGAGCTACGCTGGTGATGAAGAACAAATGCGCCGTTCTTTGTACGAGAAGTCCAAAGTAAAAGTAGAGGAGCATAACAAGAAATTTGAAAATGGAGAGGTTACATGGAAAATGGGCATTAACAACATGTCGGACTTTACACCGGAAGAATATGCCAATAGGTGTGGTTCAAGAGCACCCAAATAATTTGACGCACTCAACAAATAATATAAAAACATTGTAAAAACAATATTTTACGTGCATTTTACTTTGTCTGCATACAAAATAAACAGCTGTTTTAAGCAATTTTTAGATAATCGGCTTTTTTTGTTTTGGTCACACACTGCACTGACAACTGTTGATATATTATTAACGATGTGATATTGTCCATGAATAGGCGGCTTTTCGCAAAAATACTACAATTTTATACTATATTGTAAAAAACATGAAACAAAGTAATATGCCTACATAACGGCGGTTGTTGCGCGAAATATTTGAAACGCAAAGAATCGATGCCATTAACACATGCGATAAGTTGTTGCATCCCTGGTCTAAAAATGTATTTATCAGTTTTCCTAACTCGGGCCACACTGCGGTCGACATATAACATTTTAAAAGTTTGTAAACTTTCCATTTTGATTCACATAGACATAAACACGTATAGTTTCTGTTTTTTATTTTTTATTGCTAAACATTATTGTATTGTGTTCGCGATCAAATTGTATAAGAGTGCGTATTCTATTGCAGCAACCCATCAGCAACCTCAAAATGTACCGACTTAAGAGTGTGCCATCGATTTTGGCCAAAAATGCAATCAACGCAATGGTAGGTGTCCCGAAAGTAACTACAATCAAATTATACAATCAGACACGCTACTCGCACAACTCAAGCCAAATCCTCCAAATATAAGGACGTCGCCGCTGCTGCCAAGTGCGTCGCAAACGCAGCCGTCGCTGTCCGCGAGTGTTATGTAATGCGCTAAATTTGCGACGGACTGCATCAAATTATACTCTGGCATTGCGTAAATCAAAGCAAACAACAGTTGCACATGAATTGCTTAGCTGCAGTTACCGTTGGCAATGCCCAATTGTCGATAGTGCAACTTGCGTACAGAGGTTATGTTGCACGTAGCAGGCAACTCCCCCCACCACGATTAGTTTTGGTCGGAAAAGTGCGGCTCGTGTGCATTAATATTTGGCTCTTTTATAGGTGTTGTTTGTTTTTTGTCTTCCTTTCTTTTTTTTTTTGTGAAGCTGATAAGCAAACACGCCCTATAGAGAGGCGCGTCGGCTGTTTCACAGCTGATTATACAATACAAATTATTGATATGAGCCACAGTTTTAATGCTTATTATTACATAAGCAACAACTAAATGGTTGTCAGTGGGCATTTCAAATCGCCGCTTTAACTTAAAGTGTTAAATGCAGCAGATTTATCAAAACTTCTCGTCAAGTCATGGGAATCTTCCCTGATTGCCGCTGTTGCTGACATGGCGTGTGCGGCTCCCTCCGAATTCAGCATACGTGCATAAATAGAAGTGTGTGTATGTATGCACATATGTCAATTGGCAGACCTTTTGCAAAACAAAACAGAGTCATCTTATCGCTTTTGATATTTCTATTAACACATGCAGCTGTTTAGATATTGCGCGATTTCGTGTACAGATACAGTCAAGGTTCTACAAGCACTAATACTGTGTTCTGAAGTGCACTTTTTAATTATACAATTTTGGTATAAATTAACATTAATATATATGTCAAGTGTTGCCTTATGTTCGTAAAGAATATATATTAAAAGAGGCTATATAAATTTCCCTAATGACATAGGACCAAGATGTGCCCTCGTCAGTGCTGTCCAGTTCGCTAGTTTCCCACCAAATCTAGCTTTTACTTCACAAAAATAGGCCTCACTTGCTAATCAATTTTAAATAAGCTGTTATATTCATTTTTCGCGTCAAGCAAAAAGAAAACAAAAACACAACAGTCAATACTTGACATGATGATGTTATTTACCATTTAATACTAAATGCTAATGGCAATAATAAAGAACAGTTATATGTCAGGCAAATCACAAAAAATGACGGGTTATTTATCAAATACAATAGATCAGAAATTGCACTTGTTAACCAAATTGCGTTTGCAAATCATTGGAGCTCCTCTCAAAAAGCAGCAAGACGAACATTTCATTAGATCTAATTTGTCAATTGCAGCAACGTGTGACAGCGAATGCGATTTTGCTGCATCAGCGCAACTATCACATAACGCCCGGGCAACAGCAGTCAAAATCGGCGAATCCGGACGCGATCTCAAAGCAATATCCGGTTATCGATCATGCGTTCGATGCGATTGTTGTCGGTGCCGGCGGCGCTGGGTTGCGTGCGGCCTTTGGTCTGGTTGCTGAAGGTTTCCGCACGGCGGTCATCACGAAATTGTTCCCGACACGCTCGCACACGGTTGCCGCCCAGGGAGGCATCAATGCGGCGCTTGGCAACATGGAGATGGATGACTGGAAGTGGCACATGTACGATACGGTCAAGGGCAGCGATTGGCTGGGCGACCAGGACGCCATCCACTACATGACACGTGAGGCGCCCAAGGCTGTGATCGAGCTGGAGAACTACGGCATGCCCTTCTCTCGCACCCAGGACGGCAAGATCTATCAGCGCGCCTTCGGTGGCCAGAGTCTTAAGTTCGGCAAGGGCGGCCAGGCACACAGATGCTGCGCTGTTGCCGATCGTACCGGCCACTCCCTGCTGCACACACTGTACGGCCAGTCGCTCAGCTACGATTGCAATTACTTCGTCGAGTATTTTGCGCTGGACTTGATCTTCGAGAACGGCGAGTGCCGCGGCGTGCTGGCCATTAATCTGGAGGATGGCAGCCTGCATCGTTTCCGTGCCAAAAACACGGTTATCGCCACCGGCGGATACGGACGCGCCTTCTTCTCCTGCACCTCGGCGCACACGTGCACCGGCGATGGCAACGCGTTGGTGGCGCGTCAGGGTCTGCCCTCACAGGATCTAGAGTTTGTGCAGTTCCATCCCACGGGAATCTACGGTGCCGGCTGTCTCATCACTGAGGGTTGTCGCGGCGAGGGTGGCTACCTCATCAATTCCAAGGGTGAACGTTTCATGGAGCGCTATGCGCCCGTTGCTAAGGATCTAGCCTCCCGTGATGTTGTCTCCCGCTCCATAACTATCGAGATAATGGAGGGTCGCGGTGTTGGTCCCGAGAAGGATCATGTGTTCCTGCAGCTGCACCATTTGCCCCCCAAACAGTTGGCTGAACGTCTGCCCGGCATCTCCGAGACTGCCATGATCTTTGCTGGCGTTGACGTCACCCGCGAGCCCATCCCCGTACTGCCCACCGTGCACTACAACATGGGCGGCATTCCCACCAATTACCGCGGCCAGGTGCTGACCATTGACAGCGATGGTAACGATAAGGTTGTGCCCGGTCTCTATGCGGCCGGCGAGGCAGCCTGCAGTTCGGTGCATGGTGCCAATCGTTTGGGTGCCAACTCCCTGCTGGATCTTGTGGTCTTTGGACGCGCCTGCGCCAAGACCATTGCTGAGGAAAACAAACCCGGTGCACCTGCGCCGACGCTCAAGGAGGTGAGTAAAAATGATTAAGTAAAGTCTGAAGTTATTTATGATTTATATAAATTCCTGCACAGAATGCTGGCGAAGCCTCAGTGGCCAATTTGGACAAGCTGCGTCATGCCAATGGCAAGATCACCACTGCCGAACTGCGCCTGAAGATGCAGCGTTGCATGCAGAACCATGCGGCTGTGTTCCGTGATGGACCCATTCTGCAGAAGGGCGTCAGCGAAATGCAGAAGATCTACAAGCAATTCAAGGACATCAAAGTGACCGATAAGTGCGTTGAACTTTGGATAATTGGCATATCAAAAAATTCCATTAATTAATTAACTTAATAAACTTGATTGCAGATCGCTAGTGTGGAACTCCGATCTGATTGAGACCCTGGAGCTGCAGAATCTGCTCGCAAATGCCCAGATGACAATTGTGGGCGCCGAGGCGCGCAAGGAATCACGTGGCGCACACGCACGCGAGGATTTCAAGCAGCGCATCGATGAATACGTAAGTAAAAGTGATTTTACATATTAACCTCATGCAGCAATATCAAGCAATTAGTGTAATCTTTGGCTAATTCCATATTATTTGTATTACAGGACTACAGCAAGCCATTGGAAGGCCAGGAGAAGAAGCCCATCGAAAATCATTGGCGCAAGCATACGCTCGCCTGGGTGTGCTCCGAGGAGGGTGACGTTGACCTTAAATATAGAGCTGTTATCGATGCAACCCTGGACAGTGATGTGGATACAGTGCCACCAGCAATCCGCTCCTACTAAAAGAAGTCGCCACAATAGGCACACACACACACACACACACACACTCGAGCAGAAAACACACAAACTAGCATGTTTATGTTTTTATGTGTTGTCGGTGCAAATTATATTATCATTAGCAAGTCGCAATCATATTATTCGATCATTTATGCTTCTGTTTTCTGCCAATTTTTGCAGTTGCTGTGAAAAGCAAAATACTAATGATGTTAAACTTTCTATAAATTTGATGTGTTGTGTATGGCAATGCCTCTAAATTGCGTTTGTTTTACCAGTGCCCTCCACAAAAACAATAATATTTCTAATATATTTTCCTAATTTAAATTTGTCTACATTCAAAACAAAAGAAAAACGATGCGAGAACTGTGCGAAGCTTAGTTAATGGACAATGATTTAACTGTAAGAAAAAAGGAAGAAAAACAAAAACAACGTCAGGAATAAACAAATTTCTAGTATTTGTTAAATCTATTAAATTATTAAAACAAAAATATGTAAAGAAAATATACATAAAAACAAAACAATATGCCTAAAATTACAATGATGAACACGAAAGTTTGTTTAAATTATGGCTGGCAACACAACAAATGTTTAGCTGGTGGTTCGTTTCATGGTTCGAGCCATGATCATTTATCATTTTAGTTTTAACAATGCGGTTCCTTTTATTTTTTGTGGCATTGCAAATTTAGTTTACTTTTATATTTACACAGAACTTGTCAAACAGTTAGTTTTTATTTAAAACATGCTCCGGCTCAAGTTAAATTTTGGCTGCTTTGGTTTAGTTCAAAGTAAATACAAATTTTCGGAGTTCTGATTTAAAACAGTTTTGCTTAGCCTAAACAATAAAAATTAAATTAAACATGACAGGTCTGTCTTCCTAATCAATATTGCAATAAATTTAATATATTTAAATACATTTAAAATTGATTATAAAGCTGCCTGAGTTGTAGTTTATAAAAAAATTTTCAAAATTTTTATAAAACTGATTAAATATACAGCGAATTTTCTATATCTTGTACAATTATAGCAATTTAGAACTAGTCTGATATAAATACAAAAAAAGTCAAACAAGCTTAATTAAGTTTTCTTCAAAGAATTTAGCCCTGAAAAACATGCACTTGCTCCGACTTTAGCTGCAGTGCTTTCAAGCTATCGAAAGCAGCTGTGTTGAATCCTGTGGGTCCACATACAGCCACATAGCTAAATGACTCCGCCTGCTTCTGCTCGATAAACAAGGGCGCCAACAACTCTTGGCATATGCGACTGTTTTGCGTTTGCTGCTCCGCCTGCGATAAAATGTGGGTGCACGTGAAGCGCTCATCGGATTGCTGCAGTGCCTCCAATTTATCCCGCAGCCAAATGTCCGACTCTGTCTTATTGAAGTACATCAGGTGTAGACGCTCGCTGTGGGAACAGCATCATAAAATAAAGGAATATTTATTTAAATAAAAGTCAGAACTTACATGCGATTCGTGTGCCGCTTGAGCAGCGGTTGCAGCAGACTTAAAATGGGTGTTATTCCACTGCCCGCGGCCAAGAGCAGAATGTTGCGATGTGCCTCCAGGGCGGAGATTTTAAAGCTGCCACGCGGCAGACTCAACTGCACTGTGGCACCCGCCTTCAGCCGATGCAGCTCACCTGACACAGCGCCATTTTCATAATACTTGACAAGAAAGTCCTGCCGCACGCTGGGACTCGCATCTCCAGCCATTTTGGCGCTGTTGGAAGGCAGGCAGTTGTGTGGCACGGGTGTATAGCTGCGCTGTAGCAACTCACCATTATGCGGCACCTCGATGTCCAGATGATAGCCCACCGGCAGATGCATGAGCACCTGTGGCTCAACGCTCTGCAAGCTCAGCTCGAAGGAGTCGTGATTGAAGTACTTGCACTGCAGCACGTCATGTTCATAGCGTTCCTCATGCGCCTGGACTGCATCCAGCCGACTAATCTCCTGGCTGCCATACGTTGTCCAAGGCTCCGCAACTTGCTTGGTAAGCACCACTTCAATTTTGCCCGACTCTGGACCCACGCGCACAGCCTTTGGTGGCCAAACGACATCGCCGCTAAGCTTCAAATGGAAGACATGCCAAGTGTCTGCCAATTGCACGCGCACCTCCAACGACTCAGCAGCGTCCTTGCGCTTAAGCAGCAGTCCAGGATTGGCCATGCGTCGCGTATAGAAGCAGAGAGTCAATTCACTACTCTGTTGTATCCAGTCGAAGCGCGGCACAAGTTTCGTCGGCGCCGGCGGTGGTCGAACTATTTCCGTTTCCACCCTGGCAACCACATTTTCCTTTAACGGACCCACATAGCATTTGCCCAGCAACTGGGGATAGTTGACCCAGGCGTGTACCTCATCAAACAGTTTGGTTGCATCGCGTCCAACGCCGCGCATCAGCTCCTCGACACCGCCCGGATGGAAGTCCATGTAGCGTGTCACATTGAACACCCTACCCCGTATGGCCATCCAGGCGTCATTAACCTGATTGTGCATTGCCAGCTCGCTGCGGGTGACGGGCACAACGCGTCCACCGGTGCCAGAGAGATCTGCTCCCGAATTGCAGAGACGTATCCAGCTCATCAGAGAGTAACCGGGCTTGAGGGCACATTTGTTGCGTGGGTTGCCAGTCGCCGAGCCAGAGGTTGTATTATTGGAACCTGTTGCCAATTTCTGTGGCGCTGTGCTGGGCAGTTGGAGGCTGCTTACGGCCAGTGCAGCCACAGCAGGTGGTTTGAGCGGTGTTTTATTAATAGATGCGGGTGGTTTTAACTCGGAATCACCCATAATGCAGTTCAATTTTTACACTTTTGTGTTCAACAGCTGAAAACGACTAACAATGCTAATCAGCTGATCGCAATCGAGGACAAAAATCTGCCTAAAAGCTTTGCAATCATGTGTGCTAAAATTCAAAATATCTTTTGATTTGCGACATTACTCAACACTTATATCGAAGAATTTACTCATTTGGCACTGTTATACAAACATTTCATATTTAAATTATTTAAATTTGTATAATAACCGATAGTAGTTAATGATTCTTACACAGATTTAACAATAACATTGACTCATTTACTCCTTTTAAACTTTCGGTAACTAAGCTAAACATTTACCACTTAGAGCACAACCGTGCATAGTTAACATTCACCGCGAGCTGAATACTGGCGTACACATTACATCTGCACAACAAACATGCAATGTTATTTCAGTTTTCAACGAGTCGGTCAGCTGTTCGGATCATTGTTACTTGAGGGTAAAGTTCCGCGTCGCATTTCAGTCGCCTGACTTGATTCTACTTTTTGTGTATGCATTTTCAATAGCTATTAACCGATTATCGTGTGCTGAAACATTAAAGGCAAATTAAGCGCCATTGTTCGTAAAGTCAATACGCATTTGTGTTCATAATGTGTATGAATGTGCATTGTTCAATGGAGGGACAACTACAAATTGGCGCTTTGCTTTGACGCCTGATTGGCAAACCGGTTCCATATAAAGAGAGTAGAAAATAGTGCAAGTGCGAATACTTTTTTATGCAATACATAAATATGACATCGACTGCATATATTTATGCATATGTACATATTTGCTTGTGTGTGTGTGAGTGCAATTGGTGAAGTTGACGTCAATTGTCGTCAGCTTATGTATTAAATTACACATGGCTGTTTAATCCTTTTCGCAAATATATGTTTACTTCTATTGTTTGCATGATGTCATTATCCATTTCTCCTACCCTTAACCACTGTCTGCAACAGCGAACACTTGCCGGTCGTGCCGTTTGCTTTGCCACCTTTCGCCACCCCAGACGTAAAAACACGCACACAGCAAGCTCTACACCCACACAGATAGTATTCATCAACCACCCACCGCTGCTCCCCTGCGGCTCTACAAGTATGACACTTAATTAGTTTCACACGCAACTGAAAAAATGCTCTCTCGAACTAGCTATCCTCTCTTCTTGCGCGTTGCGTGCACGCAACAAGTGTTGACAATCTTTTCAAGTGAATAAATTGCTTTAATTCCAACTCACTTATGCGAAATAGGCTTAAACGTGAATTTAATGACTTTGGCGGTAATTTTATCAGCCATCGCGTTTTTTCTCCGTTTTGCTCAATGTCTCTCTCCTGTCATCGCTTGATAATGTTTCGAACTTTGCTCAAACCAATTGCATACATTTCACTAATAATAATGTGCTATTGATTTATGTGATTTTGTGTATCTGTATAAAAAATATGAAATTGTTACCATGTGTAAATTGAAGCGTGCCTTTTCCCAATTCAATTAAATATATTAAGAAGACAAACATCGATCGAACAAATTGTGATATGCTGCGACAACAGCTGATAACAAATTGTGACAACAGCAACAACTGTGAGAGCTTGTTCATGTCACGACCATGACAAACAATTAGGAAACGCCGCCGCAATGTGCG
Organism: Drosophila paramelanica; assembly: GCA_035043915.1. Lineage (NCBI taxonomy): Eukaryota > Metazoa > Arthropoda > Insecta > Diptera > Drosophilidae > Drosophila > Drosophila paramelanica. The sequence goes on along the minus strand of JAWNMO010000674.1, from coordinate 4,958,848 downwards.
AGATAAGAAAGCTGCAAAAACGCTGTTCAGCACCCTTCAACTTGAGTCTGCTGAAGTCGACAAATTGAACTAGCAGGCAGCATAATATGCTGTATACATATACCCTGTAACATAATATTTGCAGCATTATTTAAATGATATATAACGTAATACATAACAAATTTTAGATAAGAATGAAAAACAAAAATATTGTATACAATTTTGCTTAGTACCTGCCAATCGGAAGTATATAAAAAAATTGCGTTTAATATTTTAAAGCAAATAAAGCTTTCTTTGTTCTTTTAAGTCGATTTGACCTCTCACACCCCTGTACATTATGTGAGTACAGGGCATATATATACCAGGCAAACACCTGCAACATTACAGTTATGACTAGTTCCCATATTATCAGATTCACATTGAAAAGCACGACTACAGCTGCGGATCGTTAATTCGCCGCAACGATGAGTCATTTGTTGTGGCTCCTGCATATCGTATGCGAGCTTGTTTCCCTCACTTGGGTTAAATAAAATGTTTTTTCATTGTCTTTCAATTGTTTCTGTAACGCTGGACATTGACTTGTTCTCTGTTAATCTCCGTCACTCGGATAACATTTTAAGCGCTATGTGAACCCAGTCTACAAATTCAACACCCTTTATTCGAATATGATAAGATAATGGTAGAATATATAAAATATACAATACAATAACAAGCTTTATAGATTTTGTCGTTTGATGAACTTTGTTGGGGCTTTTATATATGTATGTATTTATTTTTTATTATCAGGTATAATCTAATGCCTATGTAATTTCAACAGTAATCTCTCGCTAATTAGAATACTGCGGTCGAAAATAAGAAATTATATATCATAGTATAATTAAATCGCTATAAAAAGTTTTTTTTATACCAACATCAAAAGAATATAGAGTTAAAGTTGAAACATCCGAGCGAGTTTTGCACAATTATCAACAATTCAGTTTATCTAGATATATGCCGAACATATGCGTACTTGCATTGCAAGCTTTACGCTTTGTTTATATTTTAAATCGCATTAAAAAAATTATTTCTCGATCCCAAAAGCTTGCACTCTTTAATTACCCAGTATTTATATCTGTGAATCGGCATAGTATATATGCACAAAAGTTTTTCTTATGTCTAACAGTTTTGTAAAAAATTCCGCCCAGCTACAACAACTATGACTAAAGCAATACAAATTTTAAAAATTGATTGAATATACCCTGTAAAATATTGTAGCAGAAAACAGGCAACTGCAACTATGTAAAATGTATGTTTAAAAAATCATTAATTATAGTAAAGTTATTCTCAACTTCGCTACAGGGCATGTCACAGTCACAACACGCTCGTCTTTCGGCAAGCTTGTTTTTGTTTATGTTTCGCACTTTCGGAATATATTTGCTAGTTCTGTACAGTATTTATCCGTTGCACGCCGCCATTTAGTCATATTGCTTTCCTGACTCTCTCGAGTGCAAAGTTTTGTGGTCCCAGACATCGTAAACTTGATAATGCATGACTCATGAATGGCCATGGGTTGCGATCTGGGGGGAACGTGGCGCTCTATAAGTGGTTGCTTCGATTGTCGCAAGCAGTCAATATGCGAAGAGCGTTTGAATTTTAAAAGTAAATTACACATTTCCTTTAACAAAAACCTAATTCATATAAATATAAATTCCATAGAGCTTTTATATATGCAATGTAAATTGGCTGTTATAGAAAATGCACTCTATAAAATTATTTAAATGTGCATCGGGTTGTTTGGCATATTTATGAGGCAGGTTCTATTTTCGATTTTACTCAATAAATAAACCATTTAAATTAAATGAATAAATCTAAAATTTGGAATTGGTTTATGTTTAAATTCAAAATATATATAAATTATATATTATTTTTCTTGTTAATCCATTTAAATTCAAATATTTCATTTACATTAACTAATGAATACTTCAATTATCAATCTTCATTAAATGTTAGGTAACAGTAACTAACAGCGCTGTTACTAACAGACGCATGTTAAGCACCTGGAAACTGATTGTTAATTTAAAACGCCCCATTTGTATGCTAGTGTTCCACTGAAATCGCCAAGATAAAGCGCATAAACACCCTTATATATTCATATATATAGCTTAGGTATATTTGCAAATCCTATAATAGAATGTTTATGGAAATGTTTACACAAGATTGCTAAAAACATTTTTTTTTCTGCCGGCAAAACTGAACCCGCTATCTAACATTTTGTTTACCCGTCGGGAAACAAAGATTTTCTTCACTTACTGATTTTTTTCTTTTTCTCATTCTTTTGCGTACAGAGCAACAACACATGGGCCAGAGCAAAACGAGGAATACGAACAACACTAGCACAAATACCAACTGCTAACAATAAAAAGCTATAGCTTCACATTCCATATCAGACGCCATGCCGCAGAAGCAAGTGCAGGCGGAGAGCGTGCCGATGGGACGCAGCATTGGCGCCTTCCTATTTGGCCTGATGCAGGCCTTTTTTCGTTTCATCTTCCGGCTAATTTATGGCGTCAGCGGTAAGCGGATGTCACCCATAACGGATCCCATACTCCTCGAATCGGCCACGTCGCTGGCAACCAAAATTCGCAAGCAAGAGGTGAGCTGACTACAGTTCCATTTCTTTTCGATCAGTAAATAATTGGTCATATTTTCCACAGCTAAGCAGCGTTCAGGTTTTGGAATCGTTTATACGCCGCATCAAGGATGTGAATCCCTTGCTCAACTGTGTGGTCGATGAGCGCTACAATGATGCCTTCAAAGAGGCCAATGCAGCCGATGCGCTGATCAAATCTGGAAAATATACCGTCGAACAATTGGCCGCGGAGAAGCCATTTTTGGGCGTGCCCATCACGACAAAGGATTGCATATCTGTTAAAGGTGAGGAGCACAGGACTTATAAAATTCCAGATTTAAAATCGACTAATTTGTATAGGAATAGTAATTAGTCAATGCTAGCCTAAATTTTACAAGTTTTCCCTAGCTTTTTGTTTTTTTTTTTTAATAAACTAATTTTTAATGTTAAAATATATTTGTAATAAAAATTTAATATATTTAGCATATAATGATACAGAAATTTTTCAAAATACCAATTTCAGGCATCAAAAAATTGTTCAGAACTTAAACAATATTTCCACTCCAAATACACATTAACAATTGTAAGACAAGTTTGGAATGCAAAGTTTTCTTGCTTTTTTGTTAATATTATTTCTACTTGTATTTATAGTGATCAAGATATACTAATTCTAATGCAAATTTTGTAGTTCTAATATAATATTAGCTTAAAATTACCCTAGAGTAATTTCAAGATTAAACTTTAATAATACTCTTTCTCTTGCAGGCATGCTGCACACGGCTGGGCTGTACTCGCGTCGCGAGGTGCGCGCCGAGCAGGATGCGGATGCGATGGCGTTGATGCGCAAGGCTGGCGCCATTCCCTTTGCTCTGACGAACGTGTCCGAGGTGTGCATGTGGTGGGAGAGCAACAACACGGTGCATGGCAGGACGCGCAACGCCTACGACACGAATCGGATTGTGGGCGGCTCCAGCGGTGGCGAGGGCTGTGTCCAGTCGGCTGCCGGCTCGCCCTTTGGCCTTGGATCGGATATTGGGGGTTCCATACGCATGCCGGCCTTCTTCAATGGCATATTCGGGCACAAGCCGAGCAAGCTGATCGTTTCGAATAAGGGCCAATTTCCGGCACCCTTTACGGCGGAGCAGAACTCATTTCTGGGCCTGGGTCCCATGTCACGATTCGCTGAGGATCTGCGACCCATGCTGCAGATTATGGCCGGTGAGAAGGCGGAGCTGCTGCGTCTGAACGAGCCTGTCGTACTGGAGAAACTAAAGTTCTTCTATCAGGAGTCGGATGGCGGTGGTCGCATGGTCTCCGCCGTGGATCCAGATCTCCGCTCGGCGATGCATCGTGTGGTCAACCATTTGCGCACGAAGTTTGGCAGTGCGCAGGTGGAACGCATCCAATTGCCGCAAATGCGTCAATCGGCGGCCATTTGGTTTGCCAACATGCGCGACGACTCCGGCCATGGTTTCAGCTTTCAACTGGGCGATCTGCGCTACGACATCAATACGTATGTGGAGCTGCTCAAGTGGCTGGTTGGCGGCTCGAAGCACACGTTCATCGGGCTGACGACAGCGCTGATGGACAGTGCACAATGCAAGCACGGCTCATCCAAGTACCATCATCTGGTGGCCAAGCGGGACGCCCTGCGAGCGACCATACAACAGCTTTTGGGCGACAATGGAGTGCTGATCTATCCGACGCATCCCACTGTGGCGCCGTATCACAACGAGCCCATCTTCCGTCCCATTAACTTCTCCTACACCGGCATTGTGAATGTTTTGGGTTTTCCGGCAACCGCCGTCCCGCTGGGCCTAGGCAGTGAGGGCTTGCCCCTGGGCGTCCAAGTCATAGCCAATTTCAACGAGGATCGTCTGTGCCTGGCCGTCGCCGAGGAGCTGGAGAGTGCCTTTGGCGGCTGGACGCGTCCCTAAATGCGGGTCGAAACACAGTTAACACACAAACACGTACACACAGTAAAGTGTATAGCTTAAAGTGGTTGGAAATAGTATCTTGGGATCCCGCAAATAACCCACCAAAACAAAAAACATCATTTTTATAACTTTGTAGCGACAGCATAGTATATATATGGTGTTTGTTATTGTTGCAATGGAATGTGAAGCGATCAATCAGTGTGTCCCCAAGTTTGTTCACATCTATATATATATATTTATATATAAACTGTACAGCGTTTATATATATATATACATAAATGTATGTATTTGCATTTTAGTGCCTCGTAATATTAAAATTGAATGTGGTTTTTAATGCTATTATATCTACTTTATATACAATATGTTTTTTAATCATTAATATAGTTGTAATCTAAGCTCACAATATTTGATTTTGCATTTAAAATAAAATTTGTTAAACAAATAAACTTATAAACAGTTGTGCCTATTTTAAATTTAAAATATATATCAACTAATTTTTTGAGTATGAGTATGAGAAAACTTATTCAATTGCAGAATGGTTGGTCAAAGCCATGAAAATTAGTTAAATTGCAGCCATGACTAAAATTAAAATCGGTTGAGCTTTGACAAAGTTATAAAAGCGGACTTTTTTAACCAGGCCAATCTTACAATTTTTTAAGAACAAACATTTTAGCCTTCCCTTTTAAATAGCCGAGTGGCAGCCATTAAAAACATAACTGTCATGTAAAATTGACTTAACATAGCCTTAACATTACAGCTGGCTTTAAAGGGCGAAAATTCGGAGTCACGAAAAAAATGTCTGCACTTGTTAAAAAACAATTTTTGGTTGAAAAAAACAATGCATTCCATAAACTTTTTGTTGCACATTAAAAAGTGACAGATAGCTTTGAAGGTTAAATAGTATAACTAAGCAGCTCAAAACTAAATTTACAAAATTGTATAACCCTTTCGTACACTTTCAGGCAACAAGCACGTCCGAACCAAAATCAGACAGTGCGCCGGACCATTCAAGAACTCGACAAAAGCAACAAGCACACAAACAACAACAACAACAACAAAAACAGCAACAATAATCACAACCACAACAAAATGAGCAGAACAGATCCCATATCGCTCAGTTTCCACGACTCCTGCCTGCGCATGTCCGATATCCAACTATTGCACGGACCGTTTTGGCTGAATGATCAGGCATATATCCGCACACATTTCTGATCGACCAGTTGAGCCAGGCGTATTAATTGTGCTATTGCCCACAGATATTGAGCTTCTATTATGAATATCTGTCGCACGTCAAGTACAAGAACAACAAGGATGTGTATTTCATAGCGCCCGAGGTGACGCAGTGCATGAAGTATATGGACGACACGGAGCTGGCGCTGCTGCTGGACAAGAATAATTTGGCACGCAAAGCATTCATCTTCTTTGCGCTGAACGACAATGGTAGCACAGAAGCGGGCGGGACGCACTGGTCGCTGCTGGCGCTGTCGCGGCCGGAGAGGAGATTCTTTCACTTTGACTCGTACGGGAACAACAATACGGGTTCCTCGTTGAAGCTAATTAACAAGGTGAAGGATTTGCTGGGCATGCGAATGGCCGGATTCTGTCCCATGCATTGCCTGCAGCAGACCAATGGCTATGACTGCGGCATTCACGTCATTTGCATGACCGACCACATAGCGGACTATGTGAGTCGATACGGGATGATCCAAGGCTTGCCTCCACTGCACATCGGGACGGTGAGGGGCAAACGAGCCGAACTGCTCGAACTGATCCTCTCGCTGGGCGCCCGACTCTGAGGGGAGAAGCAATATTGTTGGGACCAACACTTTTGATTGTATTGTAAATACGATGCGATCGAAGGGTTTATGTTTGCAGCTTGTGTGTGCCGATACCAAGATAGATCATATTAATATGTTTAAATTATTGTTCGCCCAATCTCTGAGCTGTGAATACGATTTTGAATATTCTTTGTATATATTTGTTTAAATTGGCTGGGAATACGATTTTGCTGCAGATAATGTTGAATTGTAAATGTTGAATATGGAATATGGAATATAATATTCAATGTCTGCTTGATATAAATTATAAGAATATTTATATTATATCTTTATTTGCTTAAGCATCAATTTGTTAATTTTTATACACATAAATTATTGATTTCCCAATCTGGCTGGGAACTAGTTAGTGCTAAAATATCATATTATAAAAATTGCATTAAAATAGCATTTAATTTTTTTAAAATATACTTAATTGAAAAACGAGTATTTGAGTATTCAAATATGCCTACAAACTATATTTTTTATTCAAATGCAAATGAAATTGCAGTAGCAAAACAGTGTATCCAAGAATGGAGGCCATTATTTGGAACCAGCAGCTGCGATTCACTTTGTAGAGACCGCAAATCCAGAGACTCAGCTTCGAGTTGCACGCATAAAGCAAAAAGGCATTCAACTGGAAAGCAAATAGGTCAGATTAGGTTCTGTCATGTAAATGAAAGTTAGCATGAATACCTCCTTGAACCAGTGACCCTCACTTAGCGCGTGATGCGCCGCACTCTGATACTCTACGGTCAGATCGCACATGGAGTTCACAAGATAGAAATCTAAAAGGCGCACATTATAATTCGCGGCGCCATAGAGCAGCATATAAAATGGGGAGCTGATGGCAAACGAGAAGAGTATGCCCCAATATCCGTTGATAATGCTAAAGGCCATACTATCGAAACGGGCCGCCAGCATGACATATCCGTGAATCGCATTCACACGCATCGTGCAGCGACCCAGCAGGCTGTGCAAGGACCACAGCCGATGCAGTTGCCGCAGCTCAACATTTGTAGGGTATCGCCGGTGCACGCAGCTTATTAAGTGCGTTAGCTGGGCGTTAACGTAATTGTAGCAATAGGCTATATCCCAGAGGGCCAGAAAATAGCGATAGATGGCGATTTGGGTGATGTTCATCGCGTTGCTGTAGAAGAAGCCGCACAGGATAAAGAACAGCCCTTGCTCGTTGGGCATCAGCAGGCAGGAGATCATGCTGGTCAGTGCCAGAAAGACCACAGTGCCCAGTTTCAGAAAGTACAAACAGTTCAGCGAGCCAAGGTTTAAATCGTTCGCCTGGTCTGTCCTCTGATGCTTCAACCTGGTCACAATGCGATTCACCTCCAGCAGAGCTGTGTCCCGGCTGCCGCGTGAGATTAGCGTGTATGTTATGGACACGTAATTGACCGTGTACAGCACGTACATGGTGGAGCTGACCAAATTGGGAAACCAATTAATGCTCTTTATGTATTGCGACCAATGCCAAAATACCCACGGCAGCCCCAAGAGCGTAAAAACATTGACGGCCAATGCGTAGACGCGTGTTAGCCACGTCTGGCGAAACCCGCTGGCCGCCGAGCGGTGCGAGGTGACGCCCAAAAACAGGGCGTAGTTGTAATAGCACTCCAATAGGCACTGTGCGACCATCATTAACGGGACACAGCACGAAACTGAATAGTCCTCGAAGCACGAGTGAGTCCTGTTGGCCTGGCCTAATTAGCAAATGCTTGATTTTATCTTGACCCGATGCAAATTTGATGTACATAAGCTTAACGAATGCCAATTGCTTTAGTTTTTTTTATCAATATTAATTTTTATTTCATTTTATATATATTTATTTTTATCCCGGCTTTAAAGAGGGGATTCTCCACGGACCTTCAATTTATACTCATAAAAATGCATAAGTAAGGGTATTTTGACGTTGCACATCTATATGTAACAGTTAAAGAGACATAATCTCAAATTCAACTTTCAAATTTTATATAAATTCTTGATTAATCCCAAGCTAATCCAACTTAACAAAAAAAGTAATTTTCAGAAATTTAAAAAGGAAATTATAACTCTAAAATATTCATGTATTTTTAGAATATATGATTATTATATTATTTAATTTATAAATACTACTACTACAACTATTTTAGCCAACGTAATTCCGTTTATTACAGATTTTAGATAACAGTTTCCATATTTTGGAAAACGATTAACATCGGCTTATATATTTCAAATCTTACCACATTTACTTAGTGATATTTTCCTTTTTTGCTATATGTACATGTTTGTATGTCTTATATATGTATATATTATTCATAACGAATATCAAGTTGGATATAGGGTATATGCTAGTCGACCATTTTCACATTTTATCATATATTTCCTACACAGCGACTGAAGGGCATTTATTTAGCTTTTATCATATGCGATTGAAATTGCCACTGTTGAAATTTATGCATAATCCCAATTTTTATCGTTAATGTTGTTTTTGCAACTGCTTGCCCCGAATAGTCATAATAAACATGAGCTCTGCCTTGGATACACAAATATTTATTTGAAATCAAATTAAAAATACTTGAGTCGCACTTCTTTCAAATGTGCTCGGGTTGCTTGTCTCTTTTGTGGTGCCAAGCACCGGGGCAAGAGGAAGCATTAAGTTAAACAAATTATAATTATCAGTATAAATATCGTATTCACATATGGAAGATCAGCTTGCGTTCAACGTTCGCCCCCACCATGAATTGTGCTCTGCGGAGAGCCCCTTCTCCCCACACACGCACATACACGCACACACACACCACCCAAGCGTTAAGCGTATACGTCGGATCGTACTCACAGTGCGTTTTACAATTAATAACATTTTATGAGAGGTCACTTAAGACTACAAAAAAAAATAATAGTCAAAGGTAGCAAGTGTCTAGTCCTTGCCGCCCAGCGAAAGGATCAGCTTGAGTAGCTCGGCCCTTTTGGCCTTCACCGTGTCAATGTGCAACGTGGGCAATCCCTCGATCACCTCGTAGCGATTTACATAGTCCGCTATGTGGTCGGTCATGCAGATGACGTGAATGCCGCAGTCGTAGCCATTGGCCTGTTGCAGGCAACGCATCGGACGGAACTTGGCAAGTCGCAAGCCCAGCAGCTCCTTGACCTTGTTCATCAGCTCCATCGATGGTCCCGTATTGTTGTTGCCATACGAGTCAAAGTGGAAAAACGTCTTCTCCGGCCGCGACAGCACCAGCAGCGACCAATGCGTGCCACCTGGCTCCGTGTTTCCATTATCATTCAGCGCAAAGAAAATGAAGGGCTTGTTGACCGCATCGTGCTCCGCGAAAAGCATCTCCAGCTCTGAGTCATCCATATACTTCATGCACTGCGTCACCTCTGGCGCTATAAAATACACATCTCTGTTGTTCTTGTACTTGACGTGCGACAGATATTCATAATAAAAGCTCAATATCTGTGGGGCGTAGAAAGAGAGAGCCCTATGTTAATATACGCTTAGATGAACTGATCGAGTATATATGCCTGATCATTCAGCCAGCGGGGACCGTGCAGCAGTTGGACATCGGACATGCGCAGGCAGGAGTCGTGGAAACTGAGCGATATGGGATCTGCCTTGCTCATCTTGTTGTGATTGCTGCTGCCGTTGTTGCTGCCGCTGTTGTTAATGTGGTTGAGTCTTCCAGCGTTGTATCTTTGAAAGGGCCGCCGCGCAGTCTGATTTTGATTCTGACGTGCGTGTTGCCTGAAATTATATTGAACGATTTTGACAGGTTTGTTTAATATGTCGCTGCATTTGATGATTTGTGAGTTTTTGTTGCACCTTAAAACCTTTCTGTCGTTTGGCAACATTTTACAAAAAATTTATTCGAATTGAAATTTATTTTTTATTTCTCCTTTCTGTAATATTACTGAAACAAAATTCAGCAAGCTCGTAACTCCGAATGTCGCCCTTTCAAAGCTAATGTTGTTATGTTAGTAATATGTTATGTTTATGGTACGTCATGTTAAATGCATGTTAATTGACATGTCTCCCTTTTGCTCTTGTAGGGTGACCAAGTTGCCACTGTTGCTGCACTTGCAAGTATTATGCATAGTATTGTGGTAGAAAGGTACGCTGCTTTGCAACAAGTGATTAATTGTTGCAAGATAACAAACACGAAAGTGCTTTATATACATATATACGCGCTTTTTCTTCGTTATACCTGATAAATGCACAAAACGTTGTAAATTCATATTATTGAAAATAATAAACATATTTAAATGTTTTCTTCGTCTTTTAAATGTTTTCCATTGCAACATATCCAAGAATCAGCAGCAAGCAATGCGGCATTTAGCAGCAGAATAAGCGTAGCACAACAAAGGCGAAAGGCAAGAAACACGGCGAATTGGTTCGTATAAGAATGGGCATGGAAAGCAACACTTACCAATAAAGATGGCAGACTCCAGTTGATATTTCTGTAAATTACTTGGGGGCTTGTTGGGCTTATTAAATTTTGACGGAGCTATCATTTAAAACTTTGCGTAAGCTTATTATTAAATAAAATGGTTCGACTAATGCGTCTACTAAATATAAACAGTAAGAATTAGTGCACTTTGACTTGTTCACTACACTCTAGTTGGATAATTGGTAGCAGCCAACTTAATGCGTATTAAGATTTGCGTGCAGCCAACTTTAAGTGAGTTGAAATTTGCGCGCAACCAACTTCAAGCATGGTAAATATTGTGCTAGGCGGAAGAATTTAAAAATGTAAATGCGTAAATCAAGTATGCATTTGTTTTTATTGAATAGTTGTAAAATATATTGAAAGCAAGTTCTGTAGCATAGACCTTTTTAATTAGAGCCAGTTAACAACAAAATTTAAATTTTTAGCTCATAATGTCCGATATTGAAGGAAATGTCACTAAAAGAATTGCCTTAATCGATCCGAATGATTTGGATTTAACTGATTGCTGTCGAATCTGTAAAAGTAAGGCAACCAAAGAAAACGGACTCAAACTGCGTCCACTGTTTAATGGACGTCGTTTAACACGCATCATAGCCAATACCGTTCACATGGAGGTGAATGCGAATATAATCCATTTGATAAAATATAAGTTAACCTTTTATTTAGATTAAGGACTATCCGGGCTTGCCGCGTTATCTGTGCGAAAAATGTTTGAACATATTGAAAAGCTTTTCCATTTTCCAAGTGGATTTTCGACGCTCGGAAGAAGAATTCAAAATGGTTGTCGACGCACGTCGCACTTATCACATGGACACATTGATGGAGTTTTCAACATCCATCGAAATGGAAAGGCAACGGGAAAACGAACAGAAGAACGCGACACTCGTTACAAATTTTTTAAAGAAGGCCAAGAAGACTAGAAAATCAAAATCAAAAACTCTAAATTGAAAATTTTGACAGCAACCGCAACTTGTTTCGTTATTTTGGCATTAATTTTAAATGTATTTTATGTTTATAATTTTACATTTGCACTGGGCGATTTTTTTGCATTTTAATATATTTTAAATAAATTTAACAACTGGGCTTGAAGTTTTCCGGACACGAATTTTGAACTCGAAACATTTCATCGCTTTCGCCATGGGAATCTTCAAATGGACGTTCCTCGCAATCGGGCTTCCTACCACCCACAAAGGAACTGCTGCTCGTTGCTGGGAAGAGCACATTCCCTTCGGCGGGCGACCAGGCGCCTTCTCGCACCTGGCTATTGACCCATTTCAATTGCTTGTTAATCTAATAAAAAAACAAACAAAAAAATTACCTTAAGGGCAACACAAAAAGGAATATCTTACCTTTTTCGTTAATTTTTTATGATTCTTGGAACTGAATAAATTTGCTGTAAACCGAAAAATATTAGTTGGCTTCTCTTTAACAGCTTCCGTTACAATCACACGTATTATGGCACGAATCTGGAAAATAAATTACAAGTTTACATTAAATATTTTGCATTTTAAAATATTTACCTCCGGATGCCGGCCCAAATATGTCCAATCGCCTTTGCGCAAATACTTTGATATAATTTTTATTGTTTCATCAATATGATTTAAATCATTCTCGTTTATTTCCAGATCCGAATCCGCATCATTTTTTACCGAATCGGAATCTTCAAACAAATCTGTTTCAATTGGTGCATTCATTTCAATTTAGTTAGTCGGCAATTTGGTAAGCAGCCAAAGTCTACAAGTGTTTATTATATCTACAAAAATAAATCGATTTTTGTTGGCGTTCAGCAGCAGCCTACTGAACCAAAACTGAATTTCCCACTAAAAAAACAAAACAAAAAAATAAAATACATTTTTTAAATATATAAAAAAATCAACCCAGCTCCGTGACAATGCATTATTGCAGCATTGCCGTGACCAGGATTCGAACCTGGGTTACCACGGCCACAACGTGGGGTCCTAACCACTAGACGATCACGGCTACGCTGGGTTGTTGTGTGCTGACGACCAAAACGCACTTTTGAGAGACTTGCGCAGAAATGCGCATAAAACGCAAACAGAGACTTATTCTAAATGGCATACACAAAAAATCAAATTCTGAATTTATTAATTACAATTTTTTTTTAATAATTTAACTAGTAGTGCTAAAGCTTAACTATTCTTTTTTATACTGAACAATTGGTTATTCTAATTAAAAATAACACACTATAGCTTTTCAGTCTTGGTCTTTATTGTGGTATTCGCCACAGTTGTTGACATGGAAGACTTTACACTATTCAATCGTTCCTTTCGCTGCTGGAGTCGTTCGAGGAATTGTATTTTCAGTTCTTCAAGAGGGGTGTTGAGTGCAAAATTCATATCAGGCAGCTAAAAAATGTGTTTACTTTGGTAAATACTGAAGCTGACGAAGACTGCATTCTCTCACCTGATAGATGTCCAGTAAGAAGTTGCAACGTACACGCTCACTGGCAATCTGTTGGACAACCGCCTGCACCTCATCCGTGTTTAGCATTTTGCCAATAAGAGACTTTAAGCCGCCCTCGCCGCTATCCTCTGTACTCAGTTGAGTTGCTGGTCGCTTAATAGTTCTTTGTGCGACATCATCATCATCATCATCATCATCATCATCCAGATGTATGCTCTCAAATTGTATTTCATTTTCACCGGCTGCATTGCGCACCGTATGTTGCGTTTTCCGTGACCTGTGTCGCACTTGTGTCATAGAATTAGAGGAGCTGCTGTTGTTTGCCATGGGGCGTGAACTGCCAGTCGTGTCGGAAGATGTTGTGGACGCGTGCTGTGCCTCTGTCAAGCTGGTTGCAGCAATTTTTCTTTGTTTTTCTGGGATGTGTATGAAGTGAATTTCACTGTCGCTTTTTATTGATTTTACCACATCCGTTGACGTCTCTGGCATTTCGTCGTCAGAGTCTGGTATTTCAATGGAATTATACATGTCTTTTATTTGCAATTCTTCTTCTTGCCGCGCAAGCTAAAGGTATCGATATCGCTTATGTTTATTTATCGAATAATGGCTACTTAATGTAACTATTGGCGGTTTTTTAATTTAAATATATTTTTTTAAAAAACGATTTTTAGTTAAAAACCTTCTTTTATTAAAACCAACCTTTTTTTTTAATTTGGCAACCGTTTGTTTACTTTTTTTTTTTGCAGAAAACAACCAAAGTTGGTTGGTGTAGCGGCATCGAAAATTATTTTTATGCCAGGGCTGCCTAATTTTTGGCTCTACTAGCATAACATATCGATGCTGTGACACCACTGCTGGTAGCCAACAACAACACACCCACACACACAGACTCTTATTGCTACTCTATTTTCTTTACGTGCGTAGGCGAATTTCTTAATTTTCGAATTAAGAGCGAGGCAAAATTTATGTAAAAACCCATTACTGCAACTGCATACACTTTGCTACAGGCAATAGCGCTCGTGGCAGCTGCAATATAGGCGTTCTAACACACCAACGGTAACACAAAATGGGAAACACCGACTCAAAGTTAAACTTTCGCAAGGCGATTGTTCAGCTGACGCAGAAGAACCAAAAGATTGACAACAACGACGAACAATTCTGGGAGCAGTTCTGGCAGGCGCACCAAACGACGCTCGAGGATGTCTTCGCACTGGTCACCGCCAGCGAGATACGGCAAATACGTAACGAGAATCCCGCCAACCTGGCTACGCTCTGCTACAAGGCCGTTGAGAAACTGGCTCAGGCCGTGGACAGCAGCTGTCGCACCCAGGCAGAGCAGCAGTGTGTGCTGAACTGTGTGCGGTTGCTGGTGCGCATATTACCATACATTTTTGAGGACGATAAATGGCGTGATTTCTTCTGGAGCAATCTGCCCGCACAGGAGCAGGCCAATCATGGCCAGACCGTGCCGCTGGCCCAGTCTCTACTGAATGCCATATGTGATCTACTCTTCTGTCCCGACTTCACGGTGACGGCCACACGTCGTGCCGGACCCGAAAAAGCCGAGGAGCTGGCGAACATCGATAGCTGCGAATACATTTGGGAGGCGGGCGTGGGATTTGCGCAATCACCGCCGCGCAACGCCCACATGGAACGTCGACGCACCGAGCTGCTGAAGCTGCTGCTCACCTGCTTCTCGGAACCGATGTACCGCACGCCACAGCAATCGGAAGAGCCAAACAAGTGGATCGCCTACTTTACGTCAGCAGATAACAGACACGCGCTGCCCCTGTTTACGTCCTTCTTGAATACCGTTTGCTCCTACGATCCTGTTGGCTTTGGCGTGCCGTACAATCATCTGCTGTTCGCGGACACAACGGAGCCGCTTGTTGAGGCCTGCCTGCAGTTGTTGATCGTTACCCTTGATCACGATATGGTGGTGCAACAGCAACAGCAACAACAACAGCAACAACATCAATTGGCCCAAGCTGGTGGCGTGCTGGTCACGCCCTACGATGAGGGCGGCTGCGGTGATAATCTCTTCATCAATTACTTGTCGCGCGTGCATCGCGATGAGGATTTCCACTTCGTGCTGCGGGGCATAACGCGTCTGCTCAACAATCCGTTGGTACAAAACTATTTGCCCAACTCAACGAAGCGCCTGCACTGCCACCAGGAGCTGCTCATTCTGTTCTGGAAGATTTGCGACTACAACAAGAAGTTCTTGTACTTTGTGCTAAAGAGCTCCGATGTGCTGGACATTCTGATTCCCATTCTATATCATCTCAATTACTCCCGTGCGGACCAGTCGCGCGTCGGCCTCATGCACATTGGCGTCTTTATACTGCTGCTGCTCTCGGGTGGGTGATGCACATAAACTCATATTGTTTATATATATTTGTATTCATGTGTTTATCTCTTTGCCAGGTGAGCGCAACTTTGGCGTGCGCCTGAACAAGGCATATTCCGCTACGGTGCCCATGGATATACCCGTCTTTACCGGCACCCATGCGGATCTACTCATCACAGTGTTTCACAAGATTATTGCAACGGGCCATCAACGCTTGCAGCCACTGTTTGATTGCCTGCTGACCATATTGGTGAATGTGTCGCCCTATCTCAAAACGCTCTCGATGGTGGCCAGTGTGAAGCTGTTGCATCTGTTGGAGGCATTCAGCACACCCTGGTTTCTGCTCTCGGCGCCCAGCAATCATCATTTGGTCTTCTTTCTTCTGGAAATCTTCAACAATATTATACAGTACCAATTTGATGGCAACTCGAATCTAGTCTATACGATAATACGCAAACGTCATGTCTTTCATGCCATGGCCAATTTGCCCACGGATATGGCTGGCATTGCCAAGTGCCTGAGCGGCCGCAAAACGGGCGGTAAATTCAATTTGCCACGCGTGCCGCAGCGCAAACAAGCAACGGCAATGACCAGTCAGGAGCTGCCTTCGGCACAGGTGCCCGATGAGTATGCCGAGGAGGAAGAGGAAGAGGACGACGACGAAGACGTGGAGGCAAATAATGTTAGGGTTGGGCGATTGAATAAGGAGACGGCGGCCGAGGAGGATCTCGAATCCGAAACGGAGTCGCATGAACGTTCCCAACTGGATGACACACAGGTGGACATGGCGTCCGTGTTAACGGCACAGCCCGCCGAGCCGGGCACGCTGAAAACCTCGCTGCTGGACACGCCCGACATTGGCCAGATGACCGAACGCGAGCAGGCACATCCCAATGACAAAGCCGACCTGTCGCCATTCAACAAGTCACCGGTGTCAACGCCACGCGCTGGCGGCGCCAAATCCACATCTCCCACGTTGTCCCGTGGTGAGGAACAGTCACGTCTATCGGTGGCCCATCGCGGCAGCATACGCATGGTGCCCGGCGATGGGGATCGCTGGACGCCCACGCCCGAATGGATTGTCTCGTGGCGCTCGAAGCTGCCTTTGCAGACGATTATGCGACTGTTGCAGGTACTCGTGCCGCAGGTGGAGAAGATTTGCATTGACAAGGGCCTCACCGACGAGTCGGAGATACTCAAGTTCTTGCAGCATGGCACCCTTGTGGGCTTGCTGCCAGTGCCTCATCCTATACTGATACGCAAATACCAGGCCAATTCCGGCACCACGGCCTGGTTCCGCACATACATTTGGGGTGTGATATATTTGCGTAACGTGGAGCCGGCAATATGGTACGATACTGAGGTTAAACTCTTTGAGATTCAGCGCGTCTAGTGCACGAGTAAGTGGAGCAACAACAACAACAACAAATACAATAACAATCGCAACTACAACAAAAAACAAAGCTTACCCAAAAACAAAAAAAAACGCTTGCATTTACTGTAGTTAATTTATTTAGTTCATAACTCATTCCAAAAATGTTCGAAGCATGAAATATCAATGTTTTAAAAGAGTTTTTAATTTAAAAACAAAAACAGAGAAAGAAAAAACTGATTCATCAGTCAGGTGCAGGCGTCGTCGAAATAATCAATCATAAATTATATGAGGCTTTATCAGTTCTGATATTTCTAATTTTGTTATCAACGTAATTTGCAAATCTTTCCAATTAATTGATTTTTATCTCCTTGTATTTATGGTAGTTTTATTTTTTATGTAGACAAATGTTCCTTGTGCCGTATTTGTAAAACATTGCTTAAGTAATTTATTTGTTTATTTTCCTAATTTATATTTATATGTAGTTTTGCTTTATATTTCCATACAATTTGTTATAAAGCCCATTTAGTTCTAGTTAGTTTCAAAACGATTTACCTGTCTGGAAATATTCCTTCGCCGTGCAATTCTTTTAAACATTGTATTTCAAATAAAACATTATGATTCCAATTGGTTATGCCCTACATAATTTATTTGTAATAGACCAAACCAAGCTTTATTTATAATGTTTTTTTTGTGTAATTAGTGTATTTTTGTGCTATTTTGCTAATATATATTTGATAAATTCAGATAGATAAATATGTACCTAGATTCGTTTAATGTTTATTTCAAAACTGTATTGGATACTTTTTTTAACAATTAAATTGTATTTTAAATGATTTCTGCTTCGATAAAATATATCCTCGAAAGTAAAAAATCAAATTATAAAAAATATTACATGTATATTGAAAAATAATTGCACTATAAATATATAAATGCGTAAAAACATATAAATAAATACATATTTAAATTAATAGAATATTCTTTTTTATTTTTCAATTTAAAAAATCGAAGACAAGAATAGTTTTCTTTATTAACTTTGTGTTCCGCTTTTGAAATATGAGCAGCGAACTAAAAGAACGAAAAAAAATTAAGTTTTAATGCAACCCAATCATCTAAGCAAACAGTTGAAAAAATAATACTTCAATATACATTTGCTCAACGCCAGTTTAAGAACATGATACTTTTATTATATATTTTTTGCAAAAACAGGCTTAAATTTGATTAACATAAACAATATATAAACGCTATAAAAACAAAGAACTATTTTCTATCGCGTTTATCGCTCCATATGGAACGTATCCAAAAGACGTACTTTAGCGATAATATAAATAAAAATGAT
The DNA here is from genome assembly GCA_035043915.1 of Drosophila paramelanica. NCBI lineage: Eukaryota > Metazoa > Arthropoda > Insecta > Diptera > Drosophilidae > Drosophila > Drosophila paramelanica. Next base: position 4,940,583 of record JAWNMO010000674.1, on the reverse strand, counting down.
ACACAGGCGACCACAACTGATGTTTTCGAACCCGAGTGGTCACCAGTTCCGCGCACGGTGGAGTAGTTTTGCCGTGAGGGCACTATGTCCGCACGTGCCAGCATCATAGGTAGTATCATGAGAACGTTATACGCGATGACGTGCGTGTTGAACCACTGTGGTTGTCATGACTGAAGCACAGTGGTTGTAGACGGCGGCGTCGTTGTAGTAGTCGTCGTAGTAGTAATTGCTGCTGCCACGGGGATTATGTTAAATTTGATGTAGCCGCCCTTTTGGCGCCTTTGCACAATTTTGCCAATCACTTGGGGCTCCTTAATGGTCGTCTCAATGCTCTTCACAATTCGCTCCGCGTTACCCTCGTCGGCACCGCTCAAATTACCCTGGATGAGAATGCGCACCTCGTACCGTTTGTTCAGCCATTTGGTGATGTTCTTCAACCGTGAGGCGAGATCATGATCAGTAATACGTGCGCCAATAGTTAGGGATTTCTCCGTCTTTTTGTTGCCCTTATCGCCAGTTGTCTTAGCAGCACCTTTGCCGTCTGCCTCATCTGCCAGCATTTCAGCTGCTGTGACCAGTCTGTAATAAAAGGATATTAGCAATTGAAGACTAACTGGAACAAATGTAACACCCAACTTGAACATGAGTCGGCCCGTTTTAGTGTCCGGTTGTTGTAAGCGCAGCAAGTGCATCTCACGCCGCTTAGCTAGCTTTTGTGCTTCCTCTAATGTGGTCACGCTGATTTCCTGATTTTGACCAATCAATGTGATTTTTTGCTGTAGCCGATTTTGTTTTTCTTGATCTGTTTTTATTTTTGTTGTTGTTGCTTGTGTAAGGCAACGATGAAATGTTATGATTGGAAATTGTTGTTGATGCCGTTGTTGTAGTTTGTTAGCTTCTACCATTTTCGGATATTTTGGAATTTGCAGCGAAAGTGAACGTAAAGCCAATAAATGGCGTATCGTAATTAAGCGATGCTGTTGCATTTTTAAATTTGTTTGTTTTTATAAAGTTTATATTGTATATTTTTCTACTCAATGCAACAGAGTTGTCTATATATGGCAAAGTGAAAAAGTATCGCTTCTGACCTGCAAAAAGGTATTGATTTATATTGTTGAATATATATTTAAATATTTTTATTTTGTATATAAAAATAATTTAGATGAAAATATTAATAAATATTTATTAAAATAATGTTTTTTTGTTTTATAAGAATTAGTTCAGTTTTGTTAAACTCACCAATGTAGTGAGCATAATATATTGTTATCGACTTTCTGCGATAACTTTCCATCGTTTTCAATTATAACGGCATAGACAGAAGTGAACTTCACACGCCATGTTTATTAAGGTTACAGTTAAAGAGTCTTTTAAATCTTATTTAAACTACGCAATTGGAAGTAGGCAATACACAGAGTATACATTGTGTTTATCTGCAAAAAACGCGCGACTTATAATATCTCTTCTAGGCTAAAGCTCCTTCTCAACCCCATTGCCGGTTGCCGTTATTTCTCCGTCTACTTGAGTAAACGCGCCTCTCTTCCCATTGTTTTTGCTGCGCCCGTTGCATGGCCAAAATAGTTTGGCATTCCTGTGAGCTTGAGCGCTGCTCCTGCAATTGCTGAAACTCGGGGCGACGGCATTCTTCGCACTCCTCCCACTTGCTAAACTTGTTTACGTTGCGATCGCATGGATCGGCCGCAAATATCACGCATTCGTCGGCGCAGAAATTGTAGAACCAGAAGTGGCCCACAATTGTTTGGTTTCTGCATCGCGGCTGATTGGTGCGCAGCATTTGAAAGCACCGCTTGGACAGGTATGTATCTATCTCATATTCCGCCTCCACATTAGCCTCATCCATGTTGCGACCATAGTTGTTCATGCTGTTAGGTCTGAGCCAAGGCGAGCGCTCCTGCTCTGGCCCTTCCTCATCCTCATCAGTCATATCTCTATTGCCGTTGTATTGTCGCTGTCCAACGTTGCGCTGCTCGTCTTCCCTATATTTGTCGCCGGGTCTTTTACGTTGCCAAGGCTCACGTTCCACATCCTCCAGCCGCGGCGGCAATTGTCCATAGTTTGTTGCCTGATTGTTGTCCATTTCGTATGGTTGCCGCGACATTGTTATCTGCGGTATTTTCCGCTTTGGTGGCCACTGTGCATCGGGTCTCTGTTCCTGGCCCCACTGCGGTTGACTGCCCTGTAAGTCGTCCACATCAAATGCGGATGGTCTGCGATCCGCATCAGTTCGCTCCTCGTCGAAATCACTATTCAAATTATTTCCTCTGTCATAGACTTCGGGCTTGTTCTCCGGCTCTGGTTCGGGCTCTGGCTGTTCGTATGACGCATTTATATCGCCACCTGGAAAATTGCCTAAACAAGCTCTCCCCGCACATTTGCGCATCTCCTGCAGCTCCAGTCTGTGCACGCTCTGGCATTTCAGCTCAGCACTGGGATTGATATATTGACGCTGACGCATCTGATAGCCATCGCCACAGGTGACGCTGCACGAGCTCCAGCCGCTCCAACCCGACAACTGGCATTCGGCACGTCGCTGCTGCCCACCGCCCTGCTGCAGTCCCATGTTGAGCTCCTCATAGTCGCCGCCAACGCGCATGGGCTCGATCGGACCGCAGACTTGTCCCTCGCAGGCGCGTTCCTCATATTGCGGCACATCGCAATTGAAAACCCTGGCCAGCTCCGGCTGTTTGTATACACGCCTTCGATACTGCATGCCCTCGCCGCATTTAGTGGAACAATCGCTCCAGCCGGACCAGGGATGCGTTTGGCACTCACGCGGCACATCCACATCGTTGTTGGCTACGGCAGATTACAATTTATATATAGTAATTTTTATTTGACTGAATGCCACTTACATTCTTCATCCGCACAGCGGCGCTCGTAGATGCGTTGACGTCGCACCGTTAAAATGGCCATGGGTTTCATGGGTGCACCGGATTCATCGTAGAAGGGGGAACGTGGATCGTTGGGAAAGTCGGAGCGTATGCGTCTAATCACATCCGGCGGCACCTGCGGCTGATCGGGCGACTAGAAAATCACACGGCAATAAGTAAAATTTTTATTTTTCTTGACTTAATGACTTGCCGTATAACTGGGTCCAGCATCGGTGCCCACATCCCAGGGATACAAATTGATCACCTTTGTCTCCAGCCACGTGCAGTTCCGCAGGCACAACTCCAGCCCTGATACGCCCACAATCCAATCCGGTGAGGGCTCAATTTTGGAGGCAAACGAGACCATGTGATGCACTGGATCCACGCGCACCGAGGCCGTTGTTTTGCTGTTTAGATTGGGAAAGGCGGGTCCGCGTGCTTTGATTATAGTGCGTATTTTCTGATCCTGCAAAGAATTTTTTAAAAATGTATTCCACAGTTATATTCTTTTGCCAGACTTACCCGAAAGTTTATGCTGAACTCACGCTCCAGCATTCTGGACGTACAGTGTTCTGCATACTGCTTGACTCCCTCACTGGCCAACGCGCCGGACTCCCAGAAACGATAATCGGAGCTGTGTGCGGCGCCTACCAGCTCACAGAAACGAGTCTCCCAACCGCGTGCTGGAAAGTCCTTGGGATGTAGATTACGCGACCAGGCACCCTCAAATGTTAGCTACAGAGGATTGATATGATTCAGAAGGGTATGTAAAAATAACCGGATGATATTATTTTATCAGAAGAACTAAGGTGATCAAAAACAAGTAAGAACGCTGCAGTCGGGCATACTCGTTCACTTTCTTAATTATTATTGTTGTTTTGAAAATTTTCGGTATTTTGTATTTGAGACTAGCCTTAAAACTGAAATTTCTCTTTTTGCGATTTGCGGGAGGGGGAAATGTCGCGGGCGGAAAGTTTTAAAATTAAATATTCACGCTTTAATTCCACAAAAAATCAAAAAACAAAAAACAAAAAAAAATTTTTTAAATGCATCGATTTTAATTATAGAATCGATCTAAATAAAAAATCATGACCAGAATGCCTTCAAACATGAAAATCGGTTAAGTTTTGACAAATTTATGGGTGTTTCAAATATGAGACCTATGGGTCCGAGACCTTCACATGTCCAAATTTTCCTCAATTTTGACATGATTTTTGACAAAAAATTTGACCCCCTCAGAATCAGGTTTAATGTTGTTTTTTATACTATTTTTGGCCAGAAAAATCGATTAAAACACCAAACTCGCAATTTTAAATTTTGAAAAAAATTTTTTTTTGAAAATACATAAGGGGGGAGTACATGATTTTTTCCAAAAATATCATAAAATTTTTTTTTTTCGAAAATGCGTAGATTTTGAATGTAGAATCGATCTAAATAAAAAATCATGACCAGAATGCCATCAAGCATAAAAATCGGTTTAGTTTTGATAAATTTATGGGTGTTTCAAAGTTATTGTATCTGGTGACACTTTGTAGCTTTTGTTTCCAATTTGTAAGGGTATTCCATCTTTTTATGAAGCAATGCCAGACTGTAATTCAAAAGCATTAACTCACCTCATATCTAGCCTCATCGCAGGCGCAGCATGGATTGTTCAAGGAGCCGCCCGTTGGTTGACTTTCCACATCATCGACAACCTCCTCGCAGATGCGACGCGTTAGGCCACCATCGTCCATGTGCCACACATCGCGATGCTGTAGCACTGTCGCACGTATCAATATGCAGCCGCTGCCCGGCTCACTGGGCGCCACCCAGGTCAGGTGCATGTGTGTCTTCGGGTTGGTGTTTGTGTTCTCCACCATGTTGATGCAGTGGGGACTGAAACGCATCTCGATCAAGTTGTGCAGTTCGAAGCGACCCAAGTCGGTAATATAGCTAAAGTCCCCATTATCGCTCTCCAGCGCCAGAATGTAGCTAATATAGCGATGTCCATTGAATGCATTCAGCGAAACTGTTGGAAGAAACATTTTCAAATAAAAAACTAATCAAATGTTGTCTACGAGCGGCTAATCGGATGCCGACCTTGAAAACGTGAGACCTCTCGAATTCGCAATGTCCTGATAAGAAAGCGTTTGCCGCGTTTTGTTTACAAAACAAAAAGCCCCAACAAGTAAAGCATTGCAAAATGTTTGTTTTTGTTTTTATACCCTGTGCTCATAGAAAATGTTTAAGGGTAGACTGAAGTTAAAGCAGTGTATAACCGACCTCATCAAGTGTTTATATTCTTGATCAAAAAGATTAGCTGAGTCGATACAATGTCTGTATAAGCGAGTCCATCTTGGACTCTTGAAATATATTCAGGCATATAACTTTCAATTTCAATTCCTGTTTTATTAAGATTTTGCGGAGATTTACCAAATTTTGAACGTATGTTAACCAAACAGCATTTTTCTCCGATTGCCGCACCATTTTCCAAATCCGATTAATATCGATTTTTATCGTATGATTTTTAGGCAGATGTCGAACAATAAGTAAAAAACTTATTTAAGAAAAAATTGTGTAAAGTCTGGAACAAAGGAAAGAAGAAGCACATCCGTTGCTTAAAATGCGCAGTTAAAATGTATTTATGAGCAACCGAGAGCCCAGTACAGGGCATTTTCTAGTCAGACACGCCTACTTCAAATGGAAAGCGTTTTGAATCGTGCTTACATAGAGACTGCGAGCAATCGGAAACAGAATATTTTCTAGTTCAAGCGCAAAGCCAATGAACTCACGCGCTCACCGTTGTACTCCTGTCCTAGTATATACGTTTCCGGGTTCCCGGTAATGCTTATCACATAGTTCTCGTCCACGGGCGATTTGGGCGTGTGCGTATTGGCCGGATGACGTGTGCAGATCAATGCCCAGGCGCAACTGGGCAACATTACGTAGAACAGTAACGAATGCCACATATTGAAAATTCTCGACTGGAATCCACGTTTAGCTATAGCTTTAGTTTTTTAGCGCTCGTCGTACACGTCGTCTTGAGCAACTGCGTGAAACTGAGCGTCGATTTCGGTTGTTGGGTTCGCGAAAAGCTAAAGTCGGAGACCACTGATAAGCCTCAGCCAGACACCGCTGAGCTGCCCGGCAAGAGAATTTTGTTTTTCTGACCCACTGGTACAAATACGCTGCGCTTATCAGCAGCCGCTGCCCACAAACCCATTCGAGAAGCCGGAAAAACAAACTATATAAATTGTAAGGGAAAGAGAATGCATGAACAGAGCTCTTTAGTGGCAGAGACTGAAAGAAAACTTGATTAAGCTCTTAAGGAATAGGATTGCTTGAGGAGAGATCAGATGATTTTGACAGATGACTCAAGATAGGTAGGATCACTATGATGCTCTTATCAAAATTGAATAATATCCTTATGAATTAACATCAAATAATCAAAATAAGACAATTAATTAACATTTGCTTTAATTTTATTAAATGATCAGCTGCCGTAACGTCCACGTCTGGCATTGCTATATTTACTCCTTGTTTGCGACATGGGCTCCCCAAAACCCTCACCAAAATCTCCGTTAGGTTGCAAGGCACCACCTTCATAGGGATTACGACTCTGCATTGCACCACGTCCAAAGGAATTACTAGGCTGCATAGCTCCACCTCCATAGGGATTGTTGTTCTGCATTGAACCACGTCCGTACGGATTATTGGGCTGCAAGGCACCACCTCCATAAGAGTTCACTTCATTTTCGTCGGCACGTCCTAAAATAATTTGGGGCAGCAGACAGGTGCCCTCGCATGCCATCAGGGTGCGGAAACGGTTGTTGTTCTGATCACAGTTGTCCGTGGTGAAGATCTTGCACTCGCGATCGTCGTGATCATAGAACCAGAAGTTGCTCACAATTATCGGATTGGCCACACAGGGCTGTGTTGAGGCAAAGGGCTTCTCGTAGCAGTAATCCTGCAGCACGTTAAAATTGATGCCCGAATTCTGCTGGCGATCTGAGTAGTGTACGAATGGAGCACGTGTGCTGAATCCGGGCTTGTAAAGAGGATTAGTGTAGTCGTTGTTGGACTCTTGGTTGTAGTTGGGCTTATTCTGCTCTTGCCTGTAGTCGTTGTCTCTGTCTTCCTGCCTGAAGTCGTTGTAGTTTTTGGCCCTGTTGTCCTGTTTGTAATCGCTGTAGCTGTTGCCCCTGTTTCCCGCCAGCTGCTCATTGCTGTAGCTATTGCCAGGCGAGGGTCGCTCCAACGGCTCCAGGGGCTGCCTTCGATTGCTCTCATAACCACGTGGATTTTCAGCCTGTGGCGTGGGGGCTGCCAAATTGTTCCATCCCTGACTGCTTCTATCCGTTCCCGCATTATCCGTGCGCTGCCTGTTTCTGTAGTTATTCATACCCCACGCGGGTCTATTGTTATCAAGGCCAGCTTCATTGGTTTCCCCAAAGAGATCAGAAGGTTCTTGCGATCCATCCTGTTCGCCATTTTCGGCTACATTTCCACCACAATCCGTGCCCGAGCATTGCCTGGTCTCCTCCAGCGGCTGCCGCATGACCGTCTCGCAACGTGCCCGCGCCTGGGAGTTGAAGTAGTCCCGTGTACGCGTGGAGGTGCCACGTCCGCAGCTATTTGAACAGGGCGACCAATCGCTCCACGTGGTCAGCTGACACTCGGTTGTGGTATCCGACCTATAGGGTGTTATAGGATTATAGGAGTTATCTTCACCGGGCTCGCCATTGCCCGGCTCTCCATTGAACGGCTCATCTTCGGTGCCGCATTGTGTGCCCTGACACTGACGCATCTCCTCCAGTTGACGGTCACAGCTGTAGCTGGCCGCAAGTATTGGATTCTTATAGCTGCGAAAGCGTTGCGTGTAGCCGGGACCACAACGCGTACTGCAGTTGCTCCAATCGTTCCAGGGATGTGTGGCACACTCAAGGGGACCCTCTTGCGGCACTGCGAGGAAGAGACTTGTACAGTGGATAAATGGTTGGAGTGGGTTAAGTCCCAATGCACATACCCTCTTCACACTCGCGTATATATAACTTTTTACGGGTCACATAGAGCGTGGCGAGTGGCTTCATCGGTGCGCCGGAGTCATCAAAGAAGGGCGAGCGATAATCGCTGGGATACGAGGAGGTAATCCGGCGTATAACATCCGGCGGCACCTGTGGCTGATCGGCAGACTGTCCATAGATAAGATTTTCACTTAGTAAACAGAAAAAAAGCTGTAAAAATCTTAATTTGAGCACATACCATATATGACGGGCCCGAATCGGTGCCTATGTCCCAGGGATATAAATTCAAGACCTTACGCTCCAGCCAGGTGCAGTTGCTCAGGCACAATTCCAAGCCAGCTACGCCCAATATCCAGTCGGGAGAAGGATCAATTTTGGTAGCCAGCGATATTTGATGATGTTGCGGATCGACACGTGCATTGGCCAAAGTGGTTCCAACCAGATTCTGGCGATAGGCAATGCCAGGCGCCTTGATAATGGTGCGCACCTCGCCATTCTAGCGGATTACCAACATGAGAATAAGTAGGCAAAGAAATAACCGTTTCCCACCTGTGTATTATCTCTGATCTCCTGTTCCAGTGTACGCGTGGCCCCATGCTCGGCCAGCTCCCGCATGCCCAGACTGGCACGCCCACCGTACGCCCAATAGCGATAGTTGTAGCTGTGCGAGGCGCCAATTATCTCGCCCAAACGTGTGCGCCAAGCCTCCGGCGGAAAGTCCTTCGCATGCGTATTCCTAGCCCACTTGCGCTCCAGAATTATCTATTAAATAAGTAGATGAGCTTTAGTTGACACTTGACTTGGATAGAAAATGACCTAGCTAAGCAACATATTTGAAAGAAAATATCTTAAAAAAAGAAATACTTTTGATCTGCATAACGTTCCATATTTGGAAATCAGAAATCAAGAAATCTTTGCTGTATTTTCCTATATTTTTAGACTCGTTAGAATTTTCAACCAGTTCAAAATTGGAGGCCTTCGCAAGTCAAAGTCGATGGCACAACTTGTTGATGATAGAACTGGGATGTTCGAGAAATAGTTATTCCAACTAGCTAATAAATACACTAGTGATAGCAGACTATATAGATCACTTGACGAAAAACTTGTTGGGAAAGTCAAAAGTTAGAGTCTTTAGCATTTAAAGCTTTTTTATAATATGTTAAATGAACATTTTTACTATTGCCTGTCATATGCATTTTTTTAAATCTTTTTCTTTTTTTTTAGAACTAGTCTGGATCAAGCCTGTTAACTCACCTCATATTTGGCCTCATCGCAGGCACAGCAATTTTGTAGCGCTGGCGTTTGGTTGTTCACCTCGTCGATCTCCTCCGCACAGATGCGTTTGGTCAAAAAACCATCATCTATGAACCACACGTCGCGATGCTGCACCACACCCGCCTTGATCAGCACACAGCCGCTGTCGGGGAGCTTCGGTGCTATCCAGGAGACATCGATGCGTGTCTTCGCGTTCGTGTTGGTGCTTTCAATCATATTCTCGCAGCCAGCGCTGAACCTGGTCTCCGCATTGCTGAACAGTTCAAAATGTCCCGTCATATCTTGCGCATTGTAGGCCAACGACTGATCCTCGCTCTCCACGACCAGGGTAAAGCTAATGAACTTCATGTTAACCGGACAGGAGAGCGAAACTTAAAAGGTTCATATTATAAACTTTAGTGATCCATTCAAACTGTGTTCTCCGCGCTCAGCTCACCATTGTACTGATGATCGGGTATATAGGTTGTGGGATTGCCATCGATGAGTATTTTAAAATTATCATCGACCGCCGAACGCTCGCCACTCGCGCCCTGAGGAATGCGACTGCAACCACCGCTGACCAGCTGAATCCCCTCCAGACACAGGATAACCAATATCAGAATTTGGTACATTTTTCGGTATCGCTCCGCTGAGTTCTTTTCGCAGCCACAGCTCGACAGCAAATGTCGAAATTGTGCGAAGCGTTTCTTTATAATTGACGTAACGTTTTAATTATTTCTCAGACGCACTGAGGCCCCCATCTTAATTGAGTTGTCGTCACTTGGAATAATAATTCGAGGCGCGCTCTTCAATAAGTCGTCAACAAATTTGTGGCTTTCGCATCGCTTGGCGCCAATTAATTTATTTTGCTGAGGTTCTTTGAACTTTTACGCGACAAAAGTGAGCTTAAAAATAATAGAGCAAATCGTTTCAGCAATTTATGTAGGTCAATGATAAACAGCAGACAGCGAATTTATTTAACACTATCGAATATTGTAAACTTCCCGATAGTTATTAATAATACGAAAAAAGCGACAGCGCTTCCATGTTTAATTTCCGTAAACGTTCAGAATTAAAGCTTAATTAATTGTAAGATCTTAGACGTTATTCCTTTAATTTGAATTTTATATTAGACAGTCTTACCTTGACCAACTCTACGTCTTCGATCTAGCTTCCATGAAGGACGCATGCACACTGAAATTAAAGCAAAGCTGAGAAAAGTACTGAAAGCGAAGGTGAATGTTGCGCTGTGGTGTGTAAAGAACTATGTTGGATACTGCACTCTGAGAGGTAAAAGTTGCGCTGAGAGCTGTGGTAAAATCTGCGCTGAAAGCTGCACTCAGAGCACTGCGCTAAAAGTCTCACTCAAAAGTTTATCACAGTTTCTGCTGTGCATTGAGTTTGTTATTGTTTTGTTTTTATGCAGTGCGCAAAAGCTCGTCTCGCACAGCTGTGTTTTGCGCTCGTTCTTGGTGGATGTAAAATAAACATGGCAAAGCAAAGCAGTCTTCTGTTTATTATGTTCGCCTGGTACATCGGGCACAAAATCAACAAATATTTCAATAATTAACAGAGGGACGGACAAAGGATTGCACGTGGGGAGCCATATCAAAATAACCAAAATCAATAGCTGCTTGAACAGTTTTTCAAATAAAACACCTGGTGAACAGAAACGGTAGCTGATTGCTTTAATTTTCAAGTTTGTTTTGTTCCTGCGCTAAAAGCTGAGCTTAAAGCTGAGCCTAAAGCTGAGCTAAAAGCTGAGTTCTAAATTGTGCTAAAAGTTGTGAAAGCTTCGCTAAAAGCTGTGACAGCTGCACAGCTAGAACTAAGATCAAGTCATTTAGTTGCCGATTATGTTCGCCTGGTATTTTCAACAGAAAATCAAGTGAGATTTGATGTTGTTCAATGTTAAAAAAAAATGCACAAAACTTGAAAATGAATAAAAAGGGCTGAAGAAGGCATCTCCGACATATATATATTCTTAATCAGTACGATGAGCCTTTAAATTAAATTCCAATTAAATTGTTTAAACCACGTTAGTGTTTATTAAATAGGAGTACATAACTTGGATAGCCAATATGCCCCCTTAAATCATGCAATCAGGGAGCAGCTAATACTTGCAGCTAAATTAATTGTATTGGTGCAACAGAAAGGAAGGAAGGATGTCTCCCTCTTCTCTCACCACTTGTCGCTGTCGTCGTTGCCACTGAGCTGGCAAGGCATTTGGACGCACTTCTCGATGCGCACGCGATCCTTGCACTTGTAGCTCAGATCGGTGTTGAGCAGGGTGCGGGTGCGCTGGCGGACCGAGTTGTCGCCGCAGCTGGCGGTGCAGGGTGTCCAGGCGGACCACTCGGAGTAGCGGCACTCGTCGCGCGGCTCCAGCGTCTGCAGCTTGGCGGGCATGTGCCGGCGCTCGCCGAGAGCGCCGCTCACCGAGTACATGTCGTCGCAGCGCTGATAGCAGCGATCGAGGCGCACCAGATGCTTGGGGCACTGTTTGCCGCCGTATTTGGGTGTGCGGAGGACGCGACGCGTCCTCAACTGGACGCCCTCGCCGCAGGTGGCGTTGCAGCTGTGCGCGATCCACTCGGAGACGATGCAATCGATGCGCTGCGTCTGATCCAAACTGAGCCGTTGGTGGTGCAGCTGTTGCTTGTGGCGGGGCTCGCGGCATGTGTCGTCGCACTCTTCCTTGGACTTGAACTTGTTCTGATTGGTGTCGCAGCGATCCGACCAGTAAATGGCGCACTGATCGCTCACGTGATCGTAGTACCAGAAGTTGGTCACATCGCTGTCCCGACAGTGGCTCTCGCGCAGCGTCTCGTAGCAGAAGTGGGGCACGACGGTGTCGCAGCTGGGATTCGTGCAGGTGACCTCCTCGTGCAGCTTGATGTGGCGACAGGGATCGCGGCCATCGTCGTTCGGATTGTGCACCCCATAGACCTCGTCGTTGTTCCACACCTTCCGCACCCGCTGACGTTTGCCGGTGCTGCCGCACGGCCCCAGGCAGGGCGAGAAATCCGACCAGGGCGTTACGCCGCAGACGGGCGGTATGTAATCCTCGCTGCGTTGGCTGTAGCTCTGAAAGTTGCGGAACAGCGAACGCCTCTCGGCCCCAGCGCCACCATCCTCAGCCTCGGCTTGCGCCTCCTCCGGACCAGCATCGCCGCCGCCCGCCTCGTTGCCAATGTCGCCGCCACAGTCGCTCGCCTCGCACACCTTCGTCTCCTGCAGGCGCGCCTTGCTCGCCTTCTGGCACTTCTTCTTGGCCCGCCGATTGAGATAGTGCCGGGTGCGCACCATCTCCCCGGTGCCGCAGGTCACCGTGCAGGAGCTCCACTCGGTCCACTCGGACAGGCCGCACTCGGGATCCGTGCCGGGCAGCTCCGCCTCCGGCTGTCCGCCCTCCGCCACCTCCTCGTTAAATGTGGCGCACCTGCGACCCACGCAGTGCTTCTCCTCGCGCAGCGCATTGTTGCATCTGTGACGCTGGATAATTTGTAACAGAAAAGCGAATCAGGAATATGGGTAATCCAACTATTGGATAAGGTTACTCTCACCATGGCAAGCGTGGGATTCTTAAACTCGCGCGTTCTGTATTGTTTGCCCGGCCCGCACTTGGCGCTGCACTCATCCCAGCGGCTCCACGAAGTGGTGGCGCACTCCGGAGGCAGTTGCTCCGCTGAAGTAATTCAAATTGCATTGGTAAAAGAACAAAAAAACAAGCTCCTAGGAAATTGAACCCACCATCGGATGTTTCGCAGTTCTTCTCGTAGAGACGACGCCTGTTTATGTGAAGGGTGGCCAGCGGCTTCATCTCTGTACCCGTGGGATCGTAAAACGGCGATCGCGGATCATTCGGATAATTCGACTTGATGCGGCGCACAACATCGGGCGGCACCTGAGGCTGATCCGCAGACTGTACGTAATAGAAACCAACAGTAAATAGAAGATGACAGTTCGATTCGAATATCCAACTTACCATATAGGAAGGTCCGCTGTCCGTGCCCGCATCCCAGGGATACAGATTATGCACCTTGTTCTCCACCCACGAACAATTGGGCAAACAAAGCTCCAGTCCGGAAACGCCGACGATCCAATCGGGCGAGGGATCCACCATGGAAACCAATGAGATCAAATGATGATTGGAGTCGACGCGGAACACTGCAAATGTTTTGCCCGTCACATTCGGATAGGCGATCCCACGGGCCTTGATAATGGTGCGGATGTGCTCGCTCTGATCCTTCAGCTCACTTTCGAGGGTGCGCGTCGATCCGTGCTCGGCCACCTCGCGCAAACCCTCGCTGGCCAGCTCGCCGTACTGCCAGAAACGATAGTCGATGGTGTGGGAGGCGCCGATGATGTCGCTGAAACGGGTGCGCCAGCTATTTGCCGGGAAGTCCTTGGGATGTGTGTGACGCGACCACTTGCCCTCGAAGGTTAGCTGGAAGGAGGAAACAGACAGATGAAAGCGATCATGGGAATATTTAACCAGGAGAGCTCACCTCATATTTGGCCTCATCGCAGGCACAGCAGGGATCCACAATGCTGGGCTGGGTATTGATGTCGTCCATCTCCTCCTCGCACATGCGCTTGGTCAGCAGACCATCGTCCATGAACCAAACGTCGCGATGCTGCATGACCGTTGCCCGGATCAGCACACAGCCCTGACCGGGCGCGCTGGGAGCTGCCCAAACGACATCGACGTGCGTCTTCAGATTGGTGTTTGTGTTCTCCACGGTGTTGGGACAGCGCGGACTGAAGCGCATCTCCGACAGATCACTGATCTCAAACGCGCCCATTGCATTCGAATCATCCTCGCCGCCGCCGCCGCTCTCCAGCTCCAAGCCGAGCATAAAGCTCACAAATGAAAGGCCCGAATAGGCGGTCAACGTGACTATCACAAAACATAAATCAAAGATGAGAATCTTCAAAAACGGGGTTTCCTTCGCTCACCATTGTAGCGCTGGCCAGGCACATAGCTCTGCGCATTGTTCGCCACGGAGAGCACAAAATTGTCATCCACTGGCGATTTGGCCGCGGTGGCGCCTTGTGGCACGCGACTGCACCCTTGCACCAGAGTGGCCAACAAAATGAGGCACAGAAATCTGAACATTCTCGTATCTTTCTCAGATTCTCTCTATCTCTTTTCTGGGAACTGCAATTACAATTATATTAATTATGTGTTCTATATTTAGTTTGGGGCAATTGTCATGTGACGGGCTTTTCAATTGAACTGTAAATAGATAAATAACTGGAAAAGAGAAATTAGAGGCCTCTCTTAAAGCACTCAGAGAGAGAGAGAAACAAAAATCAACAATTTATTTTTAATGAAAATCTGAGGTATTCAATAAATAACCAAAGAAATAAAAAATCAGGGATTAATTTTGTGGCTCTTAAAAGGAAGTTTTTTTTATAAGTTTTCTGATCTATATTTAGAATAAGCGCTAGATTTAAATTTCTATTTCGTGGAAATGCGGAAACATGTTTATCATTTCCATAGCTCATTTAGCTCTTTAATTGATCATGATCAGTTGTATCGAATGTCAAACAAACAATTTGTTGGGAACGTGCGGATCAATTACAATTGCTCTTGACATTGCAAGTCTTTCTTGACAATACGAACTATATCAATATATCAAACAAAATATAATTGAAATAAATAAAAATATATAATTCAATTGTAATAGTTATAAACGGACAACTATAAAGATAAAATAGGTATAAGGATAATTCAATTTAAATGAGATAATTAAGATTAATTTATCATTTAGTTGTTTTATTTAAAACACTATATTTAAATATAAAATTAATAAATAAATGATAAATTAATTTGATTTATCTAAGTTTAATTGAATTATCTATCATTTATTATAAATATGCGTAACTAAAGATATAGGGAAACGTTGAGCCCAATAAAAAGCTAAAGGGCTAATTTAATGGTCATTAATAGTATTTGTTTAAAGTGACCGTAAAAAAGTCCCTCGTATTTCTCATATATTATGCACTTTCTCTTTCGCTCGCCTCACCAATTTTCGGGCGGAAGAGCGAGAAGCTTCCCTGAATCACTGATTAAGTTCAATTGAATGGTGCAAAATAACAGTAGCAGCAGCAACAGCAGCAGCAGCAGCAGGGAAAGCAGTTCCAATAGAAAAGCACATCATTAAAATCACTTTTAGGGTTTCGACACTGGCACTACGATGACCCCCACAAAATCGGCCTGGTAACTTACGTTAAATCGAAACAAAATCACAAATATCACAAAAACTTTTTGCAATCATTAACAAATTCTGTTGTAGGTTTTTCATGTATTTGCTTATATAGCCAATCAGCTAGAAACTGTGATTATCTTTTCATTTCAATAGAACTGCACTCAAATATTCGCTCGTATTCACATTCATTCAAATATTCACGACCGTCTCGCCAGGCGCTCGAAACGCAACTGAAATGCAAATTGCACGAGCTCAATTTTCAATTATTCTCAACGATGTGCAGCTAACTCGTGAGTGGGGAGGGGGCGCGACTGGGGCGGGCTTAGGAGGGGGCTGGTTAGGGGTACATTGAGTGGGTGCCGGAGAGACTCTGCTCTTGCTGCCTTTCCCTTTTGGGGCGCTGCTTTAGCGGCATTCGCTTTTGAGTGCATTTGTTTATGTTTTGTTTGTGCGAGTTTTTTGTTTTTATCGCGCTATTCTAAACAATGTTCGCGAGCGCAAATTTTAAATGGAATGGTAGAAGGAAAATGAATGATGAAAGTGGTATTAGCGCACAGTGGTTCAAGATAGCATGTTTTCTTTTTTGATATAATAGGGTTTTATAAAAACTTAATTATTTGATTTTCTTCTAAATTATGACATTTTCAGGACTTATAAAAGTATGTAAAAACCAATTTTTAAGTGTGTAGTATTCGATTTAGGGTTTTTGGGGGTTTTCGATATTTTCTAAATTCCAAAAAAAAACTCGCTAAATTTGGTATCTCTTTTATAGTCTGATGTGATAAGAAAGCCATGTGTTACAATCGATTTTTATCGATATTATTGAAATGGAAGATATCGAAAATAACGATAAACTTGTTTCACGTATGGGTTAGGAGAATCTAAAGTCAAATAGTTAGTAGTTCCCCAAATCGCTGACTTCATACAAACGGACTTAATGCCCTGATCAAGAATTTATATATGCACATACAATTAGGATGTTTTCGACTATTTTAAGCTATAATTGCACTGTGAATGACTGCAACATTTTGAACAACTTATTGTTATTATTATCTCAATTCAATTGGCTCATCTCATTTGAAAAGCAGGCTCCTCACAAATTTGTCAGTTAACTGTCTGAGGTTTTTTTTTTCAGTCATTGCAGTGAACTTTCACTATTCATTCAACATCAAACAGTAAAACACTGCGTTTCGTATTTCGAAATTGTATATTTTTCTTTCTAGATCTTAATAGATATTTGAAGTCAGACGATTTTTTTCTTTTGGTGCAATAATAATCCGAATTTGAGCAGCACGAAAAATGCAAAATTCCGTTGTCGTATCGCGTTGTAAGTAACCAAAAAAAACAAAGTAATAATAATAATAAAAAAAATTCGTTTGATCTTCGTTTTTTCAGTGCCATTAAAGGCAGGTGGCAAAGATATTGTAACTGCGTCCAAGCTGCAAAAAGGCGTAACAACCGCTGGGCAGACGGTGAGTCCGATTGCAGCTAAATAGAAAGGGTATTCAGAAAGTCGATTGATTGATTGATTTACAGTTGAAGCCGCCTGCAAAGTGGCAGCCAATCAGGAAACAGATAAAGGCAACTTTCTTTAAGAAAACCAACAATGAGCTCAGCAATAAGAACAACAAAAACAGCAGCCCGCGACCATTGGCAAAGATGCCAACAAAAGCAACAACAACAACAACATCAACATCAACATCATTAGAGCCAACGCCATTGTCAGTTGATCTCTTGGCGCCTGTGACATCCGAAACGAGCCTGACGTCCCGCCGCACGGACGCCGAGTCGGAGGTGACGCCAAGGCCGAGCAGCAGGTTCATCAAGCCCCGATTGAATCAGCTGACGGAGCAGCGGCTTTGTCGGCTACGCCAATCTCAGGCAGACAATGCGGACAGTGGTGGGTGCACCATATAACCAACTCCAACTGCAATGTGTCGAATCACAGTTAACCCATTTCTTTGCCAGCTGGCCAGGTGAACGTGCCGCTTACCCAGGGCAAGGGCTCCAAGAGTCCCAGCCTGACATCGGTCAGCGTTTGCTCGGAGCCAGAGTTGGGCGGAACGAACCCGTGTCCACAGCCGCTGCTCAAATTGCAAAAGCAGCTGGAGGAGATGCAGTCGGAGTTTATGCAGAAGGTGTCCAGTTTTCGGGAGCAGGGCTTTGGCTATGCCTACAAGCTGGTTACCCTAATGCAGAACAACAATTGCCAGGTGCTGCTGCACAAAGATGACCTAGCTGGCCTGCCCACAAATCTGCGTGAGTCTCCCCTGCGAATGGAAGCTAAGCAACTCCAAATGAATTATTTAATACCTCGTTTAGCTGTAAGATCGGTGAATGATCTGAAGCATCTGTGTCATAATGCCTTGAAGGAGGGATTTACGTTGATCTTCGAGCAGATTGCATCTGTGCAGATGGCCAAGGATGAGACAGCGGCAGCTTCTCATCGCGAGGATCTGCGCATAAAGTTGAAGAAAGAGCTGGTGGGTTCTCACTCTCTCTCTCTCTCTCTCTCTCTCTCTCTCTCTGTGCAGTTCGAACTGACTTCAATCTAAGGACTTCTTTCAGAGCAATAAGCTGGTCGCCGTGGACCAAGAGCTGACCCAGCTGTGCAGCGCCGCCGGCAAGGGCGAGACCCCTGGTCTAATGCGGCAGGTCTGCGACCTGAACGAGGCGAACAGTCAGCTGAAGAGCGCCAATACCAAGCTGGACGCGGGCCTGGTCGATGTGCGCAAGAGTCGGGATGAGCTGAAGCGCCAACTCGAATTATCGCAGCAGCGCTGCAATGATCTGGCCCTGGAGCTGGCCGATGTGAACATCTCGGTGGTGGAGCAGGGAAACGCCATCGACGATTTGCACGGGGAGCTGAAGCAATTGAGGAAAACGTAAGAAGAAGGCACCACAAAATTGGAAGCAATTGATTAAAGCCAAAAATTACCAACAGAAACAAGGTCTTGCATCAGCGGCTCGACGAGAACGATGTCAGCCTGGAGTCGTCCCGGCTGGCGATCAGCCAGTATGTGGAGCACGTTGAGCATCTGGTCACACAACTGCAGGAGGCGCAGGCGGATCGCTTGAGCCTGCAGAAGAAAACCGAGGAACTGACTCTGATGATCGCCGACAGGGATCATTTGATTGCCGAACAGAAGAAGCGCCAGCTGAGCGAACTGGAGCAGGACAGCAATGCCCAGTCGGAGACCACAAGCAACGAACTGGACCTGGCGCACATTGGGTTGGCTAAATCCACTCGCAATAAAAGTTTGAATTACGAAATTCTCTTTTTTTCTCAAATAGGCAGCTGCAGGTGGAGCAAGAGCGGATGAGGTCCCAACTGGACAGCCACGAGCAGGTGGAGCAAACGCTGCGCGAAGAGTTGGAGCAAAAGCAGGAGGCGCTCCGCAAAGCGGAACTCAAAATGGCCCGACTCGAGGAGCAGATCGAACAGCATCGCCAGATGCTCGCCGTCCGCGGTGAGCGCATCAACTCCCTGGACCAGGAGATGAAGCAGCGCGAGCAGGAGAGCAATCGCAAGATACATGATATAATGGCTCAAACTAGCGATAAAAATTCGCTAATTACCCAGGTAAAAGCGTGTCATTAAATATTTCATTAATAATTCTGTTGATACTCGTTTACAATGTGAAAACACTGTCCGTCTTGCTGTCCTTACCAGTCCGTCCTAAGGAACATAACTTCAGCTTAAGAAAGATTTTTAAGATTTTTGTGCCACGCCCACTGGGAGGCTGGTAAATCGATAGCATGTTGAAACACCTCAAATCGCAAATCGATAAAAATGAGAATTTCCTAAAATTTTATAGGCAGAGTCCCCAATTTTGGAATTTAAAGATTGGCAAACATTTTTATGATCAGACTGATGGACAGACTGATGAACAGACTGATTCAGAAATGCCTTCTTCTATCTGTTACACACAACCAATACAATTTTTTTTTAAATTTTTAGTAAAGGTTATTTTGAGCTGATCTTAACTAACGATTTTCTTCGCACCGCAGATAACCAACGAACTGGCATCCACAAACGAGCAGTTCCAGAATTTATGCGCGACGCTCAGCTTGAAACAGACCAAATTGCATAGCCAGGAGCATGTGATCAAGCTGCTGGAGGAGAGCAATGCGCGCAGCGTTAAGCTGCACACAAAACTGGGCGAGAAGAATGCGCTGCTCAAGGACGAGCTCGATCATTTACGGCGTACTGTGTAAGTAGTTGTGCAAGGATTTCTATATATATATATAATTTGTATTTTTGTCTGTTCAACTCGTAACAAGTACGCTCGATAGCCACGAGTATATTAAAAGTAAAATGGCTGCAAGCCAGAAAAAAGAAAATCAGTTAAATAAAATATAGTTGGATTTTAGATTGTTCATAATATTAGTTAATAATATAGTTAATTTCGAAAAAATTTTAATTGCCATTTCTATAATGCTGTCTCATCGCAGAAATAACCTACTGGTAGGCAGCGATATTAGCGATGTGGATGTTGCAGACATTCTGCTGGAATAAATCACAATGACACACAACATTTGTATTTTATCACAAAATTAAGGTATTATGGTAAGCGGCACTTGTTACGAGTCTCTACTGTACCATGCTACTGTTTATATTAATTTGCATTCTTCTCTCCTTCATTCTGTTGCAGTCGTGTTTATGTCAAAATTCTAATTGGCAGCAATGGACAAAATATATTTGAGCCAGTGCCAGCTCATGAAGTGTTAAATCTCCGTTCGAGACGCCACAAGAAACAACAACAACAACAACAGCAACTAGAAGAAGAGCGAAAACATACAAAAGGATAAGCAATACATTTTCAACTAGATTCATAATTATATTAGCCATTAGCCAAAGGTCTTTCTTCAATTATTCATTGTTCTCTCCAAACATCGCTGACACACACACACACACACACACACACACACACACATACACAATTCTATATAAAATATATATTTATGTACAGTAAAATTCAAATCGGTCACCGTATATCTAAATTATTGTCGTTGAAAACCAAAAGAATTTCATTTGTTTGTAATTACCAATAGATCGGCTCTATATATATTTTTTGTCTATGTGAAATTCAGTAAACTTTTTCATTTATGGGTCGGCGGCAGATGAATCGCAAAATATTTCAATTGAAACGATTTGCATTTTGAGCGCAGGGTCCCTCAACTGGTTTCAACCAGACCGATGTAACGGCGTAGCATAATCTGTCTGTCCATATACGAAATCGGAATCTGTATCTCAAAGATGCGACTGCGCTGCCCCGGCACAGATTCTGCGTAGATTCCCCACTCGCAACATTCATCGCGTAGATTTCTTTGGGGTTTATCAGTTATGTTTCGGTTTAGTCGCGTCGAGCAGCTCGTCTCAGGCGGTGGCAGTACTCGTAAGCCAAGTGAAATACATTTTTATACACTGTTCCCCCAAACTGTTAAGGAGTATATTGGTTCGCTACACATAACTACATCTCCGTCTAGCTGTCTATCCTTCTAAGTGTTGAAGCTAGTGAATATAAATATTTTATACGCGTTAAAAAATGGTTTGGTTTAAAATAAAAACTGCAGTTAAAAAAGTCTCGAAATGGACCTTACAATAATTCCTTGTTCCGTTTTTGACGGGTTTTATTCTAGATTTTGGTCACACTGTGAAGAGAGTTGCATTATCTGAGAGGATTTTTTATTCAAATGAACCGAAATTTTCACTTCATTCGATTTCATTATAAAATCTGGAATTTATATAATACAACAGTTTCGATTATCTAATTGGCTTATTTTGTTCAGTTTCTAAGCCAATTTTCTTGAAGCTTTTAACAACTTAACGATATTATTATTTGTTTTGAGCGTTATATAAGTGAAGTTCTTCTATAAAGGTTTTTTACAGTTTATTTAAATACCAAAATTTTTATTTGTGGTAGATTACAGAGCCTTCACCAACGATAAGAATAGATAAATAACAGCCAAACTTTGAGCTGCTCTCTTTTTGTCTTTTTTGTCCACGCATAAAAAGATTTGCTTAACATAATCCCCTGATAAAGTTCGAGATTTGAAGCTACCTAAAAAGTAGAAGTGTTATAGAGCTAATAAAAATATAACTGAAATTTTGTACATTTTCTACATTTTATCTAATCTAGCTTCTTATTCACTATATAAAATACTAATTGTTGTTATTATTGACTGACTTTAACGACATAAAAAGTATCTGATGCGTAGACAAGATAATTTAAAAAAATTTAAATTGGGAAGCAACTTTTACTGGCATATTTTTCTCGTTTATCGTACAACAAGTTTTCCATTTGACTCAACACACGTGAATTGAAATTCATAAACAAATTAAAAAAAAAATTACAAAAAAATGAGATAAGGGTTTGTTGCCCAGCACACATCAAGTTGTTGCCCTCAAAGAGGTGACAAAATAATAATAAAAAAAAATGCATTACCTTTGTAAGCAAATTTTTTCAATATTATACATTTCAGTAAATAAGTTCAATAAAATCCAAATTTGTAACAAATATAATAAAACAAAGGCAATTAAATTAAAAATATAATATTCGTTATAATAACAAAAATAATAATAAGTATAAAAATCACAAAAATAATAATATATAACATTTCAAGTTGATCAAGTGGTTTAAAAACAGAAAAAAAATCTTTTCATAAAAATCTTTCGGATATTTGAATTGTATATTATACGTTATAAATTTCGCTCGCGGATTTCTGTGCCAATCATTTATCTTGATTTTTGCGTCTTCACTCAGGGTTTTACATGCACTGCAAGGGTTGATTGCGGGCTTATCAACTTTAACGAAAACTGATATTAAATATATATTCGACTGATTAGAAACAATGTATCTGTTATCGTGAAGCCTATATTCTAAACAGCCAGCGTGTGTGGCCTATAAAAAAGAAAAACCCGGTTCATTCCAACAGATGCACTTTAGATCTTGCATCGTTCGGCGCACATACATAAATATGGATAGTGCACAATTCGAAAAGCTGAATAGGTCAAGGGATGGAGGCACAGACGTGAAGCTAGCGAACGAGAAGGATTGCGTGGTCTACACCAGTGAACTGGTAAGTAGAACTCAACGAATCTTTGTGGGCAGTTTTAAATAAATGTAGATTTTCGTGATATTCAATTCAGTTTGACTGACAATAAGTTTGACATAGCACAAAACCAATATACTCCTTTTTAGTTTCAAAGCAGAGTATAAAATAAACTTATTTACATATGCTTTGCCCAGTTGGCCATGGACAGCAGCAGCGAAGAGGGTCGCGAACAGCTGGTGGATCAGCCTGTCACCACGCGGGACACATGGGGCAAAGGCGTCGAGTTTCTGTTCTCGTGCATTGCGCTGAGCGTGGGTCTCGGCAACGTCTGGCGCTTTCCCTTTATAGCACTCGAAAATGGTGGCGGTGCTTTTCTAATACCCTATCTGATAGTCCTGCTGCTAGTTGGCAGGCCGATTTACTATCTGGAAGTGATCATTGGACAATTCTGCAGTCGCGGATGCATTGGCGCCTTCGATATGGCACCTATTTTTAAAGGTATGCCGGATTCTGTATATCCTCTATATTTACATACATTCGTAATTTCAAAAGTTTGTAAATGCAAAAGTTCCCATATTTCGAACAACCATAACTTTGCCAAAACTGAACCGATTTTTACGTTTGATGGCATTTTGATCATGATTTCTCATATAGACTGATTCTGCATTCAAAATATATCGATTTTCAAAAATAAAATTTTTTTGAATTTTTTGGTCAAAAAAGCATGTACTCCCCCCTTGTTATTTTTCGAAAAAAATTTTTTTTTTTGATTTAGAATCCCGAGTTTATACTCTTAATCGATTGCATTTGTCAAAATTAGCATAAAAAACAACATTTAAAGTGATTCTGAGGGGGTCAAATTTTTGGTCAAAATTCATGCCAAAATTGACAAAAATTTAGACAAGTAAAGCTCTGGAATCCATAGCTCCCATACTTCAAACCCCCATAACTTTGCCAAAAGTGAACCGATTTTTACGTTTGATGGCATTTTGATCATGATTTCTCATATAGATTGATTCTGCATTCAAAATATATCAATTTTCAAAAGTTAAATTTTTTTGAATTTTTTGGTCAAAAAAGCATGTACTCCCCCCTTGTTATTTTTCGAAAAAAGATTTTTTTTTTGTTTTAGAATCCCGAGTTTATACTTTTAATCGATTGCATTTGTCAAAATTAGCATAAAAAACAACATTTAAAGTGATTCTGAGGGGGTCAAATTTTTGGTCAAAATTCATGCCAAAATTGACAAAAATTTAGACAAGTAAAGCTCTGGAATCCATAGCTCCCATACTTCAAACCCCCAT
Source organism: Drosophila paramelanica (assembly GCA_035043915.1). NCBI lineage: Eukaryota > Metazoa > Arthropoda > Insecta > Diptera > Drosophilidae > Drosophila > Drosophila paramelanica. The sequence goes on along the minus strand of JAWNMO010000674.1, from coordinate 4,916,857 downwards.
AACTTTGCCAAAAGTGAACCGATTTTCACGTATGATGGCGTTTTAGTCATGATTTCTTATATAGATTGATTCTGCGAAATCGGAATCTGTATCTCAAAGATGCGACTGCGCTGCCCCGGCACAGATTCTGCGTAGATTCCCCACTCGCAACATTCATCGCGTAGATTTCTTTGGGGTTTATCAGTTATGTTTCGGTTTAGTCGCGTCGAGCAGCTCGTCTCAGGCGGTGGCAGTACTCGTAAGCCAAGTGAAATACATTTATATACACTGTTCCCCCAAACTGTTAAGGAGTATATTGGTTCGCTACACATAACTACATCTCCGTCTAGCTGTCTATCCTTCTAAGTGTTGAAGCTAGTGAATATAAATATTTTATACGCGTTCGAAAATTGTTTGATTTGAAATAAGAACTGCAGTTAAAAAAGTCTCGAAATGGACCTTACAATAATCCCAAGGTCCGTTTTTGACGGGTTTTATTCTAGATTTTGGTTACAGTGAAGAGAGTTGCACTTTCTGAGAGAGTTTTTTTTATTTAAATGAACCGAAATTTTCCCTTATATAATTTGGTTTCATTCGATTTCATTATAAAATCGGGAAGTTTTATAATACAACAGTTTTCGATTATCAAAGTGCCTTGTTTTGTTCAGTTTCTACGCCAATTTTCTTGAACAATTTTATGATATTATTATTTGTTTTGAGCGTTGTATAAGCGAATCTAGATTGATTCTGCATTTAAAATATATCCATTTTCAAAAATAAAATTTTTTTGAATTTTTTGGTCAAAAAAGCATGTACTCCCCCCTTGTTATTTTTCGAAAAAAATTTTTTTTTTTGATTTCGAATCCCGAGTTTATACTTTTAATCGATTGCATTTGTCAAAATTAGCATAAAAAACAACATTTAAAGTGATTCTGAGGGGGTCAAATTTTTGGTCAAAATTCATGCCAAAATTGACAAAAATTTAGACAAGTAAAGCTCTGGAATCCATAGCTCCCATACTTCAAACCCCCATAACTTTGCCAAAAGTGAACCGATTTTTACGTTTGATGGCATTTTGATCATGATTTCTCATATAGACTGATTCTGCATTCAAAATATATCAATTTTCAAAAGTTAAATTTTTTTGAATTTTTTGGTCAAAAAAGCATGTACTCCCCCCTTGTTATTTTTCGAAAAAAGATTTTTTTTTGTTTTAGAATCCCGAGTTTATACTTTTAATCGATTGCATTTGTCAAAATTAGCATAAAAAACAACATTTAAAGTGATTCTGAGGGGGTCAAATTTTTGGTCAAAATTCATGCCAAAATTGACAAAAATTTTGACAAGTAAAGCTCTGGAATCCATAGCTCCCATACTTCAAACCCCCATAACTTTGCCAAAAGTGAACCGATTTTCACGTATGATGGCGTTTTTGTCATGATTTCTCATTTAGATTGATTCTGCATTCAAAATATATCCATTTTCAAAAATAAAATTTTTTTGAATTTTTTGGTCAAAAAAGCATGTACTCCCCCCTTGTTATTTTTCGAAAAAAAATTTTTTATTTGATTTAGAATCCCGAGTTTATAATTTTAATCGATTGCATTTGTCAAAATTAGCATAAAAAACAACATTTAAAGTGATTCTGAGGGGGTCAAATTTTTGGTCAAAATTCATGCCAAAATTGACAAAAATTTTGGACATGTAAAGCTCTCGGGTCCGTAGCTCCCATATTTCGAACCCCCATAACTTTGCCAAAAGTGAACCGATTTTTACGTTTGATGGCATTTTAGTCATGATTTGGCCTATTAATTGATTCTACATTTAAAATATATGCATTATTGAAAATTAATTTGTGGTCAAAAAATCATGTACTCATTCAATGAGTACAAAATAGTGTAAACTTTGATGTACTAAATAATTTGAAATAACAAATTAATATTAATAGTTTAAATTATAGTCATCTAATCTAATCGAAATATTAATAGTTTATTACCTTGAATGTTTCTAACTTTCAGGTGTCGCCTATGGCCAGGTGTATTCGACTGCGTTGGCTACCACGTACTACGCCTGCATCATGGCTTTGACGATTCGCTATTTGGTGGTCTCCTTTTCGGATGTGCTGCCCTGGACCTACTGTCTCATGGAGTGGGGCAGTCAGTGTGTGGCCACTGCGGCAACGGGCACCAATACGAGTACGCCAGGGAAGGGTATTTCCTCAGCCGAGCTGTACTTCACGTAGGTTTAGCTTGATTCAATCAATGGTCCTGTGGTTTTATGGCCTTCTCTCCACCTACAGTCGCACTGTGCTGCGTGAACCGGAGACCCTGGATGAGGGCATCGGCACACCCAGCTGGGAAATGGTCATCTGCCTGCTGGTCACCTGGATCATCATTGCCATCACCCTGTTCAAGGGCATACGCAGCTCGGGCAAGGCATCCTATTTCCTGGCACTGTTCCCCTACGTCATCATGCTGATCCTGCTGATCAGGGCGGTAACCCTGCCGGGCGCCTGGCAGGGCATTGCCTATTTCATACGGCCACAGTGGAGCCAGCTGCTCAATCCGCACGTGTGGTATGCGGCCATAACGCAGATGTTCTTCTCCCTGGCCATTTGCTTTGGCACACTGATCATGTATGCGTCCTTCAATGATTTCAACAAGCAAGTGCACAAGTAAGTACTGAATAACTGTTTATGCTGATTGAATGATTGACTGTGGGATTGATGATCAGTTATAGAAACCATTTTTAAATATTAAAGGCATCTGTCGCTAAATTCGCCAATTGTTAAAGAAAATTTTATGGTTTCGATTAAATTTTTTTTTTTAAGTTTTCTGTGAGAATGTTTTATGCACTTAAAAAAAGAGTGTAATGTTCGTCCGAGATGCTTTAAATGATATTTACACAAAATAAAGTTAAATCAGATGTGAAATGATGTAAATGAAAGCATTTAATTAATCAATTTAGCTTTTCCTTTAATAAATCAATTGTCAATCAATCCTTCTCCAACAGGGACGTCATCATAATCACGACCATCGATTCGTTCACCTCCATTCTGGCCGGCTGCATCATCTTTGGCATCCTTGGAAACTTGGCGCACGAGACAAACACCACGGATATCTCGCAGGTGGTCAAGGGCGGGGCTGGCTTGGCCTTCATCTCGTATCCGGAGGCCATTGCCAAGTTCAAGTATTTGCCGCAGTTGTTCGCCGTGCTCTTCTTCTTTATGCTGCTGGTGCTTGGCATTGGCAGCAACATTGGCATGACGAGTTGTGTGATCAATGTGATCAAGGATCGGTTTCCCCAGCTGCCGCATTGGCTGCTGGCCATTGGCGCCTCAATTATTGGCTTCCTTTGCGGCCTGGTCTACATGACGCCCGGCGGGCAGTTTGTCCTGAATCTGGTCGACTTTTACGGCTGCACATTTATCGCTCTGGTGCTGGCCATTGCGGAGCTGCTGGCCGTAAGCTGGGTGTACGGCGTAAAACGTTTGTGCAGCGACATCGAGTTCATGCTGAATGTGAAGACGAGCTTCTACTGGCGCATCTGTTGGGCCATTGTCGCGCCGGGCTTGATGTTCCTGGTGCTGGTCTACATGCTGGTCAGCTACGAGCCCTTGACCTACAAGGGCGTCACATATCCACCGGCTGCCTATATGGCCGGCTGGCTAATCTGGGGCCTGGGCGTGGCACAGCTGCCCTTCTGGGCACTCTACACCATTTACCAACAGCCAGGACAGGGCTTCAGAAACGTAAGCCGCCGAGATTCCTTTACTTACAGCTCTCCATTATGGTTTTCTATTTTTTTAGAAACTGCATCTCGCAATGCAGCCCACTGCGGATTGGGGTCCGCGGCAGCCGCAACAGCTGCGGGCTTATCTGCAGCAGCGCCATCGCCTGGCGGAGTCCAAGCAGCATTGCGGTGGCTTCTTTTTTGACAACATCTTTGGCTAACACTAGAAATCTACAGTATTTATAAAGGATTTGTATTCTCTGCGCTTTTCAAATGTTTTTGTACGTTTTATTTTTGAATATAACCAAAAAACCGCAAAATTGTAATTGTTTGTTTGTTTGTTTTGCTCAAAGCTTTTAGCTTGAATTATGAAAAGGATTTTAAAACTTTTACACTTTTATGTTATGCAATATTGTTATAATATTCTTTTTAGGCTTTAGCATTTTAGCAGCGATTTTCAATTGTAAACTAGTTTATCTTACTTATGCTAAGTAATACATAAATTTAGTTTAAAACAAATTATAACATACTTGATTACATGTACAAAAAAAAAAAAAAATGAAAACAAAAAATAAAAAAAGGTATTCAAAAAATAAACCAAAAAATTATTTTTTATTATTTGTTTTTAGGATAGGTTTATGATATAGTAGTGCAAAGTTTTTTGAACTGTTTAAAGGATTCAGTTAAGTTAGTGAGAAATAAGTTTAAAATTTAAAAAATTTTTAGTTTGGTTAGAGATTATTTAAGGCAAAAAGCAAGATACTTAAAACCGTTAATCTAGCAGCTAAGATATAAAAGTTCGATATTAATGAAAGCCTTCAAAATATTTTAAATCAATTTTTTTTTAAAGAAACCCAAGAAAATTTGAATTGGATTTAAACTTAATACATAACTAAGGATTATAATTTATGGTTTTTATTTATATTATTTATGATTCTGCTGCAATTCGAATGCAATCGAATAATTCACATATTAAATTAAATCTCTGGTATTTATCACAGCACTTTTTGATTTATTTCTGTTTATTATTGTGCAAAATTAAATATTTATGTCAAACAAAATTGAAAATATGTTTTCAAACTCAATTATTTACAGCTTCTAAATCTTAGGCGTAAGAACTAAGCTACTTATTGTTTTTGTTTTATTATAATTATATATTTTTATTATAATATAAATATTGTGTTTGGCTGCAGCTAAGCAATTTGTCGAAATTATTGAATAAAATTGTTATTTTTAAAAAACTTTCTTTTGGCTTGCTTTTTAAAGATATTTTGAACTGGCTAAGACGTGGCTTTAATAGAGCATTGTTTTTTTTTGTTGTATTTATTTATTTATCATTTTGTTGGCAGATTTTTGTTAGATTTGGGCAATGTTTTTCACATTTTCATGTAGCACTTTTTGATTAGTTGTTGAAACCCATTAAAATGTGATTTCCTTTTACTATAAATATATATATACATATATGTATAGTATTATATATATACATACATATTTGTATCGTTATATAAACTATCAACACTAATGAATTAAGAATTGACTTGTAATTTCATAGCCTACTTTTCAGCTCAAAAATCTTTACTGTTTTAATTAAAATTCAGCGTAACTTGGCTATATGTATATATATATATATATATGTTTCTTATCTATAGTATAGTATACTCAATTTGAATTAAAATTCTATATGCGCTGGCTAAAAAATGGAAGTTGTTTTTAACGTATTTTCACACTAGATATGGTCCTATTTGTGTTGCGTCTATATTATATAGAAAACATTAACAGATACGATATGAGTTACCTTGAGTATATTGTCTACTTGCTAATGATATTGCCTGAACGTGTCTGAGTGCCTGTTAGAATTTTAAAAGTAAGATTTTTCATATGTTTTTTCTATATGTATATAGATAGGTTAATAATTTAGTTAAAAATCGCATCACTTAACAGTTTGCTGGTTTTGCCTATTTAGTTGAGTTTTCTCGATCTCTATTTACAGCATAGAAAAATAGAATTATGTTTAACTAGAAAGTCTGTATTGGTCGATAGAGTCCTGTATAGCCGCAGAGGCGCGCTCGCAGTGCGGGTATCAAAAAGGCGGCCAATGAGATGTCCTTCAGGAGATCCGCGCACTCACAGACCAACAGATACATTTTGTCCCCCTTCTGTGAGGTGCTCTTGTGCAACGCAATGCGACGCAATCCCGCAGCGCGAGGTAAATATCTAAACGTATTATATACATATATATATATGTATATATATAAATTGTAAAGCCTCCACTTACCTGTACAACATGCGAGCGCCCGTCCAATACAGCCAGTTCTTTTCGAAGCGCTCGCCATCGTCCCCTTCAAAGACCTAAAATTACATTTTTGCATATTACATTTAGCTATCCACGGGTCGGAGCCAATCTTGGCCAGCATTAAACACTTGCCTTGAACACGCTGATTATGTAGCCGGTGGCCGCTGTCTGGGACTTCTTGAAGCTGCCGGCCTCATTGGAGGGCAGCACCAGCGGGGGTCGGCAAATGGCAGCCACCTCGCTGTACAGGTCCAGTGTGTGGGCGGCAGTGTATCTGAGGGGGGAGGATGGCAAAAACAAAACAACTTAATTGAGTGGAAGAACGAAAAGCGCTAAGCTGATGCAATTTAAAATACCCTGGAATTAACTAAAGTGCTACCCGAAAACCTTACCTAATTAATGTAAAGCTTACTTTGAATGATGGCATAGCTTATACCCTATACATTAGATATAACTCAACAGAACAGCTAAACTTTGTTTAAAAATTATATTTCTGCATTAACAAAATACTTTAACTGAACTTAAAACTCTACTTTTACCAGCAATTTAATTAATTTTTACCAAAACAGGATACAGAAAATTATGAATTTAGAACAATTTTAAAAGTAAAGTATCTCAAAACCAATATTGTATAAAGTTATATTGTATAAAGTTATAAAAAAAATCCCTTTTTTAATATAGTTCAAATGTACCAAAAATTCAGCATAATCTATTGTACGCTTTGTTATTTACAGGGTATTAAATCAGCAAAAATTTGCATTAGAAATGTGCTGATTGCTGTTGATTGTCTTACTTGAGTGCTTTTGGCTCGAATTTGGAGAGCGATGAGACGCGCAGGTTGGCATAAAAATTTGATGGATCCGTTTGCATTGTGTTGATCAAATAATACGATATAAATGGAAATTCGGCTGTAATAAAAACAGTTGTTTTATTAGCTTACTTAATTTGTGGTAAATAACAAGCGAAAGTACTTTTAGAAAGTAACATAAAATATTTGTTAAACATTTTGAACATATTTTCCTTAATAACTTTAAATTTAATTTTCATTATAGTTTCTTATTAACTTACAGCTTTTCTCCATATTGGCCAAAATCATGCCGCCCACAGCTGTGTTCGCCTGTTGCACCTCCGTCAAAAGCTCTGAGGCAATGGAGCGTTGCTTGAGCAGTGGATGCGAGAGCGGTGATTCCATAACGGGATCAATTGCCTCTAGAGGACTCATTAGGTGCACAAGTATGCACAACTTGGGATCGGAGACCTCCAAAACGCTCAGCGGACTGGCTGCCTTGCCATCGGCATTTAAAGCAGGTAGCTAGGAAAATGGAAAAATTTTTAAATAAGCATAAAGCTCTTAAAACAAGTTTATAAAAATGATTTACCGGTATGCCGGCAGGTAGAAAGCGATCCACACTATGCACCGGAATGATAAAACAATCGCGATCCAACGTGGCCAAAGAGATGGGTTCAGCCCTGGTGGTGCCCGCGTTGCCACCACCACCAAAGTTGCCTGTAAAAGAAAAAAAGGTGGCAACATTAGCAATTGATCAACTCTTAATCCAAATGGTAGTAAAATTTAAATATAAATGTTATAATAGGTATTATAAAAAAGTAATTAATATAAACAGCTTTTTTTGAGCTTTTACTGATCGCACTTAAAAGCAACACAGAAAGCTTTCCCTAAAAGCTTAAAATTGCATATTGATCATCGATTAGTTGCTATAACAATAGAGTCAAAGTTTTTTAAAAAAAGAGCTTTTGTTAGATTGTGTTAAAGCTTGCTTGAAATACTGAAAGCTTAACACTTTCAAGGCTTTCGCCTAACGTTCTGAATTCTACGATTTTCAGGCAACAAAGCGAAGAAGCTTTTAAGCGTGTATAAAACATGTCTAGCTTTCAGTATTTTCGATCAACACAACAAAGAACTTGCACCAACAACAACAAGACGAGAAAGAGCAAGAAGAAGAAGTAGAGTTCAAGATATACTATAGATACAAATAGTGTTTTTGAGGTTAGGGAGAACGTGTAACTGGGGACTGTATTTAATATGTATTATTGTGTTTGTGTGTGTGTGTGTGTGTGCGTTTAGGTGGGAGTTTTAGGGAATATCAGTGCAACATTCGTGGGCACAACAGATGCTGGTTGTGAGCTTTTGCAATGAAATTAGTTTTTGATATTGTTTCTTGCAGTGTATACATTCGATTTTTTGTTTGTTTGTTTTGGAAGTAGTATGGCAGCAACAACAACAATTTTGTGTATGTTTTTTTTGTTTTGACTAGTTGGTGGCTCAAACCTTGCCGCGTTGCCGCAGCGGCAGCTGTTAACAATGTGCTCGTCGCACTGAGCGTCTGCGGCAGTTGCTGTTGTTGGTAGGAGTAGGCGGCATGTTGCTGTTGTTGTTGTAGTAGTAGCTGCTGTTGCTGTTGCGCCGGCAACTGTTGCTGCAATCGTATGAGACTGTTTGCGGTGCTGTTGCCGTTGCTGTTGTTGTTGCCGCTGCTGCTCCAACGCAATAACGACCCGGATCGATCGACTAACGGCTGCGGTACATCCACTTCGTAGGGGTTGGATGGCTGTGTAAAGGACGTGGACGTGGTCGGGGTACTGGGTATGCCCGATAGTGCGCTACATCGTTCTGCAATGGATTCTGTCGATATTTTATATGGACACACAACACAAGAACAAAACAACAAAAAAAAAAATATGATAGAGTGCATTTAGAAAATTTGAGGGGGGACTTGTTGGATAGTTGGTAAAAATGAAAATTTGTTTTGGTTTTATTAACGATTTCTTGGTTTCAGTTTTCTTTGTTTTCTGTTGTTGCAGTTAGACACAAAACTAGACATATTCATCATAATTTCTTGTTCGGATTAGTAGGCATCGCATTACTACAATTAACTGTTAGCTGAGAGAGAGATACAGAGAGAAAGAGAGATAGATAGAGATATATGTTATATACATACGCTATTTAAGTAGACATGTTCCATTCGCTTGACCTTTTACAATAAGTAAATAATCGCTATATGCACATTCAAGGCCATTACCATTGCCATTGCCAAAAACAAAAGAACAGAAATGAAAAAAAAAACCGCAGCTAAACATACGACTTGTGCCCTAAAAGCTAAGCCAACTGGAAATTCGCAGATTAGCTGAGCACGTGAGTGTTTCGATAACGCTTGAGCTTGAGCTTTGGATTTGCCAACTACAAAACAAATTTATAGTGTATACAGAACGACTCGTTTTTAACTTTTGCAACGATTTCCGCATGCGTGCCTAAGGAAGCCTGCAATCTTTGAGTGGAATATGAAGAAATGTGAGTGATAAGGATATAAATCTATAATGGCAAAGCATAAAAAAGATTCCGGTTAAATGTTTACTATCCGATTGTACATGAATGCCAGAGTAAAGACGAATGGGAGCCCTTTAAAACCTTGGATCTCATCACACACAAAATAAAATTTTTAATTTAAAATGCACTAAATCTTAAATTTGTTTTCAAGTATAAAATACTTTTTTAGATTGCTTGCTTGAAATAATTCGCTATTAATTAATTATTCAATGAAAATTGTATATTTTTATATATAATTATAGAAATTTAAAACAAGTTAAACGCAATCGCCAGCATAAATAAACGAATCTGGGGCCCTCGTTGCGTATACGTTATGTGTGCGGCCATATTACGTATACGCCACATATGTGGTTGCCTAATTGAATATTTGCCATTGATTGTCTGCTCGATAGCGCCGAACAGAGCCTGCATATCAATTGGCAGCTGGCGAAGCCCCTTTGCTGTTTCCTTTTTTTGCAGCCCATTTGTGAAATTGATGAAAACATTTCAATTGAATGCGATTGCGAAATGAATGAAATGTTTAAGAAAATGGAGGGGCGTTAATGGGTTAATGGAGCGCAAATAACTGAGCCGAAGACTAAAGCAGAAAACAAAAGAGACAGAATGTAAGTGAAAGAGGAAGAGAGAGAGAGAGAGATAGTTAAAAGAGAGAGAGAGAGCGAGTGTGTGCAATGGTCTCGTGTAGTTTGTTCCGATTGCATAGCGACAATTTACCTTCGCCCACATCATAGCCGGGCCGATTGGGCGAGAAGAACAGATGGGTGCGATAATGTATCTCTTCCGGCTGCTGCACCAGGCCCATATCTCGGGAGCGTTTCGTTCGATTTGCCTTCGATTGAAGTTTGCCGCCGCCGCCGCCGGATTTGCTGGCGCCCTCGCGAAAATTCTTGCGAAACATTAAATTCATGTTGTTGTTGTTGTAGTTGTAGTTGTTGTTGTTGCAATGATAGTTATGAGTGTCCTGTGCGGCTGAGTGGTGCTATTGAATGTGGTGTTGATGGTGGTGGTTGGTTGTGGTGCTTTTGCTGCTGTAGCTGCCGTTGTCCGCAACACTTGATTAATTTGTGACGATTTCCTATTATTGTTGTTGTTGTTGTTGTTGTTGGTTGTGCCTAAGAGTGGGCAGTGTATATGGATCGAAGGGTATATGTCTCTCAGTTTATTTGTATTTACTTTGTGTTTGTGTTTGTTTTTAGTTTGTTTTTTCATTTACTTTGTTATTGTCTCGAATTAATTTGTGTTTGCATTTCGCTTTGAGGTCAGACAATTTATTTTATTTGCATCTGACCTGGCTAAGACAATGAATTGTTTTATCTTAAGTCTACATATATATATAAAATAAAATATCGTTTAGCCACAAAAGTTCTCTGGCAACAGGTAGAAACAACTTTTCACCGGTTTCAGGCGAATTTGTGTCAAATGCTCTTTGCGCATTTCGCTTCACAGAATTTGTCATTTTCTTTTTTCGGTCTATTTTTAGCTGCATGCGTATTTTTCTTAGCAGTTTTATTGCTTTTTGGTATTTATAATTATAAATGGGCGCACGAAGCAAAGATTTAATTAGTCAGCAAAAATGTAACCATGAAAATTAAATATTTTTTTGTGAACGCACTTTTCAATTTTATTTGATTTTAAATATTATATTATTATTTAAACATGCCTTAAAAATATCATTAGAATTCCGAGAATTCAGTTTTTAGTACAACGGCAATATTATATATAGGAATGTTAAAATAAGAGTAAATAAAAGCTTTAAAATAAATTTAGTTAATTTTTTTTTTATTTTGTGTCAGAGTTTAATTCTAAGCAATGATTTAATTCCCACAGGATATTAACAGCAATGCAATATATACATTTCATTTTGAGCGTATTTATATTTGACTTATTTGATGCTTAACAAACGAAACGCAATCTGGCAGCAACTCCTAGTTTTCCCTTGGCTCCAACTCGACAAAAAGCCAATCAAAAAGTCGCAAGTGCTTAATCCGCATCAACAACATGTGTGCGAGTGTGTTTGTGAGTTTAGGTGTGTGCGTGAAGTGTTTTTGTTATTGTTTTTGTTTTTATGTCAGCTGCTGAGGAAATTACCCATTTCCGCTGCTAAGCAGTTGAAAATTACTCAACACACGCCCGGCGGAAACGCGGTCATGAGCCGCAAGTTCCTTGTGTGCAAGTAGTTCATTTCTTGGCTTGAGTATACCCTGTAGGCGAAGTGCACAGAGGGTATATTAATTATGACCAGATGTGCGTAACAGTTAAGTATGGTTAAACTTAGAAGGAGACCCTATTCTCAAATATTTCTAATATATTTTTAATTATTTTAATTTACTAAATATTTCACTTAAAAACTTAGGATATCTAACAGTCTACCAACTAATGTTCCTTTTGTTCCCCCTTTAGACACGCGAATGGCCAAAACGGATAATCAACTGTAAAGGGCCAACAAATAGCTGCTGCCAAAAAGGGTTTTAGGCAAAAGCAAGACAGAAAAGGAGAGTAAAAGTTGAAGTATGGCTAGAAGAGAGACAGAGCGGAAGAGATTTATATATCTGTGCGAGTGTAATTAGTTCAAGACACGACGCAATTAGGTTTACTGCCGTTTATTGATTGCCATTGAGCGATAAATTTTGAGCCCAGCAGCCAAAATCGTTTAGGCTAGCAAATTGAAAAGTTCTCGAAAAGTCATTTATAACAAACGCGGAGGCTGTTGGACACTTAAACGGAAACCATCAAAGCGGATTAATGCTAAGTGTATAAGAAAACAAACACGAAGCGAAAGTAAAGTTATAAAGAAAAGCAAATTAAGAAGAGATTTCATAATATGTTTAATAATGCAGATGATTTAATAAAAATATGAAGATTTTAGTTTTAAATATAACAATTGATAAATGTTTTTAAGAAGCAGTTAAAATCCATCAACTATTCAACACACATGCTGTCTCTCTCCCCCTTTCTCTAATGTAAGGATACAGTTAAATGGAAAAATTTGTAAAACTTTACCCTATAGCACAACTCATTATATTTTAATACAATTAAACATAGCCACAAAACGTTTAATATTTTGCAACTTACCTAATCAAGCTAAAAAATTAATAGGAACAAAACATAACCTAACAAAACCCAACATAACCCTAAAATGTTCTTATATAACCTAATATATTCCAAAATAATATAAGCTAACATAACATTTTTTACGTAACCATTTATCAGTGTATTAAACCAATAAGAAATCCCATAATATAATCCCATAATAAAATATACTTAAGTTCCTAGGGATTTTAGCCTGAAGCTTCCTCTTAACTGAAACCCTCAACCACTTGGGAATTATAATAAAAAAAAGCTTGTTTTCTGTTCACATATTATGCCAAATCTTGCTTAATACTACAAGCTTTAATGACACGAGCAATTTTCGATAGGCTCCGCCACTAAATGTAATCCACTTTTATAGAGCTCATCATTATAAGATATATAAGAGCTCGGGCTCGTAAATTGCTTTTCAGAAATTATGCCCGATTGCATATGCAAAATCAACAGCTAAATGCTGTCCGTCAGCACACACTTAATCTGTCCGCACACACAATAACACACACTCACGCGCCCAGCCCCAACGATCTTATAAGGAATGGGTCGTAAACTTTTTACAGCATTCCATTTTCGAGTGCCTGCTGCAATGGAAATTGCGTTTGGCCAGCGATGTTGGCTAAAATTAATTGTATTTACGACACAAGTTACAGCAACAACGCTCATCGTTAAGACGCACACCAACATACGCACAACCAAGCAATCAAAACAAACAATAATGAAACAATCAAGCGGCTAAGTTAAAAAAATAAAAGAAAATAAAAGAAAATGGACAAGAGTGAGAGATAATAACCATAAAAATGGAATTTCACTCGTTTCTCAAATTCGTTTCGTGACAGCGCCAAAAATAAACAGTCGAAAAGATATATAACCGATACGTATATATATATAAGTTTATAGATCCCATTTGCTAGCAGCCCAAGTGAGCTGAGACAGTAAAATTGACTACAAGATACCCTGTACCTAAACAGATAATATAATAATAACATTTAAATAATTCTAATCTTTACCAATTGAAGAACATTGCAATCGAGTGTAACCGATGGCACATTACTCTTTCCCAGTGTAATAACAACTAATACATTCAGCCTGGCATTATTTGTACAAAGAATGCCATCAAACGTTCACTTTTAAATGTAGCTACAACCAAATTTGGTCACTCTAGCTTTTATCGACTTTTGATTTAATGTGTTATCGATTGCATGACAATGTCACATCAATTAATAGATGCAAAAAACTTCCGTTCATACAAATACACACATTAATATATACATTTAACATACTTTTTAACTCTTGTCTAACTGTTACATACTTTTTTAATACCAAATAATACCCCTTAGTGCATTTCGTCACAGGGTATATACATGAGAAGAGCGCACAGCCAAAGTGTAAAAAGTAAATTTGAATATTCGTGAGGGCTGCATTTAAGTTGTACTCGAACATGACCTAGCCAGAGGCAGATGCAGAGGCAGAGGCAGACGGCCCTTGACCTTGTGGGCGTGTGCTGCCGCCCAATAAGTGCGGCGTGTGGCGTGTGTGTGTGAGTGATTGTAGGTGTATTCTGGCCCTATGTGTTAGTCCGTGTAGAATGATTCGGCAGGTTAGTATTAAATTTTGTGGACACAATTCGTCGTATGAGTTGCCGCAATTTACACAAAGAATTTTGTGTAATTTGTTTGGCATGTGTTTCGTAAATATTTGTTAAATATACTATTTAAATAGCTGACACTTGTACATACATATAGATACATATGCTTAGCTCTTGAGTTAAGCCAATTAGAAGCTGAAAAAAGGAAGGAAATTGTTTTCGTTTTATTGCAGAAGGGCTTTCTAAAGCCAAATTTTAGTTGCTCTGATTAAATTAAATAATTTTTATATTATTGTGTATTTATTTTAAGCGGATTTGTGTTATATTTTATACGTTATTTATATTATACAATTCCAATTATACTAAAATATTATATATTCATTTAAAATATTTCGATTAATATTTCATATTTAGCTCAAAACTTTCTTATTTCAGAAATTGGTTTTCTTTAGTTTTTATATACACATATTCAATTATAAATTACTGGAATTTGGGTAACTCAATTAAAATTGCAGTTTGTTATTATTGTTTATAGAGAAGTGCATTAAATATTTAATAACTGTTGACCAATATGTTGTTATCAAAGTAAATTATTGAATTATAATTTTGCAAGCATTATTTTATTTATTTAAAAGTATTTAATTTATAACATTTTTGCACTTTATTTCTGCTAATTTTCGCATACCACACAACGTATACTTTTTTTTGCAACACTTTCATCTTGTTTCCATTTAATAAATAAAAAAAAATGTCTAAATAAAGCCTCTCTCTTTTTTTGTTGTTGCTTATCCTGCCGCAGGACACAAGAGCCGCAGCTTTTGCCGCGACCTTAACGCGGAACACGCTGTCAGTTGGGCTGGCAACGTGATGTTTATGCGGCTTGTGGGTTTTGGGGCTAGCACAGTAATTAGACAACAGTTGAGCATTTGTTTTTGGCAAAAAGGAAATCAATAAATTTTGTAGACAACAAAGAAAAGAAATGCGAGCAGAGTTCGCTTTTAAAAATATTCACAAATTATTGTAGGAAAACAAAGCACACAATTTAATCTAATCCTTATCTATTTTAATAATACACCTTTACAAATAATGAACACACGCGTCTAGTTTGCCACACAACATCCAATTTTCACACGCCACATTTTGTCACACAGAAAAAAAGAGGCAATGCCCCTTTCATAGTACACATTCATATTATATATATACATATATATATATATATATATAATAATATTTATATATAAATTAAATTTTCTTTATATTTTTGTTGCTTACAACTCGAACGCAAAAATGAATACGAATACGAATACGAATATGGATACGAATACGAATACGAATACGACTGCGTTGTTTTGCGTTAAATATTCAACTGGCACTTGGGGCAAGCTTTTCCCAACGTTTTTGTCTTCGAAACGCTTTTCATTAGCTCGAATATATATGACGGCATCAAAATATTCAAAACTTGCACTTAGCAAAAATGAAAAATTATGGGAAAAGCTTTCGTCACTTGTTGCGCATACGCCGTGTGGGTCAGAGGTACATTTATTTCTTTTATTTTTTTTTTTTTTGCCACACACATCACTCACGCACAACACACTTCAACATTTGTCGTCGCTGTTATTGTAAGTTATTAAATATTTATTGTACAATATTATTTATGGATTTTTCATGCGCCGCGTCAAAGTAGCGCACATCACAGCAAATTAACGTCAAATGAAACGAAATTGTAGACGGCCAATAATATATACTGCTATATACAGCTATCCGGCTATTTTGAAGCGTAGGATACATACACCCACGGCAACAACAACAACAGTGGGAAGTATAAAAAAACGTAACAGAAACAAATTAATGGGCATCAATGGAAAGGTTCGACTGCGAAACACCCAGCTTAGAACGGAAAAATTACAAATTGAAAGAGGACATTTTACTCTATGCTTAACTATTAGAAAATATATAAAAAACAACTTTAATAAAAGATAATAGTTAATAATTGCATTTGAATATTAATTATAAGAAAAAATGTTGAATGAAAAATTAGAAAAATTTATAAGAGCGTATCAAACGTTGTTAATAAATAAAGTATCTAAATAATATACAGATCACCTTCATAAAATTACCAAAAATATATTTGAATATTTGCAATATATTCCTATGTAACATACACTATTGAAAGCAGATCATACCCCACCACACAACATTTTGTTTAGTATATTCGTTTTATTGTTATTGTTTTTCTTTTTCTCTCTGCCTTTATCCTGCGTGCTTTTCCAAGCGTTTTTATTGATTATGTTCTGCCGCCTGGCCAACTGACAATTCCCGTAGCTCCCGAGCTCAACGAAAAGTTGGGGGAAAGTTCACAACTAGCACGGAAGTTGCTCGCCTTTTTCTAGGATTTAATCGGCTTCATCATTGTTGCCTAGTTTTGTTTGTTTGATTGTTTTCTTTGCTTTGCGGCTGCTGACTAATTTGCAGCCATAAAACCGCTGAACTTAATTTTAACCATTTTCCTAGCTAATTTGGCCACGTGCCGAAGGGGAAAGTTGCTCACCGCAACTCACCGAATTATGACAATTACAAATGCTTGTTGTCTGCTGTCGGAAAATCTGCAGAAAACTGATGAGCCGCCATTAACGCTCATTGTTTTCACACGCAATTATAGACACTTGAAAAGCGAGTGGTAAATATATATAGGGTATATATAAATACTCAAATGAAAGTTATGGATATTATTATTTTTATTTATTATGATTACTGGCTTTTCTATTTAATATTGATTTGGTTACGCATTCACCAGATTACATTTTTTAATAATTGACTTCAGGTTTTATAGACTTTGAAGCATGCAGTTCAGATAAGGATATATAGCTTACTCTTAATGTACCGGTAGCATATTTATAAAATTTTACAATACTCTGCTCAGTTTCTTTTTCTTGCAACTTATTTTTCATAAAAACTGTTTGTACCTTTTTTTTTGCTAAATTTAAAATTAATTTTATGCATTTATTTAAATTTGTCTACCTTTTACTTAAACGAAAACGTTTTATTTGTATTTATGTTTTGGTTTCTTTGGCTGCAACTTTGCGTGTCTGCTTAAATGTTTTATAATCCAATTGTTTTTCTTACTTAAGTCTACTACTAAATTCCCCACATGTTTGCATGCAAATATTCAAATGTAACTTTGCTTTTCTATTGCCCAGAGACAACACGTGATTTACATGTGTCTAAGCTGCTGCTGCTGCTGCTGCTGCTGCTCCAAAAAGTTGAGCTGAAAATGTGGTGCGGCTTTTATTTAATCCTGCACCACTTGCGTTTAAAAAGCCTGATGTGTGGTGCCATGCATCGAGAGACAGAAAGAGACAGAAAGAGAGAGAGAGAGACCTAAAGCTAAAGTTAAAGCTGTATCAATGTTTTGTTGCCTGGCACAAAACAACTGCATTTACTCCATTTTTTATTATTTGCAACAGAAGTTTTGCAGCCCAGTTGCCAAAGCCAACAACAAGCAACACGCAACTGTGACATGCGATTGTCCGGACGGAGAGCACGTGGAGACAGTCACAAGATAAGTCAAGTTATTATATCCGATATTGTAAATACACTAACCAGATTAATCTAGACTGATGTGTATTTAATATAAAACTGTGAAAATAGAGAACATATTTATGCTAACACAAATTTAAAAAATCTCATTTGTTTTATCAGAAAAGAGAGAAAATTTTAAAAAATATATAAAATATAAATTAATAAATGAAAAAAATGTTGTGTGACGAAAAAAACTAATTTCTAATTGTTTTACATACATAAATCTGTATAATTTTTAGATTTAAGCATCTTCAACGAACTTTACAAAAAAGTTTGTAGAATACATTGTATTTAAAACTTAAAATTATACACTCTGAAAAATATTTGTTAACCAAAAGTACGTACTTAATAAATTTTGATCTATAATATTTTCATGCCAGATACTCAATTTCATGATGTTGAAGTGCCTGCCAGATGACAAGAGCCATTGTTGCCACTTGATGGTAAGTATGATAAAAAATAAAACTACTTGGCAGTTGCCAGGCGACCGAGGCTAAGCGAATTTTAGCCATAAACAATTTGGGAAAGTGCCGTCTGCTGGCTGCCACTGGGTTTTTAGCCATGACTAAAATGCAGCACGTAATGATCCAAATGAAATTCCTTGGCTCATAAATTTTAAATGAATTAGTTTTCATGACCCGGCAGCGAGCGCTAAAGTGTCGCATGGCAGTGCAACTTAACTCAACTTGGCTCTCACTCTTAGCCATTATGAGCTGCTTAACGTGTGCATAAATTTGATTTAATAGGAGGACAGACAGGACAGTAGGTGGAGTCATAGCTTTTAGTTGGTGCTTGGCACACGATGTGCTAGTTCCTTCAACGAGTTGTGCTTGATGTATTTCATTATTCAAGTAGGACTCGTGGCCCACCTACAATTGCAGTTGTCATTCGAAACTTGTCAAACAGTTGTCAACAAAGTTACGTTACTGATAAGCGATTATGATTGATATACGATTGTCACAGCTGCTCGATAGCTATATATATATATATGTAACAGAGTTCTGTATCTGATTGGTTATATAGTTATCTTTAGGGGCACACTCCCTAAGTCAGCGGAGCTTACTGACCCCAATATTCCATCAGTGCCAACTCAGACAGGGCTTTTCAAGCATTTCGATGCATTGTTCAACAACTTTGCAACACATAAAAACTTTTCTTAACAGCTTTAAAGAAAAGCGACATCAAAGCTTAATAACAAACCAAAAGGAAAGTATAAGCTTCATAATCGAAAATAAGCGACTAGAAAATACTCAACACTTAATTGTTGTATATGCTCGTGTTTATAAAGAAATCTTATCAACCATGTCTTGCATCGCCTTTTATAAACATATTTGCGCATTTTTTAATACACATTTTTAAGAATTATTAATATTTTATTTCATTTATATTCACTCATTTGGAGCTGATAAAAAATTCATTCTTTCTTCATAAATATATGGTTTTACCTTATCACAACTTTTTCACACCTTCCACATATCCCTTTCCCCTTATTTCATAAATACAGGGTATTAAAACACCCCCAGCGGCAAGTAAATCTGTTTTTGCTCGCTTTTTTGGTTTCTTCGTGGCAGCTGTTTTTGGCCAGTTTATTGCTTAACCATTCCCATCAAAAAAGGAAATACCGCCCCCTCCTCCTCCTTCGCCCACTTTCCATACACACAACATAAATTACAGCGTCATTCATTTCCGTCATAAAATTGAAAAATGTTGTGCAAATTACGCGTAAATACCAAAAATACCAACAATAAAAGCGCCGAAAGAGAAACGAAAACGCAACGAAAATCGCGGCCGGAAAACTACATTCGTATATATGAATGTATATAGATATATATGTGATTGTGTGTGTGTGTGTGTGTGTGTGTGTATGTGCGTGTTGCCTGTTTTTATTTTTTTATAACTGCTGCAAAAATGTTTATGGCAACGATGCCACAGCTAACAGTCGCCATCTGCATTTGCCGCATCCGACTTTTGCGGCTCGCTGTTGCATGCCACATTAAAATGCATGGAAAACTTCATTTTGGGCGTTCAAATTATGCAACTGTTAAAAGTTTGGAATCGGCCATAAAAGTTTTTTTTTTTTGATAAACTGTGGCTATTTAATAATTGAGATACAAAAAGTTTTCTATATAATTAATATGCTGCATTTTGTTAAATTTGCAGATGGAATCAAGAGATATTTTATCTGTATTCGGTATATGAGAGATCAAAAGTGAAAGGACAATTATTAATATAAGTTACTAGAAAGATTTTCTAACAATTTATTGTTGGTATTTACTTAAATTATACTGAATATTAAATATATACTGCAAACTAAAAATATTTTAGATAAAAAATACTTTTCAAAGTATAAAAAAATAAAATTCTGTTGCAAATATTATACAAAAAATAACATTAAACCGTTTTTGCTATTTTTAAGCGATATTTGTTATGACTTTAAGCTGAATATGAAACTGCTGAATATGAGGAAAATGTCAATGCAATCATTGCTGACAGTTTTTGATTGCATATTTGCATAACTGTACGCACAACTAGTGCTTAACAGATGCAATTACCATACGCACACACACACATGCACACACACACACACTCTCACTTATAAAGAGCAGTTTTGGGACCGAGCAAATGTGCTGATATCTAAATAATTTGTAGCCTGCTGACCAAAAGCTTTCATAAATGTCAGAGCTATGGCAAAGAATAAACGCCACGCCCCCCTCATTCGGCTATAAAGCCCAAAGGTCAGCTGCACAAATGGCCAAACAATGATTCCCACCCACCCGCAGCCAAGCTGAAAGGCATATGCAAAAATTGATGCTTTGATTGTGTGCATTTTGGTCTCGAATTTGGCTAAAGAAAGGTTTTTCATGTAGCCAATTTGAACATGCTTATTTATTGGTTGCCCAACTCACAACTCACCCATATAATCACATTTCAAGGGCTCCGGCGGCGACTCGTGCAGCTGTTTGAGCCAGTGCATTAACTGGGCCAATTTGCTGCGTGTTGTGTTTGTGCGTTCGCAGTTCAAAATACTTGGCTCAAACTCGAAGCTAACATCCAATTTGGTTAGTTCGATTGCCCTTTGCATGGCATTGCGATACATTTTGTGCGAATTTGTTTATTAACTTTTTGCACCGAGATAAATATACACTTATTAACTGTCAGACAAATAAAACCCAACTGCGCCGCCAGTCGCCGTTGCTGGAGTCTAAGATACCTTTTTCCGTGTGTGTGCGTCTGTTTTTCGATAAGTTTCACCTCGTGTCTGTCGTAAATTTAGTTTAGTTTCTTTGATTTCTTTTTAAAGCAGCGTATTGTTAGATAAGCCCCAAAATGCCTTCCATGTCAATCAAAATTGGCATTTGGGTATCTCTGCGACAGCTCCTCAATTACTCATCATGTAGACAGCAAATGTTGGCCCGAAAATTCGTATCGCAATATTTCACACAAATATTACAAAACAAAAATCCCCGCTAATTTTTTGCTGTCATTATTCATGTGTCCATTGTAAACTTGAACGACAATAAATCAGCTAAATAATTCAAGCTCAGGCCCCTCCATTCACCAGTTTCCCAATGTATATAGAATATAGTCGTTATTACCATACGCAAAAATTGTTTAGCTTTCATCATGGCAAATGCAAGTGTCATATATTAATGCATATTTTCAGGCGCTGCCAATGACAGTTTTTAAGCCTGTAGTTTTAATACTCTGTACATATAGCAATGGGGTATATTTGTGTGTAAGTTAAATGCAGGAGATCTTTCTGTGCCTAACAAACATAGCTTTTCATTATACCTAAAATTTTTAAAAATATCAAGATCTAAATACATGAACTTATACATTTTTTATAACAATTTACCAATAAACTAAGAAATTTATTTTAGATATAATTTTTTATCGGTATAAATGTTAATAGTATAAAATATATTTTTAATAAATATAAATATTTATATAAATATTTTTATAATATTAAAAATATTTTATTTTTTTTTTTATTTTATTCAAAAACAATTCTTTAGATAACGGTCTAAAATTTGGTTTAAGAAGAATATTCGCTTATGTGCAAATGAATGCACTCACTATTCAAGCACTCACTTTTACAAACTGCCATCTGAATAACTTTTAGTCGTGCTGCATGACTGGCTGCTCATGTAATAAAAATATATATTTATTTATATTTTTTTACCCCCATTTTTGTGCAGCTAATTATGTTTGTTATTTATAGGCCAACTTGCAAAATGATTGTGGTCAATAGGAAATTGCTGGCAATTATGTGCAAAGCCCATTTCGCATTTTGGCAAAACTAAGGTCTGCAAATAATATCGGGCGATGCGGTTCGCCTGACAAATTGCGCATTCAATTTGCGTTTCCGTTTGTCAATTTCGTGGAAATTTAGTGGAAACCGAAATTTGAAAAACTAATTTGCAGATTAAGTGTTTTAGAGCAAAGTGAAATAAAGCCAGGTTTAGTGGGAAATACAAAATAATACAAATTAAATAATAAGCAAATATATTAAAATTATTTAAATTTAAATTTAATTCAATTTAATTATATTACGTTCTGCATTTTATGTTGCTTAAATAAGAAAAAAGGATTCTTGCATTAAATGCAAAATACTTAAAAGAGAATTAAATTTTCTTTAGCTATTTAAGTATAAATTTCATTTAAGTTTACTTCATCAAATAATCTGTTTATGGTCGCAAACAATCTGTTTCAAATTGAAAACAATTGAAAATATGTGAGTCATTTCTTTAATTGCTTTTATCAGATTTTACACAATTTCTTTTTGAATATAGTTGTCGCACATAACCTATGTCAATTTTTGACTATCTCTCGCTGAATATAGTTTAAATGTTTTGTCTGGTATAAACAAACGGGTCTAAATTCGACAATGGCATAATTGCTGATAAAGGCAGGCACATGACTCGAAGAACTCCCCCAAATAGTCACCCATCAGCGTCAGTCCAAAATTCCCAATAATGTTCTACTTTTACTGTCAACTGGATTAAAATTCATTAAACTTTGACTTTAGTTTCAGTTGAGTGTTCTTTACACACAGTTGTATTAACTATTTTCTGGTTGCAACATGAAAACTCCATTTCGACATTGCAGCAAGCTCTTGTGGCATGCACAATTTGTTGTCGGCCATAAGGAAAATTTAATGAAATATTAATTATTTAGGCGATGGCAGAAAAAAGCAACTGCCAGTTTCCACGCCAATTGTGGCGCTGTTGCAAGTTTAACTTGCCACATGGCACGTGAGTTTTTTCCTTTTTCTTTTTTTTGTAAAAGGGTTGCAACGCTTGGAGGCGACTTTGTTGCCGTCTGTCAACGTCTTCGGCATTTATTTTATTTGCGCATTTCTTCATTTTGTTAAGCCACCCCGCTGCGCCCCCACGCCCCGCCCCGCTCCCCGTTGGCTGAGCGCTGTAAAAAATAATGCCGCGGTCTGCGGATAAGCAGCGCTGCCAACATAAAAAGTCAGCCAAGCAGCAGCGGCAAAGGCAGCAGCGGTGTGGGCGTGGCAGCTTGGCAAGTGCAAGCTCATAAATTTCACGTGTGTGTGTATGGACAAGGTCTAACAAGGTCTACTCCAGAAAAAGGGGTTTTACGACCAGGCTCTTGTACATGTATTGTTACCGTGTGGGCGTGGCTATCGGGGGCAGTCGGAGCGCCCATTCCGCGCCCCGTAAACAATGACATTAGCGAAACGCTTCGCGTATGCATTAAATATTTTTATTGTTTCGACTTTTGGGCAAAAGAAAAGTAATTTTTTGCAAGCAGATTTTAATGGGATTTGGCGCATTTCGCATAAATAAATCAGAGCACTGGAAAAAAGAGGCCAAAAAGAAAGAAATGTGGGGCGCGAGGGGTTAAGACTTAGATTGTCTATGGTATCTGCTAATATACAGTTATTGCACTAGCTAAACGGAACGTTTGGTAAGTCAATAGAGCAATTTAAATAACAAATTTGTTAGCTGACAATGATGGTACTTATAACTCAACTACATTGGCAATATAGACGTTTATTGTTTGTTGCAATTTATTATTTATAAGCTGCAGCTAGACAGCTGTGGGAAGTACCAGATAGTACCTGGTAGTACAGTTAAACGGGGCATTTATCAAGAATTATTAACTACTATAATAGTAATATATATATATATATTTTTTTTGCGAATAAATTTAAAAGTACTAAGTTTACTAAGAAATATTTGAAATATTCATTTTATGCGCGTATATACATGTATATTGCCTACTCCCTTATTATTAATTTCTCTCGCCCTCTTTCTCTTGTACTTTCGCTCTCTCTCTATTTCTTATGAGCGAATTTTTAATCATTTTTAACGAAAACTCAAAAACATTAAACCTGAAATTTAAGTTTATTTATTATTATTACCGAACCGTGCTTATAAAGAAATTTGTTCTTTTACTACCATCCAACATTGGTATAAGCTGAACAGAAAACTATCATGATACTCACATTATTTAAAGCCAAGAAGGATTTAATAGACTTAATGTGCTTGCCATAAACAAGTACATCAGAGCCAACTGCATCTACTAAACTCAAACTCCGCTCCGCCCACAAAGTTAACCCAGAAGCAACGATGTAACTGACGCAATTACATTGACACTCACCAACAAACTCCCTCTCTCTCCCTCTCCCTCTCTCTCTCTCAAGAGAGCATTTGCTTTTGCTATTCCGTTGTGCATTGCATTCGTAAACGTTCCGTTCACACGCAACAGCACTGGGGAATAATTATGCGAGTTTCCATATAAATATTTAAAGATTTCTGAACTTTCTGACAATGAAAGCGTGATAATGTTTGCTTGTTTGTTGAAAATGTTTGAAAACGGACTTTAAAGATTACATTTTCCAACTAGATTGATTAAGCCAATGACAAAAGGGTATTCTGTTCCTTTATGCGACAGACTTTATTTTAATAAACTGGCTTTTCAGCTGTCAGATGAAAGACTTTAACCGATTTATCTGCCTCAGTCAGAAAGCATAAAATGTAAGCCAAAAGCGAAGCCAAGTAGAAAATGCCAAAAGCTGATGCAGCAAACATTTTTTTTCTTGGCCAACAGGCTCGGTTTGGGCCTTGGCTGACAACTCCATCTGGGCTTTTTTTTGCGGACAATCTTTGGCAGCACGTCAAATCAATTGCTCGAGTCCAGTCCAAGGCCAAGTGCAGGTCCAACTAAATTACCGACTGAGATGCAACCGAGCAAAACAAAGTTGCCAGATAGTTCAAAAAAAAAATAATAACAAATCGAGAGTCAAAAGAAAAAACACCTGCAGCTTCCAATTGGCATGTCCGCACGGCCATAAATTGTGATAAATGAAGTGAGCTGCCATGTTGCCAGGCTACTTATCAATGTTGCCGCCGACGAACCAACCGCGCTGTGGCGCCACCGCCGCCCTCCCGCACAGCAGCCGCACTATAATTTACACATTTGGCTGGCAGCCAGCAAAGGTTAGCAGCTACCCAAAGGACATCAAAAGGGTGGACAATGCGAAAACAACTCAAATTGGTGACTGTTGCTGCTTGGACAAACTTTCGATGGCCTTTGGGGCAAAAGTCATGAAAACTAACTTAGATTTATGCTAATTATGTTAAACAAATTATGTTAAGCATCTGTTAAAAATTATTAAATAGCATGCTGTTAAATTATAATTGTGTAAAAATGTTTAAAAGCTGTTAAAAAAATTAATTAATACGAAATTTATTAATTAATTGACATTTATGTTAAACAATTATTTAGAAATAATTGAAAAATTTAGTTTCTTTTTTAACTTTGCTATATTCGTTTTAAAATTTGACTTCCTAAGGCCTGAAACTGTAAAAAAACCCTAATAGACCGTTAAGCTTTATTATCACTGCGAAATCAGTAAACTTGAGAATTGTTTAAATTTGCAATCAAATTTAAATTTGATCTGTTACGAGGATAAAAAAAAACAATTTTCAAGCTTCCTATTTCCATATTCCCGCTATAGACCGCAGACTTAAATATAGGTCTATTTTTTTGCATAGCAAAAAGCAATCAGTAACGAAACACACACAAACACACTCGCACACACACACTCATACATGCACAGTAGGTGCTTGATTGTAGGCGCTGTTTGTTTTTTGCTGTTAGCCGTTTTGCCTATGCGGCGTATACGCAATTTAAGCTTTCTGCACCTTCATGCATATGCAACAGCATCAAGCGCTGCATAAATTTCACGCCGCGTCGTTGCACGCTCCCAGCTGGCGCTCAGCTTAGCTCAGTTGGGCGTAACGTCGCCCACTTTATTGACTTTTTTCTAGATTGGTGTATCTGTCTGTGTGTGTGTGTGTGTGTGTGAGTGTGTGTTGCCTGTGGTGCATAAATATTAATTAGGCAGCTGCTTAATTCAGCCAGCCGCACGCTTTGTGGGTCGCCAGTGATTTGCAGCATCGATCAGTGGGTCAACAAAAAGTAGCTTCTTGGCCCAGTCTTGAGTAGCTTTTGTGGGTCACTTTGAGCGGTGCCATGCGGCCCCTTGTGGCGCCACACGGCACTGTTGCTGCCACCATAAATTTTAAATTATGTTGCAATCCCCGTCGGCAGATGTTTGCCCTGAACCGCTGCTGATATTGCCTTGTTTTATTATCTGCCAAATGTGCGGGCTGACGGGGCGGGGCGGGCGTGGCGCGTCGCTAGCGGCTGTGTGTTGACGGCACATAAAAACATGGCTAATTATGAGTGATGGGCGTTTTGGCAATTATCGTACTTTGTTAAAGCGACAGCAACTGAATTTTATTCAAAAACAATATAAAGCGAAATTTTTGTCCAACAAAATTGCATTATAGGATTTTTTTTTAATATATAAAGCATTTGTTTATTTTCCTCAAAGGTAAAAATAATTTCAAGTTTTAAATAAAATTTTATGCTGTTTTATTATAAAACTTTTAGTGATTTTTTTCTGAATTACTCAAAAGAATCGCAAAAGAAAGTCAACAACAATAATTTAACAACATTTTTAGTCTGTAATAATTTAATTATTATTTCGTGTCATGTTTGAAAAATACTTTTCAATTATGCTATTTGCGAATTTACATTATAAAAAAAAGCTAAAGTTTCATCCCAAACTAAACCATATACTAATTATTAATTTTTTTTCATTTATGAACGAACACATCTAAAAATCAAACTTTTGATGGAAAGTATGAAGCAAATTAATTCGAGCAATTTTACGCAGCGTAAATAAGGAATTTTAATAAATTACAGCAAAAGAATTAATCGAAAAATTCCAAAATGTAGGCTGAATTACACATGAGAACATTCGAAGTATAAGTACGCAGGCAGTATAAGCAGCAGTATAAGTGCATAAGTGGTATAAGAGCTAACACTGATCACAGCTGCATCTATGCTAAAATCAACTGTATTTTAACAGACTCACTCTCTCTCTCTCTCGGTTACGCTCCCATTTCTCGCCCTTTTCTTTGCCCTGCATTTCGTTTGTGCTGCCAGTGTCTATTTCTTGCTCTCTAACTGTTCTTTGAATTGATTTGCCATTTGCATTTCGCATTGACAATGAAATTGCCATCAAAGTCACGTGTTGGCAGCGGCAGTGGCAGCGGCAGCTGTGAAATACCCATGCAAATTGCCACTTGAAAAAAGCAAACGGAAGACAAAATACGACAGATAAAGATTAAAGACGGGAGGCAGGAATTGAGGCAAAAACACATCAAACAACACACGAAACATGTCAAGGCAAAATAAAAGAAAAAACCATAGAGAAAACAGAAAACAATATCTTTGTAAAATATCTGTAGTTTGATTGCCAGGCGCAATTGCAGGCGGCTGCAGCGGCCCTTTTGGCTGATTTATGCCACGAACATAGACGACAATTGCATGCCAACATTAGAATAGAGTGCTCGCTTGTAGACACCCTGTAAGCAGTTGCTCAAACAATCATGTTTGCAAATCCAACAAAATTGCCTTGCCTTTTAGTTTGGTTCGTGAATTAGATTTATTCATAAAAAAAATTAATATTTAAACCTGGATTTCTCGTCAAGAAAAGCAAGTTTTTGGGCTGGTTCAGTTCAAGGTTCTATTTATGATTTTAACAACATAAGAAAAGATTCAAGCCCAGCTTTTTAAAATAGCTGTAAACAAATTTACAGCTATCCGTTTTTATACTCTCTGAAATGGGCTGTCCGACAGATGAACGGACAGACAGGCAAACGAAGAGAGAAAGACATAACAACAGACAGTTGGGTTGACATAATTGGATGCTGACCAAGAATATATACTTTTAAGGGCTCACATACAGCTACATACCCCTTTTTCACATGCTCACCATATTTACAGGGTATACAAATATTTATATCAAAAACATGTTTCGTTTCCCCTCGATTGGCGCTTACACAACAATTAGCTACTCACCTTTGCTGTTGGGTCCATTGGCCGTCTGCAGCGAGGACATGGGTATGGCCAGGCAATTGCGCGCCGTCACGTTCAGGTCCAGATCCTGCGGCGGCTCGGAGCGCGGACACGGCGAGTACGCGATTTTGCTGCCACGTCCCGGCGTTGGACTGACGCGCGCATGGCGCCCGCCGCCGGCTGAACGTTCGCTGGCCATGCGGCGTCACTGGCTGTCCAAGGGCATGACAGGACGGACGCCACTAAGCCAGAGCCGAAGCCAAAGCCAAAGCCAAAGCCAATGCCAGCGGCAACATGCTGCACGCGGCGGCAGCCCGCAGCATACGGCCAAAAGGGTTTGAGAATATAAAATAAACTATATAAACTGGCGCTTTTATGGCTGCATTTACAATGCACACACACTTTGGGGAATCGCTTCAGCAATCAAGAAGAGCGGGGCAAAGAAGTGCTAGAAGAAGCAGAGGCCCGGCAAGGCCACGCGCCGCCAGTGTTTGTTACTTTAAATGCACTCCACGGCCAGTGTTACTGCCACTTTTACTGCCACTTTCACATGCACGCGCTGCACCGAACAACAACAATAACAACAGCGCATTAAAAACTCTAACACGAGACGCGCGCGCGCAACCGACTTGCTCCGTCGACGTCCTGCCAGCAACTGAGCAGGCGAAGCAGCAGACACAGCAGCAGTAGCAGCAGCAGCAGCCGACAGCGTCGCAGACGAAGTTGCGCTGGCAGCCTCTCGCCTCACGGCCGAACAGCTGCCGAGCGCAGCACAGACAATGCACGCCGCTTACCGCACTCTCTGGGCTCGTCTCTCAATATGGCGTTTGCTTCGCACCTTCCACACTTCGCTTTAACAGTTTCCCTCTCCTTTAAACATAGCATCCGCGTAGACGCTGCCTGGCTGCATTGAGTGAGCTTTTAGGTTTTGCATTTTGTTTTGGGTGCTGTGTGAAAGCTGTAAAAGCGAGGTTGTGCATTTTGTGTGCTTTATTCATTCACAAAATGTGTGCTTGGCGTTGCCACCCAGTGGGCTACACACAATTTTAATGTTGAGTGTAGTAAAAGCTGCGCTTTAAATAACAGTGCTGAGCTTAGTGAGTTTTAAGCATAGAGTGATGCACTTACGCTCACGAGCTTTCGCTTGTGCTCAATTAACTGTACATTCACAAATATTTTGCTGTTCAAGCTCAAAGAGGGTTCTAAAAAAGCTGCCTATACATTTTTTTCAGTTGAATGTACGAATTTTAACGCAACGAATTTAACTCTAACAAACCTGCTAGTTCTAAAAAGCTGTTATCAAAGCACTTTTTCCACAAACAATTTTCAGACATAGATGGCGCTAACAATATTACTCATACGCACTGTCGTACAACAAAACCGTTGAACACTCACATTTATGAAACTAGCTGAACTAGTTCCCCAATCCAACAGTAATAACAATAAAAAAAACTTCTTCATATTATTTGTATATTCTGTCTTTATTGGTTTTTCTTTGCCTGTTAAGTAGAATAGAATTGTTATTAAAATTGTTTTTAGTTTGTATTCTTGTTGTTTCATTTTTGTCTTCATTTTTTAGAGGGTGTTTCGACTGTGGTTTTAGCTTATGAAATTGGTTTTCGCATTTGATTTTGTTTACGTTTCGTGGTACAGTTAACTGATTTCTCTTTAGGTATGCACCTTAATACTTTATTTAATGGAATCTGTTCTATTTACCTGCTGTTACATTGTGGTATAAATAGCTCTCTAGTTTTGTCTTTCTTTCTTTCTTTATTTTTTTTTGTTTTGTTGAAATTCATTAATAATTACAAAAGAAAATTGATTTTTTGTTTTGTATTTAAATCGTTAAGACTTGTCGTTTACAGCGCTTAGAAGTTACAGTTTACATAAGTTCAGTTGTTTTTGTTGTTGTTTAAGGGTTTTTCTTTTTTTGTTTTCTAAACCATTCTCCATTCTCTAATTTTGGAGCATTTTTGTCTTGCCAAAAATTTTGATTACTGTGTGTAGTGTGTGAGTGTGTGTGTGTGTGTGTTTCAGTGTTGTGTAGTGCTGTCTAAAGAATTTCTGTCTAATTTTTTTAGTTTTTTGTAAAGCTTGTCTTGGAGTGTGTTTTTATTTGTCTTTAGACGTACTAAATATATCAGTATATTCATATATATAGATACATACATATATATATATATATCATATACTCGTTACATTTTGTCAACATTTAGGATTTATATATAATCGGTATATGCTTTAAATTAACAGCTTATGCGCTGAATTTGTTGCTTTTAAGGTTTCATTTTCTTTATCGTTTCATTTGGTTTTTTCATAAAATTCGATGCCGTAGTTGTTGTTGTAATCTGCGCTCTGTAGCTGTTTGAAGAAAATTCAAACAATTTCGCTGTCCGCAAAATGTCGCAAAAACCCAGAAAGTTTGTATATATATGTGTGTCTATGTGTGTGTGTGTGTGTGTGTATGTGGTGTTTGTGTAGTGCAACAAGCTGGCATATTAAAAATCAAATCAATTGAAAATTATAAATTTTGACTATGACAAGGCAAAAACGTACAAAAGGTGTTGCATACTTCAAGGATTTACTTAATTTTAGATGTAGTTAAACCTAAAAAAATTCTTTAAATTAAACTAGCTTTAAAACTTTAAACTAAAACAGTTTCTATCATAAATAACATTATACAAATTGATTATTAAAATATTCTTTACTTAAAATTTAATTACTGGAAAAAATTGATCATACTTCAGCTTGTTCCAAATTTCATTGAAATTGTTTACGCAATTTGAAATTCAAATTAAAAAATTGATTTTTAATTTGGGCACATATTATTGAAGTGCAAATGGGCGGTTTATAATTTTTAATTTAAATTTACACATTTTTACAATTTTTTGTTTTTTATATTTCGTTGACAACATTTGCAGTTGACACATGCACACACACACACTCATACAAACACACGCACGCATACAAACATAGTTCGTATAATTTGCCAATTGCCATTGAAAAAACTTTTGAAATCTACTTCGAAAATGCAAAAAAACGATACAACTTCGGTCGTGATTCTAAACACCAAAAGCAATTAGGTGGAACGTGCGGAATCGAATCGTTTTTTGACCTTTTCGAAACGCTCGAAACTTGGAACAGCGCAGAATAAGTCTTTACAATTGAATAAAAAATATTTAAAAATTATTTTAATTGCCAGCATATATTTAAAATGTTTTTATTTAGGTATTCGTGTTTCTGTCAAGTTAAATATGCACTTATTTATCATATTTGGTTTGTTTTCCAAGGCCTACAATTGCTTTTCATTCCCAATTATTTTTCGTTTTAACTTTAAATATGTTATTTAATCTCCAATACGTTGACAATAAAACTTTGCACATTTAGAATTTTTGAAAACATTATAAACTAAGCACAACATCAATATCTGTATTATATGTATTATATATATGTGTGTATATATATTTCAGATATATCGATTATTCTTAGACACATTATTTAGTGCAATTTTCCCTATGTACAACAATCGAAAAATACGTCAAATTTTTGCTATGAAATTTCGAAAATCCAAAAAAGAATTCAGAATTGAATTGCAAGAATTGCTCGAATTGTTATATACTTCTTTTTCTTTAAGTGCATTCTATATACGACGGCTGACCCAGTAATTGCCTGGTAATTCATTATATTTATTTATGCTTCGGTATAGGTACATATTTTCATTATATGCATATCGGTTATATTATAGTGTATGTATATAGACATTAAAAATATTTGTATTTATATATGTATATTTTTTTCTTCATATTTTGCAGCAACGTTTAAAGACATTTATTTCTCGACACTGAAAACATTTTTATAGGTGGTTGTTGAGTTAGATACATCGAATGCTCTATTAAAACTTTGGATTAAATTCATAGACAGGATGCGCTGGCGCCTAGCGTTCTCCTCTGCTCTCAACTATCTCCAGCTGTGTGGGGCGCGGGGAGCAGCGGGAGCAGCGCTTACTTGACTTTTGGAGCTCGTTAGCCGTTAAGAAGAAGACGATATGTGAGTGCGGCAGAATGAATGACAAATGGCTTGTAAATTCGGGCCGAATCTTGTGTTTATGTTTTGTCTGTAAAATAGCCAATCCCAAAGATACCAACAAAAAAACTGATATATATAAAAAAAAATTATAAACTAAAATTATTTTTTTTTTGTTGAAAAGAAAACAACAATTTGATTTGTTTTTGTTTCGAGGTTTTTAAAATGTTTGTGTATTTTTTTTTAAAGAAATTTTTTGTTTCATGTTTCTGTTTGTTTTGCGGTTTGTTTGCTTGTTGCTCAAACTTTTACATTATTATCATTATATATATATGTATATATATTCATTTATGTTTATGCCTGCAAATATTGTAATATGTAACTGCGTTTTATTTATTCTTGCTCTCTCGCCGCGGCTGCTGCATTAGTTTAACAAATTTCTTGCGCTTTGCTTTGCAAATGAGAATATAAATATTTAACACAATTTGTTATTTATTTTTTTATGTAATTTTGCATATTGCTGTTTGTTTTTGTTTTTTCTTTCTTTGTTACGCAAATTAGCTACAATTTTCAATGGATTATTCAATCCGGCAACTTTTTACTTTTCGCTTTTGTTGACTTTTTTTTTGCGATTTGCAATGGAAATGCGTCGGGCTTGTTGCCAGAGTTGCCATACCGTTCGAATTCAAGCCGCACAAACATTTTGTCACAAAAGGATTCTGGCTCAAGTGTTGTTTTTGTTTTCAATTGTTTTTTTGTTTTTTTAAGTTAGAAAAATTCGTGTTTGTTTTTAGTTAATTAAAGTTAAGATTTTGTTTTTATTAAGTTTAGAGTTTGGTTTTTGCTTTTAAAGTATTATAGAGACCTTTGTTTATGTGATCGTACATATAACTTGCATTAGTTTAAATCTGGTTTTTAAAACTTGCACAAATTTCGCTACAAAATGTTTTCTTTTTTTTTGGGTTTGTTTAAAAAAAGTTATAGAAAAGTTGATTTTGTGGTGTTTTTTTAAATTTATTTTTTGCTGTTGCCCGCGGAACGTAAAGGAATTCGTTCCAAAAGATCAAGCAAACCGAAAATTATATATATAATCAATCATTAATTATATATAATACAAGTGTATTCCACCCGAACTTACAACATATTCAATATAGTATTATTCATATATTTAGTTATATATATATATTTTATACTCACAGTTGATTTATGCAGTGGGAGAAGAGTGTAACGAAAGAATGGCAAAAATGTTTGGATGATGTGTGTCTGTTGTGTTGTGTGTAGGATAGTGTAGATTCTGGCGTTGTGTGGATAGTTTAGAAGAACGTTCAACAAGAGCAACAATAGCTGAGGGGAAAACAAGCAGAGTGAGTTGAAAGGAAACAAGGAAACGTTTTCGATATGAAACTAAATTAAATACATAGCCGAAAAATGTAAATTTTCAGTTAATTGTGTTCCTCTTTATATATATATTTTTTGGGGTTAGGTCTGGCTTATGCGCGTTGGGTACAGTTGTGTTAGTAGTAGGTTTTCTGAAGTACAGTTGCGCTCGGCGAGTGCAGTTTTTTATTATTTATCAGTGAAGTAATTCAATTTCTTTTTTTGGGATTTGCAAAGGCGTGCTGTTTTTTTTTTCAAGGTTCTTTCGTAGGTTTGTAATTTATCATAAGCTCACTTAACTTAAAATAATATATACATATATTATTATATAAGTACATAAATACATACACATATAATAATATACATACACATACATATATATATATATATATGTTTATTTTGCTTATTAAGTAGTTACGACAATTTGTCTTTGCTTCTAGTTTTTTTTTTCTTTTTGTTTTGCTCATAATAATATAATTCTTGTTATTTATAAATATATATATATATTGTTAATTTTATGCTGCTGTTGTTGCTGCTTCATAAACTTCTTCGTCTAGTTTGCTGTTTAGAGTTGTCTTCTGCTGCTTCTTCTTCTAGCTGTTCCTCTTTAATTTTTTTTATGTGTGTGTTTGATGAAATCTTCTTGCTCTGCTTCTCCGCTTCTTTTACGCATATAAATATTTAATTTGTATATTCTTTATAATAAAATTATGTTACCTTTTGTTTTAAGTACATTATTTCTTTATATATATATATATATATTTATTTATAGGTTAGTTTAACTTTTTTTTGTTTCTTTTTTGCTGCCTCTTAAGTACTAAAGAAATGTGTAGTTGCTTGCTTTTTCTTTGTTTTAAATATTTAATGCTGCATTTATTAAGATATCAATTCGTAGACAATTTTCTTAGGTTTGCTACAAATTTTTTCTGGTTAACGCTGCCAAACACTGAGCTCCCCCTTGACTGGGGGCGGGCTCCCAAATCTCAACTGCCAACATTCGAGTCTAAAAATAACCCTTCCTCAAGCGCGCCAAAGCTGGACTCTGATCGGCCAGTTAATGCCATATATATATATACATATATATAGCGCCATAGCGTGCCATATATATATTTATATATCGCATAATTTAATTTAATTTTATATCGAAAATGTGTTTTTTAGTTGGTTTTATTTTGTTTTTTTTTTTTGTAATTTTTATTTATTTATTTTTTTGTTTGTTTTGTTTGTTGTTTGTTTCTTTATATTTATTAATTTTAAATTTAAATATAATTTAATAAGAAGAATTTGTTGTTTGATTTTACATTATTTATAATATATATATGTTGTATTTATAATATATTTTATTTCTGGTTGTTGTTTTGACATGTGTGTGTGTGAGTGTGAAGGGTGTATAGTGTGTGTGAAGTGTGTGTAGAGCTGTTGTTGGTGTCTATATAAACTTTGCCAGTTGTTTCTTTTATTTTTGCAAAAATTACAAATAGTTTTTATTTCAGATTTTCTTTAAAACATTTTCTTGCTCGCTTTTATTTTTGCAACGAATTCGACAAATCGTGTTTATATTTGAAACAATTTAGTTTTACCCTTGCCTACAAATGTCGCCGCCAGCTGGCGCTGCTGTCCCCCCCTTAAACAATAGAGGGCGCTGCGCTCTGCGTTGCGGCTACTCAAAGTTCTGATTGCGGATTGTTGTTTGTCTGTTTGTTTGCTGTAGTGTGGTATGCCTGTAGTTAAGTGTAGTAGTTTTTTATTCTGTTTTACTTATAACATGCTTTTTGTTGTTTCTGTTTAAACGGTGACTTCTTTAAGTTTTGCTGTTGTGTTCTTGTTTGTTTGTTGGTTTTTTTTTGCTTGCTTTCTTTTTGCATTTTTGCATTTAAAATTAAGTGTTTTTGTTTTTATAATTTTTCATGTAATTTTTTCTGGGTTTTTTCTCATTTTTTGCTTGTTTAAATTTTCTTGCATTTGCTTTACTCTTTTTTGTTTTTATGTTTTTCATCTTCTTCTTCGTTTAAGTGTAAGTTCTTTTTATAAGTTTCTTAAATGTTGTTGTTGTTTTTTGTTTTGTTTTCTTCTTCTTGTTTTTTTGCTTAACTCTTTGTTGTTTTTTTAAGATCTTTTACTGGGGTCCATAGCAACAGCGTGGCGCGATGTTATTGCGCACAGCTACAGTCTTCGTCAACATCTTAAAAAAATAGAAAGGCTTAAAAAGAAATAAATTAACGCTTCACTTCGATGTCATCATAGTCACGAATTCTGAAAAGAAACGAGAGAAGACAATATGCAATTAGTTGACAGTTATATAAAGGAATAATTATAATTATTTTATTCAATTTTCATTTATTTGCCCAAATCCCGATCAAAATCGCTTAAGTTTCACAAAAGTTGTATATTTAACAGGAGCATTTACAATGAAGATTTACAATGAACTAATTGGAAAAGTGCAGCCCAAAATAGCTGTCATTAACCTTACAACTCTTTAAAAGAAAGAACAACAAATCTTTACAAAAGTACGCCGGGACCCAGAAACTGTCCCGACTAATCAATAAGACAAACGAGCGAGTCACAAGATCCGCTGACTGACGACGACGGCTGATGAAAAGCTGCGCCCACAATTCTTGCACGGGCGCGAAAAATGGGGGAAAATTTATTAAGTGCTCGGCCAGACCATATAATAAAATATAATGGCGTAAAGAAAATAAAAATAAAAGAAATTTCAAATTGATGAAATTTAAATACGCTACGAAAATATTGAAATTTAAAAAGAAAAAAAAAGGGAAAACTTATTATAAAAAACAAAAACAAACAAAAAATAAATAACTAAATTCTTTGCATTGTTTATAAGAATAAAAACTAATTGAAAACATTGAACATAAAATAATAAATAAAAATTAATTAATTCGAGTTAAATGCAGAAAAGAAAGAAAATAAATAAAAAATCATTTCCCATTAAAATTGGTAAAAAATAGCAAAAAAATGAAAGAAAAATAATTTACAATATTCGTACAAAAGTTGAAATACCCGCCAGACTGAATACTCTTTCTTCGCCTATTTACTGTGCAACAAAAATAGCAATTGCAATCGCAGGCGGAATGAGAAAAACGAGATGAGAAGAATTGTCTTTATTTGAAAATCTCTTATTTTATTTGCCTGATAAAAGCTGCATAATCAGTGGGCAGTGGGCTGTGTATGTGTGCGTGTGTGTGTGTGTGTGTGTGTGTGTGTGTGTAGATATACTTTATAAGCGGAACACAAATTGGCAACGTTTTTGGCGAGCGTTGTCCGCTGAAATGCTTCCGCGGCTGTTGCTTCGGGATTTGTTTTGTGTCCTCGATTTATCAGGTGTTTGCATGCAGCTTCTAAATATAGACAAGTGACAGCCCACACACCCCACCCCACCCCCACTGCGGTTTATTGCAGCTGCGTTCGTTGATTGGATTTGGCCATTGTTATATTGGGTCTGCTGCTTCCTGCTCTTTTCTCATTTATTTAATGTGATCGCGCGCATTTTTCAAATATTTAAAACATGTGAAAACTGTTGGCCCCTTGGCCACAAATGCAAATGCAAATGCAACGAGCCACGTCACATGACACCTGATTATGCAGGTGCTAAAAGCTAAGGATTGATACACTGGGCGGGTGTTTGACCCGATTTGATTTTGATTTTGACAATCTCAAAGTTATCGATCTTATATTAATATCGAAATTGGTCTGGTTTCATTTTTTAACGAGTTTTTCTGTGCAATTAATTTTCTTTAATAAATTATTGACTATGATAATATTTAAAATCTTTCTATTCCTTTGATATTTAGGCAATTCTGATTCCACTATCTTATCCATGTTTATTTTAAATTATTTATTTTTTAAATTTATTTCATGTTTTTTTTATCTACATTTATTTTTCTTCAATCCTATATTTGCATTTCCAATCTTTTTAATTGTATATTAGACAATATATTTTGCAGCTTAAGTTAAATCGACTTGCCCTATAAACCGCATCTTTAGTCACATCCTTATTCTATGTAATCCATGCAAATATATTCGAATTCCGCGACTTTTGCTCGTTAAATGCCACAAAGCAACTTGGCACCATCATCAAATGTTTAAAAATAAAACGTTATTATACCCAGAAACGCAACATTCGATATGTGAACTGCAAAAGTTCAGAGGGCACGCCCTAACGTCCTTTACGTCGTTATTATTATCCCTTTTTACGGCAAAATATGCAAATGTTATTTTTCTGTTGTTTTCTTTCTATTTGTTGGCTGTTATTTTGCTCGAACCCAACCCAAAAACGAGGTAACTTAAGAAATTGACTGTGTTTTGGGTTTGGTTTGGTTTGGGCCTTGACATTTCCGAGTTTCTTTCACGCCCTTTTTTTCGATAAAACTTCTTAATGGGTTGGATTTTTGATATTATTTTTTTGTTTAATGAATTACCAATTAATATAAAATTACAAATATTTTATGGGATGAAGGCAAGGAAATTTTGCGGTGTATTTTGTCGGTTTGGATAGTCGTCCCCTTTGCTTTTTGAGGCTTCTGTGGCTCTGCTGTTTATCTTTCGTCGTTTTGTTTACATTCGCGAGTTCACTCTTCTTTTTTTTTTGCTTCTGTGCTAATGCTAAATTTGTTGTTCTTTGTATTTTGCTTAACGTTTTATTTGATTTTTGACTTGAGTTTCTTTTTTCTCTTGTTTTTTTTAATGCTTTTGTTTTTTCTCTCTTATTTTCTGACAACATTTTTATATTTGGCGAATGGCCAAAGTAAGTCCCAATCTTGTGTTCATATAGAGACATGGGAGTCGGCGGTTCGGGCCTATTGTTTGCGCTATATAATTTTCATAGAAACAAACAGCGGCCGCCGTTACCAACAAGACAAGACAACAATAAAGACTTTGGTTAATTGGCAATAAGCAAATGGCAACAACGCGCATTTATTTATGTTATGCTCATTTCGCTATAGTATATAGTATGATATAATATATATATGTATATGTATTATATATATTTATATATATATTTGAATTTTTTTTTTGTTTTCTGTTCGGGTTGTCGGTCAATGTTTAAACAGCTCGCCAAGTTGCCTGCCTGCTGCCAGTTATTGCTACTCGTTTTGCTTCTTATTTTTATTTTATTCATTTTGTTGTTCTTGTTGTTGTTTCAGATTATTGCACAATATTTATATTTGTTTTTAATTGCTGTTGTCTTTCTCTGCCATTTAACATTTATGCTTTAGCGCGTTTGCAGCGGAAAATCCCAAAACAGATAACAAAATTTCAAATGCGACCATGTGTTGTGCATTTTGCAGCAGGCAGCTTTTGTGTGACAACGCGAAGTAATTCAGAGCAGGATGCAACTCAAAGTTTCAACTAAATATTCAATTTATTAAAGATGATTCTTTAAGTAAGCAATTTGGTATTTATTTCTCATTTTTATGTGCCATTTGCTTCACCAATTTTTTATTTATTTCTTTAAATGAAATCGTTAAGCATTTCTTAAAAAAAGAAAAAATAGCAAAAAGGGGAACTTTTTCTATAGATTTTCAGATTTAATCATAACAAAATTGTTTAACTAATTTCTAACTAGCTGAATTATCTGCTTTAAAGCATTTATAGTTTATGATTAAATAAATCTAATTTATATGACAATTATGACCCTTTTTAAGATAAGATATGAACCGAAATAATTTCTCAATTTTATTAAGCAAGTGCACTGAAACTAATTTTTGTCTTATCGCCAGACTTTTAATGCTGTAAATTTGCTGATCAACTCTTTAACTGAAATGAACAATTTAGTTCCCAAATTAATTGTCAGCTATAATCGATTCGTTTATAATTTGTAGTTTTTCCATCCGCCCAGGTTTTGCAATTAAGATTTGTAGTTTTTTTCTTGCTATTTTTATATTGTTGCTCTTAGTTATTTTTATGCTTGGTTCATAAATTGCTTCTGATTAATCTATTTGATCCGCTAAGATTTTACGCCAAGCGATTTTTATTTGAACTTGAGGTACAAATTCGCTGTTTAACCCGATATATGTTGTAGACATTATCTATATATATGCGCATTTATACTATAGATCTGTATATTTTCCCGACATTTGATTGCAATCGCGAGCGGGAAGGGGGCCCCCAGGCCATTATTTCAGTTTTTTTTGTTGCTTCTAAGTACAATCAAAGCAATGAACAAAATCTTAACACCTTGATTCTCAATATATTCTTTTGTAATTGTTGTTGTTGTTATTTTTGTTGTTGATACGTTTTTGTGTAGTTTTTCTTAAGGTTTTGTTCTCTATTTTGCTCAATTGAAAATTCAATTTTCAAGCAATTAAATTAAATTTCGAAGAACACACAAAAAGAACAATTTTGAAAAGTGTGAGCATTATGGACTAGCAAATACCCTAAACTGCAAATTTTTGGGTTAATATAATTGATATCAATAAATATCAAATAATATTTAATAATATTAATACATTAAAAATATACATTAGAAATATTAATATTTAGAAATTTTTTTTTCTATTTTTGTTTTCTATGTTTTAATTTTTTATTATGAATTGATTTAAATTTGTAGAAACTTTGGAGTATTATTAATATCAGAAAACACAAAACGCTCAATAGAACGCCATTACAGGGTATTTATAAGGTGCGCTGTGGCCATATGTGTTGGGACTGCTGCTGTCTATAGAGATTTGAACACGCATTGAAAGCGACTAATGAATCAGTTTATATAAAATTAACGTGAGTAAAAAGTAACGCATGAGAAAACAAGTGCCAATTGTGACTCAAATCTAGTTCGGTTGTGAATTTTTATGTGTGTGATTCAATTGGCAGCTATGCGAATGTTTTGGCATCGCAAATAACACATCGCCCAGCAATAAGTCAATTGTGTAGATGCAATTACCAAAAGCCAAAAACAACTGTTGTGCGAATATCCAATTAGTGGATGACATGACACGACAACAACAACAACAACAACGACACGCGACACAAAACGTAAGCCGCTTAAACGTTGTCGAAGAAGGGGTTTAATTGGGGTATTCATATATACTGTCTAGGGATAGATAGATGCTTACCTTCGTAATTGACCTGACCATCACCATCGATATCAGCCTCACGGATCATCTCGTCGACCTCCTCGTCTGTTAATTTCTCGCCCAAATTTGTCATCACGTGACGCAATTCGGCCGCTGAAATGAAGCCGTTGCCATCCTTATCGAACACTCTGAAGGCTTCCCGAATCTCCTCTTCGCTATCGGTGTCCTTCATTTTGCGTGCCATCATGGTAAGGA
The DNA here is from genome assembly GCA_035043915.1 of Drosophila paramelanica. Lineage (NCBI taxonomy): Eukaryota > Metazoa > Arthropoda > Insecta > Diptera > Drosophilidae > Drosophila > Drosophila paramelanica. The sequence goes on along the minus strand of JAWNMO010000674.1, from coordinate 4,876,166 downwards.
ATTCTGGGAAATCAATTGTACCGTTGCCTGTGGAAAATCGTGAAAAAATTGCAATTAAATCGAATATAACTTTTAATTTCTTGGTACATTGCTGCATTTCATTATGGTGAAGTATTAATTATTCATTTCGTGGAATTTTTATATATTTTATATTACGTAAATAACTGTGAACCACAAGTTCCTAATAAGAAATGATTACTTCTTCGATTTCTCTTTATTTCGATTAATTTTCTACCTACGCACACTCAACTAAAGTTATTTTTCATATATTATATAACAGTATATTATATAAAGCTTTCTTGGAATACTCTTGGATCTCACATTTCTTTTGAAAAATGTATTAAATAATGAATTCCTTTTAGTATTGCTTAAGTTTCATTTTAATTCAACTTAATTTTGTCCATATAACAAATATATTTGTTTCTCTTATATTTTATAAGATATTCTTCTTAAGAAAAAGTTAAAAAAAAACACAAGATTTTTCTAAGTATATTATATATAGTTAAACCACGATGCTTACCGCAGATCTCCCGCACACCGCACACTAAATTGTAACTGTAAATTCATAAAATTCCTTCAAGACAGTTTTCCCCTGGAACAGCATTTCCCAGGGGCAATTTGCGAGCCAAACATATTTCTTTATTATGAAGTTGGCAGCTGGATGGTTTTGGCTGCGGCACGAGCGATCCTTCCCACGGTTTGTGTACCTGTCTGCTATTTAAACTAAAGCTCACAAATCCCTTTTGGCCCTGTACACACACAGACACACACACACGTATATAAATCCCCTTGCAGCCATAATCAAGCAGATTTTCATATTTGTCTAAGCCTGTTTCGTATCTGCCACACGAACTTTACCCATTTTACCTGTTTGTCTGTCTGAAGGGATTGGCTCAACTTTTCGCCTTTTACTTTGTGTGAGTGTGTGTGTTTGGCACACGTGGCGTATGAGCAACATTGTGGCGTTGATAACTTTACTGCTGGCTCCGGTCAGATAAGCCTTAGCTGTTAAGCCCCACACAGCGGCGGGCGAGGGGCGGGTCGGGGCTGGGCGAGGGATGGCCTCTACAATTTTTGGAGGTTTACTCGAACGAAGCCGCTGACCGAAATTCTTGTTAAGACTAATTGAAAAAGTTTCACTTCGCATTCTGTTTAAAGTTTGAGCATAGTTTGTGCTGTTATTCAACATCTTTCACCCTTCTCTGCCGTTTATCGCCATTCTTCTTCCCCTTTTGGGGTCGGCATTTTTATGGCTCTCCATTGCCCAAAAACTGAAACTTTTCTCGTGCTTAACCAGAAAACTTTCTGTCGAACTCTGAGGCCTTAATTGTTATTGACTCTGGTCGGAGGAGGGGCCACGCCCACTAAGAAACTTTTCTTTTGATAGCTGTGTATATTCTCTATAAAATGTCTAATGTGCACACAATATATCCAACTAATGTCTGTTATTCATGTTCTCGAGACAACTAAATGGAGCCTGCCTAATATTTGCGCATAATGTTACGATTATGGTTTAGGTTGAGGGAGTTAAATGTATTTCTGCTTGTTTGTCTCTCGGGTTCAAAGGTCTTTTGCCAAGTTTAAACTTTGATTATTTTTAACGAGTCTGTCCACTGTGCTTAGAAAGTTTGCTTTGAAAATACTTTTTAATGTTTGATGAACTCATTTCTCTGGGTTCCTCTGATTACCAAACGAATGTTGGGTTCTCAACGCTTCTTTCTGCTTGTGTTTTATCTTTGTTATGTTTTTGTAAGTATTTAATGTTTTAATGTCTATTTGTGATAAATTTTTAATTTTTTAATTTTTTTTACATTTCACATTCGTAAACGTTTTACACGCAAGTTCTCTTTTTCATTTTTTCACCAAGCTCATTAAAAACCAGTGTTGCCACATTGTTTAACAACAAACATTCCACAAACCCCATTGGAATTGTAAAATTAATGTTTAGCCGTCGTATTAAATAGCACACAGTTAATTATTGCCGCGCTTTGTTCAAGTTCAAATGCAAATACAAATCAATTCACAATAGTCGAAATAACCGAAAACAAGACGATTAACAACTACATTAAATCTAAGCAAACAGCAAAATAAATAATGATATCTTTACTCTTAAATGAAAACAGAAAGAAAAAAAATGATTCCAATGAAAAATGAATAAAAAACCTAAAAATCTGTGTTCAATTAAAAGTACAAAAGTATTATTATGATTATTGAAATGGCCAACATTGAAACAATAAACAAAAATTGGATCAGCCGAAAAAAAAAAATATCTAAAGCATTTTTATATTGTGGAAATAATGGGCCGTTTTGGGTTTGTTTTATAAATGAAAACGAAAAAAAAATAGAATAAAAATAAAAATAAAAGAAAAATTCTATTTAAAAACATTTTTTGTTTTGTCGCTGATTTTGGCCAATGCAACAAGCTCTTAGGATTTCCCCCGACGAATAACAGAATATTCGAATATATAAATAAATACAAATTTGTTGCCATTTTTGTGTGTGCTTTTGGCCAACTAGATAGATATAGCATATATATAGTTGAGCAACTGTTAGACGCGCCTTAGACAGAATGCTTTGACAAGGCTCATATATGAGCTGATATGTGGCTGATGACGATGATGCTTTTGCCAATTTGCGCTGTCAATGTTTGCCGGTTTTTGGTTTCCATTGCGCCCCGACGAGTCATCTTCACACTTCCTCGACAATTTTTTTATTTTTTGTGTTTCCCCCAATCTTCTTGGTTTCGCAACGTTGCGCAAATGTTTGCAGACAATTTAAAATTTTAATAAGATTTCTTTTAATAAAGGGGTAGGAAATGGGGGGTGGGAGAGGGGAGGTTACAGCGGACCGAAACTCTTTATAAATAACACATTGGGATTCCATGGGTTATTCAATGCTTTGGACATTTGGGTTTTCTTTTTATTTTGTGCTTGACTTGTATTTTATTTTATTTCATTTCCATATTGTTGTGCCATTTGCAACTCCCAGAGAGAGAGAGAGAGAGGTGGGCGTCGGATGGGTGGCGGGGGGTCTACTCTAATGGCGTCGTTTGTATGCGGCTGCAGTTTTTGGACAACGGTCGTCAAAAACCAACTGGACGATGCCAGCTAAATTTTAAGTAATGAATGTTTAATGTTTCCGTCTGTTGTTCACAGACTGCAGCAAAAGTTGCTCACATACATCTGAGAGTATATATATATTAATATATATATATATAGATGTGTGTCTGTATCTGTGTTCATTTGAAATAGACGTGTATATATTTTATATAATTTTATGCACGAAATGCCATTTGCTTGCTCAGATCGTAAAATAGGCTAGATAATCGCTATTTACCCCACAATTACTATATAAAAACAAAAAAAACACGAAACAGAATAGTACAAATTTATATATATAACTTTTTTTGTAGAGTATTTTTCCTAATGTTTGTATAATGAAAATACTTATTAAAAATGTACACAAAAAATTTAGTCACTAACTGATTAGAATTAGAATTTTTAAGATATTTTTTTGTGAAGCATTTTTACAAAACGTATTATAAACCGTTTAAAATTTTGCACTATATTCAGAGAGAAATTTGGAATTTTTGAAACTATTTTACTCGCAATAATTTTTTATATTTTATGCCTTGTTTAAAATATGGGTTAAAACCGTTTATGGTTTGAGGAATGAGCTCAAGATGTTTCTTTATTGGAATATTATAAATGGATACAATATCTGTTAATGCATGATTGCAATTTTTCAATATTTTTGGATAGAAATATAATTATTTTATAAAATGACTCGAAACTAAAACTGTGATACAAAGAATTTAAGTGGATTAAGTAGAAAATAAAATTACAAATTACAAAAGAAATTAAATTCATTGCAATAGGAATTATTACATATAAACAGTTTCGCTCTGAATTTTTTTTTCACATATTCCTTCATTATTTATAACTATCTGCTCCCACACGCATCTGCAAGCAGCACTCGAAAAAAGTAACTCAAAAGCTACTCGAGTGCCTTGAGCCGAGCATCTATTTTTAGCACTGCTGATAAACATCAGTCAGTCAGTCATTCAGTTAGTCGCCGTTTTGTTCGTTCCCCACCTGCTCAGTTGCCTATCCACACGTGCTTTATGTGCTTGTTGTCCTTTGCATTGTGTTTGGCAGCGCATGCGCTGCGCAGCAGCTGTGCAGCTCGCTGTGCAGACTTTGCCCTGGATTTTTCATCACATGCGCATTTTGCACGTGCAAGCACAGCAAGAAGAACAGCAACACCAACAGAGCACAACAACAACTGCGACGCTGGCAGCGATGATTTAACGAAAAAGTAACAACAGCAGCAGCAGCAGCAGCAGCAGCAGCGCTGCCTCAGCAGACAGAGCAAAAGAATGAGACGACGATGGAGTGAGAGAGCCGAAGCTGCTGACTGCTGCTTCGGCTGCTGTTGTTGTTGTTGTTTTCGGATGTGGGTGACTTGAATTCAGTTTCTGGAATTTTGCCGTCTCCTTGCACTTTTTACTTGTTACGCTTTGCACTTGTCGCTCGTTGTGTACCGTATTATATGTATTTGTATATGTATTAATGTGCGATTGCTGCTGCTGCTCTTCTTGGGTGGGGCCTGTGTTTTATTTTTAAGCTAATTGTCAAGCTTTGGGGCATTATGCAAACGGCAACAGTCTCACGCACACACACACAGACGCTCGCTATGCATGGCGTGGTGTGAGCGTGCATAAATAATATTAAAATAAAAAAAGTGATTTATAATTTGTGAAAATTTATATAGCACCAAAGCAACAAATAAAAGAAAACGAAAAGCAACAGCAACAGCAACGGCAGCGGCAAAAGCAATGCGCGATATTCTCGACACATTTCACAATTGCTAAAAATACATATAAAAAGCCACACGAGCGTTTTTGGTCTGCATTTTAGCTGCGTCCCGTTCTCGCGCTACAGCTCGCTCGCTATGCCTCGCTCACACGCGCTAATAAGTCGCAAACAAAAACAAAAAAAGAAGAAATTTTGCTGCAGTGTTGAGCAGTTTTTCGTGCAAAAGGTGAAAAACCTCAACGGGGCGACACATTTTCATTTTGCCGAAATGGCGCGCGGCGCCTATCGCTCAATTTCTTTTCTCATATGCTGTTAAAAATAATTTATATATAATTTGCCTCTTCTAATTTCCTTAAATTTTCTTTTTGTTTTGCGTTCCTCTTGCTATAACGGCAGTTTGGGGCCTCTCTCGACCAACCACCTTTTGTCAGAAATCCTGTGTGCATTTTTGACAGCAGCCAGCGAGCAATTACAACAACAACAACAACATTAGCCAGAAAGAACAACAGCCAAATATTTTTGGTCTAATCTATTTTTAATGGCTATGACGTGTTTTTGTTGCATATTTTTAGCTAGTCGCGAGAAAACACACAAGAATTTCTTGTTTTCTTGTCTGTCCATCTACCCATCCGTCCGTCTGTCCGTCCGTCTGTTTGCCTGTCTGTCGATGGTTCTGATCTATTCATTGGTCCGATGATCAGCTGCCACAGCGCGGCTGTGTTTAAGAATAGATCTATGCTGCCATCGCGTAGTTTATAATTAGCATAATGAAAAGGGTTCAAAGCAATTAGCACAAAACCGAATATTCTGGCTAAAACAAAAACTAGTTCAACAATTTGGCAATCGATAACAATTGGCTTAAAGCAGCCGAAATAAAGCAGATTCTCTTTGCATTTATTTAAAAGTTTTTTGCAAATTTGAATGTTGAACGTTTACGGATGTGATACGAAAAAGAATGGAATATAAAGAGACAAAAATTAGGTTCTTCAAAGTCCTGTTAAAAGGAATCGTAAGTCAAGTGCGTGCGAACAAACGTTTACGAATTCGACCCAAAGAAGAACTAATGTAAACAGTATAGTTTATTTATGTAAACCAATATGTTATCTATTTTTTTTAAATAATTGCATAATAAAACGTTTACGAATGCAACACAAGCAAGGCTTAAAGAACCAACACGAACCCATTCTTGGCTTAATTAATATTCTTTTAAATATATCGCGATAAATAAAACCCGAATGATCTATCAGCAGCTGGTATATATCCCATTCAATCAATTTATATTTCCAACTTACCATCGGCATCGACCTCGTTTATCATATCCTGCAGCTCGGCCTCTGTGGGGTTCTGTCCCAGGGAGCGCATGACTGTTCCCAATTCCTTTGTTGTGATGGTGCCATCGCCGTCTTTGTCGAATAGCGAGAACGCCTCTTTGAACTCAGCGATTTGTTCCTCTGTCAGCTGATCGGCCTGCAAAACGAAATAGCGAAATGAAAAACATATTAGTGAAACGAAAATACATGTTTCTCTTTTTAAAAATAATAAATACCATAATTCAGTTTTCGATTGATCTGGCTGGCTTCTGTATATTCAATAATTAATTGCTGTCAAGTTTATGAAGTGTTTATGAATGATGACACAGGCGACGACGACTACTTGATGTTATTTCAATGCCAGCAAACATATTCATAGATGTAATTTGGCATCAGCCAGCCACTATTTTGCCCGGCTTTGCTCGGCCAAAGTAGATAGAAATTTCATTTTAAGCCCGGGAGGTGAAATATTCTTTTTGTCAGGCGAAAACAAAATGTTTCATACAACAGATTTTCACTATTTTCCTATGTTTGGGTTGAGTTTATTTTCGATATTAAATAAAATGTTTTAAACCTTGTTTTTATTGATAAAAGACCACTAATTTGAAAATGTTAGCTTTCTAAATCGTTCAATTCGGACTGCGCAATAATTATCAATCAGTCAATCAGACCGTCAGTCACAACAATGAGAAAAAGGCAACGCAAATCACGACAATTGAATCTAAGAAAAGCAATTTTGAATAACAATAGAATATGCGTTCCCCAATGTCAAAGCGTCCCCAGCCGTAAAAAGCCACAGAAAGAACAATCAAAATGTACAGCAGCAAAAATGGTCGGCGATTTCTTTGGGGGGAACACGTCAAAGAAAATCGGCGTTTGAATAATTTCGCATATTGTTTGCACTCAACAAAAGGCGACAGACAGACAGATCCCTACATATATATGTTTATATATATGTATATATGTCTATAAAGATACAGTCGTTCTCATATCTCAGCGATGGTAATCAAAAAAGGTGTTGGGTTCCGCTGACGTCAGTTGTTTTTTTATTTTTATTATTATTATTTCTTTTTTTTTTTTAGGGGTACACAAAACCATTTGCCATATAAGAAGAGAATAATAATATAAAAAAAAGCGCGTAACTAAAGCCGCTTGGGTTTGTTCAAGGTTTCGGGCAACAGAAAAATTTATTTTTCTGTTTTTTTTTTTTATGTTTGTGGACCCTCGTCTAGGGTTTTCCACTCTATAAACAAACCTGTTGACAGGGCGGCCAACGAAGCGTCAATTTCGCAGCGTTGCACGTCTAATTTGTTTTGACGGACTTGTCTTATGCAGCAATTTAATTATATATATAAACACACACACACACACACATTTGCATGAACTAAATATATACATGTGTGTGTATATATTGATAAGGTCGGCGCCCCTATAAAAACAATTAAATAAAATAACAAAAAAACAAACAAACGCGCTGCGAGTCGCATATCAAATATGATTAAACACAAAATGATTATTTTTATAGCCTACGTCAGAGGTAAATTTTTTTCAAAAACATTCATTGTTTTTTTTTTTGTTACTATTTATGAATATTGATTGATTTGGCAAGCAACGCTCGTAATACTCATCTTAAGTTGAAATAGTTTCTATAATGAATCATATTACATAAGGCGCTGTTATGAGGTAATCATAACTGTGGATTACAGATCAAACATTATATTGTATGAATAATACTAAATATATACTTTAAACTAAATGCATTAAAATAATCCTTAGTGAAGTTAACCATATGCAATTCTCTTAACTTTATATTCAATTCTATTGAGTGATCACTGTATATTTTATCATATATTTTTGTTAAAGTTTCTTTTTAAAACATAATTTATCTCTATTTTTAGCTCTTTTTTGAGCTTATAAGCTTATTATCATCAATTTGAGAAAACCTCACTTGCTTGGTTTCATTGCAAAGCAATTTAATTTAGATTAAAACATTTCTTAGATTTCTGATAAGCTTCTCTATAAATTCCCAAACGTTATCAATTGACATATCGCACAATTGTTTAACCGTTATTCACATTTTTGTCGCTCTCTGGCAAACTGAAAGTGCAAAGTGCTTATGGCTTAGTAGATTGCGGCTACCCGAATAAACATAAATATTTGCTATCTAATCAATAGAGGAAAAATAAAGAACAGAATGTGTGTGCCATAACTTGGTCAACACACGTACTTGCAAGGCGTCAGAATGTTACATAAAAAAGACACGTCAAAATGTTTGCTGGCAACACACACACACACCCACACAAATATATACACACATACATACAAATATAACAGTTCTATATGGGCTACTTCCGTTGAGCTTAGCCAAAGCCAACGCCTCAAAACTCTATCTTATCATCGGCGATTGCAATTTAAAAGCGCCAGATATATATAGTTATATATAGTGGTACAGTGGTTCCTAGATAAGTAAAACATTTCAGGAATTGTGAGACTAAAAGGTTCCACCCACCAGTGTGGAAATTTCGCGGAAAAATGTTTTATAAAAGATAATTTGAAATTCAAACGAAAAATCTTTATGAAAATTCATTGGAAACGTGATTTTCACTTTTCGCAAAATTTATATTTTATGAAAAAAAATATGGATATAAAGTTTTATTATCAGTGAAGTTTCCTTTCTTTAGCTAAAACATAAAAGTATAGTATAGAAAAGTTAAGTACTAAATATATATTTTAAAATATATAAAATTGGGAATTACGCATTTTTCATACATGTTAAAATAAATCTGAATGTAAAACATTTTAACAACTGTGCATATACATATTTATTTATGACAAGTAGTAAAAATGTTTATGGTTTATGATTAATTTTACTCTAGTTATAAATTTTAGTTCTTTGAAAAAACAAAATTAGACCTCGAATTTGTTTCTACATGTTTCAAAATCAACTTTATAACTGCGTCAATTGAATTTTGGCCAACTTATCGCTGCGAGTTAGATAAAACAACAAAAAGTTGCTGCCACAGTAGCCAGCTAGTTGGTTATGTCACGAATATGACTCAAAGCGCAAAACCAAATCCAGATTAAAGCTCAGCGTGTTGCGCGCAATTTTACTAAAGCGACTCCCACACGCAGCAGTGCAAAAAACAACACAGAAAAAAAACAAGATGAAAAAACAAATAGAGAAAATAAGAGTGTAGGGAGAGATCAGGGGCGCTGCCTAATTGTTAAGCCTTAAATGCGCGACGCCCACCCGAAAGCAAAGCGCCATATTGGCAATGCTGCACACCTGCCCAGATATATGTATTGGTGTGTGTGTGTGTGTGAGTGGGAGTGTGTTTGTGTTTGTATTGAGCTTTCTGGCATTGTACATGTGATACAAATGAAGCATAAACATTACTTTTAATAGCTTTCGCTCAAATTAGCGCTGTCCCTGTCTGGCTCCTGGCTGCTTGATTTGCGCTCTCCCGTTTCGATTAACTGGTTTAATTTTGCCAAAGCTGCCAACTTGTTTGCCAAAACACAAAACCGGCAAATTGCGGATTATTCATGAATTTTTATCAGCAAATTTATGTTATTTTGAACGAGTCGAAAAGAGAGTCGCCGGTTAGCCGGTGTGAACCGGTTAAGATTGGTATTAATAAATAAATATACGGGCATGCTAACAACTATATGTGTATGTGTATTTTAAACTGTAGAAAACAAAAAGAATAGCTGTACTAAATGTGCTGTTAAATGGTTTTTTTGTTAGCTCTTTTGATGAACTCAGCCAAATGAGTCAGTGAACAAAAAAAAATTACTGCTGAACCTACTTCAAAGTTTCAAAAGATATGACAAGAGAATAATCATAAAATGAGAATGCGCTGCGGAAATGAAAAAACAAAAAACAATACATGCTGTATATATTTGATGAGATAATGCGGCGCAGTCAACAAACTTTGAAGATCAAGTTGTGTTTATCTAAAAAGCCCCCAACCCCAACCCCGCCCACACCTCAGGCGTCGAGCGATGCTGTGTGAATCACGCTTAATGCAAAACAAAATATTGAGCACGTAAAACGATTTGTTTTAATTAAAATCTGTTTGCATTTTGCGTGAGCTGTAAAGAAAAGGGCGCTAATTAAATTAGGGTAGCCGAAGGTGGTGGGGGCGGCAAGTTCTGCATGTATATTTTCTTATCAGAAAGCAAACGCAGCAAGCGCTAAAGCCAAATAAAAGCAGAAAAGGCAGCAGTAAAATGAGAATATATAGAAAATAAAAAAAAAATTGGATTATGTGCGGTTAATGTGGCGACGTCGCCACGTTGGGCGTCTGGGGCTACACAATTTTTCCTTTTTTTTTAATTTCTCTTTATTATGCTGCACGCTGCACACGTTTGCCTGTTACAATGAAATTCTTGTGCGAATGGCAAAGTAGAACAAGCAGCAGCACCAACAACAACAAGAAAGCAGCAGCAGCAGCAGTGGCAGCGTCGGCAGCGTCGACAGCAGAGACATCAGCTAAGACCGAAAGCGAAACAGCAAAATAACCGCAATGCGGCAAATGAAACGGTTATGGAAGAAAACAACAAAACGTAGGCGCCGCAACCAACAGCGAGAGAGAGGGAGCAACTGCGAAAACGCAAAAGAAAGCGCACGCAGATAAAAGTGCGCGGCCAGAGAGCAAAAAGCGACGCAGTGCGAAAAGCGAGTGATAACAAAAATGTGCAGAGCGCGAGCGAACCGAAACGCAACCAGGCAAAACTGTGTGAAACGGTTATGCGAGAGTGGTGGAGTGGAAGACAGAGAGAGAGCGAGAGAGAGACCGAATGCTGCTGCGCGCATACGAAACGGTTAAGTTGAGCGCACAAACGAAACGCGACAAAGCGTCGGCAACAACGACCAAGAATTCCAAAAGCTAATGAATTTTCGTCGTTTCTTTTGTGCTTTGCTTATATTTTTTGCAGCCCCTCTTTTGCAGCGTACCTAACCTCAATTTTTGCGGTAAATAAAGCGAAACGAAATACAACAAGAAAGAGCAAATTGCAATAAAGACCAAAAAAAGTGCCGGTGGCGTTGCTGGAACACCCGCTGTTGTTGCTGCTCTTCGCCTCTCTTTTTGACGATCAGCAATTCTGTCGCACACCTTTTTGATAACTAAATCATGGATTTATTTATTAGTGCAAATATTGCTGATAAAGTGGCGATGGCAACAAATTTTTTTGTTCTAAGATTTTTTTGACGAGCAAATTCAGCTAAGCACACATACAAACATATGTGAATATGTATGTATGTATGTGTGTATACAGCTGGCAGCATAGCTGCAGCGACACCTTTGCTTCACTCAAGGGAGAAGGGGTTGACGTAAGACACAATTCTGATAACGAGTTTTTGTCGCTTGATTTAGTTTTTACACGTTTTTCCTGCCTACGGCAGGCAGTCAATTAACGTGAGGCAGAGGGGGTTGGGGGTTGGCCCGGGGTTCAGGGCTTGTTTTTCAGGAATAATTGCCGAGGGTCGCGGCAGCCACTTCAGTTAATATTTAAATGTGTTTTAATTGCTAAGCCTTGAAATTGATTGTTGAATAAAAACGGAATTAAAAAAACAAACAAATATATTTCCCATTTATCAATTTTGAATGCAAAGAGCTAATAAAAAAAATAGCAAAAAGCGAGTGATTTATCGTTAATTTCGAACTGAATTTTATAGCTTGATAATCTGACAGATTACTGAACCATATTTTGTATGTAAAAAATGAAATTCTTTATAAATTATTAATAAACACACAAATCAGGTTTTGTTTTTAAATTAAAGCAAAGTAGTCTGAACTCTGCTGCATAAATGAACAAAAAAAAAAAAAAAAGAACAACAATTTGAAACAAAGTATTTTCTAATTGAAAATTTGTTCTTCCAAGCCACAAAACCTGAACTTCAGCATAAAATACAACTTTAGATTGGAAAATATATGTTTGATTTTAAAAATATTTAAATATTACGTATACAAATTTTAAATTTTTTAATGAGTATATAAAATTAATTTTTTTTTCACGCTTTGCGGATAAATATGCCATATCATAAATATGGCATCATATCAAAATTTTTATATATTTTTGTTTTTTTGCCAAATTCTTACTACATATTTAGTTAAACAGTTCTTTGTTAATAAATGTTATCAGCCTAGATATGATAAAGAAAATACATTTTTTATCTGAAGCTTTTGAAGGGTGACTGTGTCTCTCACATTGCATATGACTCATTAAAAACTATCCGTACGGAATTACTGAAAAACAGACGACAGACAGACAGAAAAACCAGTCTTAGGTTACAAAATTTGCTTAACGCAGAGTAGAGGGTTAATTTGGGCACAGCTGTCGCTATGCTAAATGGATTCCGATTGGTAAAACAAGCAATTGTCGCTTGTACACGCACAAGCATGCATACTCTCACACACACACAGACACACACAAAATCACACGCAAACAAACGAGAACACATGTCCAATTTTAACCTTTGTGTCTTTGAGATTTCGCCAAATTGTTGAAATTTCAATGAAAATTCTTGTGTAAACAATGAACATGTATAGGCTAGTGGGTAGAGGAGGGGGGAATATCTTTGCAAAATTTATGAACTTACCATTTTTGTTGGGTTTTTGTTGCTGTTGTGTTTGGAAAGAAAGAGCTAAATGTTAATCCGCTGCTGCTGCTGCTTCTGCTGGCGGCTGCTGCGGCGACTTTTGCTGTGGTATGTGTGAGTGGAATTTAAGTTGAATGCGACGGCGACTACGACGGCGCGCGTTCTACGTTTAAATTGTAAATTATTTGCGATTTGGGCAAACTTTAATAACACACTGTAAAAGATCGAAAAGAAGAAGATGAAGAAAAGGCACGTTGAAAAACTCAAAAAACTGCTGTCTAAATGCAAAAACAACAACAATCAAATTTTAGCCACAGCGTCGTTGCCGGCGGCGAACACAAATGAAATGAGGGAATTCGAAAAGAATTGCTGCGAGCCAAAGACGACAAATAATGTTAACGTTGCCGTCGCCGTCAACGCTGGCGTCAGCAGCGAAGCTGCTTTGCTTTCGCCGTGGCAATTTTCTTGTTGCTATTTTGTTGCTCTGCCGAAATTTGTATAATTTTTTTTTTTGTTTTTTGTTCGGGTTTTTCTATTGTGCGATATAATATGCGAAACACACGCGCACACTCGTTAATACATATACAAATTGCTCGATTTCGGTTTATACAAATATTTGTTTCATATTTTCTTATTTATTATTAATTTTGTGGTGCATTTTATCATGAATTTTTTCTTTTTTTTTTATTGTGGCAAATCACGCAACGCCCTTTTCGGGGCCTGACTGAAATGTTCTGCAAATTTGTTGGGGCTTGTATTTTTTTTCTATTTTAATGCTGGGTTGAACTCACGATCCTAATCAGAACTTGCGTCCGTAACGGTTGACAACTCAATTGTAACTGTACCGTTTAAAAACCGTTAGCGTACTACAATAAATTTGCACTGCTCGACTGCTGTTTGGCTGCAAAGCAAATGTTAAAATGTCGCTGTTAGTTGCTCAAGTGAGCTGCCTGTACGCTCTTTGCTACTCAAATGAGCTGCTAAGCACTCTGTTATGCTCAACAGCGCTGGAAGTTAACATAAATGCTCTCCGCTGCAAAATGAGCAACTGAGCGAAACGGTTGCAGAGCGAATCGGTGCGGTGCGCTCTCTCCATTGCGCTTTTGTCTTGCTATCGTTCGCAGCTGCTTTGCGTAAACGCGAATGAGAGAACTATAAAGTTTAACGAAATTTTAAGAAGTTTTCTGCAACGGTCGCGCCGGCGCTTTTTGGCAACAATAATATTAGCTTATATCAGATTATAAATAATTGATGCGGACAAATGATAGCGCTTGGTTTTGACGACAACTGACATTTGAGTGGATATGATAATGTGACTGGTATGCTGATCGTGCAAGAAAGCCGGTGCAATCAACATTTGTTACTCTTTGAGGCTGTGTTAATTTAACACTCACTCATATGTATGTTATGTTAATCCCACACATACATACATACGTACATATGTTATGTTCTGTTATGTTATTCGATTGTTGGGCTTCCTTTTGGTCATTTCCCTCCATTTCTCACTGTCCGCGTTCACTTGTAGTTTTATTTTTTTCGCTTTTTTTTGCCGCAGCAAATTGTCGCAATGTGCTCTTTGCTTTCTTTTGCTGCAATGTCGTCCAATTCAACGCATGCCAACAAGTTAAGTATGTTAACCTCTGTAAATTAGACAAGGGCCAGGCGGGGCGAAAATGAAGTAACAATGCAGCAAACATTGGCCAAACTGCGACGGCGACGACGACGACGACGGCGTCGACGCTGACGTCGTCACTGGCGACGGCGACGACAGCAATGCGCCATTTTTCGCCATGAAATTCAGTTGGGGACGTCTTTTTCGCTCTGTCCGTCAGTCACTCAGTCTCTCTCTGGGTGTGTATGTGTGTGTGTGTGTGTGGGTTGGGTAAACATTTTGCAAGCCAGCGAAGCCTTACAAAGCCAGCACTGAACCCAAACCCCCGAAAAAAAACATTTTCTCCCCCTTCATCAACGACTTGTCAAAGCTTTCGTCGCAATGCGTTCAAAATTGCTTAAAATTCATTTGTTTGGCTTTTTATTTTCATCACTTTTTTTGGTAAATGGTAAATGAATAAATAAAAATGTTGAAATATATTTTTATTTTTTTTTTATTTTGTTTTTTTTTGTTTTAAAAAAGAATATAATTTTAAAAATTTAATATAGAAATTTCATTGCCAAATTTGTTCAAAATTAAATTCGACAAAAATCCAAAGCTAGTGCCGAAATTCTTAAACCAGTTATTTGTGCCTTATGGCATAAAAACATTAACATTTTATGTACTTTATGTACTAGAAAATAAAAGCTAATTACAACGGCATAAAAACAGCCGGAAAATTCACAGTGTGAGCTCGCTAATTGTGTGCAATTACGCCGGGGAAGATGGCATTTTAATAGAGCCACTAAAAGGTGATTTTCTCAGCTGTACAACAACAGTTCTGTCACTTAATATGTGGCAATAGAAGCTGACAGAAAAAGCGAGCATTAAAGTGGTTTTTTTTTAAAAACAGTGTGAAAGAAAAGTTGAATAAAACAAATAATTAAGTTTGTTGGTTTAAAAGTTAGAAAAGTAAACAAAAGTTTTAAGAACAAGAGCTGAAAGAATTTTCTAAAAAATCCTAAACCTGAAATCTAAGAAATTTTCTATATCAATAAGAAAACTACATAACTTTAAATAATCAAAATATAAAAAATATATACTCTAATATATACATTAAATGACAGATAGATTATTAAAAATAAAAAAAAAATACTAAAAAAAGTTAATCTATGGTATTTTCTTTGAAAATTCATTTTATTATTCTAATTTTTTAAGGCAATTTTTTGTGAATGGAATTGAAAAAATATTTTTTAAGTTTCCCAAGTATTTTCCTTCTTACTTAATATCATGTTATGCAAGACCGTTACTTCTTCTTTCCTTTCTTGGCCTTTCTAGCTTTGGCTTTTTGATCTTTGCGCCACTTGAGCCAATATTGCTGTATTACACGAGCGGCACGATTGATCATAAATAATAGAATCCGTTCTTGTTGCTTGCGGCGTTCCTCCTGTTCGTACTTCAAAACGACTTTCTTATAAATGGCCTCCTCTTTCCGATAGTAAACCATAAAGTCATCCAATTCTTTTTTTGCTTCTTTATAACGATCCTCCAGTTCGAGATTCTCAATTCTTTTATCGCGAATATTTGTATCGTATTTTTGTACAATTAATTGGATTTGAATCAGCAATTTATTTCTAATTAAATTAGGAGGAAAATAAGTTGAAAAGGAAAATAAGTTAGAAATATAAAATACGATAATTATTTTTTTACTTTTGCTACCAAATTTTAAACTTCTCAAAATACTCTAGTTTCTTTCTTGCCTATTTTTACTTATCTAAAGCTAAATCATCTTTGAGCATTTTTCTTTTATCTGCATTTTGGGAACTACTAAACTGAAATGATATCTAATGGATCTTAAACAAGATTTGTGGACATACTTTTCACTGCGTATTTCCTTTTCCTGGCGCGCAATGTCTGCAACTAGCTTCTCGTATTCGTTGCGATATCTTTCCAGTTGCTCCTCCAACTCGACTTTCCTAACCAAAAAGTTTTTGTGCTCCTCGCACTGAATGGAATTACGCTTCTCGCTGGTTTTGTGGAAGAGAAGAGTTTGAAATGTTTGGCCAATTTTAATTTTAATTTACCCACATTTCGCTTTGGATTAGCACACTGTTCTTCCACTTTCTGCTGGCCAGATCGTTCTCGCGCTTCTCCAACACCAGGAATTTGGCGCCCTGCTTCCAGCGCAGGACAATGTTCCTGTGCTTCAGCTCCTTCTTGATCTCCTCTATTTTGGCCTTAGTCGCCTCCTCGTGGTGGTACACGTTGAACAGCTGTCGCTCCATGTTGATTTCCTCCTTGGATGTGCGATTCAGGTGGCGCCGGGCAACCTTTATGATCGTCTCAAAGGCAACAACCAGTTTTTTATCGTCTGTGCTCAGATTGTTGAGGTAGCGCGGAAACATTTCGATCATGCCCGAATGGGTCAGGAAGTAATAGATAATATTGAGAACCTCGCTGTTAAACGTCTGTATCTTGGCCACATCCAGAGTCCGCAGTTTCTTCAACATATCTATGGCCGGCTCGAAGGGGGTTTTCTGCAATATCGGCACCACTTGGTCAAAATCGCTCGTCATTCGGGGCAATATTAGGACCATCTTAAGCCGTCTAAACGACTTTTCCAAAAGTCGCATAACATTCACGATTTGTGTTTCGCGGATACGCGCGAAATCTGCGTGGAAATTGGCGATTCTATTTTTATTATTATAATTTTTATTTATCTCTAAATACCCTCTGCTATAGCTGCCTCAATGTGTTGCATCTTGGAGTCGGATGTGTTTGAATCTGTATCTGGAGTTAGAGTTTGAGTTACGCCTAATTGCAATGTTTTTTGAGTACTGAGGAATATTTGTTTTCGTCAGATTATTAAAACAACAAAGTTTGTTGCTAGGTTTACTTGATCTGTTGCTAAGCAACAACAACAACTGTACCGGGTGATATTAGGGTATTTTTTGTTGTTATTATTAAACATCTATTCCATTGAATTCATATATAAATCGAAATATACAAATATTCAATTTGGTAATATCAATTATATATAATAATTATATATATATCTGATGTATCTGAAGGGAATTAAGTTTTTGGCAAAATTCAAGCAATTGGCAAATATATAAATTTCTCATTTTCGAAAAACAAATTTTTTCAGACCTTAGAATTATATTTTTCACAATTAGCATAAAAAACAATATTAAGGTGATTTTAAATTAAACAAATTTTTAGTCAAAAATCATGTTAAAACTTACAAATAATTTTTTTCGTCGAATTCATAGCTCCCATATTTCAAAATATCATTATTTATATCAAAACTGAACCGATTTTACGTTTGAATAGAATTCCCAGGGAGTTTTTGGAAGAGTTTTTAGATAATTGTTAGACATTTTTTAATTTTTGTCCAGGTGAATTTTATCAGGCAACAACGAATTATCATTTTCAGAACTTCTTCACTTCGAACTGTCTCAAACCAGTTCAACATTCCGACTTACCCTGTTAAGCTATTGAAACGTAGGGTATAAAATCGCAGTTCGTGAGCTAAAAATAGCATGCGTATGCCGTGTCTGAGTGTGGGTGTGGCACTCTGTGGGCGTCGGACGTACTATGCAAAGTCGTGAAATGGGCGTGGAACGAGGGGCAAGGGGGCGTGGGGCGTGTGGCGTGTTTGGCAGTTGGCTTCAGTTGTATTCGGGCCTTGCCTGCGAGAAAAAAAAGAACTTGCGCAAAAGTTGTGCAAGGGGCGGTGCGACGGGAGTGGGCGATGTTTGCCTACGGTGGTAATGGAGTGCGGACTGGGGGGAGGGGGGTGTCGTGTCAGTGTGGCTGTGTCGCATTATGTCAACTGGCGTGTGGCATGAATGAAAGCAACTACAACTACAATTGCCAGCGGCATTTCCGTTGCCTGAATATGTTTGCCAGGAACAAGTGGAAGTAGTGCAAGAACGAAAGCGAGCAGAAGGAGTAGCAGCAAAAAAAAAAAAAAGAAACGGGCGTGTCCCGACACGGACAGAGCGTAAAGCAACTTGCATACAAAGCGCCGGCAACACACAAAGTTATTGAAAACAAAAGAAAAAGTGTACGAAATTATAGGCCTCAGGTGCGATAAGTTGTGTGGCTCGCATAAGTGTGTGTGCGTGTGTGTGTGTGTGTGTGTGTGTGTGTGTGTGTGTGTGAGTATGCGTGTATACGGAAGTTGATAGCAAAAGGCTTTGAAACATTTTTGTCTGATTTTGTTTTGTGGAAGTAAAGTCAAGTAGTTCAGGAGGGACAAAAAAGATACCTAAAATATAAATCAAAACAAAAATACTAAAAACTAGCGAATTATATAGAATAAGAAAAGAAATAATAATAAAAAGAAAATTTATAAATTTAAAAATTTATAAAAAAACCAAGCTACCGAATTAAATAATAGTTTTAAAAATATACTTAAAATACCGAAAAAATGCTGCTTTGATTTTTGTTAATAACTCAAAATAAGATAATAATCATTTAGAAAATACAATAAAATATAAATATAGTATTAAGCTTGATACACCAAGCATTTTAATATAATATGTTACCAATATTCTAAGTATTAAAATTACACACACACATATAACAAAAACAATTTCAACCTTTGATGTTTTCATATTGAAAACAGACTTGTTGTATTTGTCCCTTTTCTAGTTTTGTTCCCAAATAATACACAAATAGCTGCAATTCAACGCACTATTTTCATTTGTTTTTCTGTACTTTCACGTGTGATTATTTCCCCTGCCGCATGACGCACAATTCGCAGGTAACATGAAAGACCTCCAAAAGCACACACACACACCTACGAACATGTCCTTCTGTCCAAATATGGCGCTGCTAAAAGTCAACTTGCACAAAGAGAGACAGTAAGTAAGTAAGTAAGTAGGAAAGAGAGAGATAGACAGACAAAGAGAGAGTGAGCGAGGACAACCACCGCAGTGTCAGCTGCGTCAGCGTCAGCGCAACAAGTAAGAAGAAGCGTTAGGTGAAGAGGTGGAAGCAAAGCGTCAAATAATATGCCAGGCGCAAAACGTCGCAGGCCAAACGAAAGTCGAAACAAACTTTTTTGTTGTTGTTTTTTTACTTGTCTGCGTAAAATGCTGCAATGCTGACGAACAACAACAACAACAGCAAAGAGAAGAATGAGAAGAATAAATACACAAACACAAACACATAAATGAATTTGTTATTGTTGTTGCTGGCGAAAGCGTAGCTCACAATGCGAATGCCTGATAAAGATGGTAAGAAAAGGCGGTGGCAATGGCCGAAGCATGAAAAAATGACGCATAAGCAGCAACAGCCAAACCAGCAGCAGCAGCACAAAGAGAGCAAAGGCGCGAGAGAGAGCGCGCCCAGAAATATGCAGCAGTATTTGACGCTGGCCTCGGCTGCGTAGTTGTGCGACGTAACAAATGGCCATGCAAAGCGGCACCGCAGAAAAATCGTAAACGGTACTGCAAAGAATGTGCAGCGCAAAGCAAAGCACAAAGAGAAAGAGCAGTCACGCTCTCGCGCTCCACTCTCTTTAGCTGTTGCGTGGCCCACATTTGGCAGGCTCAGCTGTGGCTGGTTTTTACCGTTTCGCTTGCTCATTATGTCGACGTCGCCTTGGCAGCATTCCTGCTGAATGTTATATATTTTTATTGTCTTTACTTTATTTTCACGACTATCTATGACTGCGACTTTTCACTGTACAATTTTTGCGGCGACGCTTCGCTTGGCCGCATTGCAGCTATAAATTTGTGGTTTTGCATTTGCCTTACCCAGATTACTTTGGGGCGCTCTGAGCCAGCCCTTTTAGCCAGCCAGGCAGCCAGCCAGCCAGCATTGCAGCAGGGTTGTCGCCGAATTTGATTTTTGCGCTATGGAAAGGGTAAATGGAGTTCTTTTTTAACTGGGGAATACTGTGGAAGGTCATAAAAAAACGTATCGCAATAAATACTTAATTGCAGCTCGTTTCCAAAGTCCCTAAGCCTTGAATTATTTGTAATGTTGGCTACTTTCGAAAATGTAATTTATATTTTTATCTTTAAACAAGTGTAAACTGTGGGAAAACATATTCATTTTATGATTAATTATTAGCTCTTGTGTCATTCTACTATAATTCTAAATGTAAAATGTAAAACATTTGAGAAAAGATTTAATATTTGATGTTTATTAAGTGAGTATATTTTTAGCAATATACACAAAATAATATTGTAAAAAAATTTATTAATTTTAGAGGAAATTTTGTTTTTATAATTGTATATTTTGTAGTAGAATTCTTTTCTAAAAACGAAGATAAAAAGGCGATATAAATGCGATATCCAACTAAAAAAAATTGAAGACATTTCATTCACTCTTTTTGCTTTTGTCTTTTGTCTTTTCAGTATATATATAGCTAAATATATATGTGTGTGTAGCATAATAACTAACAGATCCCACACACTAGATAATGCAGCCTGGGGTTGGGACAGTAAAACTTAACGACAATTTTCAGTGGCACTTGCCACTAAATTTTTTAACATTCTTATTTCCACTTGCTTGGGTTTTTCGACTTACAAAAGAAAAAGAGAAAGAAAAAGAAACCATATAGCATAAAAAAGTTTTCCTTTCAAAGCGATTCCTTCATAGGTTTTAGTTTCTTTCAGGACTCGAGTTGCTCTCGAACTTTTCGCCTTTGGCAGCTGCTCAGCCATTTGGCTGGTTTTTTTTTGTTGTTTTTTCAACCTTTTGGCTTGTCTGTAATTTGAATTTTTTCAACTGTGAAGCCTCCCCCCACTCCGTAGGCCAAATGTCGTTCGTGTTGTGCTAAGGTTGATTATGGCCTCAAGGCTGGGTTGAGTGGAAGAGTTCAGTTATTTAATAAACTGCTTGTAACGCAATGTTGCGTCTCTTGCGATTTCTCTGTGTGTATTTTGTCTAACATTTGCTGCTAGGAGAAAGTTTGCTGTCCTTTGTAAAAGTTTTAAAACGTTGTTTTACAGGATGTTAGCATCGATCAGAATGTTAACAATCTCCAAGTTTACATTTAACATAACATAATTTTAGTTAAGCAGCGTCTTTAACAGATTCTAAAGTAGATCTAATCTTAAGAAATCATCTTGTAACGCGATCTGCTTATAAAATTATAGAAAGTTTATGAACTTTAAAACATATTGTAATGTAAAATTTAAATAATATGAAATGCCTTATTATAATACATAAATTAGTAATTAGCGAACATTTTTGAAAAACAGCCTTTTGTTTAACATTTTGAACATAACAGCGAATTTAATGTTAGCTTAACATAATCGAATGCTATGTCAGCTCATAATGTTACCTTTTGCCTGTATTAACTTTTATCCTCTCTATCCCATCCCCATCTCTTTCGCTCCTCCATTTTGTGCCCTCTACTTTCGGTGCGTTTAACATTTGATGTTATTAAAAAAGTTTGCCTTTTTGTGTCCTTTGCGTTCGCGCAACTTTTGTGACTTTTGTGGATAATTTAATAAACTAGAGAGAAAGAAAGTTGTCCTACATTTAATTTATGAGCGCGCGAATTACACAAACTTTTATTTTATTTATTTTTTGCTGCAATTAGTAAAATTTTTTGGCGTCTCGCAAAACAAATGAAAAATATTCTTTGATTGACATTTGGCAAAAAAAAAAATAATAATAATTATAAAAAAGAGCTCATTTATATATATACATGCATATATATATATATTTTTATATATATATATATTTATATATATATATATATATATATATATTTTTATATATATATATATGCTCCGACTGCTCGTTAATTTCTTTTTCTCTGTTGTTACACATGTTTTGCCCGTGGGCCTGTAGGGGGCGGGGCTCGTTACTCAATTGAAGAGGAGCATAAAAAAAGAAGCGCCAAATAAAACGCAGTCATAAAAGTTGCTTTTGCGTTGTATTTTCGCTAGTGGATATCTCGATTTTGGGCTCTTTAGCACGCGCCGAAAAGTATGCAATAAAATTGCTATTGGCTTTCAGTTTTATCAATAAACGCATTTCGCTGGCTTACGTCCGAATATAATCCTCTTTAGTTTTTTCTTTTTCTTGTTTTTCGTATTATATAGAGCGTGTAAAAAGTACTACTAGTTATGGTAATATATCATTTGATAGTTATATGCGTCGCCAATTAATGCGACATGTGATGAAAATGGATCGTAACTTTTGTTTAATTCCATATTTTTTTATATACGGTTGTACATAAATTTATTATAACATGTTTGGCATTTGTGAATGGTACGAAAAAATGAAATAACTAGTTTTATTCATTGGTTAAATATTAATATACTTCATACCATTTAATCTGTTGTAGTTCAGTATTTGTTCAGAGTTTACCCTGTAGATTTCGATAGATAATAAATTGATTAACGATATTTCGCTAGGGAAGACACTTTCAAAGCAATCGATAAGTTTGAGTATTCGCCTTGCAAATGTCGAAATTGATCGATAAGTTAAACAGTTAAATAAAGTTTATATCAGTTCTGCTTGGGTTTTTGAAAGATTTTGCAAACTTTTCTTCCTGCCCACGCCAAGTTGTGTGCTTTTGATAAATATATCCATGTGAGCCAAACATTGACGATTGTTTGATAATATTTGTGCATAAGTGCATGGATCTATTTGGCTAGCCAAAGTCAACAAGAAAATGGCCAAAATGCCGGCACGTGCAAATGCCAAAGGACGAGGCCAGTTCGATTTAGGCCAAGAGTAAAATATATATGCCGCCAAGTGATTGATGAGCCCAAGTATATAAAATGTACGAAAATTCAGTTGTCAACACGTTGTAAATGTGACCATCCCCCCTGCGTTGCCCTCCGCTTCCATCCCCTTCAGAGCTTGCGTGCTGCAGACTCTATTAGAAAATCATAATGCTTGGTTTCGGCCAGAGGTGGATATGCAAAATTGGCGAGAAGTGGCAATCTTATAGAGATGGGCGCAAATAGCAAATCCTGTTCAAATTTGCCTTGTAATGAAGTTGCTGGAAAACATTCCCCGTTGCCTTATCCGGCCTGCCTGCTTGTGCATGCGCGGCACGCAAATTTGTTGCCAATAAGCAACCGAAAACAATTTTTATACGGCCTGCAACAGGGGAGCGGGGAGCGGGGAGCGGTGAGCGGGGATCGGGGAGCGAAGAGCGGACGTTTGCCAGGGGCTTAGCTGGCTTAGTTGCCTATGCGTGCCGCGTTTGCCGCTGGTTCCTTATACATTTTCGTGTATTTTTTTTATGTTGGCATACCCTGCACTGAAAATGGGTAGGCGTGGGGTATTTCGAGTTTTAATGTAACAGAAGCAGGCAATTCCAAGCCCAAAAAGATACCATAAAGATACTTAAAAATTCGACTAACTGTTGCTTTAAAGATCCGATTAAAATAATTATAATGTATCATGTTATCGATTTGCAATTTATCGATAGATAAAGTGTTAGTCTCAAAAACATATTGAGACTATCGCGTAGCCTATAATTAGCTTATGACAAGTAGAAGAAGTTAATAATTCTATTTCAATAATACCTATCAGTATTTTATAATTGATAACTTTCGATTGTTTCGATATATCTGAACAATTTTAAGAGTAGAATATTTTTATAATTATGGTTTAGCTTGTAGGTTAGGAAATTTATTAAATATTTAGTATGATATAACTAGAATATTTTCATGTATTTTATTTACTTATTATATTTTTTGATATAGAAATAGAAACAACAGGGTATTTGTCAGTTAAGCAATGTCTTAGTTGTTTTTATTTTTTTTGGCCTCGTTGGGGTGTAGCTGCCTGCCCCGCAAACTGGGGTTGCTTAGCTACGCGGCCCAGTCAAAATGTAGGTCATGTTGGGCTGGGCAAAAGCGGAGCTGTAGCTAAAGCAGGAGGAGCGGGAGCTGTAGATGGAGCAGGAGCAGGAGCAGGAGCAGGAGCTGGAGCTGTGTTCCATTTGAACTCTGCACTCGGAACATTCCCCACACAAATACACACACAACTCGCGTGTAAAAAGCGATTGCGAGAGCAAGAGAGAGAAAGAGAGTGTTAGGGGAGAGAGGACGCGCGGTTTTCTGCTGCTGGTGTCATGAATACTTCAGCATGGGCTGCATTGGGGCGTGGCACACAGCGTAGCTCAGACCCAGACTCCAGTGCCTGACATATCTGATTGCGGGAGGTGCGGGGAATGGTTCGTCAACTGCCTCATGCTTATTATAATGAAAATTTCATTAGAAAATTGAATGTTGACGTGTCGCATGTGTTGAGCTGAGCGCTTGAGTGGCTTTTAATACACCCAAACTCAATGGGGATGTAGGCTTAAATAAACTTAATAACATACTTGAGGTCTAACAGGCATGTAACTAACTTTACAGCTGCGGCAATTCCAGCAGCATAAAAGTAGGCTATAGAAATTTTTATAACATTTACTCAAACGTTTAACAAAAGCTTAATAGTCACATTTCAGAGGCAAACAATTGTAATTAAACATAAAATAAAATGTTAACATTTCTTTATGCAATGTCTGTTAACATTTCTAAACTGAATTTAATGGTTACATTTAACAAACAACACACAATTTTTATTGTAGCATAATATGTAAATAATTAACATTACAAATAAACAGCTGCAATTGATTACAGAAAAATGAAGTTAATCATACATAAAATAACATCTGATCATTCCTTATTCTCTATTTATCTTTCTCTAAAATTCAGATAATTTTGTTAATTAATAATAATAGTAGTTTTAACCACTCATTAGAGGGTATCTAATCTGCCACTCACACACAGCTCGTAGCTCACTAATTCTCATTGGTAATCTTATCCCTTTCCTTCTATGTTAGCTTACGCTCTGTTAAATAACTCTCATTCTGTTAATTACACATGTAAATAATTAAATATAGGGTATTTGAACTGTCACTGAATCACGTTTTGCAGCTTGCCCATTCGTTCGCTCGCTTGCGTCGCAAACAAAATAGTAAAAAAAAAAACGAAAACTATTCATCGTATTCCCAAAACGTGACTTAAACTCGAGTTGAACACAACTCAGTTGGCTTTTTAGTGCACTTAGCTGAAGCATTTCCGTTGACCCAATTCAGCGGGCCAAAAACGAGAAACAGCAACACGAAATAAAAAATATGCTCCGGCTGCAATTCGTTGACCATGCGCTGCTATTTATTTGGCATGCCCGAAATAACTCAAAGTACATTTGCCCAATGGAGTTTTTTAAAACATCTTTGGCCAGCCTGCAACCGGAGCTGGTCTTAGCCAATGACAATAATTTGCAATCAAGCTAAGTGACGTTGCACATTCTGGCCGGAATATTTTTCGAGTGAAGTTAAAACTGGGTAACAAATAGAACTTAAGTGCTTGTTGCCGCTTTGCTGCCAATTTTCCATTGGAATCGCTGCACACACAACCAAAGAGAATTCTTAAATGAGCGCAGCACTTGCGAAAGTTTCATAAAGTTTGCTCATCCGATAAATAGTTGGCAAGCCAATTTCAGATATTTTAATTAAAATTTGGCAACGCTGAAATTTTTAATTAAATGATGTCTAAATCAAATTTGTGAGCGAATAATTTGAATATTTTATATAGATAATAAACATAATTATTAAATTATATTGTATTATTATAACACTTTAAATTTTGTATACTTTTCTCTCTCACAGTAATTTTAACATTAATTGCAATACTAACATTTATGTTAATACGAAACCCACTCTGTTAACTTTAACAGTAACTGGCGTGCACGCTGTTATCTGTGACACATAATGTTCCCTAATGAATACCACTTTCAATTTTAGTTTCAACAGCAATCATTTTATGCTGTAAATCCACTTAAATTGTTTTTACCATTTATCCACAAGTATTTTAACATGTTTATCAACTATTCTGGTGCGACAGTGCGTATGCGCAATATGTCAATTGACTTTGGGTCCATATAAATGTTTACTGCGGGGGTTGGGCTTTAAATTGAGGGTTGCCTGTACTCCAATGTTCTATGTTTAGTTGCAAAGCACATGTCAAAATGACAAATAGCTCATCAAAGTTTCATTTCAACCGTTTTTCCCAGCCATTTTTCTAGTTTAGCTGCAGAAACTTTCGACAGGCATTTTATGAAGAAAAGTTGGGCGAGCAAAAGCCAATGGCCAATTGACTAACACACACACACAAACACACACACACTCTATGTGTGTGTGGGGTTGATAGTTTCATGTTGTTTGTTGTTTTAGTTTAGTTTTTTAGCACCCGCTCAAATTGGAATTGGTGGCACATGCAATAATTTGATTTCGTAGCAAAACAAAAAAAAAAAACGATGAGCAAAAAAGTGAACCCAGAAACATATTTGCGAGTGCAAACAAAATGTTGACGTTTTCATTTTTGGGTTTTCAATTTCCCAGCCTTGCAATACACTTGTCGTGGGCGTAATGAGACGCGTTATTCTGGGTGGGGGCTGGAGGAGGAATGGCACCTACTGCTGCTGCCTAGGCGCATGTTTTATCGATAAATCGTGAGTGCGAAGAACGGTTGTAGATTCAGCCTAAAAGCAGCAATATATATATGTTGTGTGTGTGTGTGTGTGTGTGTGGTATACGATATATAACAAACAACAGTTTTGTAACTGGCAGGCGCCGCACTTTTTCCATGCCATTCATTTTCTTTGTATACCCTGTGGTCATAAAATTGGGTAAAATGGTATGCTAAATTATAGGTAAATTATGTAACAGGTATAATTTATTAAACAGATTTACAGAGTATATGATATATTTTTATATTAAGAACTCTATTCTTTAAGTCTATTTAAAGATACTTTAAGAGCTTAATTTAGGAAATTGTGTATATTAAAAGAACTTTTTGCAGCTTGTACAAATTGGCATAGCTATATTTATGTTATACACAAAACACTGACAAAAAAACGTATTAATTTTACAATGAATATTCACAAATCAATAAGAATTTAATTTTTTTTATTTTTATTTTGCAAACAAAAAAAAAGGTTATTTTTTCTTAAAAATTTCATACTCAACATTTTACTTTCACTATGTTCACAGGGTATTTTCTAGTCGAGCATAATCTGGCATAATAACTTGTTCACGTTTGTTCGTTTGTTTGTTATCCTAAAATCGGTTTTCTTTTTTTGTGGACGCTCAACTGACACGAAACCCTGTGAAGAACAGGAGCCTGTTAGTTGGGCAACTACCCGGTGTTTATTTGTGTGCAGGGTAGGTGGTGGTGGGCAACGTTTATGAGTATTGACAGGAAATTGGGACCGGCAGACAGACAAACATTAGCTTGCGACTCTCTGCCACAAACCACAAACTTTTGATTGCCGTTGACGCGCCGCGTGTTGAGTAGCAAAATTGTGAAAGAAGAAGAAGCAACCAGAAAAAGGCTAACGGCAAAAGCCAGTAAAGATAGAACGAAAATGGTCTCGTGTTATTAACAAATAGACAAAGCCTATCCTATTGTGTATACATAAATATATATGTGTGAATATATATATATATATATATATCTGTATATATATATAATTTCCCTTTCATTGACTTGCGTGCGCTTCTGACTTTGGCTCTGTTTCTGGGCTGTTGGCCATATAATCGCCCAAATAAAGCTAAAAATAATTTGAATTTTATTGCTGCAAATGACAAAAACTTTATATATGGGCTTGATTTATTTGTTTGGGCTACAAAAGGCGGCCTGGCCAGTTCCTGAACTTGGCTAGAGGGCTATTGAGTAGGTGAAAGATCGAAATAAGGATCAAACACTTCATTTAATAAGGAAGGAAGCAAATTTCATCATACAAAACTATTCAAGAGCAGAAAACTTATAAAAAGTAAATTTTGTTTACTTATTTTATCGACAATTCATATTTTACTTTTGCTGTTCAGTACAGTTGCGTTTGTCAGTATATGTACGCATAAATCGTAGGGCGATTATTCAATTAGCGTGTCAAATAAACATATATAATATACGGAATAAACCGAATCGCGAACAGGGCTAAAAGCCAAAGCCAAACAATGCAGGCGCATTTTGCTGCTGAACGAAAATTGAACTCAAAATATATATTTGACTAAGCGAATTTTAACATTTTATATGTATATGTATAAAAGAGCGATTTGTTATTGAATTCGAAAACTTTCACTTTGTATTTTTTTAGGCATTTTTGACGAAATTAATTTATTATTTTTTAATGAGACCAAAAAAAAGTGCAAAAAGAATTTGTATATATTTTTTATATATAATTTTTTTTTTATTATTGTGCACATAAAAATGGAAATAATATATTTATGTTAGAGTGTAACAAAAAACAAGCAACTGCATTTAAGCCTATTTATAAAATGTAAGAAAATGTCAACACAATGCAAAGAAAGCGCATTAAAAATGCAAACAGAGGAAAACACAGAGAAAAAATACCAAAACAGCAAAACAAGCGTAAAATGATTGTGGAAAAATAATAATTAGCCATGTTGACAATGCAAACAAGTTAGCTAGCAAGAATACGAGAGAAATGATCCTAAATACCGCGCCTTAATTATCGTATAGATACTTTCTCATCGTAAGACATTTATAAGACAACGAGATCTTGAATAAAATACAATATATACATATATAAAAAAAGAGATTTCATATATTTTAATATATTTGTAAAATATTAAATTTCTGTCTTTAAAAATTTTGTTTCTTATTATATTTGTTGCCATTAAAACAATTTAATCAATTAATTTAAATATAAATTTTTTTTTAAGTTTTTGACTAAGGTATCAAAGGGAAATTTGTGAATATATTCCATTAAGTATTTTAAGTATTTATTTTTAAATTTTAATTATTCGTTTTACAGGGTATATAAATTGCATTGCGTTGTTTGGTATCTGCTGGCGCATTTCCACACTGATTGTTATAATTATATTTTTTGTTTTAATTTTAATGACATTTTAGTACCGACTGCTTGACCTTGCCACAACTATACGAACGTCAACAACTGGAGCAACAACAACAACAACGAACAGCGAACAACTGCGATAAGCCATTTGTAATTTATATGACATGCAACTGTGCAATTGTGCAACCGTGCGACTAATTAAAGCCATGTTTTTGTTTTCTCCCCTTTATTTTGCGTTTTTTATTATTTTTATTTTATTTGTTGTGCTGCGTATTCGGCGTAAATGAAAATAGCTTCAGGATCGGCCTGGCAGGCAGGCGAAATTGTGGCCATTGTTAATCATTTTTGCATTGCATGCACGGGGGAAAACTGGGCGGAAAACGCAGGAAAACCTCAACTTTATCGCCAGTGCCTCGAGCCGCGTGTCGGAGGCTAAAGGTGCGATAAAATAAAATATGAAAACCCAAAAGAGAAACAACAACAACTGCAGCGCAAATAACAACAGCGCAGGAAAATGAGAGAGTGGAAAATTTAAGTGGCTTTCTCGCACTTTTGCATGCCCTTTCCAGAAGGGTAAAAATAACCTTATGACTGCGAGTCGTAAAGGGTACAAAATATATGTTTTTTATATTGTATAAAATATAGCTTTTAAATTACATTAAAGCTTGTTATAAGATTAAATAAAAGCTTTATGGATACCATTGTGAAATAAGAATTGATTGATTTGGTTGAAAGTTTAAAGCTATTGTAATTCTTTTATTATTATCATCGATATAACTATTTATTTTTATAAAGATTTTAATATCCAGAAATTAATGAAGCTCGCAGTCACATTAAAAGATAAAGTTAAAAGCTGTTTTTGTTTTCTGTGAGCTACTCCTGGACAAAACTCTACAAATCCTTGAAGCCTTTTCAGGCTGAAAGCTTACAGAATTAAACCTTTTTTTTATTCCCTTAACGAATTATAATACCGAATTTTAATTTAACATTTACAAAGCGAAGATGAATCGTGAAGATAAATGATGGTATGCAAATTGTATATTTTTGAGAAATGCTCAAATGAACCGGTTAAAATGATGACTGAAGTTAAAGCCAAGTAGCTGTGGGGCAACGTCAGAAAACTAAAATGAAAAATGCTTTGGTTTTTTTTATATCCTTAAATATGCACAAGTATTATTTGTTATAAAAAGTTTTCTTATGTGTGAGAGTATAAGCCAAGACGCACTTAGCTAACAGAAACACACACACACACACACACACACGCACAGCACTCATAGCCAAGCAGGTGGGCTGGCAGGTGGGCGGTGTAAGTTTACAGTTGAACATGCAACGAAATGAGCGGCTGACATGACATGCCAACGGTTCTGACATGAAATGTGCACAGCTCTCAGGAGAATGGGTGTGTGTGTGTGTGTGTGAATATGAATATAGGTATGAGTATACTCACACGAGTGTGTGTTTGTGTGTGGATTTGCATGATGGAAAATAAACTGTTCACTGTGAGTGGCAGCGCTACGAAAGCCTCAAAACCCCCAAACCCAAACCCAAACCTCAAGCTGCACTTGGGTCTTGTATATAGCTCTCTAATTACTGGGTGGATTGTAATTATTATTATACATATTCATGTATATATATATATATAAGTTAGAAAGTAGCGTTCTTTCGGCAAGACTTCAGAATTTATAATAGGCTTAAAAGCTAAATAATTATGAGAACCTGACAACAGGACGGACAAGCTGCCGACATTAAGCAAATACATATATATATATAAAAGCCACAAAATTATATATGTGCATGCAAACTATACTAGCTAAATTTAAGTGTGGCTCAATTAAGCTTTTGAAACAATTACAATTTGATTGTTTTTATGTAATTCAAACAAACTTTTAATATTATAAATAAAACATCGATTATTACATATATGGGACACATTTTAAAAAATTCTCATCACTAGTAATATTAATAAAATAAAAAAAATTTAAGTTAGAGTATCGATTTTAATTGCAGCCGTTTTTGCAACTTTAACTCGACTATTTTGTGCAACAATCGATTCTTTTAAGTAAATCTTTCCTTTCGTTAGAAAAACATCGAAACATCGATGTATCGATTTCTTTTCTTCGAATTTTAACTCGCTCATCTTTGTTTTCGATATATGTATAAATCGATGATTATCACCACTTTTTTATGACTACTTTTCACCTACTCTAAATTTGGTGTTGACTAAATATAAAGTATCTACTCTTAGTGAAATCATGAACTATTTATACACTTTCAACTATATGTACAGCAAATGTGTTTTATATAACCATCAGAGTAGTTCTTTTTGGCCCTATTTTTGGCATTTTAACCTTGTCTATTTGCACAGTCTCAATGTTGACATTTTCGCTTTTACTGCCGCAAACAAACAGAATCATCGGCGAACACTTTCTGGGGCAAATATTTACCGGAAAAAATTACAGTTTGGGTTTCAGCAAAGATTGCGCTATAAATAGGCCGGGCCAAAATGCTGCGTGGAATCAGTCGAAATTCAATTAACTCAAGATGAAGATATTCGCTCAGTTTGTCGTCTTCAGTTGCGTACTGCTCCAGCTGATTGCGCTGCTGCAGGCGCGACTTTTTCTCGCCCAGAACGGCGTCATCTACTGCAAATGGTCCAACAGGGGGCTGTGCAATAAGTTCGCACCGTACTGTGTCCAAATCAGCACAACTGTAGGAACTACAACCACGAATACGTGCAAGTATTACAAAAATGAGTGTAAATTTTTGATCGACAAATGTCTAGCCAAAACCGGTAAGAAATCGCATATAGAGCTCGCCACATATAGATCTAACTTCTTTAACTTTTTCTGCAGCATTTAGTGCTGGGAGTCCAGTTGCATTCTCTCCCAACTGTAATAATATCAAAATCGGTGCATCGGGCACATGCGGAGTTTAAGTTAGGATTTAGTGGAAAAATTAATAACATAAATATATTTTGTAATAAGTGAATAAATTAAATGTTATGTTCAAAACTGAAAGGAAAACTTTATATTTATATATATAGAAGAGAAAATGGATTTTTCATTTTGAAAATTGGTTGGAAAATGTTCAGCTAAGCATTCATTTGAGCGCGTTTGTCAAACCGGAAACAGCAGTTCGTCCATTTTGATGATTGCATTTCCTGTTGTGCGCGATGCGAGAGAAAAGCGGAGCAATTATTCATTTTATCATTTGGCGTTGGTAATGTGTATACTTGCGGGTGTGTGTGTGTGGCAATAACACACACATACACGCACACACACATCTAGAGCAATGATATATGCTGCAGTTTTTGTAAGCTCTGCTTTTTAATTGCAATCGCATAACATGAAAGCAAATTTACCATAAATTGCACATTTTCAAGGCAAAACAACAGAACGAGCAAAAGTTATGGTAATGGCCAACACTCACACACACACACACACACACACACAAGTGTACAATTTATAAAAGTACATTTTTCGTTTGGCATTTTGCTTTTTGTATTGCGGATTACAAAAACCGCCTGCGGATGCAATTAGAAATGCAACAACAACAGATTTACAAATTTCATGTGTGTGTGTGTGTGTGTGTGTGTGTGTGTATAAAAAATGTCACAATATATACAGAGAGAGATTAGAGCCATGCGAGTTTGCTATGGTTGGGAGTCTTTTATAATCTGATGAGCAAATAGCAAATAGACTTAAGCTTTTTAAATTCAACTTTACAAAGTGCGGGTGTTTGGGTTTTTTAAGAGAAATTTAAATGGATTGATATTAACATTGCTTTTATATATATTGTTTTAGACATTTTAAAAAATTATTTTCGGTTTTATCATTTTTTCTTATTTATTAAATAATCTAATATAAATAAAATTAAGTAAAATTATTATTTTCGGAATTTTAAAAAAACATCTTTATATATATTTGAATTTTCTTCATATTAAAATCTAAAACCAAACACTTTAAATTTAAATAAAATAACAGAAGCTACTGTTAATGCTATGTTATTGTACTAAGCTGTAAATACTGAACGCGCTGTTATTAACATTTCGCTGTTCGCTTTAACAGCAGTTTTAAAGTAGCTGTAACAACGACACTTGCTTTAACATAACAGAACTTGGCACATTTCTTACAGAATAAATTATTCAAATCTATATTCTCACATATGCAAATAACGAACAAATATAAATCTCACAGGAGCTTCATGCATAGATAATTGGAGTGGGGCTGCTGCTGCTGCCGGAGTTCTGGCGATTGCTGCACGGCGACCGCTGATTGATGGACATGCCCGAGCAGAGTTTTATGTTCACTCTTTGAAAAGCTGCAATTTCGGCAGGGGTATAATTGGGTCTTGCCCGTATTTCTGCTTGTTACTCATAGCTTACTTTTATTGTTGATTGTGCTGTTGCCGGTTCTGCAATTCTCCAACCTCTGCTGGCAACTGTTGTCGTAAAGCTCGCAAAGATTGCTGCGCGCAATTCGCACACATTTTTTTGCATTTGAATCACAATTGGCTCGCACTCTGCGTTGACAACGCTGCAAATTGATCGTTTTTTGGTCCAATCCGGCGGCGTATGTGGTTAGTAAAACCAATCCAAGAGCTAGGCATATCAAGAGAGCAGCTTTCATTGCGGCACAAATCGAACTAATTGAACTATCAAATTTGAGTTGGTATTTATATTATTTTGTTTATTTAATCAGCAGCTGTGTTTATTTGTTCAAAAAGCGCTGAATGACGTTAGCAAGGTAACTAAGAAAATAGGTCCTTAGTTTTGAATAATTGACTTGCTTTCATTTTATTAAATGTTTATTGTGTTTTCTATTTAGCAAAACAGTTG
This sequence comes from Drosophila paramelanica, assembly GCA_035043915.1. Taxonomy (NCBI): domain Eukaryota; kingdom Metazoa; phylum Arthropoda; class Insecta; order Diptera; family Drosophilidae; genus Drosophila; species Drosophila paramelanica. The sequence goes on along the minus strand of JAWNMO010000674.1, from coordinate 4,842,142 downwards.
CACACATATTTGTTTAAGAATTGTTCCAAGAATTAATCAACAGTTAAACATTGGTTCTTCCTTCTGGTATTTTGTTATTTTAGTTTAGTTTAGTTAGTTTAGTTTAGTTTAGTTTAGTTAGTTTAGTTTAAAATAATAACTTCGCGACATGATTTCTATTGAATATCAATCTTTTATTTAACCGCGACGTCTACTTATATATATGGCTTGAACATTCGACGAGGAACTCGAAGAGGAGCTGTCGGCGCACTGTCTGCGTGAGCCAACCGGAATGCCCGAACAGCTGGACAGGGCGACGGACGTGTAGGTAACGGAACTGGTGCAGGCCTCGTAGCGTTGAAGACAACTGTTCTTGAAGCGCTTGCAGAGATTGGAGCCGCCATAGCGGGCGCAGACGCTGCTGTTGGAAAAGTAGTTGCAATTGGACAGGACACAAATCTTTGGCGTGTTGCTGCTGCCGCTGCCGCTGCTTGTGAGGCCGAAGACCAAAGCCGTGGACAGAATCACCAAAAGCGCAGAAAGAACCAATGTGGCTTTCATTTTTAACCAGTTGAATTTAATTTGCGAATGCTGCCGATGAGCGTATTTATAGCTAGTTTGATGGCTTTTTGGGAATGCTTTCTATGAAAATTGTTATTGTCAAATAATAAACGACATTGAACATGTATTTAATAAATATTTTTTTGGCAATACAACTGTGCAAACAATTGTGGCTAAAATGTTGCGAAATTTTTCAGGGATTTTTAATAAAGCCCAAAATGCAGCATGGGTTTATTTGTAATGTTTATTATTTTGTTGGAGCTCAAAAGTAGGCAATAATTTTGGGCTTAGCAGTCGTTGCTTGAAATAAAACAGCTCTGGCTAATAAATTTCGCCAATTGCCTTCGCGCGCAAAAATGTAACATACTTTTGTGCGGCTACAAAAAAAATCAAGTATGCTGATAGTTAAATTTGTACTATATGAAAGGCTTAAAACAGTTTTTTTTTACATGTTTTTATAATATAGTCCGTTATATTGATTTTGTAAAGTGTGAAAATATTGTTTGTAAAAACATAATAAAATTTAAATGTAAAAAATTTGCTTATTAGAAAGGAATGGAATAAATAAATATTAATATTAAATATTAACTGCCGAGATAATGTCCCTATATTATTCTTGTCTTATATCATTGACTTTTTGTATTAGGCGAAACTATTTTAAATCAATAATAATTCTTGATTTACGTGTTGCATTGGTTGTGATCTAATTATTTATTGATTAATTGCACAATTATCAAAATCACTGAATCTACATTACTTTTGGATTCTCTTTTAAGCTGCAGATCGGAGAATCAGATAAGAAGGTTATCTTTAAGGGCTTTCAATAACAAACAAGCACTCAAAGTCCGATCCACACTTGACTGTTTAGTGCACTTGTTCGAGTATTTACATCAACACACAGCTCGTGCACAAGTCACACACACACACGTCACACACACACACATGCTTGCTTCTGATGTGACTGACAACGTCATTTGGCCAACTCGACCCTGTCAGCGTTTGGGCCACACATCAAATTAACTTTCATAGCCATGCACAGCTTTTGAGCGGCTTCTTGACGCGATGCGTTAAAGTGAACATAAAACAAAATAAGAGAAAACCAACAACAACAACAAATTCAGTAAACTGAACAAAAAATCATAAATAAGCCCGCAAAACAAACAGCGCATAAACATTTGAAGCGCAACTGCGTCAAGTTTTTTGTTTTTGTTTTTTTTTTTTTAAATTGTGCACTTTATTTTAAATACCCTAACTTAAGGATACTATAATAAAAATAAACAAATATAAAAATTAAAATTTTAATAATTTTATAATATTTTTTAGTTTCGATGACAATTCTATCCATATATATAAAAAACAATAGCTTTTAATAATTTGTATTATAGGGTATTTTTATGTTCGGCAACTCAAAAAAAATCGACAATTTTTTTCGGTTTGTTTAAAAATTCCATAAACGCACTTTAATAAAATGCCGTTCAGTATTTGGTCAAGGCTGACAAAATCTGCTCAGTTAATTGGCCTCAAATTGATTGGCTTAAAAACACTGATAAATTGATGCATTGTCCAAAATAGAACTGATTGCGAATAGAAAATTGGTAGCACAAAATGCGTTTATGCGTATTTTTTTTGCGTGCAATTTCGCAAGCTGTATAAATTAGCATTAATTGGCGCCCAGAAACTGGGTCGGATTTTTGCGTACGCATGTAGGTGCGTGTGGGCGTGGCAACTCCGAACACCTCCGGCAACCACCATCGATAACAAGCCCAGTTAGTTGCGCAACGTTCAACAAACGGCAATTAGTTGGCACTTTAATCAATACAGTTTTGGGTTTTCTTCTAGCCAAGTTGAAAACTGAAATCTGGCAAAAACACTTTCCATTTGGCCTTAAAGACTTGCGCACGGCAAGCGATAATAGCCAAAGCTAATTGCCGGTTATTAAATATTGACGAGCAATTTAATTGTCATGAGTGCAATAAATATGCAAAGGCTCATGAATTTGTTAGTGTGTGTGCGACGAGTAATGCATGCAACACAACTGTAACAGCTGTGACAACTCTGTTATTGCCACAAATCGATACAGAATTTTTAATTTGGGAAATTGTCAAAAAGGTAATTATGAAATTCTTAGAAAAGAGTTTATTGAGTGTGAATAATGAAAATGTATCTTTGAGATGCAATGAAATAGAATTTTGTAGATACAAAAAGGTATTTATATTAAAATGTTATATAAATACAAATTGGAAAGTCAAATTTTTATTATGATTCATTATTATATAATATTTAAAAATCTATACATCTTTTATTTATTTCTGTATATAAAATATATAAAAGACAAGCAAACTATCTTTTTTTTTGCTGTCATAATTTTCGTAATTTTTGAACATTAATTAGTGCCTCGCATCGGCTTAAGATTAATTTGTGTATACGAAAATTAATAACAATCATTTGTTTAACTTATTTTAGACAATACGCTAAGCATTTGCCTGGCATCGAAATCATAAAGCTTGCCTCAGCTTACCTAATCTATTTATTTCGCTGCTGATTATAAAACTAAGCGAAATCAAATCAAATTAATTTCTAATGTAAATTGGCTCAAAATAATTTATATGGAGTCAAAAGAGAGTTCAAAAGCAAAAGGCCGCTTGAAACTGGCCAAAGGTGAGAAATTGACGATAAAAACAAAAACCAAAAACATAAAACAAAAACATAAAAAAACAAAGGTGAATGCCAATGGGCATGAGAAATAGTAATGGAAATTGGGAATACACTTGAAATGAAAACGAATGTGGTTAAACTTGAAAACGGGCTGTGGACAGTTTTGATGAAGAAGAAGCGATCGGGCCTTAACTAAAAATGTATTTAAACGGGTTTCGGTTTACAGGAAGCTGTTCGTATTAACGGGTATTTGTTTTGGTATATTTTTTGTTGCTTTTATTTTGTTTTTCTTGGTCAACGCAATGCAATTGATTGGCAAAGCCCCATTTTGGTGTGTGTGCAATAAAATTGTTAAACTTACTCGCAGATGCGGCTAATTCATTTGTCCGCGGCAATTCGCGTGATGCTGCTGCAAATGCGGCAGCTCCCCCTGTTTAATAACAACAGCAACACAAATAACAACAACAACAACAACAACAATATGAGACTTTCACTTTCGACCGCCTGCATTTCGTTTCGTTCAGTTTTTGGGCAGGTCAGTTATGTGTAGAGTTGGCTAAAAGCACAAGAGTTTGCAATGCTTGACTGCATTTTCGATTTGGGCCGCGTATCGGACTCATATAATTATTGTGTTTAATATACCCTGCACTTAAGAAATTAGCCTCAAATGGGTATTATAATCTCTAATTCGTTTGAACTTAGAGCTTATGCAAGCTGCAGCTAACAAAATGAGTAGAAAGCCACTTAAAATCAAAGTGTGGCTTGAAAAACTTCGAGATTATATAGAGCAGAGTTGGCAAAGTTGGTGTGTGGATTATTTTGTTATATAATGGTATTTTTTAATTTGATTATTATTATTTATATATATATTACATTTTTAGAATAGTTTCCTGAACATTGTTTTATTTAGAATTTTGTCTATAAATTCGAGTCGTTATACACCTTTAGGGTATCTACCAGTCTAACACTCCCTAGCACAATATTCTTGCTTGTTTGTTTTTCTTTAGCCAACTGATATAATGCCCCGGCCAAGTTGCTCTGGCTGCATTGTGCTTGGACTCTGGCTTACAAAATGTTGTAATATAATTTTAATTTGTACCAGAAATGATTGCCAATTGCCGCCGTTTTATGTTGATTATACAATTGAGTTGCCGCATTGTTGTTTTGTTTATCTATTTATTTTATTTTTTTTGTTTGTTTGTTAAAATTCGCCTTTTTTTCGGGGCGTTCGACGTTTTGCCTTTAAATGAAAGTGCTGGGAGCACTTAAAGATTTGAATGCGAGCTTAACTAAAATTGAACACACAATTTGTGTAATTATTTTGCTGGCCTTTTTTTTTGCCCGAGAGGCCAGCAAAGTTGAAGACCCAGCGGCAATGGTGCTTCAAACTGTAAATGATTCACAGTGGGCATTGGATAAGGGCAGAAGATGGGCAGAAAAGTTTTATGAAATGCATTAAATTATTTGCTATCGATATGTTATCGATTATCGATTGCTTAAGTTATTTAAGATATTATTTGTAGTTATGCTATCGATAAATATATAATGCAGTTGCAGCTCGCACTTTTTGATTTTGCAATCGATCAGTTATCGATCAAATATACCGATTAACTTGCAATAAAGTAAATGTAAGCTTTAATCTTTATGTGGTATTTATGTTATCGTTAAGCAGTCCACTAAAATTCCTAATACCAATCCAACTCAAGGCAATACTAAAAGCAATTTCAGCTCAAGATCGTGGTCTTAACATGGAATTTGTTACCATGTCGAACATCTCTCATGCCGACTATCGTTCACTTTAGCCATACGCATTAAACAATTAATGAGCTGAAGCCCAAAAGCGAAAAGTAAATAAATAAACTAAAAAACAAGCCAAAGCCAAAGCCAATAGGAGACGTCATCAAGGTCCAAGGCCTGACACCCCATTCAATACCATATATTATCTATAAAGCCATAAGAAAGCGCCCCAAGCCAGGTGGCTAGCCCAAAGCTGGTGTTTTAGGGCCACCTGACCATATCGAAAGTGCGTGAGGTCGTCGCACTTAAATGTCAAATGGTTCAGTGCCCTAATGAGATCGCCATAACCCAACCCACCCCACCCCATCCCACTAAATAACGAGGCAACTTGGCCAGCAGCTCTGCGGATTGTGCAATGGGCAACGTAGCCAAACATTAATTGTCCAGTGAGCGGTTGCTTGGCCAAAATCTCTGTCTGCAATTGTCGCAATCGCGGCGAATGCCAATTGCAATCTGTGAGGCATGTGGCAAGAATGACCATAAAACAATTTGAGCCTGTCTAATTTATACAACAACAAATAAAAATATAAGTAGCCATGCTCTAGTGAAGGGTGCACGACTAGCAGGTACTCTGTATTTAGTTTGGAACTACACTCATATATAATATCCAAAAGTAACCCTGAAATTTCATATAAGCTTTGTTTTTGTTTGTTTGTTAGAAAAATTGTTAAAATTGTTGTATTTAGTTAACTGTTATTTGAAATGGGTACAACAGTGGTATATTGATATGTATTATTGATTAAATTGACTCTGGATTGCTTTATATACTTGGAGATCTTTCCATCTTGCACAACGCAATATACCCTAATCGATGCAGAGCATCGCAACAGCAACAAAAACAAAAGGCGACGACACAAATCGCAGTCGCGCTCTGCGTCGCCAGTTGGTTAATTAATGTGATTTTCGTTTTGGCGCTAATTAAAGTTATGGCCAGCAAAATGACCAGATTTACAGCTAGGCGCAGGCGTGGCCGCGCTCGCCTGAAACTGCCGCTTGCAACGTGTTCGCCTTCGAACATGTTCGCACACATAACGACCTTTGGGTCTGTGCGCTTCTGCGTCTGCTGTGCATGCAAATGAGCCACAACTGTAGTTTTTTCTGCTTCTTCTTTTTCTTTAGCCACTGCCACTGCCAAATTTGTGGAGTGTGCTTAACGGTTCGCCCCGCCATATGACCGACAAATATATCGCCATATATAGCCGCCAAATGCTATTGCGGTTGCTGGCGGGGCCCAAGAACCCCAAAAAAATGCCGCATTGTTTTTGTGCGTTTACGTGCCAAGTTTGCTAATTGCCATGCACACTTTTTGTCAGTCCCCTCATTTTTTTTCCCAAAAGGCCACATTATTGCAAAATATTCTGTGTTTTTTTTTTGTTTTTGGTATTTTATTTTTTGTTTTAGATTTGCTGTGGCACAACACAGAATATTAATAAAGAGTTATAAATAAAAAAACGTCATTTTCGGTTATTTAAGAAATTCAATTGTGCAGTTAATGGTTGCAACTTCTTCTTCTTCTTCTTGTCTATTGATAATTTATATATATAATTTATATAGATCTGATCAAAATGTGTCTTTTAACAACATTATAGTTTGAAATTAGTTTTTAAGCAAATGAATTGTTGCTGCCAAGGCCATATTTTTTTTCCTGCACAAATTATGCAGTTAACATGCTATAAATCCCAATCCCAATTTCATTCGTTAAATTCCATTTAAAACTAATCAACTTTTAACTGCATGAATAACTCAAATAATTTGAATATTTACACGCAAACTGCGTGAATAAATTAAAAGGAAAACAGCATTCATTACAATAACGTGGAAATGCTGATCAATAATTGCGGGTTGGGTTTCATGAACTCCTTGCAAATGCCTTTAATTAATAATTAAAGAAAAGAGTAACAACAACAACAATAATTATGCTTAACCGGGAGAAATCAATGGCAGCTGTTGACATGCACAATGATGTTGATGACAAGTTCAATGGCTGTTGCTGTTGTTGCCGCCGCACACACGGCGTATGCGCAATTTGCATTGTGCACAAAACATAATAAGTGGCAATAATTACGCATACGTCGCGTTGCACTTGTTCGAGCACACACATATTAACAAATATGCATTTATGCATAATTAAGATTAACTTAATTGAGTTTTTCATTTTCATTTTTTTAATTGGCATCTGTTGCAACGGTTTATAAAGCAGCTTCAATTGAATTCGATATGCTGCGGCCTGCTGGCGTTTATTGAAATTGACGTCTCGGTTAGTTCAACATTATCGATACAACATGCATTTAATTAAGTAGCTCACTTTATTTAACGGCCGACGGGCTTAAAATGATAATGCGCTCTTGTTTCAACTTTGGTTGAATATTAAAAATTGACCTGACAGGTTCTGTGAAAAGTAATTATAAATAAATGTGTGCAACTTTTTTTTGTAATTAAACGATTTAAATACTATTTATTTTAAGCATTTTAAGTAATTTGTAGCGAAGTAGTGTTTAAATTGCTAATTATTTATTTGATATCTTATTTCCATTTTAAACATTTTAAAAATCCAAAAATTAAATAAAATTTATTAAATAAATATTTATATCTTACTTCAAATATTTATAAAGCCTTCTGTTTTAGTCATAAAAAATAAATTCTAAGCTAAACTTAATTTAATTATTCACCGATTTTTATAAAATTCCCAACTGTTTAATGACTACTGTTTATTTGAATCAGTTAATAGCACACCTGCCAACTCAAATTTGACTGTCTAAAAGCAAATCAAACATAAAAAAGTGGTAACACAAAATTAGCATAAATAGCAAAAAGCAACGGGCGATTTCCTTATAGCAACGATTACCTGTTCGCTCTTGCACACACACAAATAAATTTATAAACAAATGCGAAACTATAAATCAGCAAAAGGTGTTAAGAAAAAAATGTCGCGAATATTTGTGCACATGCCTCAAGATCAAAATCACGATGATGATAATGCTAATGGCCATAATGATGATGATAATGCGAAAAGTGAGCTCAAAGCGTAAACTTTGACAAACTTTTTATGATTTATTTTGTTTATTTGCTTGTGTTTTTATAAAAGTTGTTGTTTTTTTATTTTGGCTATTTATCTATGTGATTTTCATGGTTTCGAGGCAAGGCAAATAAAATCGCATTAAAAACGCTCATTACAGGGGCTGTGGCCAAGACTAAAGAGCCCGGCCAAAACTGAGATCAATAAATCAACGCAATTGTTGGCAAACTACGGGCAATTAAATATGAAATTTAGCCTCATATCATATATAGTGATCACAATGATTACAATGATTAAATCTTATTATTATCTGTAAACGCATCCCTCGATTGCAAAATCTGTGAAACCTTGTGCGAATTTAACGTGCACACAAATTGGCTAACTACATGAAATCATTAAATAAATTAAGTTGTAAAGCTTAACGAAAAAAAAACTGGTCAAATACAGCAGGAGCCAAATATATTTAAGCTTAAGAAGATTTCATAATTCATGAAATCTTTAAAGCACACAATTTTTGTGTTGTTACAAAGATATTTTCAAATGTAAAAAATTTTATGAATTCTTAATCAGTTTTAACAGCAAAGATTTGGCTGCCAGATCGGAGTACTATATGCTATAATAGCTATAATATATTAAACAGTAAATGAAAGATTATTTGTCTTCTTTTTTATTCAAAAGATTTGTAATCAAAAAATTGTAAACTTAGCAATTAGAAGAAGTATTTTCATGATTATCTGAGTATTTATATAGTAGTGAGAGAAAATTCTAGTTTTTGTTTATTTAAAAAAGTTGTGTGTGATGCTTTTAAGCGCGCTACTTATTTTAATGGCTTTTATAATCGTCTTCCATTTGCTGATTTTTTCAAGTATTCTTTGCAACACAAAAAAATAAAACAACGATAAGAAAGAGAAATAAACAAAGTCTGAACATATGACTAACACGCCCACAAGGAACTTCTCGTGTTGTCTACACCCGCTGGCAGTGCCATATAAAACATAAAACACCCACAAACACACACACACAAACACACACACACACACGAAAGCTTGCTCAATGATGCCTCAAGTTCAAGATACAAACAATTTGGTGTGTTGTTTGCTGCTGGGTACATTGTGTATTGTTTTGGGATAGTTTATTTATTTTTTTCTCTTGGACTTTTGTGTGTTTTTTTTTTGCGCTTCCGCGTGCCGCACACAGAAAAATCTCAGCGAGATGCAAAGCTGAAGATACTCGTTCATTAACAACAATCAAAACAACAACAACAACTGCAAATTGTGGTACTTTTTGTTGTGCATTGTTGAGTGTGTGTGTGTGTGTTGTGTGTGTGGGTTGCGTTTTTCACAGCGCTTATCACACACTTCATTAATTTTGTTTCGCTTTTCATTTTGCATGCCGCACTGAGCTGTAATTATTATGGCCACACCACAGTTATGTTCGTGTATCTGTCAGATACACATCAAGTTTCACTTTTTTGCGCTGCAACCTTCTCCCGCTTCTTCTACTTCTTCTTCTTCGTCGTCTTCTTGGCGTCTTCTCTCTATTGCAACATTGCATGCTGCACTTGAAACCAAGTGCAACTAAAAAATTGAAATTTTGAAAATTGCCACGCGTGAAGAGATACTTCTGTGTATCTGTGAGATACAATATACGTATTTGTTGAACAGCCAACAGTTTGTTGCCATTTAGCTGCCGCTACAGCTACCTTTTTGCTGCCTTTTAACGCTTCGTTAACCAAAATATCAACAAAAATATTAAACAGAAAAATAATTTTTGTTTTTATTTGTTGTTGCTATCATTAAATCATTTAATGTACCTCGAAACCAACTGAAAAACACAATTAACAGATTTCTAAATTGGAAAAACAAAACCAGATTAAACGGATATCACAGTTTTGATTATGATTTCAACTGGCTTCAATAAAATAGTAACTAGAACGTGCTAATGAGCGCCAGCGACTGCTCAGTGTTATTAATAACACTACCTGACAATAGTAAAAGATGGTTCTTAATGTGCCTCTTTTTTTTTTGCCAGTCTAATAAACATTTGAAACAGTTTTTATGAAAAAGCTTAAAAGCCTTGGTAAACTTAGCTGAATGTTTTTTCTAGAATTTAGTTAAAAATTTAAGAGAGAAAAGAATAAATACAATAAAAAGAGATAAATAAATTGGAATTTGAGAGATTATTAAAAACCAAAAGTTTATTTTGTAGATATTAAAACAAAAACCGAGAAAGTGAAGATTTTTAGTTAGTCAACTTTTAAACTCTTGCGTAATGCAATTTCCATTTGTTTATCTGAGCGTTTTAATTAATAAAATGTTTGTTTCCTGCAACGCATCCCAAAAAACCGAAAGCACAGCGCAAAAGTTTTGATTTACAACAACAACAACAGTTGGACACACCAAGACAAACAGCAATCAACAAAAAACAAATTAAAAGACTTTAAAGATAAACAAAAAGCTGAAAGCAAGCGAAAAAACAAGAAACAAAAACCAACAAAATCAACTCTGAAAGATCTGACCAAATTATGCCAAAGTTGGGGCTAGCGTTGCAATTTTATTGTTGCTGTAGTTTTTACAGTTGTTGTTGCTGTTGTTGTTGTAATTGTAGTTGTTGATTTGTGCCAGTGCCACTTGAACTCTGCATCATCTTCAGCTTACAATGGGCTTCGGGATTTAAGATTTGCAACGAAGCTGCTGGCGATTTGTTGGCCCTCAGCAAGTTGTCCAAGTTGTTGTTGTTGTTGTTGTTGCTGTTGTCTGTTGTCTTGTTTTACAGCTTACTTATATGAATATTATTGTTGTTTCATTGCATCATCTCGCAATTGTGCAATGAGCATATTTAAATACATATTTCATTTTTATATACGTTTAATCACAATGAGGGCCATTGATCGGGCCAGCTTTGAGCTTTAGATAGAAGAATTGAGGTTATTGACAGATCGCGAATTAATAAAAGAATATTGAACAATTGCACCCTTGACATCCCAGCCACGCCTACTTGATGGCCCACCAGTGTCACCGCCCTAAAAAATTGGAAACACCCATATCTCTCACAGTTTTTATGCTACAGTCACCAAAATTGGGATATATGTGGTCGCCTCCTTTGCAAATTGGTAGAGAAATTTGGACATGTAAATCTCACAGACCCATAGGTCTCATATTTGAAACACCCATAAATTCGTCAAAACTAAACCGATTTTTACGTTCGATGGCATTTTAGTCATGATTTCTTATATAGATTGATTCTGCATTCAAAATATATCCATTTTCAAAAATAAAATTTTTTTGAATTTTTTTGTCAAAAAAGCATGTACTCCCCCCTTGTTAATTTTGGAAAAAAAATTTTTTTTTGATTTAGAATCCCGAGTTTATATTTTCAATCGATTTTATTTGTGAAAATTAGCATAAAAAACAATATTTAAGGTGATTTTGAGGGGGTCAAATTTTTGGTCAAAAATCATGCCAAAATTGACAAAAATTTTGACAAGTAAAGCTCTGGAATCCATAGCTCCCATATTTCAAACCCCCATAACTTTGTCAAAAATGAACCGATTTTAACGTTTGATGGCATTTTAGTCATGATTTCTCATATAGATTGATTCTGCATTCAAAATATATCCATTTTCAAAAATAAAATTTTTTTGAATTTTTTTGTCAAAAAAGCATGTACTCCCCCCTTGTTAATTTTGGAAAAAAAATTTTTTTTTGATTTAGAATCCCGAGTTTATATTTTCAATCGATTTTATTTGTGAAAATTAGCATAAAAAACAATATTTAAGGTGATTTTGAGGGGGTCAAATTTTTGGTCAAAAATCATGCCAAAATTGACAAAAATTTTGACATGTAAAGCTCTGGAATCCATAGCTCCCATACTTCAAACCCCCATAACTTTGTCAAAAATGAACCGAATTTCACGTTCGATGGCATTTTAGTCATGATTTCTCATATAGATTGATTCTGCATTCAAAATATATCCATTTTCAAAAATAAATTTTTTTTGAATTTTTTTGTCAAAAAATCATGTACTCCCCCTTGTTATTTTTAGAAAAAAAATTTTTTTTTGATTTAGAATCCCGAGTTTATACTTTTAATCGATTTTATTTGTCAAAATTACCATAAAAAACAACATTTAACGTGATTCTGAGAGGGTCAAATTTTTGGTCAAAATTCATGCCAAAATTGACAAAAATTTTGACAAGTGAAGCTCTGGAATCCATAGCTCCCATATTTCAAACCCCCATAACTTTGTCAAAAATGAACCGATTTTCACGTTCGATGGCATTTTAGTCATGATTTCCCATATAGATTGATTCTGCATTCAAAATATATCCATTTTCAAAAATAAAATTTTTTTGAATTTTTTTGTCAAAAAAGCATGTACTCCCCCTTGTTAATTTTGGAAAAAAAATTTTTTTTTTGATTTAGAATCCCGAGTTTATATTTTCAATCGATTTTATTTGTGAAAATTAGCATAAAAAACAATATTTAAGGTGATTTTGAGGGGGTCAAATTTTTGGTCAAAAATCATGCCAAAATTGACAAAAATTTTGACATGTAAAGCTCTGGAATCCATAGCTCCCATACTTCAAACCCCCATAACTTTGTCAAAAATGAACCGAATTTCACGTTCGATGGCATTTTAGTCATGATTTCTCATATAGATTGATTCTGCATTCAAAATATATCCATTTTCAAAAATAAATTTTTTTTGAATTTTTTTGTCAAAAAATCATGTACTCCCCCTTGTTATTTTTAGAAAAAAAATTTTTTTTTGATTTAGAATCCCGAGTTTATACTTTTAATCGATTTTATTTGTCAAAATTACCATAAAAAACAACATTTAACGTGATTCTGAGAGGGTCAAATTTTTGGTCAAAATTCATGCCAAAATTGACAAAAATTTTGACAAGTGAAGCTCTGGAATCCATAGCTCCCATATTTCAAACCCCCATAACTTTGTCAAAAATGAACCGATTTTCACGTTCGATGGCATTTTAGTCATGATTTCCCATATAGATTGATTCTGCATTCAAAATATATCCATTTTCAAAAAAATGAACATTCTCAGTTTAGAATGCTAATCGATAAAACTGATATTTTCGCGTCTGAAAAGGTAAAACAATTTAGTATAACATGATTTAGGTCCAAGAAATGACGCCTAAAAGTTCAACATATAATTTGCTTTCATGTTATCCAAGTTTATATAATTTGGCCCAAAGATATTTTTGAGGGTTGGGTTTTATTTGCAGTTTGCTTAGACCCAAATCATTGTAACAGATACTTACTTTTAACAAAATTGAGGCACAAACAAACAAAGATTTAAGAGCCAAAAGTTTCCCTAATTTCATTTCAAATATATGTTTTTCTGCCTTTTTTCTTATTCTTTTTTCTTTAAACAAACTCCGCACACGTATGCGACACATATGGCTAATGTATTGTTTCCTTGTTGGACCATTTGGAAGTGGGCATCGCAAAAGTTTTTGCTGACTCGGCATGGAAAATGAGAAAAAAATAAAATAAAATGGAAAAAAAACACACACAATATGAAGACAAATTTCTTAGCAATTTCTTCATCTGGTTTCGTGTGCCGCACACGTGCAACACGAACAATGGAGCAGTTGGAGCCAGTGGCAAGTTGGAGGGGGGAGTGGAAGGGAGGTTACGTTGAGGAAAAGGAAAAGGCCATAAAGGTGCAGGTCCAATTCCACTAACATTTATCGCAAATGGCAACAAGAAAAGGAAGCGAGTGCGCGTGCCTCAAATAATATGGCAAATACCCTGCAAACAACTTTAAATTGATAAGTAAAGTAAGAAGAAGAAACCCAAATAATCAAAACTATACTTACAACAAAATAGGATATAACTTCAATGAGCTAAAATCGATTATTAACGATAACATTTGAATGAAATCTATCGTAAAAATCAAATAAAGTTGATCTGCAAATGGCTATATATACATCTTCCGATTGATATACCCATTTTCAGTGGCTACAGGGTATACAAACGAAACGTGTTGCAATCAAACGCATAAAGCGATAAATGCGACCATAAAACGATAATATGAAAAATCGAAAGTGTGCGCAGGTAACAAGCAAAGGTGGGCTGGGGAGGTTGGAGAAGGGGGCAGGGGTACAGGCTACAGCTTAGGCACTTGCAAAAAAACAAAAAAAAGTAAAAGGGTGGGGACGCGGGGTAAGGGTGCCGGCCTGGGTGCAGCAGCGCCGCAAACTGCATCTGTTGCCGCGCAGCTGCCGCTAACGCGTGGCATGTTGCACAATGCCGCAGTTGCCGCGTATAAAAATTGGAGCAGAGATCAACGAGCTGCCGTCGTCACTTAAAGGCAAGCAGAGGGACGTAGGCGGGGGGTAGGATTAGAGGGGAAACTGCCCAGCTGCAACCGGTTTCCTTTGTCGCAGTCATAAATGCACACAATAGACCCCGCGGCCTTATTTACCGTTATTTTCTTTTTTTATTATTACTTCTTTTGGCCACATGTTAAGTTGATCCGTGCAACCAACTATTTAGATGAAAATAAATTGAGTGCAAATATTTATAAAATGTTTCAAGTAGAGCAAAAGTCAAAAGTTGGGATTGACAAAGGTTAGAATTGCCCAAAGTTGCTTATCGATATTAAATGTGTGGTGATAATGCGCCTAAAGATCAGTTATTAAATTCCCTTATATCAAAGACACTCTAAACAATACAATAGTTAACATTAATGTAGGATTGGGATAGGCAGGTTAGACGATGTTAGACTATCGATAGGAGTTCAATGCTAGAGATCGATAGTAAAAGCAGGTAGAGTAAGAATTCGACTTGAAGAGGAGAGACGTGCGTGCGAAGGTTTAAGATAAAAGCAAGATAAGACGTACTAGTTTTACATTACTCTAAAAAAAAACTTATTAAACAAAAACGTATCTGTAATTATAATCAATTGGAGGCGGATTCTTACAAACTAGGGAGCTCACCAAAGATCCCCACATTTATGCATCTTATCTAAATTAATCACTAACTCAACTGCAATCATCCTAAATATACAATTAACATTTATGCATCCCATCTAAAATGCATATTTAAATATTTATTTCGCCACAAACTGACCTCAAAGCCGCTCAAAATGTTAATTAAATTGCTTGTAATGATTGATTGACATCAATAGCCAATTTTTTATTAGCACTTAACGACAGCCAATTCGATTGTTTGCCATATAAACCGCAAAAACCGAAATAACTGACCTGCCTCAGCCCTATAAAAAAAAAACAAATATAAAATGTGAGTGATTCAATGACGACGCCGCCAACGCACTGAAAGTGAAAGTTTTTTTTGCTTTTATTTTTCTGTGGCTTTTCAATTATTTGTTTTTTATAAAAAAAACGAATATTTTTCAAAGCAACGCACCAAGAAAAAAAAATTGAAAAAAACAGACAAAAGCCACAAAACTGTGCATAAATTTTGTACAAAGCCACTTGGGTGAGTTATTGGGAGAGACAGAGAGAGAGAGAGAAGAGATATATATGCATATTTAGAAAGAGAAGCGGATCGCATTACAAACCTCAAATGCCAACAAAGTGTTGAAGTTGACCAGTTGGTCCAGTCGGAGGAAGCGAAGACTTCATTATTTGGTATTTGGTGAAAAAATAAGAAAAAAGCATTAAAAGCCGGTTCAAGTTTAAAGGCGACACGTTGTGATGTAATTTCTAGCCATTTCTTTTGGCCACCAGTTGAACTTGGCAGCTAGGTTTTTTTTCATTTATTACATGCTAACGTAACGAGTCCAAAATTTACATATCAATGGGCCTCACAATCCAGCTCTGACAGTGATATAATCAGTTCACAGTGGCCTAAATGGGTTGTTAATTAATTTAAAGCTCAGCACCCGGCTGGTTGGGTTCAAAGTTGTAAAGTTGCAACTGGAAGTCATGCAGATCGCATCTACACACAAGAGATTATAGCAACAACAACAACGAACAAATCCAAAGCAAATTTTATGTTTGTAGCTTCGAACATGCAGCAACTGCAACATGTGTGTCGAACGTGATCTGTTGAAAATATTAATAGAGCAGTACGAATGCGACGAAGAGGGAGTATCGAAGTTCAAGGAGAAGTCTTCCAGATCGATAGATAATATCAGAAAACGGATTCTATATGTTTATAAAACTCACATGTTATTTATAGCTTTGTCAAACTGTATATGCTTAATGTGTTTTTTTTCGCTTAATTTTCAGTAAGTGCGCTTTCAATGACATTTTAATCAAGTTGCTGTCAAAGCTCATGTTAATTGAAAGACTTTCAAGTGTCTTTTTATATGCCTATTCCCTTGGCAATTGAATGTTAAAATTGTATGTCATGTCAATGAGTTGACAAGTTGGCAGCGCAGGCGGTGAAATTGTTAAAAACATAAATTAGCTATCAACCTTTTGCTATTGCCAATAAAATATTTTAAAGTACTTTAACCCAAGCCAAACTTGATCAACAGAATAAAGTTGTCAACAGGTTCAACTGCTTCTCAACTCGAACAAAATCTTGCAGGTTCGATCCGAAAACAGCTGGCAGCCGCAACTTGCATGCCAAACTTGGTTGGAAGTTGTGAGTCGTCTTTTCTGAAGTCTGCGCCGAAGTTGTGCTAACTTTTGTTGTCAGTCAAGACGCGAGCGCCTCACGCAGCGCATGCGCAACGTGTTCCCAACAATCAATCGGATTTTTTTAGCGGTCTTCCTTGAAATTTTTGAAAATCAACATTTTTGCCATGCCCGCCAAGCGCATTAATGGGTTCTATGTGCCGCGACTGAAACGTGTTTGAAATTCGCAAACAAATTCAATAAAAAAGAACTGTGAAAAGTTTTGACTCAAAGAAAAAAAGTGTTAACAAATAAAGAAAACATATCCAAAAAATCAATAAAACTTCAAAAAGGTGAATGAATTTCCAAAAATGGCAAACTGTGTCAATTGCAAAGAAAGTTTCAAGCTTAAGCCGTAACGTGGGTGGCTCAGACTGTCAATGAGTCTGATTTGCCAAAGAACTTTAAGAAAACGAGTAAGAAAACTAAAAGATGACATTCGAATAACAACAGCTGCGACAGCTAGTGGGAAGATTTATGCTGGGGCTTGTCTGGGGGATTTATTTTATTTTGAATATTGCTGCTGGCGTGGGCTACACTGCACTTCCAATGTAAAGAAGACCATTTTAGGTTCATTCATTGCTGTTTTTCACGATGTGTTTTGCCAATTATCATACGCCCAGGCATGCAACTCAATGAAGAAGATGAATTGTTCAGAATACGATTCTTCAGCTGTCTGCTGAGTCATTTTTTTGAAACACTTGTCTTTTGGGTATTCTTCTTCTTTATTTGGATTTTAGGGCGCGGCAGATGCGTGATGCGAATTTGATAAGCAAATATAAAGATTCTTCTTAGAGTTATTTGGGTTGTTTTGTTGGGGAGACAGAAGAAAGGCGAAGAAAGTATTCCAGAATAAATAATGAAAAGAATTTGAATTTGAATTTGAAGAAAAAGTCTATCATCATAGAACTCTATGCTTTGCAGTAAAATCACGTTTTTAAAAGATATTTTCGCACATTCTTTGTGTTAAAAGTTAAAAGAAAGTATTCTAATGAAACAATAGGTTGGAAATAAATCAAGTAGAGATGAACGTGAGATTATACTCTTTCAAAAAGTTCTTTGACATGTTTTTTTATATGTTATACGTTCTACATATATTTCCTTAAGGTCTTTGACATGCAAAATATTACCTTAGAATAAGTTGAGCGACATTGGGAACAAAAACTTAAAATGTGTTCTAAAATACATTCATAAAAATATTATCTTTTTATGTGTGATATCGTTTGCACTGCATTTGGATGATGTCATCGTTAGTTAATACATATATTTATAGGAATTTTTATTTTATTGAAGCTGATCATTTTAAATGCTTTGCAAGGTCGTTGGACAGAAAATACCTGTTTTTTTTGGCCAAAATATGCAGAAAAATAAAAGATAATATGTAAAAAAGAAATAATAATAAAAAAGATTTCATTCAGTTATAAAATCCGCATAATAATCAATAGCAGAAATGATTATTCAAAATTGATGCGTCAAACAAAAATTCATTTGAATATGAATGAAGTATGACGTTGACAAATCAGGAAATATTTTTAAGTTCTGAATTTTAAAACTAGTTGAGTTTTTTGAGAGCATTTTGTGATAAAACACCATTTTTTATGGTTATTCAAATAAAACATTCATTAAAAAAAACTTTACTGAAAAGTCAAATTTGTGTTTGAAATAGAAATAAATATTTAAATTAAATAGCAGATTATAATTCATATTAAGTCTAACTTAGAATGCTCTATATATAAGTTCAGGTCTCCTTCCTCAGTTTTAATAAGCATTTGCGCAACTATTTTATGCTTATTTTATTGGATTTAAAGATGCACATAAAAATGATTGCTTAAATTTTATTTGGCTGCGAGTTGAGTTGAGTACATTTAAATAGAGTAAATGCAGCTTTTACAGCCACTTTAAAGCGAGTCTGAAACGCAGCAGTAATTCGTGCTTTTTATGCCTACATAAATTGACTTTATGCTTGCATATTTAACCACAATATTTCCATATTGATCAACGGAGCATTTTATAAAGCACAGCCCAAGCACAACTACTTTCAGCACTTGGACTATAATTTGTGACTAAATGCACACAACAGAAACTAACTAATCATAGCCTGAACTTGACACATTTGGTATGCAAATGGCCAATTGAGTGCCGCTGAACAGGGCCAATCAAACAAATGGCCAACTGACCACAAATGCCCAACACATTTTTCTGCATAGATGGCAATTAATTGTGCGACAAGTTCGAAAACTGTACAAACAAGTATATATATAGATAGATATAGTTAGTTATCGTGGCTAATGCTAATTGCGTACCATTTGCAATTGTCTTGTGCAGTTGCTTGTCCCACATGACGTATACGTAATATGCATTTATGCAACTATGCAGCTGCAAGTTGTAAGGGTGTGCGTGTGTCTGTGTGTGTGTGTGTGTGTATATATATATCATGCATCACTAAGCGTGGCAAAAACTGTAATAAATCAAAAATTGTAACCATCGCTTGATTTATTAGCGTGCATTGATACCTAAACAAGGGAATAACTAACCATAGTAACTATGGGCATTTTAATACCCTGTAAACAAGTTGAATTGCGAAAGGTATATATCGCTTGTTGTGAATTAAATGAAATATATTTACATACGGAATACTTCTCTGCTTCT
Source organism: Drosophila paramelanica (assembly GCA_035043915.1). Taxonomy (NCBI): domain Eukaryota; kingdom Metazoa; phylum Arthropoda; class Insecta; order Diptera; family Drosophilidae; genus Drosophila; species Drosophila paramelanica. The sequence goes on along the minus strand of JAWNMO010000674.1, from coordinate 4,822,868 downwards.
TTTTAGACGAAACACGCAAACGTTATTTTAAGAATTTATGAAATAATTTTAGCTATATCTAAATAAACAAATGTTGTCTACAGGGTATCTGCTAATTGAAGATGCTCGAGCATAGTTTACTTATTTTATTATTTATATGCCATACAAATAGTTGTTGCCAGACAATTTCATTTGCGTGCCAAACCAAAGTCACGTTGTATTGTTTATATTGCAATTTATTTTGTGTACTTTTATAAATTTCTTGTTTTCGTTGGGAAAACAAAAGTGGAAGGAAAGGCAAAATAAAATATTGGGTGTGGGACGACGACACCTGTCACCTTCTTCTTAAATGAAAAAAAGAGATAGAAAGATAAGGAGAGAGAGAGAGAGATGGTTTGTGAGACATGCAACCCATAGAAATGTTAATCGATCGCCCAAGAAATTAAAACAAAAACTATGCAAATTAGCAAATTGCAAATGCCTGAAAAATTGCATAAGATACACGGGGCGTAAACAAAAAGTGGTAACAAAACGAAAAAAAACCCCTTAAAACCAATAGTCAATAGCCAATAGCCAATATGTGGTAAAATTTTGTTGTATTATTAATGCTAAGCAAAAAGTCAAACAACGAACGAATGGCAATAAAAATGTGCAGGTTATAAATGGATCGCTGCACTTGGTGAGGCAAGACATATGGCAAAATATGGGTAATGTTAGAAATAAATTTTAATAATATATTAAACGTACAAGGGTATCAAAAAAGATTATGTTAAAATTAGATGTTTTCTTAATCTTAATCATATGCCTAGGAAAATTGTTTCAACATTTTTTTTTTGCCAGTAAAAACTTTTGCCAGTGGCAACTTTATCATTTAGGGGAAAGCAAGAATAGATCGCAGGTGACGTACGACGTTATATATGTGGGGGATATATAATTAAATATAATTTATATAATATAATTTAAATATTAATTTATGAATTTCTAAATTTTAAAATCAAATTTTGATAACCAGCCTTCAATAAAAACTCTTAAAGAAGTAATATAACAACTTTATTTTCGATATGTTGCTGCTGCACTCTCAATTTCTGCCAGTTTCTGTTAGCTGCAAAACCTATATAAATATAGCCAAATAATTGACAAAGCTAAGAGACTCTGTTTAAACTACTTATTTAAACTATATTTTAGCTAGACCTTCATCTAAGATTTCTCATCTTTGAGTCATCATTTTTGTTTGTTATATCTTTTGTTATATTAAAATTATCTCAATTTGTAGGCTTTTGTTTAAAACTAAATAATAAATAATGATTAAATTTTAAAGTTAAATAAGTTTTACTCGGAAAAAAAACCCTGAAATAAATTGAATTGACTATTTGCTATATATTTATTTTAATTAAAATCATTTATTTACTCATAAAATGCTGTGCTTACTTATAAAAATACAAAAATAGAAATTCTGTGTAAATTCAATTATGAAACTGTCCCATTATTTTAAACATTATTAATTTGATATGCTCAAAAGTTAAACCCACGCACACACTTGGCCCTCTTGCGGGGGTTTATTAACTATTTAATTTTCCAACTCAACAAATTGCATTTTTCAATTAAATTTATGCAGCGTTGTGCTTCAGTTTACTGTCAGTTGCCATTTTGCATTTTGTTTCATACCATTATTTTTGTATACTGCGGAAGAGTTAACAGATTTTTAATTAAAATGTTGGCGACTTTGTCAGGCGCAGTTAAGCAAATAAGCCAATTATATTTGATGGTCAGTTTGTGCAGAAAACAAAACTGGTTAAAGTTTAATATTACATTTTGCGGTATGCTAAATGCATTCGCTGAGTATGTAGGGGTTTGTGATACTCTGTCTAAGATATTTTTATGCATTATTTTTATTATTATTATGATTTCTAAATTTTTTTCAACGATTTTCATGAAATTTTCTAAATATGCCAAAAAATCGTATAAATGTAAGTGCCGACTGGTCAATACTCTGTTTCCATTTTAATGCAATCTTAAAACAGTCATCAGTTATTAAATAAATTTTAATAAAAAATCAAATGTACGACTAAGAAATACCCTGTACACATATGCTACAAGCATTGAACAAAACAAATATACTTGCTTTCTCTTCATAAACAGAGTATAAAGGGAGTAATTTATGAGTGAAACAACTAATAATTAATTTTACCATTAATTTTATTAAATTATTTAATTTATTTATTTGAGCATATGAACTCTCATATTTAATATTGGGTATCTTTAGCTCTGATCTACCCGAATTCAATGGGACAAATAAATAAATGAATGCAACTTTTAGTTTCAAAAAACGAAAACAGAGTAAAAGATAAAAGTTAAAACTTTTGTGTATTTCTATTTATGGAAAAAGTTATAAATATAAATAAAAAACGAACTAGTTTGTGGGAAAAAAACAAAAAACATTAATGCGAAATACCAAATGGTATTCGAGTTCAGTGCAAAAATCGATGCAGATGCGAAGATCGTTAATTGTAACACCTGCGAGGCGAAGGTGAGCCGGTGGCCATTGCGCCACAAGCGAGAAACGCTGCGAAAAACATAGGTATGCTGGACATTAATGAATGTGGCAATTGATGTGGCAGCCGCACACATTAAGCCGCATGCAACTGATTTGTGTTGACAAGATTTAGCCGCACAACTGGTTGATGGCTGGCGGAAGAGTTTGTCGAATGTGGAATCATCAATTGCATAAGCAGAGCATTGAAAACAGGCAACAACCAGTTACGCACACTCATCACTCACTCTCTCCCACTCTCTCCTTTCTCTCTCTCTCTCTCTCTCAGCTCAACATGCGTGAACGCAGTCAAACAACACCGCGTCGCCGCCGCACAGGCCCCAAGCAGGCGCTGCCCGTGGAGCCCACCTACAACTTGGACAACACGGAGGAGATTTATGGCACCACATTGCTGCCGTCGCAGCGCCGCTTCATGGATCCCTGGGATCTGGAGAATTACGATTATGTGCGCAAGAAAATGGACATCGAGGTGGCGCCCGACTACGAAACGGCCCTCGATTATGAACAGGCCTCGCAGTCGCCCAGTCCGACGGCTGCCCCGGTCTATGGCTACTCCGGTGGCAGTGGCCTGATCATGGCCTCGACCATGCCACGCCCACACACGAGACGCCTGTCGCGCACCCAATGCCAGCTCGAGTGCTGCCGTCTCCCCAGCCGCAGTCGCAGCGCCCGCAAAGAGCCACTCTACTCCGCACGCAGCGAGGTTTACGGCGCAGCACCCAGTCGCTATGACGACTATATGGCCACCATGACCAGGCAGCTGCATCTGGACGAGGACGAGGATAATGCCCACGAGGAACTGTATGCCGAGCAGCGACAGCTGTACAATGGCTATGGAGGTGGGTTGAATTCAAACCAACTAACTAGTTTTAAGGAACTGAGTATATTGGGTTTGTCCGTCCCTAGAAACTAGCAACTGGGAATATGTACTATAATAGAAACCTAGCATATTTCAAACCCCCATAACTTTGTCAAAAGTGAACCGATTTTTACGTTTGATGGCATTTTAGGCACGATTTCTCATATAGATTGATTCTACATTCAAAATATATCCATTTTCAAAAATAAAATTTTGTTGAATTTTTTTGTCTAAAAAGCATGTACTCCCCACTTGTAATTTTTCGAAAAAAAATTTTTTTTTGATTTAGAATCTCGAGTTTATATTTTTAATCGATTGCATTTGTCAAAATTAGCATAAAAAACAACATTTAAAGTGATTTTGAGGGGGTCAAATTTTTGGTCAAAAATCATGTCAAAATCGACAAAAATTTTGACATGTAAAGCAGTTGGATCCACCACTCCCATATTTCAAACTCCCGTAACTTTGCCAAAAGTGAACCGATTTTTACGTTCGATGGCATTTTAGTCATGATTTCTTATATAGATTGATTCTACATTCAAAATATATGCATTTTCAAAAATAAAATTTTTTTGAATTTTTTGGTCAAAAAAGCATGTACTCCCCCTTGTTATTTTTCGAAAAAAAAAATTTTTTTTGTTTTCGAATCTCGAGTTTATACTTTTAATTGATTGCATTTGTCAAAATTAGCATAAAAAACAACATTTAAAGTGATTTTGAGGGGGTCAAATTTTTGGTCAAAAATCATGCCAAAATCGACAAAAATTTCGACATGTAAAGTAGTTGGATCCATAGCACCCACACTTCAAACTCCCGTAACTTTGTCAAAAGTGAACCGACTTTCACGTTCGATGGCATTTTAGTCATGATTTCTCATCTATATTGATTCTACATTTAAAAAATATCCATTTTCAAAAATAAATTTTTTTTGAATTTTTTGGTCAAAAAAGCATGTACTCCCCCTTGTTATTTTTCGAAAAAAAAATTTTTTTTTGATTTGGAATCCCGAGTTTATATTTTTAATCGATTGCATTTGTCAAAATTAGCATAAAAAACAACATTTAAAGTGATTTTGAGGGGGTCAAATTTTTGGTCAAAAATCATGTCAAAATCGAAAAAAATTTCGACATGTAAAGCAATTGGATCTCCACCACTCCCATATTTCAAACTCCCGTAACTTTGCCAAAAGTGAACCGATTTTTACGTTCGATGGCATTTTAGTCATGATTTCTCATATAGATTGATTCTACATTCAAAATATATCCATTTTCAAAAATAAATTTTTTTTTGAATTTACTGAATTTCACCGATATTACAATAATCGAGCTCTTTTATTTTTTTTTCTCTCGCAGGCTTTTCAAGCGCCAGCTCGACGGAGCAGCATTCCTCCATTGGCGACGAGATGCCCTCGATGACGCTGCCCCGACGCGCCGTCACCCTGCAACGTCGTCCCGCGCCCAGTCAGCGGAGGGAGCCGCAAAGCGCCTATAGCTCGGGCTATGGGACAGCGCCGCATCCGCGACGCAAGCGCAGCGGTGCCACGCCCTCGGGCAAATCGATGGTGGTGCCACAGGCGCCGCCACAGATTGACTTCCCCGCACCGCCGCCGCTCTCGCCCGCCTACGACTATTGCAATCCCTATGCTACAATGCCGTATTGCAGCCTACCGGATTGCGCCGAGTGCCAGCAGCAGGCGACATCGCTCATCTATGCCGCACCCTCCACGCTGTACGGCACCTTGGCGGGCAGTCAGATGAGGGGGGCGGTCAGCCAAGGCGATTCGCCCAGCGACTCCTCGCTCTACGCCGGAATTTATGCCCGTAAATTTGGCTTGAGCAAGAAGGGTCTGCTCCAGATTGACTACTCCTGCAGCTGGAACGACTTGGATCGGGTCATGGGTCGTCAATACTGAGTGCGACCTGTAGTGCACTAGGTCTTGGGTGTTTGGTTTAGTCTCTAGTTAAACTATTCTAAGTTAGGAGAGCGGCTTCAAATCGGCCCCGGCTTATATGAGTTAACGCATCCGAAACACATTTGTACTTAACTCATTTCACACACAGAATAGAACCCGTACCAAATAATTAAAATCGTTTTAGTATCGTTTTAGTCGCTGTACAAGTCAAGCAAAAAGTCTTCGAGATTAATCGAATAAAAATGAAATTAAAAAAAAAATGAAATGAAAAAATATATATTTATTATAAAATATTAAATATATATATGAATACGGCTGATGGATAACATATAACATATATGGTTTTTATATATGTCAAGCTTATTACAAATATTCACATTTGTTTATTGAAAAATCTTTCGTTTTGTAATTATCAGATATGACAAAAATTGTGTTTACTTTAAGACGACATAAAAATAAGTATTGAAAGAACATAAAAAACATAGAATTTTATATATGTTTTCCGAACTATATTAAAAAAATTAAACTAAATTTGTTTGCTTTTATGTTTATTATTAAATCTTAATTAATAATTAATAATTAAGTTTGAAATCTGATTGCCTAAAATTTTCTTTATCAATCACAAAAGCTAACAAAAAAGTTTATTTTATTTTCTTAACTTTTGTATTTATCAACGTACTCCCAAAAGTATGCTATATATTGCATAGTCATTTTGAAGCACTTGGAAGAACGCTTTCGCCCTTCATAAAGTCGACATTCATAAATTGATTGCAGACATTTAGGCCTCATATCTTTATCTACATATATTAAACTGAATTAACTGTTGTGTTCCACACACACATACAGCAGCTATTAGTCAGAAATGAGCTGGCACCTAAATGGTGGACAAAATGCTGGGAAATTCATCAAAGTCAGCGCAAAAACATTTTCCATGTTATTTGAAAATTGTCAAGCCCAATGACGTCGAATGCTAAGCGACGACTTTGCCTAATTGGTCACCTCCTGAGCAACAAAAAAAAATGAACAGAAAAAAAAATTGAAAAAAAGAACAGAAACTCGATGACGTCATAATTAATTAAAGTAAAACATATAAAAAAAAATTTTAGACTACCTTTCCTATGCCCTAACTTTTTAGAGATTTATTGTGTAAAGATTAAAAAGGTTGCATATTAAAATTTAAATATTTTTGATCTTTAAAGCTTTTTTTGATATGTATTTTAGAGGAGCTGTTTACTTAATATATCGTTTTCAGCAAACTCAAAATATAGGGTATATAATATTCGCTATAATACACTATATTTTTTTACTTCGTTTTTAAGTCAGCCTTGTTGCAGTGGGCGCATAAATTAGTCTGGGGAGCTCTGGGGCCATGAAAGTTGTAATTTGTTTAAAAGGCAGCTGCAAATTGGACACATCAGACGAAGTTAATTAGCTGCTACCGGGCAGCAACTGAATTATGCATGGACAGCTCGAAAAGAACGTTAAGTGAATAACAGCAGTATGAAAGTTATTAAACCTAATGGATATATGACATGAGATCAGGAAGGGGCAAAATAACTAACCAAAAGCAGCAGAAACTAAAGCAAAACTCTTGATTTTTTAATGCAGAATTTTAATGTGCAATTTAAATCTGGGTTCTCTATGATTAAAATTTAATTTTAATTTAATTCTAATATATATTTATACCGATAATAAGAAAAAGATAATTTTTTAACAAAATCCTGCATTTATTTCACCTTTTCTTTGTTCATGCATCAAAAGCAAAAAACAAAAGTTTAAAACGATAATTTTGTTCAACTACTTAGAGTATTATCTCGATCTATTATCCGATTAAATCTAGGGTCAACTGCACCTGTTTAAGACACTTTTGCGCACTGTCTCAGACATCTTTTCAGCTTTGCTTTTGGCAAACTCATTAAATGTTATAGCTTGAAAGTAACTTGCGCTTGATTATCTGCTACATCAGTTAGACAAACAGAAAAACATATTCTTGTCTGTGTAACTATACACACACACATACACACAGTCATGCTCTATATAGTATATATATAAAATCAATAAGACAAATAAGACAAGAAAAATTTCAATTGCTGGCGAACTGTTTTACAGTTTCTGTTATATTTTTTTTCTACCTTCCTTTTACATTTTCCTTTGCTAAAAATGCGATTTCAATTTCTCAATCCAATTTACCTTTGCAATACCCAATACCAATACTAATACCAATACCAATAGCAATACCAATACCAATACGTATACCCCATTTTCAGAATGAATGCCAGCAGGAATACAAATACAAATACCAATACCAATACGAATGAGAAGACAAATACAAAGAAATCAAACAAAAAAAAAAAAAGAACGCAAATAAAATCTGCATGCATAAAAAGCAATAATAACAAGTATTGAGAATGCGCGGCTTGTGCATACTCTGTAATCAAGCAAAAAATACAAATATTATATTTTTATTTCTTTTTTTAAAAAAATTTTTCAACTTTCAAAAAGGAAATCTTTTTTGTATATCTACAACAATTGTACCTATGATACCCAACTTGTTTTCAACACCTACAGGGTATAGAAATAGTGAGAAGCAGCTCTCAAAAGCAATGGGAACAGGTGCTGCTAGGGGTAAGTAAGACTGTTGTAGGGGATTGCGGAGGGGGCGCCTTCACTTGGAAACTGCACATAAAAGCGCAAATATTTGCGCAACAATTTCAAACATCGTCGCAGACGTTGCGATAAAAATCGAACAAGCAAAAAAATATGCAAAATGAAACGCATAAAAAATATAAAACGAAAGCTGGGACACAAAAAAACACGCCAACTGAAATAAAGAAAGACTGAAAATTTCTTTTTGTGTTTTGTTTTTTTTTTGTACATTATTTTGTGTGCTTGGATTTGCTTTTATTATTGTATATAGTCAAACATTTGCATGCGGCGGCGACGGCGCCTAAATGTATGCCACAATTTCTGCTCCGCTGCGCCTAAGCGAGCTGCCAATTCCCACTCTCCGCCCATTGGCAGCCAACCCATTAGCATTTGCATTTATGTGCGGCGCCAACACGAACCGCCGCTGTCCCTGCTTCCCCTCCCCTCCCATCCGCCCCTCTCTGTGTCTGTCCATCAAGCCAGCTCGCAACTTTTATGTGGACATGCAAATCGCATCGTGAATATTTCGCACTTCACTGAATTGAACCGAACGAAAGGTCCTGACGCGCAACGTGTGCTCGATTTAAGCGTCCTGCCTGCCACCTTTCGCAAAAGGTGTGAAATTTTCCACTTTCGAAACTGGTCGACAACTGTTAGCCAATGTTACGGTATTCCAAAAACGAAATTCAACGAAATTTCGCATTTAAATTTTATTTCTATTTATGCAATAATACTTAAATGTAACATTAAAAATCGAATCTTTATGAGACAGATGACAAATATTGTCAGATTGGAATGAATATTTAGTTATATTTTTTACTGAAATAAAATTAAATATCTATAGAAAATAGTTTCATAGTTGATGAAGAGTTACCAGTCAAAGTTAAGGTTATGTTAAAGAATGATTTTAATATATAAAATACAAATATTCGATTCAATTTACGGCTAAGTTTTATAGGAATACCTGCAAATGTTACTGTTAAGCTGTCGAAAATGAAGATATATTAACCAATTGGGAATTTAAATTTAATTTTATACATCTTCTTACATACTTTATAGCTATAAACTCCCACACAACACTTTTCTATCATCGTAACCAAGCATTATTTTTTTTGAAAAACTAACGAAAACGTTTTCAGGAACAACTTAAAATATCTTCGTTTGTAGACACTAAGCGGATTCAGCATTTGTCACACAAGTATTTTCGGTCGCAAAAAAGGAGTCTCTCCTTTTTTTTTGGTTTTTCTTGCTGCGCTTTTCTTGTTAAGGTAGCTCAATGTGGAAAATTGTCAATTCCTTTGCGTAAATTGCACTTTAAATAGCGTTGGCAGTGGAAAATGTCCTTCCATTTGCTAAACTTCTAAAGAAATCGCATTTTGGTGATGACAAACGAGCGAAATTGAGGAACAGTAAAATGCAAATTGCAATCAGACGGCACATTATCTGTGTCAGGAATAAAAGTTTTTGCACCTGAGCGGTATTATGAATAAAATTTATCGGAGTGGGTAAACTTGAAAAGAAAGTGTTAGGAAATTCATTTTTAAGAAGAAATAAGTATTTATTATAATAATGATATTGTTCATGGAAATCAAACAGAAAAATTAGTCAGTGATATTTAATAGAAAGAGGGAGTGAAAATTGCCATTATTTATTCATAATTTAAGCCCATCTGCTAACTGAATCATGATTATGCTCATCATACTTTCTTTTGTTACCCGATACGAAACATTCATGATAAGCTTTTCAATTATTTTTCCTTTTATTTCAGAGTAGCTTATTCGGCATTTTGTTAACCATTGTGTTGTGTTGTGGGCCCGTTCATTGTTTTAAATGCTCGTCATATATCATCTTGTAAAAGTTTTGGTTTAAGCCTCATGGAACACTTTTTTGATGGCGCTCGCTGCAGCATGTCAAGAATCTGCAACTAAATGCCGTCATAAATTACAGCCAGCTGTCAAAATTCACAATTGCTGTTGTTGTTGTTGTTGTTGTTAGCCAGGCAACGCATGCAAACAATGAGAAAATACTAAAAATAAACTTGAAAACTTAATTAAAGTTGTTGCTGTATTTTTTTTTTATTCAGTGTGCAGCAACAATAACGTCAGATGGATGCCAGGCGAAACTAACGGTAAACATATATACATCTACTCTATGTATATATTTACATTTACGAAACTGGTTTAGGTGCTGTTGGGGTTGGGGGGGTCGTAATTTACCGTTTATGCAATTTGCCAGCCATTTTGCACCTTGCAATGTGAGAATGTTTTTTAATTAAAACACAGCTTGAAGGTTATTTATTCAAAGATATACACACTGCATACATATATGTGTGTGTGTATAGTGTGCCCCCAGGTTGCCATTTGCTAATGAATAAGTTAATTTTATCCTGGTAAGTATCCCCCACAACCCGATCTCAACACGCCTCGCACAAGTGTTATTTATGTGGCCAATGCCTGTCGCGCATTTTAAACCCTCAAAGTGGTCATTAGGGACTTTGCTTCACTTAGTACACTTTGTAACTTATACACGCACACACACACACTCATTTAGCACACACTACAAAGAGCACCGTGTACCGTGCTGCACTGCGTATACTTAATATTTATATATAGGCAACCGTCTCAGTCACGTACAACAATAGTTGCTGCTAACTATATATAAACACATACACATACACATACATATATATATATACATATATATAGCATAGTGTAAATGCAAATTAAGTCTTTGGCTGTTAAAAAAACAGGGGGCGTAACTGGGGCTACGCCAAAGTGCTGAAGTTACGTAAGCCCCCAAATCCATTAGTTGTAGCAGCTAAATTAAAATAAAAAGCTGCCTGGGCGCTGTTGCTCTTTGCGCCACGGAGTCGCCCAGTTAAGCCGCAGAGGAGGAGAGGAGGAGGAGAGGGGAGAATGAAGCGGAGTGTGTACTTTCGTAGAGTCAACAAGTGCTGCGGTTGCTGTAAGTCGAAAATGCAACTTAGCAACTGCTGTGGCATGTGTATTTGGCTTTAGGAGCTCAGCTTGCCGCAAAGCAAATTCTTAACTCTAAAATTTAGCTGGACCAAGAAAAAGCTCGGAAGTTGGAAAAATATTTATGTATATATCTTAATTTATATGAAAATTTTAGAAGCGAAGTCATTAGGAGACTTTAAATTAATCCTACTCGTTTTAATATATTATTAAAACAGGAGCTAAAATATTATTTTAAAATTTTATTTATTGTTCCCTCAACGAAAACTTATAAATTATTTAAAAATACCGCTTTTAAAAAAGTCCACAATGAATAATAAATAATAAATATATATTTACATATAAACTCCTTAAAATATTGCTTTGCAAAACTAAAATCCTTCAAAAATATTTAAAGCATATAAGCAAAAAAATAAAACGTATTTTTTTAAATCCCTTGAACAAAAAGGCGACCCATCAATAAATTAAGTCAGGTTTTTTTTCTATCTGACATGACAAATACCTTTTTGCATTTTATTTGACAAATGTCAACCCAAGGCCCAGGCCACAAATTGGGATTATGCAAAGCCCAAGAATATAAATACCCAAACAACGACAACCCAACAACAACAACAACAAAAAAAACCACACACAATTTATGTCACAAAATAAATAAGAACATATTATTTATATTTATAATAGTTGCGCAGCCTTTGCTGGAAAGTTGTAAGTGGCCTTAATTTATCGGATAAACTGTCAGATGCAAATTAAATGCAAACTGCATTGAAAATGGAAATGGCTAAGAATTTGACAAATAAAGTTTGTTCTTGGTTTTCGCTAACTGACATAAAATAAATTGTGCTCAATAAATGAAAAAGATATGAGTAAAATATTTTAATTTGTAGTCTGTTGGGAAACGTAGTAAACTATTTTGTATATTAATACTAAAAGCTGTTATTGTATTTAATTTTAATAAATATATGTATGTTAAAAAATAAGAGATAACTTTTTATTGGTTGGTTAATAAAAATAAAATTAACCTCGAACGAATCTCCTAACTAATTATGAAAAAAAAACATATATATATGAATTCTATATTTATAAAAAATATATAAAATATTTATATATTGTATTCTCTTTATATAATCCTTGAACTAATTGTATTTAATTTTACAATCTTCCTTATAATTTTTCCTAACATAAAAATTTTATTCGATCTCCGTTAAACATTCAAACATTGTGCTGTTAACACAGTAATGTTAATATGTTCTCTGTTAATATTATGCTGTTAATTAACCACTATTAAATGTATGTCCCATTTTGCTGTTGAATATATTTCCATGAAAAGTAATTCCCATATTATTAATGCACATCTAATTTCAAGCGCTACTTGCTGCATATCTCCTGTCTGATACCCTCGAAATAAGATACACACATGTCGCCTGACAAATATATTCACATTTTTGCGCTGTGACGTTGTGGCAAGTGTAAAATTGTGTGCAACACATACGTGGCAATGGCGCTGGCAACGTGACGAGGACGAACCAGCTCTGGCAGCAAATAAATTTCACACCAGGCCACATGCACAAGCCATTCAAGGGACCGCCACCTGGCCCCAGCCTCAGCCACCCCCCGGTGCCAGCTGCTGTCTGTTTCTGTTCCTGCTGGTCCTTTTACTGCTCCTGCTCCTGCTCCTGTTCCTTCTCCATTTCAGTGTCAGTGTGTCAAGCAGCGTGCGATGCGGAATAATTTGCAAAATGTCATTATTAGTTTGGATTTTGCGGAGCAACAGAGAACTAGAGAAGACGACACTGAAGGCAGGCAGAGAATTAGATAGAGAGAGAGAGAGATAGAGAGTGAGATAAACATAGAGAGAGACAGGCATCTGAAACATAAACAGTTCACAGGACGCCCTGGCACGTTTCCTGACGTATCCACTCGCAGGCTCAGGCGAATTTTAATGCTGCAACAAAACCACCCAAAGCGCCACCCACTCGTATATCATCATCAAGGCTGTGGCAAAAGCTTATTCGTGTGGCATTGTTGCTTTTTTATTATCTACCTGGAGGACACACAGCCGCTGCAAACAGTGAGATTGCCTTTGCTTAACCCCCCAGACGCCACAGAACTAAGGCCAAATATTAAACAGCCAATGTTTCCAAATGAAATTAACATATATCTTCTATATACTTATATATACATATATATTTATATATATACCTATAGAGCCTAATACAATCGAAGGACAGGTGGGATAAGCCACATGATGGATTGGAGCTCAAAACAGAAAAAAGAAGCAACAGCCAAATAAAATAAACGCACAAGAAAAATTGTATTTTAGGACGACTTAAGTTAATTCACTGGCTAAAAAGCTTTGCGCGGGCTTTTAGATGCATTAGAAAAGAAAAAAACAGAAAATATATAACAATAATATAGGTCGGATGAAAGATTGGGGCTTTCTTTTTTTGTGGCTAAAGTAAATTGATTAACCCTGCGGTAATGTTCATTAAATATAAAATAAATGTAAAACGTTTTTTAACTTGCTAAAAAAATCAATATACTTGGTGAAAATATATGTGAAACGTTATATTAGATCTCAAGATAATTATTTTCCTTTATTTAAACCTTTTTACCTATTTAATAAAATGCTTAAGGCTAAAAATCTTGTCCAAATTTTCGATAATGGTAGTCACAATCGATATTGATACTATCGATAATTTGAATCATAAAACAAATTCGTTTGTGTTTTAACGTAAAATTTTAAATTTTCGATTAAATACAATAATTATCGATACCCATAAAAGTTGCTAGAGAAATCGATTTTCCAAAATGAAGTTATAAAATCGTTTTTTTTTATGCCTTAATAATAATTATTTTCTATCTGTTAGAAAAAACTGTAACCAGCTTACTTGCTTACTTATTACTTATCGATACCACCGATTGTCGATTGTTTTAATCCTTATTGAAAATATACTGTTGATGTATATGTCTCGTGCAATTTAATCAACTATCACTCACCGATCACTTCCAACCATCAGATCTAAGAAATCCTCGCACTTTAACAGCTTCTAATCAACTTTTGCTGAACCAACACAAATGCCAAAATCGTAAACTCGCGCACGCACATGTGCCATATAATAAAACAAAAAAAAAACAACAACAAATAATTCCACATAACTGTGGCAGCCCTGGCAATAACTCATAATGTGGCAAACGTGTTGCGGTTAGTGCGGTTGTAACTGTTTATTCGATGCTGGCCAAAGGCACGTTTCCAGCAACCTGGTCAATCGACCAAATTATTGTCTACAGCAAAATGAAATTACACAAGATATTTAATGCCACGTTGAGCCAGATAGCAGTCAATCAGTCAGTCAGTCAGTCAATCAACTAGTCAGTAAGTTTATCATTAAAAGCGAACTGGGGTAGCCGGGGCCTGTGTCAACTTTGGCATCTAATAAAGCTTATGGAGCGCAAAATTGGATTTGCATACATTATTGGTTAACACAAGTGGAAAGCAGGGAAATAAGCCCAAGTCACGTGGAAAATGGACACACACACACACACACACACACACACACACACACACACAAACACACACAACTCGCTAGCTCAGCAGCAGCTTTGTAATGCGTTAATGGAAAATGCTTTTCCATTTTGCTCTTAATTTACAGTGGCCAATAATGAACAAAATGGTAGAACTTTTTTTTTATATATAAAATATTGGTAAAAAAGTCAAATCAGCAGAATTTTTGTATAAATATTTGGTAAACATCAAAATACTTTTCGCAAGTGTTCACTCAAAGAATTTTTAAACTTGGGCACAGCAAGAAATATTAATATATTTTAAATACAAATTTTTAATTCAAATATATTTATTGTAAATATATGGTATTAATAATTTTAAACCCAAATCTATTTTTAGAGTTGAAAAATCTTTGTAAAAATTATGGACTTACCCTCCGCAAAAGTATAATTCCATTTTTCCTTGGTCTGTTTGTTTTATTCAAACATATTGAAAACGAAATTCCTTGTTTCTCATTTCAATATTCCAACATAACATTTAGTAAAATCACTTTCAACATTTTCCAAATAATCAACAATCTGAACCTGGAAAATAGAATAAAAATTTGTAAAATTGTTTGTAAAATAAAGTAATAATAAATTGAGAATTTTACAAATTTGTGCTCCCAGCTTAACTCATATAAAATTTTGACCAATTGATTTGCCTTAACCGACCACTGTACGCTTGAAGGAAATTTGACATTTGTGCGCATGTTTTGGGCTTGTGTTTATATTTGATTGCCGTAAATGCGATTAAGTTGAGCTGTGACTTCAAAAAGCGACTAAATTTGATTGCCAACAGCATTCTACGGCCATTGCCTTAATAAGACACGCCCCATAAATCTCCGAGGTGCAGCTCTATAGTTCATGTGGGCGTCATAAATTTAAATGAAATGCTGCTGCAGCAAAGGCCCGAATAAAAATGAGAAATGCATAGCGCAGTTGCCTTGAGTTGCCACACGAACACACACACACATTCGCACACACACAGACATACACACATGTGCTGCATTTTAATGTTCTGCGTGTGGTCGCTGCGCCTAGAAACAGGCCACAGGCGAAAAGGTCAACGGGACGCGTCCTGCGGCTGTTTGCGGCGGCTTTTCTGGTTGCATGCGATTCTGTGGGTTTAGAATTACGACCGTGCCGCTTGTTAGTGGCGCCGAGCCCACAATTTGTTGCAGCACCAGCAGGCAACGTGCACCAGGAAAAGGATAATAAACATATAATATATACGGATAATCTTTAAATATATAAATTTTCCCCTAGTATGGCGACTGTGGAATATTAAAACTGGCTGTTTAGCTTTAGAGGAGGCAGCTTGCCATTTAAATTGACTTTAAAAATTTATAAATCTAGACTTTAAGGAGTGATTATATATATACACAACTTAATTAAAGTCTTAAATTAATAATGCCAATATAAATCCATTAAAAACATTATTAAAATACTGCACTAAAATATATTATTTGATAGAAAAAAAGTGGAATAATATATTGCAGCTAAAAAGTTTTTAAGAATACTGTAGAATATAGTTCAGTTATAAAGCTTAGCTTATAAAAAAAATAGTATACAACAATTTTTTAACTAAAAATAAACTTAAATATTTTTTTTGTAAATTTGAGTGATATTTTGAAAAGTTTCTAAAGTAGATTTGTATTTTAAATAAATTTAATATAAAATATAAAATTGTAAAATTTATTAAAGCAATGATAAATCTACAAGTAAATTTGTGCGACTACTCTATAAAAATGCGCCGCACATCAGACTAATTAAATGCCTGAGCAATTACAAGCCAATTGAATTATGCAATTTGCATAAATAAAAGAGAAAGAGAGAGTGACAAAGGAAAGGAATGTCCTGCACTGCCTTCATTAGGGGCACTTTTGTTGAAATTCCAGTGATCCAATTACGCCAAAGATGAAATCTGCTGTGCGCCACGTGGCGTATGAGCGACGCCATATTAAAACAGCGCCATGCGGCGGCACAAGAAACACGCATTTAAATATTACACATTTTTTTGCGCTTTTTCATTTTGTTATTTAACAACACACACAAAAAAATATGTGTATATGTAAATGAAATTCACTAAACGAATTTTCTTGTAAAACGCCCACACCCATGTGGGCGGTGGCCATTAAGGGCGGCGGGGCTGTTCGGGGTGCAGCGTGGCTTTAGCCAAATACCAATGCGAACTGTGGGCGGTCAGCGGCGACACATTTTGCATACAATGGGGCCAGCACTTGACAGCCACAGGCCACAGGCGCAATATTTCAAAAGGACAACGTTCACTACTTTCCTTTGCCTCTTTGTTTGCCAAACAAAGCGCAGGGGACAGCAGGGGAGGGGAGGGGTCCACAGACGAATGACAGCAGCAAGCCATAAATCAATTGACAGTGCAGAAAAATTGCAGAAAATTACTTGATATTTACGGTCAGCGCACACACAAAGCCAAAGTCATCAGCGTGGGGAGGTGTGGGAGGGAGGGGGCGACGAACTGTGTCTGTCCTGGCAACAGCTGGGCTGATATGCCACGCCCATAGTCCAATAGCCGTTCAAATTCAACAAGTTTTTTTTCTTCCTTTTTCTTCCTTTTTTTTTTGTTTTCATACTAGCATCAATGACACTCAAGGACGGAATTACATTGTTGGCCATAATTACACATGTTCCATCTTTGAGTGTGTGCCACATGTCGTATTAGTAATAAGTGCCACACGCACAGTGGCCCAATTATGGTGATAAATGATAATCGCGGTAGCATTTATTAGAAAAGAGTGATATTGAATTTGTGAAATTTCTGTCAGTCTATTCGTATTGCCGCAATCTAGAGACTTGAGAGGGGGGCTTGGCATTTTGATAAAATCAATAGCTCCCTCAATTATAAAAGAAGATATAGAAACTGATGGATATTTCAGATATTCTGTATTGTATTCTTTACTCTTTCATAATAACAAACAAAATTAAGATCGTTTAAGACTGCTTCAATCTTTTGTTATACGAGTATTTCTCAGTTGGTTACACCCAATTACAACTTCTTCTTACTTGTTTTGTATATGAAAAATGCTAAAAAACCAGAAAAAACGCCTTTGATTTGTGGATAATTGAAATATTCCGGCTTATAGAAATTAATTAATATTTAATTACATATTTAACTAAATAATTATTTACTATATTTATATTTAAAAATTTGTTGAAAATTTTTTGTATTAATTTGTAGATATAATTTGTCGCCTTCAAAGAAATTTTCCAACATTTTATACACAGAATAGAACTCAATATAGAGATGATCTCATGGTTATTGCATTTGTTGTCATGTTAATTAAGTTTTGTCCCACTGTGCCACATCAATCGCACAACGTGGGCTCAAACTGTCAACAGCCAACGAGCAATGCTTTTATGAACTTAACCAAGCAAAACCGCATGCCTCGCCCCGCTCGACCTCGCCCAACTGTTTTAAGCTTTTACGCCCCTTTTCCGCTGTGGGGTCTGTGTCTCTCTGTGTGTGTTTGTGTGTGTGTATGTAATTATTGTGTCAACCAGAGGTGTGTTTGTGTCACGGGGCCATCAAGAGAGAGAGAGAGAGAATATGGACAAAAGCCTTGTGCAGCTCCTGTGCCAGAGCCAGGGCCAGAACAAGTTGTTTATGGCTCGAACTAGACTCATAATTGCATTGTTGCCGTTGTAATTACTGGCAAACATGCAGTTAATTAAAATCATTAAAATGCCTTTGAGCCAAAAACATCAGACGACAGACAAGAGCAACAGCAACAGCAAAAGCAACAGAAGCGGCAGCTGTCACCCAGCTGAAAGGGCCAATAGAATGGCCCGTGTGGAATTTGAAACGAGCCGAGACTGCTGACTGCTTTAATTTCCGACACGCGCCAGCCAATCCCTACGACAGGATATAAGAGTATTTATTTATATACACACATGTATATTTAAAAGGCGAGCTTGTACATGCTCAATGCATACATAATCTGAATGATGTCAAAGCAAACTGAATTGACGAAGTTTCAATGCACTACAATATTTTGATATAAAATCAGCTATCTTAACCAAAAGATTTTTAATATGTAACATATAAACATTTATTACAAATTATCTTTCTAGAATTCTAAATATACTGGAAGATATATATTTTATGAAATTATAAAAAAAAACTAATAGCAATATAGTTTTATCTAAAATATATTATTATTTTTTTTAAAGAAAAACTGTAGAAATCTGATCCTTTAATATATAATTCTACATTCCAGTACATATATATATTATATTTGAATTTGTAAAATATTTTATAGTACAGAGAGAAGTAAACGTGGATTGCTTTGTTTTTTCCTGCAACTTGATTTTAAATTTTAGTGCAAAAATAATCTAAAGGCCAATTAATGACCAAAGAGCTATTCCCCATTAAATACAGTTAACTTGTGAGCAAGTTATGGAAACGTGAATTCTTTAAATATATTTTTAAAAATTTTAACAAAATTTTACGTTTAAACTAAAATAAACTTTTGATAAATTGGATTACATTTACATAGCAATTTTTATGTCGAATTTTGCATTTAGGCCTTGCCAACTTTTTACCCGATGTTAGAAATTGATGTTCAGCATAGGCTTTAATCGCTAGAGCTCAAATATCTATTCATATAACATCTGTGCTGGGTCCCATTATTTTTTCTACTTTATTTTTTATTATTTTTGGTTTTTTGTTATGCCTGATGGCTTCGACGGGAATAGTCGTCTGGCACGTTTTGTAGTCGGTACCATTCCCACATTAGTTGGCTAATAGATTTATTTTGATTAATGGTTTTCAGTGCAAATACTGGGGACAAATGATTGAAGTTTGCCTGTTAAGGCAACATTTGTAGCAGACACGGCAGAATCATGTAAATGTCACACAAATATAGACTATAAATCAAATCCGAGTCCTTGTTATTGCACAAGATTGACATGAAAAGGCAGTTAAAAGGCATGATAGTATATTATTAAACGTTTAATATTAAATCGAATGCAATGAAAATAAACCCAGGCATTAGAAAACCAATTTACTGCATTTAACAATAGTTAATCTCGTGTAGAAAATAGTTAAGGTCACTCTAAACTCGCATAGTGTTGCCATATTGAGTTAAACAATCTGTAGCTAATTTTACAACACTAGCAAAATGTTGTTGAGCTAAACTTAAATTTACATTGAATTGACAAGAACGGATTAAAAAAAGGTACTGTGTAAATAAAGCTGAAAAGTACCTTTTAAGCTTTTAAAAATTTTTTTTGCTTGTTTGTAGAGGATTTAAAGCTCAGCCAACACTGACAAAAACAACACTAACATTTAGCTGTTATACAGCACTACTGTTGTTCAAGTTATGAACTCACATTAAATTAAATTTGTTTTACTACACTACTGTTAATGTTTCTACATTTTCACATTTTCTAAGCTACATTTTATTATTATTTATTAGTATTACTTGTGAGCTGCATACAAATTCCTTCCATTTAGAGCACTTTTTTTGTTAACTGCTGACTAATGGGAAAACTATTGCAATTATCATTACACTCAGCTACATGGCTCAACATTAATCGTTGCTTGAGGCTCAACAATCGAAACGCACGCATAAAACACGTTAAATGTTGATGAGCATCATTGCTAAAGTTGATTATAAACAGAATGTCGTATTCATGGCCAGCATCCAGGCAAACGCATTCGATATAACAAATGAGTTTAATCTGAGGCTCCCTGCGAAGCGAAAGCTGAGGTGCGGCAAGACGGGTATTGGCATTGTTTTTGTGTGTCTGTTTTGCAGCCTTCGGTTAATTTGCGCACGTGCTAGAAACTGTGCGTCCTTGGACAGGATACCACACCCATACTTGAGCTGATGTGTATCCATAGATACCGCAGCAGAGGGGCGTTCGACATTCGTCTTCTCCATTGTAATCGAATATGGGCATGCACGCAATTGGTGATTGAAACTGGCGCCCGGCGAGCGCAATTAAAATTTTACGATCACTGAATATGAAAAGGTGTCGTATAAATTTTAAGTATATTCCACAGCAGCATCATTTTAATTGTCGATTAAATGTTGCGGAAATAATTTACACCCTCAAAAAAAAGAACAACAAAAAAATCATAAAGGGAAAAGGCAGCGCGTCAGCAAATGTTCAACGTCAGCAAAGCAATAACGGAAACAGTCGAAACAAGTGATAAAAAAAACGAAATAAAGAATGAAAGAAGCAACTGTTCTTACTCCCACTGCAATGGCCAATTGCAAAAGTGGGTGCTAAAGGGAGTTGGCAAGCAGAGAAAAATAATAAAGGGAATTGGAATAGGAAATGAAAATGAGAATGAGATTGAGCATGAGCTGAGATGATGTGTTAGATTCGGAACGTGCCTTTTGAGCAGCCAGTAATAAATAATACAGAAAACCAGAGACGCTCGAAAGAAGCGACAGAAATGGGGTAAGTGGAAAGAAGTGGAATGCGTAAAAAGTCAACTTAGTAAATTAAAAAATAATGTGAAAAAAATTTTTTTTAATGAGTAAAAGAGGGGGGTACATGTTTTTTTCCAAAATACATCAAAAGAAAAATGTTTCAAAAATAAATCGATGTTAATGAAAAAACAATAACCAGAAAGCAGTTCAGTTTTGACAAATCTATGGGTGTTTGAAATATGAAACCTAAGGCTACGAGAGTTTTCCATGTCCATGTTCCAAAGATGGTAACTCTAGCTTAAAAACTATGAGAGATATAGGCATATACAAATTCTATAAACGGGGGAATTCTGTGACATATGATATAGCTTTTGTAAGATTAAATATATAAATATGACTTAATTTAAGAGGTAGAAAAACAAAATACATAAAAAATACATTTTTAATACCCGTACACAATTTTAAAATAGAAATAGTTTTCAATTGAACGATTTTTGGAATAAAACCAATTTTTTAAAGGTGTATTAAGTTAAATTTGGGAGTTTTTACAAAATAGGTATATTACAATAAATATCAAATAAACTAAATATATTATTTTGAGCGATCTAAGTTCAGTTTGCTTAAGACAAGCCTATGTTTTCTGTACAACAACATTTTGTCTTTAGAAATTTTTCCTTTTTTTTTTGGTATTACTAAAGCTTGAGTTAAAATGATTGCATTGCCCGCGCAAGATCATGAAAAGAGGCCCACGTTGATTATAATAAAAAAGACGAGGGGAAACAAGCGTAAAGTGAAAAATAAAGCCACATTTATGAGGCCCCTCGAGCTGGTGTCGGTTGCTGTCCCCAGCTGGGGAGCTGTGAATATCAAAATGTTTTCATATTTGTTGGTCAGGCTAAATTGATGGAGAACAGAATTGGGGCAGCCGGTTTTGTTTTTTGGCTCATTTTGGCTTTTGGCCATGTGGTTGGTGTTGCTTTTTTGTTTTCTTGGCAGCGGCAAACGAAATGAAAGGAAGCTTTTAGCAGATACTTTACGCAAATCCCATGAGAAAACATAGCTCCGCTCGGTGATGTCGATGAAGAGAGACAAACAGAATGGCAAGCAGCAATCATTAAAAGTTAAAAAAGGATTTTCAACGGATTTGCGAGTTTCTCGACTGCGACTACGCTTAAGACAAACAGAAGCCATTAATTTGCATATATGTGAGAGCGCGCGAGCGAAGCGTTCCACGAAAATATTTTGCAACAGAATTTCTAGCGCAGAAAAGTATGCAGCACAAAAGAAAAAAGAACGAGTAAAGTGCTCCAGTGAAGGCTGCGCGAACAAAAGTTACTCTGTAATCAACATCACTTAACTGGAAGTCTATATACATATATATCTATATGTGGTTTTAATCTCCTTAGTAGATATATCCTTTTTTTAAAGGAATTTTAATTTTGACAGAAGTATGAAAGTAAGATTGTTATCGATTTGTTTTAGTATATTTAAAATTGTTACTCTGTAAATAATTTTACATTCTCTCCAAAAGACATACAAACGAATAAGCAGACTGCTTAATCAAGGCAAAATATTTTATATATAAAATAAACTTAAAAATAGCGTCGAAGTTGCCTTCTCACTTAAATTTGTGCAACATCCTCTAAGTCCACATTCAATGAGTATAGTGTATAAAAATAAAAAAAAAAGTAAACTCAAGACCCGGTGACTGTCAAGCAGCCGCATAGTTGTCGTCCCCACTGCCACTCGACAGCCTGATGACTGCTGCCTGCGTCCTGCGTCCTGCGTCCCACATTCTCTCAGCCAACGTTGTCCTTGAGCTGTGCTTTGGCTTTTGCCTTTGTTTTGCTTAAACTTGGGCCATGGATTAGCTAAATGCAGTCGCCTTTGCTATGTGCCCCCGCCCTCTCCCTTGGTATGCTAGTAAGCTACGTCCGCCCGCTTTTTTCCCATTTTGTTTTCCATTTGCCTGCACCCCTTCAAG